>JAWQUS010000014.1:2540000-3790000 GCA_036365455.1 Macrosoma leucophasiata | reverse complement strand
GAAAAGAACCGTAATAAAGGAGCCGCATTACCCATGGATAACGGGTACGATACAGCTCATGATGAGACTACGTGATGATGCACTGGCTAAGTATCGAAGCACAAAAACTGACTCTAAAAAAATATATTATAAAGATCTAAAATCATTAGTTTTAGCGTCAGTACAAACGGAAAAAAAGGTGTACTTCCGTTATAATATCAATAATAAAATACGTGACCCTAAAATGTTATGGAGTAACCTCAAAAAACACGTGATACCAAATAAACATGACTTAGACCTACCTTTACATTTCGATGACCCTGATCTCATTAATGAGCATTTCATGAATGTTCCGGGTAGAAAGATGGCCGCCATTTCGAACATGACGTTTTTTGAATTTCATAGACACAACCACTCGACTTTCACGCTTTTGCCTGTGAGCCAACATGACATTTCAAAGCACATTCTTAGTTTGAAATCAAATGCTATAGCACATGATGGGTTATCATTAAACATGTTGCTTCTAACATTACCCTCTACTTTGGAATGCATAACTAGGATCATCAATGTCTCAATACTGTCGTCAACTTTCCCTAACATATGGAAGGTTGCCACGGTTAAACCAATACCCAAAAAGTCTAACCCTGTAAATCTTAGTGACCTCCGACCTATTAGTATATTGCCATGTTTATCAAAAGTAATCGAAAAAGTTGTGTATCGACAGTTATCAGTACATTGAAAAAAATGATATTCTGCCAGCTCTTCAATCAGGATTTCGAAAAAGACGCGGCACAGTCACGGCTCTCATAGACGTAACTGATAACATCTTAGCGGCGCAAGATAAGGGCATGTGCACAGTGTTAGTACTCTTAGATTATTCCCGAGCTTTTGATGCTCTAAACACTAATCTATTGCTTTCTAAGTTAGCATACTATGGTTGTGATCAAAAAACTATTTTATGGTTTAAAAGCTACTTAGAGAATCGAAAACAATATGTGGAACTGAAAAAAAATGATGGATCTTCCCTGTTTTCAAATATATTCCCACTGACACGGGGAGTTCCCCAGAGATCTATTTTAAGTCCAATTTTATTTACTCTTTATTGTGCTGATTTAACAAAGTGTATATATAATTGTAATTATCATATATATGCTGACGATGTGCAGATATATATATCCTTCAAACCCAGTGAGTATGATCAAGCCATACAGAGCCTAAATGAAGACCTAAATCGTTTAACCGCGTGGTCGGATGAAAACTGCTTGGTACTTAATCCAAATAAAACCAAATATTTGGTATTTGGAACAAAAAAACAAATTACAAAAATTCCAAACAATCTAAACCTTACATTGATGACCCAATAGAGCAAGTTACGGTAGCTCGTAACCTGGGTCTCAATATAGACGTGGCCTTACGTTACGAGAAACATATTGCGGATATAGCACGCAACTGTTTCTATAGATTAAAGATATTATACAAGTTACGACCATTTCTATCAGAAGCACTTCGCGTTCAATTAGTAGAATCTTTAGTACTGTCAAAATTTAACTATGGAGACACGGTATATAGTCCTAGACTATTATCAAGAACTGAAAAACTGATCCAGAGAGTACAAAATGCATGTGCACGCTTCTGCTTCTCGATACCACCCAGGAGTCACGTCACACCATACTTGAATAATAACTCGATCTTAAAAATGAAATCCAGGCGCAAACTTCATATTGCATATCTATTATTCGGAGTAATTAAATATAAAGAACCCATTTATCTGTACGACAAACTCAGTTGGGTCTACAGTACACGGGAATGTGTAAGGAGACAGTGTTCACGCCAGCTTTCTTTACAACCTCATAAATCCGAATCCTTTAGAGGTACCTTTAGATACGCGGCGTCCAAAATCTGGAACAACTTACCACCGCCGCTACGTCTAATCAAAACAATTTACACTTTTAAAATAAAGCTCAAACAATATCTGTTGAGTTCCCAAAAAAACTTTGGCAACATTAATTTAAATTCGTCACTAATTTAAACTGTATGCATAACTACTCACTAATTGCTGTATTTATATAAGTATATACCTAAGTATACAAAATAAAATACAATTTTCATTTAATTTCATATACTGTATATTATCCTCCTTTTATAATAATTACTCAAATTTTAATATTCTGTATCAAATCGTATCCTTTTAGCAAAATTATTTAGCCTTTAGTTTTTATACATACCTACCTCCTATACATCAAGTATACGTACTATACTGTGTCTTTTTATGTATATGTATAAGTAATGTAAACACATAAGTTATTTGCTCTATGTATGTATCTATGTATAAGTAATATTTCATTGTTTAATATAGAATGACATCCGTGAGTCACCAACTAGCTTCCAGTTGAAAACCAGCGTCGGGTTTCGGCCTGACTTATGCTGAACTGGAATCTATTTGGTGCAGCCGTGAGACACTGCTTGTGCATGTACGTCGTGTATGTTGCTCGTTTTGATATTCTTGTTCATTTTTTAATTTTTTTCTCTATACAGGGTTTTTTTTTGTAACTAGCGCATGATTCTTAAGGGGAGGCTTCGCTCATCAGGATCATAGAACTAAAGTTGTTAGTCTTGACGTACCTAAATCACCTGTGACGGTTAATGCGTTGGATGTATTTAATTAACCCTGTATATTCGTTTAATTTAATTTTTAAATTTACTAATACATTGTAAGTTACGTGCCAGTGAATTTATTGTGTCGCAGGTTCTCACGACTGTATCAATAAAGTGTTTTTTTCTTTCTTTCTTTCATTCTTTCTTTTTATAATCCTTCTACAGCGCTTGTAACTAACATACAACATGTTGTTACAGTGAGCTAGGAGGCTTTATCTAAATATTTGCAATGTTCAGAGTTCATTCAAATGTTCACTTGGACCCATATCCGGACCGGATTGTTTTAGGCCGTCCCATCGGAATTTATTCTATTTTCATCGATGCGGATCTGTATAAACGTTGGGTTGATTTTAAATAACTATTTTAGTTTAATATACGGGATATAAATATTAATTATTTTCAGAATAATAATAATAATAAGGGGGCAGAGCAGCTTGTGGCGAGCTGTTGGTGAGTAGCGACACCACCCCCTACCATCATCTCGAGTTCCTCCGAGAGAACTGGGCTCCGCCTCGTCCGCCACACAGAGGTACGGCCGGACAGAGCATCAGGTCTCTAACCTCTGGCTAATAGGCTGTTGTCTAAATTTCTGCAAAAGCCATACACTCGGGGGTGGAAGTGTCTAAAGGCATAATAGCGGGGCAGCCCGCTCCGAGCTCGAGATTACTCGCTCGTTATAGTGAAACCGGGGCAACACCTCTCCACACCCCCAGCCCAGGCTGTTTAGGCCCACCAAGGTGAGGCGAGTCACCACCTGCCTAAAGTAGGATTCGATAATGTGAGATGTTGAATATAGGCAGGTGCCGGATCTCAATCCATAGGCCCAGCCAGCTAGTCCCCCCAGTTCACCCACATAGCCCAAAGTTTGGCGAATCACTTATTACAATAGTCCCATATATTCTGCGGGGGCTGTCTGTGCCTGTATTAACTATTGATGCAGTCAGAGAGAGGTCTCGCCGAATATAACCCATTACAAAGTAGATCAAAATTCTCGAAAGGGCCTCTACGTGTTGGACCCCCCATGTCCCCGCGCAAGCTTGACAAAGGTCCGGAGTTCAAATTGGACCCCGTACTAAAAAAAAATATGCGTCCCACTGTTGGGCACGAGTCTCTCCCCTTTTTTGGGGGAGGCCTGGAGCTTACTCCACCACGCTGCTCCAATGCGGATTGGTGGAGGATTTACAGAATACTGGCAAGATAAATCCAAAACTAGTTTTATTTCAGTGATGAAGATTGGTAAAAAATCTGGTGTATCTTTGTATTGTATTTGATTACCAAATTAATTTATCTTGTTCTTTCTATTAATTATTGCTTTAAGTATCTTTACGTTATTTACTGTTGTAGCGCATTGTTTGTTATAGGAATGTATAATGCGGGCTTAGAATATTAATACATAATATTTGAAAAATACCAAATAGTCTCATATCATATATATTCGAAGATTTTAAAGGTTTTTAAAAGGTAGAAGGTAGTTTGAAAGTATATTAAAAATATTTGCAATGCTCCGAGTTTACTTAAACGTTCGTCCGGACCCATATACGGACCGGATTACGTTTGTCTCAACGGCATTCATTCTGTTTTCAATGATCCTGCATCGCTGATACAGTATGGCGAAAAAAACATTCCGACGTACCTTTGTTTGTATTTCGTTAACTGAATTAAAATTTGCCCTGCTACTTATGTATTGTTCCAGTTTTAATTGGAGCTTCTTTCAATACTGTATAGGTATTTTTTATTCAATGACAAAATATTGACATTGAAAGACAATTTGTGATTTATTTCTGATTGAAATAGGTATTTTTTTGTAAAGATCTTTTCATTAGTAGTAGTAGCATGCTACCACTAGGCTGCTGAGGCAGCTTAGAGGCGTGTAAAAAAAAAACGTAACTTCACGCCTGATACATGCAAACACTCACGATTCGCCGGTTACGTTTTTGACCCATGTAACGGGAGCCCGTTGCCATCTCCGGACACATTACCAAACTTCGAAGTACTGGGAAACTTCCAGAAAATTGATGATTCCCAATGGAACCAGAGATAATGGATTTTAAACCGTTATATCTGATAGCCCCCGACCCGGGCATCGAACCCAGGACCTCCAGCGTAGTAGTAGTGACCGGCTACCACTAGGCTACTACTAATATACGTATAAATTATTTTACTGCAATTGTAACATGGCCCAACCTTCTGTCACATAGTTTCCTTCTTATCTTAATATATATAAATCTCGTGTCACAATGTTTGTCCTCAATGGACTCCTAAACCACTTAACCGATTATAATAAAATTCGCACACCATTTGCAGTTCGATCCAACTTGAGATATAGGATAGCTTACATTACGCTATGACTAATAGGAGCAGAGCAGCGCGGGCGAAGCCGGGGCGGGCCGCTAGTATATTATGTAGGTCTCAAACCAATTAGAAAACGTGTAATATCTCCCAAGATGATATGATGTATCATCAGATTTCTCAAACTAATCCGAGACGGGACATCGAAGGCGTATTATGTCGGTTTTGGATCGCACCGCAAGTAGATTTCCCAGGGGAAGCATATTTTACATCAGGAAAGCTCAAACGTCGTCTGAAATAGTATGATGCGGTTTCATATTTTTATAAAACATTTTTGCTGACTTTTTTTTTATGTTATGGAAGTGGCAATCTAGCATGCAGTTCACATTGATGTTAAGTGATGTGACTGCAGCCTATAGACACCCACACAATGACCAAAAAAATGAGGTCAAAATGCAGATGCGCTGCCACTCCTGAAACATTAGTTGTTTTGCCTCTATGTCGAAAATTACAGAGCCGTACATTACCACCTGACCGGAACACGATAGTGCTGAACACTACCATTTAGCGGCAAGTATATAGGTAATGCGGTGGTGCCTACGCCCGCGACCTGCGTCACTGGAGCTCTACCACCAGTAGAAGTTTAGGGCAGTTTTTATTTATACTGCTATACTTTTATATGGTCCGAAGGTGGCAAACTAACACGCAGTTTACATTGATGTTAAGTGATGACTGCAGCCTATAGACACCTACAAAAAGATCATAGGTCAAAATGCAGATGCGTTTTCACCTTAATATCATAAAAATGTACACTTCAACTTTAGAAAACAATTAAACGCGATGTTATTAATATTTTTCAACAAATATCTTTATATGTTAAATTGATTCACTTGATCGAAGTAATATTGTAACTCAATGTGGCCATGAGAATATATGGAATGAAATAAATGTATCATAAAAGTTTATTTTACAAAGCGCAAAGATTATGCTGAAAGTTCTTTGCCATTACTAAGACTTTATAATCCAAAATATCGCTAACAAAAAAGATCATAACCCTTAACGTCCAAGTTAAGTAATATAAGAGAATTTATTACCAGCAGCCTGGTTGGCCGATGTAATTATTAAAATATTTTAATTAATGTCTCAATTAATTCACACACCCTTTCACAGCTGACGGGATAATTTTTTATTTCCACAAATTGTTGACTTTGATAATAAAAGTGTGTAATATTTGATTGCATAATTTGAAGATTTGAGACATGAGCACTTACAAAGCAACTCAGAAACAAACTTGAATACTGCCAAAGATCCATGGAACGAAGCATGACAGGAACACACAAAAAGGACAAAGTAAGAAATGAACAACTAAGGGCTAAGACAAAAGTGACAGATATTCTAACCCGAATTGACCAGCTTAAGTGGAGATGGACAGGACACATGTTGAGGGAGAAACAAGAAAAATGGAGTAAAAACATCACAGACTTGTACCCCAGAAATACCAAAAGAACCAGAGGTAAACAATTAAGAAGATGGGAGGATGAATTAAAGCTCACAGCGGGTCCAAACTGGAGACGAGTGGCTCGTGATAGATCCCAGTGGAAAAAGCTAGAGGAGGCCTTTGCCAGGAGGCATACTGAATTAAGAGATATACTATAACCTAGAAATCTTCAACAAAAATTCAGAATATAAAGGCTATAATAAATAAATAAAATTTGAAGATTACACCCAATTTTATTAAGTCTAGACAAATTTCATTATATAAATATGAAGTGTTGAAAAGCTAATTTCTTTGTGAGACATAATTGATTAATCTGTCGCTCGACATTTTGAATAAAATACAATTTAAATGAACTTTCTGTTTCAGAGAAAAAGCAGTTGGACTAATGGCCGAATACTCAAAGGTCATTTAATTTTAAGCAATCCTCAAATATAAGCTATTTCTGTCGTTTGCACGGGTTTTAGAGACAAAAGATTTTTAAGTCCCACTAAGATTTGAATGACGTTTCAGTATTTGGCTGTAAGTTTTACAAATACATATTTTCACGTTTGTGTTTCAGAATAAATTTTGTTACTCATGTTCCGGTCTTTTTTGTAATATAATTTTTTGAGTGATGAAGGTGGCAAACAAGCTTGTAGTTCTCATTAATGTTAAGTGCCAGCCTATAGATAATTACACAAAATAAATACAGGTCAAAATGTACCTGCATGCATCCAGATATGCAAAAAAAAATAGGTTTGCAGCATGTCTGGATGAACGAAATGATTCTGCAGTTGGATCCTAACCTATTATGCAACCCTAACGTATGCAGTGTGCAACAGAGATAACGCTCTACGAAATCAAATCTGGCCGATTGTCTCTTTAATAAGCTCGATGAGCAACCACCAAGAAATACTTGGCTGGTACTGTACAATAGCTATATTATTCCCTACGACATGGTTTATGTAAAAATAAAATAAAATAAAAAAAAAATACGCTTGCACTCACAGCCCCACAGTAGGTATAAACCTGTGTCGTGGGTGCCGTTGTACACATACAACACATACACAAACACCCAGACCCGAAACAAATATCTGTAGGCCATACAAATATTTGTCCCGGTGCGGGGATCGAGCCCGCGACCCTTCGAATCAAACGATGGTTTCACACCGCTGGACTAACCGAGTCGTCAAAGTAAATTGCAAGGGTATAAGTAAATTGTTTTACTAAACCCAACGGCAAATGATTCCGTAGTCTGCAGTGCTCGTAGCACTCGTAGCTTAAGTCTACAAAATCTGTGTATGTAGAAGTCGTAACTTTAAGAGCTACTAACTTTGGTTTGAAGTGTTTCATTGAGTTTTCCTTTTTATTTTCCATATCCATGTGTTGTTTTCTACTTTGTTATAATTATTACCTAATTTAGTATTGTTTTGAATCTTCTTTTTCTGTTTACTTAAATTGTGTATGCGGAAAGGAAACTGTACGTTTGTAAGTTTTAGAATGATATCTAGAAAAATAAATGTATGTATGTATGTATGTATCTTCACGCCAGGTCCCTAACGGGGTAGGCAGAGAGTGTAGAGCGCCAGACATCCCGGTTCTGACAAACCTCTCATGCCTCGTCTACCTTCATCATTCTCTTCATACATGCACGCCGATTCCTAAGACTTTTGACCCCACCATCAGACAGAACTCGACCTATTTGGTCATGGTAGGTCAGCCTTGGTCTTCCTGGGCCTCTGCAACCATCCACATTCGCATTGTATATCTGTTTAGTCATTCGCTCATTCGACATTCTTTCTATATGCCCGAACCAAAAATAAATGTAAAAATGCAAATATAATTTTATCGTTCCATTCTCTACATCTTTGTATAAAATAAGTCTATAGAAAAACAAATCATGACTCCGTTACTTAGATAAGTTTTCTATGCATATAAAATTACGACAGGAATACTCCTGTCCTGTCGAAGGCCTACGCCTTCACAAGTTTACGAGTAATGATCGATCACGTTTATTATAATAGTAGTAAGATTCAATGACTGACGTTGCCATGGATAGTTAATTATAAGTTAAACTTGAAATGACTGTAAACTTTTTAATCATTAAAATTTTGATTTGATTCCTGCTAAATATAAAATGATGAGATGGCAACAGGTTCGCCACCTGTTACATGGGCAAAAAACGTAACCGGCGAGTCGTGGGTGTTTGCATGTATGATTAAATGCATGCATTTACCTCTGCCTAACCCTTCGGGGATTACAGGCGTGAAGTTACGTTAAATATAAAATGATTAAGAGAAGAGCAGTGACAAACTCCGGCTATGCGTCTAGTAACGTGACCATACGTCCCATTTTGAACGGAACAGTCCCCTTTTTTAAGCAGCTTCCACTACGCTGGAGGTCCTGGGATCGAATCCCGGGGTTATCAGAGATAACGGCTTAAAATCCGATACGTCTGTTTCTTTTGGGATTTTTCAATTTTCTGACAGTTTCCCAGTACCTCGGAGTTTGGTAATGTGCCCGGAGATGGCAACAGGCTCGCCACCTGTAACATGGGCCAAAACTTAACCGGTGAATCCTGGGCTTTTACTTGCATGCTTGAATGCATGCATTTACCTCTGCCTACCCCTACGGGGATCACAGGCGTTATGTAACGTTTTATAATAATCTCAAAAGTAATCAATAGCGATACCAAAGATACCTAAAACGATACTTAAAAAAGGACGTTCGTTAGTAAACCTCTTCTCTCCTGGTTCCTTGAAGGTTAATTTTGAGAATGTCCCGTTTTGAGTGACGATAAAAATGGTCACGTTAGTCTAGACTGACGCTAAATTACTCAAACTAAATTTGACTTCACGGAGACTACGGAACATGTCCACCTAATTTTAGTTTCCGTAATGGGGTTCAGTGATCCATTTGCGTATCATTTGTCAAAGCTATTCCGGTTTCAATTATAATTAATCGCGGCCAGCTTTTCGCATGATATTGAGTTATGTGGTACTTAACAATATGCAAAATTTATGAAAATCCAATTCATCTTTAAACCGTCAATCAGGTGGTAATGTAGGGGCCCTTGTCTCGTTGACTCAGTGATCGCAATCACGATGGTGAAGCCTGAGCTCTCGATGAGGATCTTAGGGTTTGATCCCCAAGATGGGAAAATTTGTTAGGGGGTTTTTTCTGTCAGGAAACTCCTATTAATAGCCCGGAGTCTAGTACCGGTGCCTCGGAGAGCACGTTAAGCCGTCAGTCCTGCGCCCGATCTTTCTCTGGTCGAATTACCGTCCCATCGGACTTTCAGAGTGAGGGAATAGAGAGTGAACCTGTGTTTGCGCATACACCTATGCACTATAATATCTCCCGCGCAGTTGGCTAGTCTCCGTTGAAATTGGCCGCCGTGTCCAAAATTCAGTCTCGAGGACATTAATGTACGGCCTTATCATTTCCAGTATAGAAGCATAATACCTTAGACCTCAGGAGTGCCAACATATCTACATTGAAAACCTTAGTTTCATGCTGATGTTTGTAGTGTATAATAATACAGTTTATAACTTACTGGTGGTAGAACTCCAGCGACGGAGCTCGCTGGCGTAGGTACCACCGCATTACCTAATATACTAGCCGCTAAATGGTAGTGTTCAGCACTATCGTGTTCCGGTCAGGTGGTTATGTACGGCCTTGTAATTTCCGGCACAGAGCCATAACACCTTAGGCCTCAGGAGTGGTAACGCATCTGCATTTTAACCTTGGTCTTTGTGCGGGTGTCTATAGCCTGCAGTCATCACTTAACATCAATGTGATCTGTATGCTTGTTTGCCACTTCCATCACATAAAAAAGAAAGAAGAAAAGAAAATACGTTTATTTAATGCACCTGAGACACATAAAAAAGCACATTAAAAAGAAACCAAAAAAAATGTGCATAAAAAAGTAAAACAAAAAAAACCCCAGTAACTTAACATTACAGAAAAAAAATCCTTTTTATGTTTATACAAAGAAAAAAAACACATATATAAAACTAATATATAAAATATATAAAATCTACTTTTTATGTCATAAGAAAAAAGCTTTAGCTACAAGCGGCTTTAAAACATTCAACATGGCAATGTTGTGCGTCAGTTACTTTATACAGACACTGCATCATCGAACCTTCTCACCATCCATCATTGTATTAACACGCGTTTGATCTCCCGCAACAACGTGAGATCAAGATATCTTAGCTAAATTACAGTTGCACTAATTGGATTTCAGTTCAATTAAGCAGGCGAGTCTGAAACAGTCTTAGTCGTGAATTTCGGGACATGATAGCTAGCAGGGTTGTATTGGATTGGAACATTTATCTATTTTCTTATATCTGTATACTCGCAAATAAAAATCAATTGCTGTTCGTTAGTCTCGCTAAAACTCGAGAACGGCTAAACCTATTTGACTAATTTTGGTTTTGAATTATTTTTAAAAGTCCAGGGAAGGTTGAAAAGGTAAGAAAATATGAAGAAATTGAAGGAAAAGAGTAAAACCGACAATTTAATTTTCCCATACAAATAGTCCGTATCTATCAGAGTTAGTAGAGAACTGGCAAATATTTTTTTTAATCCATCCAAGATCTCTAGCTATTTTTTTTGTACAATGAAGGTGGCAAACTACCACTGGCGTGGCGTTACCACAACTGAAGCCTTATGCCTCTGTGCCGGAAATTACAGGGCCGTACCACCTGACTGGAACACGATAGTGCTGAACACTACCATTTAGCGGCAAGTATGCTTTTATATTCAATCCAATCCAATACAATTCATTTTAATTTAATTTAGTCACTTAAAATCAGATATTACATTCATAATAATTTATTGTTAAAGTACTTATATTAGCCCAATGTGTCAAATACTAATTAGCAATATGATCAAGTCACGAAAACTAAATTACAGCTGCACTAATTGGATTTCAGATGAATTAAATACGTAAGTTAGAAACAGATTCAGTGCATCTTAGACCATGATATGACAGCTCAGAAATTGTCTTTGTGAAATAGATTGTACTTCTGTCACGTGGAATAAGTATGCAAATACGTTCTAATTGTTTTAATTGTTAGAACTAGTTTATTGATGTTAAAAGTTCTTATGGCAAAACTTGAAGGCGAAGACACTACCCTTGCTTGGGATTGCCATCATTATTTTTGAATGTAATAAAACAAGCATGCGGTTCACATTGTGTTAAGGGATGACTGCAGCCTATAGAGACCCACAAATAGACCAAGCTCAAAATGCAGATGCGTTACCACTCCTGAAGCCTAAGGTGTTATGCCTCTGTGCCGGAAAATACAGGGCCATGCATTACCACCTGACCGGAACACGATAGTGCTGAACACTACTATTTAGCGGCAAGTAGGTAATAACTAAAAAAGTTAGGTAATGCGGTGGTGACTACGCCCGCGAGCTCCGTCACTGGAGCCCTACCACCAGTAAAAATTCTTCCATAATTAACTCGTAAGAAGAAGATACATACGTAGAATGAATGCCTATATCTGAAATTGTTGCATACGCTGGCATTTGGTGAGGAGACAGATCACCTGCCACCTACCCTTCTGCCTTGTCAATTTCTGTCCCATCAAAAAGAAAGCGATCGATCGAAAGCGAGAGATAAAACCCGCATCATCGATTACGGCGAAGCGACTGCGCTGGAGGATCTCTCAAGATGCAGTGCTGCTACGATGACATTGGTACCCCGGCAGTTAGTATCGCGCGTTCTTGCAATGGGATCATCACTGCGAGGAGCGACGTCAAGTGGCTTATGGCCGCGCGACTTCGAGATCTGTAAGCAACTAACAAGGATGAACATCCTACACTTTAGAGGCGACGCTCGGATGGTTCGCATCACGATGCGCGAGCCCGGGTCTCGGACATACGTTAGAGTCCCGGGGTGTCCCACGGAGAGAAAAATAGCGTACTATTTCATTTGCTGTCGAGTAAAAATGAAGCCTCAAAAAGTATTACCGTCAAAATTATTTTTCATAAACCATTTCAGAACTAATTCCAATTTTTCACACGATAAAAGTATGAGCGAATGTGTTTGTATTTATTAAATTTTTACTTCTATGTTGAAGTATAGGTTAGGTTAGTTAAGTTAAATTAAATTATTTTTGTAATACTTGCAATAGAGTAACCCCCTTATTCATAAACGTACATTAGATACGTTTTAGCTATAGAATGTTTTGTCTTTGTCAGTTGCATTGTCAAATGTGCAGGATAGAAAAGGACAAAGCAGAGATTAGCAACACTTTAGCTAAAATACGATTATAAATAAGGGGGTAATTGTTTTGCGGCATGAAAACTCATCAATAAAACCTCGCGAAATTCCGTTCTGCTTTCACTAACGCATCAGCTGCGCCAATAAATCCGATCGCCGTCGGGTACCTAAACTATTCCATGCATTCCAGATTGATTCCATCGTCGACCGTTATTTAGCAGATGCGAACCCTCTGGGTGCTGCATTGTTTATATGTAACGGAGTGGTTGACGTGCTGTCATGTTGTCCCCGTGGTATTCAATATATGATTGATTAATTAGGTCACATTTAGTTTATTTAATCAACTATTATCGGCCGGTGGCTTAATATTAGAAGATGGTTGTACTTGTAGTTTCGGTGTAATTTGAGATAATTGGAAGGCATGCAACATTCAGCCGATTCGAATCCTATGGGTGCTGTTTTGTTTATGTGTAACAGAGTGGTTAACGTTCTATTATATTGGGTGCCTCTGGGACATTCAAACGAATGATATAGGTAAGATCTTTTATAAGTAAGCCAAATGTATGTAGATCTTGTTTGGTAAATGTTTATAAAAAAAAATCTTCATCTTTATTACTACCAAGGTTTTCAAACAGAAAACTAGGAAAGCTTTCTTAAAAAAAAAACATTCTTTCGACTATTTTGGACTGCTCTTAACATTTCTACGCTGATGTCTTGCAACTATATTGTCAATCGAATGTAGTAAATATTGATAGTGCTATTCATAGGATTAACAGTAATCTTCATAAAATTAGTTCTTGGTCACACAAATATGGCATCCAAGTTAATCCTAATAAGTGCCAAGCCATTATAGTTGGTAGTTCACGCCAACTAGGGAAATTAAATTATAGTACCATCGCGCCTGTCCTGTTTGAAAACCAAATAATTTTACTTTCTACAACTGTTAAAGATTTGGGTTTATATATGGATTCAACGCTAAGTTGAAGAGTACAGATCAGCGAGGTAAGTCGAGCCGTTTATGCCGCATTACATTCCCTGAACCAACTTAGAAATTTTCTGCCCATTGATTACTAAGATTCGTCTTGTTCAGGCCCTCATTTTCCTCATTATTGATTATGCTGATGTGTGTTATTTGGATCTGAATGAGACCTTTCTAGACAAACTTGATAGATTAATAAATAATGCAATCCGTTTCACCTTTTGTCTTCGTAAAAAACTAAATTGGCTCCCAGTTCGACAACGAAGACAAACACGGCTTCTTTCTCAACTCTTTTCTATTCTTTCAGATCCTTGTACTCCTTCTTATTTAAAGTGTAAATTTCAACATTTTTCATCTTCACACTCACTACAATTACGCTCTAGTGATTCTAACATCCTTTCCATCCCTCTTCATTGCTCCGGCTTTATATCCAGCTCATTTGGCATTCAAGTAGTACGTTTGTGGAATGCTCTTCCGGAGGATATACGTCGACTCACTTCAAAGGCTGCTTTCAAAAAAAGAGTCAAAGCATACTTTCAAAAATAGTAAGTATCAGCAAAATCATCATCTATTTTAAGCATATGTATATATCTTTATCTATATATTTATGTATTATAATTTCATAATTTTAGTATTATGTTAATATATATTTATAAAATTCTGAATATTATTTAGATATGTATTTAAGTATATTTTACTTTTTTTTCGGGGGTAGCAGTGAATCAAGTTTGACACGTTTTCAATTCTCTTCTTTATTAATTATTAGATATTTAATTAAAACTCTTATTTTCACTGTATTTATATGAAAAAGTTATATATGTAACATTGTTTACCTGTTGGCATAAATTATTCCTTAATTTCTTTATTCGTCAAATACAAACAAACATCTCTCAACAATGGAGTCCTTTAAAGGGTCATTGACTGCACTGGCTGAAGTTTTTAATACACGGATGGAGGAATTCCAGAAGGAGCTGAAAAATGGTCCTACAGCTTCCGAGACTTCATCTATCCTGCCATCTGAATTTAACACCTTCAGATCGTTTATCCTGTCGGCACTAAGTACACTACAACATCAAGTGAACTTCTTGGCTCTTGAGGTTGATCGTCAGGAAACATCAAGAAGAAGAAAAATGCTCCTGTTGCACGGTGTCCCAGTGCATGAGGATGAGGACACGGCAGCCACGGTCACTGAGCTTGTGTCTGGTAAGCTGTCCATTTCCAATTTTACGAACAGTTGCATTATCCGGTCGCATCGTATGGGTCGCCCAGGTGATAAGCCCCGACCAATTGTGGTTAAATTCAGAGACACTACGGTAAGAGACAAGATCTGGTATGCCAAGACTAAACTCAAGGGTTCCGGAGTGACATTATCTGAATTTCTAACCAAGAGGCGGCACGACGTTTTTATGGAGGCCCGCCGACGTTTAGGTGTAAATCGCTGCTGGACTAAGGATGGCACTATCCATCTTATCGCTGCTGATGATTCCAGACACCGTGTTGAGACCCGAACTGAATTAAATTCCATCTTTGCTGTGACGACTGAAACTACATCACAGCTAATTGGTTCTCGCGTCAAAAGGAATGCAGCTAAGAAATAGTTAGAGTTTAATTAGGTACCTATTATTTTGTTTTGTCTCTAGACTTTAGAATATTATTTTTCTTTTTTACCCACTTTGTAAACCATTTTTTTTTTACTTTTCCTAAAATATTTTGACTTCTGTCTCACATCTGTCTTATGTTTTGTATTTGACAAATACTCTTTAGTGTTTGACTAAATTGTCTATGCTATTTAAGCCGGATTTACAAGATACGTCTTAATAAAGTTGTAGGATGTTACATGGTGTAATCTGATTTTAAAATAATGTATGTGCATAATATAGTGTCTATTGAATGCTTTTTATCCAAACAATAAAATTTAATGTAAGTAAAGCACAAACTTAAATGTAATTAATTAAATATTGTACAAAACTTTAAATACCGGCTTACCATATTTAAATATTTATTTATAATTTTACTCTGTTTGGTTTTGCCATCAGGTGAAGGTTGTATTTTTGTATTTTTGTTCATTTTTTTTTTGTTATTTTCTTGTTGTTATTATTATTTTAATTGTTTTTTTTTTACAAGAACCTATGTCTTCTGTTTCTAAAAGTAATTCTTTTTGTGATTTTCTTTCCGCTTCCTCCTCTTCAGATAGTGATGATAGTTTTCACAGCTTGCCTTGCCTCTCTTCTTCTCTTGATTCTACTTTTTTTAATATTGTACACATTAATGCTCAGAGTATTCCAGCACATTATTCCGATATGTTGGCTTCTTTTACAGATACCCACCTCCACGCAATACTTGTGTCTGAATCTTGGTTAAAACCATGCCTTCCTTCTACTTCTTATGCCTTGCCTGGTATCCATCTTATACGTAATGATCGCATTGATCGAGGTGGAGGTGGTGTGGCAATTTATCTTCGTTCCCATATTCCTTTTTCAATTGTTCACAAATCTCCCGACGCTAACGCTGGTGCCGAACACCTTTTCATTGAAATTCTATTTGATCAAACTAAACTTCTTCTGGCGTTTTCTACAGTCCCTCTCTAACTATTGACTATTTCGCTCAATTTGAAATAATTTTGGAAAATATTACAACATCTTATAGTCATATTGTTATTATGGGTGACTTTAATACTTATCTCCTCAAAAAGGACACGAGATCCGCTCGCCTCGCTTCATTAATTAATTCTGTTAATCTTCACCTCCTTCCTCTTTCTGCTACTCACTTTTTCCCTAACTGTTCTCCATCACTTCTTGACCTTATTATTATTTCCGATCCAAGCTATGTTACAAAATTTGGTCAATGTTCTGCTAATGCTTTTTCTTATCACGATCTTATATATGTATCTTATAAAATACGTCTCCCTAAAACAAAATCTCGTGTTCTTCTGCAGCGAAATTTTCGTGGGATTGATGCACATAAACTTTGTGAGGATGCACGTAAAATCGATTGGACTGTTGTTTCAGAGGCGACTGACATCAATGAGCAAGTTGCAATTTAACTCCTTACTGATTCAATTGTTTGACATACACGCTCCTATTCGTCCGGTTAAAGTTAAGCATCTTCCTGCTCCCTGGCTCACTGACGAAATCAAAAACGCAATGACAAAGAGAAATAAAGCTAAAGCTAGATATAAAATTTTTCCAACGAATAATAATCATAATAAATACAAGCGTCTACGAAATCGCTGCAACAAGTTATGTAGAGATGCACAACGACGCCACATACATTCTTCTGTCCTTAATATAGATCCTGCTACGGCTTGGAAATTTCTCAAAACTCTGGGAGTTGCGAAAAATACTACTAATTCTCCTCCTAGTAACCTCGATCTTGACCTATTGATACAGTTTTTTTCTTCTGCGTCTCCTTGCGATGATTTAATTAAAATCAATACTTTATTTGAACTTTCCCGGCTTCCCACTCCTAACTATCCAGCTTTTTCATTAAGTCAAGTGTGTGATCATGATGTTATGAAGAACATTCTTGATATTGATTCTAACGCTGTCGGTAGCGATTGCATTAGTCGTAATATGATCATTCCTCTTCTTGAACTCCTCACTCCTTCAATTATGAACCTTTCCATTGTTTCCAATTCCTTTCCTACTGCTTGGAAGGATGCTTACATCATACCTATGCCGAAGAAAACGAATTCTGTCTCTTTTTCCGATTTCCGCCCTATCTCTATCCTGCCACTTTTATCCAAGCTTCTAGAGCGACTTATTCAATTCAATAAGCAATTAAATTCATTTCTTACTAAGCATGCAATCCTGAATCCTTTTCAATCTGGTTTCCGTCCTGGTTATAGCACGGCTACTGCCTTGGCAAAAATCACGGACGATATCCGGTGTGGGATGGACAGGCAACAATTCACTTTGTCAGCGTTGTTGGACTTCAGCAATGCTTTTAACTGTGTAGATTTTGATATATTGTTAGCTGTCCTCCGTTCTCATAACATATCTCCGAATACAATTGACTGGTTTCGCAGTTACTTGTGTGGGCGCCGGCAACGATTACATACTGGTGACCGCTTCTCCACTTGGTGTGCAACTTATGCCGGTGTCCCACAAGGTGGCGTGTTGTCTCCTTTGCTCTTTGCTATTTTCATTAACTTTATAGTTCACCGCATATCTTCTCTCTACCACTTGTATGCAGACGACTTGCAAATTTATGTACAAACTTCTCTCGATGATCTACCAACAGCATTCGTCAATTTTAATGAAGACTTCTTAAGTATTTTGAAGTGAAGTAATTCATTTGGACTCAAAATTAATCCGTCTAAAACACAGCTAATATTATTCCGTAGCTCTAGGCTAATACATAAGATTGACTGGGAGATATTACCTGATATAGTATTTGATGGCCATATCATTCCTTTTGTGGATACAGTAAGGAATTTGGGAATCACATTGGATAGATGTTTGTAATGGGCTCCGCAGATTAGCCAGGTGAGCAGAAAGATGTTTGCTGCAGTCCATTCACTAAGAAGGTTGCATAATTTTCTGCTCGATTCCACGAAAATTGAGCTTGTACATTATTTACTTTTTCCCATCCTTGACTATGCCAATATCTGCTATTTGAATCTAACACAGGAGTAATTACATAAATTAGAGCGTCTTCAAAATGTATGCATTAGGTTCATACGAGTATTTGGACTACGCAAGTATGACCATATTTCTGACTTCCGCAAACAGCTCAAATGGCTCCCAATCCATCTTCGCCGGAATACTCACGTTTTGTCGCTTCTTTTCAATATTCTATTCAATCCACAAACTCCTATTTACCTCAAAGAACGCTTCGAATTCTTACATCTTTCCAATAACATGTTTCTCCGTTCTTCGCTTAACTTAAAATTAAAAACTCCATCTCATTCTTCTAATTTTCTAGCTAATTCTCTTACTGTGTCAGCGGTTCGTCTCTGGAATGCACTCCCCTTATCTGTGAGGCAAGTTCAGACTGTCCAAACTTTAAAAAAACAAGTAAAGGATTACTATCTGTCACTTTAGCTTTCATAATACCTATGCCTACCACCTTCCTTCTTTTTCATGTACCTACCTATTTTTGTGTTCTTCTGTTTACTTATAAATGTGTTTTAGTTTTTAGTAATTGTACGCCCCTATGTTATAAATTTAGTTATCATTGTCCTCAAATTCTGGTTGCCTGGAAGAAATTGCTGTGTAGCAATATGGCCGCCATTTGCTTTTTCTGTCATCATCATCATCATTTCAGCCAAAATACGTCCACTGCTGAACAAAGGCCTCCCCCAAAGAATGCCACAACGAACGGTCCTGGGCCGCCCTCATCCAGCGATTGCCCGCGACCTTCACCAGGTCGTCGGTCCATCTTGTGGGAGGCCTGCCTACGCTTCGCTTTCCGGTACGTGGTCGCCACTCGAGAACTGCTCTGCCCCAACGGCCGTCAGTTCGTCGAGCTATGTGCCCTGCCCACTGCCACTTGAGTCTCGCTATTCGGTGAGCTATGTCGGTAACTTTGGTTCTCATGCGGATCTCCTCATTTCTGATTCGGTCTCGCAGAGAAACTCCAAGCATAGCTCTCTCCATTGCTCTCTGAGTGACCTTGAGCCTTCTTATGAGGCCCATAGTGAGCGACCACGTTTCTGTCCCATAAGTCATCACTGGCAACACACACTGATCAAAGACCTTTTTCTTGAGACACTGCGGTAAGTCGGACGAGAAGATGAACCGTAGCTTCCCGAACGCTGCCCAACCGAGTTGGATTCGGCGATTGACCTCTTTCTCGAAGTTGGACCGACCTAACTGGACCGTTTGTCCCAGGTATACATAATCGTCAACAACTTCGAGTGTAGTACCCTCGACCATAACAGGAGTGGGTGTGACATGGACATTTGACATGATCTTCGTCTTGTCCATGTTCATTTTAAGGCCCACTCGTTGGGAGGCCCTACTGAGGTCATTGAGCATTGTGCTAAGGTCTTCCAGGGTCTCAGCCATGACTACGATATCATCTGCAAATCGGAGGTGGGAGATGTACTCGCCGTCAATATTGATGCCGAGTCCTTTCCAGTTCAGAAGCTTGAAGACGTCTTCCAATGCAGCGGTGAACAGTTTCGGAGATATAACATCTCCCTGTCTCACACCTCGCTGCAATTGGATAGGTTTCGAGTTCTGATCCTGAAGCCGGACCGACATGGTGGCGTTTTCATACAAGCTCCTCAGCACCTCGATGTATCGGTAGTCAACTTGGCACCTCTGGAGTGACTGTAGCACAGCCCAAATCTCAACCGAATCGAAGGCTTTCTCATAGTCCACGAACGCTAGACATAGGGGCTGGTTATACTCTTCTGTCTTCTGTATAACCTGCCGCAGCGTGTGAATGTGGTCTATGGTGCTAAAGCCTTTACGGAAACCGGCTTGTTCGGGAGGCTGGAAGTCGTCGAGTCTGCGAGATAGACGGTTCGTAACCACTCTCGAAAACAGCTTATAGACGTGGCTTAGAAGTGCGATGGGCCTATAGTTTTTTAGAAGGGTATTGTCGCCTTTCTTAAAGAACAGTACCACCACACTTCTGTGCCACGCCTGTGGCGTTTTGCCCTCGGATATGACGGAATTGAACATCAACTGAAGAGCTTCTAATACTGGCCTTCCGCCTGCTTTCAGGAGTTCAGCAGTGATTCCGTCATCACCCGGCGCCCTGTTGTTTTTGAGCTGTTTGAGAGCCGTACTAATCTCGTCTAGACTGACGTCCGGGATATCTTCGGTGTAGTGTCGGGTCAGTCCGGCTCTAGGATCTGCTGCCGGACTGTTAACAGGTGGTCGTGCTGTCGTGTATAACTGTCCGTAAAACCGTTCGATCTCCTCTGCAAGCTCAGGTTTCGACGATACGATTCTGTCGTCCTCTGTCTTCAGCTTAGTGAGACGGCTTTGGCCTAAGGACAGATCTCTGGCGAACACTTTAGAGCCCTGGTTCCGCTCTATGGCTGCTTGAATACTATTAGTATTAAAGTGCCGAAGGTCGCGAGTCAATGACTTGGAGATCTGTCTGTTGAGCCGTCTGTACACTAAAGCATCTTCAGAGGACTTCAGAACCATACCTCGCCTCTCTTCCATGAGCTTGAGAGTTGGGCTGGAGATCTTTTTGGTCTTGTTTGAAGGGCGGGTCTTGAAAAACTTAGACCCCGCCGTCCGGACAGTTTCCACGAACCTGTTATTATAATCGTCCACATCTACGCACTCACTCAGGCATTCAAAGCGATTTTGTAGCTCGAGTTGAAAGCTCTCGGGGTTTTGGATTTGGGCCGGTGCTGGGCGGAGCGTAGACTTCATTAGTCGGGATCTTTCGATCTTGACATTTATATTCAGTGTGCCTCTTACCATTCGGTGATCGCTGCCGGTTTTTACCGAATTGATCACAGAGACATCACTGAATATATGCCGCCTTGTGGACATAATGAAGTCTATCTCATTTTTGGTCGCACCGTCAGGACTGATCCAGGTCCACTTCCGGCAAGCCCGCTTCTTGAAGAAAGAGTTCATCATATAGAGGCACTCTTTCTCCATGAAGTCAGCCAGTGTCTGGCCCCTGGTGTTTCGTCGCCCATATCCAAATTGCCCCACTTTCAGCTCGTGGTCGCCTCGAACGCCCAATTTCGCGTTGAAATCCCCCATGACAACGTTGTAGTGGGTTTTAGAACTATGTATGGCTCGGGAAATATCCTCATACATAGTTTCTACCTCATCATCGGAGTGTGCGGAGGTCGGGGCGTAGACCTGTATGACCTTCAACGAATACCGCTTGGTTATTCTGAGTATAAGGTACGCCACTCTCGACGACACACTCTCGATCTTGACAACATTGTTCACGAGGGATTTGTGGACGATGAAACCGACACCACCCTGGGACAGTTGTTCGCCCTCCCGGAAATAGAGCAGGTTACCAGACTTGAGGGTTATCGAGTCCTCCCCCTGTCTTCGGACCTCAGATAACCCTATAATGTGCCATCGTAACCCGCTCAATTCTTCCTCTAGTTCCGCTACCTTCTCGTCGGTCCGCAGTGTCCGAATGTTGTATGTTGCCAGGGCCAATTGTCGTTGTTTGTGGTACCCTGGCATCTGCCGGAGATTCTTCGCACCCCCTGCCCCGCCGTTACCATGACCGGTACCACTATGGTCAGGAATAGCGGAGCCGCCGGGGACTAGGGGCCGTTTTTTCTTGTTGCGTCTCATTTGGAGGGAAGATGCCATAATCGCCACGCTTGGCATGCGGGTTGGCGATCGCAGTGGCGCCAATTTTACGCGGGACGCTGCTGCCCATCCCACGTACTTGTACCGCCCTGGTTTGACCGCCATTGTTCGGTGGACTGACTGCACTAGCGGAAGAATTCCTCTCCACCAGAAGGGAATTCTTGTGCTAGTGGGCGATGGGGCCGTCACATCCCGATCCCTTTTTCTGTAATTTTGTGTAATTGTTAACTTCTTTCGTGTGCAATAAAGTGTATTATTATTATATTTCATTATAATATGTACGTACTGTTGAGTGTATGTATTAAGTCATTTTTTTCCTAATTATTTATTAATTCCGTCAACCAATCTTTCTACACTACCAATGGTTGACTGGTAGAGAGCGCTTTTAGCGTTAAGTCCGCCATTTGCTCATATATTATGTATATTGTGGCAAAAAGGTTACATAAATAAATAAATAAAAGCTTGGAGCGCTAAGAGTCTTTGTTTTTCAAACCTCCGTGCTTTATAAACATGTAGGATTAGAAAAACTTTTCTAGGGTATGTTAACATAAAGCTGAATATGCTTGTGTGTAGATATATATTGTTCTTTATTTCCGCATACACTTAAAATGGGTTAAATGCATGAAATTATGTTATAATCCTTACAATAGAACAACTTATTAGTACTGTGACAACTCATCAATAAAACCACGAGCTGCCCACTTGCTTCCACTAACGCATCAGATGCGCCAATAAATCCGATCAGTAGGTATCTAAAATATTCTATGCATTCCAGATTGATTCCATCATCGGCCGTTATTTAGCCGGTGCGAGCCCTCTGGGTGTTGCATTGTTTATGTGTGACCGAGTGGTTGACGTGTGTCATGTTTAGTACCACTGCGGTATTTAATATTTATGACTGACACAGGTTGGATATTTTGTTAAGTTCCTCAATACGCAGATTTTGTTTGATTAAAGCAAAGTGTTTTATGTATTAATTGTTTGATTATCTTTTAGTTTCAGGCGAAGTCTTTCATGTTTATTATTCTTTAATGTTCTTGTTAAGTACGAGTATTTGATGAGAGCTCAGATTGTAGAACATCTTGGTGATTTTAAAAAGCCTGAAAATACAAAATAATTCATCAATATCTGCGTATATTGATGTCAATGTCAAACCTTCGACCGTTCTACATAGAATTAAAAACAAGATTTCATAATTTCAACATCACTTTATATTAATATTAAAAAAATAATTATAATTTAAACTGCCTCGGTAGCCTAGTGGTAGCAGCTAGCAGCCCACTACTACTATGCTGAGGTCCTGGGTTTGAATCTGGGGTAAGGAGTTATCAGAGACAATGGTTAAAAGTCCTTTATCTCTGGTTCCATTGGGATTTTTCCATTTTTTGAAAATTTCCCAGTACCTCAAAGTTTGGTAATGTGCCCGGAGATGTCAACAGGCTCGCCACCTGTTACATGGGCCAAAATCGTTACCGGCGAATCGTGGGTGTTTACATGTATGCTTGAATGCATGCATTTACCTCTGCCTACTCCTTCGGGGATTACAGGCGACAAGTTACGTTTAAAAATAATTTATGTGATTAATAATTCATGGAAAAGTCATGAAATTGGATTATTTTTACTGGTGGTAGAGCTCCAGTGACGGAGCTCGCGGGCGTAGGCACCACCGCATTACCGCTATATACTTGCCGCTAAATGGTAGTGTTCAGCACTATCGTGTTTCGGTCAGGTGGTAATGTACGGCCCTGTAATTTCCGGCACAGAGGCATAACACCTTAGGCCTCAGGAGTGGTAACGCATCTGCATTTTTACCTCTGGTCATTGTGTGGGTGTCTATAGGCTGCAGTCATCACTTAACATCAATGTGAACTGTATGCTTGTTTGCCACTCTTAATACATAAAAAAAAAAAATAATAATAATAATAATTCATAGATTAAAAAGATTTTTCCACTAACACGGCAATTATTTTATTTTAAAAAATTGATCAATTCTATAAATTACACAGGTTTTAGATATTGTAAAGAATATTTATTGTTATAATTTATATCTCACTTTTCATTCAATGTTCACGAAAACATAATCTAAGACACCCACGTAGCGATGCTAAGTACGGATAAAATATCTTCATACTTATAAAAAACGGTACCTATTGAACGGGGACAAAAACCACGATAAGAACCTGTCATCTCCAAGTTCTTTTAAACCTGTAAAGCCAATGTTATCTTGACAGATTTTTTCTAAAAATAAGCATCCAATTTGAGAAAGCGAATGAAAATTTTCCATTTGCTAAGTCATTACTGAGAACGCCATTGGAGTCGTTGATGTGAGAGTGAATATACATTGTAGTAACGCAAGTAATTACAGCTAATTGAGTAAATATAATTAAGGAAGCTAGATTGTATGATTACCCCAAGAAGCTGCGGCTACCCCATGAAAATATGGAAGCGGATTGAATGGAAGTGGCAAATGCTCTTTATTAAATATAAAGGCGTTGCCCGTCAATAACACTTGACATAATAATATTATGCGGTATTGTAAGAAGTAACACGGCCACTACAATATTTTTCGGTGGTAATCACGACACAATCAGCAAAAAAAAATGTTATGCTATTATTAAAGTATAAAATATCACTTTCAATCGGAATATTGTAGCTAATTAATTGTATCTAGAGATTAAATTGCTGGGCTGAAATTATAACTGATGACATTATAATGAGAAAAACTTATTTGTGCTCGAATGACGGGGCTTGAGGGCATAGACACAACCGCATAAAGTCGCGGGCTCACCGCGGCGCACGTGTTAATAAGCTTCGCTTAATATGAAATTATATGTGGTAGTGTTCACTGCAACCCACGAAGAGGCTACACATGAATTGCCGTCATTGATACATACGTGGCTAGCTCGAATAGGCGGTTACATAGCTCAACGCTACCAAAGTGGGTCTACGTTTCCACTAAAAGTACACGAATATGGCCCACAACTATGTGCAGCTCGCTTATATATCCTTGGATTGCATTAAGACGTGCGAAGACTCCGTGCGCCATGCCACGCTACGCTACACATTATTTGTGGGTCTTCATGTACTCCAGTGGAAACATTGACCCACGTCGTAAAACAAAAATAATACACGCAGCTAAAATGCGCCGCGTATCCGTGCACAGCATGCGTCACGGTGGGCTCGCGCCTTAACACAACCTACTTGCTGCTAAATGGTAGAGATCGGCGCTATCTTCATTTGCACATACCACAGAAGTAGCAATACCCCAAATTGAAGTT
The DNA here is from genome assembly GCA_036365455.1 of Macrosoma leucophasiata. Lineage (NCBI taxonomy): Eukaryota > Metazoa > Arthropoda > Insecta > Lepidoptera > Hedylidae > Macrosoma > Macrosoma leucophasiata. Next base: position 3,764,844 of record JAWQUS010000014.1, on the reverse strand, counting down.
TCTTGTTTTTCTGTAGACGTTTCATAGGCTTAAGTATTAATTTGCAATTGATGTGATCTGTATGCAAACGTGCTACCACATGACATATAAAATATACTGATTTATTTCCCTATAATCAAATTGAAATTAATGTATATTCATGCCACTTCTAGTACTTTATCCACGTGTATGTTAATTAAATATCAAGTTAGGCTAGAACCAGGTAGCAATTCGAAGGAGTGTGACTCTATTTCAATCATGATTTTGAGGTTAACCTAATTTAAATTAATATTATGCACTGCACGTGAAACCTATTTTGTGTCTGACGTCGCATGATTTGCATGAAAGTTCTTAATTCATTTGGGCACTAAAACAGTTATATGTTGGTTAGTGTCCTGTCCTGTCTTTGCCAAATTATTCGTCAAGTCAAAACCTTTCGTTAATCCGTTAGCTCACGAGGCAAATATGACAATTGATTTTATATTGTTCGAATGATCCCAAGGTCGTCCAAGTGGACCCCCTGGGGTCCATGGGAGACTCAATGGGAATGTGGGAATGTGATATAAATGTAGCAATGAACCAGAAAAAAATTGAAAGTCTACAAAAAAAAGTTTGAGAACCTCTGTATTAAACGAATAGGATCAATGCGTAAAAACAAATGACCAATTATTATAAAAACATCCGGATCATGTATGGCCCACTAATTTCTTCTCTTCTCTTTCGCAGAAAACAACATAGGCCTCAGGGGTGACAACGAATCTACATTTCGACTTCGGACATTTGTGAAGATGCGAACAACATTTTATTCAGTTCTTTTATTTCAAGAACTAAGGTTTGATACGTATATCTAAAAATGATTTCATATAAGAAGTCTGTCCGCCCATGAAAGAATTAGACGCCCAAGTCACGCGCCGAGCGTTTGCCAGCCTTGATGACTTCATACCCGAGCCGAAACTATAAAACAATCGCATTTACCCACACCTCCAAAAAACACAATACATCGAAGAACTTAACAGGAGCTCTTCGCAATTTGATGTGGCAATCGCGTAATGCAAAGCAAACTTAGAGTATATCTCAAAACCATTTCGATCGTTCCTAATGGCATAATAACAGCACGTCTATTAGCGGAGAGCCAAAACAATCTTCAAGTATGGACAAATACTTAGATGACGGGTCGTGCAGGTTTAATTTCATAGCACTTATATGTTTATATGGTATTGTAGCGTGTAATATGGTGATATTGTGTTGGTAATGTCCTGGAAGATACGTGACTGTGTTCATATTTGAGTATAAATATTGTACCTGTGCTAAATGTTCTAGCTTTATGAATATAAAATATGGAGTGTAATAAATTTAATTATTAAATTCTTTTATGATAGTATCCAGAATGAAAATTTAATGGTAATCTACATCATATTTCATATAAACCTGGCCGAAAACCAAGCACTTGGGTTAATTACAGAGTTAGGCACCTTTGTAATCTCACTCTTATATCCCCCAAAGGGGCCAGTAAGAGGTTATCTATGCCGTGGGCAAATGTGTGCATTAAAACATGCATGCCATCGCCCACGAAGCGTCAGATACGCCTAATTCCATGTAGTAGATGGTTTGTCTTCTCCGGTGACTTTACTATATTTGAGGGCCTTGCGATGTCCTCGTCGACTTGTTGGAGATTTAAATTAAATGCGAAATTTTATAACAACTTGCGTATAATTATGCGACAAGTTACAAGTGTACAGTTTTAAAGCGATTTGAAAAGCGATCTCTTTAGTTCTGTAGAGTTCTAACGGTCATCGAGTTTCTTGATGGCCCTACCACCCGTGGCCGCGCCGGTGATTTCATTGGCTGGCCGTAGCGGAAGTCATACGTCCACCAATGATGTCGCAGCCCGATGACGTCTCACAATTTGTGTGGTGGTCGCGAAAATCTTGAAAAATTGAAAAAATAGAAATATAACATTAACACTCACGTCACGACCTACAAGATCGAACTTAAGCCAATGTAGCAGCCATAAAACTAATGAGGCAGTTAGCAAATATAAACATAAATTAAATTTCATAATGAACAACAACAATGTAAGACATTTATTTACATCGGATTTCAAATAAATCAAACACAAAAAAGATACAAGCTCATCAATCATTCCTTTACCGTCACACTTCATAACTCTCTGGATGAAAAAGTAGTCGCGTTGATTATGAACCAGCTTTTATTAAATATTAAAATGACGCAAATGAACAAATTCATTGAAATATCCATGAGCCGCAGAAGCTCGTTTTTTTTTTCTCATGTTTTCATTACGTAATAAAGTTTCAGGAGATGACAACGTTGATTTATCTCGGCTTGCTCTCAGGATCAAAACGAGAAAAAAACACCACCCGCTTGCAAATCAGTCCAAGCTTATAAAATGGTAAATTCGTCACTACTTTTTCTCGTTATTGTTGCACTTCTGATACCTTTAACTGTAAATTGGGTTAAGGTTGTGCGCCGAGGTGCTTCAATTAGTATTCAATGTCACACAAATGAAAATGATATTAATAAATTTGGAAATATTCTGAATGTCCAAATGAATCAGTAATAAAATCAAGTAATACATAAAAATTGATAGTGAAATAATAATTATCTTCGATTTTCTAACAATTTGAGCTTGATTTTCTTTTTCAAAATGAAAAGTAACTAACTTCAAACTATACTTACTCTATGTACTGAAAAAGAAAAAAGGAAAGAAATAAAGAGTAATACGAAGACCAAAGTAGTAAGGTGATTGGTAAAAAACGGGACGTGAATCTGCAATCTTCTTCGCTTTTCTAGGTGCTTTTTTTAATGAAATTAAAATGGGAGACAAACAAAAATTAGGTGTCTGGAAGTATGTAGTTGCCCCGATGGTTGACATGTTCGTACGTGAAGCACAGCTTGGACCAATTTATACAAAAATTCTAAGAAAATATGGCCCCGTAATAACTATCACACAGACATAACAAAATGTTGACCCCTGAGGGATGGCAACGCATCTACCTTTTGACCTCATGTTTTTGTGTAGATTGATGTCCAGGCTGAGGTCATTACTTTAAATCAATGTATACTGAATACTTTGCCACCTTCATTACATAAGAAAAAAATACGAATGGAGTTGGTTAATAAATACTAGATATTAATATAATATTATGTGAATTGACAAATGTCAATTAAAGCTACATAATCAATTGAGAAACAAAAATTTGCATTATCGATATCAAGAAATATAAATAAGTTAGAAATTCTACTTCATTCCAATTAAAAGCAATGACCAATAAAAAGAAGTGACTGCACTTTAAAAATACTCAGAGCTAATTAAATCAACGAACGGCAGCAAGATTCTGAAAATAATTAAGAAAAGGATTTAAGTTTGAAAATTGCATGAGATCTCTTATTTATGCTCGACTTCAGGTTCACTCGGAGAATGTATTTCATTATTCTCAAGATTTAGTTTTGCTGACACTTCGGACTGGTTTTAGACACAGTTCAACTGAATTTCTTAGTTTTAGTGTCTAATACAATTTTTTTATGTAATGAAAGTGGCAAACAAGCGAGCAGTTCACATTGATATTAAGTGATGACTGCAGCCTATAGACACCCATACAAAGACCAAGGTCAAAGTACAGATGCATTACCACTCCTGAGGCCTAAGGTGTTACGCCTCTGTGCCGGAAATCACAGGGCCGTACATTACCACCTGACCGGAACACGATAGTGCTGAACACTACCATGTAGCGGCAAGTATATTAGGTAAAACGGTGGTGCCTATGCCCGCGAGCTTCGTCACTGGAGTTCTGCCACCAGTAATTTTTTTTTTGGAATTAAACACATTTTTATGCATGATAATATTCATCATTTATCGTAACTTCACGCCTTCTCCAAAGCGGTAGGCAGAGGTACCTAACTGCATGCATTCAATCATTTAAGCAAAAACACACGATTCCCGTGGTTGTTTTGGCCAATGTAACAGATGGCGAGCCTGTAGACCTCTCCAGGCACACTACTGAATTTAATGGAAAACTACCTGTAAATAGAAAAATATCAGTAGAACAACAACAATAATAATTACTCTTTATTGTACAGGAAGTAAAATACATAGTACTCGTAGTAAGACAAAAGAAGCACAGTACCAATGGCGGTCTTATTGCTAAAAGAGCAATTACATAACCAGAGATAAAGAATTTGACACCGTCATCTCTGAAAGCCCCGACCCGGGAATCGCCCCAATACCCCAGCATAGTAGTAGCGACCTTCTCCTAATGACGTGAACTTTATCTATATTTTTTCCTTTTGAAATATTCTGGTAATAGGCGAAGACTATTGATTTAATTTCACATATTTTTTTATTTTCATTTCATTGTATTGAATATCGATTTGTGATCGATCGAATTTGAGGGAAAATATTTTATGAAGATACCTGACATGGATTATCATGTATGTCTATATAACCAGAGATAAAGAATTTGACATCGTCATCTCTGAAAGACCCGACCCGGGTATCGAACCCAATACCCCAGCGTAGTAGTAGCGACCTTCTCCTAATGACGTGAACTTTATCTTTATTTGCCACTTCGTGATATGAAAAAGAAATCTCTCACAGAGTGTGGCCATCAATTCAAATTCAATGTCCAAATTTAACACCCAACGCAACATGTACCAGAAAAGTTGCCGAGATTGTGCTAAGCAAATACACAGTGTTTGATGACATTGATAAGACAATTAGACACTAACTTTAACCACTTGGTTGACTTAGCGGTCATTAATTCACTTGAAGCAGTTGAACAATATACTGAGCGTCTTATTTCGATTGTTCTGTTTTTAATAAAAGTTCACCAGCTACCATTTTTCCAACTATGAATAGCTAATTTACGTACCGTAACGGAACTTCAATAGAAAAATCATACCTAAAAAAGTGATTTATACAATTCAATATTAACGGCCATATTTTTAAATTAAATGTTAAAATGTAAGACCCAACATAAAACTAACCAGCAAAATTACTCGCCGAGGTCGTGCTAAGCAAATACACCGTATTTGATCACTTTGATGAGACAGTTGGCAAGGGACGTCCACTAATTAACCCCTTGGTTGACTTAGTGGTCATTAATTCAGCTGAAGCTGTTGAGCAATTTACGGAGCGTTTATTTAGATTGTTCTGAAACTTAAGTAAGGTTGATTGGTAGAAGTTGACACGTTTGCGTATTGTGAATGAATAGAAACGTAATTACGTTACTCAATGGAGCTTATTTTTTTAGTGCCAAGATCAAAACAGTGACGTTTAAAATTCGTATTACGAAGACAAACAATACGACGTCGTAAAAAAATATGACAGTAAGCTAGTCACTAATACAGTGCCTCATTAACTTTTACAATAATTTATGTTTTTGAGAAGAATTAAACCCAAAAAAAGTGATTTAATACATTAAATTATAACGGAATGTCACAGGCAGAGCAAATCTGCACAACAAATCATTGATATCGACAATCAAAACAAATTTAAATTTAAAATATAACATCATACGAGCATTCACCAGCTAAATTACTTACCCAGGCAGTGCTAAGCAAATACACCATATTTGATTACTTTGATGAGACAATTGTCAAGAAACGTCCATTAATTAACCCCTCGGTTCACTTAATGGTCATTAATTCAGTTGAAATTGTTGAGCAATCTACTGAGCATTGGTAAGTTTCCTTTTGAAATATTCTGGTAATAGGCGATGACTATTGATTTAATTTCACATATTTTTTTATTTTAATTTCATTGTATTGAATATCGATTGTAATCAATCGAATTTGAGGGAAAATATTGTATGAAGATACCTGACATGGATTATCATGTATGTCTTTTATATAATGGTAAACTATGCATTTGATCATCTGATGATCTTTAGCAAAATTGTTGTGGATGAACCAACAAAGGTACGACCAATTTTTGACAAAAAAAAAATAGAAAAAAATCAATTCGCCGCGTCAACTAGTTATAAAACAAAATATGAGTTACCAATTTTAGTCTAGGTATGAGACAAATGTACGTTAATCAAAAGTAAACATTTACCAGGACTATTTAACTCTATATAAAAATCACAAACAGTATTTGTGCATACAAAAATATATTACGATAACTTTGATATCCTTGTAAAATCTACATGTTTTTTATATGAAAACACGAACATTGGACGTATTCCAAATAGTTTTTGTCTCGGTGCCGCAGTACGTGTGTACTATCGTATTTAGATTAGCTTGCCTCGAGGGTTCTATGCAGAAAATGTGTTTTCCGTTCTCAAAGCGATACCTACTATATTTTTTCAGAAATAATGAGGCGTTGAATGATCCCTACTAATATTATAAATGCGAAAGTAACTCTGTCTGTCTGTCTGTTACCTTTTCACGTCCAAACGACTGAACCGATTTTAATGAAATTTGGTAGAGATAGAGCTGACTTTGAGAAAGAACTTAGGCTTCTTAGTTATATTTAATAAAACGACATCCACGCGGGCGAATCCGCGGGCAACAGCTAGTTATTAATATTATTGAGTAAAATCTTAAGGCCCATGCACACCACGTTTTTTTCGCTGCACAAAAAGTGGTGTGCAAATGCCTTTATTTTTGTCCGATTTTCGAAATTAAATATTTTTACTCAAATTTAAGTAGTGTTGTTAAAATTATTATGAAAGTCAAACGAGATCTTAAAATAAGAAATATAATGAACGGAATCAACTAATTCGGATGAAGAAAAAAAATTATACACATTAAGTATGACATGTGCTCTAAAAAGCCTGATATTAACGAAACATTCCTTGGTTTACCATAACATGGAAAGTCAATTATCTCCCGTTTTAATGTACGAAACATCACGTTTTTTATCAGATATGTGGCCGGACATTTTCGTAATGTATGAAATACGATTGATCTGCCCTTAATATTTTGTGTAGGTACATAACATGATTAATATAGTGGAATTTTGAATGATTAGATGTTTGAAACATGTATTGTTTGTTTTGTAGATAAATTTTGTGGATAATTATCGACAATAGTTTATGTTGGACGCCACAAATCGCTGAAGTGAGCCGGAAGATGTTTGCTGCCGTTGGCGCCTTGAGAAGACTCCAAAATTTCTTGCCGTCATCCACTAAAATTACTTTAGCTCGATCGATTCTCTTTCCAATTCTTGACTATGCCGACATATGCTATCTAGACTTAACTCAGGAGCAATTAAACAAACTTGAGCGGCTTCAAAACCTTTGCATACGATTCATATTTGGGCTACGCAAATATGATCACGTTTCTGATTTTCGTAAACAACTCAAGTGGCTACCCATTCGTTTTCGCAGGAACACACATTCTTTCTTTTCTTTACTGTATACTGTTCAATCCCCAAACCCCAACCTATTTGAAGGAGCGTTTTCTTTTTCTTGGCTCTTCTCATTCCTTGTCCCTTCGTTCTTCCAATAATCTCCTTCTATCAATTCCTTCACATTTCTCTTCATTTTATTCCAAATCATTCACGGTGGAAGCTATCCGCCTATGGAACTTGCTTCCTGTTGAAATTCGACAAGCTAATTCAGTCGTAACGTTCAAAAAACGACTTCACGATCATTACGTCGCCCAGATCTTTCCCTTGTCGAGTTAAGTCCTGATCACCTAAAAGTTACCTATTATTGTTTTTATTATTTTAATTTTTTTTTTCTTCTTTGTAGGCTATAATTTTAAATTTACTTGCATTAGTACACCCCTAATATTCTAATTTACACAGTTTCCTAAACCCAAAGGTTGTCTGGAAGAGATTGCAGTTTTGTGATAAGACCGCCTTTTGTATCGTCTATTTCTTCTATTTTGTTGTCTCTTTAATGTATTGGTGTACAATAAAGTATAAAAATAAATAAATAAATAATTCTTTATACCGATCTATACTCCTAAGCTTGTGATAGTCAAAGTTCGGTGGTAGACCACTCTACTACTCGATTTTATACCAAATACCTTGATCGCCAAACTTATTTCATTTTAATGGCAAACAAGCATACAGTTCACATTGATGGTAAATAAAATAAAAAATACGCTAAGAATACGTTTACACTCACAGCCCCACAGTAGGTATAAACCTGTCTGTGTTGTGGGTGCCGTTGTACACACACAACACATACACAAACACACAGACCCGAAACAAATATCTGTAGGCCATACAAACATTTGTCCCGGTGCGGGGATCGAACCCGCGACCCTCCGAATCAAACGATCATCTCACACCGCTGGACTAACCGGGTCGTCGTATGGTACATATTACTTTAGCTTATAAAACATGAAACCAGTGATTTCAATGCAGATGCGCTGCCACTCTTGAGGCCTAAGGTATTATATTTTGATATGCAATACATGCACGACGTGTTTGTTTACGTATGAAATTTGATAAAAACAATGTTTTATTCCGTAAACAGATAAGTGAAGGTCGACCTAGATTCGGATCCCCTACTATAAGGAGCAATTTCGCCTTGTTTAAAAGAGAAACAAACAGAGGCGGCCCTATAATTACAAGTTACAAAATTTCTGGGGCGTCTGATTTCATTAAATTTGCGGTGAGCGCATGGAAGTCAGAAAATGTAAACATTGAATGAACGCGGGGTTTACTTGGGAAAAACAAAAAGCATGGTAAATTAAATTGGAACACCACCCAACACCTATTTTGGGTAAAATTAAGGTTTTTATAGTTAAAAAGAGGAAAACATGTATATACCAAGTTAACAATAATTAATTACCAATTTTTTCCTAATGGCATCCACCAATACCCAACAATGAAAAACTAAAAAAAAATATCATCCATTATGCTGATTGGTATGGAAGACTGTCGGACGTTAAGTCCACCTTATGTTTGCTGTTGAGCAAAATATGAATGATTAAGTATAGGAATATCACTTACATTTTCTATTATTACGGAATATTTTTAGCAATTTCTTAATAATAATAAGATTGATAGTAAGTTTATTTATTTCATACTAGTTGTCTCGGCAAACTTTGTATTGCCTCAGAATGAAATAATGTGTCATGGTTTAACAGATACCGACTATTTATTTGGGAAAATGAAATTGCGGTTTTAACTATTTCCCTTCAATTTCTTCATATTTTTTTAAACTTAACTTAAAATAACTTACAATCGTCGAGTCTCCGTTTAAGCAAAATAATTTGCTTGTGTTAGGAGAACCCGCTTTTCCGCTTCCTACCACATTTTCATGGGTAAAGACAAACAATAATTTATTTTTCTTTTTATCACAGCATTTCACTCAGTATTTTTTTTTGATAGGTGGCTAATGAAATATTTCCTTAACTAAAAATTTTGTAATTAAAATAATATATGTAATACTAGCTATGCCCGCGGCTTCATCCACGTGAAAAAAATATGATTGTTCAGTATCTTACTCGGACGAAGTAGTGGGCGCAGCTAATATAAAAGTTGCCTAAGTTACTCCTTATTACATCAGCTATCTGCCAGTGAAAGTCCCGTCAAAATCGGAGACACTCAAATTTTATTTATTTGTATGAAGGTATGTATGTATGTATGGTTGTATGGAGATAAAAGTAGCCTAAGTTACTCCTTATTACATCAGCAACCTACCCGTGGAAGTCCGGTCAAAGTCGGATGCACTCCAATTCTACTTATTTGTATGTAGGTATGTATGTATGTATGGTTGTATGGAGATAAAAATACCCCAAGTTACTCCTTATTACATCAGCTACCTACCCGTGGAAGTCCCGTCAAAGTCGGATACACACCAATTCTACTTATTTGTATGTAGGTATGTGTGTATGTATGGAGATAAAAGTAGCCTAAGTTACTCCTTATCACATCAGTTATCTGCCAGTGAAAGTCCCGTCAAAATCGGTCCAGGCCTTTCCAAGGTTAGCCCCGCCAAACAGACAGACAGACAGACAAAAATTGTAAGAAATGTTGTTGTGGTATATGTACCGTGTATACATACATATGCATTTAGTAAAAAGCGGTTATTTTAATATTACAAACAGACACTTCAATTTTATTTATTTCTATAGATTTACTAGCTGACCCGGCAAACTTCGTATTGCCTCACAATGAAATAATGTGTCAAAGGTTTGATAGATACGGACTATTTGTATAGGAAAAGGAAATTAAATGTAGAGATTCCCGTGGGAATGAGTGATTTTCCCGCAGTAAAAAGTAGCCTAAATGTTGGCCAGGCTTAGTATCTATACACCACAAAAAGTTTTATTCGAATCCGTCCAGTATCTTCGGTGATTAGCCTGGACAAAGGGACAAATAGACAGAAAATTTAAAAATAATTGAAAAGTGTTCTAATACTATTTTAACATCGCCCCCAATTGGTTTTTCGTAAATATAAACAATTTTTTTTTAATTTTATCGCATCGCTTGTTATGCATATTGCCAAATGCATAATGCAAAATTAAATGTATATTTTTCAATATTTCTTTATTTATCAAAATTTCTTATACAAAACTTATTTGAACTTAATGCTAATACTATACATTACTAAAGTGTCTCATCATCATCATCATTTCAGCCAAAAGACGTCCACTGCTGGACAAAGGCCTCCCCCAAAGAATGCCACAACGAACGGTCCTGGGCCGCCCTCATCCAGCGATTGCCCGCGACCTTCACCAAGTCGTCGGTCCACCTCGTGGGGGGCCTGCCTACGCTTCGTCTTCCGGTACGCGGTCGCCACTCTAGAACTCTTCTGCCCCAACGGCCGTCAGTTCTGCGAGCTATGTGCCCTGCCCACTGCCACTTGAGTTTCGCTATTCGATGGGCTATGTCAGTTACTTTGGTCCTCATGCGGATCTCCTCATTTCTGATTCGATCTCGCAGAGTAACTCCGAGCATAGCCCTCTCCATCGCTCTCTGAGTGACCTTGAGCCTTCTTATGAGGCCCATAGTGAGCGACCACGTTTCTGTTCCGTATGTCATCACTGGCAACACACACTGGTCAAAGACCTTCTTCTTCAGACACTGCGGTAAATTGGACGAGAAGATATAACGCAGCTTCCCGAACGCTGCCCATCCGAGTTGGATTCGGCGATTGACCTCTTTCTCGAAGTTGGACCTACCTAACTGGACCGTTTGTCCCAGGTATACGTAATCGTCAACAACTTCGAGTGTAGTACCCTCGACCATAACAGGAGTGGGTGTAACAAGGACATTCGACATAATTTTCGTCTTGTCCATGTTCATTTTAAGGCCCACTCGTTGGGAGGCCCTACTGAGGCCATTGAGCATTGTGCCAAGGTCTTCCAGGGTCTCAGCCATGACTACGATATCATCCGCAAATCGGAGGTGGGAGATGTACTCGCCGTTAATGTTGATGCCGAGTCCGTTCCAGTCCAGAAGCTTGAAGACATCTTCCAATGCAGCGGTGAACAGTTTCGGAGATATGACATCTCCCTGTCTCACACCTCGCTGCAGTTGGATAGGTTTCGAGTTCTGGTCCTGAAGGCGAACCGACATAGTGGCGTTTTCGTACAAGCTCCTTAGCACCTCGATGTATCGGTAGTCGACTTGGCACCTCTGGAGTGACTGTAGCACAGCCCAAATCTCGACCGAATCGAAGGCTTTCTCATAGTCCACAAACGCTAGACAGAGGGGCTGGTTATACTCTTCTGTCTTCTGTATAACCTGCCGCAGCGTGTGTATGTGATCTATGGTGCTAAAACCTTTACGGAACCCGGCTTGTTCGGGAGGCTGGAAGTCGTCGAGTCTGCGAGATAGACGGTTCGTAACCACTCTCGAAAACAGCTTATAGACGTGACTTAGAAGTGCGATGGGCCTATAATTTTTAAGAAGGGTATTGTCGCCTTTCTTAAAGAACAGTACCACCACACTTCTGTGCCACGCCTGTGGCGTTTTTCCCTCGGATATGACGGAATTGAACATCAACTGAAGAGCTTCTAATACTGGCCTTCCGCCCGCTTTCAGGAGTTCAGCAGTGATTCCGTCATCACCCGGCGCCCTGTTGTTTTTGAGCTGTTTGAGAGCCGTGCTAATCTCGTCTAGACTGACGTCCGGGATATCTTCGGTGTAGTGTCGGGTCAGTCCGGCTCTAGGATCTGCTGCCGGACTGTTAACAGGTGGTCGTGCTGTCGTGTATAACTGTCCGTAAAACCGTTCGATCTGTTCTGCAAGCTCCGGTTTCGACGATACGATTCTGTTGTCCTCTGTCTTCAGCTTAGTGAGACGGCTTTGCCCTAAGGACAGATCTTTGGCGAACACTTTAGAGCCCTTGTGCCGCTCTATGGCTGCTTTAATACTATCAGTATTAAAGTGCCGAAGGTCGCGAGTCAATGACTTCGAGATCTGTCTGTTGAGCCGCCTGTACACTAAAGCATCTTCAGAGGACTTCAGAACCATACCGCGCCTCTCCTCCATGAGCTTAAGAGTTGAGCTGGAGATCTTTTTGGTTTTATTCGTAGGGCGGGTCTTGAAAAACTTAGAGCCCGCCGTACGGACAGTTTCCACTAACCTGTTATTGTAATCGTCCACATCTACGCACTCACTCAGGCATTCGAAGCGATTTTGTAGCTCGAGTTGAAAGCTCTCGGGGTTTTGGATTTGGGCAGGTGCTGGGCGGAGCGTAGACTTCATTAGTCGGGATCTTTCGATCTTGACCTTTATATTCAGTGTGCCTCTTACCAATCGGTGATCACTCCCGGTTTTTACCGAATTGATCACAGAGACATCACTGAATATATGCCGCCTCGTGGACATAATGAAGTCTATCTCATTTTTAGTCGCACCATCAGGACTGATCCAGGTCCACTTCCGGCACGCCCGCTTCTTGAAGAAAGAGTTCATCATGAAGAGGCTCTCTTTCTCCATGAAGTCAGCCAGAGTCTGGCCCCTGGTGTTTCGTCGCCCATATCCAAATCGTCCCACTTTCAGCTCATGATCACCTCGAACGCCCAATTTTGCGTTGAAATCCCCCATGACAACGTTGTAGTGGGTCTTCGAACTATGTATGGCTCTGGAAATGTCCTCATACATAGTTTCTACCTCATCATCGGAGTGTGCGGAGGTTGGGGCGTAGACCTGTATGACCTTCAGCGAATACCGTTTGGTTATTCTGAGTATAAGGTACGCCACTCTCGACGACACACTCTCGATCTTGACAACGTTGTTCACGAGGGACTTGTGGACGATGAACCCGACACCACCTTGGGACAGTTGGTCGCCCTCCCGGAAATAGAGCAGGTTACCAGACTTGAGGGTTATCGAGTCCTCCCCCTGTCTTCGGACTTCCGATAACCCTACAATGTGCCACCGTAACCCGCTCAATTCTTCCTCCAGTTCCATAACTTTCTCGTCAGTCCGCAGCGTCCGTACGTTGTATGTTGCCAGGGCCAGTTGTCGTCGGGTGTGGTACCCTGGCATCTCCCGGTGATTCTTAGCACCCCCTGCCCCGCCGTTACCATGACCGGTACCACCATGGTCAGGAATAGCGAAGCTACCGGGGACTAGGGGCCGTTGTGTTTTGTTGTAAAGCATTTTGGGGTGATTTGCCATAATCGCCACGCCTGGCATGCGGGTTGGCGATCGCAGTGGCGGCAATTTTATCACGGGACGCTGCTGCCCATCCCGGATACTCCTACCGCCATGGTTTGACCGCCATTGTTCGGTTGACTGACTGCACTAGAGGAAGAATTCCCTCCACAAGAAGATAATTCTTCCGCTAGCGGGCGATGGGGTCGTCACATCCCGACGCCATGTAAAGTGTCTACTTGTTAGAAATACATAATTTTTAGGGGCTCTGTCATGCTTTATCACCTATGACACGATTAAATATCGCTAGCCAAACCTAAAACCAACTTAAGGCCGAAAACGGCATCTGCCTATCCCCTTTACTTTATTTTCTTATATTTTTTTCCTTAAGAACCTTCTCCTCATAATAAGAAATACAACAAAAAAAGAATTAGTGAAATCGGTCCAGCCATTCACGCGTGATGCCGTGACCAAGCAAAACGGGTTGCATTTTTATATATTTTTACACTGTTAAGTTCAGGAATGAGAAACTATCCATACAAATTTTACCACTTAATTTTTCCCTTTCTTTTTCGTATGAACTTTGTACTGCGGTAATAAAGTGCAAATTGACTTTTTGAAGTTAGGAACACACCTACATTGCTTAGACAACCGTGAGTGCTTGTAATTTAATATGAACTTTATGCGCGGCTTCGCCCGCGTGGATGTCGTTTAATAACTTACAAAATATCTATTTAATTAGAGCCTGTTCATTAATATTTCACCTTGAAAATTGCGGAAAGTCCCATTCCAACTTCCCTACCCATTTTAAGGGGATTGAGGGAAGATTAAAAAAATATATTGATGCAACAAAAGAGTCTGTAAACCAATTTTGAGGCATTAAAAATTGACAAAATACCCGTACAAACTATCACCTCCTCTCTTAGGAGGTTGGTTGATCGCACATTTCCAAAAAAAGAAAAATCTTAAGAGCCCTTAACCTTTCTTTAGTATGAACTTTGTTCAGCGGTAATAAAGTGCAAATTGACTTTTTGACGTTAGGAACACACCTACATTGCTTAGACAACCGTGAGTACTTGTAATTTAATATGAACTTTATGCAACAGCAATAAAGCTCAAGTTGACTTTACGTTTTAGTTAGAAAACATTTGTATGGGAAAAAGAAAAGGGCTGTTTTAAGGGGTTTTCCGGCAATTATTTAAATTTTTCTCGCCGTAAAAACCATCGTTGGACTTCAAGGAACATTTTAAAAAAAGAATTTGCCAAATTGGTCAAGCCGTTCTCAAGTTATGGGAAGTCATACTTTTTTGTCGATTCATTTTTATATATATAGATTATGAAAGATAATAGGTATACAACATAAAGACCTAAAAATTATGTGAAAATTTTAAGCTTCTACTTGCTACCGTTATTATTCTCGAGCAAAATACATACGAAAAACAAAACACGTTTATTGTATGCCCTTTGGAACCCTTGACATTTTCATTTTCTTATTTTTAGTAATTAATTTTGTCTTTAAAGCGGTATCAGAAATACATAATTTGTGAAAATGTTAGCTTTCTAGCTATCACTATTTATGAGATACAGGCTGGTGACAGACAGACAGACGGATGGACGGACAGACAGACAGACAGCGGAGGATTAGTAATCCGTAGGGTCCGTTTTTACCTTTTAGATACGAAACCCCCTAAAAGATAGAATTAAGATACAGAATAGCTAAAAATATTCCATATGATTCTTTAAATTGACATAACTTTTTTATTTCTGCACCGATTTACATGAAACAAACACTTAAGTTAAATGAAACTTACCACAATATATTAGTGAAAACCGGATATTATCTGATATTAGCGTGTACAAGCACACAGACATACAGACATTTTTTCGGGATAAAAACTATCCAGGGTTGTGCGCCAAAGGGTAAAATATAATCATAGCAAGTTTCATTGTAATCGGACCAGTAGTTTTTCTGTGATGCTTGAACAAACAGACAGACAGACAGACAGACAAAAAAAACCGAATCACATATTTGGGTTCGGTATCGATTTAGTAACATCCCCTGGTATTTATTTTTTCAATATTTTTAATGTACAGAATTTACACTTCTTCATTTATTATAAGTATCTATATATATAAAAATGAATCGACAAAAAAGTATGACTTCCCATAACTTGAGAACGGCTTGACCAATTTGGCAAATTCTTTTTTTAAAATGTTCCTTGAAGTCCAACGATGGTTTTTACGGCGAGAAAAATTTAAATAATTGCCGGAAAACCCCTTAAAACAGCCCTTTTCTTTTTCCCATACAAATGTTTTCTAACTAAAACGTAAAGTCAACTTGAGCTTTATTGCTGTTGCATAAAGTTCATATTAAATTACAAGTACTCACGGTTGTCTAAGCAATGTAGGTGTGTTCCTAACGTCAAAAAGTCAATTTGCACTTTATTACCGCTGAACAAAGTTCATACTAAAGAAAGGTTAAGGGCTCTTAAGATTTTTCTTTTTTTGGAAATGTGCGATCAACCAACCTCCTAAGAGAGGAGGTGATAGTTTGTACGGGTATTTTGTCAATTTTTAATGCCTCAAAATTGGTTTACAGACTCTTTTGTTGCATCAATATATTTTTTTAATCTTCCCTCAATCCCCTTAAAATGGGTAGGGAAGTTGGAATGGGACTTTCCGCAATTTTCAAGGTGAAATATTAATGAACAGGCTCTAATTAAATAGATATTTTGTAAGTTATTAAACGACATCCACGCGGGCGAAGCCGCGCATAAAGTTCATATTAAATTACAAGCACTCACGGTTGTCTAAGCAATGTAGGTGTGTTCCTAACTTCAAAAAGTCAATTTGCACTTTATTACCGCAGTACAAAGTTCATACGAAAAAGAAAGGGAAAAATTAAGTGGTAAAATTTGTATGGATAGTTTCTCATTCCTGAACTTAACAGTGTAAAAATATATAAAAATGCAACCCGTTTTGCTTGGTCACGGCATCACGCGTGAATGGCTGGACCGATTTCACTAATTCTTTTTTTGTTGTATTTCTTATTATGAGGAGAAGGTTCTTAAGGAAAAAAATATAAGAAAATAAAGTAAAGGGGATAGGCAGATGCCGTTTTCGGCCTTAAGTTGGTTTTAGGTTTGGCTAGCGATATTTAATCGTGTCATAGGTGATAAAGCATGACAGAGCCCCTAAAAATTATGTATTTCTAACAAGTAGACACTTTACATGGCGTCGGGATGTGACGACCCCATCGCCCGCTAGCGGAAGAATTATCTTCTTGTGGAGGGAATTCTTCCTCTAGTGCAGTCAGTCAACCGAACAATGGCGGTCAAACCATGGCGGTAGGAGTATCCGGGATGGGCAGCAGCGTCCCGTGATAAAATTGCCGCCACTGCGATCGCCAACCCGCATGCCAGGCGTGGCGATTATGGCAAATCACCCCAAAATGCTTTACAACAAAACACAACGGCCCCTAGTCCCCGGTAGCTTCGCTATTCCTGACCATGGTGGTACCGGTCATGGTAACGGCGGGGCAGGGGGTGCTAAGAATCACCGGGAGATGCCAGGGTACCACACCCGACGACAACTGGCCCTGGCAACATACAACGTACGGACGCTGCGGACTGACGAGAAAGTTATGGAACTGGAGGAAGAATTGAGCGGGTTACGGTGGCACATTGTAGGGTTATCGGAAGTCCGAAGACAGGGGGAGGACTCGATAACCCTCAAGTCTGGTAACCTGCTCTATTTCCGGGAGGGCGACCAACTGTCCCAAGGTGGTGTCGGGTTCATCGTCCACAAGTCCCTCGTGAACAACGTTGTCAAGATCGAGAGTGTGTCGTCGAGAGTGGCGTACCTTATACTCAGAATAACCAAACGGTATTCGCTGAAGGTCATACAGGTCTACGCCCCAACCTCCGCACACTCCGATGATGAGGTAGAAACTATGTATGAGGACATTTCCAGAGCCATACATAGTTCGAAGACCCACTACAACGTTGTCATGGGGGATTTCAACGCAAAATTGGGCGTTCGAGGTGATCATGAGCTGAAAGTGGGACGATTTGGATATGGGCGACGAAACACCAGGGGCCAGACTCTGGCTGACTTCATGGAGAAAGAGAGCCTCTTCATGATGAACTCTTTCTTCAAGAAGCGGGCGTGCCGGAAGTGGACCTGGATCAGTCCTGATGGTGCGACTAAAAATGAGATAGACTTCATTATGTCCACGAGGCGGCATATATTCAGTGATGTCTCTGTGATCAATTCGGTAAAAACCGGGAGTGATCACCGATTGGTAAGAGGCACACTGAATATAAAGGTCAAGATCGAAAGATCCCGACTAATGAAGTCTACGCTCCGCCCAGCACCTGCCCAAATCCAAAACCCCGAGAGCTTTCAACTCGAGCTACAAAATCGCTTCGAATGCCTGAGTGAGTGCGTAGATGTGGACGATTACAATAACAGGTTAGTGGAAACTGTCCGTACGGCGGGCTCTAAGTTTTTCAAGACCCGCCCTACGAATAAAACCAAAAAGATCTCCAGCTCAACTCTTAAGCTCATGGAGGAGAGGCGCGGTATGGTTCTGAAGTCCTCTGAAGATGCTTTAGTGTACAGGCGGCTCAACAGACAGATCTCGAAGTCATTGACTCGCGACCTTCGGCACTTTAATACTGATAGTATTAAAGCAGCCATAGAGCGGCACAAGGGCTCTAAAGTGTTCGCCAAAGATCTGTCCTTAGGGCAAAGCCGTCTCACTAAGCTGAAGACAGAGGACAACAGAATCGTATCGTCGAAACCGGAGCTTGCAGAACAGATCGAACGGTTTTACGGACAGTTATACACGACAGCACGACCACCTGTTAACAGTCCGGCAGCAGATCCTAGAGCCGGACTGACCCGACACTACACCGAAGATATCCCGGACGTCAGTCTAGACGAGATTAGCACGGCTCTCAAACAGCTCAAAAACAACAGGGCGCCGGGTGATGACGGAATCACTGCTGAACTCCTGAAAGCGGGCGGAAGGCCAGTATTAGAAGCTCTTCAGTTGATGTTCAATTCCGTCATATCCGAGGGGAAAACGCCACAGGCGTGGCACAGAAGTGTGGTGGTACTGTTCTTTAAGAAAGGCGACAATACCCTTCTTAAAAATTATAGGCCCATCGCACTTCTAAGTCACGTCTATAAGCTGTTTTCGAGAGTGGTTACGAACCGTCTATCTCGCAGACTCGACGACTTCCAGCCTCCCGAACAAGCCGGGTTCCGTAAAGGTTTTAGCACCATAGATCACATACACACGCTGCGGCAGGTTATACAGAAGACAGAAGAGTATAACCAGCCCCTCTGTCTAGCGTTTGTGGACTATGAGAAAGCCTTCGATTCGGTCGAGATTTGGGCTGTGCTACAGTCACTCCAGAGGTGCCAAGTCGACTACCGATACATCGAGGTGCTAAGGAGCTTGTACGAAAACGCCACTATGTCGGTTCGCCTTCAGGACCAGAACTCGAAACCTATCCAACTGCAGCGAGGTGTGAGACAGGGAGATGTCATATCTCCGAAACTGTTCACCGCTGCATTGGAAGATGTCTTCAAGCTTCTGGACTGGAACGGACTCGGCATCAACATTAACGGCGAGTACATCTCCCACCTCCGATTTGCGGATGATATCGTAGTCATGGCTGAGACCCTGGAAGACCTTGGCACAATGCTCAATGGCCTCAGTAGGGCCTCCCAACGAGTGGGCCTTAAAATGAACATGGACAAGACGAAAATTATGTCGAATGTCCTTGTTACACCCACTCCTGTTATGGTCGAGGGTACTACACTCGAAGTTGTTGACGATTACGTATACCTGGGACAAACGGTCCAGTTAGGTAGGTCCAACTTCGAGAAAGAGGTCAATCGCCGAATCCAACTCGGATGGGCAGCGTTCGGGAAGCTGCGTTATATCTTCTCGTCCAATTTACCGCAGTGTCTGAAGAAGAAGGTCTTTGACCAGTGTGTGTTGCCAGTGATGACATACGGAACAGAAACGTGGTCGCTCACTATGGGCCTCATAAGAAGGCTCAAGGTCACTCAGAGAGCGATGGAGAGGGCTATGCTCGGAGTTACTCTGCGAGATCGAATCAGAAATGAGGAGATCCGCATGAGGACCAAAGTAACTGACATAGCCCATCGAATAGCGAAACTCAAGTGGCAGTGGGCAGGGCACATAGCTCGCAGAACTGACGGCCGTTGGGGCAGAAGAGTTCTAGAGTGGCGACCGCGTACCGGAAGACGAAGCGTAGGCAGGCCCCCCACGAGGTGGACCGACGACTTGGTGAAGGTCGCGGGCAATCGCTGGATGAGGGCGGCCCAGGACCGTTCGTTGTGGCATTCTTTGGGGGAGGCCTTTGTCCAGCAGTGGACGTCTTTTGGCTGAAATGATGATGATGATGAGACACTTTAGTAATGTATAGTATTAGCATTAAGTTCAAATAAGTTTTGTATAAGAAATTTTGATAAATAAAGAAATATTGAAAAATATACATTTAATTTTGCATTATGCATTTGGCAATATGCATAACAAGCGATGCGATAAAATTAAAAAAAAATTGTTTATATTTACGAAAAACCAATTGGGGGCGATGTTAAAATAGTATTAGAACACTTTTCAATTATTTTTAAATTTTCTGTCTATTTGTCCCTTTGTCCAGGCTAATCACCGAAGATACTGGACGGATTCGAATAAAACTTTTTGTGGTGTATAGATACTAAGCCTGGCCAACATTTAGGCTACTTTTTACTGCGGGAAAATCACTCATTCCCACGGGAATCTCTACATTTAATTTCCTTTTCCTATACAAATAGTCCGTATCTATCAAACCTTTGACACATTATTTCATTGTGAGGCAATACGAAGTTTGCCGGGTCAGCTAGTAGATTATAAATAATAGGTTGGGGAAAAAGTCTTTTCGCATTATAGTATGTATGAACTTGTTATAAAATCTCTTTGGCTGTAGTATTTGTATCTGGCTGGTTTTGGTATCATTGAAAGTTAAAATTTTAAAGAACATAATTCCAAATTCATATTAGGAAAATGTGTGATTTTCATTTGTTTTTCGTACTGTCAAGATGAGTGAATCTAATGAAGAATATCGATACATTTTAAAATTTTACTACAAAAAAGATAAAATTGCAACGCAAGCCGCGAAAAAAATTTGCGATGTTTATGGACCTAGTGTTGTGTCTGTGAGAGTAGCACAAATTTGGTTTAAGCGTTTTCAATCCGGAAATTTTGATGTCAAAGATGCACCTCGCTCTGGTCGCCCTATTACGGATAAAATGGATGCCATTTTTGAAAAAGTGGAGCAAAATCGACATATCAGTAGTTACGACGTATCTGAAAAACTGAGAATTGATCACCAAACAGTTTTGGCGCGTTTAAAAAAAGCTGGGTACAAAAAAAAGGTCGATATTTGGGTACCTCACGAGCTCACTGAAAGAACCTAATGAACCGTGTACTCATTTGTGATTCTTTATTACGACGTAATGAAACCGAATCATTTTTGAAGAAGCTAATAACTGGTGATGAAAAGTAGATCACGTACGACAAGAACGTGCGAAAAAGGTCGTGGTCAAAGGCCGGTCAGGCTTCACAGACTGTGGCGAAACCCGGGTTAACTCGCAATAAGGTGATGTTGTGTGTGTGGTGGGATTGGAAGGGTATTATTCATTATGAGCTATTACCACCAGGCAGGACTATCGATTCTGAACTCTACTGCAAACAACTGATGAGATTTAAGCAAAAAGTTGAGAGAAAGCGGCCGGAATTGATCAACAGAAGGGGTGTGGTGTTTCATCATGATAACGCTAGACCTCACACATCTATAGTCACTCAGCAAAATTTAAGAGAGTTTGGCTGGGAGGTGTTAATGCATCCGCCGTATAGTCCTGACCTTGCACCTTCAGATTTCCACCTGTTTCGGTCTCTTGAGAATTCTTTATGCAATGTTAGGTTAACATCACGAGAGGACTGCCAAATTCACTTGTCGCGGTATTTTGATGAGAAGTCCCAAAATTTTTATAGCAATGGGATCATGTCCCTACCTACAAGATGGCAAAAGGTTATCGAACAAAATGGTACATACATACTTTAGTTAAATTTAAATAAACTATATTAAAAATGTTTTGAATTATCTTAAAAAATGCGAAGAAACTTTTCCCCAACCTTATATTATAAGCTGAAGAGTTTATTTGTTTGTTTGCTTGAACGCGCTAATCTCAGGAACTACTGGTCCGATTTGAAAATTTCTTTCAGTGTTAGATAGCCCATTTATCAAGGAAGGCTTAAGGCTATATAACATCACGCTAAATGAATAGGAGAGGGTAGATAACATTGCAACCGCGCGAAGCCGGAGTGGGCCGCTAGTAAAATATAAATAGAGTGCGTGAATTTCGATGCAAGATTTTGGAGTAGGAAACAGGATGTGTGAGCAATTTCGCTTTGCCTTTTGTCGGTTTGTTAATAACGAGTTACAAAATATCTGGAGCATCTGATTTTATTAACTTTCGTTAACGCGTGAAAGGCAGAAAGCGTAAACATTCAATGAACTTGGTTTACTTAGGAAAAACAAATGGTGAA
The DNA here is from genome assembly GCA_036365455.1 of Macrosoma leucophasiata. Taxonomy (NCBI): domain Eukaryota; kingdom Metazoa; phylum Arthropoda; class Insecta; order Lepidoptera; family Hedylidae; genus Macrosoma; species Macrosoma leucophasiata. Next base: position 3,742,702 of record JAWQUS010000014.1, on the reverse strand, counting down.
TTGAATTGTAGCACCGATCACCTATTTTGGGAGATGCATAGGGCAGACATTTTAATCGTTGAAAAGATGTACTTTCGTTACATAAATAGATTTTGCGGATTATTTTTCTTTAACGTAACTTCACGCCTGTAATCCCCAAAGGGGTAGGCAGAGGCAAATGCATGTATTCAATCATACATGCAAACACCCACGACTCGCCGGTTACGTTTTGGCCCATGTAACAGGTGGCGAACCTGTTGCCATCTCCGGGCACATTACCAAACTCCGGGGTACTGGGAAACTTCCAGAAAATGGAAAAATCCCAATAGAAGCAGAGATAAAGGATTTTAAACCGTTATATCTAATATCCCCCGACCCGGGAATCGAACCCAGGACCTCTAGCGTAATAGTAGTGGCCTGCTACCACTACGCTACTGAGGCAGAGTATTTTTCTTTAAATGCATAAATATTTAAAAGTTGTAAAAAAAAAATTAAAAATTACATCATATTATTATTACAAATAATAGTCAAATATTTAGCGGGGATATTGCTTTATCCCGCTCACCATTATATATATTTTCTTCAAGAGTCAAAAGCAAGTGATTATAATTTGTTATCTTTTTTTATGTTATGGACGTGGCAAACAAGCATGCAGTTCAGATTGATGTTAAGTGATGACTGCAGCCTATAGACACCCACACGAAGACCAAGGTCAAAATGCAGATGCGTTACCACTCCTGAGGCCTAAGGTGTTATGCCTCTGTCCGGGAAATGACATGGCCGTACATTACCACCGGACCGGAACACGATAGTGCTGAACACTATCATTTAGCGGCAAGTAAATTAGGTAATGCGGTAGTGCCTACGCCCGCGAGCTCTGTCACTGGAGCTCTACCACCAGTAAAATCTTAAATTACTGGCATTTCAAAAACAAATGAATGTGTTATATTTTCTGTGCAGTGAAATGACATCCGTTTACTATACTACCAACTACCTTCTCTATAACTAATAAAAGAAATATATATTATTTTTAAAGAAAAATGGAAAGAAAATTTTGACATCAGGCGAGACTCGAACTCGCATAGTTGGTAATAGATGGCGCTGCTGCTACCATAAAGCAATGCAATAGATGTGAGGGAGAGATTTGACAAATCGGGCAGGACTTCAGTAGCTCAATTGGAAGAGCGGCTGGACTAGATTCCCAGTAGGCCGCGAGTTCGAGTCTCGCCTGAAGTCAAATTTTTCTATCCATTTTTCTTTAAAATAAAATATATTTCACAAGCATGTGTTAATACGAAATAATATAAAAACAATTAATAAAAGAAAGCCAGCCTATTAATATTCCTTGAACACAATCATCTTCAAAGGCCTCTGAGAATTTTCTTTGAAGAAATCTGATATTACCTATTATCTTGGCCGGAAATTGTACACGGGGCTTTGTAGGCGGGAAGCTAAGAATAGCAGAGATAGCTCTTTTACGCCATCATGCTGCTAAGACCACTAAATATAAGAGTTATTATTAAAAAAAAACCATACAGAATTAGTACAGTTACATCCTTATAAATATAATAAGAACATTCAGACAGTAGCTTTGTGTCATAATAATATAATATTAGAATGCAGCAAACATTTTTTTTATGTGTCCCTCAGGCCACCAGAAAAATATGACAGTTGATTTCTTATTATTCACGAACCCTATAGGGTTCATCTGCTCCTTCAGGAGTAGCCAACATATGATTTGAAATAGATCTACGTATTTGAAACATTAAACGCAATAAGACGTTATAGTATACAATACAATATTCTTTATTGTACACCGTATGAATACATAGACACAAAAGAAAGTACAGTACAAATGGCGGCCTTATCGCTCAGCAGCGATTTCTTCCAGGCAACCACTATTAAGAAACAGATGAAAAAGAAATACATCAGTACACCCCGTACTAACTAAGACTTTAACTAAACCAACATTTAATTTTATAACATGTATGTCAACTATGTAAAGCAAAGAGAGAGATAACAACAAATTGAATGGACAAAAAGTTCCCAACTAAACCATAAAGTTTTATTGCAATATAATTTAGAAAGCATCAACGACTCAGTTGTAAGTTGGAAATAGTTTTCAATTTCTACAAACTACAATAATTTTTACAATCATAAAAATTAAGATAAAAACTTTAGCTAGCGTCTAACTTCAGAGAAAAACATTCAAAAGGATACTTAACGAGATTCCAAAGGGTCCATAACAGTGAAGATTCAAATAATCGTTTGTTTTGATTGCCTCTTACTCATAGAGCAACACGGGCCACCGGCCGCGGCGGACCGGAGGGGAGTAGCCATAGCTTTTATTACAGACTAGTTGTACCCGCGACTTCGTCCACGTGAGAAAAATTATGATTGTTCAGTATCTCCCCACACGAAGTGGGCGCAGCTAGTATTTAAGTAACCTAAGTTACTCCATATTACATCAGCTATCTGCCAGTGAAAGTCCCATCAAAATCGGTCCAGCCGTTCCCAAGATTAGCCCCGCCAAACAGACAGACAGACAGACAAAAATGGTAAAAAATGTTGATTTGGTATATGTACCGTGTATACATACATATGCATTTAGTAAAAAGCGGTTATTTTAATATTACAAACAGACACTCCAATTTTATTTATTTGTATAGAAGCAAAACAGTCTGTCATTTTTGCGGGGGGAAATACGTGTGACACACACACTACAAAAATTGTCTATTACTACGAAACTCATACCTTGACTTTAACAAAATACATAAACAATTTCACGCACACATTTAAACATTTACAGGACATCCATAGGAACACTTGTGAGGGGAAAGCTCCCCATCGGTCCGCCGCGGCCGGTGGCCCGTGTTGCTCTATGCCTCTTACTGCGTAGGGAGCAGTTGGCTAATTAAACGATCGGACCGCGGTTCATGGGAGGTTTGCACTCGTTCCCACATTTGTTTATTTTTATTCGAATGAAAAAGCGAAAAGGCGCAAGGTATTGCTAGTAATTAGAAGATGGACCCGAAAACCCCCCTCATGTTTCGTTAAGAAAATGTTACTGTAATTGCTTTTAACAACCCGGTTAGTTCAGTGTGAGATGACGATCGATCCCCGTAGTGAGACAAACATTTTACCACAGATATTTGTTTCGGGTCTGGGTGTTTGTGTAGGTGTTGTGTGTGTTCAACGGCAACGACGACACTGGCTTATACCTAGTGTGAGACTGTGAGTTTAAAAGTGAGGCCTGCGCAGACGAAGTTCTCTCCCGGGGTACTTTTATCCATCAATATAGATCTTTTATAAGCTGTGTGCACGCACACTGTATAACGCACACTAAGGACTAAGAGTACCCCGAAAAGTCTTTGAGAATGTTTGTCCCCTAAAGACGAAGGACTTTTGTCCCCTAGGGACTAAAGTCCTTCGTCTGCGCAGGCCTTAAGCGTATTTATTTATTTTATTTTAATAACTTCACGCCTGTATTCCCCGAAGCCTGCAAACATCTACATAAAATTTTCAAGTTCAAGTCCCAACTTCAACCCGCGAACACTCGGATCACTATGTTTGAAAATATATGCACAAGAAATCGGGATGGAGATTATTATCTTCCAAGATACACGATAGATCAGTCTTGATTTGCCGCTTACATTGATGGAAATCGTTTAGTATTCGATATAAGCGGGATCGGAACCTCCTGAATCTGATTACTACTCTGTCACTCAGAGATTGCGTATCGACATGTCACTTACCGAATTTAGATCACACTCAATATACATCTTCAGCCGTGAAATTACTACTCACGCTAAAAGATCTTATCAAATCCCATCTAATAACATCTGACTTACGAGAACACCTTAAACGAGACAGATTTTAAATGGCCTTAAAATCTATATAAAATGTATATTTTTTATGTTATTGAAGTGGCAAGCTTGCAGTTCACATTGATGTTAAGTGATGATTGCAGCCTATAGACAGCCGCACACCCACACAAAGACCAAGGTCAAAATGCAGATGCGTTACCACTCCTGAGGCGTAAGGTGTTATGTCTCTGTGCCGTACATTACCTACCCCCTGACCGGAACACGATACACTACCATTAAGCAACAAGTTTATTAGGTAATGCGGTGGTGCCTAAGCCCGCGAGCTCCGTCACTAGAGCTCTACCACCAGTAAAGTGAAGTAATATGTAAGTAAGTATCTTCACACCAAATCCCTTCCGGGGTAGGTAGAGTGCGGGGCGCCAGATATCCCGCTCGTGGCACACCTCCTATGCTTTATAGGGTTCCGTTCCTAAAAGTTCTATCTGTCTGTCTGTCGCCACACTGTATCTCATGAGCCGTGATAGCTAGAAAGCTGAAATTTACACAAGTTGTGTATTTTTGTTGCCGCTGTAACAAACAAATACAAAAATAAAAAAAATGAAAATATTTAGAAGGGGATTCTTTGGACAAGTTCGTGGGGGTACCTTATATAATACAATACGTTATATAATACAACAACGGTTTACGATTTTAAAAAAAAAATTGAAATATCAATTCTAAAGAAAGTTATTAATCAAGCTGATGTAGACTTATTTTAGAACTATACGGAAACTGATGGCAAACTCACTCTAATGCCAAATATCCTCCTGGGAGACTTACATAAACATAGGCAATTAATACGCCAACAGTATCCCAAAACACATCAATATTTATAGAACGTAGGGATCTCAATTCATTTATTTGGAGCACGAATGCAAAAAGCATCTAAATAATTCAGAAATCGTGTTTTTGTTCGAACATACGAATGTGCTTATAAATATGAATAACATAACTTCACTACTATCTCTGCAGATAGAAGTAATTTATTCTTAATTTTTTTCTTTATCTGTGACACATAAAGAAAAAGTTTTTGCTGGTGGTAGAGCTCTAGTGACGGAGCTCGCTGGCATAGGCACCACCACATTATCTAATATACTTGCCGCTAAATGGTACTGTTCAGCACTATCGTATTCCGGTCAGGTAGTAATGTACGGCCCTGACTGCATGCTTGTTGGCCATTTCGATGACATAAAAAATGAAACTCTGTAGTCATTGCGTATTCATGTATTCTCCATATTGTAACACCTAGGGTACACCTCAGAGGGAAGTTCGTTCTACAATTTACAGGTTCTGGGTAGGAACAAACGTGAAATTCGCACAGTTGAGCACTGCTAGGTGTCCAGTCGGTGAGGGTGGAACTTCTCTCTTCGGCAGGGAGTACGGTGTAGAAAAAGAGACGATAGAAAATTAAAAGTAAAAAGTTAAGGTGCTCGGTAGTACGAGTAGCTACCATCGTATATACTACCGAGGTTCGGTAGCTACTACCGAGCACCTTAACTTTTACTTAAAATTTTCTAAGAATTCAATCACATAAACCATAGTTATGCACAATACCATCTCGTGCGTTATTCTGCATTAGTGAAATCAAGGCTTCTCCGCCTAAGTTTGCTCTGAGACACGTGTTTGATGCACCCTCCACTCTGTGAATACCTCGCAAAGTAAATTTCATGCATAAAATTATGCCGAGTTCCGGATAGGATAGATTTTAGTGTGTGACGTGACTACCTGTCGCGATTGAGACTGATACAAGTCATAAGATATCGCCCTGTGATAATTATCACAAAGGCAAAATAAGTTAGGCCTCATGGGGAAGGGGCAACGTACGAGTATCTGCATCTTAACCTCCGGCGTTTGCATTATTTATTATAGTATGCAGAATTCACATACCGCCAATGTGAACGATATGTTTTTTGCCATCAACATTTAAAAAAAGGAATACCGATGCAGTATTAGTAGTAGGGTACAGTTTCGTTTACTACATAGTCTGTTATTACAATCACAGTAAGTAGAAAGAAAGTGTTAGTGTATAGGTCATCAATGAACAATGATAAAATGCCTTTGAAATCGACTCAACAATGTATAAAACAGCACATAAGCATATGTTTAAAACATACACACGCTCAATACATTGATCGTTGCATCAATATTGTCAAAAATAAGTATATTTAGCTAGTTTAAATTGAAAGGGTCAATAATCTTTGAGTGATCATCAGTAGTACAGATATTTTTAATATTCTTATATTCATTACTAGCTGTTGCCCGCGGCTTCACACACGTGGATGTCGTTTTATGAATAACTAAGTATAGCCTATGTTCTTTCTCAATGTCAGTTCTATCTCTGCACCAAATTTCATTAAAATCGCTTCAGTCGTTTGGGCGTGAAAAGATAACAGATAGACAGACACACAGAGTTACTATTGCATTATTTATCATATTGTATGTAGAGATTAGGCGAATCCTTAAAATTTTGCAATCTGTAGGTAAAAAAATAGTAAAATGATAATGATTGAAAAACGTCCAGAAATCTAAATGTATTCCATCCATCAGTCAACACACATGTAAAATCAATTCTTTCTCGTTTTGCGGAATACAATGTAGTATTATATTTAAAATTATGTTCAATTTTGAAAGTTTCTTATTCCATTAAAAAATAATCCACTCGTCCTCACTTTTACTTTGCACCACACATAAATAAGTCACGTGTTCACACGGCTTCTAAGTAAACCTATTCAAGTCTGCTGTTGATATTGAAATGAAGCTGAAATTAATATGTACGCCGTCACGCGAAACAATCGGGTGCCAATGTTTGCTCAAAGTTTCAATCGTGCGTCTGTCGGTAAGTTAGCAAACTCATATATGGTATGATGATAGGGTTGACGAGTAACAAACAATACTAACATTAATTTATAAGCACCAATTCATATTAAATTGGCAGCAGTTTAAGTAGTTTTTAGTACGGTAGTATCAGAGCGATGAAGCGCGCATGGCCCCGCGGCTGGTTTAGTTCGTAAGCGATCTACTCGGTTAAGCGATACGGGCGCGGTCGGGCGTATGATGGGTGACCGCTAGTGGCAAATTAAAAAATGCGCGTGTCCATGCTTCGGCGGACACATTAAGCCGTCGGTCCCAGTTGGTTTGATATAAAGTCGTATAGTATGTCGCACTTTTAGAATTAAAGTGGCATGTCTCAAAAAATTAAGAAAATGATCTTCGAATTTAAGAATAATTTATAAATAATTTGATAAATTACATGTTAAACTATTAATAACTACTACTATATTATTAATAATTTGATAGATTACATTTTTATAAGTCGTTTAATGCATAATAGTAATTTTCTTAATTTTTTGAGATATGCCACCAATTCTAAAGTTGCAATGTGTTGACACACTTAAGTCTATGCCCACAATTTAAAATAAAGGAATGAGATTGTTTTAATTTAAATTATATATGTTCCTAATTCTTAACTTCAGGGATGCCACTGTGAATTGGGCTGAGGAAAAAAACAATGATAAAATTACTTATTCCCTGATCGACCGATCTCGGGCTTTTTTCCATATAATGAAGGTGGTAAACAGGCATGCAATTCACATTGATGTTAATTGATGACATAGACATCCACACAAAGACCAGAGGTCAAAATGCAGATGCTTGCCACCCTTGAGGCCTTAGTTGTTTTGTGATAGTTATTAGGGGGCCATACATCACCATCTAACCAGAACACGATAGTGATGAACACTACTATTTGGCGGCAGATAGATTAGGTAATGCGGTGTTACCTTAGCTCCTACATTGCAACTAAATATATAAATACTCTTTATTACTAATTATAATTATTAAAGTGATATGTGACAACCCTATAAAAGTACCCAGGTAGTCTTGTAAGTACTCAGTTCAATTATACTGTCGCGCACATGTGTTCCGTATCGTTGTTGATTCAAATTCAATGAGATACTAATTTGCTTGTGACAACAGACAGTTAGATTTATCCAATTAATATAATAATATACCTAATATCATTAAGTTTTTGTAAAATAATAGATATAAAATACGCGTTTTTCACGTAAATTGGGGACGAATTTTTGCCAATTTTATTATTTACACTTTTTCCAAACAAAATATTATATGTAATTCTGCCAGTGGCTTGGCCCTCGGATATGACAGAATTAAATATCTTCTAAAGAACTTCTTTTCTTTGCCCCTGGTTTGCACTAAAAACATTAAACATGATGATGTTTCGCAACTCGTCGCATAAAGTATGTATTGCGATGAATGTCTTGTTGGTGCTAGCGTTCGCACTGCTGTCAAACCTACCATTTTATGTGAATGTTTCATCAATGCAAACTCACGGTTATATTAGAATAGAATAGAAAAACTTTATTTGTAACAACATAAAAAAAACTAAAACTAAGAACACAAAATCAAAGTTGTTACAAAAAGGTCCCCAATTCAGCATAAAGCCGATCTTACGAGCGGCGCTGGTCTTCCATTGGGGCCGATTTTGTGACATAGGACCTAAATCACCCCAGCAAAGCGTCTGTCGTATATATTAAATACCTATACATAATAAAGCTATACTGATAAAAAAAACAAAGTTACATACTTATTCTATTATTTATCCTAATAATTACAGATTAAATGTCTACCTACAATCGACGATTTTGTTAGAAATTTGTTGATACACGGTACACTTTATAACGATGTATACATGCTTTAACTAAAATCAAGATAACTAAATAAAAATAATATATACAATAAATAAATAATAATATATAATATTGACAATTGTTGCAGGAAAACAACCATTACATTCAAGGCGTATAATAGAGTGTATGCTTTCATAACCGAGATAGCTGGTCACTGTACTACGAATGCTTCAGCCCAAATGCCAATGGTGAAACCAGTCAATATCCTATCAATTACTTACCAACATTTCCAATTTCCTTCATAAACAGTCAATTTATTGCGTGTATCAACCAATGGGGCGGGTTATGTGATTTCCAGTTTTGAAAACTTCTGTCACGCCTTCATTTCCTGATTTAAATGTTTTGATGGGAAGTTAATCAGGGCGTTGTATTAAGTAACGATTTATTGAAAAAGTCTGGAATGTGAACATTTCAATGTCAAACCACAAAGGAACGTAAAGCCGCCGGCGGCTAGACACAATTGAAAATCAATTGTCATTTTTTTCTCGTGACGGGAGTTACGTTAACGTTACCCGCCGACGACTTCCCGCAAGACATAGTTATATTTTATTGTTTATATAAGTTTAGAGATAAGGATCATGTTTGTATAATCTTTAATAAAGAAAATTACTGGTGGTAGAGCTCCAGTGATGGAGCTCGCGGGCGTAGGCACCACCGCATTACCTAATATACTTGCCGTTAAATGGTAGTGTTCAGCACTATCGTGTTCCGGTCAGGTGGTAATGTACGGCTCTGTAATTTCCGGCACAGAGGCATAACACCTAATGCCTCAGGAGTGGCAGCGCATTTGCATTTTGACCTCTGGTCATTGTGTGGGTGTCTATAGGCTGCAGTCATCACTTAACATCTATGTGAACTGCACGCTTGTTTGCCACTTTTATAACATAAAAAAAAAATGGCAGTTCTGTCTTGACTCTCATACCTGGTGGTTGTCTTCAAATCTATTTTTAAAAACCCCTTTCCACCACCTCCCAACGTAACTCGGGTTGATTTGTTTTTTCTAAACTAATGTCGAAAATATCTGTCATGTAGGCTGAAAGCCTTTTGTGCTCGCAAATTGCCCGGTGAAGTAGACGAGTGCCGTTTCGAGATAATATGCCTAAGTAAGTCCATTAAAAAACTCATTATCTAATTACCCCTGCTACTAATAATTAATGAAAGTTTGTTAAGCGAGTATGACATGTGGTGCGGAAAGTGGTCCACCTAAATTCCTAACATGTAATTCAATGATATGTTCTTAGGTTTTCACGAGCTACACTCATTAAAATAAAACTATTTTTACGGATTTATCTCGCGTATATTAAACTAAAAATTTTAAAAATCATTTTAGTTTATATACGCGAGACAAATCCGTAAAAATAGTTTTATTTCAATATGTAATCCAATGTCAATTCCAGAAGTCATCCTTCACGTCTACATCGTTTTCCATCACTCATCTGTCACGGGGCAGACATGTTATGGGTTCTCGGGTGATTTCTTCTTGACAGGCTAATCATAGGACGATCTGACAAGCAAGTGAATCAGTCTCTAAACGTGGCGTGTGGTATTACGAATGGTCCGGGAGTTTTACTACTAAAACTACGGATAAAATGAGCGCAATTGAATCTAAGAATTTCGTTGTTCAATCTGATTCAACACTTTATTTTTCTCTGGATGAAATATGTTACACTAATTAAGAAATCCTAATGCTAGTAACATCATCAGGTAGAAAATTACATGAAATGTTACAAAAAGCGTTTTTTCTATCTGGAAGCACTAATTTATATATTTTTTTATGATATAAATTAGTGCTTCCATCGAAATAAGTCCGCCTAAATTATTGACGTGTTATGTAATGTCAATTCCAGAAGTCATTCTTCACGTCTACATCGTTTTCCATCACTCATCTGTCACGCGGACGACACGTAATCGGTTCTTGAGTGATTTCTTCTTGACAGCCTAATCATTGGACGATCTGACAAGCAAGTGAATTAGTCTTTAAACGTGGATTGCGGTTTTACGAATGGTCCGGCAGTTTTACTACTAAATTTACGAATAAAATGAGCAAAATTGAGTATAAGAATTTCGTTCTTCAATATTAATCAACATTTTATTTTTCTCTGGATATGTTCCACTAATTCAGGAATCTTATAATATAAAAAATTTAGTAACGCTTATACATAGAGTAGCACGGCCCATCGGGCGACCGAAATGGGAGTAGGTATAGCGTTTATTGCCGATGCAAAATAATCTGTCATTTTTGCGGGCGGAAATACGTGTGACACATACACACACATTACAAAAATTGTCTATTACTACGAAACTCACACCTTGACTTTAACAAAATACACAAACAATTTCATACACACATTTAGACATTCCGGCAACAGGCATAGGATAACTTGTGCTTGTACTTTGACAGAGGGGAAAGACTGCATATGGCAATCCCCCTCCGGTCCCGTGTTGCCCGTGTTGCTCCATGCGCTAACATCGTCAAATACAAAATTACATGCCTGCTACTCCACGTCGCCAAATTAATGTTATAAAACGGGTTACACCATCGTTTATTCAATCGAAGAAAATAAATTAGTGCTTCTGCTGAAAGAAGTCCACCTAAATTCTTGACGTGTAATGTAATTTCAATTCCAGAAGTCATCTTTCACGTCTACATCGTTTCCCATTACTCATGTATCGGGGACGACACGCAATCGATTTTCGAGTGATTTTCTTCATGACAGCCCAATCGTAGGACGATCTGACAGGCGATTGAAGTCTAGTCTCTAAACGCCCGATGCAGTTTTTTTCGAATGGCTCGTTGAATCGAATGCTGGATAAACGGACATAAAAAATATATTGGAAATCTAAGATCAACGTATTCTGGATATTCTATGGCTTACACAATGTGTGCAACATTTCTCTAGATATGTTCCACAAATTCATGTACCGCATATGTTTCAGATTTTAACAATATAAGCTGTCGCTTTAGTATTTATTTCTCTTGCATGTTTGTATTCATCGAATTATATTTATGTCATGATGTTTAGGTACCTCATTTATTTTAAATACTTTTCTGTTATTACTGGCCGAATAGGATACATATTATTTTAGAAGCAGTCGAATAAAATCGGACTTGTCCAATAAACGATTTTTTACAAGAGGGCATAAAATTTGAATGACGTACCTAAATACCGTTTACAGCGCAAGTCCGTTTCTGCATGAAAAGGCAAATTTACAGCTTTATTTTGAATTTGAAAGGGCCGTTATTGATTGAAAATATTTCGGTAGGTAATACATAGATGTTTACTTTCTGAGGCATATAAAAATAGAAAAAAAAAATTGCATGTGGACAAATTGGGTTTTGTTTGCCTGCTCCTCATCTATATATATAAAAATCAATTGCTGTTCGTAAGTCTCGCTAAAACTCGACAACGGCTGGACCAATTTGGCTAATTTTGGTATTGAATGATTTTTGGAAGTCCAGGGAAGGTTTAAGGGTAAGAAATTATGAAGAAATTGAAAAGAAATAGAAAAAAAACACCACTCATTTTCCCATACAAATAGTCCGTATCTAGCAAACCTTTGACACATTATTTCATTCTGAGGCAATACGAAGTTTGCCGGGTCAGCTAGTTTAATCATAATTACATTAAAACTTTGACGTAGAACGCATTTGTTTCTACGATGTGATTGTAATTTGAAATGATGTCACAACTATATTACGATATACGTGTTTAAATATGAGAAGTGATGCTTAAACAAGCACAAAACAAACTTTGCAACATTTAACAATAATTATCACTACTCATTCCAAATTCAGTCCAAACAAACAACTACAAAAAGATCGTGGCGAGAATGAAAATTGCCAGGCTGTCACATTCAGACCACTTTACCATCTTTCATTTACAATGACTATATTTAAAATTGATCTGTATGCACGTCACAATAAGGTCCACGTAAATTTTTACTAGATACCCTCAACCTTTTCAACCAAAGTCTTGTTTTCGAGTTGTAAGTAGATTGAAACGCCGACATCTGATAATTGCTAATAGTTTTCCAGTTAGTGAAAGTAGTAAGTTTGCTGACAGGTCTTTCCCAAGTTCTATTGTCTTTGGAAGATTAAGTGTTTGATTATAGGGTTCCTATTTTGGCACGAATTTGTGAATCTCTTTAGGTAGTTAATCCATGTTTACTTTTTATATAATGAAGGTGGCAAACATACTTTTTTTACTACCCTATGGGAATGGTGCTTAGAGCAACACCGGCCACCGGCCGCGGCGGACCGGAGGAGAGTAGCCATAGCGTTTATTACCGATGCAAAACAGTCTGTCATTTTTTGCGGGAGGAAATGAGTGCGACACACACGCACACTACAAAAATCGTCTATTACTACGAAACTCACACCTTGACTATAGTAAAATACATATATAAATTCACGCACACATTTAAATATCTGGGCGACAGGCGTAGGACCATTTGGTCTTGTACTTTGACAGAGGGGAAAGCCTGCTTAAGGCTACTCCCCTCCGGTGTTGCTATGTGGAATGGTATAATAACCATTGCTAGATTCACTGACTGCGCTAGGGAAAAAATTCTCCTCTAGGGGCGATGTAGTCATCACGTCCGGACACTACACTAATGTGAACTGCATGCTAATTTGCCACTTACATTACATAAAAAAATGGAATCATAACGGAGAGTCATTTGGGCAAATTTTGGATTATTTTTTTTTGTTTCGTTTCGTGGGTTAGTTTAGTTATGTTGTTCCATTGAGTATTTTTACCAAGTCCTTCAAAAAGTAAGCACAAAGTTTAGAGTCGAATGTCCGTCTTCTCATAAGTCTTTCGTAATTCCACTCTGTCTATTGTGTCATTGATTTCTAATATTCTTGGTATCAATTTAGGATAGTATATAATCAACGAATTTGCCTTTTTTTTTCACGTTCTCTATCAACATTTTCATATTCCCCCTTGAATTCAGACCTTACAATATACAGATACATTTCGTTGAAACCCAAATAGAAATTTAAAAAAGCACAAAAGTTAATTGAATAGTAAGACCTGGCGTGAAGATACATACATAGTATAATTGTCTATGTACACTGAATTAATATTACCTTCGTAAAACACTAAAATATTACTCTTAGTATCAATAAAACGTACCATTCATTGCATTCTTAAAACAATACAACGTACGTAGTGTTATCTTTATGCGTTTGTAAAATACAAAGCCGTTTAAATGCTGGCAGGGTGTTTTAAATGTGTTCCGGTAGTTCCGGTGGCGTGTGACAGTAATAGGGACGGGACGTGAGCGGTCCGACAATATTTGCGATTCACTTGGAACGCTTAAAGTGTTCTGAGCTAAATATAAACATGAAGCAAGCAGACACTAAATGCTCCAGGGGTCAATTATGTTGTCCTAATTTTTATTACTGATAAATATAATTTGCATGACTACGCTTTAAATTTTTGGATTTTTATTATTAATTTAAAAATGCGTCTTTCGGGAATTAAGCATAAGTACTGTATAGATTTAAGTTAGTTAAACAACTATATTTTATTACATTAATGGTAACTGTGTCCTTTATTTAAGAAAAACAAGAATTATTGTTTTATTAAAGTAAGTTACATCAGCCTTTTAAAAAAATGCACTTTTGTAAAAAGGACAGGTCACTAAAATAATTGTCTTCTGTTAATAGTTTGGGTAACCATAGAAAGCTAAAAAAAACCTTACATACATTACCGATGCATGTGATAAAATTTAAATTTAATGCGTTGTATTGCCTTTTGCAATACAACGCATTAAATTTAAATTTTATAAGGTCATAAAACTAGAAAGCTGCATAAACGGTTGTTCTAAACGTTCAGGTAGTTCCGACGGCGTGTGACAGAAATAGAGGGACGCGACGCAACGTGAGCGGTCCGACAATATTTGCGATCCACTTGGAACGCTTAAAGTGTTCTGAGCTAAATATAAACACTGAACAAGCAAACGCTAAACGCTTCAAGAATTAATTATGTTGTGCTAATGCAGGTTATAATGGTGGTAAGGGTAGGATTTTTAAATTAATTCATATTATTTCAGTAACAATTATTACTCATGCAGTTCACAATCATTTTGTTTTTAAAATAATTATGTCTGGTTTCCGGACAGTACCTAATCCTGCTACAACTTTTATCTCGTCAGAAATTGATAAAAGTCTTTTAAATTTTATTCTTCTTCTTCCTTATTACGTAGACTGGTGTTGATCAATTTTAACGAACATTCAATACTTACTTAATATGATAAGATTGAAGTTTGTTTTTTTTGGATGAACGCGCCAATCTCAGAAACTACTGGTCCGATTTAGAAAAATCTTTCAGTGTTATATAGCCCAACTATTGAGGAAGACTATGCCAATATACATCGGCAATGAATATTGAATGAATTTAATGAAAATAAAATAAAATAAATAAAATAATATCGTACAACGATAGTACAATACAAACCATAACAGTAAATCTTATTATTCATAAAGTAAATCAAATTATTTATAATATCAACTGAAATCTTATACTTTTTTTTTATGTAATGGAAGTGGTAAACAAGCATGCAGTTCAGATTGATGTTAAGTGATGACTGCAGCCTATAGACACCTACACAAAGACCAAGGTCAAAATGCAGATGCGTTACCAATCCTGAGGCCTGAGGTGTTATGCCTCTGTGCCGGAAATTACAGTGCCGTACATTACCACCTGAGCGGAACACGATAGTGCTGAACACTACCATTTAGCGGCAAGTATATTAGGTAATGCGGTGGTGCCTACGCCCACGAGCTCCATCACTGGAGCTCTACCACCAGTAAGTTAACAGTAATACTTACTGTTAATGTCTATTTAACCACAAGTGTAACGTAAGAAATAAAATCTAATTTTAATTTCTAAAAGTTAGGATGAGATTTCTCTTGAACTCAACTTTGGGAAGTAGACAGGTCAAGTATTTGGTCCGGATAAATCAATAAACCAACACATTCTTATAACCAACTAGCTGACCCGGCAAACTTCGTATTGCCTCAGAATGAAATAATGTGTCAAACGTTTGATAGATACGGACTATTTGTATGAGAAAATAAAATTGTGGTTTTTACTATTTCCCTTCAATTTCTTTATATGTTCTTACCTTTTGAACCTTCTCTGGACTCCAAGAAATCATTCAAAATCAAAGTTAGCCAAATCTTTCCATCCGTACTCGAGTTTTAGCGAGACTAACGAACAGGAATTGATTTTTATATAATGACTAGCTGTGCCCGCGACTTCGCCCGCATGAGAATTTATGATTGTTCAATATCTACCCGGACGAAGTCGGGGGCGCAGCTAGTACAAAAGTAGCCTAAGTCACTCCTTATTACATCAGCTATATGCGAGTGAAAGTCCCGTCAAAATCGGTTTGCCGCCGTTCCCAAGATTAGCCCCGCCAAACAGACAGACAGACAAAAATTGTAAAAAATGTTTTAGTATATGTACCATGTACATATACATACATATGCATTTAGTAAAAAGCGGAAATTTTTATATTAAAAACAGGCACTCCAATTTATTTATTTGTATAGATGTATAGATTGGATAAACCAAAAGTAATTCAACGCTTTTGTTTGATAATTGTGTTAACAGTGAAATGTTGTTCACAAGCGTACCTTTAAACATGTTAAAACATTAAATAAGCCACATGGACAGTGTCCACTCAATCATGACGTTGCACGAGATAATGAGCTTTGTTAACGTTTCGTTTGATACGCACGTGTTAATTCCTGAAATACACGTAATAAATTCTATTGATGCTGACGCAATCATAATCGAAATGATAAATGTTTTTGAAGCATAATAACAAATTTACGTAATGTAACTTCGAGTCTGTAATCCCCGAAGGGGTAGGCAGAGGTAAATGCATGCATTCAATCATATAATGCAAACACCCACTGTTCGCCGGAAACATTGTAGCCCGAGTAACTGATGGCAAGCCTGTTGACATCTTCGGGTACATTACCAAACTCCGAAGTTTTTTTTTTTTTATGTAATGGAAGTGGCAAACAAGCATGCAGTTCACATTGATGTTAAGTGATGACTGCAGCCTATAGACATCCACACAGAGACCAAGATCAAAATGCAGATGCGTTACCACTCCTGAGGCCTAAGGTGTTATGCCTTTGTGCCGGAAATTACAGGGCCGTACATTACCACCTGACCGGAACACGATAGTGCTGAACACTACCATTTAGCGGCAAGTATATTAGGTAATGCGGTGGTGCCTACGCCCGCGAGCTCCGTCACTGGAGCTCTACCACCAGTATAAAAAAGTACTGCGAAACTTACATGAAATGAAAAAAAAAACCGGGGATCGAACCCAAAACCCCAGCGTATGAGTATTGGCCTGCTACCACTAGTCTACTGAGGCAGTTATATCAATACTAGTGAAGTACGAGTATATATTTTTTATGATTTGATGGTAGCAAACAAGTAGATATGCAGTTAATTTGTGTAGCTTTTACGGCAAGTGTACTGTGTACTGCTACGTATCCAAGCAGTTAGTATGGCGTGGAGACATCGGCACAAGGTGGCTAAGTGAGATAGGTATCATGTATTTAGAGCTTAGTGTTTCAATGCAACGCTTACAAATGTTGGGCTTGCAGAAGATTAATCCTGACAACAAGAATATATAAAAAATAGTGTCCATATCATTGAAGCGCACATGGCCCGGCGGCTGGTGTAGATCGTAAGTGATCTACTTGGTTAAGCACTACGGGCGCGGTCGGGTAGTGTGATGGGTGACCGCTAGTGGCAAAATTAAATGCGCGTTCCGTTCTTCGGAGGGCACTTTAAGCCGTCGGTCCCGGTTACTATCGATAGATAGCAGTCGTTAAACCTTGTCGGAGGCCTTATGGGTGGTTTGAAAACATTCGACAGCGGGTTGGCCACTAACCCACCCGCCTCCACCAATCCGCATTGGAGCAGCGTGGTGGAGTAAGCTCCAGCCTACCCCAAAAAAGGGGAGAGACTCGAGCCCAGCAGTGGGACGTATAATGGGTTGCCATTATTATTATTATTAGTGACAATATCACCCGTTTTTCATTACATAATTATGTACCTACATCAAGTACAATCAGTCATTTAAAGGAGATGGATGACAATGACCAATATTCAAATAAAATTTTCATCGAATCAAAAAATACGAATGGAATAACGATTCTGCGGGATTTATGCGGGATATCTCGCGAATCGTTTTGATGCCCGGATTAATATTCGTAGCGCGAAGCTATCATGATTTTGAAACATGGATATTGAGAGGGTAACCGTAGACCTATGCTTAAATTAAGTGAATTAGGCTATTGGTTAGTATTAAATAATACAACCCTGGGTCGGAAAGTAAATGCAATTAGGATTTCTTCGGGAAACTTCTAGTTCCGCTCTCAGAAGTTGGCAACGTGGCCAGATCTGACTACGATAATCAGGTAATCGCATTTTTAAAAAGAGAAAAGTGAACTACCTCAGTAGTCTAGTGGTAGCAAGCTTCTACTACTTCGCTAGGGTCCTGGGTTCGATTTCCGGGTTGTTGGCTATTAGAGATAATAGTGTAATATCTTTTATCTCTGGTTCTATTGGGATTTTTTTCATTTTCTGGATGATTCCCAGTATCTCGGTGTATGGTAATGTGCTCGGAGATGTTAACAGGCTCGCCACCTGTTACATGGTTTAAAACGTAACCGGCGAATCGAGGGTGTTTGTATTTTCATTTACCTCTGCCCACCTCCGTGATTTTTTTTTTTTTATGTCAAAGGATTGACAGACAAGCAGACGGGCCACCTGATGGAAAGTGGTTACCGTCGCCTATGAACATTTGCAACATCAGGGGAGTTTCCAACGCGCTGCCAGCCCTGAAGGACTCTTTTGACGCCTGTTTTGAAGAACTCCATATTGTAGTGCCGGGGGAACACCTCAGAGGGAAGTTCGTTCCACAATTTGCACGTTCTGGGCAGGAATGAACGCGCGAATCGGGCTGTTGAGCACTGCCAAGTGTCCAATCTGTGCGGGTGAAACTTCTGTCTTCGGTGGGTGGTACGATGAAGGAATGGAGACGATGGCACCAGATCGAACAGTTCATCAGAGCATTCACCATTGTAAAGGCGGTAGAAGATGCACAGACAACCGATGTATCTGCGCAGACTCAGATCTTCGAGTCGATCTGTGATTCCTGGGTCGTTGACGATTCGAATGGCACGTTTTTGAATGGAGTCAAGGGGACCGAACTGGTATTTAGGGGCTCCCGCCCAAAGATGAGAGCAGTATTCCAAATGGGGCCTCACTTGAGCTTTATATAGCTGTAGAAGTTGCCCCGGTGTGAAATACTGCCTCGCCTTGTTTAGCACCCCGAGCTTCTAGGATGCAAGCTTGGTCTTACCCTCTATATGACCCCGAAACTGCACTTCATTCGAAATGTCAACACCCAGGATACCTACACTTTTACTAATGGTGAGTTGAGTGCTCTGAAACTGTGGCGCTACAATGAATGGGGATTTTTTAGCGGTAAACGCGCAGACTTGTGTCTTTGTGGGGTTGAACTGGACTAGATTTAGTCTTCCCCAATCAGAAACTCGCTCCAGAGAGTTCTCGACTTCAGACACAAGTCTAGTTCTACTCTCCTCGATAAGCGCCCGAGAAGCATTTGCGCGGCTAGTATAGTGTGCATCTCCCGTTATGTCATCAGCATGACAATGATAGTTAAGGTTCTGTTCCAACATGTCATTGATATGTAGTAAGAAAAGTGTGGGAGATAACACAGAGCCCTGCGGTACACCAGCGTTTATTGGTAAAGTGTCAGAGCTTTGTCCATCGACTAGAACTTTGGTGAAACGCTCTGACAGAAAGCTGGCTGCTTCTCAGGGATACCGTACGATCTAAGGTCTGAGCCCATCGGTGCATGAGGTACACTAGAAGATCACCAGCCGATCTGCCATGCCGAAAGCCATATTGGCGATCGCTGATCAGCTGGTGATCCTCCAAGTATTTCAGCAGCTGCGGGTTTATTACACACTCCATGACCTTAGAAAGAAGGGAAGTAATCGCAATGGGTCTGTAGTTTACCGGATCACTACGATCCCCTTTTTTGGGGATCGGGTGCACAAGGGCTGTCTTCCACGAAGACGGAACTATACCGCGATCGTAGGAGAGCGAGAACAGGCGCGTCAGAACGGGAGTCAACTCGGGAGCGCACACTTTCAACACCACTGCAGGGATGGAATCCGGCCCACTCGACTTGTTGACGTCAAGGGAAATAAGCGCACGCCTGATGTCTTTTTGAGTAAATTTGACATCAGGCATTGAGCTTTCGCACCTCGGGATGAAAGGCGGTGTGTTTCCGCCGTCGTCAAGAGTCAAGTTCGAGGCAAAGAGATTCACCAGGAGATCGGCTTTCTCCTTTGCCGTGTGGGCCAGGTCGCCATTTGGTTTTCGCAGTGGGGGGAAAGATGTTCAGCAGAAATTTCCTTCGACAGCCTTGGCAAGGGACCAATATGCACGGCTACCCGGGGGATGCTGAATCAGCCTCTTGCCAACCGGATAGCCAAAGCGAAGTTTAAGCACATCGCTAGATGTGCTTAAACTTCGCTTTGGCTATCCGCTTCTTTGCAGACCTGGAAACAGCGTTAAGTCTTTTTTTGAGGTCGGAGGCTTTTGGATCCTTACACGCATACGCCGAAGTCCAGGCTCGGTAGGCCTCCTGCTTGAGACTTGTTGCTTCAGCACAAGACCCACCGAACCAGGGTTGATGCCGTCCACCGACAGGAACCACAGAGAACGGAATGTAGCAATCCATACCTTGGTGTATTACATCAGCCACAGCGTCAGCGCAGGTGTTCGGATCGTCCGACGAAAAGCACAGCTGTCTCCATGGGTAGGACGCAAGGAACTCCCTTAGTCCATCCCAGTCTGCTGACCTGTAGTGCCAAACTTGCCGGGAACTAGTGGGCCGCAATGGCACCCTAGCCGACAAGGGTATCTGAGTACGCACCAAGCAGTGGTCCGAGGATTCTAAGGGTGCCTCTACCACTACTGTGTACTTGTCTGCATGCGAGGTCAGCAGAAGATCTAGCAACGAAGCGGTGTGGCTCTCCACATCCGGTATCCGGGTAAACCCAGGTACGATTTGTGTGAGCCCATACGCCGTAGCAAAGAATCACCAACTCCACCGAAGGGTACTGCTCTAGCACTCTGTCGATCACCTCCTGAATGTGCTCGAATAGGCGAGTTGTCTCCCGGTCTCCGCTATAGGACCTGTACATGCACGCGAAGATTCGGATGGTACCTCCGCAATCCACGCGCGCCCACAAGAAGGACAGGTCCTTGTCTTCGCAATGGTCGAGACGGTTACAACAGATATCCTCAAGCACGTATAGACAAACCCCAGCAAGGCGAATAAAAACACTCTCCAGAGTATATCCGGGGTAAGTGAGATACGAAGTATCTTGTGGGCAGGATATCTGAGTCTCCGTCAAAAAGAGTAGGGCTGGCTTAGCCGTTTCCAGGTGGTGGTGGACGGCGTTTAAATTGGTGTGAATACCCCTGATGTTACACATATCCACTTTGAATGTGGAAGGGGCGCCCGCTGGTAAACCTCTACTTTTTTTTAACTTTACCATATTATTTTTTTCTTATCAGCGTCAGGGAGGAAAGGGATAATACAGGCGTGAAATCACGTTATGTCATCATGTTATATGAAATACGTGCAATTACTTTGGTATATCATTAAAATATTTAACCCTAACAGCTTTTCAAATACCCTGTCAAAATCAGCTTACACTCGCTTGATATAAGCTGGAAATAATGCGACCAAAGTTTTACATGAAATAGCTTCAAAACTGATGTAGCAGCATCAGAAATCTATTGTTGATTTTGAGAAGCTACCTTAATTTATGTTTGTCAACAATAACTTGATCATGCTGATGTTTTCTATAGTGGTGGAAAAAATATAACACTTACGCTGGAACTCTTTCACCAGTAAACGCTTACGCTACGATTTGATAAATATTTTTATTTTGTTTTAATACAACCAAGACTTGGTCATTAGCCACTACTGCTACACTCCTGTGTTCGATCCCCAATACGGTATATTAGAGATAAATGTGTATTATCCTTTACCTCTGGTGCTTTTGACATTTTTCTATTTTCTGGAAGTTTCCCAGTGCCACCTTCGGAGTGTGGAGTATGATAGAGCGCCCGGAGATGTATAACTTATTGAGGTTTGCCACCAGTTTACATTATAAATATACAAACCGAAAAGTCTGCGCTAAGCGCGAATAGATGGACGTACGGCAGGACATGACGAAATAAACGGGTTTTTTGGAGACTACGGTATACAAAATATTGGAAACGCTCTGTTGTAAGATTCGTTTAAATTCAATACGGAACAAAAATAATATAATTTGACAACGTATATTTTTTTAAGAATGAGCTTAGGCAAGTGTATTTCCTACCGCTTTTCGTCAATTGTGTCTGAATGCCGAAATAGAGACAAACAGTTCAGTTAAATTTGAAGTCATTAGCACTTGCTGACACGAATTGCCGAATTAAAGTAACGAATTCCTTATAATCTAACCTTTGAACGTGTATTAGATAATGGCCATAAAAAGATAGAACCTCAGAAGCTCTCGTGTGTAGCATAATACATTTTTGCGGCTTACCCAGATTATCTTTTTCCACATAAAAGTCGGACAGTAATGCCTCTTTTCATGTCCCTAACGAAGCTGCACTGGGTTTAGACATGTGAGCTCTAATGAAAGAAAGGGATTCGTGTAGTGGAAGCTTTTCACTGGTGCATACATTTTTAATGCTTTCTGTGTGAGATCTAACCTTAGAATCGTTTGAACTGAAAAGACTAGATAATTTAACAAACACGGATGATAGTGATGCACGTGTGGGTTTCATTTGATAGTTATTTTTTTTTCAATCTAAATTTGTTTGGAGTCTTTTGTCCACTGGAGGATATGTCAGCCCCATCATATCCTAATCTACAATATGCGCCTATTCATTGAGAAAGACACTTATTTGTGTAATGATATAATACTTAATAATAATTTTGCTGCATCACTAAACGGTTGTCCTAATAAAGCTGTTATTGCTCCTGTTTCATACTTCTTGATTTTATATATTTGCATAAATAATTCTCTTTCTCTTACAAGTTTTACACATTCTACGAGTATATGATGGACATCATCCCTCGTACCACAAACATCACAGTTGGTAGAAACTACTTTCCTAATTAAAAATTGATTCGAGGGATAGTGGCCAGAACGTAACCTATGTGCTAATAATAAAACTTCTGTTAACTTTGCATAAACCAAGGGATTTGAGGAGGCTGATGTTGTATAGTTTTATACCATATACCCTTCTCTTTGCTTTTTTCGTCAAAATAGTCATTAATGACGTCGTCGAACGCCAAAAGATTCATTATTGGCATCTCTGCCAGATGATCGACGTGCCGTTTTTATACAATTTTATAATCTCATCGTGTGACTGTGATGTGACATAGATGGAAGTGAGTAAAATTTTCCCATGTAGAAAGTTGTAGGTATTTAGAAGTTTTGAGCTCTAGTGGGATCTGCAAACGTTCTAAAGTATAGACACCACTTCACTACTAACTTCGATATCCATAAAATATAATTAAAAAAATATTAATATTACGGACGTCATATTCCTGTAATAATCTTTAGATTAGTTTAAAACTGTATATTTCACAGAGCAAATAATCTAATGCAGCTATTCTGTTGATTTCAAATAAAATAAAAACGAGAAAGCATGCTAAACAAGGTTGACCAATTTATATAAATGACAAGCTTGATGAAAATAGATTGAGGAGTTAAACCACAGAATTCTAGATAAGAAAACAATGGAAATGGTATGTTACTGAAACCACCGAAATAGCATGTCGCCTGTTACAATTCACTGCTACACACACTGACAATATCTACGTACGTAAACACAGGGTAATTGAGCCGTAAATACGTTCGCGTAGGTTCAAAGTAAAATCTATTATTTCCATAGACTTATTATTATCTATGATTATTTCGATTACTGACATTAAATCTTGATTTGTGTATATGACAAGATTTGAAAGATCACTGTCAGAGCCCTTGTACACGCAATTTCACCGTGTCTGCGCCAGATAAGACCAGATAGGTATTTTACCCACAAATAAACGTGCTGGTGGTAGAGCTCCAGTGACGGTGCTCGCGGGCGTAGGCACCACCGCATTACCTAATAACTTGTTGCGAAATGGTAGTATGTATGTATGTATGTATCTTCACGCCAGGTCCCTAACGGGGTAGGCAGAGTGTAGAGCGCCAGATATCCCGGTCCTGACATACGTCTCGTGCCTCATCTACCTTCATCATTCTCTTCATACATGCACGCCGATTCCTAAGACTTTTGACCCGACCATCACACAGAACTCGACCTATTTGGTCTTGGTCTTGCTAAATGGTAGTGTTCAGCACTATCGTGCTCCGGTCAGGTAGTAATGAACGGCCCTGTAATTTCTGGCTCAGAGGCATAACACCTTAGGACTCAGGAGTAACGCATCTACATTTAGACCTTGGTCTTCACGTGGGTGTCTATAGGCTGCAGTCATCACTTGACATCAATGTAAGCTGCATGCTTGTTTGCCACTTCCATTACATAAAAAGAAACATCACAGGTATCTGAAACCACATCATTTAATGTGTTATTAATAATGACACGTGACGATAATTCCCTCGTTGCTGTATTCTGAATAACTGTACTTACTATTGTCAGTATAAAAACACGTCCATCGCAACCGCAATGCCAATCAACATTAAGCCATTTATCATAAGTGCGAGGTAATTTAACAATTTCAAATATATAAATTAGTTGAAATAAAACTAATTTTCGGATTCATCCCGCGTATATTAAACTAAAAGAATAATTTAAAATCCGAAAACGAGTTTTATTTCAATGAGTGTAGCTAAAAACCTAACAACATATCTACTGCTTAAATTAATTGTTTACATAATTTAAAGATTTTAAAAGGCACGTTTTTTTATGTTACTAAGGTGGGAAACAAGCACGCAATTCACATTGATGTTAAGTGATGACTGCAACCTACAAACATCTATACAAAAACAAGGGGTCAAAATGCAGATGCGTTACCACTCTTGAGACCTTAGGTGTTCTGTCTCTGTGATAGTTATTACGGGGCCATACATTACCATCTAACCGGAACACGATAGTGCTGACCGATAGAACTGTACGCTTGTTTGCCATTTCCATTCCAAAAAAAATAATCTTCACGCCAAGTTCCTTGCGGGATATTCAGATTAGAGTATGTGAATCGACAGATATCCCGATGCTGACACACCATACATGGTTCTTCTACATTCAATGAACATTATTTTCATATATGCATTTATACTCGTGACTCCACCCTCAAACAGTACTCGACCTATTATTTGGTTTTTTTATGTAATGAAAGTAGCAAACAAGCATGCACTTCACATTGATGTTAAGTGATGACTACAGCCTATAGACACCCGCACAAAGACCAGAGATCAAAATGCAGATGTCTTGCCACCCCTGATAACCTAGTTGTAATGTTTTTGTGATAAGTTATTAGGGACCCGTACATTACCATCTAACCGGAACACGATAGAGTTGAACACCACCATTTGTGGGTAGATAGATTAGGTAATGTGGTGGTGCCAACGCCCTCAAGCTCCTACAGTAGAACTCTACCGCCAGTAAGAGTAGGTCAGTCATGGTCTTCCTGGGCCTCTGCAACCATCCACCATCCAGCTGCAGTTATGTATAATTTTCCTAAATTAATGGAAATTGACAAAAACTATACAAAAAGTTAATTAAAAACGAACACTACATACTAAAACATTAATACAAAGAACATTTATAGCTTGAGAGCGCAAATGAGTTCACGGTTGTCACACAGAAATACTCCGAGTATTAACTCTAGTCTTCCTAGCAAATTTAACTTGTTTCTTCAAGTAGCTTTTCTCATTATTATCTACTAGCTGTGCCCGCGACTACGTCTGCGTGGGAATTCATGATTGTTGAGTATCTACCCAGACGAAGTCGTGGGCGCAGTATAAAAGTAGTCTTCGGCGTCGTGTGGCGGGTTGCTCACTTCCCTCTAAAATGGTCGAGAAGGGCAATGGCTGTCACATGCGTCATACTCGTAAACGCGTGCTGTTGGTGGGGACTGGTCTGTTCTGGTTTGCAGGAGCTACATCACATTTAGTAGATAGCAGTTTATTTGCATCTATGCTATGGACGTTCACATTATTTGATTTTTCACGATAATTTGTACTAGATTTAAGCTCTCATTTAAAAGAGCTCTTACTGAGTTTGTTGGGTAGCGGAGTACTTCTCAGTAGTGACTGCACTTGCAACTCTGCTAAGTGAATATAACTTTGATCTTGACGAATAAGTTTTTCTTTTTCTTCATTTATCATCATTGAAGGAATTGAAAAAAATTGTGATTATTATGTTTTAATTAAGTAGTTTAAATTCTAATTTTTAATTTACTATTAATATACGATTTTGCTTTTACTATATGTAATGGTTATTCACTCTAGGTATTTTATAAATTTCTTGACGTTTTGAAAGCATCTGTAAAGATCGAAATAAAAATATTTTCTATTTCTATTTCTAAGTTACTCCTTTTAACATAAGCTATCTGCCAGTGAAAGTCCCGTCGAAATCGGTGCAGCCGTTCCCGAGATTAGCGGAAACAAACAGACAGAAAAATTGTAAGAAATGTTGTTTTGGTATATGTTCCGTGTATATACTTAAGCATTTAGTAAAAAGCGGTTTGTTTTATATTACAAACAGACACTCCAATTTTATTTATTTGAATAGATATAGTGAGTCTTGCAAAATATACCGTGATACTATTGGGTATTTGTTTATTTATGCAGCAGCGTCGGTACAATTCATGGTGATTTTATGTAGAAGTGTAAAATGGAGATACGAGTTATAAGTCAAATCAGGTTAATCTTAATATTAATTTTATCACTTTTCGGACTCCAGTTGCTCAGCTATTGTAGACACACCGTATTTTACAGGTAACACTCCCACGCCTACTACTTACCAGCGCTTCGCCGAGAGCGCATCGAGATGATGACGGTAATGCTAATGATGTCTCCATCCCTTCCACGTATTCGAATACGTCACCAGCTCGGTAAGCTCGGGTAACTACGCCCACCTATACAACCGGCGGTCGGGTTCAATCCCCGACCCAAAGTAGCATTTCTCCCTGAGGTAGCGATCGCAATGCCTGGCTAAGGCTAATGAGAACGTTGCGTCGCTGCAACCTTATGTCGACACTCCACAGCCGGCGTCCAAACCAAGACAGGTGGAACACGCCCCCGTCCTAACGGGGGCAGATCAAGCCCGGGCAAAGAGGACTGCCTCGTAGGCCCGCATCGGAGGTCATCACTACCCACCTGATGTCACATGCAAATGAAAAATATTGTAATGACTTCCCATTTTGTGTTCATTAGTAAGTAAATGCATTTGAATTTTGTACTTCCAATTTTTTTAGTAGCTTGATCGTTACCTTTTCTGAAAAAGTAAGTTATCTATATATTATCTGCGTGATTCTTAAATAAATGTTTAAGTCTACTCATATTCTTATTAAAGGCACGGATGGGGTTTCACTTTTTCTTCAAAGTCTTCCAACTAGGCTAACAAAAGGAGAAGTGTTCCTAAAAATGTATGTATTTTTTGTTATATCTACGTTCATTCGTTCTACCAAGGTGTTTTGTTTTCTTCAATTTATTTTTCTTTCACACGTCACACCAAATTGTGATTACTGCGCACCACTGAAATCTTAATCTCCAAGTCTTTTATGTACTACAAAATGAGGTTCTATTTAATTCAACTCGTGTTTTTTGCTGTCTAACAGAGTAAAAGCTATTACGAATATCAAAATTCCTAGAATCGTACTGTGGCAGTTCAAGTTTAATTTACAGCTTCAAACATTTCGAATACCGTAGACTCTCAGTACCTCAGACTTACGAAACTGTTCGCTTTGTTAATTTGTGAATATTTTTCCCTTTGTGTTAATATCTAAGCGTTTAAACAATATGTTAGCTTTGGCTAATATATCGTTTTTTAACCGAATTTAAAATAGTCTCACATTAACCCTCCAGGTCAATGCTGGAGAGTAAATGAGTTTTGTTATACGTTGTACAAGTCTTTTTAACTACAATTCATAATTATTCATCGAAATCAAAACATTTTTATAAAAGCTTTTAGAACTAAAACACCCCTTCAAAATCCTACAGATGAAAGATCTTAATTTTTAAAAGATTTGTCGTGTCCAAGCACAATTGCAGTACAAAAAGAGTGCGACAGCTAATTCTATTGACAACACAATAGAGCATTGTCGGGTGAAGATAGCTTAGATAGGAACTAATGCAATTTTCGTTTTGTTTCACCACCACCATTGTCACCGCCTCCACCGCCTCCACCTCCATTACCACCACCAATAACAACAGCATCACTAACATCGCCAACATCACCATCATCACCATCATCACTAACACCACCAACACCACCAACACCCCCAACACCCCCAACACCACCAACACCACCAACACCACCAACACTACCAACACCACCAACACCCCCAACACCCCCAACACCACCAACACCACCAACACCACCAATGCCACCAATGTCACCAACGCCACCATTGCCATCAACACTACCAACGCCACCAAAGGTACCAAAGCCACCAAAGGCACCAAAACCACCAAAGCCACCAAAGCCACCAACGCCTCCAACGCTACCAACGCTACCAACGCCACCAACGCTACCATAACAACCACCACCGTGACAGCTATCATTGGGTCACCAAAAAGCATTCTAGAAAAATTCATATCGAAGAATGATCTCAATTTAAAAAGATTTATCGCGTCCAAGCACTATTGCAGTACAAAAAGAGTGCGACAGCTAATTCAATTGACAACACAATAAAGCGTTGTCGGGTGAAGGTGTTCAAACGATATTAGCTACGTGCCGGGCATCGCTTACAAATTGATTTACGAGTATTGCTCTGTAAGTAGACGGCTTATTGTATTAGTTAATCCTTATTATGTTGGAAATAAATTTAATAAAAACATGAATCTCAGTTTTCTGCTAATTGAGAGATCGAATTAAGCTTCTTTGTTGTTATAGGAGTAGGGCAATATTATTATCAGCTATTAACGAACGCTTCTCAGAAAATTGAGAATCGTGTTCATTATTAAACGGCCCAATTATACAATATTTGGTTACTAATTTGGGCACACCACAATTAGAGAAATTGGTGTTCTAATTTTACCTTTATTTACTTTGGTATAAACATATTACAGATAAAGGAGAAAGGATTGGAGAAAGGCTTACAATTGAATGTGGATAAAACTAAAGTATTAGTATTTGAAAGAGATGAACAGAGAACAAATGCAAGGGTAGTAGTAGATGATGCAGTGTTAGAACAGGTTGATGAAATTGTATATCTTGGATGTGCTTTTAGCAAGGATGGTAGGTACACCACTGACATAGAAAGAAGAGTGCTTGCTGGGAATTGCGTGAATGGAGCGTTGGGTAAGCTGCTAGAATCTAAACATCTCAGCCAGCGGGCTCGACTAGCCGTACATAATGCTGTACTTACTCCAACGCTTTTATATGGAAGCGAGAGCTGGGTATGCAGGAAAGAGCATGAAAGTAAGTTGAACGCGGTCGAGATGAGATCTTTGCGCAAGATCTGCGGTGTATCACTCACCAATCGCGTTCGTAATGAAGATGTAAGAAAGAGACTTTGTGTGAATGATAGTATCGGTGTAAAAATGAAAAAAGGCATGCTCCGATGGTTCGGGCATATAGAAAGAATGTCGAATGAGCGAATGACTAAACAGATATACAATGCGAATGTGGATGGTTGCAGAGGCCCAGGAAGACCAAGGCTGACCTACCATGACCAAATAGGTCGAGTTCTGTCTGATGGTGGGGTCAAAAGTCTTAGGAATCGGCGTGCATGTATGAAGAGAATGATGAAGGTAGACGAGGCACGAGAGGTTTGTCAGAACCGGGATGTCTGGCGCTCTACACTCTCTGCCTACCCCGTTAGGGACCTGGCGTGAAGATACATACATACATATTACAGATTTAAAATGCAGGAACATTGCGGTTACGATGGTACCGGCAGGGGGTATATTATTAACAATTTTCGATTTAATTTGAATACTCAAACTTCTTATAGGTTTTCCAGTAATCTATAGGCAAAGAACTATTTTCCACATTTTTTTCAAAATTTTAAGTTCAGTAGTTTCGGAGATAGGAGGGGGGGGGGGGAATGGTCAATTTTCGTCGTTTTTCTTAAATTACTTTAAATTTGTTTATGCAAAAATTATAAAAAAATATATTTGAGATGCTGACACAATTCATTTGATATGTCACACGACCCAGTTTACGATTATTTTTTTTGATTTTCTGATTTACACCTCTAAAGTGGCCCCCCTGTTTAAAATTTATTATTTTACTTGACGTGTTCATCTTTGGGTCACCAATTTACATATACACATCAAATTTCAACTCAATCGGTCGAGTAGTTTTGGAGCAAATTGGCTGTGATAGACGGACAGACAGACGCACGAGTGATCCTATAAGGGTTTCTTTTTTCCTTTTAAGGTACGGAACCCTTAAAAAAAACAGATAAGAGATAAGTTGACTCCCAATTTCGTTCGTATAATAAATATTTTCATATGCACAGAACTTAATTTTAATATAAAATGAATGAAATATTACGGGAATCATAAAAATATTAAATTAAATACGTCTGTGGAAATATTTTCCGATTAACGTATTATGTTTGAAGCCAACGAGTTTTAAAAGCGATAATGATAACTATAGTATATTAATCCAGATGAAGCGATCCGACGAGGGAATAGCGGACGGGTCTCATTATCATTAACCAAATTAATGAAGTGACTACACGAGCCCGCTCTATGCTTTAATTTTTTTTCTATGCAATGGAAGTGGCAATCAAGCATGCAGTTTACGTTGATGTTAAGTGAGGCAGCAGCGTCTTGCGATAAAACTACCGCAACCAGAAAAACTACGTTCTAGAGGAGGTGTTGGTCTAGCCCTAGACGTTTTACAGCTGAAACGACAATTGTTTTTTGATGTAATGGAAGTGGCAAGCAAGCATGCAGTTTACACTGATGTTAAGTGGTGACTGCAGGTTATAGACACTTACACAAAGACCAAGGTTGAAATGCAGATGAGTTACCAATCCTGAGGCCTAAGGTGCTATGCATCTGTGTCGGATATTACAGGGCCGTACATTACCACCTGACCGGAACACGATAGTGCTAAATACTGAATACTACCAATTAGCGGCAAGTAAATTAGGTAATGCGGTGGTGCTTACGCCCGCAAGCTGTCACTGGAGTCACTGGAGTTCTACCACCAGTAAATTCAGTGGAATCACGCAAGTAACAGTTTTAAGGTAGCAGGATCTCCTATTCAATTAAAATTCTGGAATAAGATTATGTTACTTCACGCCTGTAATCCCCGAAGGGGTGGGCAGAGGTAAGTGCATGCATTTAAGGATACATGCAAACATCCACGATTCACCGATTAGGTCTTGGCCCATGCAACAGGTGGCGAACCTGTTGACATCTCCGGGCACATTACCAAACTTCGAGGTACTGGGTAATTTCCAGAAAATGGAAAAATCACGATAGAACCAGAGATAAAGGACACCACTATCTCTAATAGACCCCTACCCGGGAATCGAACCCAGGAGCCCTGCGTAGTGGTAGTGGCCTGCTACCACTAGGCTACTGAGCCAGTGCAGTGAGATAATTTAATAAGATTAAGATATATATTTTATTGGGAAACAAGTATACAGTTTACATTGATGTTAAGTGATGTCTGCAGCCTATAGACACCCTCAAAAAGACCAGAGGTCATTATGCAGATGCGAAACCACTCCAGAGGCCTTAGGTGTTATGCCTCTGGGCCGAGAATTACAGGGCCTTACATTATCATTATTAACACCTGACCGGACTACGTTAGTGCTAAACACTACCATTTAGCGCCAAGTACATTAGGTCGTAGAGCGTTATCTTTGCTGCACACTGCCTACGTTAGCATTCGCCATTGCCACGATAGTCTGGTTTTGGTCAAAACTTGATCAAAAAATTGACAAACGTCAAATAGGTAAGGTGCGATAGAGATAACGCTCTACAGATCCGAAATAAGCCGACGTCTCTTCCTGAGGTCGATATGCATTATTTCTTGGTGGATACTGTAATTATGTCTTAACTCTTAATGTATCATCTTATTAAATATTTGTAAAATTTAGCTTTTGTATCAGCGAAAGCCATTTGCATAAGAAAGCCTGGGTTTATTCAATATTTATTTTAAAAGTTGGATATGCCGCTGAGTTTTTATTATCTTATTAAAAATATAAGACTACGCGACAATTATTCAAATGAATGCTTTGAGAGAAGCTATTTCGCATTCCACTTGTTTAGTTTACATTTTTCGTAGCACTTAACAAACATTTCAATGAAAAGAACTTTTTATGGTGGATATACCATGATTGTTTTGACTTTGTTGAATACCATGTTTTTTTTTTCATGTAATGGAAGTGGTAATCAAGCTTTCAGTTCACATTGATGTTAAGTGATGACTGCAGCCTATAGACACCCACACAAAGACCAAAGTCAAAGTGCAGATGCGTTACCACTCCTGAGGCCTAAGGTAAACTACCGCAACTAGCAAAACTACCGCCATTCTAGAGGAAGTGTTGGTCTAGCCCTAGACGTTTTATAGCTGAAATGACTTTTTTTAATGCAATGAAAGTGGCAAACAAGCATGCAGTTTACACTGAAGTGGTGACTGCAGGTTATAGACACCCACACAAAGACCAAGGTTTAAATGCAGATGCGTTACCAATCCTGAGGCCTAAGGTGGTATGCATCTGTGTCGGATATTACAGGGCCGTACATTACCACCTGACCGGAACACGATAGTGCTGAATACTACCATTTAGCACCAAGGTCATGCGTTGGTGCCTACGCCTGCGAACTCCATCACTGGAGCTCTACCACCAGTAGACATGATGATGATTATGTAAGACAAACGGCTTATTGTGTATATTTTCTTAATGTCTATAGGTTGACAGACAAGCAAACGGGCCACCTGATGAAAAATATAACTGCGTTAAGAAAAACCGACTTCAAAACTGAAAAGTCAAAAATAATAGAGATTTAATTGTAATTATATACTACCTATTATTTATATGTGCTATTTAATAATAGGTTTGAAGTCGGTGCCAAGCCTTAAACAAACAATTATATTATAATCACTTAAATACATAGATTTATTATTTATTATGCGGTTACTTCGGTATAAATCTATGCTTAAATATGAATACGAGCAAATTAATACACTGAACAAAACGTAACCGGCGAATCGTGGGTGTTTGCATGTATGCTTGAATTCATGCATTTACCTCTGCGTACCCCTTCGGGGATTACAGGCGTGAAGTTACGTTTTAATACAATGTAATGCCTACTTTAGTGATTTTGTCTTGGCACCGACTTCAAACCTATTAGTAAATAAGTAAATAGCACATATAAATAATAGGTAGTATATAATTACAAATAAATCTTTATTATTTTTACTTTTCAATTTTGAAGTCGGTTTTTCTTAACGCAGTTACTCGTATATTTATTTAATACTTTTTAGTTTATTGCTGCGTTGTAAATTAGATTAATGTTCACATTTGTTAAATTTGTAAAATCTGATTTTTTTAGCTCCGTGGCATTTAGATACCTAATTTAAATTGTTTAGGTGTGTCGATTCAAAATTATTACACGACTATACGAAATCAATGAAAAAATGTTATCCACGCAGGAGTAAATAAGCTGTGTTGTGTCGTCGATGAGTTAATGTGTCACTGTCACTTGTTGTCATCTTGTTGTCATGCGCATTAGGACTATCTAGGACGTCAGTGGACTCAACGCACTGTATGACAACTCGCCGTCTTTTCTTATTTCTTTAGTCTGAGGTGAAAGTAAGTAAAAAAAATCTCATAAAATAAAAACTAATGGGCCTATCTGAATCAAATGTTTATGGGACCAAATCGAAACTATTCCGCATCAAACAAAACAAGAATTACGTAAATCGGTCCAGAAATCTCGGCGAAATTCGCGTACACATAAAAAAAAAATATTTATATATATATATGTAAAGAAATACTATTTCTTTCTTCGCACTCTGTGTGTTTATATACCATGAAGTTTGGTTATAGTTTTTAACTTTTTAATTGTCTGATTTTAAAGAAGAAACGAATTCAGAATGTCAGATGACAGATTTAAATACGAGTTAATTGACAATTGCGTAATCAATGAAAATGTTAATATTATATTATTTTATGTTTTAAACGTGAAAGAATAAACTTTCATTGTCGTTTTATAAGTCTGTTTTACTACATGAAAGAAATAAACCTTGTGTTGCTGAAAAGAAGTTTTATTGTTAGTTTTTTTTATACAGAGACTATTTTATTTAGGTAATATAAAACAATATGAACTCAAACCTGAAAAGAAGAAACGACAATGAAAGTTTATTCTTTCACGTTTAAAACATAAAATAATATAATATTAACATTTTCATTGATTACGCAATTGTCAATTAACTCGTATTTAAATCTGTCATCTGACATTCTGAATTCGTTTCTTCTTTAAAATCAGACAATTAAAAAGTTAAAAACTATAACCAAACTTCATGGTATATAAACACACAGAGTGCGAAGAAAGAAATAGTATTTCTTTACATATATATATATATATATATATCGGCCGAATAGAGAACCTTCTCGTTTTTTGAACTCGGTTAAAAATTCATTTTCAACATCAGGGGAGTTGCCAGCCCTGAAGGTCTCTTCTGGCGTCATTTTTAAAGACATTCATCTCCCTTGAAGCTTATATCTCTATATTAGTCATTGTACAAATAATACCACTCCTTTCTATCTAAAAACCACAAAATATAACATAGATACTAAACGTTATATAAATAAAATGAAATGAGATTTTGGGATCACGGGAATAATCATAACGGTCAACATAACTAAGTGAAATATGAGCAAACAAAATACATTAAAACTTTGTATCGTATTATTAGTGTATCTACATTAATTAGGTCGGCCATTAGTTGACTTTGCAACGTAATTAATTTCAATTTCAATTCTAATATGCTGTGCCCGGTAATGAGTTTCGTTTATTGGATCTACTACAAAATGTATGTTTTACAAATATTTATTGCCCTAGGTACACGAGTACATACGACTTTTGACGTTAAGTGTTATAAGGTTAGGATCCCACCGCAGAATCATTTCGTTGATCCAGATATGCTGCAAACCTATTTTTTACGCATATTTATAATCTAGAAATTATACTCACTAGTTTGCCTATCAAAAAATTGCCGCAAGTATTTCTTATAATTTTTATTTTGGGAAATTACTTTTTTCTATCTCACGGCAATATGTATAAAAACTCGACTCGACTAACGTCTGCCGTTGCGCACTTGGCCGCCCTACGGATTTTCGTTCCGCCACAGTAAGGGCTCCCGCCCACGTCCTACTTTTTTAGGACAGATAATCGGCCCGATTTTGTGACCAACTCAACGCGGCCGTTTTTTTTGTCGGTGTAGTAGTACGTCATAGACAGAGAGCCGAGAGGATCTCATGAGTATAAGGAGGAAGGTGGATTTACTGAGGAAGGTTTGTCATTGGCTTTTGAGGAACAGGAAAGAAAAAAGAAAGTTTTGGGTTGATCCAAACTCTCCAGAGACTATTGGAGCTAACCTTGGATCTGCCTAACTCTTTACGTCCATGACGTACGTGTATTATTTGTATGTATATCAAATTAAAGCTATTTTTTTTCTCATTATAGTGTAAGGAAGCAAAATTAAATTTAACGTAACTTCACGCCTGTAATCCCCGAAGGGGTAGGCAGAGGTAAATGCATGCATTCAATCATACATGCAAACACCCACGACTCGCCGGTTACGTTTTTGGCCCATGTAACAGGTGGCGAACCTGTTGCCATCTTCGGGCACATTACCATACTCCGGGGTACTGGGAAACTTCCAGAAAATGGATAAATCCCAATAGAAGCAGAGATAAAGGATTTTTAACCATTATCTCTGATAGACCCGACCCGGGAATCGAACCCAGGACCTCCTGCCTGATAGTAGTGGCCTGCTACCACTACGGGGCAGTTTAAATTGAATTCCGCCGCAAATAAGAGTAACGGGCTGTTAAAGATAAAATAATTTAATTAAAAATACTTACGGCCAGATTTTGACACGCAACCTAATGGATATAATATATACCCCCTTATTCATAAACGTATTTTAGCTAAAGTGTTGCTAATCTCTCCTTTGTCCTTCTGTGTCCTGTCTATCCTGCACATTTGACAATGCAACTGACAAAGACAAAGCATTCTATAGATAAAACGTATCTAATGTACGTTTATGAATAAGGTCTAGATAATAAAGTTGCGTAAAAATTTGGTTTGCAGCATATCTGGATGAACGAAATGGTTTTGCAGTGGGATCTTAACCTACTAAGGATACACGTCAAAAGAGACGTTCCAAAATGTATGCAGCTTGGGCCCGCACCTTGTACACTATATTGAGAGAAGAAACATAAATAAGTACTAAATTAGTATCAGCTATTCAAATCGTTTATTATACCTTCAATTAAGTGTCGTAAGTTTATTTCAAAAACATGAATGTTATAGTAGCAATATGGTGACATATTTCGTTGAAAAATGTAAGTATGACAATCATTAAAAAAATATAGATTGAATGAATGTAAATAAAATTTTAATTTGGATTCTAGGATTCATGGAATAATTGAGTGAAATATGAGCAAACAAAATACATTAAAACTTTGTTTCGCATTATTACCCTATCAACATTAATTGAGAGCGGCCATTAGTCCACCTTGTGGCGTAATTAATTTCAATTCTAATACGCTGTAACCGGTAATGATTTCATTTATATATGTAACTACAGTGTACCATGACTAAAAATATTATTAATTCAACCAGTAAGTTTACTGACATCTTAAATAATTAGTCTTAAATAATTTCTTACATTTTAAATTTCTTTATCTGCCTCAGTAGCGTTGTGGTAGCAGGCTTTTACTACTACGCTGGGGTTACTGGGTTCGATTCCCGGGTCGGGGACTATCAGAGATAACGGTTCAAAACCCTTTATCTCTGGTTTTATTTTGATTTTCACATTTTCTGGAAGTTTCCCAGTACTTCGGAGTTTGGTAATGGTAAATGGATGGCAACAGGTTCGCCACCTGTTACATGGGCTAAAACGTACCCGGCGGATCGTGGGTGTTTGCATGTATACTTGAATGCATGCATTTACCTCTGCCTACCCCTTCGGGGATTACAGGCGTAAAATAACGTTATTTTTTTTTAAATAATTTGTTACATCATATAATAAAGTACGTAAAAAAGTTTTTAGTAAAGTCTAAACGAGTGAAAAAAAATTATGAACTCATAAAGAATGGCCCTTGTTGTTTGAATGGGTAAAAGATTTTAAGACATCTTTTTACCTTAATATATTTTGATGTGAGCATCATTCACATTAATTTCGAGTTTTCAAAACAGTTATTACTACCCGATCGAAAATGCAGAGATAAAAGGAGCTGACTGATCTAACCTGATAACTCAATTTTAGACCCTCTTCCATTTGTATATCAATGCCCTCTTCGTTTGCTGTGCGTTAGTATCGTAAGAACGGTATAATGAATCGAGTAATTTTGATAACATTTGTTGTGTGCGTGAGTGCGTCACAGTGGGTTCAAAAATGCCCAAATTCACTATTTGGCCTGATAGTAACCTATCAGCGATTGGGTTGGATAAGGGCCAACTAACATTAATATTTTCTTAATTTTTTACTGGTGGTAGAGCTCCAGTGACGGAGTTCGTGGGCGTAGTCACCACCGCATTACCTAAGATACTTACCGCTAAATGGTAGTGTTCAGCACGGCAAGTGGTAATGTACGGCCCTGTAATTTCCGGCACAGAGACATAACACCTTAGACCTAGGAGTGGTAACGCATCTGCATTTTGACCTTGGTCTTTGTGTGGGTGTTTATAGGCTGCAGTCATCACTTAACATCAATGTGACCTGCTTGTTTGCCACTTACATTATAAAAAAAAATTGGCAGGTTAGATTACTTAACTATATTTTGGAAAATACAACGCAACGCGTCGTCTCTTATCGCAGGCCTGTGTGATCATTTGTTTATTAATGTAGTGAATTCAGACATCAATCAAATGTTGACGTTTGTGACGTGACGTGATATATCGTGATTGAAGTTCAGAATACAATATGGTTATCTACGGCATTTAATGGATCGCAGGTTCATTGTATAATAATAAATTATACAATGAACCTGCGATCCTGATAAATGTTAATTTTTTTACATTCAATAGGTATTTACCTCTTATCAAACTTTGTGTAACAAAATTGTGGGATAAAATAAATATCGTAATCATTATCATCATCATCATCGTCAATTGTTCAACACTTAGTAGGTATTTACCTCTTTTGAGTTCAAATTATCAATTAAGTAAATGGGTAGGGACCAAAACATTGCAAAAAATATTTACGTTATATAAAACTACAAAATTTTAAATATAAATTACAAAATCCGGGTTATGAATAATTGTAATACCTCCCTTTCAAAATAATTAATAATTATTTTCATATTTAATTTCATTAAGTTCATTAATTTAATAGGTATTCTAGAAGATAATGAGTAAACACAAATAAAAGAGCAATCACAGAACTCGTACTAAAGTCCCCATCGCTTTACTGGAGCCATCTGATCATATTCCTCATGGAAGCATTTAATCATCGTCATCTTCCATGTGGATATTCATTAATTTAAAGAAATGTGAAATTCAATATGTATACGACTGAAAGACTCTGTATCTATGGTCATGAATAAATTATTAAAAAAAAAAAAAGCAATCACAGACGTCAAATAAAAAAAAATAACTCAATAGAATACCTCAAACCAATGTTCGTAGCACTTCTACAAAATCCCTTTCACAAGGACTGATTTCGTAGAGCAGTGCTACGAACGCTACGAGCATGCTCAAAGGCTCAGTACACGTCAACCATTATTGTTTGAGGTATTAAATGTTTTCAGAGTCGAGTTAATTCTTAATCGGTATAAATATGTGGTTATTAACGCAATAAGCTGATTGAAGTTTAAAATCAGTCTGCTTTGATGGTAAAAAACCTGACTCATTTGAGACTTGTTCAGTTCAACTTTTCAAACAATTCATGTTTCTCCCTTTTATAGGAATCCTTAGTATAAAACAAAGAAAAGGAAAACCTTCTTGGATCACTCGCATGTTTGTCGGTTTGTCTTTCAGTTTGTTATAGCCAACTAGCTTAAGTGGATTTAGTTTTCACTTAAAACATTTAAGTTTTTTTTTTTATTTATTTATTTCTAAATACAAATGATTACATGTAGAACAAACCAAAAACCACGAAGATTTGTCTGGTTCGCTTATAAACGTCGAGTTCGTCGCATCATTGAATACATTATACATGTATTCAATGATGCGACGAACTCGACGTTTATAATTGATGTATAAACGTCGTGAAAACGACGTAAAATGCATTGAAATTAGACTACGCAAAGTAGGTATGTGTGGTAAAATAAGCGCGACACGGTTACATCATACTCAATTTCATAGGTACATAATTCAAACTTGGTTGGGTTGAGAGACGTAATAATATTAACAAACTCAAACATTTTTTTACGATTCTTATACAATGCAGTTCCGCATCAAAGTAAAGTCAGGATGAAAATTTTTTTATAGTTTGGCAAAAAAGTGTAGCTTCAATTTTGATTTGATATTATCTTTCGTTATACTATTTTTTGATAAATGGGCTCATATTATTTATCAAACGAGGAATCAAATAGTACGTTGTTCGTTTTTATATTATTTCGCATTAACACATACTTGTGAAATATATTTTATTTTTAAAGAAAAATGGAAAGAAAAATTTGTCTTTCCATTTTTCTTTGAAAATAAAATATATTTCACAAGGATGTGTTAATGCGAAATAATATAAAAACAATTATTAAGGGTAAAAGCGACTTCTTTACGATATTCAATAAACTGAAAAGTCTATTATATCGGTTGCCTAACTAGCATAGTTGGTAATAGATGGCGCTGCTGCTACCATAAAGCAATGCAATAGATGTGAAGGAAAGATTTTACAAATCGGGCAGGGCTGCAGTAGCTCAATTGGAAGAGCGGCTGGACTAGATTCCCAGTAGGTCGCGAGTTCGAATCTCGCCTGAAGTCAAATTTTTCTTTCCATTTTTCTTTAAAAATAAAATAGAACCTTTTTTTATAATTTTAAGGTATATTGTTCTGAAATAATTAACAAAAGCGGTAAAAAATTGATCATTATGAATTACCCTGCCTACCTCGTAAAGTACTTGGCGTGAATATAATAATATATACGCTGAGAATATTTGCTATAAATAAATAAAAAAATGGCGACCCATTATACGTCCCACTGCTGGGCACGAAACTCTCCCCTTTTTAGGGGCAGGCGTGGTGGAGTAAGCTCCAGAGCTTACTCCACCACGCTGCTCCAATGCGGATTGGTGGAGATACGGGTTAGTGGCCGACCCACTGTCAGATGTTTTCAAACCGCCCATAAGGCCTCCGACAAGGTTTAACGACTGCTATCTATCGATAGCAACCGGGACCGACGGCTTAACGTGCCCTCCGAAACACGGAAACGCGCATTTTAATTTGACACTAGCGGTCACCCATCACACACCCGACTGCGCCCGTAATGCTTAACTGAGTAGATCGTTTACGATCTACACCAGCCGCGGGGCCACGCGCGCTTAATATTTGCTATGCAAAACAAAAAAATGTAGGCAATGTACTTTTTAAATTGAAGTCCAGCTATCAGACTCAGGTGCAGTTCAGTTTCCAATCCGCAAACCAGTGTATTGCGTCCGAGAGGATCGGATTGGATGTTGTTTGTGTACTGCATTCGGGTATAATATGTTGGTATATTATCATGTATCTCGTCAGCGCAGGGTCCAATTTGAACCCCAGACTTTTGTTAGACTTGCGACATGGGTCCAACACGTAAAGGCCCTTTCGAGAATTTTGTTCTACTTTGCAAATGTTTATTATGTATTATTATTACTGTGTGCACTATGGATTATACGATTTTCAATTTAATTTATTCTAGTTGGGAAAGGTTGTGTTCAATAAATCAGGTGGTAAATGCCATAATTGCTTGGCATGCAGGTTTGCGATCGCAGTGGCGGAAATTTTGTGCTGCCCATGCCGCGTGCTAATACCGCCGTTTTTGACCGCTTTCTACTGTTCACTTGTTCACTTCCACGAGGTAAACAATCGCTGGATGAGGGCGGCCCAGGAGCGTTCGGCAATGTTTGAGGAGGCTTTTCTCCTGCTGTGGACGTCTTTTGTCTGAATGATGAATGTGAAAATCATTATCTTCTTGATCCCCAATTTTGAATCCGAACACAGAAATCAGAATTGGTTTCAGAACTATAAAAATTACTCCGTTTTTTATATCATGATGGTAGATAAAAAATATACAGTTCACGTTATTAGCTTGCAAATACTTTAAACTAGATCTCTTAAGACGTTTAACAAAAAAAAATGGCAATATACTTTTAAAATTGAAGTCCAGCTATCAGGCTCAGGTGCAGTTCAGTTTCCAATTCACATACCAGTGTATTGTCCGAGGGGATTGGATTGGATGTTGTTTATAAAACAGTATGCATTCGGACAAAGGTGGCCGCTGAATTATTTTAAAATTTTTATATTAAAAAAATATTGTTTCGCTTTATAATACAAATTTTTGTTAGGGACCAAATGTCATCTACGTCTGCTAGCTAAACAGATGAACTATGATGGAATGATAGACTAATACATAACGAATTTAAAAGTTAAACTACAACTACAACTTTACGAGAGACCTTAATTTTTGTGTGGGTGCCTATAGGCTGCAGTCATCACTTAACATCAATGTGAACTATATGCTTGTTTGCCACTTACAATACATAAAAAACACTAAGTTTTTTTACCTTAACACTGCCTACCCAAGTCATAATAACGTCAGTTAGACACCACTATTGGTCTCCTAGGCCGAAGGGACATGAAAAAACAGACACGTAGTCGAGGGCATTCGACCTTGACCAAATGGGTCATGTACTATCAGAATGTGGGGTCATTAGACTTTGGCATCGATAACGGACAAAAAAGCCATTGATGTCTCGAACTAAATGAAATAAATTTTCTATCATAAAGAAGAATGACCAATTTGGTATGGGAGTTCGCCCTTCTTGCCTCTCGACGGGATTACTCGCAAAATATAGGCAATATCTTAAGAAATCCGTGCGCAAAAAAGAAAAAAGGTATCAATAGGAGTTTTTAAAAAACTGCATTACGAACTTTTGGTTATTTTGAGGTTAAATTTTGTGTGCTGTACCTGCCAGAGGTTACTAAAATAAGCGAAGACTATTTTTAAGTATTGTGTAGCATCTTAGCTGTTTTACTTACATTAAGTAGGTATTCTAGTTTAACCGCATAGCGTAGTCATGATTCTTCTCCAGGTAATACCAGACAAATATTAAATACTTAACAGTTAATAAATAAATATCTGGTTTCCATGTGGGTGTTTTTCTGCTATATATTCACTTACCATCAATGTAAACTGTTTTTCTATTTGCCGCTTCATGATAATAAAAAGTGAGACATTTATAATATGATGAATTTGAGCTAAGTCAAAATTAAGGTACTGTTCAAATTATATCCACTCGATACCTAGTGATTATACAAGACAAATAGTAGACAATGAATAATCTATTCCGTTGAATATCGACAATAAAGCAATCGATCGTTGAAATCGATTTTATTTCGACGAAATTATAAAGGTCCTAAATGTGTCCAACGCAAAAAGGAAAATAATGCAATGGTGTTGACATTGGCAGCTTGGTTATTGGTCTGTGTTTGGCAGTTCACTGCAAAATAATTTATTAACTTTTAAAAAATATCTTGTAAATCCCCATTCGTTTTAACATGAAAAAAATGTGAGTGACATCTAAATTAAAAAAACAATTTTCTACATACAAGTTGTTAAGACGCCAATCAGGGCGACTTTAGTCATTCTCCTTTATTTTTTATATTTTAATCGACTAGAACATACAAAACATATTATGTTCTTCTTTGGAATGTTAAAACAATATTGTAGCAACATCGATGAATGTATACTTGATGTTCATTAAAATAAAATATTTACCGTATTTCGTTTCTTTACTTTGAGATTATGCAGTATTAGTTGTATTTATTGCTTTCAACTAATACCTTATAATAGGTAGGAATAGGTGTAACATTTTGTTTTTCTATTAATTCCATATTTTACATTAATAATTATATAAGTGTTTTCATTATAAATTATACACATATAGGTGTTGTCTAGTTAAACCAATTATATTTGTAATATGCGTATGTACATGATATTATTATGATAATAAGTACTGCATAAGCCGTACTATTGCCATGGCATAGAATAAAATATAACAATGTAAGAAAAAAATACCCGACCTACGTCGTATCGAAAAAAATATGAGTAACAGGATTATGAAGTGAAATAAAATTCAAACTTACCTCTGTTATGACTGATATTCCATACACATAACATTTTGTGCTTCTTAATTAAAAAGAAAAACAAATAATCCTCTAATTTGTTACATAGATACGAATACACAAAATTTTATGAAATAATTGAAAAGTAGAAAAAATAACTTAAACTTGAACATAATTATCATCATCTCGATATTGGACCCCAGAGTATTGAAATATAAAAATAACCTAGTTATAACATTTCTATATACATTTTTGTCATATTTCATGAAAAAGATAAAGTACAATAAGCTATAAAATATACAGTTTCTTACATACACGCTGCATATTTACAAAAACAGATACTTACAACTTATAGCATAATGAACCTATTATAAAAATATTCTTATATATTTTTTTCTATTAAACTTAAATATAATATCTGTGCAGTAATAATTTTAAGTCATTTGCTTTAAATACTTAGAATTAGGGACTTTAATTATACATCAAGTTTTTTGACAGATATTCCAAAATTCACAATGATGGTTAGTGAGTGGCCTGGTGGGACGGGACAATGACGCAACGCCACATCAATCCTTTCAACTCGGCGTGACGCTCTGTGCTCCACAGAGTCCACCCATCGAGTTTTCCATAATATCTAGTGCATTACAACTGCTCAACGTTGGGTCACTGTTCCATCGAGCCACGCAGGGATGCCACCGCTTATCGAGACCGTTCCGTCGAGCCACGACAGCTATATGCTACCGCTTATCAAAATTTTATTATTCTCGACATTGTTATAACTCAACATTTTTCATGAAAATTTTTAACTCTTTTAAAAGCAGTAGTGATAAATCTTATTAACGTTTACAAATTATAAGCGGCATCTGCGCGATGGAATTTTTTTGTATGTAGTCATGCGTATTTACAAATTTATATTTATCCGTCAAATTTTTCATATATTTTTTGTGACAGACATAAGAACTCTCTCGTATATAACAAACAATACAATATTTACAAAAATATTCACTTTACAGACCATAATTTCTAAAATAGATTTTTTTTTATCGTTTGCTACGTGATTTGCAAAACAAAGTATGATGTAATACAGGAAATGATAAGCACTGGTGACGACCAAATGATGTGACCTGAAAAACAAAAAAATATAAGTTAAAACCAGACTGGAATGTGTGAACAGCTGGGCAAATATATTTTTTT
Organism: Macrosoma leucophasiata; assembly: GCA_036365455.1. Lineage (NCBI taxonomy): Eukaryota > Metazoa > Arthropoda > Insecta > Lepidoptera > Hedylidae > Macrosoma > Macrosoma leucophasiata. Next base: position 3,698,171 of record JAWQUS010000014.1, on the reverse strand, counting down.
ATTAGTATTATCATTACCCCCTAATCGATTTATCTCTTCCCCGTAACTCCCTAACATTTGACTTACAGGGATGTAAATTTTCGTAAGCTGCATGCTTTTTGCGCTCACCGATTGTGAACTTACATAGTAATTGTTCGATTAAAAAAAAAGATAAAAAAGAAATATTTAAAATTAGGTACTCACCACCATCTCGCGATGAGTGTGTATTTGGAACAGGCCTATTCGTCGGCGGTGGATCTGGAATGAATGATAAAAATATTAATAAAGTAACATAAATAGGCCTTATGAATGGGGCCATGCACGTAGTAAATAAATATTACTATATTTTATATATGCAATCGTACTTGTGGGTGACATTTGAAATCTATTTATGAAAAATGAAAAGAAGAAAAATATTTGAACAGGGATCAAACCTCAGTTATTTAGAGGTTGCAAGTTCGATATCTGCGCGAAATAAATTTTTGTTATTCCGAGTTACAAACACGATTTTTTTTTATATACATTATATAATGTTTAGTTGTCAACTAATATGTCTTACCTCTATAAAATATGTCTCGTTTCCTACTAAAGTAGTTCGCAAGGGGCACTTGCATGTCGCACAATATCTCCACGGTGGGTGGCAGAGAGTCAATTTTGATCACCGCACTCGTCAGCGCCATGTATCGACCGTCGATGATCTTTATCGACGACTTCGCATTTAACGGCCTTCGAAAGGAGAACAAGAACACATCAGCAATAGCATCGCAAATCTATACAAATAAATAAAATTGGAGCGTCTGTTTGTAATATAAAAATAACCGTCTATTACTAAATGCATATGTATGTATACACGGTACATAATATTTTTTTCAATTTTTGTCTGTCTGTCTGTTCGTTCCCGCTAAAATCGAGAACGGCTAGACCGATTTTAACGGGACTTTCACTGGCATATAGCTTATGTAACAAGGAGTAACTAAAGCTACTTTTATACTAGCTGCGCCCACGACTTTGTCTGGGTAAAGACTGAACAATCATCAATTCTCACGCGGACGAAGTCGCGGGCACAGCGCGTCTGAACTATTCTAAAACACGTCTGGTATATTAAACTTAACGAGGTAGAGTTTCAAAACATAAATCCCCATCTTAGATTGTTATTAAGGAAATGCGTTCATGGTACGTATTCTAATAATACTAGCTGTATCACAATCCTAATCCATCCAACTCCAATCCGATCAGTCACGTATCGATCGTTCAAAAGCTTTTCCGAATGGCAAAATAAAACACAGAACAACATACAAAAGTAAAAGCAATTTTTGTTTCGACTTAAAACGCTCCACGTCGGCGTCAGTGCTAAACAGTTCCATTGTCTATAATAGATTAGGAGAAACAGAGCAATGGAGTGGACTAAATCTAGTTCGGATATGCGTTTGGAGTGTCAAACGTCTGAACAAACTTGGTACATTGGAATTATTTAGCCTAAAACTCGGCGGCGCTTGGGTTGTCACGTGCGCGAAATGCGTGTGTAACCGCGGGAGACATTTTTAATTGTCGATTTTAATATCTGTTTTAAGTTGAATTTAAATGCTATTACAATATATGCTTTGATATTACTGGGTTTTTAGTGTTGTTAAGATATATGAGCTTGTACAATCAACACATTTTTTGAGTTTTTTCATTGTCTTATTTAATTCACGATAAAAATTGCCATTTCATACCTTCTTATTTTAATTTAAACCCTTTTCTACATTAAGTTTAATTAGTACTTTGCGAGCTTCATACATTATAGAAATCATATTATTTGCGGATTTTCTCGCGTACATCACAATTTTTTTTATTTTTATGTTATGAACGTTTTCTTTATTATAATATGTTCGTTGTTTCTTCTTCTTTCTTCTATAATCCTAATTTATATTACTCGAATCCTACCACTTACGTATTGATCGTTCAAAATTTTTTACGAATGAAAAAATACACTCAAAATTATGAAATAAGTAACATTTGTTACATAAAAACTACAACAACGAAATTAAGTGACCTAATGTTGTCAAAAGCAGATGAAAAATTTAGCAACTAACTTCAGACTGTTGCTTTTATCTGTTTAGCAACTAACTTCAGTCTGTCGCTTTTACCTGTCGGTGTGCGCGCGCATCGTAAAAATTCACTGTCGTCATTTTTTTTCTATCGCGACAAAAAAGAATACCTTAAAAAAAACTATTAGAGGCATATATTTTCTTTACATTTCATATGTATAAAATACGAGTATATCCACTTTAATATGATCTTTTCTAGAAGTTCTGCAAGTTATGAAGACAATGATGTCATTAACGGCTCATCTATCTCACCATTAACCAGGCTCCTTAACTGCCAATAACTAGGTCATCCCTCGTTATCTGCCGGCCTTACCATAAAGCTTTAATTAAGTTACCCGATCTGACACGTATTGTCCAGGATATGATAATGCTAATGATTGATGTGATTGAAATCTTGACAACACGAAAAGGCAAATTTTAAAATCAGAAGTTCGATAAAATTTAGTGTTTCTTTTTTTTTGCAAAATTTTTTTAGACGTATTTGGTTTTGTAATGTTTTAGAAAGTGAAGTTTAATAGCAAATCATTGGGTAATCTAGTATTCGCAGTTATGCTAAGATCTAAGATCCTGGACTGGTTCCGGGGTAGAAGTTATTGATATTATTTTTTAAGTTTCCCGGTCCCCCTTGGAGTTTGGTAATGCGCGCGGATATATCAATAGAGATAGTCGAGTGATAGATATATGTACACGGACCCTAAGATCGGTAAAAAATTAAAAAGGGAAAGCAAAATTTGTCGCATTGGTGGGACTTCGGTAGCTTCGCGGCAAAGCGGCTGGACTGTTTATCCTGAGGTCGCAGGTTCGATTCTTGCCCGAAGTCAAATTTTTCGTTCCGTTTCTTTCTTTAATTTCTTAACTTCACTCGCATGTGTTATTGCGAAAAATAAATAGTACAATTATATAAGTCCGCCATTTGTTGCAATTTTTTTTTGTGGCAATAAAGATTAAATAAATAAAAATAAATTATATCAATATACATGGGAAAGAACGTGAGTAGACATTCATGGTAATTGTGAGTTTGCTTAAATGCATGCATTTCCCTCGGCTTACCTCTTCTGGGATCACAAATGTGCATTATCTTCATTATTTTGAAAAACACTCTTTCCAATCATCAGCAATGTGTAAGGTGACTGAGTGAGGAATGGGATGTATTATACCAAGTTTACAATTCTACAGTTTACTAGCTAACCCGACGAATTTCGTATCGACATATAAAAAAAAAATAAGTGAGAATCATCCTTACTATTTAGGGATATAAAAAAAGACTAAAACCGATTCTCATACCTACCAAATAAACACAAAAGTTCATCAGTTTGGGTCCAGCCGTTCCAGACGAGTATTATTACAAACACTGTGACACGAGAATTTTATATATAAGATTCATTTTTCATTTCTGAAAAAAGAACTAATCGATTTTTGAAATACGAATAAACCAATCAGTTGCCTCGATCTTTTCCAAGAACAGATCGTCATGTACCATGGCTCAGGTTTAATTCAATTATTAACTATTGCCGTCTCAAATCGTATATTGAGTCCGTGTGTAGCTAGATTAAGGAAGGTTCTAGAGTGTTCCATACTATTCCAGGAGCGATTCGGGCGTTCAACAACTTCAAACAGTGCCTAGTGCAGCGGATTCTTGAATGCTCTGAGCGAAACAAAACTTCTACCTTGAATTTAGTCCATAAATTTAGTAAGGAAATTGTTTCAAGTGTTGTGTGATTCATATGCAACAATACCCTTTTAATAATGATACTGTTAACAGAAAAGCCTTATTGGTAGGAATGGTAGGTTACTTGATGGTATAGGCGATGTAGCATTATCAATTACTACCCGCCTCGGCTGCGCACGGATTGCATTATAATGTAGGGACGCGCCTGACTTCTTTGAAAACCGTGATATCTCGGTAAATATAATTCAATAAAGTGTTTTCTTTCTTTTTTCTATCTTTCTTTCTATATAAACCTTCCTCAGAAAACCCTCTTTCCAACATTTTAAACACAAACAAAATCCGTTCACAACTTTTTTTTTTGTTATGAAAGTGGCAAACTAGCATGCAGTTCACATTGATGTTAAGTGATGACTGCAGCCTATAGACACCCACACAATAACCAAGGTCAAAATGCAGATGCGTTACCACCAGTTACCACTCCTGAGGCCTAAGGTGTTATGCATCTGTCGGAAATTACAGGGCCGTACATTACCACCTGACCGGAACACGATAGTGCTGAACGCTACCATTTAGCGGCTAGTACATTAGCTAATGCGGTGGTGCCTACGCCCACGAGCTTCGTCACTGGAGCTCTACCACCAGTAAAATATTCGTATAATACTCGTATAATTCAATAAAGTGTTTTCTTTCTTTTTTTCTTTCTTTCTTTCTATATAAACCTTCCTCAGAAAACCCTCTTTCCAACATTTTAAACAGAAACAAAATCCGTTCACAACTTTTTTTTTGTTATGAAAGTGGCAAACAAGCATGCAGTTCACATTGATGTTAAGTGATGACTGCAGCCTATAGACACCCACACAATAACCAAGGTCAAAATGCAGATGCGTTACCACCAGTTACCACTCCTGAGGCCTAAGGTGTTACGCATCTGTGTCGGAAATTACAGGGCCGTACATTACCACCTGACCGGAACACGATAGTGCTGAACGCTACCATTTAGCGGCTAGTACATTAGCTAATGCGATGGTGCCTACGCCCACGAGCTTCGTCACTGGAGCTCTACCACCAGTAAAGACTCACTTTTTGAGATTAGCGCATATTAGAGAAAATAGGGGAACTTTATAATATGTAGTGATGATATTATTTTGCTGCGCATTGTCGGGTTGAGTGGTATAGGCCGACCGTTTAACTTGCGTATCGCCTGCGGGGTACAAAGAGAGCGGAGGGAGATGTCACCGAAAGGGGTGCGCGGAGCAGAGAGCCACGTCAAAGCGCGGCAGTACGCTGTCGGTGCACGCAGCGTGCGGTTTGTATTTTTGCAACGCTTTGACATTGACGCACAAGGTAAAAACTTACCAAGATGAATCGCTTTTCCTGTTTTGCAAAAAAAAAATAATACAAATAGCGTACAACGTTTATTCCTTTTTTAAAGCCAGAACACAAGATTATAGTTCTGCGGATTATCTTCAAGACGATAACTTGAGAGAAGATGAAGAGATGGACAGCTTTATTATTAATTTGCTAGATTCTGACTCTTCGAGCTCCTCAGACAGTGAAGACGATTCAAGCAATTACGGTACCCCTAGTACCGCGCAGGCGATACGCGAATTAAACGGTCGGTCTATAGGTTACCAAACTTCGAGGTACTGGGAATTTTCCAGAAAATGGAAAAATCCCAACTAAACCAGAAATAAAAGACTTTACACCATTATGTCTGATACCCCTGTACCCGAAGATCGAACCCAGGACCTCAGCGTAGTATTAGTGGCCTGCTTCCACTAGGCTACCGAGGCAGTTATTTTTTTAAAACTTACGTAATAACATATGAAGACAATTTCATAAGGGAAGTCAAATGTCCTCCAATCTATCAGATACAAGCTAATGCAAACAGCTACAAGTGAAGATGTGATGTTATACACATGCGATTTAGCGCCACACCGTAAACCTAACCGAGCGTGTGAGGGGCGATATCGTTATCTCCTCACCCCTGTTGCTAAGTGCAACCATTGACACACATGTCATGCCCTTTGTTCCATTCTGTGAGAATAATACGGTCTTCAAAATAATATACAAATTAATATAATCAGAGTGTTGGATATTTGCATGTATGCTTGAATGCATGCAATTACCTCTGCCTACCCCTTCGGGGATTACAGGCGTGAAGTTACGTTTATAATCACAGTGTCTGTTTAATTGCATATGACAATGTATATGTATTATACACGGTACATATGGCTGGTAATGTATGGCCATGTAATAATTATCACAAAGACATAACAACTTAGGTCTCAGGGGTGGCAACACATCTGCATTTTGACCTCTGGTTTTTATGTAGATATCTATAGCCGTTTTTTTTTGTGTCATAATAGTGGCAAACAAGCATGCAGTTCACATTGATGTTAAGTGATGACTGCAGCCTATAGACACTTACACAAAGACCAGAGGTCAAAATGCAGGCATGTACAGAGGCATAACACCTTAAGCCTCCTGAGGCTTTGCTTTTTTTTAAATAACAGGGCCGTATACGACTGCATCACTTTACATCAATGTGAGCTGCATGCTTGTTTGCAACCTTCATTACATAAAAAAAAAATTATTAAAATAACATATTTTTCAATTTTTGTCTGTCAGTCTGTCTGTCTGTTTGTTCTGGCTAATCTTGGGTGCAGCTAGACCAATTTCGACGGGATTGTCACTGACAGATAGGTCATAATTTTATTTAAGAAATATATTATACTAGCTGTGCCCACGAATTCGACCCCGTAGATACTGACCAATAATTTCAACTAGATACAAAACATTGTATGCGCAAGAACTGACAAGGCAATTACATTTAAACTTTTACTATTTATATAGATACATATTCAGGCTTATGGAGTCAGGACATGACTACCTCTCCGCCCACTGGCGGAAGAATTGTGCCACCTGCCAAATGTGGCGATTGAGCCACAACACTACTGTAGGCGTCTTTGGGAAGCTTTTGTCTAGAGCCGGGTACACATTGGTGCAATGTAACATGTAATGCAACATGCAATGCAAGAATTTGACGTCCACATTGCTGCAATGTATCATGTAAAGTAACAGAATTCCCATAGTGTAGAGGCCTTGCGCGCACGAACCGCGTCTACTACGCGCACGAACAGATTGTTGCAACTCTTGCGCGTAGCGACCCGAAATTTGTCGGTTTTTTCCCCGAACACAAAGAGGCGCGCAGTATGCGCGGAGCGTCAGTGTGGACAGGTTGTGTGGTGTGTACGGCTAGACGCGCGCGAACATGGAACAAGACGACGCTACTGCGGCGGAGGAGGCGGTTACATTTACGTGGAGTGAAGAAAAAGTGCTTCAATTAATTGAAGTGTACAGATCAAAGGAAATTTTGTGGAATCCACAACATGAGAATTTTTATAAAAAACATTTTAAAGAGGATGCATGGATGGAAATTGCTAATTTGATGGAAACAACACAAGAAAAATGTTACAGTAAAATGATTAGTATTTTATCATACTATTAATAATGAAGCACTGACTATCATCAGAGCCCGCAATTGGTCGTCACGATCCATTCCTTTGCGTGTTCTTTTGCAGACTGAGCGATCCGTTCGCGCGCATCTCGGAAACAGATGTGAGTAGGTACATGCGCGGTTCGTGCACACGTTGTGCGCGCCCCGCGTCTACACTGATGCAATGCTCGTTTCGTGTTGCATTGCATGTTGCGTTGCAGCAGTCTGTACCCGCCTTAGCACTGGACGTCATTCGGCTTACGTGTTCACTTAGCCGTGAGTTTGCATTGATGAAACATTCACATAAAAACATGTTAAAACGATAGGTTTGACAGCAGCGCGAACGCTTGCACCAACAAGATATTCATCGTAATACATTACTTTATTCGACGAGTTGCGAAACATCATCATGTTTAATGTTTTAGTGCAAACTAGGGGTAAAATTACTATAAACTGTATATTCAATTTCATCAAATATTCGTGACGTACGTAAATATAATACATTACCTATTGCCAGCTAGTATCATGACGTCAGGTTGCGGGAACACGCCTTCTACGGAACAGATGATGTTCAGGTAGCCATCACTCAGCCTGTCCTGGATCATATCAAACTTTTTTTCTGGAACTGAGAAACAAAATGCTTGCTTTAAAATAGAAATCAGTGAACTACATCACAAACATTTTCGGTTATCTTATTTTTCTTCTGTAATGAGAAAAGTTCATACTCTGATAGACATATCAACGCGTAACTAGCTTCAATCCTTGGACAATGAAGGCTTTTTACTGTTATGAAAATCGAGCGTTATTGGATAAAAAACAAAAGGATTTAAAGGAACTTAAGTTTTCGAAATTAATCCCTTAGATGGCGGAGATTATGATCACGGTGATGATGATGATGGGGGTCAAGATTATGGAGCTGATAGTGATGAAGGTGAAGATGTATGTGATGATGACGGAGGTGATGATGATGGAGGTGATGATGATGGAGGTGACGATGATTGAGGTGATGATAATTAAGGTGATGATGATAATATCACTACACTTAAAATTAGCCTTTCATTTGACTACCTAAAAGCCAGCTACTGGAATAGATAGTTTTCGAAACTGCTATTAGAGTTCAATAGCGGTTCGTTGCCGTTCCAGAAAAGCCGCTATTATACACCTCTAGAACTAATGATAAAGACTATAGATAGTACTTTCGTAGTTGAAATACCTAACTACTTTTACTGTAATACTTAATATTAATAATAGTTACACCACTGAAAAGCAAAAAATAAATTATATTAAAACTAAAAAAAACCGCCTTCAAAAAAAATTCAAAACTAAATAGACAAAAACACTAAAAAGCTAAAAATAAACCCAATTACTTTAATATGGGCTACGTACCTACCTACTCATAGGTTTGAAGTCGGTGCCAAGCCCATAGTGCGGCCCGCGCGTTAGGACTAATGTTATGGTGTTGCAGTACCTAGGTCTACTATATCAAGTTATCAAATACGGCTATTTAAGGCGCACTATGGCCTTGGCACCGACTTCAAACCTATGAGTAGGTAGGTACGTAGCCCATATTAAAGTAATTGGGTTTATTTTTCGCTTTTTAGTGATTTTGTCTATTCAGGTTTGAATTTTTTTGAAGGCGGTTTTTTTTTAGTCTTATAATAATTTTATATATTGAATATAATTAGCAAAAAACATTAAAATTCTTCAAGTCTTTCAAAAACAGTCATAAATAAAAAAGTTCCCCTTTTTTAAGGACCCTGTTCACTTCTCGTTGTACAACAAGGGCAATTGTAACAGTTCGATATCATGAGTAATAAAGAAGTCTATAAACCTCAAATTAAGGTAGATGTCATCAAATCCCAATATTTCGGTTCGAGGCATGTTTCGGGAACAACATCCAACGGGTCGGGGTCACGCGAACTGTAATGGATACCCGCCAGTCATTACGTAGATTTAAGATTGACTAGATATACTCATTTGTAAAACCAGTCAAGTGCATGTCGGGTAACGCAATGTAAGGTTATGTTTCTCAGTGAAGTTTATTTTATAAGTTCAACGATTATTTTTGACGACCCGATTAGTGCAGCGTTGGGGAACGACCGTTTGCTTAGGAGGGTCACGGGTTCGATCCTCGCACCGGGACTAATATTTGTATGGCCTATAGATATTTGTTTCAGGTCTGGGTGTTTATATTTGTATGTGTACAACGGCATCCACGACACAGGTTTAAACCTAGTGTGGGGTTGTAAGTGTAAGCGTATTAACATGTTTTATTACTCGTAAACTTGTAAAGTCTACTAAACTGTGATAGTTCGTTTCTTGCAAGTTCCAAGCGTCATCAGTTTCCAGTTGTCATCACATTACCAGTGAAAAATTTAATTATATATACCTTCATTTAAAAATATATAATTATAATATAGTAAACATCCAGGCACAATACACAAACCCGGTTTTTTTTTTTATTTTCGTCTGCTTTATATATTTCAAATAGCAATATATAATATTGCTATTTGAAATATATAATTATGTATGCATATGTATGTATCTTCACGCCAGATCCCTAACGAGGTAGGCAGAGAGTGTAGAGCGCCAGATAATATACTTGCCGCTAAATGGTAGTATTCAGCACTATCGTGTTCCGGTCAGGTGGTAATGTACGGCTCTGTAATTTCCGGCACAGAGGCATAACACCTGATGCCTCAGGAGTGGCAGCGCATCTGCATTTTGATCTCTGGTCATTGTGTGGGTGTCTATAGGCTGCAGTCATCACTTAACATCAATGTGAACTACAAGCTTGTTTGCCACATTATTACATAAAAAACAAATATCCGTGTCCTGACATACCTCTCGTGCCTCATCTACTTTCATCATTATCTTGATACATGCACGCCGATTCCTAAATCTTTTGACCTAACCATGCGACAGAACTCGACCTATTTGGACATGGTAAGTCAGTCATTATAATTACTCTTCAAATATCACACCATGTCGCATTTAGTTATCGCAGTATCCAGGTATTGCCAGATCGTTTCAAATATTGATGGATTTTATGGTATAAGCAAAACGGTAATTTGTATTCCATTAGTTTCCTCGTCTTCCTTTTGTTTTAAGCTCGATATGTATACTTCGGTTTATGTATTAGTTTATACTTTTTTCATGTTAATAAATTATGGTACATAATCGTGAACTCAATTTATGTGGAAAGTGATAATAATAATAGCAACAAACGTTTAAAAACATATCAAACTATGCGTATAACTGCAGTCAACTAAAAAAATAAACACAGGACATACAAGATATACAGTAAAAAAAACCGTTTAAGATTGTACTATTTATTTTTCGCAGTAACACATGAGAGTGAACTTTAGAAATTAAAGAAAAAACGGAAAGAAAATTTGACTTCGGGCAGGAATCGATCCTGCGACCTCAGGATAACCAGTCCAGTCGCTTTACCATAAGCTAACCGCTAAGCTAAGATAACCGATGCGTCAAATTTTGCTTTCCCTTTTTCATTTTTAACCGATTTAGGGTCTATGAATGACATACCGACCGATATGATAGACTTTGCAGTTTATACAATATCGTTATGATATCGCTGTTCCCTTAATAATTGTACTATTTTTCGCAGAAACACGTGCGAGGGAACTTTAGAAATAAAAGAAAAAACGGCATTAAAATTTTGATTTTTAAGATCTTCTTTCAGGTTTTTTAATATAGCAAAGATTGCAAGCAAGCATACAGTTCCCTGAATGTAAATGGTGACTGCAGCTTATAGACATCTTCACAAAAACCAGAGGTCTAAATCACAGAATAAATGGTACAGAGGTCAACTTACATACAACTCGAGCAACGCACACAGACACCGCTCACCGACACGGTATCCCGGTCGGATTCAGTCGAATATGTGCACGACGCGACTGGCATTTTGTAAGGAAAATTCACTGCCATTTTGTAAGGAAAATTCACTGCCATTTTGTAAGGAAAATTTACGCCATCATTAGGTAACATGATTTTCTTGTTTGTGTAGATATAGTGTTGTTTTTAATCTCATTTGGTAGGTTTATGTCTTTCGCGCATGGCCCATCGGCTGGTGTAGATCGTATACGATCTACTCGGTCAAGCACTACGGGCGCGGTCGGGTAGTATGATGGGTGACCGCTAGTGGCTAATTAAATGCGCGTTTCCGTGCTTCGGAGGGCACGTTAAGCCGTCGGTCCCGGTTGCTATCGATGGATAGCAGTCGTTAAGCCTTGTCGGAGGCCTAATGGGCGGTTTGAAAACATCCGACAGCGGGTTGGCCACTAACCCAACCACCTCCACCAATCCGCATTGGAGCAGCGTGGTGGAGTAAGCTCCAGGCCTCCCCCCAAAAAAAGGGGAGAGACTCGTGCCCAGCAGTGGGACGTATAATGGGTTGCCATTATTATTATTTATTATGTCTCTTGGTCTCAAACGTATAAGACAAAATAAATTGGGTTATATGGTAATCCGTTCAGAAGTTATCAGGAATTTTCCATTGTGGAAATTGTGAAATCTGAAATATTGTATTGTGTTTTTGTTGTGTAATCTTTTTGTATCGTAATAGTATTTTCATTGCTTTGTTTTGATATTTTAGAATAAGGTTCGAGTACCACTACCGCAGCGTTTTTTTTTAATTATTTTATTTATTTTTTTAAATTAATGAACAACCATAGCGCGACCGCCGAGCGTAGGCATGAAAAGTGTACATACATGAGATTGACTTCTGTACCTTTTTATTTTGGGTCTAAATGCAGAATCATTGCCACCCCTGAGACTATAGTAGATATAGTAATAGTCATTTATTTACGATATTATTTACATAAGGGAAGTCAATACTTATCTCTCCATGATAGTTATTACAGGGGTAATGCAGTTGTGCCTAAGACCGCGAGCTCCATCACTGGTTCTCTACCACCAGTGACCAAGGTCAGAGGTTCATTAAATTCGTAACATCTCTATCCGTGAATAATTCAAAGCATGAAAACTACCCTTAATGGATTGTGTAACTACGAAAACCAGAGCTCACTATATCCCTAGACCCATCACGCGGCTGAGAGCCTCGTTAGGTAAAGTTGTGCGAAGTAATTTCCGTTTTGTCTCAACTCGCGAAACATATATTGTTGCGGGCGTGTGCACGAATTTCTGGATTAATAATAAAGTTAGAACTGCGCTACACTCGTGACACAACGGAACGTCTTTTTTTGGTGGGGTTGTTCAATCAAGGAATTGGAACAACAAATGAAATCTAAAGTTTTTTTATTTTTTTTTAGGTCGGGCTTTGTGTAGGCGGCCTGTCTCGAGACGGCACTAGTCTACTTCACCGGGCAATCGGCGAGCGCAGAAGGCGCTCCAGCCTAAACAAAAGTTAGCGCAACTGCCTAAGGGTGACCCATGCGGGTCCGTGCCTCGGCTTAGGGCGTTGCGGAAATCTAAAGTTGGTTATAAAGTCTATTTATATTTAACTTCAAAACAAATCTTATAAACATGCGTATTAACAAACTTAGAGCAATACGGGCCACCGGTCGCTGCGGACTGGAGGGGAGTAGCCATAGCGTTTATTACCGATGCAAAACAGTCTGTCATTTTTTGTGGCGGGGAATACGTGCGACACACACGCACTCCACTAAAATCATCTATTACTACGCAATTCACACCTTGACTTTAACAAAATACAGAAACAATTTCACGCACACATTTGAACATCTAGGCGACAAGTATAGGCCCATTTGGACTTGTGCTTTGCTAGAGGGGAAAGCCTGCATATGGCTACTCCCCTGCGGTGTTGCTCTATGTTAACATATAACACTTTCTTATTATTCGTAAAGATTATTAACTAAAAGAGTTGTTGTACTCAATGAGGTCAATATACAGAACAGACACCAGGAACAAACAGCCGGGGTCAGTTTTTAAATTGATTTGACAGATATTTTGTATGACGTTTTCACGTCAGCTGTCATGTTACTATGTGCAAAAAAAAAAAGCGCGGGTAATTGTATGCAAAACTGGAACCATGCTGTCAAGGAGAATGTCCAGTCTAGTACTTTAGTATATATATATTTCAATAGTTTACGGCCCTGTAATTTCCGGCACAGATGCATAAGACCTTAGGCCTCAGGAGTGGTAACGCATCTGCATTTTGACCTTGGTCTTTGTGTGGGTGTCTATAGGCTGCAGTCATAACTTAACATCAATGTGAACTGCATACTTGTTTACCACTTCCATTACATAAAAAAAAAAAGTTGTACTACTGTTTTAAGTTCGAAAGTAACATTTTTTTATATGATCAAACATGCAGTTCACATTGATGTTAAGTGACGACTGTAGCCTATGGACATCTACACAATAACCAGTGATCAAAGTACAGATGCGTTGCCACCCCTGAGGACTAAAATCTTTTGCCTCTGTGATAGTTATTATAGGTTAAGATCCCATAACAGAAACATTTCGTTCATCCAGTTCATGCTGCAAACCTAATTTTTACGCATATTTATGATCCAGAGTATATATATTCACTAGGTTGCCTATCAAAATGTGGCCGCAAGTATTATTAATTAAATTTATTTATTTTTTTGTACTTGGGACAAAATTTCGTTGACTTGTTTTTTCAATAAAATATCGTCGTATACTTATGTAAAAACTCAAAAAAATCAAGCAGCCGTTGCGCAATTGGCCGCCCTTCTTCGCAGCCAGGTGTATACAGGTATGAACAAGGAAACGTGAAGAGTAAAGTTCATAACGTACCCGTACATTAGTTAATTATATATCAAATTTAAGCAATTTTTTTTTCTATTTATTATGATATACGGTTGCCAAATTCAATCTGGCCGCCAATGAAGGTTGGTGGCTGAGTCTTTACGTATATTGCCGTGAAATCAACGAAATTTTGTCCCAATAAAAAAACAAATTTAATTGATAATATTTGCGGCCACATTTCGATAGGCAACCCAGTGGATATTTATTCTCTGGATCATAACGATGCGTAAAAATAGGTTTGCAGCTTGCACTGGATGAACGAAATGTTTCTGTTATGGGATCTTAACCTAATACGGGGCGATAAAATTGGCATAACATAGAAATAATATGCATAAAACGTATTAATAATTAAAAAGATAAAATGTCGGCCACCAGTATGTATTTTACTTATCTTACCAAATATAGTCATAGGTCGTGTCCTCTCGTCTTCTGCCAGGAATGTGGATACCACACACGTGTAGTTGCCGGTCAGCTCGGTGCCAGGAGTCAGGATCCGTAGCGCCCGATGCTGCGTGTATGGGTTGTGTGATACTTTGTATGTGAGGTCTAACTGGAATGATGGAGATTAAAAAAAATTAAACACATTACTGTGTTCTACCAGCATTTTACTGGTGGTAGAACTCCAGTGACGGAGGTCGCGGGCGTAGGCACCAACGCATTACCTAATATATATAATAATAATAATAATGGCAACCCATTATACGTCCCACTGCTGGGCACGAGTCTCTCCCCTTTTTGGGGGGAGGCTTGGAGCTTACTCCACCACGCTGCTCCAATGCGGATTGGTGGAGGTGGGTGGGTTAGTGGCCAACCCGCTGTCAGATGTTTTCAAACCGCCTATAAGGCCTCCGACAAAGTTTAACGACTGCTATCTATCGATAGCAACCGGGACCGACGGCTTAACGTGCCCTCCGAAGCACGGAAACGCGCATTTAATTTGCCACTAGCGGTCACCCATCATACTACCCGACCGCGCCCGTAGTGCTTAACCGAGCAGATCGCTTACGATCTACACCAGCCACTGGGCCATGCGCGCTTCATTACCTAATATACTTGCCGCTAAATGGTAGCACTATCGTGTTCCGGTCAAGTGGTAATGTACGGTCCTGTGATTCCCGGCACAGAGGTATAACACTCCTATAAGCCTCAGAAGTGGTAACGCATCTGCATTTTGACCTCTGATCTTTGTGTGGGTGTATACATATATTTATATTACTAGCTATGCCCGCGACTTCGTCCACGTGAGAAAAAATATGAAGTATCTACCCGGACGAAGCCGTGGGCGCAGTTAGTATAAAAGTAGCCCAAGTTACTCCTTATTACATCAGCTATCTGCCAGTGAAAGACCCGTCAAAATCGGAGACACTCAAATTCTATTTATTTGTATATATGTATGTATGGTTCTATGGAGATAAAAGTAGCGCAAGTTACTCCTTCTTACATTAGCTACCTACCCGTGGAAGTCCCGTCAAAGTCGGATACACTCCAGTTCTACTTATTTGTATGTAGGTATGTATGTATGAATGTATGGAGATAAAAGTAGCCTAAGTTACTCCTTATTACATCAGCTACTTGCCCGTGGAAATCACGTCAAAGTCGGATACACTCCAATCTACTTATTTGTATGTAGGTATGTATATATAAATAGATGTATGGAGATAAAAGTAGCCTAAGTTACTCCTTGTCACATCAGCTATCTGTCAGTGAAAGTCCCGTCAAAATCGGTACAGCCGTTCCCAAGATTAGCCCCGCCAAACAGACAGACAGACAGACAAAAATTGTCAAAAATGTTGTTTTGGTATATGTACCGTGTACATATACCAAAACAACATACATATGCATTTAGTAAAAAGCGGTTATTTTAATATTACAAACAGACACTCCCATTTTATTTATTTGTATAGATTGTTTTATATTATTTCGCATTAACACATGCTTGTGAAACATATTTTTATTTTTAAAGAAAAATGGAAAGAAAAATTTGACTTCAGGCGAGACTCGAACTCGCGACCTACTGGGAATCTAGTCCAGCCGCTCTTCCAATTGAGCTACTGAAGCCCTGCCCGATTTGTCAAATCTTATTATAGATTCTTAGTTATTAGAATCTTAGTATAGATTACATTATTCAAACCTAAAAACTACGAAACCCTACACTGCGCGTGGTTCGACACGCACTTGACCGGTTTTTTATGTTTTACTTTATGTTGCTAAGTAGATATATATACCTATTTAGATTACATTCAGAATTTTATATTAAAGGGACCTCTCAAAGGAATACTCCGTCCGGATGTTTCTTGGGATAGTTCCCGAATATATTTTCATGTTTTATAGCGGTCGTTTTGCATCAATTTGGCTAAGTTGGGTGTTTTATGCTTCGTTGGAATGGATTTTTATCAGTGACATAGTAAAATTCGTGTTGGAATTTGGTCAGAATATTTTATTAAGAAATACCGCAAGTATAAACAAAACATAAATTCAAGATTCACTAGTTTTTTTTTTTTTTTTTTTTATATGTAATGGAAGTGGTAAACAAGCATGCAGTTCACATTGATGTTAAGTGATAACTGGAGCTTATAGACACCCACACAAAGACCAAGGTCAAAATGCAGATGCGTTACCACTCCTGAGGCCTAAGGTCTTATGCCTCTGTGCCGGAAATTACAGGGCCGTACATTACCACCTGACCGGAACACGATAGTGTTGAACACTACCATTTAGCGGCAAGTATATTAGGTAATGCGGTGGTGCCTACGCCCGCGAGCTCCGTCACTGGAGCTCTACCACCAGTAAAAAGTTTTTTTAACAAGCACTATAGGCATAATAGGCAGGAATGGAATTCAAATTCATGGGGCATATTGCCTACCAAACTTTTAAGGCACCACTAAAAATCTGCTGTATCTAATGGAAAAACACCTACGTAAGTACTTAGTAAGTTTTTTTTTTTCTGTGATTTTTTTTTTAAATACTTAAATCACTATTATACAAAAAATCTGTGTCATTGATGCCGTTTTTCACACACGTACAAACACCCATACCCAAAACAAATATCTATAGGCCATACAAACATTTGTCCCGGTACAGGGATTGAACTTGTGACCTTCGATTCAAACGGTCTTCACACACCGCTGGAACAACTAGCTCTTCAAACCTAGATGAATAAATGTATATACCTGGAATTTGGGCGGGAACCTTGAAAGAGGCGTGTGGTGCTCTTAATTTATTTCATTTTCTTGGTGCATTTTTGTGTTATCTATACAAATAAATAAAATTGGAGTGTCTGTTTGTAATATTAAAATAACCGCTTTTTACTAAATGCATATGTATGTATACACGGAACATATACCAAAACAACATTTTTTACTATTTTTGCCCGTCTGTCTGTCTGTTTGGCGGGGCTAATCTTGGGAACGGCTGGACCGATTTTAACGGGACTTTCACAGGCAGATAACTGATGTAATAAGGAGTAACTTAGGCTACACAGGCAAATAAAGTTGGTGGCATTTTGTTTGATATAGGTTTATTACAGTGCCTGTGTATAGTGAAATAGAATAACAGAGCGAAAAAACGGCCTTTCAGGTTGTCTCCAAAACTTCATTGTAAATATTCTGGTAAAGTAGCTATCTGTCACTTTACTTGAATTTCTGACTGTTAAATCTGGTAATTAACTGACTGGCTCTGAATTTTACGCTGCTTATTACGAATATGAAATATCGTTTTTACTTGACACTGGCAATATGTGTAATAGCGATGCCATTACAATGAAAAAAAAAAAAGTGTATACCTAGGTATTCATCTAGATGAAACTGAACAAAATAATGAAAATCCGAAATTGAAATGATAAATACCTTATGCTTTAATATGCCCAAAGCCTGCGGTTTCAAAGGCGGTATCCACTGGTACACCGGCTGGGTTCTGTCCATGTAGAACCACTTCACCACCAGCCCTGTGACGTTGGTGGTGACGTAATCGCAGTCCAGGGTGACAGCATCCTTGCTTCCGTATTGTATCACTTCTGGTACACGAACGTTTATTATCCTCACTGATTGAACACCTATAAAAGAAAAGTCGATACATGATGGAGTTCAAATTAAAAAAAAATAAGGTCAAGTTCAAATCGTGCCGATGATTCTGAACATTTTTTTTCATAGATATCTATTTAAGAATCCGTGTATTCTTTTTTACAAAAATTAAGGAAGAAACTATTTTTTTTTTGAAATTCTTGGTAAGGTGCAGATTTGGTTAGAAAGGGCAGAAAGAGATCTCCAAAAATGAGGATGTCCATTTTTAGGGTTCCGTGGTAAACAAGGAACCCTTATAGTTTCGCCATGTCCGTCTGTCTGTCTGTCTGTCTGCCTGTACATCCACAGTTTATACAAGTTTTTTTAAGTGTATTAGTGTGAAAATCATTCAAAAAATAGAGTTCCTCACAACAACGTCTTTCACAAAAAAAAGGGACATCCAAATAGGTATCCTCTACTTTGGGTGTATCAGAGGTTGTTTTATATTATTTCGCATTAACACATGCTTGTGAAATATATTTTATTTTAAAGAAAATGTATCAGAGGTACCGGTCATTCATATCCAAAATCATTTCGATTTTGGATTTCAGTTTTTTTCTAATTAATTATTACTTGTAACACAAAAAGTTCCGGAGCTAAGTTACGGTCAAACGGACGAACATGGTGAAAATATATAAATTCTTAGTAGCCAACGCAACCCTTAAAATGAATCGAAAAAAAATCAAATGAAAGCCAAAATCGACCTCAAAAAATAATTTAATTGTTTGGTTTTAATAAAACTCCATTTTCCGAGCATTTTACTGACCCTCTGACGAAGGTATCCTCAGTGGTGCCAAAGTAAAGGGGGAAAAATACACAAAAAAGTATAAAAAATCAATCGAGACCGGAACACCAGTATTAGCCCTTTGGGATACTCACGGCTTTATTTATTCTATTTTGTTAGAGGAAAGGTATTGTTTCAATATTTTATGAAGTTAAAAAGCCTTTAAGGTGCTTTAGGGGTAAACTGGACCTACGAAAAAAATTTTGCTGCAAACATTTCGATAGAAATGTCTGTTGTTTGTCCTTTTTATGTGTTTAGTTACAAATACTCGCATTTTGTAAGACATTCTTATAAAGACGTTAAGAAAACATTTTGTTCACAATGATGATGTAGTCACTTAGGTTCAGTTGCACCAAAATAAGTATATGTTTAAGTTATAGTTTTTTTTATATAATTTTGCATCCTCCTTTAACTTTAACAAATTTGTTTAAGTTAAAGAAGGATGTAAAATTTTACAAAAACGATAACTTTTAGTCACTACATCCTATAGACATCTACACTAAAATTAATAAGTCCAAATATAAATTCGTTGCCACCCCATGTTCGCACTTGTGTACATTAATTATTTGATTAAATGTATACTAATATTATAAAGAGGAAACATTTGTGTTTTTGTATGTATGTTTGTAACGTTTTCACACAAAAACGTTCGGACCGATTGCAAAAATTCTTTCACTATCAGGAAGCTGCTTTTTCACTTCAACATAGGCTATATAACATTCATTGCACTCGTGCGAAGTCGGGGCAAGCCGCTAGTTATATATAAATAAATTGCCGATAAAATTGAATATATCCTTCTTTTAGAAGTCGGTCAGAGATACTTCAAGATTGTTGGCCTTATATTAACAAATTCTAGACATTTCAACAGACACTGGCGAAGAAGTGTCTGGAACAGTATTTATAGCCCAACTCTAAAGTTGGAAAGGCGATAATGTCTGAAAGTATTTAGTTAAGTTAACTTGTGTTCGCGTTGATATATTTGTTTTATCTTTAAAATTGTCTGATACTCCAGAGTCTGTTTCTTTCTATAACTGGTGAGTATTTTTAAATTTAAATTTAGGAAAAATAGAATGTTTGGCATTATCATCAACACCAATATAATCATATATAATTCCTATTTGTATTAGATCTAAGGATTTTGACTAAAAAAACAACACTCTGAGATTGTTCAGTAGCGAAGTTCCATTGGAACTCTGCTAAGTGAATGACTAAGTATATTTGAAATTTTATGGATAAATTGATTATTATTAATGTCTATTGAATAATTATAATTATTATAAGTCATTCACTATAGGTATAGTACTTACGTGTATTCATTGCAATACAAAAATCAATTGCATATCATTGTGGAGACTGGAGCCTGAACTAAAGTTTAAAAACCTGTTTTGCATGTCTCCAGGTCCACACTCTTAGGAAAATAGTGTTACTTTATATACAAAGATGTACATTTAACATTTGATGATGCTCATTTAATTAATAGTCGGAGAAATTTATTGCTAAATTTACAGCTGAAAAGGGACCAAAACGTCGAGTTTATTTTTAAAATCAGTTTAGTTTCATGTATGGAAGATAAAAGCGTAAAAATAGTTTTATTTCAATAACTTTAGAATTCAGTGACGATCTTTTTTATCTTATGAAGGTGGCAAACAAACATACAGTTGAAATTGATGTTAAGTGATGACTGCAGCCTAACGACATCCACACAAAACCCAGAGGTCAAAATGCAGATGTGTTGCCACCCCTGACCTTAGTTGTTGTCTCTGTGATAGTTACTACGTGGCCATACTTTATCATCTAACCGGAACATGATAGTTATATACTGCTCTCATTTATGGCCCCCAAATACCAGCTTGGTCCACTTGACTCCTTACAAAAACGTGCCGTTCGTATTGTTAACCATCCAGGACTTACTGACAGGCTCGAACAACTGAGTCTGCGCAGGGACATTGGGAGTCTATGCGTGTACCGTCTTTACAATGGTGAGTGCTCTGCTGAACTATTTGACATCTACACCGTACAACCCGCCGAAGAGAGGAATTCCACCCTCAGCGACTGGACAACTGGCAGTGCTCAACGGTGCGGTTTTCACGTTCGTGCCTGCCCAGAACGTGTAAATTGTGGAAGGAACTTCCCTCTGAGGTGTTCCTTAAGTGCTACAATATAAAATTCTTCAAAAATGGCGTCAAAAGCACGTTGGCAACTCCTCTGGTGTTGCAAATGTTCATAGGCGACGTGACCACTTTCCATCAGGTGGCCCGTTTGCTTGTCTGCCAACCTTCAGACATTAAAAAAAGTATTGCTGAACACTACCATTTGGCGGCGATAGATTTAGTAATGCGGCGATGCCTACGCCGTCGAGCTCCTACACTGAAACTACACCACCGGTAAATGAAATAGTAATTTAGTTAACTTTCACTACTTTTTATGCTTGAATCGGTTTCGCTGTTATTTGCTTTCGCAAAGGGATCGCAAACGCGAGCTATTCACATAGTCATGGTACACAGCTTTTGTAATGTCCGTTGCGTACGATGAGAGCGCATCGTTTAGATTCGCCAGACATTTAAGTTTTCAAAGTTAGCTAAGTCTACCTACATGTGTGTTAGGAAATATTCATTCTAGCTTCTCATTCATGGTTTCCTTTGTTGTTATAGACAATCATTCATAATTGAATCTCGTTTCGTTTCCTTCAACATATTTACCCACGGAGTATGTGTGTATGCTCGTAGTTTATGACAGTTGTTTTTTTTTGTAATGAAATGATGTTAAGTTGTGTTGATGTTATGTGATGACTGCAGCTTATAGATACCCACACAAAAACCAAGTTCAAAATGCGTTACCACCTCTGAGGACTAAGGTGTTATGCCTCTGTGCTGGTAATCACAGGGTCGTACATTACCACCTGACCGGAACACTACCATTTAGCGGCAAGTATATTAGGTAATAACAGCCTATCTGCAGTCATCACTTAACATCAATGTGAACTGCATGCTTGTTTGCAACTACAAAAATACCATTATATTTTTAAAAAATAAGGTCTCAGGGGTGGCAACGCATCTGCATTTTGAACACTGATTCATGACTATAGTCTGCAGTCATCACTTAACATCCGTGTGAACTAAATGCTTATTTGCCTCTTTCGTATCATAAATAAAGTAGGTTCCTTACTCATGGGACCCCATCAGCCCACCGCATTACCCAATTTTACGTTAAATTAGTAATTTCTGTAGGTAGGTTGGTAGTTGTAGGTAATATTCAAAATGAATGGTTTAATTCATTCTTAGTAGATGTATTTCGAAAGAAAACAAGTACCCCAAACCAATCATACTGCAAGACATGAAGAAGGCTCCCTGCCTTATGGTTATATGCAATGCACGCCACTGCTAAAATCTACATGGAAAACCAGCTTGGTATAGAGGTGCAATTATATTGTATCAACTATAAAAAAAAAACATCCTAATGCATTCACCTGACATAAAGTAATAGAAAAGCAAAGAACTAATTTATGGGGTAAAAAAACATTTCCACAAACAATAGGTCCACGTACGATATGGCACCGTCTGGGGCTAGACATGCGCTTGCGCCGCTCCGCTGCGCACCCTCGGATACGCTCACTTCTCGCGATATTATTATTCGAATTTGCATACAAAACTCGAAGAAGTCACATATGGTGTTTATTTGAAAAGTAGTAGTAATATCCGAAAGCTTAAGCACAGGAATATGCATGCATCCAAGTACACATGCAAACACCCGATTCGCCAGTTACGTTTTAGCCTATGTAAACAAATGGCGAGTCTGCGAGTTGATATCACCGGGAAAATAACCAAACTCCGAGTTACTGGGAAAAATTCTGATAGTGGGCAATTCCCGATAGAAAGAGAGATTAAGGATTTTACACCGTTCTTTACCCAGGAATCGAACTCAGGATATAAATCCCTACTTTCCTATTAATATTATAAATGCGGAAGTAACTCGATCTGTCTGTCTGTTACCTTTTCACGTCCAAACGACGAACTGATTTTAATGAGATTTGGTACAGAGATAGAGCTGACTTAGAGAAATAACATAGGCTACTTAGTTATTTATAAAACGACATCCACGCGGGCGAAGCCACGGGCAACAGCTAGTACACCTTCTTCCTTCTTAATATATATAAATCTCGTGTCACAATGTTTGTCCTCAATGGACTCCTAAACCACTTAACCGATTATAATAAAATTCGCACACCATGTGCAGTTCAATCCAACTTGAGAGATAGGATAGCTTACTTTACGCTATGACTAATAGGAGCAGAGCAGCGCGGGCGGAGCCGGGGCGGGCCGCTAGTAATAATATAAAATCAAGATTCTTGTGTCATAACAAAGGAATGGAAGATTAATTCTATGATTGCACTGCTAAGCGGCTTCTTGATAAGCACTTTGTAAAGTCGACTAATTTATACCTTTAGTGTAGTGAACGTTCTCGGGAGTTAAAAAAGGGAAGTTTAAGAAAATGTTAGGCCCCCAGGCTGAACTTGAATTAGTTATGTTATAGAAAATTTCACCTTCTTTACCGTTACGTTCTCAAGACAGCCACATCCAAAGCATATTTCGTAAATATATTTTTTAGAATTCGGTTCGTTTTAGGCACCCTAAATCCGCGGCGGGAACAAGTAATGACACATAATACAATAATAATTTTTACTGGTGGTAGAGCTCCAGTGACGGAGCTCGCGGGCGTCGTGTTCCGGTCAGGTGGTAATGTACGGCCCTGTAATTTCCGGCACAGAGGCATAAGACCTTAGGCCTCAGGAGTGGTAACGCATCTGCATTTTGACCTTGGTCTTTGTGTGGGTGCACTATAGGCTGCAGTCATCACTTAACATCAATGTGAACTGCATGCTTGTTTACCACTTCCATTACATAAAAAAAAAAAAGTAATAAAACATGTACAAAGAATTAATTGAATTATCATTTCAAGGATGACTTATCCTACATTTCCAAATAAATTAAATATAATTATGAAATGAAACGGAAAAATCTATGTCAAAATTAGTTTTACATCCAATTAAAATCCTACATTTGTTTAACATACATAAAAATAATCTTTGACAACTTTTTTTTTTAAAGATTTCAGAGATAAGTTGCTGGCACGGAGTTTTGGCGGGAACCTTGAAAGAGGCGTATGGTGCTCTTATTTTATTTCATTTTCTTGGTGTATTTTTAAGTTATATTGAATGAAATTGGTGGCATTTTGTTTAATATAGGTTTATTACAGTGCCCGTGTATAGTGAAATAGAATAACAGTGCGAAAACATGACCTTTCAGGTTGCCTCCAAAACTTCATTGTAAATGTTCTAGTAAAGTAGCCATCGCTTTACTCGACTTAACTTGACTGTAACTCACTTGACTGACATATTATACTTGATAACTTATATACTTGATACTTACATATTATACTTGATATTATACTAACTTTGACGCTGCTTAAATTAATACGAAATATCGTTTTACTTGACACTGGCAATATGCGTAATAGCGATGCCATAATTAATAATAAAAAAAAAAAAATCTTTGACAACAAATTAAGAAAAGCCGACGATAAAAACGCACCCTTTGCATTTAAATTAATTAATATAAAAACAGTGATGGCACGTGGTCTAAGAGATAATAAATTCTTGAAGGATCTTCGAAATTGAGCCTTCGAAAGGCTCATTGAGCGTATCACATGAAAGAGATAGCAAGGATTCAACCTTACGATAGAACGGGACAGAATAAGACATGTGTCGTGGTCGTCGAGCGTAACGACGCATGCGCACGTACCACTTACACAAAACCGTTGATGCGGTATCGCACCTGTGCGACGCCATATTGAATTTTATTTTTGATCATCAGAAATTAAAAATGTAGCACATCTTAAGTACTGTTAGCATTGTCTATAATTCGGTGCTTATACACCTAAAACTCTAAATTTAAAAGGCCTCTAGTTCAGTATGAGATGATATCCTCAGTTTTTTGAAGAGAAATATATTGCATTTTTTTTTCGAATGAACAGTATTACTGTTGGCAAAATGCCTCTACAGCGTAACCGGACATGAGAGGCGCATAGCTCCTATGGGAGCTCGGCCTGTATAATAATTATTGCCTTTTAATGAAATAATAATATGGATAGGGCTTACTGATTACTTAGATTTTACTGGTGATAGAGCTCCAGTGACGGAGCGCATGGGCGCCACCGCATTACCTAATACACTTGCTTATATCGAATTTGAACTATCCATTAGAAATAAATCTACATAAATGTAAGTAACTACTTTAGGGCCCTAACTCACTAGGACGCCATGGCGACGTCGCCGGCTACGTATCCAAGCTGTTAGGGCCCTAACTCGCCTAACTAGCCAGCGACGTCGCCATAGCGTCCTAGTGAGTTACGGCCAAATACTCAAACGTCACTTAAATCTAAGTGGGACTTAAAAGTCTTCTGTCTTTATAAACCATGTTCAAACGATAGAGATAGCGCACATTTGAGGGTTGCTTAAAATTGAGTGACGTTTGAGTATTCGGCCATTAGAACCTTAAGTATGGTCACACCGCGGACACTCCGCTAAAATTCCATACAAACGCTTAATTTGGTCTTTATCACATACACATCAATCAGTGACGTGTATTTACACGTGCACCTGTGTGCGTAGCACGTAGAAAATACCAACCGTCGCCCATAACAGGGGAGGAGGTTGGGTGATGCGGAGAAATCGGGCGGGACGTCGAAGTGTCCATTCTATACGTAGTATTATTATATATTCTCTGGTATGGTGTGGAGACGTCGCCACAAGGTGGCCAGGTTAGTTAGGTATCATGTATTTCTATACTAGCAGCTTGGATACGTAGCCAGAGACGTCGTCATGGCGTCCTAGGGAGTTAGGGCACTATATCTCTTTAAATTTAGGCCAAACAAGTTGGTAGGACATTTTAGAACCATATCCCATGGTGTTAAAGTAATATTTGCGTGATCTGATCTTAAATACACATAAAAGGCATCTAAATATACACTATAAATTTAGCAGTAACAGACAGGCAGGTACCTACTTAGTCTTTTACATGTTATGACTTTGACAAACAAATACGCAATTCTTGCTGCTTTGAACTGATTGAATCGATGTGAAAATTGCACTCCACACAAGAATCGGAGGGTAAAATAAAGATGCGTCGCTTCCGAAAACTCCTGAGGCCTATGTTGTTTTGCCTCTGTAATAGTTAGTAAGAAAGAAGAAACAACAAAATAAATCAGCTTAGACCGTAAGAAGGAACTTGCGTAACATTGCCCTCACAACGACCTACACGCGACAAAAAACACGTTCAGCAGACCTGGCATCCTGCACACCCTTATAATCTGGGTATCGAACCATGAACGTCTTAGTCGCGTGCTGATGCATTTTTTGTAATGCATTGTTCACAGACAATATGGTGATATCTTTTTGCTCGGACACAAGGCGCTTACTAAGGTTTCAGTTGCTTGAACATGCGCTTTGGTTGGGTGTACTTGCACGAAGGCTGCGTCGATACATAAGTACTTGATATTTAAGATGTATAAATACATTACTTTTTGCGCGCATTTCTTCGCAGGCTTATGTAAAGATTTTTATTTTATGAACGGAAGGTGGCAAACAAGCATGCAGCTCATATTGATGTTAAATCATGACTGCAGCCTATAGACAACCTATTTAATTTATTATGTGTTTTTGATTTTTATTAGTGGTTATTCACTCTAGGTTAGTTTAAAAAAATGACGACGTAAAAGTGCTCTCCAGGAGCCTAATTATATGAAATAAATGAATAAACTGAATAAACAGACATCTACATGAAAACCAAAATGCAGATGCGTTGCCACCCCTGAGACCTATGGTCTCATGTCTCTGTGATAGTTATAAGGGGGCCAGACATTACCATCTAACCGGAACACGATAGTGCCAAACACTACTATTTAGCGGCAGATACGTCAATTAATATAATCGTTTCGTTAAACGCATTGGACATGGCTAAATCTCGGGTTTAGTAGATTGCCAGAATAAACCTAAAAGTATATCACATTTTGGGATTGTTCTGACATAATATAAAACAACTAGCGGCCCGCCCCGGCTTCGCCCGCGCTGCTCTGCTCCTATTAGTCATAGCGTAATGTAAGCTATCCTATCTCTCAAGTTGGATCGAACTGAACATGGTGTGCGAATTTTATTATAATCGGTTAAGTGGTTTAGGAGTCCATTGAGGACAAACATTGTGACACGAGATTTATATATATTAAGATTATTAAGGGTAAAAGCGACTTCTTTACGATATTCAATAAACTGCAAAGTCTATTATATCGGTTGCCTAACTAGCATTGTTGGCAATAGATGGCGCTGCTGCTACCATAAAGCAATGTAATAAATGTGAAGGAAAGATTTGACAAATCGGGCAGGACTTCAGTAGCTCAATTGGAAGAGCGGCTGGACTTGATTCCCAGTAGGTCGCGAGTTCGAGTCTCGCCTGAAGTCAAATTTTTCTTTCCATTTTTCTTTAAATAAAAATATATTTCACAAGCATGTGTTAATGCGAAATAATATAAAACAATTGTTCTGACAAATTACAATCAAATTGCTACCGTACCTATAAGATTTAGGTGTCATTATAGGTCTGCAACATCGGCTCCCCACTTCCACACTTTGGGGAAACGTTGCTAGCATGCTGGGAACAATGAGTAGAGGCCCCGGCCTTGACTTAGCATGGTTAATTTTTAGTTTTGTAACTTTTTAAATGTATTTTAATTTAAGTATTAAACTTCCACATATTCCTATCATTACTTTGATCATGTGGATACCACGTTCCGGGTGGATGCCATGCATCGACGACACAACACAGTTAACGGCTGGTATAGGTCGCGCCACGTTAAAAGAACGCTGGAAGAAAGTAGAAGGGATGTGTTCGCGCATCGGTACACTCGCGCACGAAAGTACTAGCCCTATTGGTTTATTTTTGATCTAGCTTTCGCTTGCGGTTTCGTGTATTGGTAGGCAGATTGAAAACGCCGCACCTCATACTACCAAATAGATCGATAAATCGTCTACTGCGCAGCTTGACCGCCAGCGTTCTTTTTACCTGGCGCGACCTATAGTTTAGGATAAAATGGACGGCGTTAGATCTCGCAGCAGATCTATCAAAGGAAACGCATCTGCCTTTTGATCTCTAATTTTTGTGTAGATGTCTATAGGCTGCAGTCATCAATTAAACACAATGTGCGCTTGTTGTTGTGCCACTTTGGTTTCATAAAAACAAATCTATAGGTACTAATATTATAACGCTAAAGAGTTTGCTTGTTTGTTTATTTGCTTGATCAGGCTAATCTCAGGAACTACTAATCCGATTTGAAAAATTATTTCAGTGTTAGATAGCATTTATCGAGAAAAGCTTTAGGCTATATAACATCACGCTAAGATGAATAAAGGAGGGTAGGTAACATTGCAACCGCGCGAAGCCGGGGCTAGTCTATTATGAACATAGAAATGAATTGAAACTAAGTAAATACTACTATGATTTCAAAATCAATTTCACACTTTGACAATAAGATTTTTAGTTTGTGAGATTTTAGATCAAAGATTTTTTATCATTGTAAGAATTGTCTTGAAATCATTACGGATATGGCAATACAAATAGCATATTAGTATTTTTTTATACTTGCCGCTAAATGGTAGTGTTCAGCACTATCGTGTTCCGGTCAGGTGGTAATGTACGGCCCTGTAATTTCCGGCACAAAGGCATAACAACTTCAGCCTCAGGAGTGGTACCACATCTGCATTTTGACCTTAGTCTTTGTGTGGGTGTCTATAGGTTGCAGTCATCACTTAACATCAATGTGAACTGCACGCTTGTTTGCCACTTCCATTACATAAAAAAAATTATAATTAAATAAAAAATTGTAACAATATGCTCGGCCAATGAAATAAATCTATTTACACAAAATAAAGCATTGACTCCAACAAACTGTTAAGTCCAAAATACGTTGCCTCCATTGGCGTATATCGTTATCGCCAGCCCTTTGTTAGGGTGATTTTACTTTAAGTTGTTTTATGTGTATTTGATTCAGTTTATTCAGTTCATTCATTTATTTCATATAATTAGGCTCCTGGAGAGCACTTTTACATCGTCATTTTTTTTTAAACTAACCTAGAGTGAATAACCACTAATAATAATCAAAAACACATAATAAATTAAATAGATATAATAAATTAATTCGTTTTTTCTTTATTCTCACTGTTTATTGGTGTTGGAGAGAAAACTATTTATTTATTTATTAGTCACACCAACACAGTAATCACTGTTATAGGCAAAATACAAGAAGAAGCACATCGGATACTTGGTAAGTGACACCTCAATTACAAATTGTAAACATCATTCCACTGAAAAATAATTGTGAGAATATAGAGATTATATCGCACCCTTAGAATTATAGTGACCTATTCCAAAAATGTAAATTTTTGGGAAACGTTAAGTAAAGTTTTAAACACGTAAGTTTTTTTTTGTAAATGAAGGTTTTTACAATAAAATTCCATACAACTCATACAAATAATAGTTTAATTTGTTTCTTTACTTAGTTGTCTACATGTATTATGAGAAAATAAATTAATAGATATTGATAAAGCATTTTTTTTTAATTATTAAAAAAATGGTATCATTGTTAGGTCTTTATAATATAGAAGCCCCAGTTTTTTAAAAAGACTCTTTGTTATATAGGTCTCTCTATTTCTTAATTTTCAGCCAAAATCTTGGATTATTCGTAAGTGTGTCTCTGTATTAGTAAATTTTAGATATTTTTTAAGGGTTGCGTTAAACAAAAACAATTAAAATAATAAAAGAGGTTTATTAGAAACTGAACTTATTAAATAATCAGTACAGGTTTGCAGTTTACCATAATCATAGAAGTTTATAATCAAACATACAGGATAGACTCTAAAAAAAAACAAAATTATAACTTCTAAACATAACATTTCTTAGAAATAATTCTAGTCATAACTGCCTCGGTAGCCTAGTGGTAGCAGGCCACTACTACTACGCTGAGGTCCTGGGTTCGATTCCCGGGTAGGGGGTTATCAGAGATAATGGTGAAAAAGCCTTTATCTCTGGTTCTATTGGGATTTTTCCATTTTCCGGAAATTTCCCAGTACCTCAAAGTTTGGTAATGTGCCCGGAGATGTCAACAGGCTCGCCACCTGTTACATGGGCCAAAACGTAACCGGCGAATCGTGGGTGTTTGCATGTATGCTTGAATGCATGCATTTACCTCTGCCTACCCCTTCGGGGATTACAGGCGTGAAGTTACGTTAATTCTAGTCCTTATAATTAAATCACATTGCTTGTTTTACTTTAAGTATTGGGTATTAAAATATTATTTTTAACAATCTTAACTATAACAGTCTTGGAATAATTAGAATCACACACTTTAGTATTAGGTACCTACATTCTAAGTACAATCTTAAGCATAACAGTCTCAGTAGTTATAATTATTAACTTTGGACAATATTTCAACTGACTCTAAGTAAAATGTTATGAAACATTGTATACAAAACATACTAGCTTATAAATCTCTGCTAAAATATAATCAACAGTAAGTAAATAATTAAAAAATAGAATTATAAAAGTCTGCGTAATAACTAGGAATTAAGTTTTTATTAATGAGATCACGTAAATCAGATTTCTTACGGTCACTTAATTCTAATCTTTGTGAGTATGCTTTGGTTACCATTATGGCATCAACACCTTCCATTTTCTTCCGTTTGTTTCTCATATTAACCGAAATAAATTCGTTTTGAGTGTATGAAGTTTTATACAAAAACACAAATGGATCCGTTTCACAACATTTAAGAACTCTTACATTGTTCCATGAGATCTTTTGTTTGTCTACGTCTTCATTGAAATTGTAGCCCCATTTTTCTTGCAAAATCTTTAAATCTTTAAAAAAATCATAATTTAGCTCTTTTACGTTGAAAGGTTTACCAGTCTTGCGGGAATTTTTAATTAACGTGATGTATTGGTAGGGGGTGTATAATGGTCCCGATTTCTTATTTCTTTTAATCTCTTTTTCAATGAGGCTGTGGACATTATCCCCTTCATTTTGGGTATGGCCCTTTACTAAGTATTTGTGAGTAATACTGTGAATATTTTCGAATTTAGAAACAGCATAGGAATATAATGTTGTGATATACTTGTTTTTATTTTGGCCACAACAATTGTCGGAAAAAAAAGTTATGTGAAGAGTTTTGTTGGGATTTTGCTCATTTAAAAGGTGCAAATAATCAAGAATACTTGAGCCAATTTCATTAGCACCTCTTTTGCCTTGAACCTCGTCCCAGAAATAGCAGTAAACATTATCATAAGCCCTTATCTTATCCACATTTTCTTTGTCCGTCTTCTTACCCTTTTTTACTTCTTCTGATTTCTTTGTCATTTCCACTATAGTAAAATTAAAGCAATTATGTTTGGATTTATAAAAAAAAGATGAAGATTCTCCAGTGGGACACTGCATAACAGCCTGCAAATCATAGACCGCGCAAATATTTGTCTCGTTAATATTT
The DNA here is from genome assembly GCA_036365455.1 of Macrosoma leucophasiata. NCBI lineage: Eukaryota > Metazoa > Arthropoda > Insecta > Lepidoptera > Hedylidae > Macrosoma > Macrosoma leucophasiata. Next base: position 3,666,738 of record JAWQUS010000014.1, on the reverse strand, counting down.
TGACGATCTAAACGTTTTTCTTGACGACACAGGTCTTTTTCTTTTAGATGATCATCATATTTTGCTTGAATATCTATTTTTCGAGCAGGGTTTGCCATTTCGTAATCTACGCATAAATCACATCTATCTTTTTTAGGTTGAAAGAAACCTATATTAAATTCTTTATTAAAGATATTGTAATACAACCAGTAGTCACATGAAGGTTTCCCTTCTTCTTTCTGTAGCTTGTCAAAATCTTTCCAGAGATCCATAATAGTCTTCTCGCCACTTATATACTCTCTACTCGTAGACGCTCTTAAATAATGAGATTCAATCCTTGGAATCGAATTTATATGTCCCTTAATACTCTCGATGAGATTCACGTCTATTGGTTTCCTTGACACGTGCTTACCCCTATTGTCTTCACTGACGAAATTTTGAGGATCAGTTTTCTTTTTTATAGTTCTGATTTGGCGGTCACATATGCCTAACGTGTTTATGAAAAATGTCTTACAAACACGAATTTTATTACTATTGACGGTAAAATAAAATGCATTATTTGGTAATCTAGGTTTGGCTGCATTGGTGTACTTGTATTTAGGGCGAATTTCCATCATACATGATCTAATATAAGATCTTTGCAAATTAATGTTACTAATAGCCCAATATCTCTCAAACAGTGTTTGTCTGTCTGTGTCGTTTATATTTTCAGAACATTTAAGCCTGCATTTACATGGTTCTTTAATACTACGGGCAGGTACGTTTTTCTTTGTAGTACATGACAAGTAAGCTTTACCAGAATTTCTTAGATTTTTTGCTACATTTTGCTTCCACTTTGTTGGATCTCGGGTACGTTTTCTTGATTTTCTAGCAGATTCCGGAAGAGTATTATTATCAACAGAGCTAGTATTTAATTGATCATTATCCGAAGATAGTGAAGAATTAGAGGCTGTTAAAGTAGGTGCCTTTGTAAGATGTGTTATAGATTTGTCGACTGCATAAGTTGGGTCGTTGTCACTTAAATCTACGTCACTTTCGTCCGAGTTTATTGGTGACTGATAGTAATTACTTTTTACATTAGAAGTACTTGGCCTTCTTACGGGAGAAGTGCTGCTAGAGGAAGACGATGACGATGAAGTTGACGATGATCGACTCGACGAAGAACTGCTAGTGCTGGACTCATTTATTAATACAGTAGCTTGCTTAGAAGTTCCAGGTTCTTGGATTGATTTGTCACTGTTATTTATAGTATGTACCTGAAATATAAAAATTAGTAAAATTGAGTATGCAATAAAATAGGGAATGTTTAAATAATTATGTCATCCAACTGCACTGAATAAATAAAACTTATAAACACCTCGGTCACTTTTGTACTGAAAAGAGGAAGCATCTTCGGGTCATAGTCTGGAATGGATACATTAGGCGAATTCTCTATAACTGAAGAACTTGTTGACAAAATATTACATTGTTTTTCAGGCGAATTGTCAATTATCATAATATTTTCATGCATTGGAGTCCCAAGGATGTCTTCGGCATTGTTTGCAAGCGATGAATTACATGGCACATTCATATTATTTTCTTTACATTTTTTTGTATCAATTTTTATTTTTTCTAAAACGTAGTCGGCGCGTCTTTTCATTTTTCTAGTTATAAGTACTGGTAACTGAGAATCTGAAATTTAATATAAAATACCTTAAAGTTGGTCAGACTTATTTATAAACACTTCAGAATAGTTTAGTATTTAGACAGACCCATGTCTAACACGGCCAGTAAATAATAATGATAAATATTATTAGAGGGACTTAATAAGAGATGATTTTTTATCATAGCCAATATTTTCAGAACTTAAGAGACCGAATTAAAAATAAGTCTATAATTATTACCGTTCTTCAATAAAAGAGGGTCTCAATGACAAATAAGTCACAAGTTACTCAGGAAATTATAGTATTATATAGACTCAATTATAAACAAGGTCTTTATAATGTTGAAAAGTTTTACTTGTACATACCTTTACATTGAATCCTGTAGCGGCCTATTTCGGATTAGGTCTCTGTAAATCTAAACACGCAACGACCTGCTCTGGACACTCGCGGCATGTTACTGCTTACGTCCGTCTAAAACCGAACAAACGCGGCGAGGGGAGGGGAGTGAGAGAGACACAAGTATACCGTTATGAGCTTTCAACGCCAAAATCGGTCTATGTTTTAATGAAAGTCGATAGTGACAGTCCTTTTAGGCCGTTATTTGAAATAAAGTCAAAATCATGATTTTTTTAATTAGGTCCCTATAATTCTAAAGGTGCGATATGTCAAAAAACATTAAAAAATATACTGAAATTATATTGTGAAAAACGTTACTTTACGCTTGTCATCCCCGAAAGGGTAAGCAGAGATAAATGCATGCTCTGGCCCATGTAACAGGTGGCGAGCGTGTTGACATACTCGGGCATTATACCAAACTTCGATAATAATTGTTCTTGTTTTTTTTTGTGTTCAGATTGTAATTCCTTTACGTAAAACAAGGCATTAGGCCGTTTCCTACTCATTTTAAAAATAATGCATATACCTACGCATCGACTATGGAACCAAAAGGAAGGCTGATTGGTATTGATTTGTACCTACGTAATTAACTTATGATGGATCGTTTCGATCATTTTTATTATTCAAGTTATGTACAATTAGCTTACTTTCAAAGTATTGAAATACAAACAGTTACTCAATTAATACCCCTACCTTTAAACAGCACATAGTGATTAAATAATTTCTTTAAAACCTACATTCAGGTTAATAAAATTAAGCTACAAATATTAATGCGAAATTATTAGTTATTATAGGTCGCGCCAGGTAAAAAGAACGCTGGCGGTCAGGATGCGCAGTAGACGATTTATCGATCTATTTGGTAGTATGAGGTGCGGCGTTTTCAATCTGCCTACCAATACACGAAACCGCAAGCGAAAGCTAGATCAAAAATAAACCAATAGGGCTAGTACTTTCGTGCGCGAGTGTACCGATGCGCGAACACATCCCTTCTACTTTCTTCCAGCGTTCTTTTTACGTGGCGCGACCTATACCTATTAACTATAGAAATTAAATAAAATATTTTAAAAATTCATTTTCATTACTGCACAATCGTCTAAGTCAATTCACACAAAATTATTTGATGTACTGAATACAACAAGCAAACAACTCAAACAAAAAACTTTAGAGAACTGTTGTATAGAATTAAATAATGATTTTCGCCTTGAATCTTTGAATTTTAATGTGAAGGATTCATTACCAATATAACACAATCGCAGAAATGTTTTATGCGGAACTTCAGTTACACATTTATGTTTACTCTGATATTTATAGTTTGACTGCCTCGGTAGCCCACTGGTAGCAGGCCACTACTACTACACTGAGGTCCTGGGTTCGATTCCCGGGTAGGGGGTTATCAGAGATAATGGTGAAAAAGCCTTTATCTCTGGTTTTATTGGGATTTTTCCATTTTCTGGAAATTTCCCAGTACCTCAAAGTTTGGTAATGTGCCCGGAGATGTCAACAGGCTCGCCACCTGTTACATGGGCCAAAACGTAACCGGCGAATCGTGGGTGTTGTTTGCATGTATGCTTGAATGATTGCATTTACCTCTGCCTACCCCTTCGGGGATTACAGGCGTGAAGTTACGTTTATAGGTCGACGTTTAATTTATTTTATAGCTATTAAAATATCCTTACTGGTGGTTGAGTTCCAGTGACGGAGCTCGCGGGTGTATGCACCACCGCATTACCTAATATACTTGCCGCTAAATAGTAGTGTTCAGCACTATCGTGTTCCGATCTGGTAGTAATATATATGTGGTGGTAATATAGTAGTGGTACGGCCCTGTAAGTCCCACCACAGAAGAATAATACCTTAGGCCTCAGAAGTGGTACGCATCAGCATTTTGACCTCTGGTCTTTGTGTGGGTGTCTATAGGCTGCAGTCATCACTTAACATTAATGCAAACTGCATGATTATTTGCCACTTTCATTACATAAAAAAAATCTTTAAAATGATTGTACCTACAACATATTTTATTATTACGAAAGTAGTAACGATTTCTTAGGTTTCTTAGATTTCTTATTCTTCTCTTCTCAGGTAGTCGTTTGACAAATCGGTTAAATCGAAAACGGAAAGATAAATTCGACACTCGGATGTGGGCTTAGGCAGCTTAGTGGTAAGGAAGTTCACTCGCATGTGTTATTGCGAAAAAATAAAAATATGACATCTAGTATCCATGTTAAGATAAATCTACTTCGGCTATATGAAAACACTGTATTTAACCAATAGCGGCTGTAATTCGTGCCGCGATTTCCTGATGCTAGTTACAAATGGAATTTTTAAAGTATCATAAAACATGCATCGAGTCTTCTTATTCGGAGCGTAACTAAAACAAAGAGCGGTTGCTTAATGGATTCTTAAGGCGTGTTCTTAGTGGAAAGACACACTTATTACAAAGACATTATAATAAAAAAAAATCGACAATCGGGTGAGGAATTTTGGTAGCTGAATTGAGAGAACGACTGGATTAGTGATCCCAATGGTGGGGTCGAGTTTATAACAATAATAATAATGGGGGGGCAGAGCAGCTTGTGGCGAGCTGTTGGTGAGTAGCGACACCACCCCCTACCATCATCTCGAGTTCCTCCGAGAGAACTGGGCTCCGTCTCGTCCGCCACACAGAGGTACGGCCGGACAGAGCATCAGGTCTCTCACCTCTGGCTTGCCTTCATTGGCCGGTCCGAGTGGGGCGCTAGAGGTATGGCATTTGCAGAAATTTAGATAATAGGCTGTTGTCTAAATTTCTGCAAGAGCCATACATTCGGGGGTGGAAGTGTCTAAAGGCATAATAGCGGGGAAGCCCGCTCCGAGCTCGAGATTACTCGCTCGTGATGGTGAAACCGGGGCCACACCTCTCGACACCCCCAGCCTCTCTCAACAGTGTTGCCCCCCGTCGACCATCGGGTTGGCTGTTTGGGGGGCCCACCAAGGAGAGGCGAGTCACCACCTGCCTAAAGTAGGATTCGATAATGTGAGATGTTGAATATAGGCAGGTGCCGGATCTCACTCCATAGGCCCAGCCAGCTAGTCCCCCCAGTTCACCCACATAGCCCAAAGTTTGGCGTATCACTTATCATTACAATAGTCCCATTATATTCTGCGGGGTCTGTCTGTGCCTGTATTAACTATTGATGCAGTCAGAGAGAGGTCCCGCTGAATATAACCCATTACAAAGTAGATCAAAATTCTCGAAAGGGCCTCTACGTGTTGGACCCCCCATGTCCCCGCGCAAGCCTGACAAAGGTCCGGGGTTCAAATTGGACCCCGTGCTGACGAGAGACATAATAATGGCAACCTATTATACATCCACACACACAGATGGGCACGAGTCTCGCCCCTTTTTTATCTTACTCCACCACGCTGGTCCAATGCGGATTGGTGGAGATACGGGTTAGGTTAGGTTAGGCCAACCCACTGTCGGATGTTTTTTAAACCACCCATAAAACCTCCGACAAGGTTAAACGACTGCTATCTATCGATAGCAACCGAGACCGACGGCTTTTAGCCGAAGCACGGAAACGCGCATTTTAATTTGCCACTAGCGGTCACCCATCACACACCCGACCGCGCCTGTAATGCTTGACCGAGTAGATAACCTATGATCTGCACCAGCCGCGGGGTGATGCGCGGGTCGAGTTTCTTTGACTTGAATTTTGAATTTGGAAGTTGAATGTTTCCTTACATTTTTATCCGCAAAATATTTAAATCCCAATTGTTTTGAGAAAATCCAACATAATTATAAGGTAAGATATCAGTTTTACGATATTCACTAAACTTCTTCTTCTTCTTTTTCGTGTCAACGACTTCAAAGCGAAATGTATTAAGTTTTAAAGAATCTTGACCCAAAACTTGGCAATGGCCACCGCATTTTCGTAGCCCCGCTAAGGTCGCTTGTGGAGCAGCAAGTTTGTAGTATAAGTTGCATAACTCGCATAATGGACAATACGAGTATATGTCGATACCGCTACCTAAAGCCGATGCAGTAAAAATGTGAAAGAAAAATTCGAAAATCGGGTGTGAATTCCGGTAGCTCAGTTGGTAGAGCGACTCGACTATTTACTCCAGTGGTCGCGGATTTGAGTCCCATTTGAGTTAAATTATAATTTTGTCTTTAAAATATTACACACGTGTATGTTTTAACGAAAAAATCCAAATGTAACAAAACGGAGTCAATTTTTTATAACAGTTTAAAAATACTGTTATATATGATAATGCTTTGAAACTTAGGCTGGGTTGCATCATCTTACTTTAACTTTAACAAATTTGTTAAAGTACCGGTTAAGTAAAAAAATGAGTTACACCATTTGGACATTGTTAAATGACGTCACAACTTCAACTGCTAACCGTTACTGGAGCTGCACTGGTTAATGTAAAAGTTTACCTCAATTATCTGTCAAATGATAAGGGAATCTGTCGAAGTTGATAACTTTGACTATGCAAAAGAATACCCTAGTTCAACACATTTCGCAGTTGCAGCGAAAGTAAACGTTAATGTTATTGTTAAAATTGCAATTTAAAGTAATCATAAGTAATTAATATTGAGGAGTGGTTGCCTTATATGATAGACAGAGGATCAAGGTTCTTTAATCTTTGGTTGATAAATAATTTAATCTTTTTCTAGTACAATAAACATATTTATCATTATCATCATTATTATTATAAGAGAGAGAGAGAGAGAGAAACACACACGCGCGCGCGCACTCACACGCCCACAAAAACACCCCTAAAACATCCTTATAATTATTACTATTCCTATTTCCTATCTTAACAATGATTTATATGTTTCATAGTGTTTTCTCCCAAATACCAATGTCGCATACATTGGTATTTGGGAGAAAACACTGAACTTCCAAACTCAAGTTTATACTTAAATCGAAGTTTAGGATTTCATTATATACTGAGACATTTAATAGATGATTTTTTATTATTTTATTATTATTATAATGAATAGATGATAATACTATACATAAAATGTATCCATTTATGCTCTATTCTCTGCCTTTTACTCCTAATCTATAAGGCCCTAACTCACTAGGACGACATGACGTCGTCGGCTACGTATCCGAAATGCTAGTATGGAAATATATGATACCCTAACTCACCTGACCCCCTTGTGGCGACGTCTCTACACCATACTGGTGGTAGAGCTCCAGTGACGGAGCTCGCGGGCGTAGGCACCACTGCATTACCTAATGTACTTGCCGCTAAATGGTAGTGTTCAACACTATCGTGTTCCGGTCAGGTGCTAATGTACGGCCTTGGAATTTCCGGCACAGAGGTGCCGGAAATTCCATGACATTATACTTATACCTTAGGTCTCAGGAGTGGTAACGGATCTGCATTTTGCGGACCTTGGTCTTTATGTGGGTGTCTATAGGCTGCAGTCATCACTTAACATCAATGTGAACTGCATACTTGTTTGTCACTTCCATTACATAAAAAAAAATACTAACTCCTTGGATACGTAGCCGGCGACTTCGCCATGGCGTCCTAGTGAGTTAGGGCCCTAACTCTACCACAGGTAATGTTAAAACTTGATCTTTAATTAAAAACAAAATCTATAATCAAAACCAACTAACGGCAACTCTATCATAGAGTCTCATCTCAAAGGGTGATTTTTTTTATCTTTTTGAACAGAAGAAAATATAGAAAGTAAAGAAGAGAAAATGTTTATTCACCTTATAATACACGAAAAACATAATATATTTTAAGAAATCTACGGTAATATAGGTAAAATAGGATATTTCCAAATTGTACGGAACCCTTGTATGTCCGACTCGCACTTGGCCGGATTTTTACACACAAAACTGCACTTCACAAAAAAACTAATCAACAAAAAAGCCAACAAAAACTCACATTGCAATAAAACGGCCAACTTTATTAAACACCACATCCTCACACTGTACACATCAGTGCAAAACCACACGAAAAAAGTTGCGCGAATTAAAACTGCGCGCGGTTTTCCGGCACTGCTTTGTAACGTGCGCGGAGTTCGAACCGGTGATACAAACTGCCTGGCTGCACGGTGCCTGCCAAGCGAACCATATCGGAAACGGCCACCGCTTTGTGTAGTTATTGGCTTAATCATTCTAATACTTCACTTGCATGAGACACACGGGTCAGCCGTTTGGCGAATACTTTTTTTTGTACTATCTTTTCAGCGGCCAAACCGTGACTTTTTATTGTCAACCTAAACTAAATCGCTATTATCTTCGTCTCGTTTTTTTTCAAAAGTGGTGTTCTATAAGACAAAACTAAAAGAAACAAAGTTTTGGCAGTGCCTATATTGAATCTCAATATGACAAAAGACCTCATGGTTACAGGCTCTGGTCTAATTTATAGTATTCTTCTTCGGTGTATTTTAATAGTGCTGGTTTGAATAAAATTCATAAGTGTATAGTTTAGTTTAGCTGGCTGAGATACCGGAAAAGATGTGCTTAATTTCACTTCGCGGTTAATGCAAGACTAAAATAAAATAAATATATAAAATAATAATACCTACTAAAACCACGCGGTGCGCGGTGAGAAGAATCTCCGCGCCTTTTGTTGCGGAGTCACGGGAAATCTTTCGCATACTTTCACGGCTCCACCAGCAGCTGCGAATTCAGGGCCTTCTTCAGAAGCTTAGCTCTTTTAGCTCCAACATCACCATCGTTCGGTTGACTGACTGCACTAACGAAAAAATTCTCCTTTTCCTCCACTAGTGGGCAGTTTAGTTTTACATAATAAACTGACCTTTCTAAATAAAAATGGAAAGATAAATTTGACTTCACGCGGGTCTTGAACCCGTAACTTCTGAAATCACTTGTCCAGTCGCTTTCAGAACAGAGCTAAGCTAGCGTAAAATATTTCACCCGCCTGTTATTGCGTAATAACACACACACAGGCGTTATTGCGTAAAATCCAATAAAATGTAACAATTTTACTCCGTTTGGTTAAAATTAGTGCTCAATATCCTAACCGTCGATGTGTCACCGTACTATCTCTTCCGTTTTGGATAGCAATCGATTAATTCTTTGATTAGCATTTGTCTATGCTAATACCACACGTGTTAAGTTTGTTGTGAATGTCAATCAGTGAAATAGTTTGTTAGTTCAACAAATTTATTGTTAACTAAAAATTTTTTCTGAGAATTAATTGAAGGATATTCAGTGTTGATACGGTCTTGGTCTAATTTAAGTTTTGTGTTTTGAGACTCAGTTATGTATTAGATTACTATTAATATCCATTTTTCGTAAACTACATCTGTTTTTATTTTTAGATCTTTTTTATTTATATTTTGCGTATTTTCTGCTATTGGAGTACGGTTATTTCGACTGTATTTATTTTAATCCTTAATAACCTTACTTATAAACCTTACTATAGTCAACTTTACCTTACAAAGTCTCGACAGTCACTATCCATTTGTGTTATTACTTGAACTGTCTAGCGAACAAAGCAACGACGGATGTCTCCTCAAGCTGTCAATCGAATAAATAAAATTGTGGCGCTTAATTAATATTTATCGTTCGCGTCCCGTCCGGTGCGATGTCCGTTTTTATTGAATTACTGTCATTTGAGGTGTCATTGTGGTCTGAGCTTTATTTGATTTGTATATACCAATACTAATGTTATAAGAAGAGAAAGAGCGGGGAAGAATAAGTTGAATTCCGTATTAGCAAGTACTATTTATCGTGAGGATAATTTGCAATTTTTGAAAATATATCACGTCGCGCATAAATCTGTAAGAATATCTCGGTCAAACTAACATTCATTGAAAGTTTTCATTAAGAACTAAAGCATATCTCTTTTAGATTGAATTTGATTACTTCCTCATTTTAAAAATTGGAGAGGTCAAACATATTCACACAATTTATTTAGAGCAAATGGTTTTAGAAATTTCAAAATCATTTTCAGAGATCTATTTGTAGACACATAAATTTGATGAAAAAAAATTTTTTCTTTCTTTGATTTCCAAGTATGTAAAAATACCTATACATGAATGAAGATTCACATAATACAATCTAGCTACCGGGTTTCAAGTATGTAGCCTAGTTCCAATGCGAAGTGGTTGTGTCATACAGAGGACAGACAGACAGACATTACGAATATATAAGGGTTCTGTGTTATGCCATCCTCAACGCTAGAAAAAAATCATGCCGTCTCTTAAAAATTATCATGTCATTTTAAATTGATTTAAAATGAACTTGAAATAAATTTACCCGACTACGACCCTCACAAATCGCTGGCCCGTCACAGGGGGTGATCGGAGTGCGTGACGTAGCGGAAACACCGTATGGCGGACGTCCGATGCATTCCTATGGTCATTGATCTGTACCTGTTGTAAACGAGTCGATAAGCGTACTGTGTCTCTCTTACATCATTATAATTTGACGACCCGGTTAGTCCAGCGGTGTGAGACGACCGTCTGATTCGAAGGGTTGCGGGTTTGATCCCCGCTCCGGGACAAAAATTTGTATGGCCTACAGATGTTTTTTTTTATGTAATGAAGGTGGCAAACAAGCATGCAGTTCACATTGATGGTAAGTGATGACTGCAGCCTGTAGACACCCACACAAAAACCAGAGGTTAAAATGCAGACGCGTTGCCATTCCAGAGACCTTAGTTCTGTGATAGTTATTACAGGGCCATACATTACCATCTAACCGAAAGTGCTGAACATTACCATTTAGCGGCAGATAAATTAGGTAATGCGGTAGTGACTACGCCCTAGAGCTCCTACACTGTAATTCTACCACCTAAAAAAAAAACATAAATCGCAACTACAAACGAACATAAATCGCAACTACTCAAACTGTGGTAGATACAAAAAAAGTTTAAATACAATAGTTTTACTCTACACTAAAAACTTGTTCTGTTCCGCTTTCCTTAATCTGCGCATACGTGGTCGTTGCACCTCGAATATGTTTAGTTTGTACAACGCTGGCCAATAAAATGGATCACCTGTTGCTTTGAGGATAGAACCGAGATATTCTACCGGCTCATGCAATATTCAACGTTTGAGAGATGAATTGTCTTCTTTATTATATTACTAATGATGTGATTTTCAGAATGTATGTGTTAGGACGATTGTTATTTAACTGCTTTTTTCTGAAAGATTGTTTGTTATGGCAATCTTTGGAGGAGGCTTTTGTCTAGCTGTGTACGTCATTCGGCTGAAATGATGATGATACTGAATAAATTTTTGTGTGCATATACGCCATTATTAAGATAAGTTAACAATGTTATTGGGATAAAAATAAATAAGAAGAACCTCTATCTAAAAATATATTTTAAACGTGATGTCAGCTGGTTTAAAAACTTTTGTAGTTGGGTAATTATACCAGGAACCATGCGACGTTCTGCATTAGATCACAGAGCAAAGAAAAAAATAATATCAATAACAAAAAATAACAGTCAACCTTACTAAAAAATAATTTGAAAGTGTGCATATTATGAAGTTCTACAATTGGTATACTATTATTACTGTAAATATTTGATGTTTTGGCTAAAACTTTATAAAAACGCGAATTAAAAGAGGAAATTTTATTTCAGAAATGCTTTGTTACAGAACACTTGTATATTATTTTCCATTTGCAGAAACCATGATAAATAAACATCGTGTATACATATTTATAATCCCGCCTGTCCCCAAGTGTACGAGTAGCCGGCAACTTTACGTCAGATACCGTGACTTACTGTTCTGCCCTGATTCACGATTGTTGTTACCCTTTACCCCAACATTGCTTACCTTCCGCTATTTAGGTATACCTATATATTTGGGTGCTTTTATTCTATTATGTCACTTGACCCCTTTCATGTCTCTTGTGTATTTTATTCTCGAGCCTTTGTGAAAAATATTTTAATGACACTGTTAGGCCTCGTCAGGCGCCGTGTTTTTTGTAGTAGAATTTTTCATTAGACAAAGTAAAATTTCTCCCGGGTTGTCAGCTTTTGATGAAATAATAATAGAGGTCTGACTAAAGGATCGACATCTGACTTCACTTAGCAATTTATTTGGTTATAAAAACGTGAGACTATAAGATTTAACTTGTCGAGTAAATAATCACAATACATAATTTTATTTCATAGAATTTTGTAAGAATAATAGTACGAGTAATAAAATGCCTCCCATTTATCTTTATATATTTACAGCATTTAATTTAAAAGGATAAAATGAATTCGTATATCATTATGACTACAACAGGTGTAAATACACCCGGTTTTTTTAACGTAACTTCACGCCTGTAATCTCCGTAGGGGTAGGCAGAGGTAAATGCATGCATTCAAGCATACATGCAAACACCCACGATTCGTCGGTTACGTTCAGGTGGCGAGCCTGTTGCCTTCTTCGGGCACATTATTAAACTCCAAAGTACTGGGAAACTTCCAGAAAATAAAAAAAATCCCAATATTATCTCTGATACCGGAAATCGAACCCAGGAGGGGTTCTGGGTTTGATGCCCGGGAAGGGAGTGATACTGGGGATACTGGGGAGTGGCATGCAACCACTAGGCTAATCAGTCTTAGTTCTCACCTTTTACATTCTTAAATTGCATCTTATTCTTTTATATTGTTAATTAGATATAAAAACTTTGTTACATTGAATTCAAAATAGAAACATAAACATACATTTAGCTACGGTAGATATTATTTTGACTGAAAATTAGTAATCTTACATGAAAGAGAAGTACTCCATTCTTGGCAGACTCACATTCAAACTTTGCAATAGATCTCTATCACTGTCAACTACCCTAAATTGACCGAATGCATTCTTTATTGGATACCCGAGTATAGCGAGTTTTATATTTAATCTGCAGAAGATAATCTGTTTCGAAATTCAAATTTACGAAAACACTTTCAATGTGGCTTCAATTACTTGAATTACTTGGCCAACCTTTTTTATTTGGTGACAAACAAGCTCGCATATCACTTTTTTATAAATATTGTACATCCAGAAAATTCCACGTTTTTGTTTTTTTAATGAAAAGTGGCATCGCTCTTACGCATATTGCCATTGTCAAGTAAAATTATATTTCCTATTCGTCATAAGCAGCGTAAAAGCAGTCGGTGAGTCGATCAATTATCAGTATGTCAGTTAGAGTCACAGTCAGTAATTAAAGTAAAACGATGGATTTACCAGAACATTTACAATGAAGTTATGGAGGAAACCTGAAAAGCCGTGTCTTGGCACTGTTATTCTATTTCACTATACATGGGCACTGTAATAAACCTATATCAAACAAAATGCCATCAACTTTATTTAATACTAGCTGTTGCCCGCGGCTCCGCCCACGTGGATGTCGAAAAGTAGCCTATGTTCTTTTTCAAAGTCAACTCTATCTCTGTACCAAATTTCATTAAAATCGGTTCATTCGTTTGGACGTGAAAAGGTAACAGACAGACAGACAGACAGATAGAGTTACTTTCGCATTAATAATATTGAAGTAAAGAAGTAGGAATAGCTCAAAAATACACCCAGAATGAAAATACAAATTGAAATAAAATAACAGCACCATACGCTTCTTTCATGGTACCCGCCAAAACTCCACGTTGATGTTAATGTATGCTTTCACCCTCTGGATATGTGGAGGAATGAGTGGAAGTGTTCCTCCGGCGAAAAGGGGGATCCTCCGACCAGGCGAGGTGATAGCGCCTGGCGGGCCGCGGCCCAACGATTGACGTTGGGAAGTTGTATATAAGCCAACTCTTGTGAAATCTTCGTATGTGCGATGTAATTTGACTGCACGCCATCTATCGTACTAGACAAGTACTGTAAGGTTTTATTGTATTCCACTAGTTGGCGCCTTAATGTAGTGGACGCTACAGATAATATATAAGACGTCCACAGCTGGACAAAGTGCAAAAACGCCCACAACAGTAATGAGGCGTCATTAGGGGAGAATATGCCCATCATTTCCACGCATATCAGGTGGATTGGAGATCGTAGTGGCGGAAGATTTATCATGGGACGCTGCTGCCGATCCCTTGTAATTAGATTTACCACCGCCCTATTGAAATGGCCTAACCGCCGTTGTTCGGTTGACTTAGATGACGCTTTTAAGCAGATTGTCCAACAGTTGTCCAACATGTTACCCCTTGCGTCAAATTAGTCCATTGTCAGGAGAATTGTAGAACATTGTGACATGTGGTCTAGACAGGTTCTACATGCTTTGGTTGCAGCGATAGAAATATTGCTAAAGGACTATTATACAATGACTGACTGAACTAGCGGCAGAATTCTCCTCCACTACAGGGCGATGGCGTCTTCACGTCCAAAATAATAAACGTATGTAACGAAATAATAGAACACGCTTTATTCGATCCACAAACAGACACACAGTAGACACAGAAAATGCAGAAAAAAAATAATAATAAGTTACATATGAAAAAAAATCACAACAAAAACGTTTGATACCTTTGACGGATTATACTAGTTATTTTTTAAATGTCCTCAGTTACAATCAGAAATGTATCAGCTTCGTCATCCCTTTAAACTGTCGATGAATGCACAATTGATGACGGCTATAAACTTTTAACAATAATCCCGCATTGAGCTCGATTACGGGCTATTACATTCTGCCGTACGTATTTATTTTGCCGGTCGTTTAATGGAGAGAACTGACCTGCTTTACTGTTTGGCTGTTATTTTTTTAAGTGATTCCACATGACTTCCATTTCAATTGATGTAAGTATCACTTTGGTTGTTTTTTTTTTCATGTTATGGAAGTGGCAAACAAGGATGCAGTTCACATTGATGTTAAGTAATGACTGCAGCCTATAGGTTGTTTTTCATGTTATGGAAGTGGCAAACAAGCATGCAGTTCACATTGATGTTAAGTGATGACTGCAGCCTATAGGCACCGACACAAAGACCAAGGTCAAAATGCAGATGCGTTACCACTCCTGAGGCCTTAGGTGTTATGCCTCTTTGACGGAAATTACAGGGCAATACATTACCACCTGACCGGAACACGATAGTGCTGAACACTACCATTTAGCGGCAAGTATATTGGGTAATGCGGTGGTGCCTACGCCCGCGAGCTCCGTCACTGCAGCTCTACCACCAGTGAAGGTCGATGCACATGTTTAAGTTTCGTAAAATCTACTACAACGTTACGTTTTTTAAGTTTCCCAAAAATAAAGCTATGAAACGAACGATAAGTTGAATAGATTACAATGATTGCGCTCTTAACATAGACACATAGAAACATTTATTTGACACAACAACTAGACACATCTTATAACAGACAAAACGTAGCTAACAAAAAACACATTCTCTGAAATTATTAGGTAAAAACCTATGTGCCTCACGGCTGCGTCAAAAAGGTGTCCTGTGGCGGTGGTGTGGTGTCCTCTTCAATATGGTTTAAAAGCTTGGAATACTTTTAGGCAAACTGAATTCCCTCTAATACACACTGAATTATATACATTTCTAAATGAGATGTGTTTAAAGATTTTCGCGAGCTACACTCATTGAAATCTTAGGAATTGGAGTGCATGTATGATGAGAATGATGAATGTAGTTGAGGCATGGGAAGTATGCTATGACCGGCGCTATATCTGGCCACACTCTCTGCCTACCCCATTAGGGACCTGGCGTGAAGATACATGTATATTTTAGTTTAACATAAAACTCAAAAAACTTAAAAATTTATTTAATTACTTGAAAATAATAGAATTTGCTTGTGATAGGTAAAATTACAAATTTTAATATAAAATTAAAGCGAATAACAACTGATACTTACGTTGATTAATATGTCAAAGTAAACAAGAATAAAATAAATAATGGTCCAATATAGCCACACGCGAGATAAATCAGTTAAAAGAGTTTTATTTCAATGTTTAAAATATGTTTAATGAAGAACCCTTCAAATACTACAAGGTGTGTATTTATTAGTAAAGTTTTGGTTCCAAAATGAAGTAAGTAACAATATTTCGAATTCTGGACGGGAAAACAAATAATAACATCATCATAAAAGAAGCTCATTGAAACTGTTTTCTGTATATTTTCTAGGTAAGTCATTATATTTGCATTGTACCCAGTGAACAAGAATTCAATCCGCATTCAAACGATACGCTTCAATTCGGAATGCAGTATGCAGCATAAGATTTGCGGTTTATGTTTACAAGTTGTGAGCTCCCAATTTGGAGCTGTCCAAGGCACCCCTGATTGCAGTGCTGATTTGAAACTTACAATAGACCAGGGCGTCACGTTTTGTGAAAATCTGTTTATGGAGGACGACGATACGATTGCGATTTACTTAAAAAATACCTTATGATGTTCATAGACTTTAGTACTATTGATTATTCCGTGTAATGCTGAACTCTATCGATACTTAGCAATGGATAAGTTTGCTTATCAAATGTCTGAAAGCGCTGCTAAATGTGAATGTTGATAATATTATCATATGATTTGTAATAAATAAAATCCTGTCGTTTTTCTTTCGTGGCGTGTCAAAGAGCTCGTAACTCTGCATAAACATCTTTATGGCTTTTACCGTAGCTCTCTTGGATTTCGTTGGCTGCGTTTGTAATGCCAAGACAAGATAGGATTACAATTTTCCTGACAGTGACAAACGTGTATTCTTACACTGGTAAAATAAAAAAAGTTAAAGTTGATTAATATTTTTTTCTGTGTATTCACAACTGAATCATTGATAAAATTTTTAGGATGAAAACAGCTGTAAAAAATATGCATAAGCAAACGACTGTAAGTTCTTGGCTTAAATTCATGGCACTATTGTGTCAAATGTAGAGTATAAGTCCTTCTTGCATTTAATAAATATTAAAATAGGAAAATCTCGCATCGTGTCCGTCCCGTGGCGTGTCAAAATGCCTATGGCCCGTGTCTGCATAAACATCTTTACGGGTATTCTGTAGCGCTATTCGTGGACTGCGTCGGCTGCATTTGTAATGTCCTGCTGTTTATTCTTGAACTTGCTCGATTGCTCCTGTAAATTTATTTTAAGAGGTGAATATTTTGAGTGTTTCTTGGGACTATGGAATTTAATGTAAAATGTTACTGGGAGAAAAGTCAGTGTGGAAAAAATGCAGTCAGAATTGAAGAATACATATAAGATTATTTCTACAGGCTTCAGTGTTCACTTACCTCCAGTGTGAACTGTATGCTTGTTTGTCACTTCATGACATTACAAATTACATTAAACCTCATGCAACGGGGTGGTCTATTGACATCGTCGGGCACATTACGACGACCCGGTTAGTCCAGCGGTGTGAGATGACCGTTTGATTCGAAGGGTCGCGGGTTCGATCCCCGCACCGGGACAAATATTTGTATGGCCTACAAATATTTGTTTCGGATCTTGGTGTTTGTGTATGTGTTGTATGTGTACAACGGGACCCACGTCAATCCTGAATAATCCGGATATAGAGCCTAGAACTCCACTTTTTTCTTTGTTATGTAATGGAAGTGGCAAACAAGCATGCAGTTCACATTGATGTTAAGTGATGACTGTAGTCTATAGACACCCACACAAAGCCAAGGTCAAAATGCAGATGCGTTACCAATCCTGAGGCCTAAGACGTTACGTCTCTGTGCCGGAAATTACAGGGCCATACATTACCACCTGACCGGAACACGATAGTGCTGAACACTACCGCGGCAAGTATATTAGGTAATGCGGTGGTGCCTACGCCCGCGAGTACGTTACCACCAGTGAAAACAACTTAGCAGCAGCGGGCTGTTTTAAATTAGTAAGCTAACCCCCTTATTCATAAACGTACATTAGATACGTTTTAGCTATAGAATGCTTTGTCTCTGTCAGTTGCATGTCCAAATGTGCAGGATAGAAAAAGACAAAGGAGAGATTAGCAACACTTTAGCTAAAATACGTTTATGAATAAGGGGGTAAGTAAGTATAACTAATGTAAAAATAATGATGCTATTTAAGCTGCAGTTTGACCTTTGTATTAAATCAATACGACAGTGTACACTCAGGTCAGGTTACAAAAGAAATAATTGGGGTTAACACGCGATGCAAGACCCTCGTAACTCATGATTTTTTTATGGCTTCAGTTTTTAATCAAAACATTTGAAATAGGATAGTGTATGTTCTGCATCATAAAAGACTAGCTTTTACCTTTACCCGCGACTTCGTCCGTGTGTTTGTCTGGAAGACATTGTGTGCGTGTATTTGACTGTGGGTGCGACTTAGAAATTCCCTAAGGAACCTCTGAAGGGGATAAAAAGTATAGTAGTAAATATCTTTATATTATATTACAGCCATATATACTCTACCAAATTTCATCAATATCCAACCGGTTTAGCATGATTGAGCAAAAAACAAACAAACACTTAACAACCCAATACCATTTTTTTTTTTTTTTATGTAATAGAAGTGGCAAACAAGCATGCAGTTCACATTGATGTTAAGTGATGACTGCAGCCTATAGACACCCTCACAATGACCAGAGGTCAAAATGCAGATGCGCTGCCACTCCTGAGGCATTAGGTGTTATGCCTCTGTGCCGGAAATTACAGGGCCGTACATTACCACCTGACCGGAACACGATAGTGCTGAACACTACCATTTAGCGGCAAGTATATTAGGTAATGCGGTGGTGCCTACGCCCGCGAGCTCCGTCACAGGAGCTCTACCACCAGTAGATATAATAGTAGTAAGATATTGTTATACAATATTTAAAACACAGTCCATTGTTTATTTTTTAAGTGTTATTGTTCATTTCGTAGTTGTTCAATACATAACCTAAGCAAATTCATGGTTGAGATTCAATGTTATTTAAAATTATTTATTTTATTTTGTTTACTTTGACATATTAATCAACGGATCAGTTGTTATTCGCTTTAATTTTTAATTTTGTAATTTGACCTATCGCGAGCACATTCTATTAATTTCAGTGATTGAATATTTTTTTTGGTTTGAGTTTGAATGTGGTAAATTAAAAATGTAAACAAATCATTTCTAGAATTTGCAATTAAGAGAAGTTCCATTTTAATAAGAAATCATATTGGGAAAGATTTGAATGGAAAATAATCAAAGGAGCTGTATTTCAATATTAAATTAATAATACTTACTTTGGAAATAAAAGTTTAGTTTATAAAATTTTCCAGACTTTCAAACACGGGCACCAACTTTCACCAAACTATATAAATATTGATATTATACATTCTAAGTGTACCTCGACTGAACCTCGCCTTTTATAAATAACTTATTGAAACGAACTAACCATTTAAAAATTAAAATATGAATCCATCAAGAGTTTATTCACATTTCTAGGAATCGTTTAATGCGAAGTTTTCGCTATACTGACTGCCATTCGCAGACGCTATTGTAGAAATATTCGCATTTAGATGAAAACACACAAATTATTTCACGTTACCAACTGCTGATTTTTTTAGGAATCATCAAACAGACTTTTTGACGTAATATTAATATAAGCTGTTAAATTCCTTACCATACTGGTTCTAGAAAAAGAGGGAGAAGATAGAAAAAAAAAACAAATATAGACGACGTCCCGGTGTATGACGACCAATTGATTCGAAGGTTGTGGATTCAATACCCGCACTGGGATAAATATTTGTATGATCTAAAGATATTTGTTTTGATTCTGATAGCGAGATTTACAGACCGCACTCGATTTTACTTTGAGTAATAGTTGAACTTTCAATCCTTATTTCGTGTTATAGATGTGTCAAACTCTAATTAAAATTTACTTCACTTGTTCATTACTTATTATTATTGGCAACCGCCAGGAGGAAGATTATATTTCCAAAGTAAATAAGTATTTTGACACTTCTGTGAAAAAAAATAAGCATTGAAAGTTCGACCAAGTCAAAGTAAAGTCGTAGTGCGGTCTGTGAATCTCGCTCTGAGTGTTTGTGTTGTATGTGTACAGCGGCACTACGTTACAAATTTATGTCAAGTGTGGGGTGGATTTTTGGTTTGATTAGTGGATTTTTAGGGTATAATCAGTAAACTTAGCAAAAAAAAATCCTAAACGTTTCGAAAACAAAATTACAGCATCACTATTATTTTGGATTTAGCTAAGTCAGGAAAAAACGAAATTCACGCATAAAAGACAACACACTGGATAATAATTTTAACGCAGCGCGACAGTTCGCATTCTTACCCGTATGTTTCAATTGAATCGACGGGTTGAATTAAATAAACATAGAGTTAAGCTTGGCAAGTCACAATTACGGGTATCGTAGAACTATGATATTCTAATACAATCGTCTGCAGGGAGGACTACTTTCTAATTATTTATTCAAGGAATAGGAAATCAACCTTTAATGCACAGTGTGCATTATGGTTTAAATTTTTTTTTTTTCTAATTTTAGAATAGTGCTTTGTTTCTAATGAAAGAGTAAAAACTAAAATGAAACAAACATTTACGTACTGATAGCACATTTATTTGAAACAATATGAAGGTTTTATGTAACAAGGTACCACGTACTTTAAAACATGTAGACAATGTAGATTTTACGTTTTTGGTTATTCAATACGAAAAATTTAAGAATAATCTGTCTCTTCTAATTGAGTAAAAGTTTCAATCAGGGAAATGTTTTTGGTTTGAAACGGTAAAAAACGGTTTTGGTCTGTATCGGTCTTATAACTTGTATCGGTTTTTTGATCACAGAGGCATAACAACTTATGACTTAGGGGTGGCAATGAATCTACATTTTGATCTTCAGTTATTGTCTAAATGTCTAAAGACTACAATATTTACTTACCATCGAAAAATGGTTTTGTTAAACCTGTAATATTTTTAGGGAGATCTATTCAAAAATACCCCACACTATGGAATGCGCGAGAACAAAAATATCATCTCCACTTCAGTACCCTATTTTTGTTAGGTTTTTATTTTTCACTTTCTTGTGCCAAACTACAGCTTATTAGGTATTACTAAGAGTCAGCAGACAAACGGACGAACGAACATGGTGAGACTATAATAATAACAAGTAGGCTACGGAACCTTAAAATGTATTGAATTTCCTTAATATGATGTTGGTTATTACCACCCTCTTTAGTCCACTATCCATATGTTGCGGAAGAATCGACAGATTTCCGACTGACAATCCGCAGTGATTGCTTGAAGCCGTGCAATGCTGTATCACTTGCAACACCGCTTTACATTATTGTAAGGTAATATGGAAGCCAATATTTGAACTTTATTAAGCGCAATACACACTCAGCCCGCCTGGCCGCCGACACAGCCCGCTGACTCAACCCGGTGGTCTATATCAAAAGAATCATGTCGGCAATAATCTGCGCCCTCGCGTGTTACTCGTTGACATGTCGGCGGCTTGCAGACGTATGCTCAGTTGCCCGGCGACACTCGAGCGGTAGTGACAAGTAAGTTCCTCATTTTATGCCGCCGACCTGCCGCCAACAATTTTTTTCGATTTGCAATGAGTAAAGCCGCCAACTAACCCGCCGACAAAAAGTTGCCGACACAGGTCGGCGGCCCTGCGGGCTCAGCGTGTATTGCGCTTTAACGTTACTTTTTACTAGTATTCTCCTAATGGATGATTATGGATGAATACGTACAATACCGTAATTTTATTTTTGAAATAGCCGACTGAGTTTTTAGTGGCGTAGTAATATTTTCCACCTGATAACTACGTAAATGTGACATACGACATGAAATTTTATTTCAATTTCCAATGTAAAACTCCATAATTAGCCACATATGGACTTACGCACCGAAAATCAACAATAAGCTTTTATTCTGAAACCTAAGCACAAAATGAATTATCCCAAATATCACCATTTCTGCTAGTATTTCTTGCAGTATTTTGTGATTCATTTCTTAATTTACTAATGCAATGTTTTTCCTAGTACTCGCCACAATCAAAAAGCAAAGAAAATATTGCTTCACGGACGCATCTTGTCAAAATCCGGTGAATAACATAGCAACTGTCAACTGCGCGCGGTTGATTACCTTCGTTCTGTGGCTAAGTTCGAAAGTGACTGATAAGTATTTCTTTTTTCGAATAATTTTTCCTCTGTTATGAATGGAGTTACTGCATTATACGATTTGCATAATATCGACGGAGGACATCATTTTATTTTTTTTCAACTAAGGTTATAGATTAGGGTACGTAGAACACAAAAATGATAAAATCGTATAACCACGTATCTACCCGATACGGATTTGTACGTAGGATGTGTCGATATTTAGAAGCTTAGAGATATTTTTGATTATATCTTTTTTTTATTTTATAATTGTCATGTAGGTATATTAATTGTTATTGGCTTTAATAACTTACCTAATATTCGCAAATTGTATGCGTCCAAAGTCAATTACGTAAGTACGTAATACCTTGACACCTTATAATAAACTCTACGTTCTTGTATACACTTTCCGCACATAGAAGATATTTTCAAATAATTGCATTCGACTTGTATTGTTTTATTGAAAACTGAACACACAAATGAACATAAACCCAGCGCTACACTATTGACAAGTTATATTTGAAAGCGCTTTGTTATAGTACACCGTAACTTTATTACTCTTGTGTGTATCTAGAACAAACAATGAATGGACCGTTGACTGCATGTTGTGCAGTAAATCTAGACAGTTCCGGTGTTTCCGTTAGGGATTGAGAATCGAAGTACTGAGAATGGACATCGAAATCTGTATATAAAACCGACCTAAAAACCGAGTTGGCTGGGATTTAAATGGTCATTTTTAATTTTAGTAATTATGTCGTAGCTCAAGTAGGTATAGTGACTACTTTTTTTTTAATCATGGCCAAATTATTTATATACAGTGTGTAAGAAGACCGCTTCCGAAAAAAATGGGAATAGTACTCATAAAATTTACCGTTTTTGTCACACCCATGTATCGAATTCGGAAGCGGTCTTCTTACACCCAATATATCCATCCCCCCATCCCCATCTATTGCTGTTCATTAGTCCCGCTAAAATTCGAGAATGGATAGACCAAGTTGGCAAATTTTGATTCTGAATTATTTTTGGAAGTCCGGGGAAGGGAAGGGTTTTAAGGAGAAACTATGAAGAAATCGTTAGGGAAATAGTAAAAACAACAATTTAATTTTCCCATACAAATAGTCCATACCTATCAATCTCTGAGACCTTACTTAATTCTGAGGCAATACGAAGTTTGCCGGGTCAGCTAGTTTTAAATAGTTTGTTATTTTCATCATTGTTATATTTTATCAAATTGCCAAAGCGCCCCACAGTCTGAGAAAATCTGGCGACCATTGGAAGATTATTTTTAAAACTATTTTAGAGTTCAAAATGACTTTATTTCAACATCATTAATTCTTAAAGAAAATAGATCTGAATTTGCTTGAATTTGATGCTGTCTTGTTTGAAGATCGGACTGGAAATAATAAAAAAGAAAAGGTATTCATTATAATTGAACTAAATCGCAATTATAAGTTTTTGAAATTGTTAAATCAAGAGAAGGCTACTACTTTACTGGTGGTAGAGCTCCAGTGACGGAGCTCGCGGGCGTAGACACCACCGCATTACTTAATATACTTGCCGCTAAATGGTAGTGTTCAGCACTATCGTGTTCCGGTCAGGTGGTAATGTACGGCCCTGTAATTTCCGGCACAGAGGCGTAACACCTTAGGCCTCAGGAGTGGTAACGCATCTGCATTTTGACCTTAGTCTTTGTGTGGGTGTCTATAGGCTGCAGTCATCACTTAACATCAACGTGAACTGCAAGCTTGTTTACCACTTCCATTACATAAAAAAAGGCATTATATTTAAAAAAATATATAGTCACAGCAACAGCTTGCCATCATTTCATCAGCAACGACATTGCACATATTTACATAACATGACACAAAAGATATAGACTTCTGGCTAAATGTAGACATCAATTTGCGTAATTCATTCCTTCTTCATTCATTCATTGGTATAGTGAAGATATCGTCACTGGCTTAGATGTTGTCAACTATATCAGAGGTCCAGATTTACAAAATGAACTTGGATGTTATTCCAATTTAAATAAAACTGGTGTCGCACAAGAACATTGGTAATACATCCAATTGTATTGTAAATATGATAACAACTAACAAGTAAAACCTCAACAGGTAAATGCATCTGCATTGGATTCTCTGGTTTTAACAGATATCTACAGATGTTTATTTTATAGTAAAATACTACAAAAAAAAATTATCTGGTACTCACTATTTTTTATGCAATGAAGCAGCAAATAAGCATACAGTTTATGCTAGTTTGCTGCTTCAGTGCTTCAATGCAACGTTAGCAAAGGCTATAAACCTCTATATGAAACCAGAGGCCACTCCAGAGGCCTAACGTGTTATGCCTCTGTGATGGAAATTACAGGGCCCTACGTGTGACCGGAACACGATAATACTGAACATTAACGGTCTAAAACCTTCTATAAGCGTTTTTTATGAATAAAAACGCTTTTGGAAGGTTTTTAGCAGTCATTAGTTTAAATGCTCTATAAGCCTATAAAACGTTCTATAAAATTGTTTATTCACAAACGTTGTCTGTGCCGCATAAAGTTAAAAATCTGCTAATAGTCAAAATGTTGCCAGTGCAAGGAATTCAGTTAACAAATCTATCCAACAAAGACCAAACACGCCCATTTGTCTACAAAATATTGTGTGAATATGACCTGATTTCGAATAAAAGCAAAAAAAAAGTACCGTTTATTATCTACGACAGTATTACAGGTGACTTAACGTCATGTGGTACTTAACTGGTGGTGGTAGCATATAATAAGACTAGTATAACTTACCAGGTCTCAAAGCGATTTTGTTAACTACATCAGCGAACTCCCTAAACAGTATTTCTACCATGCTTTTGTTTCCATACCAGATGTCCATCGCACTGTTTGTCAACCACTTTGATGGTCGATAGTCTCTGATCTCTTTAGGCGGATCTTCCTTTAGTCTTGGTGTTCTGGTGTTGATGTAAGTACAACATAATGTTGCGATTATAAAAAGTAATTTGGTTTTCATTATTTATTCAAGTATTAAGTATTATATAACTGGCTTTCTCCTTCTCTATTATGTCAAAAATGTCATATATATTTCATTTTCTTGATCACAAACATATATAATATCACTTTTATTTGAAAACTAGAGATGCGTTTTATTCAAGTTAAAATCAAATGAAGTTCTGATTCATTTTAAAGGTTGAAATGTGTTCAATATTTCCCCAGTTTTCAGGAAATCCACGGCAAAATACACAACAGTTTACACTGGTTTATTACGTAACAATACCGTGGGAATTATTACAAGTGCCGATTAATATGCTGCGTTTACTTACTTACCAACTTCCATGTTCATGTTAGCTTTGAGGGTCATAGCCATAATATGGAGATATAATAATAATATGCTTCATAACGTTTTCGCAAGTTTTCGCGAGCTTCAGACATTGTAGAAATTAAATTTGCGGATTTTTTCGCGTATACAACACTCCCAAACTTTCTTCTTCTTCTTCTTCTAATCATAGCGTACTACCATGTATATAAAAACCTGTTAAATGTAAATGTGTTGCCACTCCTGAGCCCTTAGCTGTCATGCCTTACATAGGCATGACAGCTAAGGGCTCAGGTACCGAAAATTTGAGGTCGTACATTCTCACAACATTAACCATCTTCGATACGAGGACTGAGAGAACTGAATTGACAGATGATCGTCACTGGCTACTCCATTTGGCAACCGAAGGTAGCCATAGGTAGCCATACCTACGTCACAGTGCAAATATGACAGTGTGGAAACTACGTACAAAACGTTGAAACGGTACACTCACACAAACATGCGCATCGACGAGGCCCCTAAGCGGTTCTCGCGGTGCTGCAGTAATGAGACGCACGCTAATCGAGCATGTTTGTATAAGTGTGCTGTTTCGAACGTTTAGTAGGTAGTTTCCATACTGTTCATATTTGTACTGTACCTACGTGGCCCACGTCGCTATGGCATCTCGATGAGGTAGAACTCTTAGCCATTACCATTAGGATACATTTCATTTAGGACTTACCATTTAACTGTCTCAGTAGTTCTGTGATAACAAGCCGCTGCATCGTGTGCTGTAGTCTTGGGTTAGATCTCCGGGGGCTATAAGAGATAAAGGTGTATAATAATATAATAATGGCAACCCATTATACGTCCTACTGCTGGGCATGAGTCTCTCCCCTTTTTGGGGGGAGGCCTGGAGCTTACTCCTGCTTACGCTGCTCCATACGGATTGGTGGAGGTGGGTGGGTTAGTGGCTAACCCGCTCTCGGATGTTTTCAAACCGCCCATAAGGGCTCCGACAAATTTTAACGACGACGGGACCGACGGCTTAACGTGCCCTCCGAAGCACGGAAACGCGCATTTAATTTGCCACTAGCGGTCACCCATCACACATAAAGGTGTATCACCGCGGGGCCATGCGCGCTTCGATAAAGGTGTAACATCCTTTATTTCTGGTGCTATTGGATTTCCCATTTTCCAAAAGTTTCCCAGTGTCACTCTCAAAGTTTGATACTACTCCCGGAGATGTTTGCATTTATGTGTAAAGTTACGTTACTATCATTAAGTGGTTAGTAGATTAGGTAATGCCTTCCAGTTCCATCGGTAGAGCTCTACGACCTGCAGGCGTATTCTGTTTCTCAGTTGCTATCAATTTGAAGGCCACAAAGCAAAACTTGTTATTTTCCTGAAATGGTTGTTATTTTCACGTTAAAAATGTGTATGGAAATGATGTCAACCAAGATACTTATTACATCTTCAAATTCTTATATCTTCACGATCTACGATATTTTATTACGGGCATTATTGTTAACATAGCAAGATTGTATTAACATCATCATTTGCTATAAAAGCAAAATGTGTAACATCCTTTTATATCAAAGACGCATTGCGCACATAATAGCGTTTGTTCTCCATTTTCAAGCATCATATTTCTTCCATTATTCAATACGTTATCCGTATGCACTTACGAGAGTGCACAAGGGGATAGGTTACTATCGTCAAACTTTAAGTGATATGGTGAACAAAAGTATATTTTGTTTAAATTGAACTGCCTCAGTAGCCTAGTGGTAGCAGGCCAGTTCTACTCCGCTGGGGTCTTAGGACTCTGATTCTATTGGGATTTTTCCATTTTCTGGAAATAGCCCAGTACTTCGAAGTTTGGTAATGTGATCGAAGATGTCAACAAGCCCGCTAACTTTTGCATGGGCCAAAACTAACCAGCGAATCGTAGGTGTTTGCATGTATGCTTGAATGCAAACATTTACCTCTGCCTACACCTTCTGGGATTACAGGCGTGAAGTTACGTTTTAATGAAATGAAGGTGGCAAACAAGCACGCAAGTCAGATTGATGTTAAGTGATGACTACTGCCTATAGATACCCACACAAAGACCAAAGGTCAAAATGCAGATGCATTGCCACCCCTGAGACCTTAGTTGTTATGTTTCTGTGATAGTCATTACAGTATACATTACAATCTTACCGGAACACGATAGTGCTGAACACTACCAATTGGCGGCAGATAGATAATAATTGTCTTCTTGACTTCTTTGTCTGTACCTCAAAAGGATAAAAATAACTACGTTAAGAAAAACCGACTTCAAATCTAAAAAGTAAAAAATAATACAGATTTAATAATTATATGCTACCTATTATTTATATGTGTTATTTACTTATAGGATTGAAGTCGTTTGAAGTTTTTTAGCCGAGTGTGGCCATAGTGAGCGATCACGTTTCAGTTCCGTATGAACTGATCAAAGAAACATTCGTCAATAAAGTTATTGAATATTTTTATTAAATTTGAACGTGACAAACAAGGGACGCTGTCATTTTTCTTTGCCGTGAATATTTCAATATAATTTACAAAAAAATGTAAATTGACTTCGAAGAATTTTAATGACGATGGAGGAAGCCGTGTCTTTCCTTGTGAATAAATTATACAGTGGGGAGGCTGTCCTGAAATGGATTTTAGGGATTTCCAACTTTTTTTACTAAAGTAGGTTGCAGCTGAACCTATTGTTTACGTATATAGCTATTGTATACATAGCTCTGCTATTATGAGCTACGGTATATATGAATGAGTAAGGAAGAAAGCTAAAATTATACCAATTTTCAAAAAGGGCGATGATAGTAATGTTAAAAATTACTGACCCGTTTCTATCTTATCTTGTTTCTCTAAGTTGTTCGAGTCTCTAATCTGTCCTTTATTAACAAAGTACATGAGCTCCACGATATCAGAATCTCAACATGGTTTCACAAAAGGCCGTTCTGTTCAAAGTAACCTAGTCTCGTTTACAACTTATTTAACAAGGGAAATTGACAAAGGCAGACAAATTGATGCCATATATACTGACTTTACTAGCGCATTTGACAAAGTAAATCACTCTTTGCTACTGAAAAAGCTTGAAACTCTCGGGATACATGGCAGTTTTTTGAACTGGTTTCAATCATACCTCAAAAAGAGACCTCAATATGTGGCAGTAAAAGGATATGCATCTGAAGTATATTATGCCACCCTGGTGTGTCCCAGGGTTCTCACTTAGGACCAGTTCTTTTTTCAGTATTTATTAATGATATCGTGTATACAATTAAACATTGTAAATTTTCATTATTCGCAGACGACCTTAAAATATATAAAACTGTACTTTCAAATTCAGACATACAGCTTATCCAATGTGACGTAGATAATATCAGACAATGGTGCTACGAGAATGGAATGCTTCTAAATACTACAAAATGCTACCACATGAAGTACACTAAAAAATTGCCAGTATTGTGTGGAGCCCATCATACGCATCTCAATCTCAACGCGTAGAAAGTATTCAGCGCGCTTTTACTAGATATTTAGCCTATGAGACACCTGGGTTATCACATAGGTTACCCTATCAACAAAGATTAAATATATTTAAAATGAGAAGCCTCAGTCACCGACGTATTATGCATGATGTGGTTTTCTTGTATAAAGTAGTTGCTGGAGTGGTAGACTGTAGCTCTATCTACTGAATGAAATACAACTTGCCGTCCCTCGCAAATCACCTCGACAGCCAATCACCAAAGTGTTTCACGTCCCGTTATTCAGAATCAGCATTGGTCGTCACTCGCCTTTAGTTAGATCTTGTTCAGAGTACAACATTATTTTTAAACGATTTGACAATTTTGACCTATTTCACGAATCCTTGCACGGTTTGAGAAGTAAATTATCACAATATTTTATGACTCAATTTTAATATATTTAATTTACCTAATATAATTTTATTTTTATTCATTTTTAATAAGTTACTAATAAATACTTTCAATTTTACTCGTCTATGTAATTAATAAAAATGTAATTATTTAAACATATTATTAACTATTTGAATTCTTGTTTTAATTTTAATCATTTTTTGTAATTTGTAATTTTTAATCTTACTACTTCATATCTTTTCATAATCTTGATTTTATAACATAGTAACTAGTGTTCTTATATTTACCAATGAATGTTGTGTACGTCTGTAATTGATATACTTATTAGAATTTTATATTGTTGACAAATGTAAGTGAATGTAAAGTATGTATATTGTTGATGTACCTTAATAATAATAATAATAAGACGAGAGACATAATAATAAGGGGGCAGAGCAGCTTGTGACGAGCTGTTGGTGAGTAGCGACACCACCCCTTACCATCATCTCGAGTTCCTCCGAGAGAACTGGGCTCCGCCTCGTCCGCCACACAGGGGTATGTCCGGACGGAGCATCAGGTCTCACACCTCTGGCTTGCCTTCATTGGCCGGTCAGAGTGGGGCGCTAGAGGCTTTACTATGGCATTTGCAGAAATTTAGATAATAGGCTGTTGTCTAAATTTCTGGAAGAGCCATAGTAATGAGAACAGTTCGCACTTTTACGAACATCAAAGCAATCGAATCTTTGTATAAGGCATTAGTCCGGAGTCAATTGGAGTACTGTGCAGTTATATGGTCTCCACATGAGCAAAAATACATCACAATGTTGGAAAGGCTTCAAAATAAATTTGTGAGATACTTATATTTTAGACTCTATGGTGTATATCCTGCCTATTCACTCACATATCCAACTTTATATGTTCTAGGGATGGTCGGGTATAATAAACTGATAGTAAGAAGGGAATTTGCTCTAGTTTTATATATCTTTAAATTATTGAGAGGCAAAGTATATAATACCAACTTACTTGGTGAAATAAATATATATGTGCCAGATAAATACATATGGAGACGTATTATGCCAGCATTGCTGGCCATACCACGTTGTCGGACAAATCTGCTACAAGAGGCACCTCTGACGCGGAGTCTTCGCACTATGAATCTCATTGCTATAGATATATTCACTTGTTCTCTGAGTGAATTTACGAAGGTAGCTTTAGGTGTCATTAGTTATAAGTAATGCAATACAATTAGCAATCATACTTAATTGAATAAATTGGAATTATATCAATATGTTATAGGATTATTCTTTGCATTTTGTAATTATTTAAATTTAATAAGGATGATTGTAATTTAATTTCATAATGTATTTTGAAATTATTTAATGTATTTTAATCTATTTTAATTGTGAATGTATTTTAATCTTTAAAATAATATCTATTGCTTGTCTATCGCATTGGGTAGCCACCTGTAAGGATAGATTTAAGTTTGTGAAATAAATAAATAAATTAAGTTTTAAATTAATAAAAATGAAATAAAAAAGCAATAATAATAATTTTATGGATTGATTAAATAATATAATCAATTCTGAATGTACGAATAGGAACGTTAGCGTAAGGAATCAATTTAAACTGTTCATACCTAAATGTAGAATTGAATTACATAAAAGGAATGCTTTTGTAAACGCCATAAGGGTTTTTAATAAATTACCCATTACGCTCAAGGAAATACGTTTACCACTATTTAAAAACAAACTGACTCAATGGCTACAACATAATTGTTTTTATGACTTAAATGAATACATGACTTGGAAAGCAATATCCTAATTAATTGAATAATGTTTGATCTAATCATCTGACCTGAATTTTATTATTGACTTATCTAAATTATTTTAATTACCCAATTCCGTTTACCTAATTAATGACATATTATTTATAAATTTTTTGATTAAGTAAAAAATATTTATAAATGTGCAACAGAATGATAATAAGATATTAATAATAGTGACAAAGGTATGAAATGATGATATGACAATTTAATTCAATACAGATTATTATAATTAACATTAACTCTTAAATAAAATATTCATAATTTAATCTTTGACATACTTATGAAAAGGAATGCAATTTTAGTGATGACAATTTGCTGTTGTTCCTGATTTGATAATACATGTATTAGAGATTGTTAATTTAACTTTAATGTAACTAGAAATGTTTATAATATGTGTGAATTTCAATAGTTTAAGGATATGCATAATATTTTACACACCATTGTTATGGTAGAATGTTATAGTTTCCATTATTTTGTTACCACCTGTAGCCACTACATTCTAGTAAATAAATGATTTATGATTATGATTATGATTATGATTATAAAATCCATAAATTGTTAATAATATTACTAACAAATTAGGTCACTTTGTCTATGTCAATTATTAAATTTTGATAATCAATCCAAATCCAATAAAATTATTATTATTGCTTTTCGAATAGAGAAATTTATTTCATTTAAATACATACAGAATATTTATGCATACATGACTAAACTAAAAACATAATAATATTATTTCATATCGCATAGCTATATGAATTGTAATATGGCCATAACACATTTAAAAACTGTAAACGTAAATTTTACAAACTCGATAAAATATGCACCTGTAATAAGATACAAAAATAGATCAAACAAAATTATTATATTATTATTTTATTTATTTGACTCTATTCAATTCCTTGTGCCACTCATGAATTTCGGTCGTAAAATTTGTTTAGTTTTTGCATATTGTTTTAAAAAGAGAACTTAAACTCGTAGTACTAAGGTTCACTTTGTAAAAAATAAGGTTATGTGTTATTTATAACTACGTAAGTACAACTGACGACAGTTTCGAGTGCGAAGTTTGTTCGCGACTGTGCGTCTTGGGTTTTTTGTATATCAATGTCAACAAATCATAATCATCAATAAGCAATTCTACTTTTGTGGATTAAAATGAGTCCGTGGTGGATATTCTCCGCTTGCATAAGTAGCCAAAATTTGGAGAAAAGCAGCATAAGAAATGAAACAAAAACCAAATAAATATACTTTTGACTTTTGACGACCCGGTTAGTCCAGCGGTGTGAGATGACCATTTGATTCGAAGGGTCGCGGGTTCGATCCCCGCACCAGGACACATATTTGTATGACCTAAAGATATTTGTATTTCGGGTCTGGGTGTTTGTGTATGTGTTGTATGTGTACAACGGTACCCACGTCACAGGTTTATACCTACTGTGGGGCTGTGAGTGTAAGCGTATTTTATTATTTATTTATTCTTCAGTAGTATTTATCAAACATGTCACATAAAATTGGAAAGCAATAAATGTCTGACAAAACTTCAGGACTGTAAAGAACAAAATGCCTCCATTGTTGATTCGCCACTGCAAAGTCTTCAATTTCAAACGTCATTTCACAGCCAGCCGCGCGATACTTTCGTAAATCCGATACTATTTGTGTCGCCATGAAGATAAAATTTTCGCGAACATTGATATCTCGGCATGGGACGACTTGATATTGGATTTCGGATTGTGTAACTCGTCTTTGTTGTAACTCTTTCTGCTTTCTCATTACTTGTCACGCGACTGTTTGTGGCATTGTATAATTTAATTTAAAGTTGAACTATGTAATAGGTACCATTGGTTACAAGAGGTCTTTAAGTGAAAGCGGCCGTGGTGAGAATGTAAGTTACAATGCAAAATTGAAGATGGATTGAACGTTGATGGAACGAATACGGAACGAATGATTGATCGCCGTGGTTGGTCGTCGCCGTCGGTGACGTCGGTGTCGTCGCGCTTGACAATTCAACGACACGACGTTAGTGGGGCCCGTCTTCACCAATCAAGCACGATGAATGTAATTGAAGTGCTTGACAGTAGTATAAGAAAAACAAAAACAAAATAAATATACTTTAGTGATATTTATCAAACATGTCACATGAACTTGGAAAGCAATAAACGTCCGACAAAAGTTGTGAACTGAGAACAAAACGCCATTGTTGATTCGCCACTGTAAAGTCTTCAATTTCAAACGTCATTTCACAGCAACCCGCGCGATACTTTCGTAAATCCGATACTATTTGTGTCACGGTGAAGATAGAATTTTCGCGAACATTGTATATAATTTTCGCGAACATTGTATCTCGGCATGGGACGACTTGATATTGGATTTTGGATTGTGTAACTCTTCTTTGTTCCTCAGAGAATGAGATATCAAACGGACTTGTCAATGTTAAGGGTAAGCGATGGCTATAGAAGACTCAATTTGACATAAGTTCTTACTCCAGTGAATAAGATTTTTTTGATATAACTTCTCACTGAAGGACATTTCTCAAAAAGACTCTCAGAATTGTAGGTATTGGTGATTTTGTGCGTCCGCTTCGCAATCTATAACTGACCAAGTTCGTTTCAATTCATTCTGCTAGCTTATTTCTTGCCACTCGACTATTAGTTGCATTGAATATTTTAACATTATGATTTTTCCATTCGAAATATAATATTAAGTAATTAATTAATATCAACAAATCATAATTATCCATAAGCAATTCTACTTTTGTGAATTAAAAGGAGTCCGTGGTGCATATTCTCCGCCTGCGTAAGTATCCCAACTGAAGGAAGGGATAGTAAAATAAATAAATCAAAAATAAAAGAAATATACTTTAGTAGTATTTATAAAACATGTCACATAAACTTGGAAAGCAAAAACGTCCGACAATAGTTGAAGAACAAAACGCCATTGTTGATACGCCACTGCAAAGTCTTCAATTTCAAACGTCATTTCACAGCAAGCCGCGCGATACTTTCGTAAATCCGATACTATTTGTGTCACCATGAAGATAGAATTTTCGCGAACATTGATATCTTGGCATGGGACGACTTGATATTGGATTGTGGTACTTGTCTTCGTTTCTTTGGGAATGAGATATCGAAATGACTTCCAGTTGATATCGATGGCAAGTCATGATTATACAAAAACAACACATACAACAATTTATAATGGTAAATCTTAGTGAAAAAAAATTGTATGTGAGTAAAACATTAGATTGTATGTATGTGATATTATATAATAGATAAATCGTTACACCGTCTACTATTTCTCTATACTACCAATGGTTGACTGGTAGAGAATGCTTTTAGCATTAAGTCCGTCATTTGTTACATCATTTGTCAATTATTTTGTAACAATAAAGAATAAATTAATAAATTAATAAATTAAGGCGTGAAGTCAATTATTAAATTGTCGTTATACTTTTTAATTTATTTAACATATAAATAAATTAAAAAGTATTTTAGTAAGTAGATTATACGAGTAACTTGATTTACAGGTTTAGTCGGGGCTATTTTTTGTACAAAACAATTGGCAGTTTGGAGGAAAAATAAAAAAAAAAAATCGACTCTGCCATCTTGTATAAAATGATTCGCACGTGATCAGTAGGAACTTTTAAAGTTTAATTAAGAGTAGTATCCCTTCAGCTTTCAGCTTGTTGTGAATTAATGCAAGGGTCAATGTCTATTTTGAACTGACTGTATGTATTATACATTTTAATTTACTCCAATCTGAAATCTTAAAATCTCCAAGCCCAGGAAGACCAAGACTGACTTACCATGACCAAATAGGTCGAGTCCTGTCTGATAATGCGGTCAAAAGTCTTAGGAATCGGCGTGCATGCATGAAGAGAATGAGGAAGGCAGATGAGGCACGAGAGGTATGTCAGGGGCCTGGGCTGCTACCACTAGGCTACTGAGGTAGTTTAGGTAGGATTAGGCAGAAGATTAGAGTATGGAAACAAGTATCTTCACGCCAGGTCCCTAACGGGGTAGGCAGAGAGTGTAGAGCGCCGGATACCCCCCGTATCCGGCGCTCTACACTCTCTGCCTACCCCGTCCATACTCTAATCTTCTGCCTAATCCTACCTAAACTACCTCAGTAGCCTAGTGGTAACAGGCCACTACTATTACGTTGGGATCCAGGGTCCGATTCCCGGGTCGGGGGATATGAGAGATAACGGTATTAAATCCTTTATCTCTGGTTCTATTGGGACTTTTCCATTTCCGAAAAGTTTCTTAGTACCTCGGAGTTTGGTTGTGTGACCGGAGATGTCAACAGGCTCGCCACCTGTTACATGGGCAGAGAATGTGTAATAATACTACGTATAGAATGGACACTTCCACGTCCCGCCCGATTTTCCCGCATCACCCAATCTCCTCCGCTCTTATGGGTGCCGGTTGGTATATTCTACGTGCTACGCACACAGGTGCACAGGATTGATGTATGTGTAATAGAAACCAAATTAAGCGTTTGTATGGAATTTTGGCGGAGTGTCCGCGGTGTGACATGGGCCAAAACTTACCGGCAAATCATGGGTGTTTGCATGAATGCTAGAATGTATGCATTTACCTCTGCCCACCCCTTTGGAGAGAGAGATAACAGGCGTGAAGTTACGTTTTTCTGCTTAAAAAACCACCGACCTTGTTGTGAATCACCGAGGCAACAACATTTCATCCTTAAACAATATTTTTCTGGCTCTGTTGCAAAATTATCGTCAGCATAATAAAGACCTGGAAGAACGAGACGTCAAAAAAAATAAATAGAAAGTAAACAACCTACATAATAACTTATTGCCGCTCGTCGACCCTTATCTTCAACTAGCAACTCCTGCTTCGCATACAAATCAAGAAAATCCTAACTGAAAATTATAAATGTAACGTAAATAGACCTTCAATGAAGACTTGAATAACCTCGAAAGCATCATCTGACTGCTTGAGATAAAAATAATGTCAACAATGAAGAGAAAACTCCAAGTGTGGACGACCAGTAAACACTTTTTATCTTACGCTGCAGACGAAGTAGTTGAATAGCGAAGTTAATAGAATTTTTCGATTTGAAAATATTTCTGCGGCTTACTAACGTTTTGGTTTAATTAAAAATTCGTCCGCAATCGACTTGTGTACGTTTAGATTTTAGGAGAACCTTTCTCATATTTTTTATTTTATTTATTTTTTACAAATTGATACAAAATTATCATCAGCAGAATAAAGATTTCGTAGAATGAGGTGTCGAAAACGTGAGATAGAATACAAACCACACAGACCCTTCGAAGTTCTTGATTCGGGACAAAAAAAAGTACTATGTATTCTTTTTTCTGATAGCTCCGACCAAAGAACTCAGGGACCCAGCGTTATAGTAGTGGCCTGCAGCCACAGGCCTGCTGAAGCAAATTAAAATGATTACTTGCATGATTTTAGAATCTCTTGCAGAATTAAAATTAACTTTGCCATGTATATGAAAATATTGATCAGTGATTAGTCGCATGTTTACAAATTTCAAGAAATAATTTCAACATTAGCATGAACAACATTTATGAACAATTTTGAATTGAAAACGTTACTCTATCTTAAAAGAAATAAGATAGCAAACCTCAGTTAAACCGTAATTTCATATTTTTATCGAGCACTAGCTGTATCTACGATTGTTCAGTATCTTCCCGGACGAAGTCGTGGGCGCAGCTAGTATAAAAGTAGCCTTAGTTACTCCTTATTACATAATCTATCTGGCAGTGAAAGTCCCGTCAAAATCGGTCGTGCCATTGCTGAGATTAGCGAAGACAAACAGACAGACAGACAAAATTTGTATTAAATGTATGCTATTCTGCTATAAAACGCTTTTTAACAAATGGATAGTATGCATGCAATTAGTAAAAAGCGGTTATTTTTATATTACAAACAGACACTCCAATTTTATTTATTAATAAAGATGTATAGATTTCACATTACTGTACGTTTGGTTTCTAACAATCCCCAAAGTAAACCAATGACTGTCTTGATCACAACTCATGATACACTTCCATCGCTACACAGAAATAATCTCTTACCGATCATAAAAGCTATTTGACATCTGACAGTAAGTTATCAATAAAAATAAGGTCACGACATTATCAAGAATGCTGTTATCGATTCCAATAAATGCCTCTCTTTTATTTTAGGCAGTGAAAAAAGGGACTTACTTTGGTAGTCGTATCCTCATTAAAATTCCATTAGGACATCGTTGAGTTGAATATGGTAAGGGATGTTTTAACGTCCAAATTGTTTTTGTATTCCTTAATAGCATTACGATGTGCGTATTATTTGTGTTAGCTTCTAATACGATTTTAATATAATGTCGTTCTATACAGTTGTTTTGGTTATATTCTTAAAATTTGCATTTTGTTTTAGCCGGGTTTTGTATTTGGATCCGTTTTTAAAAAGAGATTCTCATTAAAACCATGTATTTATGGCATTGCCTATTCAATTTACATGAAGGGCAAGCAAATTAGCTAAAGAGTATTTGTTGTTAAATATTCCAATTTTCAATTTTTTTTAAAGTAGCCTAAAGTAATTGATAGAATTTGTAATTGTAATATACTTAAGTTTTGTTGCACCTATTTATCATAGATTCAAATAGCCACTTTCTCTTTCAAAAGATAAATAGACGTAACTCCGATTCAGGCTTAAAAAAAGTAAAAAGCTGGTTTTTATAAAGTCGAATGCATGTTTTTGCTAAAATTATTGTTATCCTCAAAATACAAAAAACAAATTTGATAACACGTCAACATTTCACAATATCTTCTTTTAAAAAAAATCCCCAACACCGGTTTACTCTGAGTAATCAAATAACGCGCAAACAAAAATGAAAAACTCAAGTTATGCGAAAAGCCTCGACTAAATAAAACTGCATACAGTTACAACAAAAACGTTCAAGAAAATTCAATTAACCAAAACTATTTCTGTGACCCTCAAAAAAGGCAAAAAAGCGAGAGAGAACGATAACAAAGTTCCAACAGTCTTGCGGAGCAGGCATCCATGAATTATACAATTTATGGCAACCTCCAATTAGTTCTTTATTGACCTAAAAATCTCCGGAGTCTAGTGAACCACTCTTCACATTTTAATGAAACTGTTTTTCAATTGTGACTTTGTTGAAACTATACGAAAATGGAATGCATTTTTGTTTACATTTTTTATGTTACTAAAGTAGCCGGCGAATAAACTTATACGTTTGCATTTTTAAATATCACTGCTTAGCAGTTCCGTATTCCAGTTAGACAAACATACTATCATCCACCAACCTGCATTGGAGCAGTATGGTGGAGTACAGGCCTCCCCAAGAAGAAGAAGGTGGTAGAGCTCCACGGAGCTCGCGGGCGTAGGCACCACCGCATTACTTAATATACTTGCCGCTAAATGGTAGTGTTAAGTACTATCGTGTTCCGGTCAGGTGGTAATGAACGGCCCTGTAATTTCCGGCACAGAGGCATAACACCTCAGGCCTCAGGAGTGGTAACGCACCTGCATTTTGATCTTGATCTTTGTGTGGGTGTCTATAGGCTGCAGTCATCACTTAACATCAATGTGAACTGCATGCTTTTTTGCCACGGCCATTACGTAAAAAAAGAAGGGAAGAGACTCGTGCCCAGCAGTAGATCATAAAAAAGTGTTGTTGACAATGCCAAACATGCTATTGTAATTTCAACAGTTTTTATATTCCTGTGACATAATGTTTATAAATACGTAACGTACGTACGTAACTTCACGCCTGTAATCCCCGAAGGGGTAGGCAGAGGTAAATGCATGCATTCAATCATACATGCAAACACCCACGACTCGCCGGTTACGTTTTGGCCCATGTAACAGGTGGCGAACCTGGTGCCATCTCCGGGCACATTACCAAACTCCGGGGTACTGGGCAACTTCCAGAAAATGGAAAAATCCCATTAGAAGCAGAGATAAAGGATTTTAAACCGTTATCTCTGATAGTCCCCGACCCGGGAATCGAACCCAGGACCTCCAGCGTAATAGTAGTGGCCTGCTACCACTACGCTACTGAGGCAGTTATTAAGTTATGTTTATAAATGTTTTTAATAAATGATTACGCATAATTTTCGTTCGAAATTTGGACCGATTGTCATGATTCTTGTTTTAATCGATAGTTTAAATATGCATCCAACTTGGTCCCATTTTAATTTCATTAAAAAAACCTCCTGGAAAGACACGATAATTGAAGTTGATTGCAGATTCATGCACAATATTTTATTCATGTACTACATCCTCGTATTATTTTTTACTGTGCCACTCCCGAGCCTAAGTTATTATCCTCTGTTAGATATTATAGGGTCTTACATCACCAACTGACCAGAACAATGCCGTTTAGCTATACAAAATAGGAAAAAAAACCATGGCCCTCAGATATAAAAGACCGACCTCTGAGACTGAGGTGGTAAAATTATTATGTGCAGCTACCTCCATCAATTTCGCAAACTTCTTGCGTAGCGTTCAGGATTAACACAAAAGTTACTAATTGTGTCTTGAGGTCTTACAGACGGTTACAGTTGAGCTTTTATTCTACTGAGTATTCGATCCCATGTTGGTGATAATCGCCAACTATCTTCTTTTCAATTTTCAAGTTGAAAAGAAATTTGGATGTTTTTTAATCTCAATAGCCTCGCGAACTATTTTTGGAATTGGTCTGTGTTCTGTAGCGAGTATTCGAGTTTTGTCAAATATGATGAGTTGGTTTGTCCGCTATTTGATCACAGACTGTAGACCACTAGCTCTACGGTGTTTGACATCAACAATATGTTCTTTAATTCTGGTAGAAACCGCTCTCTTTGTTTGGCCTATATAAAAAAGTCCATAATCACACAATCGATTTGTAAATACCGGAATTTTGTAACTACAAGAACTGCTATTAATTAAGAATATGATACGAAATTGCGTTGCCAGTATAAATAAATAAATATTGTGTTTACACAGCAGGTGGAAATTTATTTGTTTTCGCATAGTTTGTTTTCCGTTGATTTAACTTCGGGGTGATGACATTGATTTATTAACGTACTCTCATCGCAGTAGCTTTTGTATTGTTTCAGCTATATTACTAAACTTGGTAAGAAATTTTCATACAGTTGCCTTCAGTGGAAGTATTTATTACATTTGTAACGAAATTATTAAAGTTATTCATTGTTTAAACATTAATGGGGACGATAAAATTACTTGGTATAAAAACAGCCAAAGAAAGACTTTCTTTGGCAATTATTTCTAGAATAGTCTTAGTAGACTACCCCTTCGTTCTTCTCTCTCTACTCAGACCTACTACCTTCTGCTTTTTAGGAAAGAAAACATCCTTATTCACTTGATACACACATACATAAAGCAGAAAAATAAAACAATGAAACAAATAGAAAAAAAAACACATAAAGAATGGCTGTGTGAAATCAAGTGAAAGGCATTTATTCAGCTATTCGTTGTGCTGCAATACTGATTTTTATGTAACAGTAGTGGGAAACAACAGTTCTTAGTAGAATACAACGGGCTACAGGACACTAGCCCAATCACATGGAACTATTCATACAATTTTTTTTATATAATGAAGTGGCAAACAAGCATGCAGTTCACATTGATGTAAAGTGATGACTGCAGCCTATAGACACCCACACAAAGACCAGAGGTCAAAATGCAGATACGTTGCTACTTCTCAGGCCTAAGCTGTTATGCCTCTGTGCCAGAAGTTACAGGGCCGTACATTACCACCTGACCGGAACACGATAGTGCTGAACACTACTATTTAGCGGCAAGCAAATTAGGTAATGCGGTGGTGCCTACGCCCGTGAGCTCCGTCACTGGAGCTCTAACTTAATGCAACTCTGTTCACTTACGAAAATAAGCACAGGAGTCATAACAGCGTTGTTAATTAAAAGCCACTATGTACCTTTGGACGCAATAGAGTTTTCAAACCCCATTGACTGTAAAAATCTGATTAAAGTGAATCGAGTTTCTGTAAAGACACGCCCATTTAGCACCCTCACCCCTGTCGACTCAGTCATAATATCGGAAAATGTA
This sequence comes from Macrosoma leucophasiata, assembly GCA_036365455.1. Taxonomy (NCBI): domain Eukaryota; kingdom Metazoa; phylum Arthropoda; class Insecta; order Lepidoptera; family Hedylidae; genus Macrosoma; species Macrosoma leucophasiata. Next base: position 3,625,684 of record JAWQUS010000014.1, on the reverse strand, counting down.
ATTATACCTCGCATCAGGAATTGTGATTGGAGATTGCATCGGAATGCACACGGTGAGAGGTAAGCAGAAGGCCGATCCGCGGATATGAATACAAATAAGGCTATTTTTTCGTTTAAAAATTTTCAGCGGTAAAACTAAAGGCTACCGAAGTTCAAATTATATTTTAAGGCGACTGCCATCAAAGTACTGATAAAAATTGTTTTTTCTAAAACATAACCTTTGCCAAATAATACTTACCGCTAAATGGTAGTGTTCAGCACTATTGTGATCCGGTCAGGTGGTAATGTACGGCCCTGTGATTTCCGGCACAGAGGCATAACACCTTAGGCTTCAGGAGTGGTAACTCATCTGCATTTTGACCTCGGTTTCTGTGTGGGTGTCAATAGGCTGCAGTCATCACTTAACATCAATGTAAACAATGCATGCTTGTTTGTCACTTCTATAACATAAAAAAATAAAGGACAGGTAAGTTCTAGATGAATCTAGAATTTACCTGACCTTCATTTTTTTATATACATATTTTATAGTTTTTTATTGCTGAAGAACAGAATTTGCAAGCGAAACAATGATCAGCTTCAATGTTCAATTTTTATTACAATTTCACCGGTGAATGATTACGTCGAGATTTTTTAAAGAAAGCTAATTTCTCACAATATGCCCCAAAATACAGAACTACTTGAATAGTGTCTAACATCTGGTTATTTAATGTGGAACAGGGAATTGGAAATGTGGAAATTATACCTACAAACAAGCGGAGTTGTCATGGTTTCTCCAGTATCGTCCATAGTTGCCGATATTTTCATGTTCAATTCAATTCAATTCAATTCATTTATTGCATAAATCATGAGATGTTTAGTACAGGTGGTAATAATAATTATCTAAGTACATCATGAAACCCTCTTGGGTATGGCAATATTGTTGGCGAGTAATTAAATTATAGGTACATATTTTAAATTGCAAAATTACATAAAACTATTTGAACGTGAAGCAGATTTCATTTCATTTATGTATTATTATCATGTCAATTTAATATTGGAAAACAGTATTGTTATTATATAATGAACCCTAAGGCTTTAGATTTAATAGGTATTTTCAATAAAATATTCAAATTAATTAAAAATGTCATAGATGTTTATCATTATAAAATTCATTAAGATTGTAATAGCATTTGTTGCTAAGAATGGATTTCAATTTATATAAAAATCGATTTGTGTTTTGCTCCTGTTTTAATTCAAATGGTAACTTATTGAATATCCGTATTGCACTGGCATACGGGCTTTTCCTGAATAGGTCGATGCGACTTGGAGGTAATTTTGTCATGGAGGACATTGAGGGGCAGGTCTTAAGCACTATACCTATAACACCTCGCATTTATAAACAGTATGTAAATTATAGGTCACCATATCATGAACGCTATGCAAGGCGTTTACGAAATCGATGGAGGTAGCTGTATATAATTTTCAAACTTCTGTAAGATGAATATCACCTTTGTCTGCCCGGGACCACTGAAACCGAAAGGGACCGTAACGCCAGGTTGATTATGAAAATCCCCTGACGCGAGAAAATAAAGTTTTATTTCAATGACAGCTAAATGTTATCGATCTTCAGTGATACTAATTAATATAAAACTAGCTGACCTGGCTAACTTCGTATTGCCTCAGAATGAAATAATGTGTCAAAGGTTTCATAGATACGGACTATTCGTATGTGAAAATTAAATTGTGGTTTTTACTATTTCTCTTCAATTTCTTCTTATTTTTTTACCTTTTAAACCTTTGCATCCAAAACACATTTAAAACCAAAATTAGCCAAATCGGTAAAGCCGTTATAGAGTTTTAGTGAGACTAACGAACAGGAATTGATTTTTATATATATAGTTAATACGCATAAAAAAAGAAATTAAGTTCGCGCGATTTAAGAGAAAAAATTATGCCAGAAAAATAACATTCACATATTAAAGCCATATTTTAATCAGTTAATCATCAGATGAAGTGTGAACCTAACATTATTTGGCTCTTAGCATCGAAAGTAAGTAAACCAAAATATTGGACACACTAAAGTCTAGGAATGACTGATTCGCTAAATGACTACATAGCTAGCACGACTAAGATCCAAACAAATAGAAAGCAAATTAAACACACCACCATAGAATATCTACACTATAGCCTAGAATTAGCACTGAAACTTGCGTTTGCACGTCATATACGTAGGCATATAAAACCGAAGCCTTTGACGTTTTTGAGTGGCACTCTGTAAGAACGTCTGGCGGTAGTGTAAAGCCTCTCTTCAAACGCTCCGATTTGCTTTTACACCTTAGGGTGGTGCAATGTTAGCATTTTGCAAGTACGTTTCTTTGATGATAAGGCCGCTAATTAATAAAGTTGCTAATGACACCTCATTAGTGGCTTTGGGAACGATACAGTGTTATGACGAGAATCTGCATCATGTCTATCCAACTACCATTTTGGAATGAAAGTAAAAAATCACGTAATCCTAATATAAGATATTCAGAACAACGTATATTGTTTCTAAATCATGAATTGGTTGAAATTTCTAAGTTCTGTATTTGTACGATACCTAATATTATTTAATATAATTAGTCTTATTAAAAATTAAAGTTGAAATTAAAAATAAAATATATTTTTTTAATTATAAATGTATTAATTTGAAATGTATATTATAGTGTAAGATGCACAATAATTTTTGATATTATTAGATATAGTTTAATTCTATAAAATATAATTAATTTAATAAAGGACAACATTTATGTTAGTCAGCAGTAAAGAAAACACAGTAACTTGACATCTAATAATAATATTTATTTTTAGGACGGCAGAGCAGTTTGTGGCGGGCTGTTGATCAGCGATACTACCCACTCGAGTTATTCCGAGAGAACTGGGCTCCATCTCGTCCGCCGTCCGGCTGGATTGAGCATCGGCTCTCTCATCTCTGACTTTCTTTCATTGGCTGGTCACAGCAGGGTGCTTAAGGTATTGCACTTGCAGTAATCTGAACACCTGAGGCTGTTACCAAATTTTTAATATTTTCAAAAATGTACAGCCGATTTAAAGGAAAGAAAACAAATCAATTTGTTAATATCTTCTAAATAACCTTGCCAATAAATATAACAGCACCTCGTTGTGTATTTATTCTTCATTATCAGTTTACTTTCTTATCCGCACACTTTTTTATGTAATGGAAGTGGTAAGCAAGCGATCTGCATGCTTGTTTAACATTGATGTTAAGTGATGACTGCAGCCTATAGACACTCACACAATGACCAAGGTCAAAATACAGATGCGTTACCACTTCTGAGGCTCTAAGGTGTTACGCCTCTGTGTCGGAAATTACAGGGCCGTACATCACCTGACCAAAACACAATAGCTGAACACTACCATTTAGCGGCAAGTATTTTAGGTAATGCGGTGCCTGCGCCCGCAAGCTTCGTCACTGGAGCTCTACCAACAGTTACTTTACCACCACCACCAATTTTTTAGAGATAATGTCGATTTGGTCTTCTAGTTATACGAAGTCATTGTTACCAGTCTCTGGGGAGATTTTCCAAACTCCACCACTTATGTTGCTTGTTTGGTAGTTTTGTTTTCCAGATCGGGCTGTCAGGCCATTGCTTTGGTCGATTTTCGTGTCGTCAAGGACGGGCTGGTACACGTTACATTTTGAGAACACCCGAAACCGACACTGCCATGTGAATTTCTGATATAGTACAGTGGGCTTCCGAAGAAACGTAAGGCATGATAGCAATAATCCACAATGTTACGCTTTAATAATTGTAAGAATTTCCCAGTTAACTTAGTTGATCAGAAAGAATGTTTTATTTGTGCGGTCGTGGATTCGATCCCGCTGCCCAGTAGTAAATATAACTTTGCTACAAAAATGCATCGTAGAATTCCACTATAAAATAATTAGATGAAGTAGAAATGTTTTTCAGGAGCCTAATTATATTAAATTTATGAACAAACTGAACTGAGTTACAGAACAAGAGATAACAAATTAATAAATCTTCAAATTAATTAATATTAAGATTTTCACTGGTGGTAGAGCTTCAGTGACGGAGCTCGCGGGCGTAGGCACCACCGCATTACCTAATATACTTGCCGCTAAATGGTAGTGTTCAGCACTATCGTGCTCCGGTCAGGTGGTAATGTACGGCCCTGTAATTTCCGGCACAGAGGCATAACACCTTAGGCCTCAGGAGTGGTAACGCATCCGCGATTTGACCTTTGTCTTTGTGTGGGTGTCTATAGGCTGCAGTCATCACTTAACATCAATGTGAACTGCATGCTTGTTTACCACTTCCATTACATAAAAAAAAAAAATAAAAAAAAAAAATAATAATGAATACTTATTTAAAACAAAGGGAAAAATATATAGGTATTTACAAACAAACGACACTAGAACATATTATATAACAACAAAGTAATGGTATCGATCACTTTGATTTCCGAGGGGACACAGTGAAACACGTCTCTGACACATTACACGAAGAATGTCTATGACTTAGAAGTTTACAGAATGAGTAGTATTACTGTATTGATGAATTGATGAATATCTCTTCGCAATTGATTGATTGTTGATATTTCTAAGTAGTTATTTAAGTACGATTGATGACGAATTACGGGTACAAGAAAATTGGAGATACTGAAACTGGCAAATTTTTTTTTTGTTTCTAAGGTATTTGAGATTTAAAAAAGAATGTGTCATTTTAAGGTAATAATGGTAAAACTTCTGCTCATGATTATTTATTTAAAGTAGGATTATGATTTTTGATGTTACAAAATATATTTTTATCTATATACATATATAAAAATCAATTGCTGTTCGTTAGTCTCGCTAAAACTCGAGAACGGCTGCACCGATTGGCTCATTTTATTTATTTATTTATTTAATATTCAATGCACATGGAACATACGTAAATATGGCGGACTTAATGCCATATGTCATTCTCTCCCAGTCAACCATAGGGTAGTTAAGAGAGTTATCAAAAAGGTGCAGAAGAAAAACTAAAAGTTAGAAATAAAAACTAATAGCAAAATTAAAATAAAGATAAAAAAATATATATAAATATATAATATAAATGGATACATATAATAAAACAGTAAAACCCGCGTGTCTATACATTGTATATATTTACGAAAAACTAATTGGGGGCGATGTTAAAATAGTATTAGAACACTTTTCAATAATTTTTAATTTTATTGTCTGTCTGTTTGTTCCTTTTTCCAGGCTAATCTCCGAAGATACTGGACGGATTCGAATGAAACTATTTGTGGTGTATAGATACTAAGCCTGGCCAATATATAGGCTACTTTTTACTGCGGGAAAATCCCTAATTCCCAGGGGAATCTCTACATTTAATAAAATCGTAGGAAAGTCAATACTGTGCATTGAATATTTTTTAAAAGAATACTTGGGACGTGATCTACAATAGAAATCGAAGCCAAAAATATTGTTATCAGATTTTTTGTCTGTATGTATCCCGGAAACTAAACTAAATAAGTACCTACTAACAGGTCCGCTCAACATATAGGCTACATATTATCACGCTATCTCCTACGGGGGAAGAGCTGTAAATCTTTAAAATCATAGGAAAGTCAAAACTGTACATTGATTTTTTTGATTTAAAGAATACGTGGGGCGTGATCTACTATCGATATCGAAGCCAAATATATTGTTTGTTTTGTCTGTTGATGTTTGTCTGTTTGTATGTGCGAGCTAAACTCAAAAAGTAATGGATCTTAATGGATTTACTTCAAATTTTGCATGAATATCTGAGAATTTTCAAGGACACCGCATTGGGTAAAGTTTATAGGTACCGTGCATCCAAATAATGGCGAAAGCTATTTCCTGCGGTTGTTACTTCACACGGTCCGAGGCCCAACGTATTTAATTTTTCTGAGGACACTTGATGGCGTGGAGTATCCCACTTACCACGCAGCCTGCGTAGCACGTCGCCTTCTCGACGGTTACCAAAACTGGGATTACAACCTCGCGGAGGCAAGCGTCAGTGACGGAGAAATATCGCCATCATCTGTCTGAAGATTTTCTACGAGCTTTGAGACACGTGGTACTGGAGACGAAGTCGAAGTAACTAATGAACGCATGCTGAAAATCTGTATTAGTTCATTTCAAGATGTGGTCATTTCCACCACCGATTGAACTATCGAATATGGGTTACCAGCTCCCTAAATCATCACCGCATCAAGACCGTAGAAATTGGGAGTATAACGCTGAGACAAATTACGATCCGGGCGAAATGATCATGTCGCTTTGTTCTGTTCAGAGCTAAAACAAATTTATGATACCGTCCTTGAAAGCGTTGGGCAAAACCAGGGTAAAATGTTTTTCTCCTGGATTTTGGATGCTCCTGGTGGAACAGGAAAAACATTTGTTATCACTGGCATACTTGCAGAGTTCAGGAGGTAAGTCAAAGTTGCTATTGCTGTAGCGTCGCGGGGAATTGCTGCCACACTGCTTCCGGATACCAAGACAGTACAGGCCATGTTTAAAATTCCCTTATATTTAGAGAGCGCCGAAATGACTGTTTTTGGTGTGTCATGTAACAGTGATAAGGGACACGTGCTCAAGGATTGCTCTCTAATTGTATGGGATGAGTGTACGATGGCCAAGAGAAAGGCAGTTGAGGCCGTGGACAGAACCCTGCAGGACATCCGAAGGAACGAACATTTGAGTGGGTGGTGTCACATTACTGTTCACTGACGATTTCTGGCAAACGCTTCCCGTGGTTACGCGAAGATCGAGGGCTGACGAGATGTATGCTTTGTTGAAACGATCTTAACGAGTTCGTACCTACGCTGCGCTTGACCATTAATATAAGGGCTCGGATCGACGGCAATGCACGTGCTCAAGAATTTTCTAATGTCCTTCTAAGTCTTCGCGGAAGCACTCTACCAGAAGAGAAAGGTGGATAGGTGGTGTTTCCAGAGTCTCTCGACAGAGATGTACCCAGGTGAGAAGAACTCATTCTCGGTGTCTACGGGCATTAGTCGTATACCGCACCAGCAGAATACGACGTTTTGAGTGTGTAAACGGGCCATTTTGACGCCCAAAAATGATCAGGCTGCAGCAATTAATAGACAATGAAGTGGTCTAACAAATAGTATGTATCTATCAAACCTTTGACACATTATTTCAATGTGAAGCAATACGGAGTTTGCCGGGTCAGCTAGTGTGATATAAAAAAGAGTTAAATTTCTTAAATATATATTATAATATATAGCTTTTAGATTTTTTTTTTTTAAGTAGGTAAGTTATTTTTTTTAGTTACAAATCTACATAATAAACGCTTGTTTTTTATTTCATGAAAAATTCAGAGGCCAATTTATTAGTTATCAATTTATACTTGTTTCCATTTGAACAGTTTTCTTGATATATTCGTGTTTTTGTAATTTTATGCTTGTAGTTTTTAATTCGCTTATCTATCTGGAATCAAGCAAAGATATGTTTTTTATTGTAAATTTGAAAATTTTCTTATTTTTTATTTGTTTAATGCCGCAAACTTGAATTACCAACTATAGACTGTGTATTCCAATACAGTATTGTACGACGTGAGACGCCATTCAAGTGGTCGAGATCAAAGGCAGTCTCACTTTGAAGTAGGTGTGTGAAAGATGTTGACTAGATACGGCATTATGTAGAGCCGTCTGTCTAGAGGGTGTGCATTCAGATGATGATCTTTGTTGTTAACAGTCAGATGTTCCACAGGTAACGTCAGATTAGATGCAAATTGATATTCACATATGTAACACGCAGACGCGAATATGACGAAGCGAATCACGCATTGACTTCAGATCTTTCTAAACGAACGGTTTCTAGAGTATCCTCTATTTATCTCGGGTTCTAGAGGTGACTGAGGAAAACCAGATTCAGCGAATACGAAGCGCATTGGAAAGTCAAGGAGTGACATAGGTTGTGAATAACGAATGACCTTGAGAAATAGCTCCGACAGCATCCTGAACACGTTATAGTGTTAAACATGCAAGTCACTGTTTGTTCGCCGAATAAAACTAGTCCAAACTAATGCGTGTTAAAAGATTGGCAAAATATTTTTAGTACCAGTAATCCATAAGTATAACTGGAACCGGAATTATTCGAACCTGTGTATAATAACACGCCAATAATAAATGTTTCCTGTTATTTATTGTTTTATATTTGTTTGCTAGTCTTAGGAGTTGAGTTAAGAGCAAAACTCCAGGAACGATGGAATAAATAGTTCATGGTGTTATATGACCACATATTTTCTAACAGAGGCAAGTATTTTAGATTTTTGAAGTGGCACCAGATGCATGGCCAAATATTTTTTTTTATGTGATAAGAGAGAGACAAGCTGACGGGTCACCAGATGGAAGCTAGTCATCGTCGCCTATAAACATTTGCAACACCAGGGGAATTGTCAAAAACGCTGCCAGCCTGAAGGACTCTTTTGACGCCGTTTTTGAAGAACTCGATATTATAGCACCGATGGAAGACTTCGAAGAGAAGTACGTTCCCAAAATGTACACTTCTGTGTGAAACGCGAACGCGAGTTTTCAGGTAAATTTTTTTTTGGTTACTTACTCATCGTCAATGGGAAATATACAGTGCGCAGCAAGATATTGCACATCGACCATAGGAAAGAGAGTTCGGATCATTTCGGTACTGTAGAGCACTATGTCTTTCGCAAATAACCTGTGACGTTTGTCAATTTTGATAAACTTTTGTCCAATAGCGGACTATAAAGGCGCGGGCCCATCGCGTCGCATGGAGAGGTTGCGCACGTGTATTAAGCTTCGCTTTATATGAAATTGTATGTGGTAATGTCCACTGCAACCCACGAAAAGGCTACACATGAATTGACGTCATTGACACATGCGTGGATAGCTCGAATAGTCGGTGTAACCGCCTATTCGCCGATAGCTCAACGCTATCAACGTGGGACTACGTTTCCACTGAGGGTACATGAATATGGCCCACAACTATGTACAGCTCGCTTATCTATCCTTGGATTGCAATAGGACGTGCGTAGCCTCCGTGCGCTGTGCCACACCACGCTATACATTATTCGTGTACACTAGTGGAAACATTGATACACTTTGTCAGACAAATTAATACACGCAGCTAAAATGCGCCTCGTGTCCGTGCACAGCAAGCGTCGCGGTGGGCTTTCAGTGTTTACGTAAGCAGTGTGCAGCAGCGATAACGCTCTACGAAGTCGAAACTAGCCGATTTTCTCTTTCCTAAGCTCGATGTAAAAATATTTCTTGGCGGGTACTGTAGCTCATTTATCACTTTTGATGTTAATAAAGTTCCCTTAGAAATTAATAAGGTTGACTCTATTATAAATCTATGAATACTCAAATCGCCGAACTTATTTTATTTTCAAGTTCAATACGACACTCAATTTCAAATTTGTAATTTTAATCACAAACTCAAGTCCCATCGTTTCCAATTAACTTTCAAATTGTTCTGGGTCCCTGCTTTCATTACTGCTGCCAATTTAATAAAAATGTCAAGCACGAACTAGGTGTTGAATTTTGAAATATAAAGACGTTTGATTATTAATTTCTAGTTCAATTTAGAAAAGCAATGTAGTCACGTGAATGTTATAAAAGTTTTGTTAAGTCTGGATTGTTCGATTGATGTTAATTAAGTCTAGACGCCACGGTCAAAGTCGAAGTGCAGTTACTTTTGAACAAATCTGTACATTGAAAATTTAATGTAATAATTATCTTATTTAGTAAATATACTTGATCTGGAAGCGCGCAGGGCTCCGCGGCTGGTGTAGATTGCAAGCGATCTACTCGGTTAAGCAATACGGGCGCGGTCGGGTGTGTGATGGATGACCGCCAGTGGCAAATTAAAATACGCGTTTCCGTGCTTCGGAGGGCGTGTTAAACCGGTCGGTCCCGGTTGTTATCGATAGATGGCAGTCGTTAAATCTTGTCGGAGGCCTTATGGGCGGTTTGAAAACATCCGATAGCGGGTTGGCCACTTACCCTTTTCTCCACCAACCCGCGTTGAACCAGCGTGGTGGAGTTAACTGCAAGACTCCCCCCAATTACCTATTAAAAATTCAAGCTGTCTCTATATCTGTTGTTAAAGAAGAAAAGAGACAGAGTAACGTAATGGAATCCCATCGGATTCGATAGTAAACTTCTAATACATTTCTGGTTCCATTGTAATGGATGAATACTCTATGTACGATTAAATTACGTCAGGGAATTAATTAAACGATGTTTTGTTGAGAATTAAATAAATGTAATTCTAAAAAGTTGCCAAATGTTATTAAGATTACTGTTGTAACATCATCAAAATAATTGTTTTTTATATTATTTCGCATTAACACATGCTTGTGAAATATATTTTATTTTTTAAAGAAAAATGGAAAGAAGATGGCGCTGCTGCTACCATAAAGCAATGCAATAGATGTGAAGGAAAGATTTGACAAATCGGGCAGGGCTTTAGTATCTCAATTGGAAGAGCAGCTGGACTAGATTCCCAGTAGGTCGCGAGTTCGAGTCTCGCCTGAAGTCAATTTTTTTCTTTCCATTTTTCTTTAAAAAATAAAATATATTTCACAAGCATGTGTTAATGCGAAATAATATAAAAAACAATTATTAAGGGTAAAAAGCGACTTCTTTACGATATTCAATAAACTGAAAAGTCTATTATATCGGTTGCCTAACTAGCATAGTTGGTAATAGATGGCGCTGCTGCTACCATAAAGCAATGCAATAGATGTGAAGGAAAGATTTGACAAATCGGGCAGGGCTTCAGTAGCTCAATTGGAAGAGCGGCTGGACTAGATTCCCAGTAGGTCGCAAGTTCGAGTCTCGCCTGAAGTCAATTTTTTTCTTTCCATTTTTCTTTAAAAAATAAAATATCATCAAAATATGTGATAGATAATCATGCTCATTAAAAAAACACAGCCTAAGAACATCTACATATTTTTACTGGTGGTAGAGTTCCAGTTTAGGAACTGGAGGCGTAAGCACCACCGTATTATTGTGTGACCTTCAGACCGAATTTCGGTCATGGCGGCCAATCTCAATGGAGACTAGCCAACTGCGCTGGCGATATTATACTGACAGGTGTATGCGCAAACACAGGTGCACTCTCTTTTCCCTCACTCTCGTAATCCGATGGGACGGCAATCCGACACGATCGGCGAGAGATCGGGCGCAGGACCAACGACTTTACCTGCTCTCCGAGGTACCGGTACCAGACTCTGGGCTATTACCAGGAATTTCCTCAGAGAAAAAACATCGGTTTGAAAATGAAGATTTGTGTAACCTTTGTCGGTGAAACATTAGTGAACCATAAGAAATACCTACGATTGTAAAATTTCAAGAATTTTTTTCGTGTTTTTCCAGTGAGACCATAACAAAAATGAATTTTAATAAATTACATGAAAATTAAACCGAGACACTTGAAAAAATAAAAGCTATAGAATTTCTATTTAACAGTAATAATAGAGACTTAGACTTGTAGGCGAGATTTTTCGCTCACTTTCTGATACAAAAAGAATTATTCCCTTTTGCGTTCTTCTTCGCGTTTGCCGCGGAAGCTTAAGTTTTGTGATTTATTAAGTACCAGTGACCGTTCCTAGCTTTTGTTGAGTATTAAATACTTTTAAATAAAGCCGTTCTCGAGAGACACTCGGGGAAAAATCTTTGTTGGAACTTGAACATAAAATTGATTCGATTGAACGAACAGAGAGCCGAGTCTCGAGGATTTTTTATTTGAATTGGATTGTTTTTATTCATAGGTTTTTTTTATGAAATGGTAATGACAAACAAACATGCAGTTTACATTGATGTTAAGTGATGACTGCAGCCTTTAGACACCCACACAAAGACCAAGATCAAAATGCTGATGCGTCACCACTACTGATGCCTAAGGTGTTATGCCTCTGTGCCGGAAATTACAGGTCTGTACATTACCACCTGACCGGAGCACGATCGTGCTGAAGGAATAATAATAGGCTTAACTTCTTCGTATCATGTCATCATTGAACGTATGAATGTATAGATACCTACCTAAACCTAACCTACCTAACTTTCCACGTCACGGATATTATGTCGTTACGCTTTCAAAGACTATAAGAGCTAAGATGAGTATGTTTAAGAATTAATATCGTGTGTGCAAAAGAACCCATTGATGAATTATGTAACCTCTATTAAGCTGATAAATGGACGCTGAATGGTTGTAGACGACAAAGAATAAAAAAATTAAGACACTTTATTAGCTTGCATAAAGCCTTTTAACAAAAAATTGCGCAAGTTCTCGTCGGCTCCAAAGAATGATAAGAATTTTTGTGGTCCATGGTCCTCACATCTTTGCATCTTAAAATGTATAATTTGTCACAGCATTATGCGTTTGAGGGTCCAGAATTGTTCGTCGTTGCAATCTTTGCGGGATTTTGTGTAAAGGAGGACGTGTTTTGGCTGAAATGATGAATATTAATTGTGAAATATTTTAGAGTTTTTTATACTTTTTAGTCAAATGGTAGTGTTCAGCACTATCGTGATCCAGTAAGACGGTAATGTATGGTCAAATAAAAACTAACACAGAGACATAAGAAATTAAGTCTAAGGGGTGGCAACGAATAGCATTTTGACTGCATCTGGTTTTTGAGTAGATGTCTGTAGGCTACAGTCATTATTTAACATAATAATATATGTGAACTGCATGCTTGTTTGGCACCTCCGATACATGATAAAAAATATTACGTTACACCCACACTTACACTCACAACCCTACAGTAGGTATAAACCTGTGTCGTGGGTGCCGTTGTACACATACAAAACACACACAAACACTCAGACCATAATACACCGTAACAACTCTGTGTTAATAGATGTGATTTGACATTCGACAACGTAATCCTAAAATGGAAAGCATGTTAAATGAAGCATTGTATTATGAACATAATATTATTACAATTTCTAGCCCGAAAATATTATTATACATTTTCCAACATACATTTACATTAAACAACGCAATGACTCGACAAAACAAAGTAAATCATAAAATATATATCGAAAAAAACTCGCTAGGTCCCGCGACGGCTTGACAGGGTCTACATAATGGACAAATAATGACTGAATGTTTCCCCAATTGCCCGTAATAATGGTATTCACATTTCTGTACATGTATCGAAATGGGACGTGATTTATTGTGAATATTTAATTCGAGATACGTGTGTGTCTTGATCTTTTGTCAGATGTATGATAAATATTATACCGTTGGCTGATTTAAATTTAGAGAAGGTTTGGTTTATATTTATAAGCAAGTATTTATAGAGTGAGATTTTGTATTTAGACAAAAGTTGATGTCATTATTCATTATGAGGTATTTGAATTTATCAATTTTTAATTACGTACTTGGAATGTACGTCTTGAGGTATTTTGAATTTGAATATGAAATTGGGCTCGATGATTATAAGTAAAGCCATTTTGTTTTCTGGAATTTTTATACGAGTATGTACCCGTCTATTAAGCTATCAACGGGTTCGATTCAATTTTATCAACTGATTGAAACGAAAGTTGTAAACCAGTGGGAAATTCACACGACGGACGGACGAATATGTAAACATAAGATACGAATGTTTATAAAAACCTTAAACAAACTATATTAAAATAAATAAATAAAGCGGTTATATACATACATAAAAAAAACTACATCGCCGTCGTACTGCGCCAAAGTTCCCAAAAGGCTGGCAGCATTGCCACGTTGAATGGCAATGCTGACCGAAATAATGGCCAGACCTCTGGTCACGGGAAGTGTCGACCAAACGCTTCGCAATGTCTCCAAATAAGAGACGAGCACTGGAGCCCCATGGACCTAGCGTTTCGAACCCAAATGGCACAAATAGGCAGCCATCTGAAAGACTAATGTATTTGGGTCACTTTAGGGTCTCCGCTGATGCAGCAGCAGTGCCGGCAGAACACGCCGTGTCTGGAAGATGGGACGGCGCTCGGTTGTCAACGCATGCTGCATCCCACACCAAAGGCCTGTCCTGCTTCCAAGGCATTAATGACATGCCGTCAGGTTGGATGGAAGGAGTCCTCGTCACGTGCCAAACCATTAGATCAGTGATTCCCAAAGTGGTCCATATAGACCCCCTGGGGTCTATGGGAAACACAATGGGATCTACGTATATGCGTAAATAAAAATGGCATATATGGGAAAGTGATATAAATGTAGCAAGGGGGTCCACCGAAACCAGAAAAAAATTGAAAGGGGTCTACAAGAAAAATTGTTTGGGAACCTCTGCATTAGATTCTTAAGCAGCTGGCATGCCAACGCGACGGTGGAAACAGCACGACGCAAGATATCATTCAATTGGGCATTTCTTGCATATCTACCGGCACGAATTATTGAGCATATAATATTGAATACTTGATAGCTCCGAGGAGCTATTTTTTTTTTAATTTTAATAGCACGCCACGCCAGCCGTTAAATACATAACATTCATATTCTTTTACCTTGCTCGGAAATTAAATGTGTTCTCAGACCACAGTACCGTCTGTGAATCTTGCCCCTAGTTATAATATACCTATTACCTAATATTAAGTCACCAAGGGCTCATAAAATCCTTCTAAATATGTCAAATATACATTTTATCACAAGAGCATCATTATCCCTATACGCACATTTTTCAAGTGCTTCCACACAATTAAACTAAACTAGATCAGCGAGGGACGTTATTTTATTATTTTGATTACCTTCATTCTTTTTCCTTATTACACTCAGCTTTTTTACCAAGAAATCTGTGATATTCTCGATCAAACGGTATTCACATAATTGAAGCAAATTACAGTTGGTCAGAATTTAATTTATATTAGCCCAAATACCAAATCTAAATGAGTCCACGCATTATTAATGATTTGACAATAGATCAAGACACATACGTATCTCGAATTAAGTATATATAAATCACGTCCCATTTCGATACATGTTCAGAAATGTGAATACCATTATTACGGGCAATTGGGGAAACATTCAGTCATTATTTGTCCATTATGTAGACCCCAAGCCGTCGCGGGACCTAGCGAGTTTTTTCGATATATTATTATTATATTTTATGATTTACTTTGTTTTGTCGAGTCATTGCGCTGTATAATGTAAATGTTGGTACGTTAAAAAAGACCATAAATATGTTTTGTCATATAAATTAAGTACTTTACAAGCTTGATCTGAGAGTTATATTAAAATATGATAATTATATTATTACAATGATTAAAATAACGACCAGAAACGTAGTGGTCCACGGAAAGGTAATAAAAGTAATGAAAGTAGTAAATAGCACGGAAAAGATAAATAAAGATGGAATGGTAATGTGGGCGTGGCAAGCGCACCGCAACTATGTATGAACAACCACAGTTGGGGCGAACCATTCGTTCACCGCTCGTAGTGTCGTGTAGACTGCTTTGAACGACACATCTCTGGGTAAAAATACCGTGTATTGTCAATTTTAACATGTAATATTAAATGTTAGACCTCAAGTATCAAGCGAGGAGGTATATCTTTCCATCGCTAAGTCACAAATAACATTTATTGTTATAATATTTGTAAAAAACATAAAAATATACAAAGGAATATGAATATTCCAAATTAATCTGCATTATTTAAACGTTACTGCTAGCGAATACATTGCTCGCTAAGCACTCGCTCAATTAACGCTATTACTGTCTCCGTTTGCAATGTACCGCATGTAATGCGTCCCCTACACTTCGACTATTGACGTGCGAGCTCCTTGTGATATTGTTGTGTGCGTGCGAATGCTTATTATCTACGGGCGTTGTCTTAGTGTGCAAATTTACGCAAACAAATAGCTGCCCTGAGGATTTATGTGTGGGTGATTGTTTAGATGGTGTTGCATTTGTGTAAGAAATTGCATGGTGGTTGAAAAGCGGCGACACTGGTTCTAATACTAAATTGAAGCCTTTCCATCCTTATTTATCTATTCCGTGGTAAATAGTTGCTCGTCACTCAAAGTTTGGGAGCTGAAAAACAAACCACAGCTCTTGCCTTCAATAGTAATATTATAACAGATTACGAACAAAAATACCTATTCAAGAAACTATATCGTCATAATTTCAGCACAAAAGACTTAAAATCCTTCATCTCTCATCATCTGCGAATCTTTTTTATAGTCTTTACTGGTGGTAGAGCTCTAGTGACGGAGCTCGCGGGCGTAGGCACCAGCGCATTACCTAATAAACTTGCCGCTAAATGGTAGTGTTCAGCACTATCGTGTTCCGGCCAGGTGGTAATGTATGGCCTTGTAATTTCCGGCACAGAGGCATAACACCTTAGGCCTCAGGAGTGGTAACGCATCTGGATTTTGACCTCGGTCCTTGTGTGGGTGTCTATAGGCTGCAGACATCACGTAACATCAATATGAACTGCATGCTTGTTTGCCAATTCAATTACATATAAAAAAAAAAAGTAGAAAAGCTTCTCAAATAAAAAAATATCTTCTGAATAGCAGCTCATATTCGAATACGCCATACTAAATACTAACGAACTTACCTCCGGGACTTCAATAAGACTTGTTAGTGCGTTTATTTGAGTTCTTTTCAAAATTTGCATTTCCGTTAGCATTTGGAATAACAAAATCAGACTAGTGCTTGCAACTGTATCGATAAAAATAAATAACATTTAACGTCGAGCGAGTTGTAAATATACAATAATAGAGTTTCATTTATCTACGGCACGAAAAAAAAAAAAATTTTATAAATCAACGTTGAAAATTCTACTTATATATCAAAGTTGAAAGATCTACTGTTAATGACAATATCAGCAAATTTGTATTAATTTTTTTGTGTAAAAAAGAGACTGTTTGTTTATAAAAATAATCTTAAAGGATATGAAGATGTATATTTAACACTTGTTGCTTTATGCTGGTTGGTTGGTCTCTTTTTTGGTCCCTTTTTCATTTTATTTTATTTCGTTTTCATACAAACTGGTGAAACTGTATGCCGCCTGCGTTACATAAATATATATAAAACACATACAAAAAAATATTTTCAAAGGAAGAGTGAAGTAAGAGTAAGTTAATGTACGGTTCTGTAATTTACTCACAGAGGCATAACACCTTAGGCCTTAGGCACAATTTGTATCTATACTGTGCCTCAGGAGTGGGAACGCATCAGCATTTTGACCTTGGTCTTTGTGTCTATAGGCTGAGTCATCACTTAACATAAATGTGGACTATTTTATTTAAAGAAAAATGAAAAGAAAAATTTGACTTCAGGCGAGACTCGAACTCGCGGCCTACTGGGAATCTAGTCCAGCCGCTCTTCCAATTGAGCTACTGAAGTCCTGCCCGATTTGTCAAATCTTTCCTTCACATTTATTGCATTGCTTTTTGGTAGCAGCAGCGCCATCTATTGCCAACTATGCTAGTTAGGCAACCGATATAATAGACTTTGCAGTTTATTGAATATCGTAAAGAAGTCGCTTCTACCCTTAATAATTGTTTTATATTATTTCGCATTAACATATGCTTGTGAAATATATTTTATTTAAAGAAAAATGGAAAGAAAAATATATATTTCACAAGCATATGTTAATGCGAAATAATATAAAACAATCAATGTGGACTGCATGCTTGTTTGCCACTTCCATAACCTAAAAAAAGAGCTTGCTAGATGGATTTTTAAATTGAAAACTGACTCAATTGCCTAAGTATTTCCATTCGGTTAACGAACCAATGGCGGATACATACTAAAGCACATAAAGTTTTTTGGCACCAATAAAGATTCAGTTGAACGCAACTACGCCATAGTTGGCAAAGAATGCATTTTCTTCGCGAAAATTAAAACTATTCTGGCAAGATAGTCCGGATAGTTTAAAAATCGAAGCGCTTAGTAACGACACTTCATATTTATGGCGACTATAATTGCTTAGAGGCAATTGGTACGCTACGAAATTGTTAGGGATCTTTTGTTTTTAAAATTAATGTGTTATTTTTGGTGATTTATTTGTGTGTGTGTTTGAATAGGTTATATCTGATTTGCTTTCACTGATGATCTGATTGATGTCTGCAGCCTGTAGACATCTATACAACAACCAGAGGTCAAAATGCATTATGTGCTTCTACCTGAGACCTTAGGTGTTATGTCACTGTGATAGATATTACCGGGCTATACATTTTTTTTATACAATGGAAGTGGCAAACAATCTTGCAGTTCACATTGATGTTAAGTGATGACTGCAGCCTATAGACACCCCACAGAAAGATCAAGGTCAAAATGCAGATGCGTTACCACTCCTGAGGCCTAAGGTGTTATGCCTCTGTGCCGGAAATTACAGGGCCATACATTACCACCTGACCGGAATACGATAGTGATGAACAATACCATTTAGCGGCAAGTATATTAGGTAATGCTGTGGTGCCTACGCCCGCGAGCTCCGTCACTGGAGCTCTACCACCAGTAACATCTAACCGCAATACGATAGTGTTAAACACTACCATTTGGTGGCAGTGGCGGGTAATGAGGTGGCGCTTACCCTCTCGAGTTCCTATATTGAAACTCTAGCACCAGTAAAAATGATTTTTAGATTATCTGTAGTTTGTGTTTTAATTATAAAATAAATGTCTTTATTCTTTATATCAGTCAGGTTAAGATAGAATATAAATCTACATAAATATAACTACGAGTACGTTAAGAAAAACCGACTTCAAAACTGAAAAGTAAAAAATAATAAAGATTTAATTGTAATTATATACTACCTATTATTTATACGTGCTATTTACTAATAGGTTTGAAGTCGGTGCCAAGCCTTAAACAAACAATTATATTTATATATACGAGCAAATTAATACACTGAACAAAACGTAACCGGCGAATCGTGGGTGTTTGCATGTATGCTTGAATTCATGCATTTACCTCTGCCTACCCCTTCGGGGATTACAGGCGTGAAGTTACGTTTTAATACAGTGAAATACCTACTTTAGTGATTTTGGCTTGGCACCGACTTCAAACCTATTAGTAAAAAGCACATATAAATAATAGGTAGTATATAATTACAATTAAATCTTTACTATTTATTGCAAAATTATTACCCGACTATACGAAATCAATGAAAAAAATTTATCCACGAAGGAGTAAATAAGCTGTGTTGTGTCGTCGATGAGTAAATGTGTCATTGTCACTTGTTGTCATCTTGTTGTCATGCGCATTAGGACTATCTAGGACGTCAGTGGATTCAACGCACTGAATGACAACTCGCCGTCTATTCTTATTCCTTTAGTATGAGATGAAAGTAATTTAAAAAATGCTCATAAAATAAAAATTGAGGGGCCTTACTGAATCAAATTTTTATGGGACCAATTCGAAACAAAACAAGAATTACGTAAATCGGTCCAGAAATCTCGGCGAAATTCGCGTACATACATAAAAAAAAAATACCGGCCGAATTGAGAACTTTCTCGTTTTTTGAACTCGGTTAAAAATGTGTATTACTCGCAAAATAACTCAATTTTAAATTCAACTTATTTTGTGAAAACAGCACATTTTGTAGCGACAGCTCTCTTGCGTGTACACAGTACACAACCACTAACACTTCCTTATACTCAATCAACAGCACAATGTAAAATGTAAAAAACGTACCTTCTACAAAATCCTGAAGACTCTTGAGGAAAACCAATGCTAAAAATCACTGCATTAGAATATATTGTTGTTTCATAGCTGTGACTTTGCTGGGGTAATAAGATTTTGAATAGAAAATATGTCGTACTGCAATGCGGCGACTCACTTATTCGCCCACACCTGGCCAACAAAGATAAAGGTGCAGGCTATAAACTGAGGCAATTTTGCAGAGTGACCAGTAGGTATTTTCGAACCTATAAGACCTAAAAGCTAATAATAATACGTATTACAAATTTATGCTCTGGAACCTCAATATCGCGTTCAAATCGCACAGTAACAATGATTAGAGGAGGGTCTACAATAGTACTTTTTCCCCTTTTTTGAACGGAGTTCATTTATAATTTATCTAAAGATCGAACAAATGTCTAAAGATATTAATCTCATCTTAAATAGAAATTAATCTCGAAATACATCAATGGTTAAACGTGCTTATTACAATAGACGTATTACGTAAAATAAAAATACCATGAATATCCCATAACTTTGTACATACACATACTTAAACTAACTTTTTCTCTAACCGTTGTCAATCAGTAATTGTAACCCGCTTCCTATTTAACATATTATTTACCTACAACTTTTCCAGCCACAAATACATTGTTATCGTTTTTCTTTCTTTAAGTTTTATGCATGTTGTAATTACCTACAAGGGAGATTATATGTATTTATAAACTTTAAAATGCCTTAGCTATGTAAGCATTAGCATATAATCTTGTTGGTGATTCATAAGTAAATAAATAAATAAATTACATTCATAATATGAATCAATTCTGTTTTAAATTGCCATAATTTCTCTCAAACCTATAGCTTAGACTCCACATAAATGCAACAGTATCGGAAAGATATAAAGAAATACTCTTATTCAAAATTCGATGATTGTGACTCATGATCCACTGAACATCTTTTACTCGTGGATCTTATCTATGTCAGGTTCTTAATAGGAAAAAGAGTTTTCAGAGATTTTTTCCTCATATTGTCGTAGGCATTTTCAGAGCTCGTTGGTAGAAAAGACCTAAGTAATGGGTGAATTTTGAATTAATACAATAAGAAACAAAAATGAACTCCTAAGCCGTGATTAATTTTCTCTTTTGGTCTTTTTTTTCTTATTCCTTCGGATAAAGTAAAAACAGTTTTTCAGTTGCAATTTTAATCACCATCGCGGGTAATAAGTTTGCCAATGATAATAATAATTACCTACTTTTAAAAATTCACCAGTAAAACTTTATTTCCTTTGCGGGCAAAGATTGTAAGATACTTCCCGGTTGAAATTTGCTTTTTATTATAATGTAGCGAACGATTTCATATTATTTTTAATATAACTTACTTTGACAATTACCTATACTGATCGAACAAATAATGTTTGAACTTTTTTAACAGCCTATGTAGTCTAATGGTAGCAAACCATTACTACTATGCTGGGATCCTGGATTCGATTCCCAGTTCAGGGACTATCATAGATAACGGTGTGGAATCCATTATCTCAGGTTTCCCATTTTCTGGAAGTTTCCAAGTACCTCGGATTTTGGTAATATGCCCGGAGATGTCAACAGGCTCGTCACCGCAAATATAGTCGCGTCACACGGATCAAAATGTAACCGGTGAATCAAGAGTGTTTGCATGTATGCTTTTATGCATGCGTTTTATCTCTCTCTACCCGGGATTACAGGCGTGAAGTAACGTTTACTTGTTTCGATATATACGAATTCTTCTCCTAAAACATGAATCGACGATTTTTTTTTTGTTATGGAAGTGGCAAGCAAGCATGCAGTTTACATTGATGTTAAATGATGACTGCAGCTTATAGGCACCCACACAAAGACGAAGGTCAAAATGCGTACCACTCCTGAGGCCTAAGGTGTTATGGCTCTGTGCCGGAAATTACAGGGCCGTACATTACCACCTGACCAGAACACGATAGTGCTGATAGTGTTCAGCACTTTTATTTAGCGGCAAGTTGAAATATTAGGTAATGCGGTGGTGTCTACGCCCGCTCCGTCACTGGAGCTCTACCACCAGTATAAATATATAATAAATAATAGCTCTATGCATCACACAACTAGCAAGCGCAAAAAGAGAAAATGTTATGAAAATCCTACACAAAGTATTTGAATCCCGAGACGAAAATATTCAATCACAAAATAATGTTTGTAAGTAAAAAACCCGACCAGAGACAAATTACGACGAAGATAAAGGATTTGGTTAAGCCAAAGGATAAATCGAAGTTGGGCCCGCATGAAAATATGAGGTAGCCATTGAAAATTTATATCTATCCATCCATGTGAGCTCAAAAAATACAGTTTCGGTATAATAAGTAGACAGTTGTAAATCTTTTGGGATATGTTTTTACGAGTGACTAAAAAGGAATGTTTTTTGTTCGACGACCCGGCTAGTCCAGCGGTGTGAGACGGCCGTTGGATTCGAAGGGCCACGGGTTCGAACCTCGCACCGCAACAAATATTTTTAGGGCCTATAGATATTTGTTTTGAGTCTGGGTGTTTGTGTATGTATTGTATGTTGTTAACGGCATCCACGACACAGATTTTTACCAAGTGTGGGGCTGTAAGAGTAAGCGTGATAGACCCCTATCTGGGAACCGAACCCAGAACCCCAGTGGCCTGCTACCACTAGGCTATTGAGGCAGACTCTCTACCCCTTCGTACATTACAGACGTGAAGTTATGTTTTATTTAAATCATGTTGTTTGAGATCCAGTGTTCGTGCTCGAGGGCGTAGACACTACCGCATTACCTAATCTATCTGCCGCCTAAAGGTAAAGTTCAGCACTATCGTGATCGGAATAGATGGTAGTGTTTGGCTCCTTACTATTTTTTTAAACTGCATGCTTGTTTGCCACCCTCGTACTTACTTTTTACTGGTGGTAGAGCTCTAGTGACGGAGCTCGCGGGCGTAGGCACCACCGCATTACCTAATATTTCAACTTGCCGCTTAATAAAAGTGCTGAACACTATCAGCACTATCGTGTTCCGGTCAGGTGGTAATGTACGGCCCTGTAATTTCCGTCACAGAGGCATAACACCTAAGGCCTCAGGAGTGGTAATGCATCTGCATTTTGGCCTTGGTCTTCATGTGGGTGTCTATAGGCTGCAGTCATCACTTAACATCAATGTGAACTGCATGCTTGTTTGCCACTTCCATTACATAAAAAAAAACGTAACGTAAAAATATAGACACGAATTTACTGTTGGTCGAGCTGCATTTGTGAAAATTTGAATTAGGTAGCTATTGCCATATATACGCCCAAAATGACATGAAGAAAATTGAGCGCAGCACCTACATTCGCCTGTGTTTTGCCATGTCAAATTAAACTCCCCGGCCAATATTTGCTTTGCTAAACAACATCGCATGTTGCATGCTGAACGAATGAAATGTCAATAGACCTTTAAACTACATTCGCAGTAGATTTGTGAAATGAAAGCGATGATTTCCGCGGATTTTAAGCACAATTTAACCAATTCAGCAACGGATTTCAATCAATTGGTCGAATGAAAATGTTTACTGCAAATTGGAACCGATTTTTTTATATGCAAAAATATTAATATAGTGGCTATTTTAGTGAGTTTTCACTGTTAACTTTTAACAGGAAAAAATTGAAGTAGGTAATACGTATGTTTAAGCATTTTTATATCATGAAAACCTGCGTTTAAATGGTTACTTTTTGGTCAATTTTATACAGAATTACTGTCGATACTTCTATACTAATATAGTAAAGAGGTAAAGTTTGTTACTTTGCTTGTTTGTAGGTGTTAATCATCAGAAATACTGACCGATCATAAAAAATTTCTTCACAATCAGAAAGCTACGCTATTCAGGAGTAAACCTATGGTATAGCATACTATAGGTTTTATATTATTTTGGTAGTAGTAATTAAGGTAATATCGCATCCGTGCGCAGTTGAGGCGGGCAAGTTTTTCTTCTTTTCAGTCTTTAATAAAAGTATTGTATTAGGAGTTGGCGTAAAGAGACATATAAATATACATATTGGTAACCTTAAAAATATATAATCACACACTAATAATTAACAGTAAACATTTTTGATGGTAAGTGAATATTGCGTCTACATCAAAACTATAATTCTCAATGCAAAAGAACGTCCACGCCAAAATATATGAAGCCGTGCACTGATGATCAAGATGTTTATAGGCGTCAGCGAAATACATTATCCTAACATGAATTAGATATGAGCTAACCAGTATTTTTTTTCCGACGAACCGATCTTCCTCCTTTTTTTATAAGTCGGTTCAAAATTAATCCATGTATAAACATATCGGTACAGAAATACAGTACTAACCATTTGGTATCATTGTCATCACCATCATTTCAGCTCGAACACGTCTAATGCTGGACAAAAGCCTTCCCGGGCCTCAAGATTGTCCTAACGACGGCCCTGGTTCACTCTCATCCAACATATGCCCGCAATCATCATTAAATCATAGGAACACCTCCTGGGGGGTCTGTCTATACTTTATCTTCCACGAAATCTTGAATGGCGACCGGATAGGTAGCCATTCAAGAACTCTTTTGCACCAAAGGCGGCCGATATTCGAACCATGTGCCCTTGTCCGCTGCTACATGAGTTTCCTTATTCAGGCGAAGTCTTTAAGTTACTGTAATTCTCACGAGGAACTGCTCACTGCCGACCCAATCTCGTGAGGAAAGCCCAAAAAAATATATATCAAATATTATCGTAACGAACGTTCTTGACCCACCCTCATGCACGGTATGCCCGCAATCTTCACTAGATCCTAGATCTACCTAATAGGAAACCTAGATATCTAAGATTCACCTTCCGGTATGCGATCGACACTCAAGAACTCTTTTGCCAACGGCTGCTGATTCTTCACTGCCCTGCCCACTGCCACTTGAGTTTCGCTATTCAGGCGAAATCGGTAAGTTATGTCAGCTACATCCTATCTCGCAAGGAAAGGTCCGAAATATCCAAAGGTCCAAATCCTATGACGATATTTTTTTTTGTGTTTTAGAGTTTCAAGTATCGGGATTTCGGCTCTACATAATAGGTTGGGGAAAAAGTCTTTTCGCATTATAGTATGTATGAACTTGTAATAAAATCTCTTTGGCTGTAGTATTTGTATCTGGCTGGTTTTCGTATCATTGAAAGTTAAAATTTTAAAGAACATAATTCCAAATTCAAATTAGGCAAATGTGTGATTTTCATTTGTTTTTCGTACTGTCAAAATGAGTGAATCTAATGAAGAAATTCGATATATTTTAAAATTTTACTACAAAAAAGGTAAAAATGCAACGCAAGCCGCGAAAAAAATTTGCGATGTTTATGGACCTCGTGCAGTGTCTGTGAGAGTAGCACAAATTTGGTTTAAGCGTTTTCAATCCGGAAATTTTGATGTCAAAGATGCATCTCGCTCTGGTCGCCCTATTACGGATAAAATGGATGCCATTTTTGAAAAAGTGGAGCAAGATCGACATATCAGTAGTTACGACGTAGCTGAAGAACTGAGAATTGATCACAAAACAGTTTTGGCGCATTTGAAAAAAGCTGGGTACAAAAAAAAGCTCGATATTTGGGTACCTCACGAGCTCACTGAAGGAAACCTAATGAACCGTGTACTCACTTGTGATTCTTTATTACGACGTAATGAAACCGAATCATTTTTGAAGAAGCTGATAACTGGTGATGAAAAGTGGATCACGCACGACAAGAACGTGCGAAAAAGGTCGTGGTCAAAGGCCGGTCAGGCTTCACAGACTGTGGCGAAACCCGGGTTAACTCGCAATAAGGTGATGTTGTGTGTGTGGTGGGATTGGAAGGGCATTATTCATTATGAGCTATTACCACCAGGCAGGACTATCGATTCTGAACTCTACTGCGAACAACTGATGAGATTAAAGCAAGAAGTTGAGAGAAAGCGGCCGGAATTGATCAACAGAAGGGGCGTGGTGTTTTATCATGATAACGCTAGACCTCACACATCTATAGCCACTCAGCAAAAATTAAAAGAGTTTGGCTGGGAGGTGTTAATGCATCCGCCGTATAGTCCTGACCTTGCACCTTCAGATTTCCACCTGTTTCAGTCTCTTCAGAATTATTTATGCAATGTTAGGTTAACATCACGATAGGACTGCCAAATCCACTTGTCGCGGTATTTTGATGAGAAGTCCCAAAATTTTTATAGCAATGGGATCATGTCCCTACCTACAAGATGACAAAAGGTTATCGAACAAAATGGTATATACATACTTTAGTTAAATTTAAATAAACTATATTAAAAAATGTTTTTAATTATCTTAAAAAATGCGAAGAAACTTTTTCCCCAACCTATAAAATATGTGCTCGCACGCGTCAATTTGCCTTTAAAATGGCCATCAAAAAATTTGACTTGCAACGAACGATTCGGATCCGGATTGCTGTGAGTATGAACGGATCGGATGTTTTACTGGAGCAAACAGTTGTTTGTATTTCACATTCCATTCTCAAAACTATACTTAGAGTAGATTATTTGTTGTTTGTGGCTCCAACGTAAAATTGCTCATGTAAATGATATGTTCGATCATGTCATGAAATGTGACCATTTCTTGGTGTGCTTAATTTTAAAATGTATCGAATTTCTTCATTAGATTCACTCATCTTGACAGTACGAAAAACCACGAATGCTATTTCGTTTAAACATCAAGGCTCTCATCCAAAGTCATCCACGATTTGGATGTGAAGGAAACTGTTGGTGGATGCCCTGCGAGCGAGTTTGGTAGTGAAACATCTATGTTCACTGCTATAAAGCAGTGAACATAGATTTGGTTAGTACTAATGGGAGTGCAAGTAATCTGTCACAAGTAATAAGTCCAAAAATCTCTTTTTGGGCTACAATAGAATGGAGAATCTATTGCGTTAGACTAAAAAGAAGGGCAAAAATACGCATACCTACCTCTGCCTGCTTTTTCAATGAAATACAGACGCGACAGATTAAATATTGGGCCTATATTTTTTTCTTCCAATATAGCCATAATTTCTCGGTAGTCGACAAAAACTTGACAGCTAACGATATTCCTTCCATATTTCTTCCGCGTCGTAAAAATGTACTACCATTATTTAGTCCCGAAGGAAATATTGGCATGTGACAAATGCGATTTGAACTGTGTTGGAGATGGCCGAGTAGATAAACAGGATGTGTTACAAATTGTATTGGTTTTATCGATGAATGGTTATAGGTTCTGGATTTTGAAAATCATATTTAATAATGATGGTGACACACAAGCATGCAGTTCATATGGATAGTTAATGAATACTGTGGCCTATAAATCTGTAAAAAAACCTGTGATCAAAATGCAGATGCGTTGCCACCCTGAAGCATTAGGTAATTTGCCTCTGTGATTATCATTGCGGTACCATAATTTACTATCTAGTTGGAACTCGATGGTGGTGGAACACTACCATTTATGGTGACTGACAAATAAGGTAATTGGTTGGTGCATACGCCTTTGCAGCACCAATACTGCCGATGTAAAAATTACGACATATTATAAAATAATCAAAAATCACTAAACAACTGCCTACTGCAAGCGCGCATGGCCCAGCGGCTGGTGTAGATAGTAAGCGATCTGCTCGGTTAAGCACTACGGGCGCGGTCGGGTAGTGTGATGGGTGACCGCTAGTGGCAAATTAAATGCGCATTTCCGTGCTTCGGAGGGCACGTTAAGCCGTCGGTCC
The DNA here is from genome assembly GCA_036365455.1 of Macrosoma leucophasiata. Classification (NCBI taxonomy): domain Eukaryota; kingdom Metazoa; phylum Arthropoda; class Insecta; order Lepidoptera; family Hedylidae; genus Macrosoma; species Macrosoma leucophasiata. The sequence continues at coordinate 3,598,304 of JAWQUS010000014.1, read as the reverse complement.
CGGTTGCTATCGATGGATAGCAGTCGTTAAACCTTGTCGGAGGCCTTATGGGCGGCTTGAAAACATCCGACAGTGGGTTGGCCACTAACCCACCCACCTCCATCAATCCGCATTGGAGCAGCGTGGTGGAGTAAGCTCCAGGCCTCCCCCCAAAAAGGGGAGAGACTCGTGCCCAGCAGTGGGACGTATAATGGGTTGCCATTATTAACTGCCTACTGCTGTGATCGACAAGTCCTGGAACTTTTTTATTTATTTTTTTATATTATTCAAAGTTTTCAATGTGAACTATCGCATATATTTTTTAACTTTTTACGTCAGTTCACGAGAAAGTATTACAATTGATTTCATATTGTTCGTCGTATTTGGCCGATTAGAATTACATACGAAAATTACGCATTACCATCCTGATTCCCAGCAAAAGAGACATTTGCTTGCAAGATTTCGGAATCTATTTACAGGTGGGGTGGAAGTGACCTGAATGCAGTAGACTCAGCTCGAAATTGAATTAGCGCTGCTCTCTAGCCTTCAAGGAACACCTTGAAGGCTATTTGCGTCTACGAGCAACTTCCTTTAGCTTTCGAATTGTATTATTTCGTCAAAGATGCTAAATTCTACAAATAGAAAGTTACTGTTAGTGACGGAGTTGTCTGTTGCAATTGCGTGGTTGCATTGCTTCACTTGAGGATCTAGATTTGATCTTAAAGATTGGAAGTAACGGATGTTTTTAAAACTTATTACAACATGTGGCTGTAAATTGTGAATATTTGCATACTAAGCATGCACGCATGAATGCAAGTGTCTAATTCTGCCTTCTCCTTTGGGCAAACCAAATTATAATGAAATAACATAAATTCACTAGGTAATTATTGTACATCTCAAAATGCATATATTTTCATCCCAACCCTCAGTAAAAAATACATTTGGTTTAAAGGTATTTTAAATTCTATTTACAGGTGGGGCGAAGTGACCTGAATGCAGTAGACTCAGCTCGAAATTGAATTAGCGCTGCTCTCTGCTCCTTGAAGGCTACTTGCGTCTACGAGCAACTTCCTTTATATATCCAATAGTATTCATTCATCAGAGATGCTAAATTTTACGAAATAAAAGTTACTGTTAGTAACTGTTGTCTGTTACACTTCCGTGGTTGCACTGTTTTACTTGAAAATCTAGATCTTAACGATTGGAAAACAAGGATGTTTTTAAAACTTATTACAAAAACGCAAATCGTAAATTGTGAATGTTTGAATACAAACATGAATAATAAAAACATATACAAACATGAATGCGTATATTTTAGCATGCACGTATGAATACAAGTATCTTAGTACTGCCTTCTCTTTTTGGCAAACCACATGACACCGAAATAACAATAATTCAATAGGAAATAATTGGACATTTCAAAACGCATACATTTGCATCCCAACCGCCAGTAAAAAGACATTTGCTTTAAAGGTATTTTGGATTCTATTTACAGGTGGGGCGAAGTGACCTAAATGCAGTAGACTCGAAATTGAATTAGCGCTGCTCTCTGCTCCTTGAAGGCTATTTGCGTCTACAAGCAACTTCCTTTAGCTTCCCACTTGTATTAACTTATTTAAGATGCCGAGTTCTACGAGTAGAAAGTTAGTGTTGTTAAAATGGAACTGAAAAAATCTTAATATCCCCCAGTCTGTACAAAAAAATTCACTTCAACATTCACAAATTCATATTAAACACGTTTATCACGATTATTTCAGTCACGATTATTAAGCTTGAATTTTAGAAATTTTTACTTCGACAGGATATCCTCTAAAGCGCATTGGTTGGTATCCAATTTGAATTTCATGAATATTAATACGGAAATTGGCGTGATACCGGATACTAGTCTATCCATTTTTATCACTCTGTACCTAATCCACGTTTTGCAAACATTCGAAAGCATTTGGAATAAAAAAGCGGTAAAAAATATGTTTCCGCTTTTTTCATCCCATGTACTCGTACTTTAGAATGGTTTTTTTGAAGTGTAAACTTCTTTAGCGGCACCGTGCACTTTGTGTCGGGGTAAAAAAATGTAAAACTCACGTCAAAACACGTGCCCAGTATTGTATTCGCTCACATTTTGGGGACGTAATGATAGCTATCATGGTGGTGGTGGTGTTTGTGGTGGCGTGGGTGGCATTGGTGCCGTTAATGGCGTTTTTGGCGTTGTTGGCGTTGGTGGTGTTGGTGGCGTTGTTGGCGTTGGTGGTCTTGGTGATGTTGGTGATGTTGGTGGTGTTGGTGGTGTTGGTGGTGTTGGTGGTGTTGGTGGTGTTGGTGTTGTTGGTGGTGGTGTTGGTGGTGGTGATGGTGGTGCTGCAATAAAATAAAAAATGCACTAAATTAAAATTCAAGTTTTCAGTTCTGCCGGCACTCCGCACCGGAGTGCAACCCCCTGTTTATTTTTTTTCGTCGGAAGCAAGCAACTACTACCGTACTTGATGTCTCGAGTTTGATTCCAAGTTAGTTGAGATACTTTACTGGTGGAGTAGATGAATATAAGTATGCACAGTTATTAATTTACCCGTGGTATAGCAATGTATCAATACATGTATTTATATCTTCTACTAACCATTTCTCTGATCTTACAAAAAAGACGAAACGATAAATATCTACCATATGTTCACAAGTCATAAGCAACGACATCGTTTGGTACAATTTACGTCAAATATAAGTTTACAAGTTATTCATCTACACTTATATATATTATATATTATTATAATATTATTATAATAAGGAGGATAAAGAGGAAAATTTTGTTTGTTTGTTTGGTTGTATTGAATAGGCTCAATAACTACTGGACCGATTTTAAAAATTCTTTCACTTTTCGAAAGCTACATTATCCACGGGTAACATAGGCTATATTTTATTTTGAAAAAAATAGGGTTCCGTAAGATATTTGGGTTTTTCAGACACAAGGTGTAACAAATCAAATCATCAATGCAACATTGCACCGCGCGAAGTCGGGGCGAGCCGCTATAATTTAGCATTAAAACACCCACAATGCTCTTAAAATGGTCAAATGATGCAGGTCTGGTTATTAATACACAAAAAACCAAGGTTATGCATATATCAGCATATAATAAAATTAACACCACTACTGATATTGATTTGATTGCACACGATCATAGATGCCTGCATGAAAATAATTTGTATTGTAAGTGCAAATGCATTGACAAGGTCTCACAAATAACCTACCTTGGTTTAACTATAGACGCCAGGTTTAATTGGGCTACCCACATTAACACAGTATGCAGTAAACTGCGTGCCATATTAGCGAAATTCAGCATTTTGAAGTACCGAATACCTTTTCCAATATTACTAGATATGTATACAGATACTAGATATGTGTAAGCGTATTTATTTTAAGCATTGGACACATTATTTCTTTGTGAGGCAATACGAAGTTTGCCGGGACAGCTAGTAATAATATAAAAATAAATGAAATACGATCGTAAATGTATACGGAACGATATATCGTGCATCGAGGAAGTGTGACAAACCTCGCTTACTGGAAGCGATATGTTATATCTTTAAAATATAGTTTTGTAATGTCTGAAAACATAATAATATCTCGCCAATTGGTGTATTACCATATACTGGATGACTTTTTTTAACCGTCTTGAAAAAAATAGGGCGTGATAAGCAAATGAAATAAAAGCCTATGGCATAGTTATTTATATTATTTTTTTATATTTTCTTACTTCATCTGAAATTAAAATTTCATTAAACATTTCTATTCATTATTCTATTTTTAATTTTAGAACACTGAATTTCAACAAACAAACGCCGGCAACTTGACACGATCCTGTTTTTGCAAGTTTTGTAGGTAACAGAATAATGAATAGAAATGTTTAATGAAATTTCAATTTCAGATGAAGTTAGAAAATATAAAAAAATAATATAAATAACTATGCCATAGGCTTTTATTTCATTTGCTTATCACGCCCTATTTTTTTCAAGACGGTAAAAAAAGTCACCCAGTATATATCCAGATCGAAGCAGAAATTAGGAGACCATAGAATCATCAGAACCGACATAGCCCACCGAATAACGAAACTCAAGTGGCAGTGGGCAGGGTACATAGCTCGAAGAACTGACGGCCGTTGGGGTAGAAGAGTTCTCGAATGGTGACCGCGTACCAGAAGACGAACCGTAGGCAGGCCTCCCACGAGATGGACTGACGACCTGGTTGCGGGCAATCGCTGGATGAGGGCGGCCCATCACCGTTTGTTGTGGCAATCTTTGGTGAAGCTTTTATCCAGCAGTAGACGTCGCGTCGGTTGGCTGAGTGATGATTAAATTATCATAATTTAATCGTAGTTCACCGCTACTTTGAATCTAGTTAAGACGTCAAACAATGGAATATACCTAAAAATTTTGCGAATCTTACTATTTTTCTCAAAAAAAGGAAAAAACATTAGGAATATATACTTCGTCCTGATGTTAAGTGTACTAACCCTATATAAAACTAACACGTTCTGTCAATTGGAAAACCCTGACCTTAACGAATCACGACTTTTTTTTCATATTTACTTAATGTTAGTCCCTTCCAGTTTATCTAGATCAATCGCCATCTTAGAATTCATCACGTGTGGGTCATATCCGCAGGGGGAGACGAGTGACATTCTTAAATTTTCATAGCGGCTATATTCCCTGGACGTTGCGAAAAGTGAAAATATATGTAACTTTGAATGTAATTTTACATTTTATATCGAGATGTGGCTCGAATATTTTTGATGTCGAGTAAACATTAAAATTTCTTTGTTTCCACGTGGTATACTTATTAAGCCATGGTCTAGCTATGGTTTGTCCAATAATGGGCTTATTTATGGGTTCAGACACTAAAAGCGTGTCAAAAATTGTGTGATGATGGTGGCAATCAAGGATGCAGTGTCAACACACATCGAAATTAAGTGAAAAATGGAGCTTACAGGCATTTACACAAAAATCGAAATGCTGATGTATTGCAACTTATTACGCCTATTTTTTTTCTGTAATAGACATTACGGGGCTATACATTGCAATCTAACTGGAACACGATACTGCCGAACAGTACCAAGTCTACCAATATAGGCTAAAGATAGATTAAGAAAGAAGACCGCATTATAACTACGCGTTCGATCTCCGACTTTAGAGCTCTAGAGCGTATGTAGATATCTACTCTGAGCAAAATGTAATTATATTATCAATTGTCGGGAAAAGCGGGTAGATTAAAGAATAGGGACAGATTCCTAAAATTCTTAGTCTGGGTTGCACCAAGATATTTGTAAAAGTTAAAGTTATTGTAACATTTCACATCCTTCTCCAACTTTAACAGATTTCTTTTAGTTATAGAAGGATGTGAAATGTTACAATTACTTTAACAAATATCTTGGTGCAACCCAGGCTAAGTAAACTTATAAAGTTTCTACCTATTAAACTGATCATAACTTTGTTTATTTCATCTCATCATCATGAAATGATATAATTCATTGTGATAATGAATGTTTAACATTTTTGTGAAGGCATCGAGCATATCGACATTTAAGTGATTATCAATCTTTATGGGTTGACGTAACCAGAGCTTCGATCTAGATTTTGTAGACATAAAATCAGTATAATTATACTTGCCAACGTAACCTTATATAGGCGTAAGCAGTCATAAATTCACGCATTTATGCAAACGTGGAAACTCCAACAATTTGCCTTCGATTTATTCGACTTGCAAATTATTTAATGTTAATATGTTTAAGTAATCAAAATATATCGAATTCAAAACGACATCAAAAATTATAAATTGAAGATTCAAACTTCACACTTAATATTCCAATTTTAAGTATAAAATTAGCGTGTATGAATGAATCTTGAACCAGAGTGGTTACTAAAGCTCTCTATTCTCCGCACAATATGTAATTATATCGCGTCACACCATGAAAGCCTTTAACAGTTCTCACAGTCTTCATCAACTCGACATTCTATGAAGCAATCATAAAATTATTGTGTAATAAAGGCTCACTTGTAGATACGGCTTTGTGGTCGCCACCTATTGTCTAATGGATAATTGTTGTAAGGCATTCAATAAGGTATCCAAAATATATGAATAGTGGGTCGCTGTTGATAGTCAGAGCCCATTTATGCGTAAGTAAAAGACTTTTTTCAAGACTACTATGCTATACATATACGTATAGCATACATATACATATACGTATAGACGACCCGGTTAGTCCAGCGGTGTGAGATGACCGTTTGATTCGAAGGGTCGCGGGTTCGATTCCCACACCGGGACAAATATTTGTATGGCTTACATATATTTGTTTCGGGTCTGGGTGTGTTTGTGTACGTGTTGTATGTGTACAACGGCACCCACGACACAGGTTTATACATACTGTGGGGCTGTGAGTGTAAGCGTATATTATTATTATTTATTTATTTATTTACGTATCTAAAATGGAAAAGGTAAACGTTTGTGGGTAAAAATATGTAAATCATTGACCCAAATATGCACGTGTGACGCAGGTAAACAATCGAATTAAGTATACACATGGGGACTTCTTTCGGCTGGTGCATAAATTTAAACAAATAAATTTCAGCAAATTTTGTCTTGTGACATGTCGTTTTATAAATCTGTGTTTTGTAACATGTCGTGTTATAGGCCTTTAGAGGTTCACGAATAATTATAATTATTTTATTCATAAATATCATCATAATTTTATTCTGAAACTTTAATATTTGATATCGTCCGTCTATAAGTATTTTCAACAAATCGAAATATGTTGCTGGCAAAACGACATAAAATCCTAGAAATTGATGATGTGAACTTCATACTTAAGTGCTCAGTCTTGAGTATGAAAATAATTTAAACTCAATAAATCAATGAAAAAAAAAAAGCAAACGCTAATTTTTTTTCATACTGGACGATTTGGTATAAGATCATGATGATGCGAAATCGTGGCGCAGGAAACGACTATTGAAATAAAAAAGTACTGGTGGTAGAGCTCCAGTGATTACTGGTGGCAGAGCTCCAGTGATTACAGCTCGCGGGCGTAGGCACCACCGCATTATCTAAATGGTAGTGTTCAGCACTATCGTGTTCCGGTCAGGTAATTAATGTACGACCCTGTAATTGCCGGCACAGAGGCATAACACCTTAGGCCTCAGAAGTGGTAACGCATCTGCATTTTGACCTCTGGTCATTGTGTGGGTGTCTATAGGCTGCAGTCATCACTTAACATCAATATACTGCATGATTGTTTGCCACTTCCATTACATAAAAAAATGATTATCAATATAAACAGAGCACAACACTATCCATTTAAACTTCGACTCAAACAATCACCGCTCGTTTCTATGAAGTAGGCTAAACAATGTTCGCTTAAAAGGTTTTCTTTGTACGTGCTACCATTATACAGGTAGCTTATGACTTACAAAGTGAAATTATGGAAATAAATAGGGGTGTTATTCCTTCACGCAATCTGGTGTTATACACCCTTTTGTTAAATGATTCTGTTTACGTCGAGAGCTAATGAAGTCTAGCCTTCGTTTAGGTTTTGTTTTATTACGTTCTAAAATTTTGCAAGTCTTGTTACTTTGCTGCTCGTAAAAGGAAGGGTCCGGTGGAATGTAATGGAGCTTACATTTACATTGCTTTATTTGAGCATTGCTGAACAAACAAAGAAAATGTCGCCTTCTAAAATTAATGGGTGCGTGATATACGATTCATTTGTGTGTCACAACATTTATTCAATTTAAGATTCGCAAAAAAAAATGCTCGTTATATTTATCTTCTTCTTTTGATTACGGTATCCTGAACTAATAGGTATACGAAATGTATTTATTTACTAGCTGACCCGGCAAACTTCGTGTTGCCTCACAATGAAATAATGTGTCAAAGATTTGATATATACGGACTATTTGTATGAGAAAATGAAATTGTGGTTTTTACTATTTCCCTTCAACTTCTACATATTTTCTTACCTTTTAAGCCTTCCCTGGACTTCCAAAAATCATTCAAAACCTTAATTAACCTTAAAATCGGTCCAGCCGTTCCCGAGTTTTAGCGAGACTAACGAACAGCAATTGAGTTTTACATATTTACTAGCTGTCCCGGCAAACTTAGGATCGCCCGAAAAATTAAAAAAAAAATGTCTTAAAATGTTATGTAAATTAAATGTTGGTCGATTCTCATAGATACCGGATAAGCACAAAAAAATTCATCAAAATCGGTCAAGCCGTTTCGGAGGAGTATGGCAACGAAAACTGTGACACGAGAATTTTATATATTAGATTTGTAAGCTAAATTACAGACCATTGTAGATCATCCAATACGGTACTGCAATTAAACAAAACAAAGCAATGCCTAATAGAAAAATAATACACCTGAAAAAAAAGCAAATTAAGCAAATCTTGCGTTCTATACCGTCTCTACAATGGCGAGTGCTCTGTTGAGCTGTTCGACATGGTGCCACCGTCTCTTTTCCTACACCGTACTACCCGCCGAAGAGATAAGATCCACCCTCACTGACTGGACACCTGGCAATGTTCAACGGTGCGGTTCTCACGTTCGTTTTTGCCCAGAACGTGTAAGTTGAGGAATGAGCTTCCCTCTGAGGTGTTCCCTAGGTGCTACAATATGGGGTTCTTCAAAAATGGCGTCAAAACAGTCCTTCAGGGATGGCAGCGCGTTGGCAACTCCCCTGGAGTTGCAAATGTTCATAGGCAACGGTGACTAATTTCCATCAGGTCAATCAATCATTTGACATTAAAAAAAAAATTGGACTTCTTCGGCAGCGATCTACTCGGTTAAGTAATACGAGCGTGGTCGGGTGTGGAATGGGTGACCGCTAGTGGCAAATTAAAAATGCGCGTTTCCGTGCGTCGTAGGGCACGTTAAGCCATCGGTCCCGATTGCAATCGATAGATAGCAGTCGTTAAACTTTGTCGGGGCCTTATGGGCGGTTTGAAAATATCCGACAGCGGCCACTAACCCTTATCTGCACCAACCCGCATTGGAGCAGCATTGTAGAGTAAGCTCCAGGCCTCCAGGCCTTCTCCCAAGAAGGGGAGAAACTTGTGCCCAGCAGTAAGACGTATCAAGGGTTGCCATTATTATTATTAAAATTTTAAAAAATCCAGTAAAATAACAAAACTTAAATTTAAATTTTCTTCGCAAAACCATTTTTTCTGAAAGAAACGTCCACTTGCTGAAATAGCCTAATGTAATAGACACTATCGTCCATTTAAACTTGTACAGTCAAACAATCAGTGGCCTCGTCTGCGAAGTAGGCTACGCGTTATTAGCTTAAAAGCTTTCCTTTATACATTGCCACTCAATTATAACTTAGTACCTAATTGTCATATTATGTACTAAGCTATAATTGTTATTTATTTAAATATTTTTTGCTGGTCACGTTGAAAGCTAACAATATCTAGCCTTATTTAAAGTGGTCATTCTCAAAGCGTCAAAAAAAAAATTACGTATAAAAAAATCTAAAATAAATATTTGGGAGAAAATAACCTTTTCATTTAGTAATATAAGAATAATAGGTTGGGGAAAAAGTCTTTTCGCATTACAGTATGTATGAACTTGTAATAAAATCTCTTTGGCTGTAGTATTTGTATCTGGCTGGTTTTGGTAACATTGAAAATTGAAATTTTAAAGAACATAATTCCAAATTCAAATTAGGCAAATGTGTGATTTTCATTTGTTTTGATTGTCAAGATGAGTGAATCTAATGAAGAAATTCGATACATTTTAAAATTTTACTACAAAAAAGGTAAAAATGCAACACAAGCAGCGAAAAAAAATTGTGATGTTTATGGACCTAGTGCAGTGTCTGTGAGAGTAGCACAAATTTGGTTTAAGCGTTTTCAATCCGGAAATTTTGATGTCAAAGATGCAGCTCGCTCTGGTCGCCCTATTACGGATAAAATGGATGCCATTTTTAAAAAGTGGAGCAAAATCGACATATCAGTAGTTACAACGTAGCTAAAGAACTGAGAATTGATCACAAAACAGTTTTGGAGCATTTGAAAAAAGCTGGGTACAAAAAAAGCTCGATATTTGGATACCTCACGAGCTCACTGAAAGAAACCTAATGAACCGTGTACTCATTTGTGATTCTTTATTACGACGTAATGAAACCGAATCATTTTTGAAGAAGCTAATAACTGGTGATGAAAAGTGGATCACGTACGACAAGAACGTGCCAAAAAGGTCGTGGTCAAAGGCCGGTCAGGCTTCACAGACTGTGGCGAAACCCGTGTTAACTCGCAATAAGGTGATGTTGTGTGTGTGGTTGGATTGGAAGGGCATTATTCATTATGAGTTTTTACCACCAGGCAGGACTATCGATTCTGAACTCTACTGCGAACAACTGATGAGATTAAAGCAAGAAGTCGAGAGAAAGCGGCCGGAATTGATCAACAGAAGGGGTGTGGTGTTTCATCATGATAACGCTAGACCTCACACGTCTATAGCCACTCAGCAAAAATTAAGAGAGTTTGGCTGGGAGGTGTTAATGCATCCGCCGTATAATCCTGACCTTGCACCTTCAGATTTCCACCTGTTTTGGTCTCTTCAGAATTCTTTATGCAATGTTAGGTTAACATCACGAGAGGACTGCCAAATCCACATGTCGCGGTATTTTGATGAGAAGTCCCAAAATTTTTATAGCAATGGGATCATGTCCCTGCCTACAAGATGGCAAAAGGTTATCGAACAAAATGGTATATACATACTTTAGTTAAATTTAAATAAACTATATTAAAAAATGTTTTGAATTATCTTAAAAAATGCGAAGAAACTTTTTCCCCAAACTAAAAGTGATTCTCATAACAAATATACTCAGAAAATAATTATTTAATAAATTTTATATATTAAACTAATTGTATTAGGTAGTTCTAAGGCATTTGCATATATACTTCTATAATAAATTGTTTAACACTTTTACCTCTAAAAAAACTTCAGAAGTAAAAAGTTCAAGTACACGATGATAGTTAACAAACCTTAAGATACCCAGCCACGTATTTACACAGGATGACCTTGTTAAGCAGTCCGCTGGCGGGTTAATGCCGCTTGACACTTCAAATCAATATATTATTATCTAAAATTAGGCAGTTTTCTAAATCAAAAAAAAATATCTATAATATCTATCGCTACTTACCCTTTCCGCGCATTCCATTTCTCTTCCTTGAAAGATTTTTATGATATCACTCTCACTAACAAGACCAAACGTTAACTGGATATTGTGGTGATCAGTTGCCTTAACTTGTAATAAATAGCAGGCTATTAGAAGTTTTTACTGGTGGTAGAGATCCAGTGCGAGAGCTCGAGGTAGGTTGGTACCTACCTCGAAACGGTGGTATATACGTAATGCGGTGGTCCGCATTACGTATAATATCTGCCGATAAACGGTAGGTGTAATATCTATCACAGAGATATGACAACTTAGGTCTGAAGGGTGGCAACGCATCTGCATTTTGACCTCTGGTTTTCGTGTAGATGTCTATAGGCGGCAGTCATCCCTTAACATGTGAGCTGCATTCTTGTTTGCCATCTGACCGGAACACGATAGTGCTGAACACTTACCCCCTTATTCATAATCGTACATTAGATACGTTTTAGCTATAGAATGCTTTGTCTTTGTCAGTTGCATTGTCAAATGTGCAGGATAGAAAAAGACAAAGGAGAGATTAGCAACACTTTAGCTAAAATACGTTTATGAATAAGGGGGTTAGCATTTAGCGGCAGATAGATTAGGTAATGCGATGGTGTCTACGCCCTTGAGCTCTTACACTAAAACTCTACCACCAGTCCCGAAAACTAAGTCTGAAGTTATTTATAACATCATAGGTGCCATTGTTGGGTAACGAGAAAAACTCAATAAGTACAAATAAAGAAAAATATATATATTACTTATTTTCTTTATATCTTGACAAAAAAAGCTCAATGTTAGAATTGTATTATAACAATCCCGCTTAATAAAGTATCTATACTGATAATTAGTTTTTCCAAGAAATTATATTGATAAAATAATAAGTACGTGATATAGAAAAAAACTGGTTGCCTGTAAAGTCGGTTTTACGGGCGAAGATTTTACGTGACAACGTCTTATTCTCGGTAGAAAGGCATTCGCCGGTCCGGCAGGCCTCTCTCTCGTTCGGTGACTCATCGTTACGTTACCGGGCGTTACACTTTTTCATGAGTGACTCCGAGCCGCAACCTTATTTAAGACGTTGTCACGTCAAAAACATTGTTTTTTGCTTCATTTTTGTACTCACTGATTTTTTCTTGCTACCGAACGCGATGTTAGTTTCATTATTTTTCTGGTAATAATATTATACTTCATTTCTCTGCGAGGAACTGATTTGGTTTTTGAGCTGAACAGTGCTATGTCTTTTGCATAGCGGTGCTACGATTGCTACGATGCGAGAGCTACACGTCTTGCACTAAAAAATATGGTTTACTTAATATGCAGCATGCTGTTTTTTTTAACAGAGTTCAAAAAACGAGAAGGTTCTCAATTCGGCCGGTATATTTTTTTATGTATGTACGCGAATTTTGCCGTGATGTCAGGACCCATTTACGTAATTCTTTATTTGTTTGAAGGAGAACAGTTTCGAATTGTTCCCATAAGAATTTGATTCAGATAGAGGCCCATTCGTTTCTATTTTATGAGCATTTTTTACTTACTTTCACCTGAGACTAAAGGAATACGAATAGACGGCGAGCTGTCATACAGTGCGTTGAATCTAATGCGCATGACAACAAGATGACAACAAGTGACAAGAACACATTTACTCATCGACGACACAACACAGCTTATTTACTCCTTCGTGGATAAAATTTTTTCGTTGATTTCGTATAATCGTGTAATAATTTTGTATCGACACACCTAAACAATTTAAATTAGGTATCTAATTATCACGAAGCTAAAGTAGTCAGATTTTACAAATTTTACAAATGTGAACATTAGTGTAATTGACAATGCAGCAATAAACTAAAAAGTATGAAATAAATATAACTACGTTAAGCAAAACCGACTTCAAAACTGAAAAGTAAAAAATAGTAAAGATTTAATTGTAATTATATACTACCTATTATTTATATGTGCTATTTACTAATAGGTTTGAAGTCAATGCCAAGCCAAAATCACTAAAGTTGGCATTTCATTGTATAAAACCGTAACTTCACGCCTGTAATCCCCGAAGGGGTAGGCAGAGGTAAATGCATGAATTCAAGCATACATGCAAACACCCACGATTCGCCGGTTACGTTTTGTTCAGTGTATTAATTTGCTCGTATATATAAATATAATTGTTTGTTTAAGGCTTGGCACCGACTTCAAACCTATTAGTAAATAGTACATATAAATAATAGTTAGTATATAATTACAATTAAATCTTTATTATTTTTTACCTTTCAGTTTTGAAGTCGGTTTTGCTTAACGTAGTTATATTTATTACCAAACTCAAATATCGTAGAATATCGTCTAAATCTAAACTAATATTATAAAGAGGTAATATTTTTTTGTTTGTTTGTTTGTATTGAATAGGCTCAATAACTACTGGACTGATTTTAAATATCTTTCACTATTCGAAGGCTACATTACCCACGGGTAACATAGGCTATTTTATGTTGGAAAAAATAGGGTTCCGTAAGATTTTTCAGACACAAGGTGTAAAAAATCAACCAGAAAAGTTACTTATTTTGCGTACGATGCCTAAAGTATAGAAGATATCGAGGAAGGCTTTAGGCTATATCTATAATCATCACGCTAAGACGAATAGGAGAGGGTAGGTAACATTGTACCCGCGCGAAGCAGGGGCGGGCCGCTAGTATAGGTCGCGCCAGGTAAAAAGAACGCTGGCGGTCAAGCTGCGCGTCATGTGTTTTTATTTCATTTTATGTTATTCTATGTAATATAGTTTTCAATCTGCCTACCAATACACGAAACCGCAAGCGAAAGCTAGATCAAAAATAAACCAATAGGGCTAGTACTTTCGTGCGCGAGTGTACCGATGCGCGAACACATCCCTTCTACTTTCTTCCAGCGTTCTTTTTACGTGGCGCGACCTATAGTACATATTATTTTGTTATTAGTATATTCCGTCTATCTAGAAAAAACATTTTGTGGAACGAATTTCCCTCTGAGTTATTCCATCAGTGCTACAACATGGGGTTCCTCAAAAGTGTCAAAAGATTCCTTCAGGCAGCACGTTGATAACTCACCTGATGTTGCAAATGTTCGTAAGCGACTGTGATCGGACGATTTTCCATTAGGTGGCTTATCAGCTTGACTGTCATCCTTATGACATAAAAGAATGCTATGGGAAAACAACCATTCAAGTTTTACTATACTCACTTGCATAGGTGTCACCAGAGGGTAGCAGAAGGGGGCAGCTGTCCCTCGAGATGAAAACATAGCGTAAAATACAGGAAAGACTCACCGGTGACATAAGTACCTATAGTTACTAATGTACTCCTAGAATCAAACTGCCCTCCCCTAGCGCCAAACTGTCCCCCTCTATATCATGACAAAGCCCTTGCTCTCGCTATAGGGTGAATAAAACAACATGATACACAACGATCCCTTTATTTTAAGAAATCTCACAATAAAAGTTTTGATTGGATCTTATCCATAAACGGCAATATACATAGCAAATGTATTATCTGGTTAACAAAAACTTAAGAACTAGGATATACAAATTTTATATTTACATCGAGAACTTATTCATGATGTTCAGAATGGGGTTTTGATGAGTTTTGAAAGTAATGAAGTCGCTTGTTAGAAAAGATTACTTCAATAACAAATAAGTCAATATAGTATGTATGTATGTATATTCACGCCAGGTCCCTAACGGGGTAGGCAGAGAGTGTAGAGCGCCAGATATCCCGGTCCTGACATACCTCTCGTGCTTCGTCTAACTTCATCATTCTCTTCATACATGCACGCCGATTCCTAAGACTTTTGACCCCACCATCAGACAGAACTCGACCTATTTGGTCATGGTAGGTCAGCCTTGGTCTTTCTGGGCCTCTACAACTATCCACATGGTCAATATGGTGTCTTCGTAATTAAAACGATTTGTCTCATCACTATGTTTAATTTAATTTGTCTGTAAATTAAATGCATTTTTTTAACAGGTCTTAAACAATATTTTATCATGTCTGCTTTAAATGCTTTCACTGAATCTATGTTTCAATCATTTCGTCAATTTTGTTTTTTGATATTGAGACTTGCCTCGAAGACTGCGCGTCTTATAAATAAGTATTGTGTTTCTAACTGAAAAACTATTGTTTGTCATATTTTGAATGATCAATGCAAAATGAACTTACGAATAAGGGTGATAATACTTTTAACTAATATTGTCCACAAATTCACAATTTTACTCATAGAACCCCTAAATGACTATGAAAATTAAAAAAAACTAGATGGTACCCTGTTGGTGATGTCGAAATTCTTAGAATATAACAAAAATAATTTGTACACATACGTATATCGAATATTTTCATTGCTTATCTAAATTTTATTCTTAATCGTTGGGACCTAATTTTAAAATTTTATGTCGGTAAGTAGAACTTTTTGCAAAAGTATTTTAATGAGTTAAATAAGTAACATTGCTTAACTCTGTTAAGCCAAAGGTTTAGTACGACGTTGATTATGCTCTTACAATGGAAAATTGGATTTTATATGCATTTATTTATTGTACAATATTACAACATATTATTATACAATTCTGAGATACGCGCATAAAATTATACAAAATATTCTGACATAAAGTTACAAATTACATAAAATATCTGAATAGGCACAAATTTTCATCTTCAAATGATGAAAAAAACAAAAAAAAAATATTAAACGATGCCAAAAAGTGAGTACCATTAAAAAAATCTTTCACTTAGCACATAATGTTATCGGATGTTTAAACTATATATAATCCAATTCTAGTGGACTTAAGAATACATTCAAATCTTTTAGAGTCATACTCCTACCTATGTTAATCTCATTCTAAGCAAATGATGACACATAAATCTCAATATTCATGGTCGAGTGCTAAAATATCATACAATTTAAATGACATTTACATCTTATGTTGTCTTCATAACCCGACAGACAGTTTCAGAGTCATTTTAAACTCAGTTTTGTGTGAGCTATTGACCGTTACAAAATGTAATACACTTTAAATAAAAAAAAAAATGTATTTTTTTTTGTATCTTCACGCCAGGTCCCTAACGGGGTAGGCAGAGAGTGTAGAGCGCCATATATCCCGGTTCTGACAAACCTCTCGTGCCTCGTCTACTTTCATCATTCTCTTCATACATGCACGCCGATTCCTAATAATAATTGTAAATGTAATAAAGTCTCCTCGTAAGTTGTGGTAGGGTTCTAGAGTCAGAGTTCGAAGCCGTAGGCATCAACGCATTACCTTCTGCCGCTTCAGCATTATGGTGTTACGATTAGATAGTTATTGGATATAATGACAATTATTACAGAGGGAAAAGAACTTAAGCTTCAGGGGTCTCCCCCCTGCATAATACAGACCTCTAGTTTTTGTTTAGATGTCTTTAAGCTTCATTTACTTACCATCAATGTGAACTGCTTATATGCCACCATGATTACATTAATTGGTGGTAGAGCTCCAGTGACGGAGCTCGCGGGCGTAGGCACCACCGCATTACCTAATATACATGCCGCTAAATGGTAGTGTTCAGCACTATCGTGTTCCGGTCAGGTGGTAATGTACGGCCCTGTAATTTCAGGCACAGAGGCCATAACACCTTAGGCCTCAGGAGTGGCAGCCATCTGCATTTTGACCTCTGGTCATTGTGTGGGTGTCTATAGGCTGCAGTCATCACTTAACATCAATGTGAACTGCATGCTTGTTTGCCACTTTTATTACATAAAAAAAAAAAAAAAAAAAAAAACAAAAGTGTTACTGTACTATACACAGAACTGTTTTATTTACAATAAATTTTGATGCGAATAGCCTTCTGAAACTGTACAGATAATGATGAGTGATTCATATTAGCTATTATAATATTTCATTAACAGGACAATACACGTTCAAGCAAAAGTGAATTGTACTTTGGCTCTTATCTTTATTTGTTTGGTAAGGTGCAACTTTGGGTATTATGACTAGATATCTTAAAATTTACTCGCAAATAAAATTATTGTTTGCAGCAAATCTGAAACAATGAAAACAATGTTAAGTAATTCAGCTTATCTTTTGTTTATATCTTCAACACTTTGCTTTACCTCGTGTATATTTTCTATTTTAACAATTGTTTTGTTTATTAGAGTAATCAATCACTACTTACTCGTATTCAAACGCAATGAAATAATTTATCAAAAATATTATTTGTTCTATCAATAATTGTTCTCAATTATAAATTAAGGCAAATTAGGTTATAAAGTAAATGAGAATATTAACAAATAAAATAATAATTATAATATTTTTTGTTAATTACAAATTCAGGTTACTAAGGTTATGAAATAAATGAACTGAACCAATTTATAAATTAAAATATCTCTCGGGCGTACTCCAATTTCGTAAACTAGTATGACAAGTCTACAGTCTTGTCATATTTTATTAATATGATGACCACCAATTCGAATATAAAACAAAATGTTAATGAGCAAATGATTACACAAATTTTCACCATAATACTCTTACACCGTTGAATTGTCTTAAAATGTAGCTATATTGAGAAAACTGATTCTTATTTTTTTTTTTATAATTAATTAAATTTTTATTTACACAGAGCTTTTATTGAGTTTGTTTTTATTTTCTGTAATTTTTGATAGTCTAATACTAAAATTTTTACTATTATAAACATAATTTATTTTTGGACTTGATTCCTTTTAGTAGGTTCTTCCAGTAGTAAACACTATTGGATATCATTTCACACTTAAACGAATTTTGATGATCATTTACTATTGTAGGGCATTTTTTTTCACAAAATGGTTCATTAAACAGCCACAAACAAATAAGGGAAATTCATTGTAGAAATTAAAATTGCGGATTTTCTCGCGTATACAACACTCCCAAACTTCTTACACCCGACGTTTCGGTCGCTTTCCCGCTACCGTGGTTAAAGCGTGGTCACGGGCAGACTGAAACGTCGGGTGTAAGAAGTTTGGGAGTATTGTATACGCGAGAAAATCCGCAAGTTTAATTTCTACAATGTATGAAGCTCGCGAAAACCTACGAAAACGTTAAGGGAAATTCATCAAAAATAAAAAATATTATCATCGTAAATTCCTATTAAACTCACCTTTATAAAAATATGAACTTCATCCTATTATGATACAAATAATTGAGTCAGAGCTGACAACAGCAGTAATGTAGCAGTGCTGTAGATGATGACGCCTGAAAAAAAATACATGCTTTATAACTTGAATTTATGTTTTTTGTTTTTTCAGTACCTCGGAGTTTGGTTATGTGCCCGCAGATGTCAACAGGCTCGCCACTTGTTGCCACCACATGGGTCAAAACATAACCGGCAATTTGAGGGTTTTTGCACGTATTTATGCTTATATGCATGCATTTATCTCTGCCTACCTCTTCGGAGATTACAGGCAGTTGGGTACGTTGCGTCACTTAATCACACTAAGCGTCAATCACGCCGAAACTACCGAACGGATTTTGATGAAATTTGTTCTACAGATAGGTTATGCCTTAGATTATAGAATACATTGTATGCCGAAAGAATGTTGCTGTGGGATGCCATGGGATGATTTGATGAGTTTCCACAGGTTACGCGAAAAGCGACCTACACGCGGGCGGAGCCGCGGGCAACAGCTAGTGTTACACAAGTATACAAAATTATAAAGTGGTTATATTTAAACAATATCACGAATATTAATTAAGTCACTCTAGTTTATTATTATTCATCAAAGGGATCGATCGGTCCAATTTCTATTCTCCAAAATGAGGAACACTCTACCAACCATTGTCTGTAGTTTAATTACAACACTAATTGGAGTCGTAAAATTGAAACCGCTTGGAAGTGGAGCGGATATTGAATTTGATGTAAATAAAGCACAATTTATGTTATTTTACGCGTAATCCCCGAAAGGATAGGCAGAGGGAAATGCATGCGATCAAGCTTACATGCAAACACCCACGATTCGCCGGTTACGTTTTTGACCCATGCAACAGGTGGCGAGCCTATTGCCATATCCGGGCACATTACCAAACATCGAGGTACTGGGAAACTTCAAAAAAATTGTAAAAATCCCAATAGAACCACAGATAAACGATTTTAAACCGTTATCTCTGATAGCCCCGGTCCGAGAATCGAACCCTGGACCTCCAGCGTGGTAGGCAGTTAAATTGTATGTAACATACATACAATTTAAATTTTATGTAGTTAAATTAAGGTAGGTAAGTACAAAATTAAATTTTGAGTCGGCGCCAAACGAACCAGTGGCCACTTCGTTGGGTGCCAATGCACGCAGATTATGAATATGTTCGTTTGGCGCCGACTCAAAATTTAATTTTTTGGTTTTCGTTTTTATTTATTTTTGCTTGCTTAATTTTATGGTAAGTTTTTATTTTATACTAGCTGTGCCCGCGACTTCGTCCACGTGAGAAAAAATATGGTTGTTTAGTATTCTACCCGGACGAAGTCATGGGCGCAGCTAGTATAAAAGTAGCCTAAGTTACTCCTTATTATATCAGCTATCTGCCAATGAAAGTCCCGTCAAAATCGGAGACACTCAAATTCTATTTATTTGTATGTAAAATTCTATTTATTTGTATGTATGGTTGTATGGAGATAAAAGTAGCCTTAGTTACTCCTTATCACATCAGCTATCTGCCAGTGAAAGTCCCGTCAAAATCGGAGACACTCAAATTCTATTTATTTGTATGTAGGTATGTATGTATGTATGGAGATAAAAGTAGCCTAAGTTACTCCTTATCACATCAGCTATCTACCAGTGAACGTCCCGTCAAAATCGGTCCAGCCGTTCCGATTAGCCCCGCCAAGCAGACAGACAGACAAAAATTGTAAAAAATGTAGTTTTGGCATATGTACCGTGTTTACATACATATGCATTTAGTAAAAAGCGGTTATTTTAATATTACAAACAGACACTCCAATTTCTGTGAAATTTTTAAGCGTCTACTTGCTACCGTTGTTATTATCGAGCAAAACATATACAAAAATAAAACACGTTTATTGTATACTTCCTTGGACCCCTTAACATTTTCATTTTCTTATTTTTAGTAATTAATATTTTATTTATAGCGGTATCAGAAATACATAATTTGTGAAAATGTTAGCTTTCTAGCTATCATCATCATATCTATTTATGAGATACAGGCTGGTGACAGACTGACAGACAGCGGAAGATTAGTAATCCGTAGGGTCCGTTTTTACCTTTTAGGTACGAAACCCCCTAAAAGATAGAACTTAAAAATATTCGATATTATTAGGATTCTTTAAATTGCCATAACTTTTTTATTTCTGAACCGATTCACATGAAACAAACACTAAATGTTAAGTGAAACTTACCACAACATATTTGTGGAAACCGCAAATCGAATAAGCTGTTTCTAATATCAGAAAAACAACCCAAACCCAGTGTTGTGCACCAAATGTTAAAGTATAATCATACCAAGTTTCATTGTAATCGGACCGGTAGTTTTTCTGTGATGCTTGAACACACAGACAGACAGACAGACAAACAGATAAATTTTTTTCTAATCACATACTTGGGTTTGTTATCGATCTAGTAACATCCCCTGGTATTTATTTTTTCAATATTTTTAATGTACAGAATTTACACTTCTACAGTTTTATTATAAGTATAGATTTTTTTGTAACTTACAAAAAAATTAAAGATGAAAAAAATTCTACACACACACACACATACACGCTATCCAATGAAATACACAATTATCAATATCGGACTACTCAGTAGAAAGTTATGCGTGGTAATACTTAAAAAAAAATTTTTTTTTCGTCGTTTTAAAATAGAAATATTTGAAATATTTACCTGTAGATCCAATAGCAGCTGCCAAATCAGCTGCGGTCGGCATCTCAGGCGTAGTACTTATAGGACCTGTTGAAAATATAAAATTACAAATGAAATAGGAAACAAAAGTGTCAATGACGAATAATTTACGTGTTTAATATGCAGTATTTTTTTATTATATCGGAATAATTACATACTTGTACATATACTAGGCAGTTATTTTTTTTATTTTAACTGATCGCAATGCCGAAAGTTCCCGAACAAAGCCGAGCGCTTGTGAAATTGCATCGTAAATGTATTCATTCTATTGGATTGTTTGACGCGGACATTAATCAGCTCTGCCAGTACAGTGGTTATCATGACTTCACAACCTCTCGTCTTTGGAGTCATGTAATTTTTTATCATGATTTTTTATTACTTTTAATGTATTTAAAACACACGAAAAAGGTTTATATTCAATTAAATTTTAATATAAGCCATTTAGTTTTAATACAAATATCGGCGAGCCGGTTGGTCCAGTGGTGTGTGACGACCGTTTAAACCGAGGCTCACTGGTTCGATCCCGTACCGGGACAAATATTTGTATAAACTACAGTTTTGGGTGTGAGTATTTTTGTATGAGTTGTGTGTGTACAGCGGCACCCACAAGTATACCTAGTGTGGGGCCATGACCGTAAGCTTATTTTATTTATTTCAATTTGTGATGAAATACTTAAAAACATACATATTTTTTTTCAAAAATCGTATATTTTTAAGAAGTGTTTTATCAATTATTAAAAGTTTGAATTACTCGTTAGACTATGGATTCAAAACTGCAACGTCTTCTAATTATTTCTTTCATACTCAACTGCAAATATTATTGGCCCTTTCTAATAAGAGTTCGATGACTTCAAAATATTTAAAAAAAATCTACGGCTGGGGTCAACCACATTTTGCTCCTACAGACGACGATAAATTAAAAAGATTTAAAATGGATAATACAGTGAAACATAAATATTGTTTACAAAAGAATGCGAGACCTCGTTGTTTCGCCGCACTACCATTAACCCTCGTCGGTTTTTCATCAAAGCTGTAAACCTCACTTACATTCTGTTTAAAAATTCTCTCGCACAATAAAGTTAACGGAGCACAAAATTATGAAACAGGACCACAGGAAATGTTTTCACCTCCCTACTGTTTAGATAGCTGAATAAACAAACTTTACGCAGATAAAATGCAAAAATGGCCGCCGCGAATTATACCGCTGTGTTGTAATGGAAAATACGTTGTGGGATATCTTTTCAATGTATTACTTTGTGAGGGAAAGAAAGTCGTTATTGTAATTTGTTTATAAAAAGAAAGCGCTCATGGCCGGGTGGCTGGTGTAGATCATAGGCGATCTACTCGGTTAAGCACTACGGTTGCGGTCGGGTGGTGTGATGGGTGACCGCTAGTGGCAAATTCAATGCGCGTTTCCAGGCTTCGGAGGGCACGTTAAGCCGTCGGTCGGTTGCTATCGATAGATAGCAGTCATTAAACCTTGTCGGAGGCCTTATGGGCAGTTTGAAAACATGCGACTGCGGGTTGGCCACTAACCCACCCACCTCCACCAATCCGCATTGGAGCAGCATTGTGGAGTAAGCTTCAGGCCCTTCCCAAAAAGGGGAGAGACTCATGCCCAGCAGTGGGATTATTATTATTATAAAAAAATTATACATACACTCACAGCCCCACACGATATCAAGCTGTGTCGTGGATTGCCGTTGTACACATACAACACTTACACAAACACCGAGACCCGAAACAAATATCATTTCATTTTCATTTTTTCTATATACAGGATTGTATTTAAACCGAATTGATATTGATCTTAAATCGAATTTCATCATATCAGCCAAAAGATAACCACTGTTGGATAAAAGCCTCCTCTCAATAGGTTAGGATCCCACTACAGAATCATTTTGTTTATCCAGATATGCTGCATGTATGTATGTATCTTCACGCCAGGTCCCTAACGGGGTAGGCAGAGAGTGTAGTGTTGTGTTTAATTTTGTAATCTAGAGAATATAAATCTACTAGGTTGCCTATCAAAAAAATGACCGCAAGTATTTTTTAATATTTCTTTTGGGAAGCAATTTTTATTTACTTGTTTTTTCAATAAATTATCGTCCACTTCAAGGCAAATGTATAAAGACTGAAAAATCACGGCTGCCGTCGCGGACTTGGCTGCCCCTACAATGTATAATTTATATATCAAATTTATGCTTTTTTTTCTCATTTTTATGATATATGGGAGCCAAATGAAATCGGCCGCAAATAAGAATTGCTGGCTGTTATACATAAAATAATTTTATGAAAAATACTTACGGCGGATCTTTACAAATACTTTCAAAACGTCAAGAAATCATTAAATACCTAGAGTGAATAACCATTACCTATAGTAAAAGCTAAAACATACATTAATAGTAAATTAAACATTTAAATTTAAACTACTTTGTTAAGACATAATAATCACAATTTTTTTCAATTTTTCGATGATGGTAAATGAAGAAAAACAAAAAAAAACGAGAAACTAAAAAAAAAAATCAAAAAACAAAAATACATAAATAGTGTACACAGTAAAATATCTAGGGCATCTTCTTGCCTCTGACCTCAAAGACGACGGCGATATCGAACGGGAGCGGAGGTCGCTGTCAGTAAGAGCGAACATGATTGCGAGGAGGTTTGCATGTTGCTCGAAAGAAGTGAAAATCAATCTCTTTCGGGCATACTGCACATCTTTCTATACGTGTTGTACATGAGCTGTTTTTTCTCAGAAGTCATACAGCGGCTTCCGCATCCAGTACAACAACGCTTTCAGGATGTTGATGGGGTTGCCCAAATTTTGCAGTGCGTCAGGGATGTTCGCTGAAAATAATGTAGATTGTTTTTATGCTACAATGCGAAAAGGATGTGCATCATTGGTCCGCAGAGTGAGGTCAAGCGCCAACAACATCCTGAGAATGGTGGCCAGCAGACTGGACTGCGTGTACATCAATCACTGCTGTGCAATCTCTCACGGGATGGCACAGCGGTGATTTATGTACTTACCTAGTGCCTGTTGCTTTTGTAGTGTTTTTAATGTATGTTATTTTATTTCATTTATGTCTGTGTGTATTGTGTGTATGTGTAATAATTTTATGGATCTTTGTGTCTGAATTAAGAAAATAAAATTAAACAAAAATTATGTTTGCAACATATCTGGATGAACGAAATGATTCTGCAGTGATCCTTACTTACAAGGGTGATATGCCCACCGCGCTAGGCATGCGGAGTGGCGATCGTAGTGGCGGTAGTTTTATAGCAGGACGCTGCTGCCCATCTTGTATTATTGCAATCGCTATCGCCGCATTGGAATAGTTTGGCCGCCGTTGTTCGGTTGACTGACTGCACTAGTAGGAGAAAATTCTTCCGCTAGTGGGCGGTGGGTCGTCACGTCCCGACGCCAGTTAATATGGATGCTATCAAATAATCAACCACCAATAAAATAACAAGACCAATCCAGAATTGTTGAGTATCTTAGATCTTTTATAACGGTACGAACTTGTGAGATGACTATCTGTTATCGGATTTTTGTGAAAAGAAGCCTCTGAAAAACATTGTGCAATTTTCTAGCTCAAAACTAAATCCTTTATTTCTGAAAAAAATCTAATTTTTAAGTTTATTGGTTGGTTGGTTTTGGTTTGGTTTGGTTGGTTTTCAATTAAACGTACTTACTTATTGCATTTTTTTTCCAGAAATATTCCGAAAAAAATTGTTAGTAATCGGATATTTTAAATGTTATTTTTAAATTATTTTATATTAAAATCTGTATCATTCAGTTAAGGTGACACGGATCATAATAAAATTAATTGTTCGTATCAAATATTACCCACTGCAAAAGTCAGTATAAAGGAGATGGTCCAAAAATGTATGAAGTTGTTCCCACTAAATGTACAGTTCGTAAAATAATAGTTAAAACTATTCTGAACAATTTCCGACCATCAATTTTAGATAATGTTGTGCAGTTTTTTTTTTTAAATAATTAACTTTACACTGGCGATGGCGATTGACAAGTCATTTGACAAGTTCGTCATCTCATGTCACTAGGTTCTTGAGCGTACAAATTGCCATAATCAAAAAAAAAAAAGAACTCGATTAAACAATTTCATCTTTGTTTTAATCAAATTAACTTTATCTTTCCTTAAATCTTTGAAATGTTAGCTTTCTTTTGCTGTTTTGTTCATCCCCTGGGAACACCACGCTACAACTCCTTTTCGGAATAAAGTATAATATTTTCCCAACCGAAAAAAAAAATAAAAACGGACACAAAAAAGATTCTATAAACATTCTCACGCCGTCATCAAAATAAAACAACGATGTTATGCGTTTCCAACGTAAAAAAATATAATTGAATTATAAAGCAATTAATTTGTTCCGCTCATAACAGTTCTCCCCGCGATTATCCTGGATTGCAAGGAAATTTTCCCGGGAAAGAAACAGGGACGCGCCAATTGTTTTCCTGTATCGCTATGAACAATCATTTTAATGTGTACCTTTGTTTGCAGGCAGGAGAGAGGCTTTCCGGAAATTAATGTTATCACCAAGGAATTTATTGCGAAAAAAATTTTGCTCCTATTTAAATTGCTTTTTCACTTGTGATAAAACTTTTGTAGTAGTTTTATTAATCGAAACTGCCTCGGTAGCCTAGTGGTAGCAGGCCACTACTACTACGCTGAGGGTTCGATTCCCGGGTAGGGAGTTATCAGAGATAATAGTGTAAAGTCCTTTATATCTGGTTCTATTGCGATTTTTCCAGTTTCTGGAAATTTGCCAGTACCTTGAAGTTTGGTAATGTGCCCGGAGATGTCAACAGGTTTGCCACCTGCTACATGGGCTAAAACGTAACCGGCAAATCGGGGGGTGTTTGCATGTAGGCTTGAATGCATGCATTTACCTTTGCCTACCCTCCCAGGGATTACAGGCGTAAAGTTACGTTTTACTAATCGAAACACGATAGTGCTGAGCACAGCCGTTGGCTTTGGTCGTGTAATGGGCATAAAGGACTAATTATCAACACGAACTGTATCTTTATGTAATTGAAAAGGCAAACATACATGCAGTTCACATTGATGTTGATGACACTCACAAAAAGACCAAGGTCAAAATGCAGATGCGTACATTACCACCTGACCGGAACACTACCATTTAGCGGCATGTATATTAAGGTAATGCGGTGGTGCCTACGCCCGCGAGCTCCGTCACTGGATCGCTACCACCAGAAAAGCTATGCTATGCTATATAAGTATGCAAGCTTGCCAGGTTCATGGGCTAAAGAAGGAATTATTACAAAATATACACCCGTTTGTAATAGTACCTGGATAATATATAGTTTCTTTCCGCACAGCGTAATTGGCGAGCTGTATTCGTAGCGTGCAGATGAACTCCGCGGGTGTAGGCAAGTCAGCGTCCTGCAGCGTCACTGACGCCACTGCGAAGTACCTCTCGTTCACCAGTTTTACGCTATGAGCTACACCTTCCAGTCGCCTGTTGACATAATTTGATGTTAAGTTATCTTTTTTATTGATATAAAACATAGTCTCTTTGTTACTAATGCACTTGTCAATAGTTATTTCAAAATGCGGATTATGTTATTATTATTAGAACAATCTGACTTCTTGAAAGAGGTCATTTTGCTATAAATTTACAGGCCCATAATTATGAAAACTATTCGAGTCATGAAAGCTGGAAGACAAATTGTTTTAGACTATCACGATTTGTATTCATATTTTTATATTGTAAACGGGACTTAATCGCGTACTATTTTGATCGAAGTATTTACCTTGACACTCGACGTTTCGGCCGTGATGCAACGGCTGTGACGAAAGCCGTGGTCACGAGTGGACTGAGACTCAGTCTCAGTCTACTCGTGACCATGGCCAATGAATTACGGCCCAAAATAGTACGCGATTAAGTCCCGTTTACAATTTTAAAAAAGCTGGAAGACAATTAAAATTTACAATGAACAAAACGAATTAAGAAAAGAACCGGTCTTTAGCCAAGTTCACTAGCAACAGTCGTAAACGCTATAAGAAACTAAGGAAATTTATGCGTCGTCATCGATATGTCTCGTGACTTATCGATGGAATTAAGAAATCCGTTGTTTGTTTAATGTTCTATAGGTAGCTTTAAACATTGTAGCTCGTCAACTGGGATAGGGGGACCTGACCCGCCCTATTTGCAGGCCTTCAAGGACTTTACACATGGAGGAGACACATTTCAAGGTCTTTTTTCTGGTGGTAGAGCTCCAGTGACGGAGCTTGCGGGCGTTGGCACCACCGCATTACCTAATATATTTGCCGCTAAATGATAGTGTTCAGCACTATCGTGTTCCGGTCAGGTGGTAATGTACGGCCCTGTAATTTCCGGCACAGAGGCATAACACCTAATGCCTCAGGAGTGGTAACGCATCTGCATTTTGACCTTGGTCTTTGTGTGGGTGTCTATAGGCTGCAGTCATCGCTTAACCTCAATGTGAACTGCATTCTTGTTTGCCACTTCCATTACATAAAAAAACGACTTTACTATGATGCTTAATTTTCTTACGTATGTACAATACCACCAATAGGTACCTATTGGCAGATATCTGCCGATGACCATAGTACACGACCAAATCCGCAGTTTAGTAAGGGTACGTTAGTGGTAATATACACAACAGACATATTCATAAATTTCTATACAATACATGCCCAATACTCCTGTCTACGTCATAAAACAAAGCAAAGATAAGAAATTCAATACTAAAGGAGCATAATGCGGACTATTTGATTTAACCGTGCCAACCTGTTCCCACATTTTCTTCGCGCACCGTCAGCCAGGAATGGTGAGAATATTAAAGTATTTTTTTCAGTTATCATTCACAAGAATGTTGGCAAGCTGAATGCGGCAGGTAGCCGCAATTTAATCTTGCACGCTGCTACTTATAAAAATGGCCCAGATTTATACTCAATTTCATATTTTGCAAGCTGTTTTATGTGAATTTGATAATGGTGAGGTTTTAAGTTTACAATTTCAGTTGAAGTTTTGGTAAAGAGAGACTTTGCGACGTATTCAAAAGCCTATTCAAACATGCATGCAAATATCGACGATTAAATTTTTACATTTTGTCTCATGTAATGGATAGCGTACGTATGTCTAGAATGGCATAAGGAAATTTCAGAAAAATAAGAAATCTCTATACATTTAGCCCTCTTACACGAAGATCGAACTTCAGGATATGTTCGATCTAGTAATAGTAGCTTCGAGTAGTAAGTAATAGTATTGATCTATTGAAAAAAAAATGGAAAACAGTTTTGACTTTAGGCGAAATTTGAACTCACGGTCACTGGGAATCCAGCCGCTCTTCCAACTGAGATATTTTCTTTCCCTTTTTCTTTAAAAAGTATATTTCACTAGCATGTGTTATTGCGAAATAATATAAAAAACAGTATTGATCTATTCAATAAGAGATAAATACCGGCGTTGTGTCCTCGATGGATAAATATAACCACGACACTACTGAAAAGGTTGTTTTTGAAATACTCAGATTTTCTGTTTCGGTAGCTTAAAAATAATCACATTACGTTATGTTGTAAAATCAGCCGGTTTGATTGAAAAATACAACGCCGTATTTAAAAATGCATAGTCTTTTACATAAAAATAACAGTGAAGCCTGTATGAAGGTATTTATGGTAGCAAAGGATTTCCTTTATTATACGGAATCTGGTGAACGTGAGTCCCATTCGCACTTGACCGCTATTTTTCTAGTAGATAAGGCCATTGCTATGAGCTTCCTTTACGTCAGAATTTTCAATGAGAACTTTGATTGGAATCACTTTACATTGAAATGAAATATTTTGTACTCGTTCACCTCCTATTTATTACACTACAACTGGTAGCCTAGTGGTAGCAGGCCACTACTACTCCGCTGAGGTTCGATTCTCGGGTAGGGGGTTATAAGAGATAATGGTGTTAAGTCCTTTGTCTCTGGTTATGTTGTGATTTTTCCATTTTCTGGAAATTTCTCAGTACCTCGAAGTTTGCTTATGTGCCCGGAGATGTCAACAGGCTCGCCACCTGTTACATGGGCCAAAACGTAACCGGCGAATTGTAAGTGTTTGCATGTATGATTGAATGCATGCATTAGGCGTGAAGTTACAATTTTTTTTTATGTTATGGAATTGGCAAACAAGCATGTAGTTGACATTGATGTTAAGTGATGACTGTAGCCAACACTTACATAAAAACAACGATCAAAATGCAGATGCATTACCACTCCTGAGGCCTAAGGTGTTATGCCTCTGTACCGGAAATTACTTAATTAATCTTCATTGAGACGTCCTAAATATTCAAATCCCTTTTCAGACAATAATAATGCAAATAAATCAGAATTACAGTTGAACACTTAAATTAACGAGGTACCAAGCAAAAATGCTTTGAAGAGTGAACATGAACTCTGAATTGATTCGTGGTACACTGCAGTGTGTGACGGATCCTGGTAACTTTGTATAACACAGACAACCGTTTTATTAGACATCGGAGGGTTATTGAAAATTGTCTAATATCGGCCTAATTAAACGTGAACGGAGTGTCTGGGTAGAGATATTAATTATGTTCTTTATCAAACAAGTGCTCTTAATTTAAAGTTATTCATTCATGCGTTTACAGTTAATTTGTTTTACTAGTGCCAACGCACCACTAGAATACATATTCTATCTGCCGCCAAATAGTAGTGTTCAGCAGTATCGTGTTCCGGTTGGACGGTAATATACGGTCCCGGATATAATTTTACTGGCGGTAGAGCTTCAGTGACTGAGATCGCGGGCGTAGACACCACCGCATTACTTAATATACTTGCTGCTAATTGGTAGTGTTCAGCACTATCGTGTTCCGGTCAGGTGGTAATGTACGGACCTGTAATTTCTGGCACAGAGGCATAACAAGTTAGGCCTTAGACCCGGGAATCGATCCCGGGATCCCAGCGTAGTAGTAGTGGCCTTCTACCACTAGGCTACTGAGGCAGTAAAAAGGTGAGAATATTAATATCCTATTTTATAGGTATTACATGCAGAATAATTAAAAACACCTCTGAAATTTACTCAGCAAAAACTGGAGGGCAGTGACACATGACTAACCAATACTACTGTCATGTGGCAGTAATCATTGTCCATCCATTTGCCGCAACCGGACATACAAACCGCAGTTGCCTGTGACTGCAACGTCGACGTCGTCTATATTTAACTAGCTGACCCGGCAAATTTCGTATTGCCTCAGTATAAAAATATGACATGTGTCAAAGGTTTGATAGATACGGACTATTTGTATGGGAGAATGAAATGGTGGTTTTTACTATTTCCCTTCAATTTCTTCATATTTTCTTACCTTACAAACATTACCTGGACTTCCAATAATCATTCAAAATCAATATTAGCCAAATCTGTCCAGCCATTCAGGCGTAATGCCGTGACCAACGAAAACGGGTTGCATTTTTTATTGTGTATTCTACCTTCATACTGCACCATACAACCTATAGGTTTCGATTAAATAAGTCAAAAGTCTGGTGACTTTTTTGTTTGTTTGTATCGGTGGAGTTGTGACAGAAGGCTTTTACGATCCTAAAATATTTTTATTTATGTGATGGAAGTGGCAAACAAGCATGCAGTTCACATTGATATTAAGTGATGACTGCGGCCTAGGGATACACAGACCAAGGTCAAAATGCAGATTCGTTACTTGTTATGCCTCTGCGTCGGAAATTACAGGGCCGTACATTACCACCTGACCGGAACACGATAGTGCTGAACACTACCATTTAGCGGCATGTATATTAGGTAATGCGGTGGCGCCTACGCCCGCGAGCTCCATCACTGGAGCTCTACCACTAGTAAAGGACTTCCATTACGGAAGTAGTTTCACGATGTAAGTTATACATTGCTGTGTCATCGTACTTTTTATAGTAGGGGAGCCCAGGAGGGGATTTTCGAATTTACTCCAGCGCGTCAGATTAAGATACAGGAGATACCTTGCGCCCTGTTCAGTACCTCCACTAAATCTAAGACTTCCATAAAGGGCCAAACCCTTAGGGGTTTCGCCATGAGCTGGTCTCGCATCCAATTCCTCGGTATTTTTGATGGGAGCTTTGATTGGGTTCACTTTATATCCTTTCCGTGTATCTGACATTTTTGAGTAATTGTTCACCTTCATTTCTGAAAGAATCAAATGTTTTTGAAAAGGGCGCGGTATCGACGATGTGGGTCAAGAGCGTTTCAGATATTCTGAGAGGATATAAAATGTGTAAATCCAAAAATAGCATCCTGGGCTTAACTACTATTGTAAAAGCTGGGTGGAGGAATGGGTGGTAGTGTTCCTCCGACGAAATGGCAGGATCCTCCGACCAGGCGAGGTGATAGCGCCTGGTGGGCCGCTGTCCAACGATTAACGTTAGGAAGTTGTATGGCAACTCTTGAGGAAACTGCCCATATGTGATGTAACTTGGTCATACGCCATCCTCCGTACTACTCGTATAGCTTGACCAGAACCGCTTGCGCGCGGCGAGACGGGAGGTAGCGTTCGTAGCGTTCTGTCAGACTGCCGTGATAACCTATGGTTTCGTGTTTTTACCCGTCCCCCCAACTCGCCGTGTATACCTAATGTGCGGTATAGCGCTTCTAATCGAGCTATAAATAAATAAATAAATAAGTACGCTTACACTCACAGCTCCACACTAGATATAAACCTGTATCGTGGGTGCCGTTATACACACACAACACATACACAAACACCCAGACCCGAAACAAATATCTGTAGGTCCTACAAATATTTGTCCCGGTGCGGGGATCGAACCCGCGACCCTTCGAATTAAACGGTGGTTTTGCACCGCTGGACTAACCGGGTCGTCAAATCAGTTATAACCAAGTACTTTTGTATTTCGTCAATTTTACAGCTGTATTAACGTAATGTACTATAGAACAATACAGCCGGAACCGTTGAGGTCTCCATGGATGACCGAGTGTGCCCTGTCCAGGAAAGAACTTGTGACAATGATGAGACTTCGCTCCGGACATGTGCCATTTAATAAGTTTAAATTCTTAATGAGTCAATCTGATACCCCCCCTAATTGTAGTATATGTGGTAAAGTGGAAGACGTATACCATATTTTGGTTGAATGTGTTCGAGGTGAAGCTCATCGCAGGGCTTCATTAGAAATAGGACATTGCAACAGTGTCCTGGCAGATCCTACTACGGATGACGCCAGAATACTGTTGCAACTATATCAATTGTCAATGAGCTAATGTTGTTTAATTATTTTTTTTAAATGAAGAATGTAATTCATGTGAATGTATAGAGCGTCATGGTCTTTGACCAAGCTCTTTAAATGGAGAATAAAAAAAAAAACGTAATGTACGGTGAACGAAACTACTTTTGTAATATAAGATTCAAGGTTCCAGGTTAAATTCTAATGTTGGGAGGAAAGTATATTTTCCATAATAACAGCATTACTTAATTTACGGGTTTGAATTTGCATGCTTTTTCAAACTTATTTTCAAAGTTCTTCTACACGTTAATGTAGATATTTATTTATTTAAACTATATGCGTATGTACGCCAGAAGAATACCGTGTGAAGATACAGGGTGTCCGGTGGGTAATTTACGTTTTTAAAAAGGTATTTCTTAAAAAGTAATAAACGGTGCGGGGGGGAGCGGTGTCATTCGACGCTCCGCAAATGCGGATTTGTTAGTCACGATGCCGCTGTGGTCGGGGCAACACCGTGCGTACGCTGTTGAGGCATTCTTTAAGAGTGGCGATTCTTACGTGAATGCGCGTCGACAATTATGTTCCCACTACAATATTCGGCGCTTGAGCGATGGACCGAGTGTTTATTTGATTAGATCGTGGGTGGAGAGGTTCCGCCAGACATTTTCTGCTTTGAATACCCCTCAACGTAGACCAGTAGAACATCAAGGACCGCTGAGAACACCGAAGAAGTTCAAAGAAGCTTACGTGAAAATCCGCGCCTCTCAGTAAGGAAAAGAGCAGCTGCTTTAGCACTTCCAAAAAGCATTGTTCATGAAATTTTAAAGAAGGACATAAGTTCCATCCTTTTAAACTCCAGTTAGTTCAAAAACTTAAAGAAAATGATTTCAATTTAAGAAAAACCTTCTGTGAACGGATGTTGGAGAGATTTCGCAGTGTAAATTGCATCTTCTGGAGTGATGAGGCACATTTTCATTTAAACGGCCATGTCAATAAACAAAACTGTCGCTATTGGGCCCCACGTAAACGAAATCCACGTCTGAAACATCAACGTACCTTGCATTGCCCGAGAGTTACGGTTTGGTGCGCTTTATCGACAAACGGAGTTATTGGTCCCTATTTTTTCGAAAATTCAAGAGGTCAAGCTGTGATTGTCAAGAGTGAAAACTATGGACACATGATTACCGAATAATTTTTACCTAATTTGCGAAAACATCCATTCTATTCCACGCGCACGTGGTTTCAGCAAGATGGGGCCACTCCGCATACAGCAAGAACGTCAATGGCTTTCGTCAAATGTTTCCTCAGAAATTGATAAGCCGCTTTGGGGACATCCCATGGCCACCAAGATCCCCAGATTTAACGCACATGGACTTTTTTTATGGGGCTATCTCAAAAGCAAAGTGTATGCCAATAACCCTCCGTCTATTGTGCAGTTGAAGCAAAATATCTGCTACGAAATCTAGCAAATCGACGCAAGCCTGTTGCAGCGCGTGACACGTAATGCGGTGGACCGTTTCCAACAGCGTGTGCGTTTAAATGGACAGTATTTGGATGATGTAATTTTTAAAATTTAAAATCCGCAATATTCCTATATTTAGTGAACAAGTTAATAAAGTCATAAAAATATATATTTTTATTTTATTAGCATTAAAAAACGTAAATCCGCCACCGGACAGCCTGTACATACATACATACACTTTATGCAACATTTACATACGGCGGGCTTAATGTCACTAGGCATTCTCCTACAGTCAACATTGGGGTTGTGTGACATGTATGTATCTTCACGCCAAGTTCCTCACGGGGTTGGCAAAGAATGTGGGGCGCCAGATATCCCGATCCTGACACACCTTCCGTGCGTCTTCTACATTCATGATTCTCTTCATACATGCACGTCGATTCCTAAGAGTTTTGACCCCACCCTCAGACAGTGATAACATATGCAAATATAATGACTCTCATCCTTTTTGATAACTCACATCTTCTTTGATGACTCGGATAACAATGAGCAATTTAAATTGTAACTTAAAGGCACCTACAAGACCTACATGTCATTACTTGAAATTCAGATTTCGTCCTAGTTTCTCACCGACGTGTTACGTCGATTCCGCTGGCTCAGTGAATTATATTACTAGAAGGAGCCACTACCAAAACCTAGTTTGGATAATCACGGACATTTTATAAGAGAAACAAAAGAAATAAGATATTTTACAGACACCTAACCTAAGTAAGTACAGTCAACAGCAAAAGTAGATAATCAAAATCGGACATTCAATACTAACTATTCGTACTTTAGAAACACTTCACCGCCACGCGGCGAACACTGTTTTTTTTTAACACGTTCGAAACTCTAAATAGTAGTTTCACTCCCCTCCCATATACATGAGGCTTTTCACGTCATCTGTCAAGTTACTGTCTGAAAGTGTAGTAAAATAACCTCTGGAGTGTCCTGCCTAGTACTTCTTTAGTCATTATCAGTCAACCGGCGAGGAAACAGCATCGGCGGCTTCTTCTGGCGTCCCATGCAGATCGGCGTTGGGTGCCCTGGGATTCGAGGGCTTCGGTGGAGGAGGCCCGCATCGTCAGTCGAGATAGGGTGGGGACTTTATTTATGTATATTTTTTAATTATTTTAATAGTTTTTTTTTGTTTTTTTTTATTTTTTTTTGTTTTTTTTTTGTTTTTTTTTTGTTTTTTTTTTGGAGAGT
This sequence comes from Macrosoma leucophasiata, assembly GCA_036365455.1. NCBI lineage: Eukaryota > Metazoa > Arthropoda > Insecta > Lepidoptera > Hedylidae > Macrosoma > Macrosoma leucophasiata. The sequence continues at coordinate 3,563,317 of JAWQUS010000014.1, read as the reverse complement.
ACTTTAATACTTAAGGTCGATAGTCATTACTAAAAAAAAAAACTAATCACCTCTCAGGCGTAGCTAGTGTGAGGTTGGGCGCAGGATACGCGCCGTCGGCCGCGCAGATGACGTTGACAGTGTCATTGTCGGTCTTGTTCTGGATCAGACGAAAGTTCGTCTCTGGTACTGTAATTTTAAAATTAGTATTAAATGGTGTCTGGATGTGACAAGCACTCCCACTTGTGGGAATAGTTCTTACGCTAGTGCAGTCAGTCAACTGAAAAATGGCAATCAAATCATTAAATTACGTGAGTTGTAAATACAATAACGCTAGACGGGCAGCAGCGTCCCAAGATAAAACTATTGCTACCACGATCGGCAGTCTGCGTGGTTAGCATGGCGATTATGGCATATATACCCAGCTGATTCACATCTGTGGGCATGCTTGTGGAGATTTTTATCCGACAGTGGCCTTTGGACTGAAATAATGATAATGATGAAATAAAAACAAACATTTCTAACACAAAACAGGTGTCATATGCGGCCGGTATGAACAGAATGGTAAACAATCCCAAAATATGATAAGCAATTCTATAAAGGTAGGTACGTCGTCTTAGGTTTTTTTCAATCAAGCTTTTGAACCTATTTGTTACTAATACATTTAACAATAACATATAACAATTTTAACTGGTGGTAGAGCTCCAGTGACGGAGCTCGCGGGCGTAGGCACCACCGCATTACCTTATATACTTGCCGCTAATTGGTAGTGTTCAACAATATCGTGTTCCGGTCAGGTGGTAATGTACGGCCCTGTAATTTCCGACACAGAGGCATAACACCTTAGACCTCAGGAGTGGCAACGCATCTGCATTTTGACCTCTGGTCATTGTGTGGGAGTTTATAGGCTGTAGTCATCACTTACCATCAATGTGAACTGCACGCTTGTTTGCCACTTATGTTACATAAAAAAAAACAGAAAATTACAAGTAGATATTCTGTCTTTAAATCATACAGTAGTAAATAATAGTAAAGATAATCAATTGCGACCCAACCATTTATTCATCTATCAATGTAGTTATCAATCATCTCATCAAATACATTTTTTAAGCCAACGTATTCTCTTATTCAATACAATACACATGATATTGTACACTAAAATGAAAAAGTAGAAAATACACACAGATTTTTCATAAAAATAGAGACCAAAACCCATCAATATTTAAATGTAGAACACATCAATCGATCATGCCAATAAATTTTATGGTTGTCGGATACTGACGGAAAGCTTACCTTTCCGAAGCCACATGAATGAATAAAGTAAAAAGACGCAGAACGGCAAATTATGCCGGTTTGAATGTGACTGTATGAGACCTACAAAAATGTAACAGAAATCAAGTGGCTATTGGAATGATATGAAAGAGTAAAAACTTATTAACGGATTGTTATTTTTTAATTATTTTCGCAATAACACATGATAGTGAAAAATTTTCACTGGCGGTAGAGCTCCAGTGACGGAGCTCGCGGACGTAGGCACCACCGCATTACCTAATATTTCTACTTGTCGCTAAATGGAAGTGTTCAGCACTATCGTGTTCCAGTCAGGTGATAATGTACGGCTCTGTAATTTCCGGCACAGAGGCATAACACCTTATGCCTCAGGGGTGGTAACGCATCTGCACTTTGACCTTGATCTTTTTGTGAGTGTCTATAGGCTGCAGTCATCACTTAACACCAATGTGAACTGCATGCTTGTTTGCCACCTACAATACATAAAATAAAAAACAAATTTTATTTAAAGAAAAATGGAAAGAAAAATTTGACTTCAGGCGAGACTCGAACTCACGGCCACTGGGAATCTAGTCCAGCCGCTCTGTATGCTAGTGTAGGAGTTCAAAGGGTGTAGGCACTACCGCATAACCTAATCTATCTGCCGCCAAATAGTAGTGTTCAGCACTATCGTGTTCCGGTTAGATGGTAATGTCATCATCACTTCAACCGAAAGATGTCCACTGCTGGACAATGCCCTCCCCAAAAATACCCACAAGTTTTTTTTGGCGGGAACCTTGTAAGTGCGTGTGGTGCTCTTGTTTTATTTCATTTTCTTAGTGTATTTTTGAGTTATCATTACAAATAAATAAAATTGGAGTGTCTGTTTGAAATATAAAAATAACCGCTTTTTACTAAATGCATATGTATGTATACACAGTACATATACCAAAACAACATTTTTTACAATTTTTGTCTGTTTGTCTGTCTGTTTGGCGGGGCTAATCTTGGGAACCGCTAGACCGATTTTGACGGGACTTTCACTGGCAGATTAAAACATTACTATACAATAACATAAAAAAAGACACCCACAATAGTAATCGTTTTATATTATTTCGCATTAACACATGCTTGTGAAATATATTTTATTTCTAAAGAAAAATGGAAAGAAAAATTTGACTTCAGGCGAGACTCGAACTCGCGACCTACTGGGAATCTAGTCCAGCCGCTCTTCCAATTGAGCTACTGAAGCCCTGCCCGATTTGTCAAATCTTTCCTTCACATCTATTGCATTGCTTTATGGTAGCAGCAGCGCCATCTATTACCAACTATATTATATTCCCAGTAGGTCGCGAGTTCGAGTCTTGCCTGAAGTCAAATTTTTCTTTCCATTTTTCTTTAAAAATATAATACCCACAATAGTGTTGGGCGTCATTAGGGGAGAATATGCCTTGACAGTTGGATTGGCGATGGCAGTGGCGATACTTTTATTGCGGGTCGCTGCTGCCCATCCCTACTAGATTGGTTTAACCACCATTGTTCGGTTGATTGACTGCACGAGCAGAAGAATTCTTCCCTACTGCAATGGCGTCGTCACATACCGACACCGATGGTAATATATGGCCCATTTACAATAATTACAGAGTCTGCCTGCGACCAGAGAAAAGAAGAGATGAAGTTGGAAATAGTCTCAATACTGTACAGGCTAGAAAATCCAAACATAGAATTTCTACAATGCATGAAGCTCACGCATACCTGCAAATCGTTATCACGCAGACATGACAACTTAGGTCTCGGAGGTGGCAACTCATCGGCATTTTGACCTCTAGTTTTTGTGTAGATGTTTATAGGCCGCAAATATTATTTAACATCATGTGAGCTGCACGCTTGTTGACCACTTTCGTAAGATAAAAATTGTGTTCTATTTAGCTCTGACAAAGGCTAAAAATTTTTTTGTTAGTTTGAAATTCCTTAAAAAGTTGCTTTTGTACACCGCATATTTTACTTTTCGTGAAATGCGATATTTTAAGAATGTTTTTTTTATGTAATGGAAGTGGTTAACAAGCATGCAGTTCACATTGATGTTAAGGGATGACTGCAGCGTATAGACACTTACACAAAGACCAAGTCAAAATGCAGATGCGTTACCACTCCTGAGGCCTAAGGTGTTATGCCTCTGTGCCAGAAATTACAGGGCCCAAAAAACAAAGCAATTCGGTCCACACTTCCACTCTGCACTATCTGTACGTTTTTCTGTAACAGAAAGTTGCAGAAGTATATTTGGGAAAGTGACTTCCAAATGTGGATAGTAAGCTTTTAACCTTAATTCGAAGTCAGCGCTACCACAAATAGCTTGACAAGTTTCAAAGACTCGTTTCGAATCGTATGTGCTTCGTTTAAACGTATGTGCTTCGTTCAAATGTCTGATTATTTTTACATTAGCCCCTTTATTCATAAACGTACATTAGATACGTTTTAGCTATAGAATGCTTTGTCTTTGTCAGTTGCATTGTCAAATGTGCAGGACAGAATAAGACAAAGGAGAGATTAGCAACACTTTACCTAAAATACGTTTATGAATAAGGGGCTAGAAGTTTTGATTGTTACTTCACGACTGCATTTCTTGAAGGCGTAGGGCATTCATGTATGCACGCCCGACCCAGTATCGAAACCAGGACCTCAGCACAGTACTGCTATGAATGCCACAACGAACGAAAGAGTGAAAGTGGCAAACAAGCATGCAGTTCACATTGATGATAAATGATCACTGCAGCCTATAAACACCCACACTAAGACCAGAAGTCAAAATTCAGAAGCGTTACCACTTCTGAGGCCTAAGGTGTTATGCCTTTGTACCGAAAATAACAGGATCGTACATTACCCCTTGACCGGGACACGATATTGCTGAACGCTATGTAGCGGTAAGTATATAAGGTAATGCGGTGGTACCTACGCCCGCGAGCTTCATCACTGGAGCTCTCCTACCAGTAAACTAGTGTGATACTCACTAAAAATAGTCATAGGCTTCGTTCTCGAATCCTCTTCCATGAACGTGGACACAACACACGTGTAATTTCCAGAAATGTCTGTATCTAGTTTCACTATACGCATTGCTCTATGCATAGTCAATGGGTCATTAGTAGCTTTATAAGTTAAATCTACGCGGCCTCTAAGAATGCCCATGTCTTGAGGCTTCTGCGGGGCTATCCACTGGTACACCGGTCGCACTTTACTTTTGAAGAACCACTTCACAACTAGTCCCCTAGTATCATTACCGTATGTGTAGTCACAATCTAGTATCACAGAGTCGTGCACACCGTATTGTATTATCTCAGGCACTACCATTTTCATTATCTTCAATGCGTTTAGTTCTGTAACAAAGGAAACAGTTATTTTAGTGGGAAGGCAAATATAATACGCTTTGGTAGAGTTTTGGTTGTTTTTTCTGCCTCAGTAGCGTAGTGGTAGCAGGCCACTACTATTACGCTGGAGGTCCTGGGTTCGATTCCCGGGTCGGGGATTATCAGAGATAACGGTTTAAAATCCCTTATCTCTGCTTCTATTGAGATTTTTCCATTTTCTGGAAGTTTCCCAGTACCCCGGAGTTTGGTAATGTGCCCGGAGATGGCAACAGGTTCGCCACCTGTTACATGAGCCAAAACGTAACCGGCGAGTCGTGGGTGTTTGCATGTATGATTGAATGCATGCATTTACCTCTGCCTACCCCTTCGGGGATTACAGGCGTGAAGTTACGTTATTGCTTGTTTTTTTTGTAAAGCTCCAGTGTCGGAGCTCGCGGGCGTAGGAGACTACCATTTGGCAGATGGATTACATAATGCGGTGGTGCTTACGTCCTCGAGTCTCTAGACTAAAACTCTACCACCAGACGACCCGGTTTGTCCAGCGGTGTGAGACGACCCTTTGATTCGAAGGGTCGGGGTTCAATCCCCGCACCGCGACAAATATTTGTATTCAAATAATGTATTCAATGTTGTTTGTGTACAACGGCACCCACGACACAGGCTTATACCTTGTGTGAGGCTGTGAGTGTAAGCGTATTTTTTTATGTAATGGAAGTGGCAAACAAGCATGCAGTTCACATTGATGTTACGTGATGACTGCAGCCTATAGACACCCACACAAAGACCCAAGGTCAAAATGCAGATGCGTTACCACTTCTGAGGCCTAAGGTGTTATGCCTCTGTGCCGAAGATAACAGGGTCAGGATCATGATAATTCTATCACAATCAGATAGATTATTTAGGAGTGTTATAGCACACCGCGGACACTCCGCCAAAATTCCATACAAACGCTTAATTTGGTTTCTATCCATCAGTGACGTGTATTTACACGCGCACCTGTGTGCGCAGCGCGTACAAAATACGAACCTCGAATCGAACCTCTTATGGGCGACCATAAGAGAGGGAAGGAGGTTGGGTGATGCGGGGAAATCGGGCGGGACGTCGAAGTGTCCATTCTATACGTAGTATACACATATTCTCTGGTTATAGGCATGATAGTAGTAATGTTAGTAATATTACACCCGTGCGAAGCCGATGCAGGCCACTAGTTACATATATAAACATTTATGCCAAGCAGACATTTTAAAGTGAAGTTTAAATAGCAAAAATGCATATCCAACTTTTGCGCAAAAAAGTAAAAAACCTGGCGACAGCACGTGTCCCGTCAAATGGAAATGCACCATCTGCGGTGAATCATTTCACGCGAATAAGCTCACAGTCAGCTGTGAACGATGTCGTATTTTAATATTTAGAAAATTATTTAATATAGCGTTGAAATGTTAATAACCTAGAGCCAACTAGAGCCAAAGTTAGTAAATATGTCGACAAATTTTATTTTTTTATGCACTGGTATTGGCAAACAAGCATGCAGTTCACATAGATGTTAAGTGATGACTACGGCACTCTAGACACTCACACTAAGACCAAGGTAAAAATGCAGATACGTTACCACTCCTGAGGCCTAAGATGTTATGCCTCTGTGCCAGAAATTACAGGCCCGTATATTACCAACTAACCGGAGCACGACAGTGCTGAATAGTACCATTTAGCGGCAAGTATATAGCGTTGAAATGTTAACTAGTAAATAATAGTAAATAAGTCGTCGAAATTACGACTGCTGCTATGAAAACTTTTTGGTGTGTTTTTTTTTTTGACGGTCTTATGTAGGCGACTCGTCTTGAGACGGCCCTAGTCTACTTCACCGGGCAATCGCAACTGCCTTCAGTGAGCGCAACTGCCTCAGGAAGAACCTCCGGCCTAGGGCGTTGGTTGGGCAGAGGTACTCATACACATAAGACATATGCGATTAGAGGCGGTGCAACTTTTGCTCTAGAAAGAAAGTATGTATCTCTACGCCAGGTCCCTAACAAGGTAGGCAGAGAGTGTAGAGCGCCAGATATCCCGTTCCAGACACACCTCCCGTGCCTCATCTACTTTCATCATTCTCTTCCTACATGCACGCCGATTCCTAAGACCTTTGACCTTACCATCAGACAGAACTCGACCTATTTGGTCATTGTAGGTCAGTCTTGGTCTTCCTGGGCCTCTGCAACCATTCACTCTCTGCCTACCCTGTTGGAGACCTGGCTTGAAGATACATACATACATAAAACAGTACCAATTTCAATTAATACCGTATTAGAAGTAGTACTTAATAAAGGTAATATTGCATCCGTCCGAAGCCGGAGCGGACTACTAGTACTTTATAGTTGTAAAAATTAAAGTCATATTTATTGAACAGAACAGCCTAGTCTAGAATCAATTAGCATCGATTACTCTCAATATCAGAATATTTAACGAAAACTCAATACTTCAAAGAGTTTCACTTTATTTTATTAAAGTATTGCGTTGAAAGCTCACTCCATTTCAAGAGAGCACTTAAACAAATTTGCACCACTTAATCCGAAGCTATCAGTTTTGTTCGTAAAATAAATATTAATGCAATACACAAGTGAACGTTGAAAGCTTATTTTATCTGGCTTCAATAGGATTGGAGATCTGAAGAATCAAGTGTCACTTTAAAATGTATCAGTGAGAACATTAGGATTGAAAATACAATGGTTTTTGTATGGCCCCGTAATATCTACCACAGCGACATAACACCTTAGGTCTCAGGGGTTTGTGTAGATGTCTATAGGCTGCAGTCATTACTTACCATCAATGTGAGCTGCATGCTTGTTTGCCAACATTCTTCAATAAAAAAATAATAGTATTGATTCATGTATTGTGAATACAATTACAACACTCAAGTGACGATTCATCCGATAACAACATAACTGAACACATAATAATAATTCAACACATAACAAAAGTAAAGGTTTTGTCGTGCGTAGGCGGTTCTTCTTGGGACGGGACTAGTCTATTTCATCGGGCAATCGGCGATCAGAAAGGGCTCTTGACCTAAATATATATGCATATATGTATCTTCAGGCCACCAGGTAACTAACAGGGTAGGCAGAGAGTGTAAAGCGCCAGATATCCCGGCCCTGACACACTTCCCGTGCCTCATCTACATTAATCATTCTCTTTTATACTTTTGACCCACCAACAGACAGTACTCGACCTATTGGGTCATAGTAGGCCAGTCTTGGTCTTTCTGGGCGTCGGCAGCCATCCACATTCGTAGTGCATCTGTTTAGTCATTCGCTCACTCGACATTCTTTCTTTATGCCCAAATCATGCTCCTATGAGCATGATTTTTTTCATTTTACACCGATATTCTCATTCACATAAAACTTGTTTCTTACATCTTCATTACGAATGAAATCGGTGAGCGAAACACTGCAGATCATGCGCAAAGATCTCATCTCAACCGCGTGGTGATTGTGGATACGTTTCATTCGTAGATGAAAAAAAATCGGATGAATCGTCACCTCACTCCAATTAGCGGCAGATTGATTAATGAATAGATGTGAAGTACTGATAGCAATCACATCATAATTTAACATGTCTGTAAGTATTTGCAGAGATTTATATAAATTATATTTATTTATCTTTCTATCGTTCATAGAACCGATCAAAGAAAAATGTCTATCGTGAATAAAAATTCGTTTTGTTTTCATTCATAACAAAACTCAAGTAGAGCAAATCAAAGAGAAAATAATTCATGAAATCACTACTGAATCAATTGAGATACAACAAAAAAAACATTCTAAAAGTCGAATAGTAAGTAAATATTATTTATTTATTTATTTATACTTTATACTTAATTGCATCAAAAAACATTGGTACAAATGGCGGACTTAACGTTTAAAGCGCTCTCTGCCAGTCAACCATTGGCAGTGATAGAAAAAAAAATTGTTTAAAAAATTATGATGTTATTTAAAATATAACAAGTAATAAAACGGGTGAGGGTATTTTCTGTTGATTTGAGTTTTGAATGATGTTAGTTTTCGGAAAATACCAACAAATGCAAAATTATAGGCATGTGAAATGTTTAAGAGTATTTTATATGCGGATTATTAACAATCTCCTCATCAACAAGCAATATGTACTGAAAAACAAGGGCGTTCAAAAACATAATTTGGGTCAACTAAATAATCCAACTGCCCCATATTTTTCTAAAAGCCCGATTCCAAAAAGTCTTAATACATTATTTCCCAGTGGAGACCTCGCCGGCCCCACAGCTATTAATAAATAGGCCTTCAGTACAACGTTACATGCATCTGACAGTAACGACAGGACTTTTACTGTGTCATTTATCGTATGCTGCTTTTAATATTACATTTTTGGTCTTCATTTTTGGAGATTTAGTTTTTGTGTCCATAAATCAGTTTAATATAATTTTGGTAAGGGACGTTTCAATTTAATTTTTATAAGATACTGCGTCTATTTTAGGCACTCAAAGAGTGATAAATAGATAGATAGACGTCGAAAAACACTCTTGATTTTCAATGTTTATTTGAATGGTGAATATTCTATAAATAAAAGGTGTAAATCTTTTTAAAATCTGTATTTAAAATGTGCTACTGATTATTTTCTATCTAAATACTTTCTTGTCTAAAAAACAAACAATGGTATTCAAACAAATAATTTGAGTCAACTAGGAAACACCCTGCCCCATATTTTCGAGAGCCCAAATCCAAAAGGTCGCAATACATTATTTCCCAGAAAAGACCTCGGCGGCCCCACAGCTATTAATAACGGGCCTTCTGTACAATGCTACATGCATCTGACAGTAACGATCGCACTTTTACTCTGTCGTTTATCGTATGCCGCTTTTAATATTAAATTTTTGGTCTTCAGTTTTTTGTGCCGATAAATCAATGTAATATAATTTTGATGAGGAACGTTTCAATTAAATTTTATAAGATACTGGGTCTATTTAAGGCACCCAAAGAGTGATAGATGGATAGATAGACGTCTAAAATCACTCTTGGTCTTTGATGTTCATTTGAATAGTGAATATACTATTCTAGAAATAAAATGTATAAATCTTTTAAAAATCTATACTTAAAATATGTTGCTGATTATTTTTTAACTAAATATCTGGTCTATTAAAAAAACAATTATTCAAACTTATAATTTGAGTCAACCAGGAAACTCCAACCCTGCTCCATATTTCCGAGAGCCCAATTCCAAAAGGTCGCAATACATTATTTCCCAGCAAAGACCTCGGCGGCCCCACAGCTATTAATAACGGGCCTTCTGTACAACGCTACATGCATCTGACAGTAACGATCGCACTTTTACTCTGTCGTTTATCGTATGCCGCATTTAATATTAAATTTTTTGTCTTCACTTTTCAGAGAATTTACTTTTTGTCTCGATAAGTTAAATTATTCAAATCTGCGGGACGTGTTAGGATTTTTATTTACTGTTTTATATGTTCAAAGGAAACGTGTTTTGTACATTATTTGGACATACTATGACCTGGGTGTTTCAGCAAATAAAATACAATAAGACCTATGTACAACGTTGATTATATTATCATCAACTTCCCATCACACATGGCTCCAGACAGATTTCATGGCTCAAGAGGTAAATATAAAAGAGCTTATGAAGAAACTATACATTTTCTAAATCTCAAGTCCAGAAAAGTGTTGTCTGACCTTAGTGACTCGTTTCGGTTCGGACCCACAGGGGTCTTCCTTAGGCAGTTGCAATACCTAGTTATTGGCTAACTTTTAGTTTAAGGTTGGAGCGCTTTCTGAGCTCAGTGAAGTAGATTAGTGTCGTCGCGAAACGAGATACATAAGTCCGTCCCAAAAAAAATGTGCATAAATATTATCTACTTCCTACGGAACCCTTCATGGGTGAGTCCGACTGGCATTTGGCCGCTTTTTACTAAAGGTACCACTGCGTCTGTTTAGAAGGTACTGATGCGGATATACCACAACAGTATTCTCATGTGAACGTGCGTTTAGAAATATTTAGGCTACTAAACAGGGCACTCCATAGCCACAAAACGATATAAGGCTGTAAGCGCTGTCACTAAACGTTAAATGAAAACTGAACATATTAGAATCATTTATTAACATGGGTTATGTAATATTGTGTAATGCCTGATTGGGTCTGGATTGGGACCGAGAACAATAAGAAATCAATTGTCATATTTTTCTGTTGGAATGAGGGAGAAATATCATCATAGCTAATTTCTAAAATTTAAATTTAAATAAATAAAATGTACAATCGAGATATTTTACATCAAAAGCTCACCAACAGGATTTATTCATTTTATGTTCAATATCGAAGTTCAAACAAGAACCATCTGTTTGATGATAACTTTGCACTTAATCTAAAACATTTCAACTATTCGCATTGCCGCAAATAGTTTGAAATTCAATAAATCCCGTGGAATAAGTTTCGCGATTTGATACCAGATATAATAGCTTGATTCGGTTCCACTGTCGATAACTTTACGCTAAGTGCATAAGTTGAATAAATGTTAGGCTGTTTGTACTGTTTCGAAGTGCGCATATAGCAATGACCTTTTTTATGCGCACAACAAACTAGGCACTTAATATGGGGTTTTTCGAAAATGGCGTCAAAAGAGTCCTTCAGGGCTGGCAGCGCGTTGGCGACTCCCCTGGTGTTGCAAATGTTCATAGGCGACGGTGACTACTTTCCATCAGATGGCCCGTCTGCTTCTGTGTCTTTCAATCCTTTGACATAAAAAAAAAACTTTTGGTAAGGTTAAGAAACGGTCAGTTTATTTGGTGACACTTTACTCGAGTGTTCGGCGTTTTGAAGTGGACAATTTTTTTTTATGTAATGGTAGTGGCACACAAGCATGCAGTTCACATTGATGTTATGTGATGACTGCAGCCTATAGATACCCACACAAAGACCAAGGTCAAAATGCTGATGCGTTACCACTCCTGAGGCCTAAGGTGTTATGCCTCTGTGCCGTAAATTACAGGGCTGTACATTACCACCTGACCGGAACACGATAGTGCTGAACACTAGCATTTAGCGGCAAGAAATTTAGGTAATGCGGTAGTGCCCACGCCCGCGAGCTCCGTCACTGGAGCTCTACCACCAGTTGAAATTTTCTTCTACCTACCCCTTCGGAGATTACAGGTGTGAAGTTACGTTGTATTACTACATTTCATAACTTGGACCTATTTAGACATTCTACATCTTTTTTTTGTTACATCTGGACGAGCTGACCCACATTCGCGCTCGTTTTCATCTCGCGGCAACAACCATATATTTGCGTTGTAAAATGCTGCTTTGTTACCGTTCCCATTTCCGCTTTAAATTAATTAAAACTTAAATTTTGTGCTAGCATAGTTCTACAATTATTTCATCATAATAATAGCTCGTGAACAAATTATAAAGGATTCTTGTATCTTTTGTGCGAAATTTAACATTTAACATTAACTGGTGGTAGAGCTCCAGTGGCGGAGCTCGCGGGCGTAGGCACCACCGCATTACCTAATATACTTGCCGCTAAATGGTAGTGTTCAGCGCTATCGTGTTCCGGTCAGGTGGTAATGTACGGCCCTGTAATTTCCAAAACAGAGGCATAACACCTTAGGCCTCAGGAGTGGTAACGCATCTGCATTCTGACCTTGGTCTTTGTGTGGGTGTCTATAGGCTGCACTCATCACTTAACATCAATGTGAACCACATGCTTGCTTGCCAATTCTATCACATAAAAAAAAACACAATAATAGCTCGTGAACAAATTATAAAGGATGCGTGTATCTTTTGTGTGAAATTTAACATTGAAACAAAATTTCGCATACATAGAAAAAAATAAAAATTAATCCATTTTTAACTTTTTTTTATAAAATAAACTTTAGAATCATCTTCCAGTCTCGTATATTGAAATGATTCTGACTACATTTTTTCGACAAAATATTATGCCTTACCAAAGGAAGTAAATTATATATATATATGTATACATATGTGTATGTATGTATTTAATAAGTAAGTTTAGTATCGATATTTTACTATTTGCTTATTAAATCATATAATATGTCATTATGGTTAGTAAGTCTTTTAGTTTATAACTTTATTCTCAATGCACCAACATATTTTTTTTTCTCAACACAACCCCAACGTTGACTGGTCGAGAATACTTCATAGCATTAAGTCCGCCTCATGTACTTGTAAGTGCAAGAAAGTTTAAATAAATAAATAAATAAATTACTAAACATTATTCCCTATATTTATAAACGTACATTGGGTTAATTTGTAGCTTTGTCTTTGTCAACTGCATGCTTGTTTGCCACTTCCATTATAAAAAAAAGATAATCTGTCAGAGAATGCCTTGTGGCATCAAGCCCGCCTTATGTACTGTGTGCATTAAGGTGTGAATAAATAAATAAATAATCATCCAAATACATTTACGATTATCAATAACATACAAAAATTATAACTAGCAAGTCATGTTCATCGCGAATAAGTTGTACTGTAAAAGAATGAGTAACGCTTTCATTTTTCATGTCTCTATTGCAAAGTTTTAATGGGTTTCGTGACGTAACGCCAGTTTCTTTTTTGTTCTTTGAAAAGTTTGCGACATTCTTTCAACGGTTACAATTTTAGCTGCGACGAGCAGAAATTTCTTGAGATCATTAATTTATCTTTTCCCCCAGGTATGAACGTTCATTAGTTAAAACGTTAATTCAATTATTATTTTTTTATTCTTTTTTTTACAGCACGGGGTCCACGGGATCCGGACCTTTGTCAGGCTTGCGCGGGGACATGGGGGGTCCAACACGTAGAGGCCCTTTCGAGAATTTTGATCTACTTTGTAATGGGTTATATTCGGCGGGACCTCTCTCTGACTGCATCAATAGTTAATATAGACACAGACAGACTCCGCAGAATATAATGGGACTATTGTAATGAAAAGTGATTTGCCAAACTTTGGGCTATGTGGGTGAACTGGGGGGACTAGCTGGCTGGGCCTATGGAGTGAGATCCGGCACCTGCCTATATTCAACATCTCACATTATCGAATCCTACTTTAGGCAGGTGGTGACTCGCCTCTCCTTGGTGGGCCCCCCAAACAGCCAACCCGATGGTCGACAGGGGGCAACACTGTTGAGAGAGGCTGGGGGTGTCGAGAGGTGTGGCCCCGGTTTCACCATCACGAGCGAGTAATCTCGAGCTCGGAGCGGGCTTCCCCGCTATTATGCCTTTAGACACTTCCACCCCCGAGTGTATGGCTCTTTCAGAAATTTAGACAACAGCCTATTATCTAAATTTCTGCAAATGCCATACCTCTAGCGCCCCACTCTGACCGGCCAATGAAGGCAAGCCAGAGGTGAGAGACCTGATGCTCTGTCCGGCCGTATTATTATTATTATGTATGTGTGTATGTATCTTTACGCCAAGTCCCATGGGTAGACAGAGAGTGTCTAGCGCCAGATATCCCGGTCCTGACACATTAGATCTAATGTTACTGGTGGTTCTTGATGGTGGTAGAGTTCGATTTCAGAGCTCGACACCCAGGTACCACCGCATTACCTTATCTGTCAATCTGTGGAGTACTATCGTGTTTCGGTTAGATGGTAATGTATGGCCCGGAATAACTATCACAGAGACATAACAACTAAGGTATCAAGGGTGGCAACGCATCTGTATTTTGACTTCTTGTCTTTGTGTGGGTAGGCATATATATAGGCACACCGCGGACACTGCGCCAAAATTCCATGCAAACGCTTAATTTGGTCTCTATTACACAGACATCAATCAGTGACGTGTGTGTGTGTTTACACGTGCACTTGTGTGCGTAGCACGTAGAGAATACCAAACGTCGTCCATAAGAGAGGAGGAGTTTGGGTGAGGAGATGAATTCGGGCGGGATGTCAAAGTGTCCATTCTATACGTAGTATTATTACATATGCTCTGGTATGGGATAGGCAAAAAACAAATAAATAGTTCGTACCGATCAAACGGTCAAACTTTTGACATTAGTAATTTTAATTTTAAGATGATATGAAGTTCGTCGGGTCAGCTAGTCTCTAATTTAAGTATACAGCACATAGTAAGAAACATTGCACATCGAGCTTCCAAAAGAGACAGTCGGTTCGTTTTGACTTCGTAGAGCGTTATCTCTTCCACACACTGACTACGTAATCACTGATAGTCCGGTATTGGTCAAAACTTGATCAAAAAGGAATCGATAGACGTCACATAGGTAAGATGCGAAAGAGAAAACGCTCTACAGATCCGAAATAAGCCGAAGTATCCTTCTTAAAGTCACAATATTTCTTGTTTTATATTATTTCGCATTAACACATGCTTGTGAAATAATTATATTTTATTTTAAAGAAAAATGGAAAGAAAAATTTGACTCTCGCCTAAAGTCAAATTTTTCTTTCCAATTTTCTTTAAAATATCTCAATATTTCTTGTTGGATATACATATAATACCCATTTTACGTCCCATTGCTGGGCTCGAGTCTCTTCCCTTTTTGGGAGGAGGCCTGGAGCTTACTCCACCACGCTGCTCCAATGCGGGTTGGTGGAGATACGGGTTAGTGGCCAACCCGGTTTCGGATATTTACAAACCGCCCATAAGGCCTCCGACAAGGTTTAACGACTGCTATCTAACGATAGCAACGGGGACCGACGGCTTAACGTACCGTCCGAAGCACGGGAACACGCATTTTAATCTAGCGGTCACCCATCACATACCTGACCGCGCCCGTGTCGCTTAACCGAGTTGATCGCTTACGATCTACTCCAGCCACTGGGCCATATGCGCTACTGTTGGATATTGTACTGTAATTGAAATTGACTACCAAAATCAGAACGCCCCTTGTCCAATTCCACTCACACAAAAAACAAATCAGCACTTAAATGCAAATCTCAAAATGCACATATCTATTTTGAACACAGATTTTCAAATGCGAGAACAGTCTTTGTTCAGGGACACATTTAAATATTTAAGTTCCAAGACATTTCGAATGTCTGTCGACTACTTAGAGCTCGGTGCTTGAACAAAAGTGCAGCAAGAATCAAGTTCTCTGTGCACCTATTCTTACGTAGTTCCAGTTTAAATGCTAGATAGCAGTTGTTTCGTTTCATGCAGTTTAATACTATTTCCTAAGTACCTTTTGTCATGCTACGTTTTTTTTTCGAAGCGTTAAATATTGTGATGTCAAGGGAAAAGGTGCTAAGTTAGACGCTTAAACGTTTGACTTAGTCCCTTTTTACTTAAAATCATTTCAGTATAACGAGCGCAAGATAAATCTATAAAAATGTGTTTATTTTGATAAGATTTTTTTAAGGTTTTTATTAGTCTTCATCAAGTTACATAAGTTCTTCTTCTTCATCCAGTTGTACAATAATGAACGAGTTTACCTACATTTTGTTGGGCACGAAGTGGCAAGTTAAGCTCATAAGCGACATCAAAATTCTTATATAAAGACATAAGAAATGAAATAAACGTATAGTTTACAATATTACTATATATAATCAGAATAAAATTTTATCATACGCTTAAACGTTTGACTTAGTCCCTTTTTCCTTAACACAATAGATTTTATTACTAGGAAGTGGAAATTGTAATTATAATCTGTTGTTTCTAACATTTTCTTCATAGAAAATGTTAGACGTCATCGTCTTAGTCCCTATTTTGGACATGCTTATTTCTTAAATTATATCGTTCATTACTATAAAACTGGATGAAGACTTTAATAAAAAATTTAAAAAAAATTATCGAATTAAACATATTTTATACATTGTACTACTTATTTTTCGTAATAACACATGTGAGTAAGCTTTAGAAATTAAAGAAAAAACGGAAAGAAAAATTTGTTCACCGAAATCAGTTCACCGACCCGAAAATCGGTTAAAAATCAAAAAGGGAAAGCAAAATTTGACGCATCGGTGTGGGACTTCGGTAGCTTAATAGTAAATCGGCTGGACTGATTATCCTGAGGTCGCAGGTTCGATTCCGTTCCGAATTAAAATTTTTCTTTCCGTTTTTTCTTCAATATATTTTAATACATTTATCTCGCGCTTATTATACTGCATCGGCGACACTACGCAGCTTCATGATTTTCAAAAATCAACACTACACTTCTGTCGCTTTTCAGCCTCCGTGGACCCGGGCAGACTAACGTGACATTAGTCTGACAACAGTTTGAAAAATTATACGCACCTCCATCGATTTCGTAAACGCCTTCCGTATCGTTCAGGATTAACAAAGCTGAAAGCAACCAGTCTCAGGGGTGGCAACGCATCTACATTTTGACCTCTGGTTTTTATGTAGATGTCTATAGGCTGCAGTCATCACTTAACATTATTATGAGCTGCATACTTTTTTGCCACCTTAAAAAAAACTAAAACATAAACTGTTTAGCGGGATGTAAAGTATACAAGGTCACTTTCGATACAACTATATTTTATACATTTTCTAGAAATTTTCCAGTACCTCGAAGTTTGGTAATGTGCCCGGAGATGTCAACAGGCTCGCCACCTTTTACATGGGCCAAAACGTAACCGGCGAATCGTGGGTTTTTGCATGTATGCTTGAATGCATGCATTCACCTCTGCCTACCCCTTCGGTGATTACAGACGTGTAGTTACGTTACGTTATATTTTATACGATTCGCACAAACGAAAATTGGTCTTAGCTTCATCCCATTTCTGCTGCTGATTTTCTTTGATGTTCAGTTTTTTTTCCACAAATTTGGATTTAGTCCTAGAGTAGCTCTGATTACATTTGGAATTGGTTTCTTATAATATAAATGTAGAAAATTGCGACCCCTGAGGCGATTACAGTTTCAAAAGAAATGAGTATTTTCGATAAATGTATCTTGTTGTTGGGATTTGCGCTCACGTAGGTATAAGGAGAAGCGATCAAATGTGGGTCGGATTCGTTCGTGCCCCAATAGTTCAGTCCTGCTAAGTTTTTTTGTCACACAAATAAAGCAATTGGCAAATTAGCATGGACGGTATATCACTACTGCAGCTTATCTATACTAATATTATAAAGCTGAAGAGTTTGTTTGTTTGTTTGTTTGCTTGAACCCACTAATCTCAGGAACTGTTGGTCCGATTAAAAAAAATATTCTGCGTTAGATAGCCCATTTATCAAGGAAGGCTTTAGGCAATATAACATCACAATAAGATATATATATATATTTTTTTTTTTATGTAATGGAAGTGGTAAACAAGCATGCAGTTCACATTGATGTTAAGTGATGACTGCAGCCTATAGACACCCACACAAAGACCAAGGTCAAAATGCAGATGCGTTACCACTCCTGAGGCCTAAGGTCTTATGCCTCTGTGCCGGAAATTACAGGGCCGTACATTACCACCTGACCGGAACACGATAGTGTTGAACACTACCATTTAGCGGCAAGTATATTAGGTAATGCGGTGGTGCCTACGCCCGCGAGCTCCGTCACTGGAGCTCTACCACCAGTAAATAGGAGAGGGTAGGTAGCATTGCAACCGCGCCAAGCCGGAGCGGGCCGCTAGTAGATTTATATACAAACAGGTCTATACAGAGGTCAATTCGCTTCCAGTAGAAGAAAATTATTCCGCTAGTGGGCCGTGGGGTTGTTACGTCCCGATGCTAAACGCATTTATGTATTCGAGTCCAATGAAATTAATCGGACATCTTTCCATTTAATAAGTAAGTGGTTCAATAAATAATCTCAAGTGAAATGTGTGTGTTACAACAAATGCTCAAAAGCCCTCTTACTTACAGATTATCAGTATATAACTAAAATAAAATAAAAAAGTAAAAAGCCTTTTATTTCTTCCAGAAATGCTAGTTTACAAAGTTCATTACATATTTGTTAGTATCACAAAATATATAGATATAGTGTTAGTAGATACAGTTTTGTTCAAAAAAAATATTTAATATATCTATTATTAATACATTATTATATAATACTAATTGCTACTTGCTATTGTTCTGTAAGGACCCCTCTGCGGGTAAAGGCCTCCTCCAAAAGGAGCCAGTTATCTCGCGATTGCGCTGTTTCTATCCAGTTTGGACCCGCTGTGCGATTAATATATATATATATATATATATATATATATATATATATAATCATTTATTGACAAAAACATTTTTACAATGGTTAATATTGAATCCATAGATTCCCGAACTAGTCTACACTGTATTTCGGGAAATTAATTTCGTCCTCCCATCTATTGCAAGGTCTCCCTTTCTTTCTTTTGCCCCCTGGCCCCCTCCATTCTGTCACTTTTTTTGTCCACCTTTGATCTTGCAGGCGTGCTATGTGTCCGGCCCACTTCCATTTTAAGTACAGTTTCAGTATATGCTTTCAATCAAATAAACCACGCAAGCTGGTAAGAGTATTACTTAATTAAAAGTGTTGCTTGAGTACAAAATACTGAAAGAATAAGGAAAGTTGTAGGAGGCTACCATTTTCTTAATTAACCTTAATTTGAACACGATAAAATGAGTTAGTTTATTTGACCGCATTCACTATATTTTTTTTTATGTAATGGGCGTGGCAAACAAGCATGCAGTTCACATTGATGTTAAGTGATGACTGCAGCCTATAGACACCCACATGAAGACCAAGGTCAAAATGCAGATGCGTTACCACTCCTGAGGCCTAAGGTGTTATGCCTCTGTGCCGGAAATTACAGGGCCGTACATTACCACCTGACCGGAACACGATAATGCTGAACACTACCATTTAGCCGCAAGTATATTAGGTAATGCGGTGGTGCCTACGCCCGCGAGCTCCGTCACTGAAGCTCTACCACCAGTAAGAGAGATATCAATTACTTGCGGCCCGTCCCGGCTTTGCGCGGTTCCATTGATACCTTTCCTCTCCTATTCATCTTAGCGTGATGTTATATAACCTAATGCCTTGATAAATGGGCTATCTAACACTGAAAGAATTTTTCAAATCGGACCTTTATTCCTGAGATCTGCGTGTTCTAACAAAAAAAAGAAACAAACTCTTTAGCTTTATAATATTAGTATAGATTAAGTACTTCATTATAAACCCTCAAATTAACTTAGAATTAACCATACGTTCATCCCGTTAAAATTATTTGCCTATTAGCTCAAATGAAACTGGGGAAATGTCAAATCGTCAATCCCTTAGCTTGAGCGGGTTGGTTCGCGCGAAAATGACAGAGCATGACGGTGCGATACCTCGCTAAGTAATTACATACGCGTAATACTTCAACGTGGAACGTATGTAGGGTGGCCATGTTAAAGGCTCGAATAGGACTTTTTTAAATAAATTGACTGGCCTGGCCTTTTTTAAATAAATTGACTGATTATTACTATTAAACAGGCCACTACTACTACGCTGGAGGACCTGGGTTCAATTCCCGGGTCAGAGACTATCAGAGATAACGGTTTAAAATCCTTTATCTCTGGTTCAATTGGGATTTTTCCATTTTCTGGAAGTTTCCCAGTACCTCGGAGTTTGGTAATGTGCCCGGAGATGGCAACAGGTTCGCGTTACATGGGCCAAAACGTAACCGACGAGTCGAGTGGGGTGTTTGCATGTATGCTTGAATGCATGCATTTACCTCTGCCTACCCCTTCGGGGATTAAGGCGTGAAGTTACGTTTTAAATAAATTGATGTGTTAGGTAATGCTACGTTAATTATATCGAAATCGGTTATATTCAGATCAGTTAGATTTAAGCAATGAAAACTGAAGACATGTGATTTTGTAACACACTTAAAGATCTGCTTTCAAACAGCCTTGTGGCCACCAATGTGGCGTAATTTCTTAGTAAGAACTTTCGCCACTTGAAACTAATGGGATACTTTTAATCAATAAACCACCTGGAAGATAAAGGCAGATATTTCTAAAAAAATAACTGTTGTTTGGGTAAGCACCCTAAATTATAAGCAAAGTTTCAAGAGGATTATAACATTAAATCAGATTTCATCATCTTAATTTACCCTAATTGGAACACGACAAAATAAATAAACTTCGAATAAAGTACTTAATTAAAAACCCTCAAATGAGTTTTGAACCGGCAACTCGTTCATCCCGTTAAAATTATTCGTCTATTAGCTCAAATGCTACTGGGGAAATGTCAAATTGTCAATCCCTTAGCTTGAGCGGGTTGGTTCGCGCGAAAATGACAGAGCATGACGGTGCGATACCTCGTTAAGTAATTACATACGCGTAATACTTCAACGTGGAACGTATGTAGGGTGGCCATGTTGATGGCTCACTGTAGATAAATATATATATATATATATATATATATATATATATATATATATATATATATATATATATATATATATATTTAATTGTACGTTAGAATTGGCTTTTGTTCTTATTCTGTTTTAAATTGTTATTTAAAATTACACAATAATTAATTAAAAATACAAAAGTCACAAAAATAAAAATATGCTATACTAATTACACTATTCAAACGAGGCAGACCACACAAAAGATGGGTGGACGAAATAAGAACCGTGGCAGGTGGACAGTGGACGACAATAGCTAAAGAGAGAGATAAATGGAAGGAGTTGGAGGAGGCCTTTGCCTACAAAAAGCTGGGTTGGCATCTTGGCAAGACAGGGTTGTCGATGGAATTAAAAATTAACTCATTTGGAACTGCTTGTGAAATATATTTTATTCTTTAAAAATAAAATGAAATTAACTTATTGGGCACATAGCTCGCAGAACTGACGGCCGTTGGGGCAGAAGAGTTCTGGAGCGGCAACCGCGTACCGGAAGACGAAGCGTAGGCAGGCCCCCCACCAGGTGGACCGACGACCTGGTGAAGGTCGCGCGCAATCGCTGGATGAGGGCGGCCCAGGACTGTTAATTGTGGCATTCTTTGGGGAAGGCCTTTGTTCAGCAGTGGACGTCTTTTGGCTGAAATGATGAGGATGATGATGATGATGAAAATTTATTTATTTATTTATTTAAACTTTTAGCACATAAAATATGTACATAAGGCGGACTTAATACCTAGTGGTATTCTCTACCAGAAAATTATTAATTCATCAAGCATTTTATAGTGCTTATTTGATTTCATTTCAATTGTATATTAATTTAATTTGTCATATTTTAATGTACTTTTAATATTATATTCTTATGATATCATTTGTATATTTTAAATATTTATTTTGTTTGTTCTCCTAATTTTGGATATGAAATATAACGTACTATTTATCAACATTTTTGTATTAATCGATTTAATTGTTTTATATTATTTCGCATTAACACATGCTTAATCGATTTAACATGAAAACGATAGGTACATTCAGTTGTTTTAATATTATACTCGGACGTATAAAATTGTTTTTAACATTAACTGACTACGGACTATTATTGAACACTACTTATATTCTCGAGGTCGAGTAAAAATAATATAAATAACTGATCACGTAATATAGGCATATCAAAAGAAATAACCATTAATAATAAATTATTCATCATTGCGCACAATGGTAATTTATTATATGAAAATACCCATCAAACATAATGGACTTCATTCACCATATTTTCCATGTTTAATTATTACCACGCCA
Organism: Macrosoma leucophasiata; assembly: GCA_036365455.1. Taxonomy (NCBI): domain Eukaryota; kingdom Metazoa; phylum Arthropoda; class Insecta; order Lepidoptera; family Hedylidae; genus Macrosoma; species Macrosoma leucophasiata. The sequence continues at coordinate 3,541,128 of JAWQUS010000014.1, read as the reverse complement.
TTCTGTTATCTTTTCAGCGGCAGGACACTCAAATATTAACTCGCATTTTACTCATAGCAATTCATCGTCAGCGAAATTTTGTGTCCCAAATAATCCCAAACAAATGGCCACGTTGTTTTATTTCGCACTTTCCCTGTAAACGAAATGCTGACTTGTTAATAAATGATGAAAAGCAAAGCGTTATTATTACTGCACGGAGAGTTCAGAATGGATTTCATGCTTTTGAATTTTGGATATGAACACGAATTTTGATAGGAACTCATATAGGATCACTTTGTTGTCCGTCTATCTATCTGTCTATCAAGGTCCTTTTTCTTTTAGAAATGCGTGGAGGCATAGAGCAACACGGGCCACAAAAAAGAAAAGCGTTATTATTCTTATATATATATTTGATTTCATGCTCATCAAACTCATGCTTGTGAATTTTGGATATGAACATGACTTTTGATAGGAACTCTTATAGGATCAATTTGCTGTCTGTCTGTTTGTCTGTCAATGCCCTTTTTGTCTCAGGAGTACGTTTAGGTATGAAATTGAAATTAATACGAAATAAATAACTTTTGAAATGCCTTGGAACTCTGTAAATATCACACTTATAAGTCAAGGCAATTAAATCCGTTATTTTATCTTGTAAATAAGCTTTTATTTTACGTAAAGGTTCTTGATGTAAGGTTGGAAAAAAGTTTTTTCGCATTTTTTGAGATAATTCAAAACATTTTTTAATATAGTTTATTTAAATTTAACTAAAGTATGTATGTACCATTTTGTTCGATAACCTTTTGCCATCTTGTAGGTAGGGACATGATCCCATTGCTATAAAAAAATTGGGACTTCTCATCAAAATACCGCGACAAGTGGATTTGGCAGTCTTTTTTTTTTTTTTTTATGTAATGAAAGTGGCAAACAAGCGTGCAGTTCACATTGATGTTAAGTGATGACTGCAGCCTATAGACACCCACACAATGACCATGACGTAGGCACCACCACATTACCTAATATACTTGCCGCTAAATGGTAGGTTTCAGCACTATCGTAATCCGGTCAGGTGGTAATGTACGGCCCTGTAATTTACGGTACAGAGGCGTAACACCCTAGGCCTCAGGAGTGGTAACGCATCTGCACTTTGACCATGGTCTTTGTACGGGTGTCTATTGGCTGCAGTCATTACTTTACATCAATGTGAACTGCATGCTTGTTTACATAAAAAACGCACAAACAAAAACTCATCGAAATATAAGAGATTTGTGTTTTGTATTTATAAGAGATTTTTTGTAACTGACAAAAAATTGTGTATTGGTCAAAGGTAAAAAATCCGTAACATCAGACAAAAGGAATTCAGTTCCCGTATGGTGTTTGATATAAAAATAAAATACGTGAAACTATAAAATGTAAAGCCCAGTACAAAACGTCGAGACCAGAGATTCGGTGATCCGTTAATGCTCCAAGTACAATGGACGTGTCCGCTGCGACATTAAAACCAGCTGCCCTTTATCTCTGGCGTGTTTGAATATAGAATTTCCTTCGAACGATATCGATAATCTATACAAATAAATAAAATTGGAGTGTCTGTTTGTAATATTAAAATTACCGCTTTTACTAAATGCTTATGTATGTATACACGGTACATAATATACCAAAACAACATTTTTTATAATTTTTGTCTGTCTGTCTGTTTATCCCCGCTAATCTCAGGAAAGGCTTAAAGGATTTCGGCGGGTCTTTCACTGGCATATAGCTTATGTAATAAGGAGTTCGACCGGGTAGATACTGAACAATAATAAGTTCTCACGCAGACAAAGTCGCGGGCACAGCTAGTTTAATAATATCACTAGCGACTCGCCTAGGCTTCGCACGGGTGCAATGAATGTAATGTAACCTATGTCACTCAGTGAAGACACAGCTTTCTAATGATGAAAAAAAAATAGCAATCGGACCAATAATTTTTGTGTAAAAATGTTACAAACCCACATACAAAAACATAAATTATCTTTTTTTTTTTTTTTTTTTTAATTTATGGAAGTGGCAAACAAGCATGCAGTTCACATTGATAAGTGATTGTTAAGTGATGACTGTAGCCTATAGACACCCACACAAAGACCAAGGTCAAAATGCAGATGCGTTGCCACTCCTGAGGCCTAAGGTGTTATGCCTCTGTGCCGGAAATTACAGGGCCGTACATTACTACCTGACCGGAACACGATAGTGCTGAACACTACCATTTAGCGGCAAGTATATTAGGTAATGCGGTGGTGCCTAAGCCCGCGAGCTCCGTCACTGGAGCTCTACCACAAGTAAACCTCTTTATAAAATTATGTATAGATAAAATAAAGTCATCTTTTGATTTAGGTATTTTTATAATATTGTATGTTTTGCAAAAACACATGCAAGGACAAAAATACAATAACTAGTTTTCCAGTAATGGCAGGTTTATTACAAGCCGATATCAACAATGTTGTTTCATTTTTAGAGTGCCGTACCTAAAAGGAAAAGGAAAAAACGGACCCGTAAAATCTACATTTAAAAGAGACAGCGCACTTACCAATTCCTTCAATGCAAGAAAATGGATAGCTAGCAGGGGTGCTACCGCCTATCTGTATTGCTGCTGACATTGTCATTGCTGTCAAATTTTCATGTCGATTTGTAACTCTTTTAAAAGTAGTATTGATATTCTGATTTGGGGAGTTTTGGCGGGAACCTTGAAAAAGGCGTATGGTGCTCTTATTTTATTTCATTTTCTTAGTGTATTTTTCAGTTATATTGAATAAAGTTGGTGGCATTTTGTTTGATATAGGTTTATTACAGTGCTCGTGTATAGTGAAATAGAATAACAGTGCGAAAAACACGACCTTTCAGGTTGCCTCCAAAACTTCATTGTAAATGTTTTGGTAAAGTAGCCATCGCTTTACTCGAATAACTTGACTGTAACTCACTTGACTGACATATTTAATAAGTAATTGACTGACTATATTATACTAACTTACGGTGCTTAAATAAATACGAAATTTATATATACTTATATTACTCTATGATACGAAATATCGTTTTACTTGACACTGGCAATATGCGTAATAGCGATGCCATAATAAGAAAAAAAAAAATTGATATTCTGATTGATGTTCTTGTTTTCGTAGGTGATAAACAAGCGATAATGGTAGATTATTACGATGATTTTTATTTAGTTAAATTAAAAATCGACTTTAAAATTTGACAGCAATGACAATGTCAGCAGCAATACGGATAGGCGGTAGCACCCCTGCTATTGATCTTTCCATAGTAAAACAAGTAAAGTACACAGTAACAAGCAAATTGGTTGTCCGCCTTGTTTGAGATTAAATATTTAATCAAGTTATCTTGTTAAGTTATTCTATACATACATTGAGAATACGATCTGTTTCTTTAATAGTAATAGAGAAAATATGAGTATAATATTATATCAACAACAAAGACGATTAGCAATGCATATTACATGATTGTTTTGGGGAACAAGGTAGTACCAAGGTGGTAGAGCTCCAGTGACTGAGCTCGCGGGTGTAGGCCCACCGCATTACCTTAATATACTTGCCGCTAAATGGTAGTGTTCAGATTATAAATATGCGTAAAAAATAGGTTTGCAGCATATCTGAATGAACGAAATGATTCTGCAGTGGGATCCTAACCTATATGACAGTAAGGGCTACCGCACACCTTGGACAAGACTGTCTAAGGACAGACTAACGCATCACAGAACTTATGGCGGCGCGCACACTTCGAACAAGACGTCTAACAGACAAAAATGTCTAAACGACCGTTAGACACGACAGCGACAAGACTGACTCGATTCTGCACTCCCGAGCCCAAAGTGCAGTAACAACCAAATTTCGATTTTAAGATTACTATATATTATTTAAGCCAATTTCAAGACCAATTTACTATATTAATTAATTTGTTGCTACGATCACTTTTTGTACTTTTAATTGGTTTTTTCGGCGAGACTGCCGCAAAAAATACGAACTTCCTAAAAACTGGTAAAGATGCCCAGCTAAATTGAAGTAAAACACATAGTTTTTTTTAAAGTGTGTTTATTATTTCCCACCTAAACTATGGTATTTTGCCGGCTTTTATGCCTTATATGCCTTTAGATGGAAGGTTCTTTCAGTAGCTGCCAATAATAATTAGTGATTAGGAAATTTTTTGTCTGTCTGTCTGTCTGTCTGTCTGTCTGTCCGTCCGTCCGTCCGTCCGTCCGTCCGTCCGTCCGTCCGTCCGTCCGTCCGTCCGTCCGTCCGTCCGTCCGTCCGTCCGTCCGTCCGTCTGTCCGTCTGTCCGTCTGTCCGTCTGTCCGTCTGTCCGTCTGTCCGTCTGTCCGTCTGTCCGTCTGTCCGTCTGTCCGTCTGTCCGTCTGTCCGTCCGTCCGTCCGTCCGTCCGTCCGTCCGTCCGTCCGTCCGTCCGTCCGTCCGTCCGTCCGTCCGTCCGTCCGTCCGTCCGTCCGTCCGTCCGTCCGCCCGTCCGCCCGTCCGTCTGTCTGTCTGTCTGTAAAATAAAATAAAATAATAAATAAAAAAGTAAAATAATAAATTTTAAACAGGGGGGCCACTTTCGGGGTACAAATCAGAAAATTAAAAAAAAATGACATATAAAATGACTTCTTTCATTTAGAAAGAAGTTGTTATCAGCATCTCAGATATATTTTTTTTATAATTTTTTGCATAAACAAATTTGAAGTTATTTAAGAAAAACGACGAAAATAACCATTCCCACCCACCCCTATCTCCGAAACTACTGAACTTAAAATTTTGAAAAAAATGTGTAAAATAGTTCTTTGCCTATAGATTACTGAAAAACCTATAAGAAGTTTGAGTATTCAAAAAAACACATTAAATTTAGATTATCTACGGCACCCTCACCACGCGAGTCGAAGTCGCACTTGTCCGGTTTTACGACAATAATACCTATGTTGCTGCCTGCACTCACTCAGTGCAGCTCGCGAAAACCTAAGAAAATACCTATGTTGTTTGTACTTTAAAAGTATACTAAAATGGCGCACGTGATATCTCACACTGAACTTTAGTTAGTAAAATATGCGAAAATTCGAAAATGTGGAAATTAGTGGTAGAGCTTGCTCAGCACCACCGCATTCTATAATTTACCTGCCGTTCAGTGATAGTGGTAATGTATGGTGGTAGAGCTTCAATGTAGGTGATGTAGGTAGGTCAGATAACCATCTGACCTACCTACATCATTGAAGGGGTTCTTAATAATGGCTGTCAATTTTGTCGTTTCTTTGAGTGCCGTTTACGAAAATGACATCTTTTTTAGATCAAAGATATGGGACGGTATGGTTTTTTCTTCGAAATATCATATGGGCATACCGCGGACACTCCGCCAAAATTCCATACAATCGCTTAATTTTAACAAATTAAAAATTATTTCATTATACTGAAGATCTTATGTACTATATTTCTAGCAAATAAATAAATTCATTCATTCATTCATTCATTCATTGATTCATACATTCATTCAAAACCAATAACCACTTACTGGCAGGTCAAATAGGTAACACTAACAAGTAGGTGTTCACGCCTTCGAGCTCGTTCATTGGAACTCTATCACGTCAAAGTGTCCATTCTATTATGTAGTATTATTACATATTATCTAACACTGGTCAAATATCTTTTTCCTATTGATTTAAATTGCATAATTTATTTATTTATCATATTTCCGACCTACTTTATACATATTTATGCATAAATTCTGCATAAAAAATAGTTAAAATATAGTAATTTAATGTTTTTTACTAATAATTTTAAACCTTAAAAGTTTTTTTTTCGAAATGCTGACTTTGTAGTTACTGCATTTTAGACTTGGACGGGCAGGCTTGTCAGCACATCCCTTTTAATGTGTGCGGGCACGCACACCAACGAAAATACTGCCTAGCGTAGAGATGGGCAATAAACGCATCGACTACTTTCCGCCCTTGGGCGGGAATATGGGTATTTATTTAATTAGTCTTTTGAAACAACAGTATATTTTAACTTTTAATAAGAACTATTTTTAAAAATTCTGTTATGGCATTTTCCAGAAAAATTATCACATTAATCATAAAAACATATATTAAATTATTAAGAATAATGAAAATAAATATGTTTTGTAAGTGTTGGATAAAAAAATGAACCGAATATGATCCAAAATTCTTAATATATTACTTAGAATATAATATCATTTCTGAGCTAGCTGGTATAAACATATTATGTACTAAGAGGGAAAAAAAACGATTTTTGGAACTTTTAGATCGAATAATAAATTATAATGGTTCCAAAAATACACCAGGGTCTACATTGCACCCAGCCAGAGTGGGTCGCTAATGTAGTTATTACGTCGTATGATCGAAAACCATGACAAAACACATGCAGGTAAAGGTAAGTATTTTTTTGTCCAAAATGATGATTAAATGGTAAGGTATAACTAATATATAACTATCAAAGAGACATAACAACTATAGGTTTCATTTCGTGAAGATGTCTATAGGCAGCAGTCATCACTTAACATCAATGTGAACTGCATGCTTGTTTGCCACCATCATTACATAAAAAAACTCAGAATATAATTTTCTGAGTTAGATGGAATAAACATAAAATATATATACCTACCCAGTAGCTAACTGTAAGGATTTTTTAAGATAATACTATGATTTAGAAAGTACTAAATAAAATACCATAGATCCAACTGTTGTGTATTTAATACTGTCGAATCCATTTCCTTTTTGAGGTCGGTTAATAAGTATAGACAATATCCGTAACATGTTCTCTTATTTCACCTTCAATTATGACTTAGTATTCCATAGTAAAATATATTTAAATGACTCATACCGTCGCATTCTTATTTTCGCTCTATAATCGAAATTAAAAAAATAAATAAATAAAACACCGGACATTTTCCCGCTTAGCATTAAATCGGAGCCCATCCCTACAAGTCTGTCTTGAGACAGTCTTGTCTAACGTGTGTGGTATGGCACAGACACAACTGTCTAAAAACAGACGTGTCTGTGCGAGACACAACTGTCTTTAGACAGTCTTGTCTAATATGTGCTGTAGCCCTAAATGGTAATGGATGTAACGTTATTTCTGTCAGATTTTCACTGGTGGTAGAGCTCCAGTGACGGAGCTCGCGGGCGTAGGCATCACCGCATTACCTAATATGCTTGCCGCTAAATGGTAGTGTTCAGCACTATCGTGTTCCGGTCAGGTGGCAGTGCGTTGGCAACTCCCCTGGAAATGTTCATAGGCGACGATGACCACTTACCATCAGGTGGCCCGTCAGCTTGTCTGTCAAATTAATGACATAAAAAAAATGGAAATTAAGGAGAAACCCGAGAAAATTACAAGGACAGAAAATAAATGATTTTGTGATCAAATGCTGATTTTATTACTTTATTACTAAAGATATCGACGTACTCGACTATGACGTCACTTGTCGTTTTATCGAGCCTCCCACTCTTATCATTGTACCGACGCACCACGCTATGTCGTCATGAATTTAATATTTATTATTATTATACTCGGTACGTTATGATATGTATAATAATATGTTTACTATATTTTAACATTATCGGTATATATACGTAATATAAGTATATTATGTAAAAATATTCATTGTAAACATTTATTTTTATGTATGGTATAATAAGAATATATGTATAATTATCGTAAATATGCTATATTATTTGTCCTGACAAAATGTGTAAGTATATATTGTTAACCATTATTATTTAATTTGTTTAATTATTAATTCTATTAATTTAATTTGTTTGATCTGCTTGACATCCGTGAAACACCAGGGTCCCAGATGAAAATCAGCGTCAAGTCGATTGATGTGATCGACTTGACATGAAGCTGATCTGGGCTCCCATTTGGACCAGCCGTGAGACTTAATCTCTTTTTTTTTTTTTCTTTTTTAATTGTTATTGTTTTTGCTTTTTGCTTTTTGTTTAATTGTACCCCAATCGTCTGGCAATTTGTATCGTCATGTCTCTGTGCTGTCCAAATAAATGTTTTCTTTTCTTTTTTCTTTTCTTTTCTATATCTGACTTTGTTCTTACGAAAGCAAATACTTTGTAACAAAACCTTGTAGCTGCACGAAATAATATTTCCATTTCATTAAAACAAGATATTCATTGCATTTCAAAAGTTTATGCCATTTGATAGGAATCTCTATCTGTATTGCTTTTGGTCCTAGTCCAAGTTATTTATTGCTTCATTTGTTCGGAAATGAATGTAGAAGGTCTTATCTGTTTTATTTAATTTTATTACATTCTTGGAAGTAAAGTGTAAATGAACATAAAGGGGGTCAACAGAGTTTTTGATGCGTAATCTTATTTTGTTTTAGGATATATGTATACTATGAACCAAGTTTGCCTGCCTCAGAAGTGTAGTGGTAGCAGGCCAGTACTGGGTTATTCGTCAACTCGACACGGACGACCGTACACACGTATGTCCAGTTGGTTAAACTTGAAATTGTAATGACTTGTTATTTCGTCGTCTGGACACGACAATATTTTTGCGTGTATCCACATGGTGAAACTTAAATAAAACCACTTTTATGTTTTCACCAACTGGACACAATCATTTTTTTTGCAAAAAAGGTACAGTCATGTGCATAATCTTCTGGTTTATTACATCCTACTTAATATTTTAAATGCTAAAGTTTGTGAGTATGGATGAATGTACTCTTTCAAGAACAAACTACTGGAGTGATTTGGATGAAACTTTACAGTAAAGTCAAGTAGACGAAGTAGACGAAGAAGAACGCGAGCAAAATCTAGTACTACATTATGAAAATAAACTGACTCATATGTTTGCTGATAAAACCTAATGGTTTAAATTATAAAATAAAACAAATATGTTTCAAACAATCAAATTAAAGTACGATTTATTAAAATAAAGACACGGTTTGACTACCTATAGGAAAAGAGTGAAAATAGCCAATATTCCTTAATATACATAATCATTTAAAATCATTACTTCAAATGAAGTAGGTAAGTACCAACACATAATTTAAAGTAGCTATTTAATTTCTGTATTTATTATCAAAGCCAAAAAAGTTTTGCCCTTAAAAGATATACTTCTTTTCTATACAAACTTACAAAGCTTGTTTTCTTGTTTACTAAATGTAGTTGCAATGAAGTTTGAACGAGAATTGTACTCGGAGAAATAATGAAATAAAATATCACAAAAATGATCAATAGAGCATAATTATGGCATCACAATTCTAAAATGTATAATTTTACAAATAATAATAATTCATCTTAACTCTGTAACAACAATACTTGTCACTTTTATATAGTATTTCAGCAATAATTGAGCTAGGCACGCAGAGCATAAATGGTAGGAATAATGTTTGTATGATATTTTGTACGCCCAATATCGACATGAATCGTGAATAGTTGATGGAATTTTCTAACGCATGTTTTAAATCATCATAGAAGAATCTGTTTGAATGGGCTACAATTTCTCACATGTTGTGATGGGCAAAAACGAGAATACCGATGCGATCTACATGCTGAAACTGTTCAAGTGTTACTGTATTAGCCATATTATTACATACCCTCATTACATACATACCCTCATATATATATACGGATACATACCCTCCACCCTGCCATAATCGCCACGCTTGGCATGTATGTTGGCGATTGCGGTGGCAGTAGTTTCATCGCAGGACGCTGCTGCCCATCTTGCATTATTGCACTTACTTTCTACCGCCCCATTGGAATGGTTTGACCGCCATTGTTCGGTTGACGGATAGTTGGGATATTGGCAACTAAATGAAGTCCTTTGTCTTGAAAAATAGTCTGCGTGACTGAACTTTGACATGAATTTGGTTAAAATGTGAACGTGTGTCCAGTTGGCGAAAACAAAATGGTATTTTTTTTAAGTTTCACTATGTGGACACACGTAAAAAATTGTCATGTCCAGACGACGAAATAACAAGTCATTACAATTTCAAGTTTAACCAACTGGACATACGTGTGTCCGGTCGTCCGTGTCGAGTTGACGAATAACCCCCACTACTACTACGCAGGAGGTCCTGGGTTCAATTCCCGGGTCGGGGGCTATCAGACATAACGGTTTAAAATCCTTTATCTCTGGTTCTATTGGAATTATTCCATTTTCTGGAAGTTTCCCAGTATCTTGGAGTTTGGTAAATTGTCAGGAGATGGCAACAGGCTCGCCACCTGTTACATGAGCCAAAAACGTAACCGGCGAATCGTGGGTGTTTGCATGGATGATTGAATGCATGCATTTACCTCTGCCTACTCCTTCGGGGATAACAGGCGTAAAGTTACGTGCTTCCCTTTTTTAGTGTAATGAAAGTGGTAAACAAGCATACAGTTCACATTGATGTTAAGTGATTACTGCAGCCTATAGACACCCACACAAAGACCGGAGGTCAAAATGCAGATGCGGTACCACTTCTGAGGCCTAAGATGCTTCTATGCTGGAAATTACAAGGTCGTACATTACCATCTCACCGGAACACGATAGTGCTGAATAGGGCAGTTTTTTGTGGTAAACGGAAAGACAGACTGACGTACGAGTGACGGTGTACAATCTTAACACATAAAAAAAAATTGGCCTCGTTTCACTGTGCAGGATTTAATTTCTTCGTGAAAATTAAAAATGGAAATGGTATGTTCATTTTTTCATATATTTCATACATGATTGGATTCGTTGGTCCAATCTTTACGGCTTTACGCCCAAATAGCCAATAATTTACGTTCAAATTACTCGAATATTGAAATGAAATTAGTCAGCTGGGATGCATGAGCATACATAAATAAGTGAAATTTTAATAAAAGCTCTGCACTCTAATATTACTCCAACTTTAATATAATTAATCTAATTGAAGTATTTGAACTTAATTGTTGTTTTTTTTTGCGGTGCTCCAGTGATCCGGAGCACAGTAAAAATATGAACAGTGTGTACAACTACGTACAAAACGTTGAAACGTCACAATCAGACAAACATGCGCATCGACGAGACTTCAAGCGGTTCTCACGGTACTGCAGTATTGAGTCACTCGCTACATCAAGTGTCGATGCGCATGTTAGTGTTAGTGTGGCGTTATTATTATTATTATCGAAACTACTGTTCATATTTGTACTGTGTCCGGAGCTCGCGGGCGTAGGCACCACCGCATTACCTAATATACTTGCCGCTAAATGATAGTATTCAGCACTATCGTGCTCAGGTCAGTTGGTTAATGTATGGTTTTGTGATTTCCGGCACAGGGGCATAACACCTCAGGCCTTAGGAGTGGTAACGCATCTGCATTTTGACCTTGGTCTTTGAGTGGGTGTCTATGGGCTGCAGTCATCACTTAACATCAATGTGAACAGCATGCTTGTTTGCCACTTCCATAACAAAAAAAAAATGAGACTTCTGTACCCTCCAAACCTAAAAAACCTTATCAAAGCACTTTGAATTTCCGTTGTCGCCCCACCCGCTCTCACCTGTTCCTATTTGGCCCGATTTTTTTCACGTAACCCGACCTGTCGCCCGCAGTTCCGTCCTGTTTATCGAGTGTCAGGGGTCCAGTGAGTAACGTGCGAGTAGAGTTATCATTGAAGAATCATTCAAGTGGGATGATGACTAGTTTTTTTTTTATTTTTATCTCAAAATATTAAGGAAAAATAAATAAAAATTGTCTTTGAAACGTCCACTCAATAGCCAATAATTTTAAAGATATACAATCTAAACGGCTCATATAAAATGACACTCTATAATGCCGTCACGTTAGAGTTAAAATCTGTGAATTGTATGGTGAAATCAAAACATTTAAAATATCTTCGTCAATATTGAGTTTGTAAAAAAAATCTACGTAAAATTTGTTGGATATCGTATGAAGTAAAAATGAAAATATTCTTATTTTAAACATAACTTTTTTGTTCATAAATTTTCGTCAGTATAAGTTCTTCTATTTTATACCTACAATTCGACTCGATTTTCCTATTTTTTGTATTCTATATCCCATTTGATACTAAGTAGTGGATTCATATCTAGTCATCATCCTTAATGTACTGTCCGAACAGATACTAGTACCTCAATTACACCCGGACCAAGCCGGGCGGACCGCTAGGCGACCTATGAAACTCAAAACGTATTGCGTAATATTTCCACGTGTTGATTACGTCATCCTTACATAACAACAAAAGTTACATACAGCTCCATAGGCAGTACCCTAAAGTGTAACAACAATTTATAGGCCGTTGTTTCTTAAGGGAGAGTACTCACTGTGCGTTCTAAAAAATCGAACAACAAAATGGAAAAACATATTATTTGTAATGTAACGAAAATTATAACATATGTTTTTTTTATCAAGAAGACAATATGTTTTTTATACCTACAATATGTTTTTTATACGATACCTACGTCATTCGTGTAGGTAATATCCATTGTACAAGTTTTGCTCCATGCATTTACGAACTATTTTCTTATTCTTCTCTATTACGTATAGGTACTCTACCCTGTTTGAGAATATGAATTTTACGAGAGCTCGTTTGAGGTGTTAACTGAAGATTTTGCGCCTTTCCCTCAAAGACGGCCCTGTAATTTTCGGCACAGAGGCATAACACCTTAGGCCTCAGGAGTGGTAACGCATCTGCATTTTGACCTTGGTCTTTGTGTTAGTCTCTATAGGCTGCAGTCATCACTTAACATCAATGTGAACTGCATGCTTGTTTGCCACTACCATTACATAAAAAAAGAGAACTAAACTAGAGCCCAACCAACAATGGAATCTAAATGAGACCAGACCAAACCTTAGGCCTTACGGCATAAACAATATGCTGTTTTAAATAAACATTAATTTGTTTAAAGCTCTAGTTAATAAGTAGATGTGAATGTAAACTATAGGCTTGTTTGCCACTTCTATGAAAAACTACCAACTAAAATATATTTCATGTTCGATCCGACCAAAGGTAGTAAGGTACGTGCGCTTTAAAACCAATCAATCTCCAAAAAATGTAAGCGGTTACGTGAATTTTAAATCCATTTTGTTGCGTGTACAAAAAATGACAAATATTACGAAAGAACACTTTTGGCTGAAATGAATCGACTTTTTCGCAACAGAATATATAGTTTACCTTTTTACACAACAATACCAATACCAAAGCACTGGTCCATAGCGAGTTAAAATAAGGCCAACACATGGTCAACAACAGCAAATATATTTTATTTTTAAAGAAAAATGGAAAGAAAGATTATTTGACTTCAGGTGAGACTCGAACTCGCGGCCTACTGGGAATCTAGTCCAGCCGCTCTTCCAATTGAGCTACTGAAGTCCTGCCCGATTTGTCAATAATATGAAAACAATTATTAAGGGTAAAAGCGACTTCTTTACGATATTCAATAAACTGAAAAGTCTATTATATCGGTTGCCTAACTAGCATAGTTGGTAATAGATGGCGCTGCTGCATTGCATAAAGCAATGCAATAGATGTAAAGGAAAGATTTGACAAATATATGCGGGATATCTGCCTACCCCGTGACCGACCTGGCGTGAAGATACATATTCAATAAGTACTTACTTACTTAGTCTTATCTTAGTGATATTCTTGACTTTATTTATATATTTTTTTGTTTTATTTTGCTTGTTTTTTGACGAGTCATAAGAAGTGCCTGTCACCCTTAATGAATAAATTAATTTCTGATTTTGATTATACATATCTACAAAAAACTGTAGATTAATTAAGAAGTTTGATGTAGGAAAAAAAAAATCAACATGCACAAATGTTTTCTTTATATCTTTCAATTCACTCGCATGTATTATTATTACTATAAATATAATTAGACAAGAACAAAAACGATTTTATTTTTCAAAAATGTTACCGTTGCTTGTAACATAAATATAGTTTCATAAAGATTTAGTTCATGCCTGATGGATGCTAATCATTCATAAGCAGTAATAGAAACAACGGTTCGCACTCCGGGAGTGCCGGCAGAATTGAAAATTTTAATATCAACGCTGTGCATTTTACTACCACCAACACTACCACCGGAGCGCCTGCAAACTACTCTCCCTCCATCTTACGAATCTTACGATCAGGTCACGTGTTCTGGCGCTGATTTGAGTCACGTATCCTGACCGAGTCTTTAACAATTTTCACATACAAAAAGTGCAAGGCGGCGTCAACCAAGTTAACACTTCAAAAATCACCGTCTCATTCAAGTGTGCACTAAGCTTAACATAAACAGCCACTGTAAAATACGCAGCGTTCGTGCGGATAAATAGAGCCTTTCACATGACGACCGAATCTCGCATCGCTATTATTTACGACGGCTCGTAAACGCGATAGCCCCGAACTAGTTCCGTGTTGTGGGTTTACCTCAGATAAGGTTAGTGATGTGATATTTTTTTAGCGTAACATGAGTTAGGGTAGAATGATTTGATTAACAGGCCATTGTTTGGCATAGAATATGTCAAACAATGGCCATGTGTCTATATCTGGAATTTTACTTTTTTCGTCAACGGTTAATGCTTATTGAGATCTTTGTTAGTGTTGGCACTATTTTAACTCGCTATGGACGAGTTTTTTGCATGTTACGTGAGCTAGGGCAGAATGATTAGATTAACGTGCCATTGTTTGGCATAGAACAAAAAAAATACTGATGGTAGAGCTCCAGTGACTGAGCTCGCGGGCGTAGGCCACCACCGCATTACCTAATATACTTGCCGCTAAAAAAACTTGCACTTTCATTAAATTAAAATATATGTATATATTGATTAACAATGTTAATACCTCAAATTTTACTTTATTCTTATGAGGTATTTGCTATAGTGTTGGCACATTTTAACTCGTTATGGACCAGTGCTATGGCATTCAGATTAGTAAAACTTTGTATAACGTCACAAATGTCGCTATCGGCTTCATGTTTCATTTTTTGCCACAGCGTATCATATTCAAGTGGTGTTTTTGCAGTCATCACTTACCATCAATGTGAACTCCATGATTGTTTGCCACTTTTATTACATAAAAAAAATCAAACGTTACTGTTTGTGTACTAAAAAAAATGTCATTAGATAAAGATACCCTGACGTGACCTGGTGTCACCACGAATCAATTCGTAAAATTACTTATGTACAATGAAACTTTACCTAATATTGAAATTATTTGGAACTAAAATACCGAGTATTGTAGAACCGAGTACCTCCATGAAAATTATATTGAAATCAGTAGCAACAATAAAAAAATGTTTTTCCGTAATGTGTAAAAGGAACAATGTCCTGCACTAGTTTCGTGTTTACGTCTATAATTCTAATATAAGATATATTACTTGCAACTAAAATAAGTGAGTCTTGTACATACCGTGTACCAACGTGAAAAAATATTAAAATACGTGTAAGTTGTAGTTAAATAAAAAAAACTTTTCCCATAATGGGTAAACGGAACAATAGCCCGCACTAGTTTCGTGTTTGCGTCCGATAACTAAAGTTAGTGGTGCGTGAAATTTTTAACACGTGATAGGGTGAAAAGGTTTCGCTCTGGTTTCGGAGTAGCTGTTATGAGGACGAATTTTATGCTGCGTAAAGTTTTATACACAAAGATATTTTGTAAAACAACTTTATAGATGGAAGTTACCCTTCCATATGTGGTTATGTATTATACACTACATATTTATGTGAGCCGATAAAATTACGTTGAAAAACAGTCATCTCAAAATGTTGGAAATATTTTACAAAATGGATCGATTTATGCAACACTATTGCTAGATATTTTATAGGGATTGAAATGCGGATGCTTTGATCTTGAGTAAGTACTAAGCTGTTTTAGCGCTGTGATACATTTGGGTGCCATACTTCAGAACGTAATCGGAATACGACAAAAATGAACACTGCTTGTTGGCATATACCTACATCTTTACCATGATCTTTTATGGTTAATGTATGTATCTTCACGCCAGATCCCTAACGGGGTAGGCAGAGAGTGTAGAGCGCCAGACATCCCGGTTCAGACAAACCTCTCGTGCCTCGTCTACCTTCATCATTCTCTTCATACATGCAGAGAATGATGAAGGTAGATGAAATTTTATGGTTAAACTAAACTGAATCGCAATTTCATATTTTAGAGAAAAATGGAATATAGAGATTGATTTCGGGCAAAGATCCTTACTGCCTCCTCTAGGGGCCGACCGCCTAATTCTAATCTTGATAAATAACCAAATAAAATATGCACAAAAATGTTTTTAAAAGCATGGCAGCACAATGGCATTGCCGCCGCTGCTTCACTTCGTAGCTCCGCGCCACGCTGCTCGTAGCGATATTTCGCCTATAACAAGGTCCGTAGGCATACCTACGCTCAGGGTGAGTTTTACAGACCACACTACGACTTTACTTTGAGCAGATAATATGTAATAATACTACGTATAGAATGGACACTTCGACGTCCCGCCCGATTTGCCCGCATCACTCAACCCCTTCCCCACTTATGGGCGACGGTTGGTATTTTGTACGTGCTATGCACACAGGTGCGCGTGTAAATACACGTCACTGATTGATGTCTGTGTAATAGAAACCAAATAAAGCGTTTGTATGGAATTTTGGCGGAGTGTCCGCGGTGTGCTTTGAGCAAAGTATGCTTAGAACTGTCAGTACGGTATGGGTTTTGAGAGTTCTAAGGCGTACTTTGCACAAAGTAAAGTCGTAGTGCGGTCTGTGAATCTCACCCTCAGAGTAAATGCCGGTTCAGATGCAAAAAAGTTAAATTTATTGATTTTAAAAAGTCGTAGATAGAACAAATGTTATTGGGATTGCTGAAGAGAGGTTGCCTGCAACGTTGATTTTAATAAACTCTGTTTAATACAGCAAAACATATGAGAAGTCTACAAGTCTGAGTCTACAAGTCTCACAACATCAAGCTCGAACATCTGAGCCTGCGCAGAGACATTG
This sequence comes from Macrosoma leucophasiata, assembly GCA_036365455.1. NCBI lineage: Eukaryota > Metazoa > Arthropoda > Insecta > Lepidoptera > Hedylidae > Macrosoma > Macrosoma leucophasiata. The sequence continues at coordinate 3,524,204 of JAWQUS010000014.1, read as the reverse complement.
GGAGTCTGTGCGTGTTGTACCGTCTCTACAATGGTGAGTGCTCTGCTGAACTGTTTGACATGATGCCACCGTCTCTTTTCCTACACCGTACTACCCGCCAAAGAGAGAAGTTCCACCCTCACCGACTGGACACCTGGCAGTGCTCAATGGTGCGGTTTTTACGTTCGTTCCTACCTAGAACGTGTAAATTGTGGAACGAACTTCCCTCTGAGGTGTTCCCTAGGTGCTACAATATGGAGTTCTTCAAAAATGGTATCAAAATGGTTCATAGGTGACGGTGACCACTTTCCATCAGGTGGCCCGTTTGCTTGTCTGTCAACTTTCAGACATTAAAAAAAAACATATTCAAGGTTACGTAGAAAAAATACCACGGACGGTAAAAATACCCCGTGAACGGAAATCCGACTCGAACTTGGCCGGTTTTTTAATTTAATAACAAAAACATGTTGAATTATTCAAGTTGACATTTCATTACAGAAAATACAATCCAAAAGAAAATTATACACGCACACAGTTTTATTAATATAATTACGAATATAATTACACGCGGAAAACATGTCAGCAATGTACTATCAGACCGTAATTAAATCTTTTTTTTTTTTTTAACTATACTCACTTTTGGGAATAATTACTCGAATTATGGTAATGACTGAAATATTCATGAAAAATTTGTTTGTATTGGTAATGTAGTAGAAGCGGCTATTATTTCTATGCTTGTGGTTCGATCCATGAGATGAAGAGAAAGGAATATTTGTATTTTGTTCGCTTGCGGGTCGCTAGGACCCGCCCCGGCTACGCATGGGTGCAATGTAGATTGTTACTGGTAATTTCATGCCATTTCCAATCATCAATTCCTACCGATTTAACTGTTTAAAACGATAATTGGCAACTGACCGTTAAGTCAAGTGCTACGAGATTAACATCAGAAAAGTAAATAAAATCGTTAAGTTTTCTTAAAATTTCCATTGTTTTGCGCAATTTCCTATGTTTTTCACCTTAATACAAACCTTCACCGGACAATTTAATAGACAACACAAAAACAATTAGCGAAATCAGTAAAGCCGTTCTCGAGTTTTACGTGCAGTGCAACACATTTAGCTATTCATTTTTATTTATACTGATAGTAAAGCTTCGCATCGGCGCCACTAACTCATAGACATCAAACAAATAAGACATTTTATATTATGAGTATCTTACCAAAGAATCAACCTTACAAAGAAAATTGTATGAAAAAGATATCCTTAATAACTTAAACATAGCTTCGTAGGATTACTTGATACCGATTGGATTGGCAACCAAAGCCGTATAAAGAGGTATTAAGTTATGAAGCGTCTCAATTTCAAATTGGAATCACGACTTCCATTCACACAGATAGAGGCAGCGGCTGATAGCTTTTATACAATAGCCTCTATGATATATTGTACGTATGTAAAAAACTAGCGTCTTCAACTTAGATATCCAAATAAAGAAATAAATACCAAGTACAGTTAGATCACACGCAATGTCGGGTGCTATTTCGCCAAGTGCATTTTTTATGTTGATCGACTATTGACATTCCGGTTATCGCCAACCGAATTAGAGCGAAAGTTACACCACCAATAATCGCATATGTTTCATATGTCTCTCCGCAACGTCCTAAGCCGAGGCACGGACCCGCATGGGTCCTTAGGCAGTTGACAGCGGCTGATATAGCCTTTAAAGATTTTGTAATAATGTGTCCCCAAGTTTCATAAGGCGATAAAAATGAAAACTCAAGTGGCTCAGTTATTTTGAGGCAGACTTGATGTGACGGACGGTCAGACAGGCAGACGAATACACAATCCTATAACGGCTTCTTTTTCTTTATTTTACCTAAAATATTAAAAATAATTATGGAACCCTTAAAGGAAACATTCAAACAAAATATATGCTGTAGTAATTTAATGACAAACCCTTAACCTCCAACTAACAAAATAATTACACAAAAGACAAAACAGTATTCATGTTTAAGAGCGTGTTCATTTACATACAAATTCTGTAGCTTCATACATTTATACAGCGCGCTAGTCTGTGCAATGTGTCCCGGCAGTAACATACATCTTACAAGACTTGGCATCTTGAGATTATAATTACTGTGAAACTCTATGACGTTGTTAAAATATATTACAGTGAGTCACTCTTGCCATGACGGTATAAAAATAATATATAAAAAGACGTGTGGCACTCGGGGACTGTCGCGGTAAAGCTATTGCATTTACATAATTATCTAAAATTATGCAAAACAAAATAAAATGCAAATAAAAGAAAAAAAGAATAGAAAAATGAAACAATAATTTTCTATTAATATTTACCACTTTTAAAATATTGAATGGAAAAACAAACAATAAAAAAAAATTAACAAAAACAATCTTGGCAGCGGTGGGATTCAAACCCACGCCTCCGAAGAGACTGGTGCCTTAAACTAGCGCCTAGACCGCTCGGCCACGCTACCCACGAGGTCGGACGGCGAAATTATACATGAGTTTCATTAAATGAGTTTAAAATTTGTAATCCGGAGCGTCCGGTTTCTTGCGTTACGGAATTCAAGGCTCGCGATAGAAGCTATGCAATAGCTTAAAAATAAACCGTAATAAATACAAGATTTTTTTTATGTTATGGAAGTGGCAAACAAGCATGCAGTTCACATTGGTGTTAAGTGATGACTGCAGCCTATAGACACCCACTCAAAGACCAAGGTCAGATGCTTTACCACTCCTGAGGCCTAAGCCAATCCGCCTGCCAATCGTGGCGATTATATGGGCATATTCTCCCCTAATGACGCACAACACTGTTTAAAGCGTCTTTGGGGAAGGCTTTGTCCAATAGTGTACGTCTTTTGGCTGGAGTGATGATGATGATAACATAAAAAATGTGTAACCAAATAATATTTTTTTCTGTCTACTGCTTATCCATTCTACAGATCTCGATCATGAAATACGTTGCGGTGAAACGGTTTTGAATACAACGTATATCTTACTACGATATCTCATACCATCTAATGCATAAAAGCTCTCGGCTTGTAGCTCTGAGCTTGTGTGAAAGGGGTTGCGATTGTGATCTAAAATTGGAAGAAGCTTCATAACTTCACACGGTTTCGCAATTCCAAGCAATATCTTGTTAATAAGTCCGATGATACTATTTGTTCTAAAATTGGAAGAAACTTCATAACTTCACACGTTTTCGTAATTCCAAGCGATATCTTGTTAATGAATCCGATGATACTATTTATTTTAAAATTGGAAGAAGCTTCATAACTTCACACATTTTCGTAATTCTAAGCGATATCTTGTTAATAAATCCGATGATACTATTTATTCTAAAATTGGAAGAAGCTTCATAACTTCACACATTTTCGAAATTCCAAGCGATATCTTGTTAATAAATCCGATGATGCTGTTAATTCTAAAATTGAAAGAAGCTTTATAACTTCACACTTTTTCATAATTCCAAGCGATATCTTGTTAATGAATCCGATAATACTATTTATTCTAAAATTGGAAGAAGCTTCATAACTTCATACGTTTTCGTAACGCAAAGCGATATCTAGTTAATGAATCCGATGATACTATTTACTCTAAAATTGGAATAAACTTCATAATTTCACACGTTTTCGTAATTCCAAGCGATAATGAATCCGATGGTACTATTTTTGGGCTAATTTGATGGTTTCTTTGTTTAGGTGTAATGAACTATGGTTAGCACTCAAACTTCTAAAAATGTGATACTAACTCTAACTTTTTCTGCTTTTATTTACCGTCTCGAACTTATAACGAAGCTATTTTATTTTGAATATTTTCAATTGCGAGCGGTCAATTTGTTGATCATATTTTTGAAGAGAATGACGTGATATTTTGCAACTTTGGAATTTGTAACTTATTTCATCAAAGTATTTCTTAACTAGCATAGTTGGCAATAGATGGCGCTGCTGCTACCATAAAGCAATGCAACAAATGTGAAGGAAAGATTCAAATCGGGCAGGACTTCAGTAGCTCAATTGGAAGAGCGGCTGGACTAGATTCCCAGTAGGCCGCGAGTTCGAGTCTCGCCTGAAGTCAATTTTTTCTTTCCATTTTACTTTAAAATAGAAAGTATTTCTTAACTGTTTAACCTTTGTTACGTGTATAAGTATGATGGCGCTAAAAGAAATGAATAGAAATATGTTTTATTACGATGAATATTTTTGGCTAGTGATCTTAGTGGTCCCGGGTTCAAGTCCCCTCTGAAGAAAAACTGTTCCTTACATTGTTTCGTTCAACTTGATATTTTAAGAACGTAACTTCACGCCTGTATTTCCCGAAGGGGTAGGCAGAGGTAAATGCATGCATTCAAGCATACATGAAACACCCATGATTCGCCGGTTATGTTTTGTCCCATGTAACAGGTGGCGAGCCTGTTGACATCGCCGGGCATATTGCCAATCTTCGAGGTACTGGGAAATTTCCAGAAAATGAAAAAATACCAATAGAACCAGAGATAAAGGATTTTACACTATTATCTCTGATAGCCCCTACCCGGGAATCGAACCCAGGACCTCAGCGTAGTAGTAGTGGCCTGCTACCACCAGGCTACCGAGAGAGTTATACGATATTACGAGGCTTGTTATTTTATTGTTTACGTTTATTCTTTTTTTTTTCTCGCGTATTAAACTATTATAACAATATCCCAACGATTATCGCTGTCTAAAAAAAATACTAAAAAGACATGTTTGGAACTATACACAAACGTGCTGTAGAAAATAAATTGAGAGGTAAATCCGTGAAAAGTTTTAATGAGTGAAGTTGACTAAAACTTTAGGATAAACCTACCTATGATGTAACATACAACAATATACAAAAACCGGCAAAGTGCGTGTTGGATAACATGTTACGTATGGTAAAGCTTTAGTTAGTATTTTATGAGTTCAAAGAGAAAATTTTGTGATACGCCCAAATTCATATTTGCAATAATTGCTTACTTAAGTAAGTCTACTAAATCTACTAGTCAGTCTATATCGAGATGAGCAGATTGAGCAGCCCAGATAAATGAAAAAAAAACACAAAAGACACGCCCAAACATAACCGTTTAACTACACTTGAGTCTAACAAAAACATTAAACCTCCCAATCCCGAAGACTGTGCCTTTTTTGTCTTTATGACCTTTAACTTGGCGATTTTTCAGATAGCTTAAAAGCCAATAAATTGAATATACATTTACCTTAGAAACATTTCCAACAGTGAAATTATTTGAAAGCAATGAATTCGAGGCTAAGTTTTAAAGCAAGCCATAATGCACTTAATTTATCAATAGTATACTTTTGTCATGGTTTATTGCTTCATAAAAGCTGCCTGAAAAAAAAACTGATAGAATCTTTCATTCATAGAATCTTTTCATCAAAAAATTCACTTTTGGTAGAGTTGCAGTGTGAGAGCTCGAGGGCGTAGAGACCACCGGATTCCGCATTACCTAATCTATCTGCCGCGAAATGGTAGTAATCAGCACTATCATGTTCCAGTTAGTTGGTAATGTATGGCCCCGTAATAACTATCACAGAGACACCGCAACTAAGGTCTCAGGGGTGGCAACGCATCTGCATTGTGTCCTCTGGTCAGAGAATATGTTATAATACTACGTATAGAATGGACACTCCGACGTCCCGCCCTCTTTCCTTCTTATGGGCGACGGTTGGTACTCTACAGTGAGGTTGCAAGCGGCCTAGTTTTGATTTATTTATAATCGAATATTTAATTTATTAACATTAAGATTGTGCTTTATTGTGCAGTGTATGGCTGTATAAATGTAATTATTGGTGCTTTAGGGGGAATTAATCAAACCGTCAACAAGTCGACACAAAAATGATCATTTTTCAGTTTCCCGAAGGAAAAAATGTGGTAAAATAATTATGTTCACAATTATAAAACTTTAAATACTTTTTCTATTTAGTGAGTGCACCTAGAATTTAATAAATTTAAATAAGTATGGGACTATCACAAAATACCGCAATTAATTATTTGATTTATTGATAAAAGATATTTTAATACATGTGTAAAGATTTCATTAATTCAAATTAATTGTTCCGCAATTGTCTCGCTCTTTAGTAAGCTGCCATCTTTTTTGTTCTCTTGCGGCAAAACAATGAGCTTACGGCAAAAAGTCTGCCATCTTGTAATGATAAATGTGATTGCATTGCATTAGTAACAAAAGTGTTTCAGTTTATTGAATCGACGTAATGAGTAGGTAGTGAGTGTTATTTTCCAATACTTCTGCTCTTTGTTGAAGTAGTGTTTGTGTTTTTATGTTTTTAAAATGCACCGGTAAACTGGGTGAAACTGGTAAGTAGAAATTTGCCCTGCTGCTGAGCCGCAGGTAGCCGATATCGGCCAAGAACAATAAAATTAGAACTCGATTGTCATATTTTTTTCGTGGCCTGACGAGGTGCATAGTGTAAACCGGGTCAAAGAATAAAAATAAAGAAAGAAATATCTATGTAAGTACAAAGTATTATTTTATTTCTTTATTGTCGGTCCGAGGCCTGAAGTCATAACCTCATAACCCTACGTGCTACGCACACAGGTGCACGTGTGACTACACGTCACTGGTTGATGTCTGTGTAATAGGTAACCAAAATAAGCGTTTGTATTGAATTTTGGCGGAGTGTCCGCGTTGTGCTCTGGTCTTTGTGTGTATGTCTATAGGCTGCAGTCATCACTTAACGTCAATGTGAACGGCATGCTTGTATGTCACCTTCATAACAAAAATAAACAATTTGAATGATATTTTATTTAAAGAAAAATGGAAAGAAAATTTGACTTCAGGCGAGACTCGAACTCGCGGCCTACTGGGAATCTAGTCCAGCCGCTCTTCCAATTGAGCTACTGAAGTCCTGCCCGATTTGTCAAATCTTTCCTTTACATTTATTGCATTGCTTTATGGTAGCAGCAGCGCCATCTATTGCCAACATTATTTTTCTTTCCATTTTTCTTTAAATAAAATATATTTCACAAGCATGTGTTAATGCGAAATAATATAAAACAATTTGAATGATTTCGTTCGTGCTTGATAATGGAACCCGATGGTCATTTGAATGTGATATTTGTGTGTTGTATTTTATTTCTTATCGCAATGTTAACCAAAATTTTATTTATCATTATAAAGAACTACCTGAGTGGCAGGCCACTTCTACGACGCTGGGGTCTTGCGTTCGATTTCTGGGTCGGGGGTTATCAAAGATAAAGGTATAAGATCCTTTATCTCCAGTTCTAATTGATTTTTTCCGTTTTCTGGAAGTTTTTCAGTACCTCGGCGTTTGGAAATGTCAACAGTTTCATGAGCCAAAACGTAACCGGCGAATCATGGGTGTTTGCGTGTATGTTTGAATGCATATATTTACTTCTGCCAACCCCGTGCAGGATTACAAGCGTGAATTTAAGTCTACAAAGAATCTTTGAAAAATCAACAATTTTACTGGTGGTAGAGCTTCAGTGACGAAGTTCGCGGGCGTAGGCACCACCGCATTACCTAATTTACTTGCCACTAAATGGTAGTGTTCAGCACTATCGTGTTCCGGTCAGGTGGTAATGTACGGCCCTGTAATTTCCGGCCCAGAGGTATAACACCTTAGGCCTCAGGAGTGGTAGCGCATCTGCATTTTGACCTCGGTCTTCATGTGGATGTCTGTAGGCTGAAGTCATCACTTAACATCAATGTGAACTGCAAGCTTGTTTGCCACTTCCATTACATTAAAAAAAAATGTTTTATATCACGATAGATATAAGTCAACATTTTTGTATCGTTTATTTTTGTATCATAATTTCAATCTGTATGTCAAAATAGGTTTATTATCCAAAATATACCGTAATCGATTCCAATACACAGATAACTCACTGCTTCACTTTTCAAATCTAAATACAACAACACTAAGGGAGAGATTCACAGACCGCACTACGACTTTACTTTCGAGCAAAGTACGCTTCGAACTGTCAAAACCCATACATTTCTGACAGTTCTAAGCATACTTTGCTCAAAGTAAAGTCGTAGTGCGGTCTGTGAATCTCACCATAAAAAAGCCCCAATAACCAAATAGTACGTACAAAAAAGCGCTCAATAACTTAACCCTAAAACCGCCGAGCAAACGGTCGTGACCACCGTCGCATGACTTACCGTTGAGACAGGTGAGCACTAGCAGTGCGGTAAAACGGGTGACACACCACCGCACCATCGCACCGGGTCATGCCACCATCACCAAAATCACTTTCCACTCAGTGACGTAACGTGAGGGAACGTTCCGGCGACACGTCCGTTCCCTATAGCAGTTTACGACGGACTGACTGGAGGGGTGGTTGGGATGTTTTGTATCGGGTGTTCCGTTTGCTCACGTGCTTCCGGCTACTTATTTGATCTTGATTATATTGATTGGTTATTTTGAATTAATTTAATGAAGTCATTATGTTTGTTTTGCTAATGTCTTTCGTTATCTACTTATCTTCTATACGTGGAGACTTATAAATGATTCACCTGTTACTTCTATTGTATCCACGCCTTAATTGTAGTCTAGATAGTCTTCCTTATAAATAAAAATAAATAACTGATATAGGTAATAGTAGTCACAAACACACGTCCGGATTCGGTACGGCGGACCAAATCCGCTCTCGCTACATACTACCGGATTCGGTACGGCGGACCAAATCCGCTCTCGCTACATACTACCGGATTCGGTACGGCGGACTGAGTCCACCGACTAAATACGCGCAAGCGGACCGCATCGAACTTGATTAAAAATTATTATGTCCGCCGCACTCCTCTACACGGTGCGTCCCGAATCTACTGTCCGCTCCGTACCAAACCCGGACGTGTATTACTACTGTATGCATGTTTTATTATTTCGCTCAATCTACATTATTTGTACATGTCCTAAAAATGTCCTTATTAACCCGTCAAGACACGAGAAAAATATGATTGTTGATTTTCAATTGTGTCAAACTACCAGCGGCTTTACGTTCCTTGAAGGGTTAATAAAGATATTAAAGAAATAGACGATAATGTTGTTTCATATTATACCTTTAAAAATAAATGATGTAACTCCCATAAAATATACCGCATCGGGTAAAGCAGGAAACAATGTGTCAGTTGTTAGAAATATGAATTATTTTTATTGCAAAACAGCTTTATTGTCCTGCTACTGCAACCGTCCTGTGATTTAAAGCAAACATGCAAGCTTTCTAGAATCTAGAATTTTCAGTATTCTCACTCCACTTTGTGGACATTGTACACATCTATTAATGTACCCAAAAATATATGTTCTAACGATTACTTATTTAAATGAGAACAGTATTTAAGTGTTGATAGGGTCAGTAAACTGTAGTTACTGGTGGTGGAGTTCCAATGCAAATGCGTGAGGGCGTAGGCACCACATCATTGCTACCATTAGAATACTGAGACAGGTCTATTCCTACAAGCCCAGTAAGCGAATATGGCTCTCTAGGAGGAAAGAAGTGTAAAGTCGATATAAACAATAACTGTAATCACCATCGTAATTATAAATTGAAATGTTTTCACACGAGTCTCAGTCAATTAAAATTAATTGGAAATCGTTAATTAAGAAGAATGATTTAATTATAACACTTATATCGACTAAGGACTGTTCAATTAATCTTTTGTTAAAATATAACAAAATTGCGTCATATCATTAATTGGAATTGCTGCCTTGGATCATGGAAATGGTTGAATTAAGAAAAATGTTTCCTAGCAACATCGTCAATTGCCACAATAATAATGGAAAACCAGTTTACGTCCCACTGCTGGGCACGAGTCTCTCCCCTTTTGGGAAGAGGCCTAGAGCTTACTCCACCACGCAGCTCCAATGCGGATTGGTGGAGATACGGGTTAGTGGCCAACCCATTGTCGGATGTTTTCAAACCGCCCATAAGGCCTCGACAAGATTTAACGACTGCTTTCTATCGATAGCAACCGGGACCGACGGCTTGACGTATCTTCCGAAGCACGGAAACGCTCACTTTAATTTGCAACTAGCGGGCACCCATCACACACTCGACCGCGCCCGTATCGCTAAACCGAGTAGATCGCTTACGATCTACACCAGCCGCGGGGGCATGCGCGCTTCATTACATATAGAAATATAAAAGGAAAAAACTGTTACAATTATTCTCTACGCAAAAATTAACTAATCATTACCTCAATCCGTGAGAACAACAAGCTCGCTCGATCGATTTAGTTGTAGAAACCACGATGTGATTAATTCGTGAAATCCTTCAAGCACTATGAATGGAGATTATAAACTTTGGAACGAAGATTGATCATCTGTTCAAAGGATCAGATGTTTCCACAGTAACTGTTTTGGTAACAACAATAGGGTTATAACTCTGTTAAATTGTTTTTGGTATTACTTCGATCAAATTTGATTACATAAGTAAACGATAGTTATTATTGTGGTAATTAAGTGTAAGTGAGATCGGTGAGTGATACACCGCAGATCTTTGCGCAAGATCTGCGGTGTATCACTCACCGATCGCGTTCGTAATGAAGATGTAAGAAAGAGACTTTGTGTGAATGATAGTATCGGTGTAAAAATGAAAAAAGGCATGCTCCGATGGTTCGGGCATATAGAAAGAATGTCGAATGAGCGAATGACTAAACAGATATACAATGCGAATGTGGATGGTTGCAGAGGCCCAGGAAGACCAAGGCTGACCTACCATGACCAAATAGGTCGAATTCTGTCTGATGGTGGGGTCAAAAGTCTTAGGAATCGGCGTGCATGTATGAAGAGAATGATGAAGGTAGACGAGGCACGAGAGGTTTGTCTGAACCGGGATGTCTGGCGCTCTACACTCTCTGCCTACCCCGTTAGGGACCTGGCGTGAAGATACATACATACATAAGTGTAAGTGTTGTGAGAATTTCATGTTTTGATATTAGACTTAAAAATAAAGTTTTTGTAGTGGCAAGATCTAGTGTACTGTATATATAGGTATATTTTTTATGTAATGGAAGTGGCAAGCAGGCATGCTGTTTACATTGATGTTAAGTGATGACTGCAGCCTATAGACACCCACACAAAAACCAAGGTCAAAATGCAGATGCGTTACCACTCCTGAGGCCGAAGGTGTTATACCTCAGTGTCGGAAATCACAGGGCCGTACATTGCCACCGTACCGGAACACGACAGTGCTGAACACTACCATTTAGCGGCAAGTATCTTTAGCCTTCGCCCGCGAGCTCCGTCTTTGGGGCTCTACCACCAGGAGATTTAGATGTAGATTAGCTAATTATCAAATCCTTCTCCTATTACATTCAGCTTCAAAGATGATAAGTCTTAAGAATGGATTTAGCTTTCATCATTTCGAAAGAGGTGCACTGCTGAAACTTAAAGCAACACGGGCCATCGGCCTCGGCCCTCAGCGGGCTCGAAAGGGGAGTGACCATAATAGGGATGGTGACTAGGAATGTGAAGGAAAGATTTGACAAATCGGGCAGGACTTCAGTAGCTCAATTGGAAGAGCGGCTGGACTAGATTCCCAGTAGGCCGCGAGTTCGAGTCTCGCCTGAAGTCAAATTTTTCTTTCCATTTTTCTTTAAAATAAAATATATTTCACAAGCATGTGTTAATGCGAAATAATATAAAAACAATTATTACGGGTAAAAGCGTCTTCTTTACGATATTCAAGAAACTGCAAAGTCTATTATATCGGTTGCCTAACTAGCATAGTTGGTAATAGATGGCGCTGCTGCTACCATAAAGCAATCCAATAAATGTGAAGGAAAGATTTGACAAATCGGGCAGGACTTCAGTAGCTCAATTGGAAGAGCGGCTGGACTAGATTCCCAGTAGGCCGCGAGTTCGAGTCTTGCCTGAAGTCAAATTTTTCTTTCCATTTTTAATTAAAATAAAATATATTTTACAAACATGTGTTAATGTAAAATAATATAAAAACAATTATGAAGTCACTACATTGTACCATATCACATGAAAGCGATTTGCAAATGAGATATATAGATACGAAAATTATTAAAATTCGAGTTGAATCGTATGAGATAGAAGAACTTAAAAGTCACGAAAATTCGTGAACAAAAGTAAATTTTAAAATAAAAATAATATCACTTGTACATTCTTCATACGATATCCAACAAATTTTTATAAGAAATGTTATATAAAAACGCAGTATTGATGAAGATATTCCAAAATGTTTTGATTCCACCATACAATTCACAGGTTTTAACACTAACGTGACGTCATAATAGAGCGACATTTTATATGCGCTGGTTTGAGTCGTTTCACAACTCGCATCTTTTTGAATCGTTGTATCTTTAAAAATATTATCTCTTGAACAGACGTTTCAATATCATTATTTATTTAATTTTCCTATACGTTTTGAAATTACAAATTAAAAAAACTAGTCATCATCCCTATTATGCAGGCTTTCCCCCTGTCAAAGTACAAGCACAAGTATGCCTATGCCTGTAGCCTAGATATTTTGTTTATGTATTTTGTTAAAGTCAAGGTGTGAGTTTCGTAGTAATATGCGATTTTTGTAGTCTGTGTGTCACACCTATTTCCCAAAAATTACAGACTGTTTTCCATCGGTAATAAACGCTATGGCTACTCCCCTCCGGTCTGTCGGCTGGTGGCCGGTGTTGCACAATGTGCTGGACAAAGCCTTCCCTTAAGATTTGGGTCATTAGGGGAGAATATACGATAATCATCGCGCTTGGCAGGTAGTATGGTGATTGCAGTGGTGGTAGTTTTATTTGGGGACGCTGGTGCCCGTCCCGCGTTGTTATTCTTACTACTACCCTATTGGAATGGTTTGACCGCCATTGTTCGGGTGACTGACTGCACCAGCATAAGAATACTCCTACATTAGAGGGCGATGAGGTGGTCATGTGCCAACATCTCGATATTTTTTAGAATCAGCAAGAAAATCTCAAAATAAAAGTCTTTTAGTATCTCTCATAAAGGACGATTTTATTTCACACCATGTGACCACACCTCATCAACCTTTTTTCGAGAGGGTGCATTTGTAGACCAGACCTTAATTTTTTTATGACACGTGTTATTTTGGCTTGGATCGGTCGGCATATTATGATGCGTGTGCATCTCAAATTTTCTTGCAGGAATGGTTCTGTCTTCTTGGGAGATGACGACCAATGCGGCGTTGGAGCTCGTGGAGAATTTACAAACTACATGAACCATTACAGTTGTTAAACTAGTGATGTGACTAATTTTGTTTCGGTAGCACTTATCATGTCATCTTATCTCTCTATGACATCTTTTAACTTTAAGGGCAATTAATTGAACGAACCAGCCCCTTGACAACAAATCCGACGACTGTAAAGATGCCGACATATGTCGGCATGTCAGCGGTTTTGGCTTGTAGAGCCCATTAACGATCGTCAGGAACAGAACGATTTCATACTTGAAGCTGGAAGATCTTCAAAAAAAATCACGACCACATCAAAGCCAAATCTTCAATTAAGGAAATCTCAAAGCCACTTTATTTCAGCTCAAAGGGATCCATAGAATGATGTAAATCTTGCTGAGAATGTGTTAAAGCCATAAATATAATTTTCGCAACTAATAAACAATTTTCCGTTGGTAACCGACGTGGGCGAGGCGATCGCTTTGATGTTCAAAAAGCCTCTTCATAAGTGTGCCCACTCGTGTTGCTTGATTAGTACCTACAATGTTAGGGGAACGTTGGAACAATCGCGTTGATGAATTTTAACTACAGATCCTTATAGGGATTTTCTGTGGTGGAAAACCATTATATTAAATTGGACGCTCCTATAGAAGTTACAATTAGTTTATTACTAATCATCAGGAATAATTAAGAGTTATTTTTTTGTTATAATAGTATAGTATAACGTCTACGTAAATAGTAATGAACTTGACTGAGATGAGTTGCTAGGCCTGATATGATCTTGCAAAGAAACGCCAACACCGCCCTCTCAATGGCGCGACCTTAAGCTTTCTATTGAAACCCATACTATGCGATGATGTTTCAGTTTTGTATGTCTGTACTGGCAAGAGATACTGGTCAACGACATTCGTCTTGAAACATTGCGGTAATTTGGACGAAAAATTGTATCGGCACTTCCCCGATGCTGCCCAACCGAGTTCGATTTGGGGACTGACTTCTATTTCGAAGTTAGACCCGTGGCATACGCTTGAGAACCAAAGTAGCCAACATAGCTCACCGAATAGTGAAACTTAAGTGGCAGTGGACGGGGGCACATAACTCGAAGAACGACGAAAGAGCTGTTACACAGGCCAAAACGTAACTGGCGAATCGTGGGTGTTTGCATGTATGGAAGAAAGAAAGAAACGTTTTTTTGTATCAATGTTTGGTACATGAAGAACACAGCAATAGCATCCCATTTTTTTGACATTAAGTAAATAGGTATCTACCTAACATTTGTTACAAATTGCCCCAACTTAGCATGAATGTGCTGGTTGAGGGACAACCAGCGCTGTTCTTCAGTTTTGTACGTCATAGACGGTTATAGGTACATATTTATAAGTTGTAATAAAAAAGGTAGGTATATATATTTCATTAAATATATATATATATATACACCTTTGTGTGTGTGTGTGTGTGTGTGTGTGTGTGTGCGTGTGTGCGTGTGTGTGTGTATACACACACAATTATTTCATAAGGAATAGAAGATTAAAAGAAAAAAAATGTATATTAAGAGGAAAAGAAAGAATTGACACATACGATCGACAATTGCTCTTTGTTGCTTTAGTTAGTCCTACTAGTTTATCCTCCGTGCTCTGAGGTGCATGGGCAGCTTTAGATACCAGTCAATACAGACCAACAACCAATCAAGTCTAATGTCAATAATTGGACTTGAAACAAGAAAAAAGAGAATGCTGGAATGCATGCATTTATTTACCTCTGCTTACCACTTCGGGGATTGCAGGCGTAAAGTAACGTTTAATATTCAATATCAAAAGTGTATTTATATTACGTTATTCTTTTGTAAATATATACGGTCGTCACGCACACTGTTAATTTTCTTGTTTTTTGTTTGCATTCTGTTATTTTTCCTTTATCTTTTGTTCGTTGAGATATTTTGCGTTCCTCATTTCTCAGTTTCGCTATCAATTTCATTTTGTCAGACAAACAAAGCTGTCGACAATATTTTCATTTGTAAACACCAACTGGGAAGATGATTTGCTGAGCTTCAATGATTATTTCAAACAGTAGATTCGAGGATATAAATTATTTTTCAATGTATTCAATATTTTGTTGACAGTGCCACTTAATTGTGAATTTTTACCTAATGGTACACCCAACTTTTTCAGTAAGTTAAGGTGTTTAGAATAGAATAGAATTGAAAATATTTTTATTTCGAATAGATCTTTACAGATAGTTTCAAAACGTCAAGAAATCATAAAATACTTAGAGTGAATAACCATTACATATCATAAAAGTAAAAACATATATATAATAATAATAATGGCAACCCATTATACGTCCTATTGCTGGGCACAAGTCTCTCCCCTTTTTGGGGGTGAGGCCTCCCCCCAAAAACGTATATTAATAGTAAATTAGAAATTAGAATTTCGATTAATTAGTTAAAACATAATAATCACAAAATTTTTCAATTCCTTCAATGGTGATAAATGAAGAAAAAGGAAAACTTTAGTTGTTTTCGAAAAGCAGGACAATGCTTTTTTTTTTTAATTGAACGTGGAAAATAGTACGCATGTCACATGGAAGTGCTTATAGACATCTACACAAAAACTACCTACCATGGCCAAACAGGCCGACTACTGTCTGATGTTAGGTCAAAAATCTTAGAAATCGGCGTGCATGTATGAAGATAATGATGAATGTACATGAGGCACGGAAGGTGTGTCAGGACCGGGACATCTGGCGCTCCACACTCTCTGCCTACCCCGTTACTTAGCGTGAAGATACATTTTTACTGGTGGTAGAGCTCCAGTGACGGAGATCGCGGGCGTTGGCACCACTGCATTACCTAATATACTTGCCGCTAAATGGTAGTGTTCAGCACGATCGTGTTCCGGTCAGGTGGTAATGTACGGCTATGTAATTTCCGGCACAGAGGCATAACACCTTAAGTCTCAGAAGAGGTAATGCATCTGCACTTTGACCTTGGTCTTTGTGTGGGTGTCTAAAGGCTGCAGTCATTGCTTAACATCAATGTGAACTGCATGCTTGTACATAAAAAAGTGTATGATGATAATGATGAATGTACATGAGCCACGGAAGGTGTGTAAGGACCGGGATATCTGGCGCTCCGCACTCTCTGCTTACCCCGTTAGGTACTTAGCGTGATGATACATACATACATACGAAACAAATTTACTTAAACCCGTCATCCATAAAATTGCGGACAATTTTACAAAATGGTTACTTTTGCATATAAAGATATGAGGTTTCTGGATACCTACTTTACAATTTTAAAAGTGGCATGTCTCAAGAAGTTGACTGTTTAGTGAGCTCGCCTGTGACTGGAGATAAGAACTGTTTACTGGTCCAAGCTTAGAGTTTTGCTATTTTGTGTTCGCTTTATGAATATCTCTCGAGCGAGATTAAGTTTGTCAGAAATATTTTAAGCTTCCCGTGAGATATGTTTCTTTATGTAATAACAGTGGTAAACAAGCGTGCAGTTCACTTTGATGTTAAGTGATGACTGCAGCCTATAGATACCTACACAATGACCAGAGGTCAAAATGCAGATGCGCTGCCACTCCTGAGGCATTAGGTGTTATGCCTCTGTGCCGGCAATTACAGAGCCGTACATTACCACCTGAACGGAACACGATAGTGTTCATCACTATCGTGTTGCACTACCATTTAGCGGTCATGCGGTGGTGCCTACGCCCGCGAGCTACGTCACTGGAGCTCTACCACCACTCGAAACCACCACCACCACCATGTGTTATGTTACAAGAGTTTTTAATCAGATTGTCCCAGACTTGTAAACACCAACCGGGAAGTTGATTTTCTGAGCTTCGATGATTATTGCAAACAGTAGATTTAAGGAAATCAATTATTTTTGTATGTATTCAATATTTGGTTGACAGTGCGATAAAAATTACGTTATTGCACGTCATAGAGTACATAGATTACTTACTTGTGTATTTTTACCCAATGATACACCCAACTTTTTAAGTAAGTTAATGGTGTCTATATTGATTTAGTTCTTTTCGAAAAGCAAGACAATGTTTTGTTTTGTTAAATGAACGTAGAAAGTCACATGGAATTGCATATAGACAGCTTAGAGTTTTAACGGTAGGCAGAGAGTCTCGAGCGCCAGATATCCCGGTCCTGACACTCCTCCCGTGCCTTATCTACCTTCATCATGCTCACCTAAGAACATACCTCGTTTATATTATGCAATTCGTCTTATTACAATACAACACAGCCTTTTGAGAACACGAATAATGAAAAAACAATTGCCATGATCATAACCCCCTTACACTTTCCGTCCTCGATGAAAATAATCAGGAAGGGCTTACCGACCAACATAAAATGCTTTTAACATCTGACTGCAAGTTATCAATGAAAATAAGGTCACGACTCTCAACATTATCGGGAATTGCTGTTATCGATTCCAATAAATGCCTTTCTTTTATTTTAGGCAGCAAAAAAAAGGATATTACATTGGAAGCCGAATCCTCATTAAAATTCCATTACGACATCGGTGACTTGAATATTGTAGGGGACATTTTATCGTTCAAATGGATTTTGTATTTCTTGGCATCAGAACGACGTGAATGTTTCGCGTTTGAAACTGATAAGGTGTCAGAATTGCCTTAGTTTTTGGAGATTGATAAGTTTTGGGTTGATGACTATGTATCGAGTTTGGATACTTTGAATTGGTTTTGAGGCTATAAGGATCATAGATAAAAAAATTGAGATTGTTATGCATCAGTTATTATAGATCTTATGTGTGTCATTGCGGAGGAATGATCAATGAAGTTAAATGCGTTACCATATGCCTACAAATAGTACCTAGGTAGTTTCGAATCAGCAGAATTCTGGTAAGTCGATATCAGAATAATCGGTTAATTTGAGTAGAAAGAAATATGTTATTTTAATGATTGTTCCTAATTTTTAAACTGCCTCGGTAGCCTAGAGGTAGCAGGCCATTACTACTATGCTGAGGTCCTGGGTTCGATTCCCGGGTAGGGGGTTATCAGAAAAAATGGCGTAAAGACCTTTTTGGGATTTTTCCATTTTCTGGCAATTTCCCAGTACCTCGAAGTCTGGTAATGTGCTTAGCACATTACCAGATGTCAACAGGCTCGCCACCTGTTACATGGGCCAGAATATACTACAGAAGAAACTATTCCATCTCCTCGTATTTTCTATAACACAGCTGCGCACTAAGAAAAAATAGGTTAATGTAATGTAAAATTCCAACATCGTCCACTCTCGTATGTTACCGTAAACAATATAGAGACGCCCCATTTCGTATTATTCACTCCGCACACTTCATTCGTTCCTCTTGACACACGAAATTGTATTCGTGGACTTAAATTATTGCGTCATGTCGTCCCGAATACGAATTATAATTGTCTACTTACCGCGTCTTGTTTGTTTGGGGATGTGTAACATTTTATTTCAAAAGAGCCGTTTATTAAACAAGTGATTTCATTCTTCTGGTGGTAGATCTCTATTGCCAAAACTCGCAGTCATAGGCTCCACGGCACCTAATCTCCTTGCCATTAAGTGGTAGTGTGCAACACTATCGTGTTCCGATCAGGTGGTAATGTACGGCCATGTAATTTTCGGAACAGAGGCATTACACCTTAGGGCTCAAGAGTGGCAAACGCCAACCCTTGTTTTGTGAACAATGGTTTCATTCTTCCACTTGCCACTTCAGCTCAGCCTACAGTAAGGCCTTATTTCAAAGGAATCTGAAGGCATAAGAATCTAATTAACTTAATATACCCTTTAGAAAGTAAGTAAAGCAAAGCAAAGAAACCTTATGTTCTTGAAACTTGGACAATTTTGCGATAATGTCGTTATAGGTTAAGATCCCACTGCAAAATCATTTCGTTCATTCAGATATACTGCAAACCTATTTTTTACGCATATTTATAATCTAGATAATATAATAATATATCCACTAGGTTGCCTATCAAAAACTGGCCGCAGCTTTTTTTTTTGTGGGAAATAAGTGTTATTTATTTGTTTTTTCAATAAGATATTGTTTACCTCACGGCAATATGTATAAAGACTGAAAAATCACGTCTGCCGTTGCGCACTTGACCGCCCCTATGTATTAACGTTCCGTCTCGATAACTTTTTACATCCATGACGTACATTTATTATTTATATATCAAATTAAAGCTTTTTTTATCATTATTGTGGTATACGGGAGCCATTTAAATCGGCCGCAAATAAGAGTTGCTGGCTGTTAAAGATAAAATAATTTAATAAAAAATACTTGCGGACAAATTTTGATAGGCAACCTAGTGGATACATTATTTTCATTTATTATATATTCTCTAGATTATTTTATTATCATATATTCTCTAGACTATAACGAACTGATTCGACATTGATGAACGAAATGATTCTGCAGTGGGATCTTAACCTATTGCATGGGCCAATTTTGCGTTTGTGATTCTATCAAAGTTGGGATAATTATCGAAGTTGCGTTGCGTTCAATGGACTTCACATGGCTTCACTTTAAAGGTTGTTTCGGCCGTTTTCGTAATATTCCAAGAGCAAAACTTTGCGTCAAGTCCGAATTTCTGGATTTATTTTGATGTTGAGAGATTTATATTAATGTAATTGATTTTTTTTTATGATATTAAGTTGACAGACAAGCAGACGAGTCACCTGATGGTACGTGGTCACCGTCGCCTATGAACATTTGCAACACCAGGGGAGTTGCCAACGCGCTGCCAGCCCTGAAGGACTCTTTTGACGCCATTTTTGAAGAACCCCATATTGTAGCACCGAGGGAACAACTCAGAGGGAAGTTCGTTCCACAATTTACACGTTCTAGGCAGATGAAATTTATGTATGTATCACATTAAAATAACACTTTATTTTAATTTAATAAAACGATACTTAAAAAAGAAAGGTAACAATTCTCACTTAACTACCTCAGTCGTCTAGTAGTGGCAGGCCACTTTTACTATGCTAGGGTCCTGTGTTCGATTTCCGGGTAGGGGATTACCCCTACTCGAAATCGAACACAGGACCCTCAAAGATAACGTCACTGGTGGTAGAGCTCTAGTGACACCACCGTATTACCTAATATACTTGTCGCTAAATGGTAGTGTTCAGCACTATCATGTTCCGGTCAGGTGGTGATGTACGGCTCTGTTATTTCCGGCACAGAGGCATAACACCTTAGGCCTCAGGAGTAATAATGCATCTTCATTTTGACCTTGGTCTTTGTGTGGGTTTATAGGCTGCATTCATCACTTAACATCAATGTTTTTTTTTTTATATAATGTAAGTGGCAAACAAGCATGCAGTTCACATTGATGTTAAGTGATGACTGCAGCCTATAGACGCCCACATGAAGACCAAGGCCAAAATGCAGATGCGTTACCACTCCTGAGGCCTAAGGTGTTATGCCTCTGTGCCGGAAATTACAGGGCCGTACATTACCACCTGACCGGAACACGATACTGCTGAACACTACCATTTAGCGGCAAGTAAATTAGGTAATGCGGTGGTGCCACGCCCGCGAGCTCCGTCACTGGAGCTCTACCACCAGTAAATACTATATACCAGTATATAATGTGCATACTTGTTTGCCACTTCTATCACATAAATATATGTAATATATTTTCTTAAGGCTTAAGATTTTAAACAAAGTAAGAGCAATTAAACTTACCATCAAAGACATGTGTTTACTAAAAAACTATTAAAAGCGTTTTGCCATTATTATATTATTATTTATACTAACCGACATTAGGAAACTTTTTACGAAAGCCAATTCAAACTAGACAAATAGTGAGTAACTTATCCCATAACAGAATGAAATTGATTACAGGAACTTGTTATTGGAGAAGACTGCCTACAATGGTTGCGAGGAAACTTTCTATATAACCTGGTCCCTTGGCATAACTGGTATAGTTTGCACACGTGCTATGATTAATAGGTGCGTTGTTCGTTGATCCCATTGAAACTATCTACCAATCCTGGCTTTGTCCAATTATGTGAGTCATATTTTACTCGCGGCCCGCCCCGGCTTCGCCCGTGTTGCCGTGCTCCTATTAGTCATAGCGTGATGATGTATGATGATTTTTTTTTTTTTTATGTAATGGAAGTGGTAAACAAGCATGCAGTTCACATTGATGTTAAGTGATGACTGCAGCCTATAGACACCCACACAAAGACCAAGGTCAAAATGCAGATGCGTTACCACTCCTGAGGCCTAAGGTGTTATGCCTCTGTGCCGGAAATTACAGGGCCGTACATTACCACCTGACCGGAACACGATAGTGTTGAACACTACCATTTAGCGGCAAGTATATTAGGTAATGCGGTGGAGCCTACGCCCGCGAGCTCCGTCACTGGAGCTCTACCACCAGTAAATAATAGCCTTCCTCGATAAATGGGCTATATGACACTGAAAAAACCTTTCAAATCGGACCAGTAGTTCCTGAGATTAGCGCGTTTAATGTGCGTAGATGCGTTTCTTCACACAAACAGCTTTACTTTTAGAAAAATGAAACCGGGATAAGGGTGCTTTTCCACCAAAGTTGCGCTGCGCTATGCTACGTCGCTATGGATGCGTTAGATATTCATATCCAACAATCATATTCATTGGTACACGTAGCTTATCACTGGTGGAAACGGATTCACCTAATATATGTTTTTTATACTAAAAGATATGGGCTATGGATGCGTGCTATGGATGGGTGCGAGCTATATAGCTTTCTTCATGCGTACAGCTACATAGCATAGTATTGGTGGAAACAGTGACATTTCCTCACGTACTTTGTCCTCAGATGTGAAAACGGATCTACATGGAAGTCTTTAGTTGTTATGGAGATATCTATAGACTACAGTATTCTCATCACCATAAATATGAACTGTATCTTTGTTTGCCACTTCATGATAAAGAAATACTTGTAAACCACTCATCCATCCTCTATCTACTATTGGTAAATTTGTATACTCAAACTTTCTAGAAATCCGCCTCTTTATAGAGGCAACCATATAACAGGAACCGTTGCATGATTTTCAGCATTCATGTAACGTCGTACTCCACAAACGTTCATGCATACTCAATCAACTAACACTCCTACAAGCCTTACAATATGCAGTTAGTGTATGGTCGGTGCTATATTATTGCCGACATAAACAAACCCTGTGTAACTCTCTTGACAATGTTTACTACGTTGTCTTCTTTTGAATATACATTTGACTTTGAACAATATAGGTATGTTCTGAGGTTAACGTGAGCTACACTCATTGAAACAACACTAGTTTTCGGATTTATCTCGCGTATATTAAACTAAATTGATATTTGAAAACAACCCGACGTGTCGGTCGCTTTTCAGCTGCCTCAATTTATCTCGCGTATATTAACTCGACCTATTTGGTCATGGTAGGTCAGCCTTGGTCTTCCTGGGCCTCTGCAACCATCCACATTCGCATTGTATATCTGTTTAGTCATTCGCTCATTCGACATTCTTTGCATGTATGAAGAGAATGATGAAGGTAGACGAGGCACGAGAGGTTTGTCAGAACCGGGATGTCTGGCGCTCTACACTCTCTGCCTACCCCGTTAGGGACCTGGCGTGAAGATACATATACATATATATATATTAACTAAAATTATATTTATAGACGTATCGGTCGCTTTTCCGTGATTCCGTAATCTTGGACAGTCGGTGTGGGATAAATCCGAAAAATGTTGTATTTCAATTTAGATATGATGCGATGAATATCATCGATTTAAAGACAAAATTAGCAAGAATTGATTCCATGGGTTCATTAAATGTGCCTTTTACAATCGATGTTTCCGGTTCAGTACATTGAATTTTAGGAAAAATAGAATGTTGAACGGAGTATTCTACTTTACAATATCAAATTATTAGCATGATAATTTTATAAATTATGTATAATTTTTTTATTTTTTTATTTTAAAGAAAAATGGAAAGAAAAATTTGACTTCAGGCGAGACTCGAACTCGCGGCCTACTGGGAATCTAGTCCAGCCGCTCTTCCA
The DNA here is from genome assembly GCA_036365455.1 of Macrosoma leucophasiata. Classification (NCBI taxonomy): domain Eukaryota; kingdom Metazoa; phylum Arthropoda; class Insecta; order Lepidoptera; family Hedylidae; genus Macrosoma; species Macrosoma leucophasiata. The sequence continues at coordinate 3,501,006 of JAWQUS010000014.1, read as the reverse complement.
ATTGAGCTACTGAAGTTTAAAATAAAAAAAATATATTTCACAAGCATGTGTTAATGCGAAATAATATAAAACAATTATGTATAAATTTTTAATGCTTGCTCTCAAAAAAAATAAAATTATTCTTACATAATATTTGACGACCCGTTAGGTACAGCAGTGTGAGACAGCCGCGCTTAATTTTTTTTGCACGGGTTCTAAGATTCGTATGGCTCTTAAATATTCTTTTCGGGTCTGTTGTGAATTTAGTACCTTATAGAGACATAATAAACAATAATAAATAAATATGAACAAATGTGAAATTTTAATCTGATTGATTGTAATTAACAGATGAATGCAATAATCATTTACTACTAACCAACCAGTCAAATAATTTGATGGAACATCCCATGTCAATCTTGCAATTTAATTTCGAGATAAAAAATCCCAACTTTTCGCTCATTTATACTTATATTATTATGATGTAACTGCCTCGGTAGCCTAGTGGTAGCAGGCCACTACTACTACGCTGAGGTCCTGGGTTCGATTCCCGGGTAGGGGGTTGTCAGAGATAATGGTGTAAAGTCCTTTATCTCTAGTTCTATTGGGATTTTCCATTTTGTGGAAATTTCCCAGTACCTCGATGTTTGGTAATGTGCCCGAGGATTTCAACAAGCTCGCCACCTGTTACATGGGCCAAAAACGTAACCGGCGAATCGTGGGTGTTTGCATGTATGCTTGAATGCATGTATTTAATTCTGCCTACCCCTTCGGGGATTACAGGCGTGAAGTAACGTTAATGTAACTTTTGTTTTTTCTATGAAAGTTTGTAACATTTTCACGCAAAAACTCATAAACCGATTACAAAAATTTATCTTCACCAGTAGAAAGCTGCATCGTCACTGAGTGAGGTAAGCTACATTACATTCATTGTTCCCATGCGAAGCCGGGGCTAGCGGCTAGTATCTAAATAAAGTAGCAATTGCAGCTAACAGGAAACTTTATCCGTAAAATCTTGAACCCAACATATTTTCTTTTACCGTAAATACATCAATATTTCCTTACGATTCGACAAAACACTCGACAGCCGTAGTATTTCCGCCATATTTCTTTCCCTTAGTGAAAAATGTAGTGGCGTGATTTGCTCCCAATGGAAATATTGATGATAAATGGAATTTGAGCTCAAGAGTAGTATCGTACGTTATAAATTGAGTACATGACTTGATTGATACATTTTTTTCTTATTTTTTTTTTTAATATTATGACAGTGGCAAACAAGCGTGCAGTTTACATTGATGTTAAGTGATGACTGCAGCCTATAGACACTTACACAAAGACCAGAGATCCAATTTTGAGGCCTAAGGTGTTATGCCTCTGTGCTGAAAGCTACAGGGCCGTACCGGAACACGATAGTGCTGAACACTACCATTTAGCGGCAAGTATATTAATGCGGGGGTGCCTACACCCGCGAGGTCCGACACTGGAGCTCTCAATGACTCGGTGGAAAGTAACCTCCCTCCTCCCCCACGCAAAGTACAAGATACCTTTTTGCTCCAGTCGGGGATAAAGAATCAGTAAGGTATTTCCAGTAGTTCTGAGAATTGGTCTTAAACTATCTATTTAATTTTTCATACCGCTTAGACGATGTGAAATTTGCCAGGACTGCTACTTCTTTTATATGTTATCTTATCATACAATATCTTCATCATAAACATTTGTCGTTATCTCCCAATTTCTAACACGTTCAGGATGTAGGCCACATTCAGAAAAAAGTAAAGTTTAAAGAAAAAAAACCTTATAAAATGCAATTTCAATCAGCTTGCGATGGTAACGGCTGCTAAGTCGATTCTGATTATAGGTGGAGGAAGTGACCTAAATACAGACTCAGCTCAAGATTGAACCGTAGATCGTCTCCTTCACATAGAGCAACGCGGGCCACAGGCCGCCGCGGCGGACCGCAGGGGAGTAGCAATAGTGTTTATAACCGATGCATAACAGTCTGTCATTTATTGCGGGGGGAAATGCGTGTGACACACACACACTACAAAAATCGTCTTTTGCTACGAAACTCACACCTTGACTTTAACAAAAATACATAAACAATTTCACGCACACATTTAAACTTCTAGGCCCATTTGGGGTTGTACTTTGACAGAGGGGAAAGCCTGCATATGGCTACTCCCCTCCGGTACACCGCGGACACTCCGCCAAAATTCCATACAAACGCTTAATTTGGTCTCTATTACACAGACATCAATCAGTGATCAATCAATCTACGTATCAATCTACGTACACAGGTGCGCGTGTATTTACACGCGCACCTGTGTACGTAGCACGTACAAAATGCCAACCGTCGCCCATAAGAGGGGAAGGAGTTGAGTGATGCGGGCAAATCGGACGGGACATCGAAGTGTCCATTCTATACGTAGTATTATTACATATTCTCTGCCTCTGGTCCGCTGCGGCCGGTGTCCCGTGTTGCTCTATGCTCCTTCACCACCTTTCTCAAAAAATTTGATTGCATTTATTTTGCTAGGAAAGTTTTTCATCTGTTTACAAAACTGAATATTACTTGAATCATACTTCAACCCTATTTTTATATTAATTCAATGCAATTCAATAATTTACTTGCATTCTGCAATGGTAGTGTTGTTGGACAAGAAAATAATATTTTCTGTATCACATTACAGACCTGTTTGGGCACAGTAAAATTGTATAATAATAGGAGAGGAAAGGCTGTTCATAGCAAAATTATTTTTATTAATAGGTAATAAAATTTCTCCCGGAGAGGTAAATAGAAAATTATAGAGTATTATTACGAATTATTATCTGGCACTCCGTCGTCCGTGATCAATTCTGTGACGTCCGAGCTAATTTGCGGATAGACGAACGGACGTACAAACATGACGAAACTATAAAGGTTTCATTCGGCCACGAAATCCTAAAATATACTTATATAAAATTTATGCATATTTTCCTATTGCCTTTTGCCATATTCATCCGCTTAGTGCCTCTGCAGTATACCTGTATTAATTGTCTCGTTTGTAAATGTTAAGATTTTTTTAAGAAGTTATTTTTAGTTTTACTTGTATATTGCTACATAGCTTTAACTTTAATTTAATACACCCTACCTGCTTCTTCATTTATTATCCTATACCAGGTCGCCTGGAAGAAATCGCTGCCTGAGCGATAAGGCCGCCCACTGTACCATTTTCTGTAATTTCTGTTTTTTGTTATGTCTTTCCTGTTTACTGGTGTACAATAAAGAATATATAAAATTTTTAGTAGCCGTTTTTGTCACATAGTTCAGTTTCCAAAGAATGAAGATAATCCTAAAACTGTACAAAATAATACCGAACACTAATGGACAGCTAAAATTAAAGTTTTCAAATTGAATCCTCTAAAAAGCGCTCGCTCATTGGCCGTTCTCCAATTTAAATTTTCATGAATATTAATACAGAAATTAGTGTGATACTGTGAACTAGTCGATCCACTTATATAAACGTAGCTAAACGGCTCACTTTTTAGGGTCCAGTACCTCAAAAGTAAAATCTGAGGCTCTGAATCCCTTATAAGATCACTCGTGCGTTTGCCTGTCAGTCTGTCCGCTTATCACAGCTGATATCATATATGATGTCATAATCTATACTTATAATCTCCCCCTTATTCATAAACGTACATTAGCTACGTTTTAGCTATAGAATGCTTTGTCTTTGTCAGTTGCATTGTCAAATGTGAAGGATAGAAAAGGACAAAGGAGACATTAGCAACACTTTAGCTAAAATACGTTTATGAATAAGGGGGTATACTTATAATAAAACTGTAGAAGTGTAAATTCTGTACATTAAAAATATTGAAAAAATAAATACCAGGGGATGTTACTAGATCGATACCAAACCCAAACATGTGATTAGAAAAAAAATTGTCTGTCTGTCTGTCTGTTTATTTGTTCAAGCATCACAGAAAAACTACTGGTCCGATTACAATGAAACTTGGTATGATTATACTTTAACCTTTGGCGCACAACACTGGGTACTTTTTATTCCGAAAAAATGTTTGTTTGTCTGTGTGTTTGTGCACGCTAATATCAAAAACGGCTTATTCGATTTTCAGTTTTCATTAATATATTATGGTAAGTTTCACTTAACAATTAGTGTTTGTTTCATGTGAATCGGTTCAGATATAAAAAAGTTATGTCAATTTAAAGAATCATATCGAATATTTTAAGCTATTCTGTATCTTAGTTCTATCTTTTAGGGGGTTTCGTACCTAAAAGGTAAAAACGGACCCTACGGATTACTAATCCTCCGCTTTCTGTCTGTCTGTCTGTCTGTCTGTCTGTCTGTCCGTCCGTCTGTCTGTCACCAGCCTGTATCTCATAAATAATGAAAGCTAGAAAGCTAACATTTTCACAAATTATGTATTTCTGATACCGCTATAAAGAAAAAAATAATTACTAAAAATAAGAAAATGAAAATTTTAAGGTATAATATATATAATAATGAAAGAAATGGCGTGGCAAAAGCTATTGCCCACGACTTAGTCCGCGTGGAGTTAGTAATACCTATATTTAAATCCAATCCCCTTTTTCAGGACATTAATAGTTCATTTTTCAAAAATTTTCGTACTTGTGTTTGCATATAAATCGATGAAGCGGTTTATTTCTTGTTCTAATTTTACTAAATGAAAACTTCATTTAGTAAGAATAACTTATAAACCTGGGTTGATTATCATCATTCACCAAAAATATTTATATGTTAAAATGGAAGTATGGATTATAGGCTCCTTTATATAAAATTCTGTATTTGTGTTTTATTAAAAGGCTTGAAGATTAGCCGTAATAGAGGTCATATATTACTCAGCTGGAAGTCTTATATTGCGTCATAAATTCACAAAGTTCGGTTCAAGAAATTTGGATTACTTTACGGAAAATGTTTTTGGTTTCACGTAATAAGTAAGAAATAATATTCAAGACCGAAAACCAATTCTATAAAGACGTGAAGCAATGTAACTGAGCTAATTAAAATTAGGAACAAAATCAACGTATTCCGTGTTCGAATTTGTAAAAAATACAGGACGAAAATCGTTCAAAATAACATTGAAAAGTAGAATTTCTGCAGAATAAAAATAAGAAGCTTATAAATATAGTATACCTAACACTCTAAATAACAAAAGTAACAGTTATTAAACGTAAATAAAAAAATTAATACCTTTTTTGATTTTTCATGTTTTTTTTATGTAATATGGAAGTGGCAAACAAGCATGCAATTTACATTGATGTTAAGTGATGTCTGCAGCCTATAGACACTTACACAAAGACCAAGGTCAAAATGCAGATGCGTTACCACTCCTGAGGACTAAGGTGTTATGTCTCTGTGCCGGAAATTACAGGACCGTACATTACCACCTGACCGGAACACGATAGTGCTGAACACTACCATTTAGCGGTAAGTGTATTAGGTAATAGCGCTACGTGCCTACACTTCAAAATTTAAATTCAACATACGATTTAAAATCAAATAATTATTAACGTTTTCGCGCACGGAATGCAATATCACGATAACTTATTTACTTAGGTTGATTGTAAAAGATTGTGAAGTTCGGGTCGTGTTGAGTGTACAAACACTCATCCCGAATTACGTTGGAGTGAGCAGATCGAAGGTCCAAGTTGATATATCACTCGAAGTTGGATTTACACACGAGGATGGAATCAATGAATGTGACGTATCATGTTTACGGATTGAAGAATTTCAGTTGAAGAGCTCAAGAGTGTAAGCACGCATTGCCTTAATTAAAATGTAGTTACCGGCAAGACCACGATTCTACATGCTTTTTTGGGAAAAAAAAGCTGTAAAACAAGCATACATGGATAGTAACTTAGGGAGTTTAGTCATTCTTTAATCTTATATATATAAAAATCAATTGCTGTTCGTTAGTCTCGCTAAAACTCGAGAACGGCTGGACCGATTTGGCTAATTTTCGAAGAAATTGGGAGGAAATAGTAAAAACCATAATTTCATTTTCATTTTCTATACAAATAGTCCGTATATATCAAACCATTGACACATTATTTAATTGTGAGGCAATACGAAGTTTGCCGGGACATCTAGTGACTTATAAATATATAATAATATAATAATAATGGCAACCCATTATACGTCCCACTGCTGGGCACGAGTCTCTCCCCTTTTTGGCGGGAGGCCTGGAGCTTACTCCACCACGCTACTCCAATGCGGATTGGTGGAGGTGGGTGGGTTAGTGGCCAACCCACTGTCGGATGTTTTCAAACCGCCCCATAAGGCCTCCGACAAGGTTTAACGACTGCTATCCATCGATAGCAACCGGGACCGACGGCTTAACGTGCCCTCCGAAGCACGGAAACGCGCATTTAATATGCCACTAGCGGTCACCCATCACACTACCCGACCGCGCCCGTAGTGCTTAACCGAGCAGATCGCTTACGATCTACACCAGCCGCTGGGCCATGCGCGCTTCTATAAATATATACCAATATGTAATATCACTTTATTGGTTTCTAAAAAGTTTCATAACAAAACATTGTTATTGAATAACCGTATAAATTTTCAAGGAAATTATCCTATTAGGATAATAACTCTATTTGTATGACATAGTGTCTCACAAACATTCTCTCCCCCAAAATCTATTCAATCTTAATATCATCCGGAACGTTTATAACGAATAAGCACTTAAGTATATTACATCTGGTTCTAAGAACCATTTCGTATTTCATAAACAAACGTAAAAGGATATTTTTGTCTCTTTATTGCGGTATGGGCTCTTCTTTATTACCATAACTTATCTCTTAATCAAGTTTTCAACGGATAATGATAGTGGACACTGTTTGGTCTAGAGTCTCAAGTTTAGTGCTTTAGTACCCTGATTGTAAAATAATTGATTGTTGTGTTCAAAGGTTCTAGACCATTAAAGAAAAACACTGAACCTTTAAAGTACCTTAGAAATTTTACCATTTTGATGAAAAACTAGCTGTGGCCGCGACTTCGTACGCGTGAGAATTTATGATTGTTCATTATCTACCCGGACGAAGTCGTGGGCGCAGCTAGTACAAAAGTAGCCTAAGTTACTCCTTATTATATAAACTATCTGCCAGTGAAAGTTTCGTCGAAATCGGTTGAGCCGTTCCTGAGATTAGCCCCAACAAACAGACAGACAGACAGTCAGACAGACAGACAGACAAACAGACAAAAATTGTTTTGGTATATTATTATGTACCGTGTATACACACGTATGCATTATGTAAAAAGCGGTTATTTTTGTATTACAAATAGACACTCCAATTTTATTTAATTGTATAGATGACCTCCCTTTTAGATTTGAAAACATCGTGGGGATGATTCTGATAGCCTTCATTATGAAGCACTCAAATTATGTCGTGAGACGTCCACCGCTAGTCTATTCTGTAAATAATATACACATAGAGATCAAGTTTTATTTAAAAACAAAAAGAAATTAACAACGGCATTAAATATTGATAGGTTATATGAAATCAATGAAATACAGCAATACAAAAGGTTATAATTACGAATTTTTCGCATTACTATGTATCCGGATTAATATCCGGTGCAGCTAATAAAGCAGGATCAAAATTGAAAACAGGTATTGCGTTGTTGCGCGAAGCGCGCATGGCCCCGCTGCTGGTGTAGATCGTAAGCGATCTACTCGGTTAAGAGATACGGGCACGGTCGGGTGTGTGATGGGTGACCGCTAGTGGCAAATTAAAATGCGCGTTTCCGTGCATCGGAGGGCACGTTAAGCTGTTGGTGCCGGATGCTATCGATAGATAGCAGTCGTTAAACCTTGTCGGAGGCCTTATGGGCGGCTTAAAACCATCCGACAGCGGATTGGCCACTAGCCCGCATCTCCACCAACACGCATTGGAGCAGCGTGGTGGAGTAAGCTCCAGGCCTCCCCTTAAAAAAGGGGCGAGACTTGTGCCCAGCAGTGGGACGTATAATGGTTTGCCATTATTATTATTATTACGCTGTTGATAAGGGTATTTATTGCTGAACTATACCTACATCTTTCAAAGTATTTCAGCAGTGGAACAACATGCACACTTGTAATGAGAGGATATGATGAACTTGCATAATTTACTGTGTGTTATTAATGTTCAATCCATAGGATACTAGCTGCCACGACGTACTTCGTATAGCCTCAAAACAAACAATGTCAGAGAAATCGAAAAGAATATTTGTTAAGAATCACCTTATCACTTATGGATATGAAAAATAGATGTTGGCAGATTCTCAGATCTACCCAATAAAGCACACAAAATTTCATGAGAATCGGTCTAGCCGTTTCGGAGGAGTATGGTAACTAACATTATGACACGAGAATTTTATCGACTTAGAAACAGGAAAGATTATGTTACGGATCATTATAGCATCAAAATTAAAAATTTAATAAAAACACAGTAACTTTTGCAGGCTTAGCAACGATATAAGAAAGCTTTACTTTTTTACGATTTTTTATGACAAACAGCCTCCCTGATGCACCTCGCTCTGGTCTGGTCTGGTCGCCCTATTACGGATAAAATGGATGCCATTTTTGAAAAAGTGGAGCAAGATCGACATATCAGTAGTTACGACGTAGCTGAAGAACTGAGAATTGATCCCTTTTAGATTAAAAAACATAAAGAAATATGTTCTGCACTGAAACTCGTATGTTATACGTGTATTAACATAGACCAAAATAGACAGAATGAGATAAATAATATTATAATGTACACAAAATCATAAGAAACATATTTTTCATGAAATTAATTAGGTATCCAAAGAGAAAAATAACAAGAACAGGAAAGGATAAATTAATTACAGATAATGCGTAAAAATAATTGAATGATGATAGCTTTATTAAAGACATATCCCCTTATTCATAAACGTACATTAGAAACGTTTTAGCTATAGAATCATTGATATACAAAAAACCCAAGATGCACAGTCGCGAACAAACTTCGCACTCGAAACTGTCGTCAGTTGTACTTACGTAGTTATAGATAACACATGACCTTATTTTTTTACAAAGTGAACCTTAGTACTACGAGTTTAAGTTCTCTTTTTAAAACAATATGCAAAAACTAAACAAATTTTACGACCGAAATTCATGAGTGGCACAAGGAATTGAATAGAGTCAAATAAATAAAATAATAATCTAATAATTTTGTTTGATTTATTTCTGTATCTTATTACAGGTGCATATTTTATCGAGTTTGTAAAATTTACGTTTACAGTTTTTAAATGTGTTATGCCCATATTACAATTCATAAACCTATGCGATATGAAATCTTAATATATATAAATCTCATGTCACAATGTTTGTCCTCAATGGACTCCTAAACCACTTAACCGATTATAATAAAATTCGCATACCATGTGCAGTTCGATCCAACTTGAGAGATAGGATAGCTTACATTACGCTATGACTAATAGGAGCAGAGCAGCGCGGGCGAAGCCGGGGCGGGCCGCTAGTAATATTACTATGTTTTTAGTTTAATCATGTATGTATAAATATTCTGTATGTATTTAAATGAAATAAAAAAGCAATAATAATAATTTTATGGATTGATTAAATAATATAAAATCCATAAATTGTTAATAATGTTACTAACAAATTAGGTCACTTTGTCTACTTCAATTATCAAATTATTAAATACTAAAAATGTATGTAATACAAAATAATATTTTGAATTAGTTTAAAAGTTAATTATTACATAAATACTTTAAAAGTTAATTATTAAATAAGTAATAAAAAATATGTGTGAATTTAGAAGATCGACTCCATTGACAAGAACAGAGCCGTTATACGACTAAAACAAAATGATCCTAATACAGAATCAGAATCAGAAACTCATTTTTTCATTTAGGGTGACAGGCACCTCTTATGACACGTCAAAAACAAACAAAATAAATTAAAGCGAATAACAATTGATATACATGTCAAACAAGATAAAAAATATATGTAAAGTCAAGAATATCACTAAGATAAAACTAAATGTCATAAACTAATGTAAAAAGTATATCAGTAGAATGTCTCTTTTCCCCTTTACAAACTTATAACAAAGAGTAAAAAGAAAAGAAAAGAAAAGATAATACGAATACGTTTCTATGACCGTGGACCGTGCAACTATTGAAGTATACTTAGATCGATGAGTGAAGTTAAAAACAAAATTAAATCAAAATCAATTCAAAATCACTATATTTACTCATTTATATGACAAATGTAAATCAATAAAGTCTTTTTCTTACCGAAAGTACGATATCCCATCCGTTTTCATCGATATAGACGTATTATTTTTACAATGTTTAACGGGACACTTGACGTACGAATTGCTCTAAGATACTATTTGAAATGAGCGCTAAATGTTCATTTTAGCGCTAGTTGCGGGCGGACGGTTTTGAGACGTTGAGTGTGCATCTTGGGTTTTTTGTATATCAATGTATAGAATGCTTTGTCTTTGTCAGTTGCATTGTCAAATGTACAGGATAGAAAAAGACAAAGGAGAGATTAGCAACACTATAGCTAAATACGTTTATGAATAAGGGGGGTAATGTATAAAATACACGAACTGAAAGAAATCAACTTAGTGAATAGTGCTGCCCCTTTGTCTAAGCACTATTGCATTAATATACATTTACTCGTTTGATCATAATGCGTAGGTTCCTTATTTCTTGATTTAAGACCACTAATGTATGTTTGTATGTATGTATCTTCACGCCAGGTCCCTAACGGGGTAGGCAGAGAGGATGGAGCGCCAGATATCCCGGTCCTGACACACACATACCTCTAATGTGTATTGCATTTAATTTATTTATGTCATGAAGTGGCAAATAAGCATACAATTTACATTGGTGGTTATACTGCAGCATGTCAACATTAAATTTATGGTACACTAGCTGTGCCCGCGACTTCGCCCGCGTGAGAATTTATGATTGTTCAGTATCTACCCGGACGAAGTCGTGGACGCAGCTAGTATAAAAGTAGCCTAAGTTACTCCTTATTACATCAGCTATCTGCCAGTGAAAGTCGCATCAAAATCGGTCCAGCCGTTCCCAAGATTAGCCCCGCCAAACAGACAGACAGACAGACGGACAGGGAAACAGACAGAAGGACAAAAATTGTAAAAAAAGTTGTTTTGGTATACGTATGCATTTAGTAAAAAGCAGTTATTTTTATATTACAAACAGACACTTCAATTTTAGTTATTTCTATAGATGTCATCAGAGATTTAAATGTAAAAGTATCGGGACTGCCCACGTTTCTTCTTTTTGTACGTGGTCTCCACTTGATAACCTTTTTTTCACTAATAGCCGAGAAATACCGAGCACCAGCTCTGCTCCCTTGTTCATCCTCTGCATTCTTTGTATAGTTGCAACCAATCAGTGGGTTCAGACATCAATCTTATAATCTATACTATACTTATACGAATTATAAAGATGAAGTGATTGTTTGTTTGTTTTCTTAAACGCGCTAATCTCAGGAACTTCTAATCTTATTTGAAAAATTCTTTCAGTGTTAGAGAGAAGGCTAGGCTTTTAATGCTACATATAATACACGCTAGGAGGAATAAGAGAGAGTAGGTAACATTGCACCCGCGCGAAGCCGGGGCTATGGGCTAAATAATGCTTAAGGTTGTCCAGTTGTGCATCAATACTTGCTGAGGTTGTGTTTATATTCAAGTCTGTGTCCATTCTAAATTCAAGTTCCTTCCAGCTTATCTAAAGCATATGTTGGCTTAAAATCCATCACGTACGACTCGTATCCGCAGGGAGAGACGGGTGACATACTTAAATTTTCATAGCGGCTACATTTTCGTTGCGAAAAGTGAAAATGTGAAATTGCGAATCGAATGTTACTTGCGCGTCTGTGGTTGTATTCCTTTTTGGCGAAAGTCGATTTCGACAAATAACTTCCTATCGTTGTTTACAGTTTTAAATTATTTTAAAGAAAAATGGAAAGATTTTTTTTTGACAAATCTGGCAGGACTTCGTTAGCTCAGTTGGAAGAGCGGCTGGACTAGATTCCCAGTGGCCGCGAGTTCGAGTCTCGTCTGAAGTCAAATTTTTCTTTCCATTTTTCTTTAAAATATATTGAACAAGCATGTGTTAATGCGAAATAGTATAAATCAGTTTTAAATTATTAGGTTTTTTTTTGGGGTAATGAAAATGGCGCACAAGCTTGCAGTTCACATTGAAGTCAAAGTCAAAAATCATTTAATAAATTAGGTCATAACCGGACTCTTATGAACATCATATTATAAAAAAGGTAATGAACAATCCGTCAATCACAGTTAAGATTAGGGGTTCAAAGATTGTTCATGACAGAGCAGTGAGAAAAAGTGAGAAGAGTGATGACCTGCAACCTAAAGATACAAAGACCAATGGCCCGCCAGAGGTCAATATGTACGAGTAGATGCGTTGCCATTCCTGAGCCCTAAGTTGTTATGTCTCTGTGATAGTTATTACGGGGCTATATCTTCTTAATATATATAAATCTCGTGTCACAATGTTTGTCCTCAATGGACTCCTAAACCACTTAACCGATTATAATAAAATTCGCACACCATGTGCAGTTCGATCCAACTTGAGAGATAGGATAGGATATTACATTACGCTATGACTAATAGGAGCAGTGCAGCGCGGGCGAAGCCGGGGCGGGCCGCTAGTATTACCATATAACTGAAGCATGATAGTGCCTGGCATTATTATCAGTGCACTAACTATTTTTTTTTCACACAACCCTAAGCTTTATATTTTATTTTTAAAGAAAAATGGAAAGAAAAATTTGACTTCAGGCGAGACTCGAACTCGCGGCCTACTGGGAATCTAGTCCAGTCGCTCTTCCAATTGAGCTACTGAAGTCCTGCCCGATTTGTCAAATCTTTCCTTCATTGCATTGCTTTATGGATGGCAGCGCCATCTATTACCAACTATTACTAAAATATATTTCACAAGCATGTGTTAATGCGAAATAATATAAAAACAACCCTAAGATTGCTCGTGCACTTATTTGCGTGAGTAAGCTTATGTAAATAAGTGAAGTATTATGCATTATCTCGTTATTTATTGGGATTTTCGGTATTTGATTTCCAATTCACTGAGATTTTAAAATGCTTTTCATGAAGTTCGTTATTTATTTGTTAAGCCAACAAAACAATTAACGCTAGTATCAAATCAATTGTCAATGCAAACGGGCATATTTTAAAAAAGTAACCGGATAAAAAGTACCAGTCCAAAAAAATGACTAATGGGATTTGTTTTCCGTTTATATTGTGATTGGAGGCAGGCGTAACACAGTGGTCCCTGTTGGCCAGTTTGTACATCTATCATGATGCCTTTTTTTTGTAAACAGTACCAGAATCCGTCCGTTTTTAACCAACTTTAAAAAGGCGATAGTTAATTTAATGTTTATTATATTTAATGAGCGGTGTGAAACCATCGTTTGATTCGAAGGGTCGCGGGTTCGATCCCCGCACCGGGACAAATATTTGTATGGCCTACAGATATTTGTTTCGGGTCTGGGTGTTTGTGTATGTGTTGTATGTGTACAACGGCACCCACGACACAGGTTTATACCTACTGTGGGGCTGTGAGTATAAGCGAAAAAAAAAAAATGTTTTTTTAATGTAGCTTCGTTTTGTATGGCTTGACCACTGACCAATTGGTAGGATTTTGATAGCAATCCAAATATATTTACGATGATCTCACCGATGGTAAATTTATTTATTCTAACTTTAAGGGCCCTAACTCATTAGAACGCCATGGCAACGTCGCAGGCTACGTATCCAAGCTGAAATACATGATACTTTTTTTATTGTAATGGAAGTGATAAACAAGAATGCAGTTCACATTGATGTTAAGTGATGACTGCAGCAGCCTATAGATACCCACACAAAGACCAAGGTCAAAATTCAGATGCGTTACCACTCCTGAGGCCTAAGGTGTTATGCCTCTGTGCCGGAAATTACAGGGCCGTACATGACCACCTGACCGGAACACGATAGTGCTGAACACTACCATTTAGCGGCAAGTGTATTAGGTAATGCCTTGGTGCCTACGCCCGCGAGCTCCGTCACTGGAGATCTACCACCAGTAAGAACTTAAGTTAAGATACTTAACCCACCTGACCACTTTGTGGCGACGTCCATACACCATACTAATTGCTGGGACACGTAGACGTGGCATCCCGGTAGACCTCACCGGGATGCGATGTCGACGTGGCCGGTGCACTAGGGCTCTAGCCCTAATGCACCGGGTACATAAGACGGACCATAAAGCATTCTCAACCAATCAATGTTGGGGTAGTGGGTAGATAAAAAACCATAAATAAAGTATGTAGGTATAGACTTATTAATCAAAAGCTATTGCCCGCGGCTCCGCCCGCGTGTAGGTCGCTTTTCGTGTAACCTGGGAAAAATCATCAAATCATCCCACGGCACCCCACAGGAACATTTATTCGGGATAAAAAGTATACTATAATCTAAGTCAGCTAATACCTTTTGCCCTGTAATTTTCGCCACAGACGCATGACACCTTAGGCCTCAGGAGTGGTTACGCATCTGCATTTTGACCTTGGTCTTTGTGTGGTCTGTAGACTGCAGTCATCACTTAACATCAGTAAGAACTGCATGCTTGTTTACCACATCCATTACATAAAAATATAACCTATCTGGAAATGGCATAGAATGTTAGCTCCCGTTAAATTTCCGTGATCCACGAAATTTGATTACGATAAGTATAATAATCCAATACGAAGTGTAGGCAGGCCCCCCAAGAAGTGGACCGACGACCTGGTGAAGGTTGCGGGCAATCGTTGGATGACGGTGCCCCAGGACCGTTCGTTGTGGCAATCTTTGGGGGAGGCCTTTGTCCAGCAGTGGACGTCTTTTAGCTGAAATGATGATAACGATGATAATAATCCGTGCTATTAATTTTGGACCATGCATAAATTGATTACTATCTCATTATATCTATAATATGATAGCCGGTGCGGGCCGCTATAACGCTACATATAGATTCTATATGTAGCGTTATAGCGGCCCGCACCGGCTTCGCACAGGTGCTATTTAGGTACTAACATAATACTACAACGATAAATTGAGATGTAAGCTATCCTACCTTTCAAGTTGGATCAATCGGCACACGGTGTGCAAAGTTTGATCAAAATCGGTTAAGTAGTTTAGGAGTCATGCGACGGAGCATGACACACACTTTCTTACTTAATTTTTTTTACACATTTTACATTAAAAACGTTATATGCCAATAACGGTTTTATCGGATCGAATAAGGTATTTTACGACCATAATTTCGATATTTCATCATTTTCATCTTGCGAACTAGATATTACGTGGGTATTGTTAAAATGTTTAACCGGCATCGAACGTCATTCCTGTAAAATTTCCGTGATCCACGGAATTTGATTACTATAATTACAATAACGTTGCGTGTAATAGCCCGCGCCATTAATATTGGAGACCGTGTGTAAATTGGTTCCTATCTTTCATATTATCATAACGTTGGTTGAAAATGAGAATGAAAAACAATAAAATGTTATATTATTATCAACCCATCTACATTGAAATCTCTGGTTTATAATGTAGATATTTACGGGCTACAGTATTCATTTACCATCAATGTGAACTGTATATTTGTTTTCCCCTTTCATGACATTATGTTTAATATCAGTAAGTGCAGTTCAATGGGTTAGAAAGAAAGAAAAACATTTAATTGATGCAGCCTACATTCCATTATCAGGTGCTGCATAAACATTACCAAAAGAAAGCAAAAGAGAAAAAAAAAAAAAGGAGTACAATTCAAGTAGAGAGACTCTCCATATTTTTATTTTCATAATAATAATAATGGCAACCCATTATGCGTCCCACTGCTGGGCACGAGACTCTCCCCTTTTTGGGAAGAGACCTGGAGCCACTTACTCCACCACGCTGCTAAAATGGGGTTTGGTGGAGATAAGGGTTAGTAGCCATCCCGTTGTCAGGCGTTTTCAAACCGCCTATAAGGCCTCCGACAAGGTTTAACGACTGCTGTCTATCGAAAGCAACCGGGACCGACGGCTTAACGTGCCCTCCGAAGCACGGAAACGCGCATTTTAATTTGCCACTAGCGGTCACCCATCACACACCCGACCGTGCCCGTATCGCTTAACCGAGTAAATCGTTTCCGATCTACACCAGCCGCTGATCCATGCACGCTTCGCAATAAAGCGGTTAGCAGAATATATCTACCCACCGTTTCAAGCATATAGTCTTAATAGATTCGGAATAAAGCGGCTGTGATACACGGATTGACGGGCTGACAGACAGACAAATATGACGAATCAAACTAAAAAAAAAACATTTAATCACTTGGAAATAATAGAATTTGCTTGTGATAGGTCAAATTACAAATATAAAATTAAAGCGAATAACAACTGATACGTTGATGTCAAAGTAAACAAAATAAAATATATTAACTAGTAGTCCAAAAATACTTAATGATAAAAATAGGTATCAACAGAATGTTCCATACTTTCTTTTACAAACGGCAAGATAAGACTAAACAAAAAAATATGGGACATTCTTTGTCATTCACTGGCAGAGTTCCAAAGCCCACAGTACTGAGAAAAAACCTGCCAAACCAAAACTCAGTAGGGTCTTTTCAAAATATGTTCCTTAAAACTATTTTCACAATATGACACTTATAACTATGTTTTCAATATCAAATACAATGCACATTCATTTCACAAAATTATTGCTTAGTTTTGTGGAGCTAGACCAGCATTTGTCCAGGCATATCTATCCTTTAGATATTCATCGAGTCTATAGTACGCATTTTTACATAGTGTGCGTTTAATACATGACTTGAATTTATTATCTGTAAGTTCAATAATGTTGGACGGAATTTTGTTATAAAACTGTATACAACGTGTTAAGAAACATTTATGTGTTTTCGATAGGCGAAAACTTGGAAATACTAACTTATTTTTATTTCTGGTATTATAAGTATGTATGTCATTAATTTTCTTATATAAGTGCATCTGTAAAGGTTCCCTTTTAGGACATTTGGCTACGGTTTCCAAACATTGTCATTTAAAAGAAGAAGCGTACATTACATACATTCGAACATAGATCCTCTTCCTTTTTGAAATCGGTTAAAACATGCATGCAATTTACAAACAATATGCTTACCTTACCTTCCTCTTTTATGGTATAAAACTGAAAATATAGTAAGCTCGTGACTTTTTCATCACCATAATAACATAGCGAAAACACTGACAAGCAAAGTGTTTATAGACTTGTCAAATGTAGTCAGTGAGTGTGACCTTCAAAAGGGGTGCGCGTGTCGGGGGTCGCGGGCATAGAGCAACACGGCCCACCGGCCGCGCCGAATATGTAATAATACTACGTATAGAATGGACACTTCGACGTTCCGCCCGATTTCCCCGCCTCACCAAATCCCCTCCCCTCTTATGGGCTACGGTTGGTATTTTCTACGTGCTACGCACACAGGTGCACGTGTAAATACACGTCACTGATTGATGTCCGTGTAATAGAGGCCAAATTAAGCGTTTGCATGGAATTTTGGCGGAGTGTCCGCGGTGTGCCGGAGGGGAGTAGCGATATATTATGCAGGCTTTTCGCTCTGTCAAAGTACAAGCACAAGTGTTCCTGTGCCTGTCGTCGAGATATTTAAATGTGTGCGTGATTTTTTTATGTATTAAGTTCGTAGTAAGTAATAGACGATTTTTGTAGTGTGTCTAACACGTATTGCCCCCGCAAAAAATAACAGAATGTTTTGCATCGGTAATAAACGCTATGGCTACTCCCCTCCGGTCCGCGGCCGGTGATCCGTGTTGCTCCATGTTGTCAATCAGTGCTGAGCAAATGTCACCAACAACACCTGACATTGGACTTGACAAGTTCGTTTATATAATTACTTGGGCGTCACTACACCAGTCGTGTTTGTTTGTTTTTCTTACAGTTCATATTTAATTTCGGTAATGAACAGACAAATGCGAAATATTAGGTTTTTGAATTAAAAGCACCGAAAAATTGATTAATTTATTATAATATATTTTTTTTATGTCCGTAGGTTAACAGACAAGCAAACGGGCCACCTGATGGAAAGTGGTCAACGTCGCCTATGAACATTTGCAACACCAGGGGAGTTTCCAACGCGCTGCCAGCCCTGAAGGACTCTTTTGACGCCATTTTTTAAGAACCCCATATTGTAGCACCTAGGGAACACCTCAAAGGGAAGTTCGTTCCAAAATTTACACGTTCTGGGCAGGAACGAACGTGCAAACCTCACCGTTGAGCACTGGCAGGTGTCCAGTCGGTGTGGGTGGAACTTCTCTTCGGCGGGTAGTACGGTGAAGGAAAAGAGACGGTGGCACCATGTCAAACAGTTCAGTTCAGCAGAGCACTTACCATTGTAGAGACGGTACAACACGCACAGACTCCAAATATCTCTGCGCAGGTTCAGATGTTCGAGCCTGTCAGTAAGTCCTGGATCGTTGACAATACGAACGGCGCGTTTTTGTAGGGAGTCAAGTGGACCAAGCTGGTATTTGGGGGCTTACAGCCAATTGCCTCCCAATATGTTATAAATAAAGCAGATAACACTGTCAAACTGACAACTGTGAGGGACATCGGTATATTAACTCATACGCATATAATGCATACTTAAAAATAAATAGATAAATCAAAATAATTGTTAGCAAAAATATAAATTAAGCAGCTATGGTAATTGTAAAAGATTATTAGAAGTTTAGTTTCTACCAATCAAATTATCACTCAAACGAACTCATGGGTTTCAGTTGGTAATAAATATTACAGTGTTTATATTCTTGTCAGATATCGTGAGAGGGTGAGACCTTTGAAAGGGGTGAGTATCGGGTGTCGCGGGAAATCAGTGTCGAGCAAACGTCGCCAATAGTTTGTTTCTTTGCTTTGACGTCACTGCTCACGTCATACGTGTCAGTTGTTTTTTTACTGTAAGAAACGATAGCATAAATACATCATTTTACGAAACATTTTATGTTGTGCATTAGTGTTTCAGATCAATCGTTGTCTCATTACATGGCGGCGCCATATGCGCATTTGACGTACAGACATAATACACCATTACCACACCGCGGACACTCCGCCAAAATTCCATACAAACGCTTAATTCGGTCTTTATTACACAGACATCAATCAGTGACGTGTAAATACACGTGCACCTGTGTGCGTAGCACGTAGAAAATACCAACCGTCACCCATAAGAAGGGAGGAGGTTGGGTGATACGGGGAAATCGAAGTGTCCATTCTATCATACGTCGTATTATAACATATTCTCTGCCAACACTTCCCAGGCAGAGGCAAAGGATCTTGGAAATGAGGACTGCAGAAATCTTCAAAACGACCTATATTATTTATTCTCATATCAATAGACGACAGTATTATTACAATTGTTTTATATTATTTCGCATTAACACATGCTTGTAAAATATATTTTAAATTTAAAGAAACGGTTGCCTAACTAGCATTGTTTGGCAATAGATGGCGCTGCTGCTACCATAAAGCAATGCAATAAATGTGAAGGAAGGATTTGACAAATCGGGCAGGACTTCGGTAGCTCAGTTGGAAGAGCGGCTGGACTAGATTCCCAGTAGACCGCGAGTCTCGCCTGAAGTCAAATTTTTCTTTCCATTTTTCTTTAAATTAAAAATAGTATTATTGCGCATTTAAATAGGGAACAAAGTTTGCCAACAAATTCAAATAAAACAACACAAATTAATATAAGTAACAATCCCTACTTCCCTACTATAGTTAATATTATAAATGCGAAAGTAACTCTGTCTGTCTGTCTGTCTGTTACCTTTTCACGTCCACACGACTGAACCGATTTTAATGCAATTTGGTACAGAGATAGAGCTGACTTTGAGAAAGAACATAGGCAACTTAGTTATTTATAAAACGACATGCACGCGGGCGAAGCCGCGGGCAACAGCTAGTACAATATATTTTAGTACAGGTAGGCACGTCACTGTACGAAAATTCTGAAAACAAAGAGTTTATAGACTTGTCAGATGTAGTCAGTGGGTGTGACCTTTCAAAGAGGTGCGCGTGTCGGGTGTCGCGGGCAATCAGTGTCAAGCAAATGTCGCCAATAGCTGATAGATTAGGATCCCGCTGCAGAATTATTTCGTTTATCGAGATATGCTGCAAACCTATTTTTCAAGCATATTTATGATCTAGAAAATATATCTATTAGGTTGCCTATCAAAATATGGCCGCGAGTTTTTTTTTATTAAAAAATATTTTTATTTTTAAATAAAACATCGTTTACTTCCCGGCGATATATCTATACATCTATACAAATAAATAAAATTGGAGTGTCTGTTTGTAATCTAAAAATAACCGCTTATTACCAAATGCAGTATGTATACACGGTACAATTACCAAAACAACATTTTAACCATTTTTGTCTGTCTGTCTGTTTGGCTGGGTTAATCTTGGGAACGGCTGGACTGATTTTGACGGGATTTTCACATGTCATAAAGAGTAACTTAGGCTACTTTTATACTAGCTGCGCCCACGACTTCGTCCAGGTAGATGAACAATCATAAATTCACACGTGGGCGAAGTCGCGGGTACAGCTAGCAATTATATAAAGACTCTCAAAAATCACGGCTGCCGTAGCGCACTTGGCCCCTCCTACATATAATTTACGTACCGCCCCGATACATGTTTACGTCCATAACGTACTTTTATTATTTATATATGAAATTAAAGTTATTTTCTTCTCATTATTATGATAAACGCTACGCCAAATTAAGGCCGCAAATTAGGGTTAAAGATAAAATTATTTCTTGTACTATATATTTTTCGCAATTACACATGCGGGTGAACTTCAGAAATTAATTTCGTTAAAAATACTAGCGGCCATATTTTGATAGGCAACCTAGTGGACATATTATATTCTCTATGTACCTAAAAAAATCTCTGTATGCCTTAAAATTAGGTTCGCCACATATTAGTATCTCAACGAACGAAATAATTCAGCGGCGGGATCCTTACCTATGACATAATGTCACGCCTGGTATTGGAGTTGACAAGTTTGTTTGTGTACATATTTCCTTTGGCATCACTGCTCATGTCGTCAGTTCGTTTTTTTACCGTAAACATTTAAATATACGTAAAAAATGTACAGTTTACGAATTCTTATTTATTTTATTACTAACTGTGCACGCGACTTCACCCGCGTATGCATTTATTATTGTTCAGTATCTACCCGCACGAAGTTGTGGGCGCAGCTAGTATAAAAGTAGAGCCTAAGTTACTCCTTAATACATTAGCTGTCTGTCAGTGAAAGTCCCGTCAAAATCGGTCCAGCCGTTCCCAAGATTAGCCCCACCAAACAATCAGACAGACAGACAGACAGACATACAGACAAAAATGTTGTTTAGGCATATGTACCATGTATGGATTTAGTAAAAAGCGTTTATTTTTATGTTACAAACAGACACTCCAATTTTATTTATTTGTATAGATATAGGTGTAATGAAATTGATAAACAAGCATACAGTTCACATTGATATTAAGTGAAAGAGAAGAAGAAGAACAAAGAATCGAAGTAAAAGGAGAATCGAAATCGGAGACAAAATGGGTAGTTTAATTTGAAAAAGAGCCGGAGTATTCATTTTTTTTATGAATGAAAAAAAGGTTTATTTCCAGAAGTTGTAATAAAACTTCTTGAAATTAAAATAAATCACTATGTATTTTAATGAACTAAATTGTATACTCTTCCTTACCTTCCAATTGACAGAATTCTCCATTGCAGCCAAGAAAGTTCAGACTTAATCAATGGTTTGGCTTTCCAAGCTCTAAAACCAAGGCATCGTTGAAGGTTAAAAAGAGACGTGGCTCCAACTTTTGAAATTTTACGTATTTTGATCAGAAAATTACAGAACTGTGCATTGCTAAGCATCGTAAGAATCATTTGTCTTTCTCCTTCAGTAAGTACCTAAAAAACTACAAAATCTCTTAAATGTCTCCAGATGTCGTACATTTTTGTACGAGATTGATCGTGACCTCGTACCTCGTATAATAGCTAACAAATCTTATATTTATACGAGAAATGTCGTACGTTTAGCAACCCTGCAACAACCTCGTGCTACTCCCAATAGCTCCATCACCAATAGTGTTCCATTATAGATCATCTCATAAATATTTACTATCGCGTCAGGCAAACTAAAGTTTCATGGAACAAACGGACACCGGTGATATATGCCTACTGCTTTCGTCCAGAGGTGGCGTGTTCAATAATTTAGTTAGATAATTCGTTCAGGTAGCAAGCCAACCTATCTTTTATTCAAAGTGGGCTACCGAACTTTGAGAGCATCTACAGTGGATTATAGTTTCTAAACCAAGTGTTATACTATTCAATTTTGACTGCTGCAGTTTTTTCTCTTAAATGGTTTATTTTAGTTTACGTGTGAATTATTGTATCTGGGTTAAAGTCTTTTACTTGAGTGACGTAGGAGGGATCTTTTTGTTGCATTTTTTTCAACAGAAAATGCTTCCAAGATGGCGGCTTGGAAACTGGTGTAAGTTTTTACTGGTCGTTGAGTTTCAGTGTAGGAGTTATGTCCAAGTAATTCCTTTCACAGAGGAAACTGAATACGACTATCTTCCTCAAGAACCACATCTCTAGAGCATCTATCTAACTTTTTAACTTATTATTATTTTAGGTACATATGTAATTCAACTAATGAAAAATATTTTTTTATTATTTTATTATCGTAGTGTAGTATATATAATATATGTATTGATGTTAGTTTACTTAAATAAATATGAATAATATATATGTAGTGTATTTTTTTCGGGCTATATTTTTTTTTATGAGGTTCAGGCATTGCCTGGCATCTTGAAGTTCGTGATGCCACTAGGACCCACCAGAATATCAGCGCTGCAGTCACTCTGCAGCAATCAGCTGAGGTGGGTGCCCTTTTTCTTGGCTTCCCACAACCAAATATGTAACCATTGTTCTACTTGTTTTTAACTTTCTTTATTATTGGTTGTTGTGTGTGTGCCATGAAAATAAATATTTATCTTCTTCTTTTTCTTCTTCTATCTTCCTCTTTTCCAACTTACGCACTGTCCATGTCTGTGCCACACAAAGGAATACCAACATACGCAATAGCCTGACTTCACCAAAGTCATCAGACTGGTGATGTTTTGACTCCTCCACACTATTTCTAACTTCTCCACCTCGATTCTGGTTATCGTTTATCTACGCAATCACCACTGTCTGAGATTAAAGCTCCAAGACGAATACGTAGGCTTGCACCAATGTCGCAGTTCGCAATCTGTGTAACTGTTGGCGAGTTCTCATTGACGCGGTCCAAGATCATAATCTTCTTTGTCACGAAACCTTAAAAACGACGTCTTAGGTTGGTAGCATACCATAAGACTACTCCAGTAGTGTTTAGGAGTATTTAGATTTTATCCAATCTCAGTTTAATATACATGATCATTATTTTTAAGGAAATAGATCAGATATTCACGGTGTTGCATTGTCAACATTTTGTTCAAGAAACTTTAAATAAAAGTATAAAATTTGTGACTTCTTACTATTCATAGACTGCAACTTCAGCTGTGAGCATGTGTCACGCGAATGCAATACTGTATTTATATTTAAAATTCAGCGTCTAGCAGATGATACCCCGATCTAGTAGTTTGAATAATATCGTGACACGGCAGCTTCTAGATTTTCTAGATTCAACATTGTTACCTTTCCTTTATCTTTTGTGTTTCAGTGCTTTGATGAAAGCTTGCAGAATAAGTTTGATGAATTAGCATGAAAGTTTACTTTATATCATTATTCAGTATGTGCCTTACTATTTCTGTAAGTGATGTAGTATTTCAACATTTCTGTTATTTCTTTGACTTACTCTATTTTACGTACGAACCTATGAACCATAAACTTATACTTCGACCTAATAATTTAAATAATAACGTAAAATGTAAGCTTCTAGATTGTATATTCAACATTCTTTGATATTTCTTAGTAACAATACAAAAACAGTTTTGTGTTTCACTGTTGATGAAAGATTAGCTGTCTAAGTTGAATCTGTGTTCAAGAGAAATTGCCACATCTATATATATAAAAATCAATTGCTGTTCGTTAGTCTCGCTAAAACTCGAGAACGGCTGTACCGATTTTGCTCATTTTGGTTTTGAATTATTCGTGGAAATCCAGGGAAGGTTTAAAAGGTAATAAATATGAAGAAATTGAAGGGGTTCACTGATACGGTCGATGTAGCTATTATAATTCTATAAGAATTATTCTTGTTTTTTATTATTTTGCATTAACACATGCTTGTGAAATATTTTTTTTTTTACAGAAAAATGGAAAGAAAATTTTGCCTAACTAGTATAGTATGGCAATAGATGGCGCTGCTGCCACCATAAGGCAATGCAATAAATGTAAAGGAAAGATTAGACAAATCGGGCAGGACTTCGGTAGCTCAGTTGGAAGAGCGGCTGGACTAGATTCCCAGTGGCCGCGAGTTCGAGTCTCGCCTGAAGTCAAATTTTTCTTTCCACTTTTCTTTAAAAAAAAAAAGAATTATTCTTGCAAACAATAACCGATTTTAAGTTAAACTCTTCTCTTTCCTTAAATGGCTGGCTGTTCTGAAACATTATTTACTACTAAATTGAAGATTTAAGAGTTCTAAATAGAAATGTATTAAAATACGCTGATATAAAGTTGGAGCAGGAAATAACTTTGAAGATAAGGCTTTCAAAAGCCTATTAAATAAATTAAAGTTACTTTTCGCCTTTAAATTTGAATTTGAAGTTAAGAGTTTATTTAGTCAAAAGTATACTTTTTATAAACTGATAACTAAGCTGAATAAATAAGAGAGTTGTTTTACGAAGTAGGCTCTCAGGCCAAGTTTTAAAGTAAATCTGCAGACATTATACGTTGCACAATGGAGAAACTCGTATAGCCCCGCGACTGGTGTAGATCGGAAGCGATCTTCTCGGCTAAGCGATATGGGCGCGGTCGGGTTTGTCTTGGGTGACCGCTAGTGGCAAATTAAAATGCGCGTTTCCGTGCTTCAGAGGTTGTTATCGATAGATAGCAGTCGTTAAACATTTTGTTAAACGGTTTGAAGACATCCGACAGCGGGTTGGCCACTAACTCCACCAAACCGCATTGAAGCAGCGTGGTGTAGTAAGCACCAGGCCTCCTCCCAAGAAGGGGAGAGACTCGTGCCCAAAAGTGGAACGTATCAAGGGTAGCCATGATTATAATGGAGTATCGAAAAATATAATATATTAACGAACACACAAGCCGAGTGAGTGATGAATTTGGCTATGAGGTATCCTATGGATAGTAAGTGGGTACTGCACCTTTTTCTGGACGTAGAATCCAGTAACAGAGGTCGCGCGCGTAGGCAATACCGCATGTTCGCGCGCGTAGGCAATACCGCATTACCTAATCTACTCACCGCTAAATGCTAGTTTCAGCAAATGGCGTTTTGGTCAGGTGGTCATGTACGGCTCTGTAATTTTTCGCACATAGTCATAATACCTTTGACCTCAAGAGTGGCAACGCATCAACATTGAAATCTCTGGTTTCATATAAGTAGACGCTTATAAGCGACAATAATACTTATCAATGTAAACTGTATGCTTTTACCAATCTAAACTGTATTTAACTGCTTTTTTACTACTCCACGACATCAAAAAAGTTGCAGCCTATAAAAATCTACACATAAAAGAGCCCCCGACCCCAACACGACCCGCGTTGTCGTTTCTGGTTATCACCAACCGATAAATAGAGCGAAAGTTGCATCGTCCCTAATCGCATATGTCTTATGTGTCTCTCCGCAACATAGAGTAACACCGGAGGGGAGTAGCCATATGCAGGCTTTCCCGTCTGTCAAAGTACAAGCTCAAATGGGCCTATACCTGTCGCCTAGATGTTTAAATGTGTCCGTGAAATTTTTCTGTATTTTGTTAAAGTCAAGGTGTGAGTTTCGTAGTAATAGACGATTTTTGTAGTGTGCGTGTGTGTCGCACGCATTTCCCCCCGCAAAAAATGACAGACTGTTTTGGATCGGTAATAAATGCTATGACTACTCCCCTCTAGTCCGCCGCAGCCGGTGGCCCGTGATGCTCTATGCTCCGCAATGACCAAAGTGGAGGTTTGGACTCACAAGGGTCTCCCTTAGGCCGTAGCGCTAATATCTATTGATGCCCCTCCGTCACAGGAGCGGCATGCATCACTAGATTTCTATTGTAGATAATAAAAACCGGTCAATTGCGTGTCGGGCCACGCGCAGTGTAGGGTTCCGTAGTGTATAGGTTTGAATAGTGTAATGAAAAAAAAAATTGTCTATGGAGTTGTTCAAAATTATGGAGTAAAAATAATTTGGTCGACTATTACTCGCAAACTTGTACGTAACTTCACGCCTGTAATCCCCGAAGGGGTAGGCAGAGGTAAATGCATGCATTCAAGCATACATGCAAACACCCACGATTCGCCGGTTACGTTTTGGCCCATGTAACAGGTGGCGAGCCTGTTGACATCTCCGGGCACATTACCAAACTTTGAGGTACTGGGAAATTTCCAGAAAATGGAAAAAATCCCAATAGAACCAGAGATAAAGGCTTTTTCACCATTATCTCTGATAACCCCCTACCCGGGAATCGAACCCAGGACCTCAGCGTAGTAGTAGTGGCCTGCTACCACTAGGCTACCGAGGCAAACTTGTAAAGCCAACCTAAGTGTGATAGTTTCCCTTTGAATTTCGTTATATGTAGCCACTATTGCCGTAACGTTTGAATTTCTATCAACAACCGTTTCGTTGGTAGAGGGGCCGTTTCGTCGGTAGAGGTTGACTCTAAAACGAAAATTGGCACTTTAAAGCTTAATAAGGCACGCACAGTTAACTTCATCGAAAAATGATATTTGCACACCCCTATCTTTTTTTAAAGACCTATCCAACGATATCCCACACAATACAGAAAATGAAAAATAAAAAGTATCCGTGCGTTACATGTAGGGGAGGTACCCCAAATTTTTTTTTTCATGTTTTATTCTACCACTTTTTGGCGTGATTAAGGTTTATACTAGTGCCAAATTTGGAGTCTCTTGTTCCAATAATTTTTGCGCTAAACTGAGGATGGACAGACAGACAGACGGACATGGCGAAACTATAAGGGTTCCTTGTTTACTACGGAACCCTAACAAAAATGATAAACCAAATGAATAAAGAGTAAATAAAACAATCAATATACACAACGATCTTTTATTTTGAGAAATCTAACAATGAAAATCTTTATTGGATTTTATCCATGAACAGCAACATACATAGCAAACGTGTTATGATCTTCATCGTTAACCGAAAAATTAACATATAATGTACAAATTTCTTACAAATACCTATTTACAAACTAATTATCGTTCATACATATATATTTTATGTATAAATGCGAGTGAATTATAGAGATTTGATTGCGATATATAAACCATAAACATTACGGTTGCAATTGCATTACTAATGCAATATCAATAAAAAGGGGGAAATTCAACGCCTACGTAACCTTGATATACGATAATAGCGGTTTAAATTTTCTTGATCTTATTATTCAATCCGCTTTTTTTTTAATCAATATAATTCACTCATGCTTTAGAATTTGTTAACACTACACGATTTTTAGCTTCTGTGTTGATAAGTACGAAAAAGATAAGAAAATTTTGATTTTATAAACAAGAAATTATAATGGTTACTAGGGTAGTAGTTGCGAGGTGCCCGTGAAGCAGGATACGATAAATCGTGTAGTGTAATAGCTGTTTTAATATTATTTAATTACATACATACTAAAAATTAGAGTTTTTTTTTTAAAAGAAAATAATGAAGGTACATACGCCTTAATTGATCGTATCAGACATAAAATAATAGCAAAATAGATTTATAACCTCAAGAACACTAAGTTATATTTTACACATAATATTGTCCGAAAATTCATAATTATAGACCGTTAAATTACAATGAAAATGAAACGAACTAAGCACGATACCCTGTTAGTGGGGTCGAAGCCCTTTATTTTAACTTATCAGATTTTCACTTTGTACATGCATACGTATATCGATGTTTTATATTTAATTTTCATCTGAGTCCAGCATCGATCCAGGCAAACGAAGTCGAAAAGAAATGTGTATATTTTCGCATTTGTCCTGATTGTGATAATCAAGCCCACTATTCTCACATTTATAGTGAACATTAATCTCAATGTAGATGCGTTGCCTCAGGTGTAAGCTATTTTACTTATACGCCTGATATTGTGGACCACACTTTGAAGCAAAACAAGGAATAATCTATACCCGCCGCACCATCACATACCGCTAAGCACTCCTTTCCCATCCCTACCCTCGCACGACTCATAAGTCTTTATTCCGGTTATCGCCAACCGATCACTATTGCAGACAGTTACAACCCCTGTAACACAGAATAAAAAGGTACAGAAGTCAATCTCATGTATGTACTTCACTTTTCATGCCTACACTCGGCGGTCGCGCTAGAGTTGTTTACATTGGCTTATGCACAAAAAACTACCGTGGTAGTAGCACTCGAACCATATCCTACATTAACAAAACAAAATAATAAAAATATTATAACAATACAAAAAGTTAACACAGCAAAAACAAAACACAGAAGTTTTCATTTCTCAATGGAAAATCCCTGATAACTTTTAAACAAATTTTTAGAAACCCTATTTACCCAATTTATTTTATCCTATACGTTTTAACTAAACCTACCAAATGAGATTAAAGACAACACAATAGCTACACAAATAAAAAATATGTTTTCAACTAACTTAATATTTGGTGGCGTGAACTTTCCTTTCAAAATAGAAATCGCGCACGTATTCGACTGAATTTGACCAAGTTACGGTGTCGGCAAGCGGTATCTATGTGTGCGTTGCTCGAATGCGCTTTGTATGAGGATTGACTTCTGTATCTTTTTATTCTGTGCCTGTAATCACTTATGTCTTACCTTCCCCAGAAACACAAGGGTCTCCAAGTAGTTTCTAAAATATTAAGCCCGAACCTCCACTTGCTTAGTGAAGTAGACCATAAAATTGTCTCAAGATTAGCTATCTACAGATATTCAAATAAAAAAACTGCTCAAAGTCGCGCTTAACATTACCGCATTATTTACTGCATAGGAGCTCTGTCACCAGGTAAAAACTTTGCGCTTATCATGATATTAAACTATAAATTATAACTTCTGTTTCTTCAATTTGGCGAATACTCAATTTACTAACTAAATAAATACAAAGTTGTAGATTGTTTGTAAATTTCAAAGGAATTTTATGACATTTATTTCTATTGAAATTGATATCGTGTATCATTCTATTACTATTTGTTTTGCTAGAAATTCTATTGGAGTAATCAAACGGTTCCAAACAAAAACAAATAATGGTAATAAGGTTTGAAACATTTTGCTTTATTAACGTTCAGTATTTTAATTGATTTTAAAATTTCATGAACAAACATTTCTATTTGTTGCATTAATAACGACATATATACTTATACGATATTTTTATTTTGCTTTTTATTAAATTTGAGTACAATTTTGTTGTTCTCTAAATGATTGTCAGAATCAAGTCCAATCTAGTGAAATAATATTATAAATGTTCATATTAATTTCTTTGATTTCTTCAGCTAACATAACAGCTACCATAACATAGCACATAATTATTTAGTGCCATTTTAAATTTAAAGATTGACTCAATTTAGGATGAAATATGATATGAAATACACCTTGAGCGAACGCCTGTAGCATAATAACCCAACTATTAACTATTGTAGTGTTATTTGTTACCATCTGAGCTAAAAATAAAAAATATATTTAGTACTTAAAAAAACAGTTTATAATTAATTATTCAAGCCTTATATATAACGATCACATTTCATAGCTAAACGAATATTATCGATCCTTTTAGAGTCATAATAATATGCCTTTTTTCAAAGTCAAAATAAACACAAACTTAGTTGACACCATTATACTTTCACATAAATAAGTTTAGTTAAAACTGCTTAAGTTTAGGCCCAAATCAAAATGTATTTACAGACCGTAGGTATATTACAGAATCCTACATATAAAAATCCAATATTTACATCTCTTCGAATTAAAAAAAAATATTTGTAATATTTTACAGCTAACTATGAATTTTATATTCCAGATTAACCCCCTTATTCATAAACGTATTTTAGCAAGTGTTGCTAATCTCTCCTTTGTCTTTTACTATCCTGCACATTTGACAATGCAACTAACAAAGACAAAGCATTCTCTTTCATTTTCATTCATGAATAAGGGGGTAATTGTTTGGTTTTGTTAGGTTCTTGGGGCGTTACCACACTACACACACATACTCAGCATGAAATATTGTAAATAGAGTCTACAAAAGAGAATAACGGCTAGTTTCGAATTCAATTTTTTTTTTATGTAATGGAACCCACACCCACACGAAGACCAAGGTCAAAATGCAGATGTGTTACCACTCCTGAGGCCTAAGGTGTTATGCCTCTGTGCCGGAAATTACAGGGCCGTACATTACCACCTGACCGGAACACGATAGTGCTGAACACTACCATTTAGCGGCAAGTATATTAGGTAATGCGGTGATGCCTACGCCCGCGCTTCGTCACTGGAGCTCTACCACCAGTAAAAAAATAAATTCATAGAGCGTTATCTCTGCTGCAAGCACTGAAAGTTATGTAAGCACTGATAGCACGGTATTGGTAAAAATTTGATCAAAATGACGAACGTCACATAGGTAAGGTGCGAAAGAGATAACGCTTTACAGACTCGAAATAAGCCGAAGTCTCTTTCTTAAGGTCGATGTGCGGTATTTCTCGTTGGATACTGTAAGATTTCGTTACTAATAAGATTCAGCACAATTCTGGAAATTCAACTCCCACAAGGTTCCTTACAGTTTTCACTTTTATTAGCAGCATTTTTCAGGTGATATTGAATCTTATTGGCGTGTGTTCTAATCTATTTGGAGGTTATTTACATATACAAATATATGTATATATATTATGTAAAGAAGACCAAGACTGACCTACCATGACCAAATAGGTCGAGTGCTGTCTGATGGTGGGGTCAAAAGTCTTAGGAATCGGCGTGCATGTATGAAGAGAATGATTTAGCTAGATGAGGCAAAGGAGGTGTGACGGGACCAGGATATCTGGCGCTCCACCGTTCCACACTCTGCCTACCCCGTTAGAGACCTGGCGTGAAGGTACGTACATACATACAAATATATACGAATAACTTACAGCGGTACTTGCAGTATACTTTCACGAATTTGTGATCGCTCACTAACTATTGATCATTTTGTTAATATTTCCAAAATATTCAATTGTTATCATGATTATTTTTTTTATATTTTTATGTAACAAAGGTGGCAAACAAGCATGCAGTTCACGTAGATGTCAAATGATGACAGCTTATAGATATCTACACAAAAACCAGAGGTCAAAATGCAGATGCGTTGCCACCCTTAAGATCAAAGATGTTATGTCTCTATAATAGTTAATACGAGGCCATGCCCTCATCTTACCAGCACACTATAGTGCTGAACACTACCATATAACTGGTGGTAGCGCTCCAGTGACGGAGCTCGCGGGCGTAGGCACCGCATTACCTAATATACTTGCCGCTAAATGGTACTGTTCAGCACTATCGTGTACCGGTCAGGTGGTAATGTACGGCCATGAAATTTCCGGCACAGAGACATAACACCTTAGGCCTCAGGAGTGGTAACGCATCTGCATTTTGACCTTGGGCTTTGTGTGGTCTATAGGCTGCAGTCATCACTGAACATCAATGTGAACTGCATGCTTGCTTGCCACTTCCATTACATTAAAAATAGCAGCGGATAGGTTAGGTAATGCGGTGGTGCCTACGCCCGCGAGCTCCTACTAAAGTCAAGTTTACGTCTCTGAAGTAGTAACGCTAATAATTAAGTATTCGTTCAATGTGTTTTTAAAACACGAATCGCTTATCACGAGGATTTCTTTGCAAATCACCAGTCTGGCAACGCCTTAACTTAGTTTTACACATAAAACTAATGTATACTAAAATATTTTGGTTTGACGACACAACTGGCCATAATTGAAACTACTTGGTAAAAAACAACTTTGGATATTATGACTAGATAATCTAACAATTCACTTGGAACCCATTGTTTGCTGCAGATCTGAAACAAATAAAATTATACCAATTATCAATTAGAATCTTATACAGGTATGTTTAACCATATGCGTTATTAAATACTAGTTGGTGCCCGCGACTTCGCCTGCGCATATATAACACACAATATCTTTATAAATTGTAGACTATCCCCCTTATTCATAAACGTATTTTAGTTATAGTGTTGCGAATCTCTCCTTTGTCTTTTTCTATCCTGCACATTTGACAATGCAACTGACAAAGACAAAACATTCTCTAGCTAAAACGTATATATGTACGTTTATTAATAAGGGAGTACGTGAAAGAGTTACAAACATCCATACACACAAACTTTCGGATTTATAATATAAGTAGGATTTTTCACAAACTCAAAGTTGAACGCCATCGTATCCTTGTGCTGTGATAAATAATTTTAGCAAGCTACCATAATCTTCTTGGACTTCTAACGTAATTGAAATAAGAATTTATAGTTATACTAGCTGTGCCCGTGACTTCGTTCGCGTGAGAATTTATGATTGTTCAGTATCTACTCGGACGAAGTCGTGGGCGCAGCAAGTATGAAAGTACCCTAAGTTACTCCTTATTACATAAGCTATATGCCAGTGAAAGACCCGTCAAAATCGGTAAAAGCCGATTCCGAGATTAGCGGGAACAAACAGACAGACAAAAATTTTAAAAAATGATGTTTTGGTATATGTACCTACCGTGTAAAAATAACCGCTTTTTACTTAATGCATATGTATGTACATATGCATTTAGTAGAAGCGGTTATTCTTATATTTCAAACAGACACTCCAATTATATTTATTTGTAAAGATGATTTTAATGTGTTTAACAATAAAATCATCAGATCATCATTGCAGACCATACTAATTGCTCACAGAAAAAATGCCTCCAGCCGATAGTCGTCCACAGCTGGACAAAGCCTTCCCAAAAGATGCTCACAACAGTGTTGTGCGTTATTAGGGGCGAATATGACAAAATCACCACGCTTTGCAGGCGGATTGGTGACGGCAGAGGCGGTAGTTTTAAAGCGGGATGCTAGATTCATTATCTTACATTTATTTTGGCCAATTAATAGAACTGTGGCTGCTATATCAAAAATACGAGTAGCTCAACTCTCTTGTTCATATTTCCGGTAGAAACGTTTCTTTTGATTGCTATAATTATATGCACAGATAGGTTTAAGAGGTTTTGAGAAATGGTTATATAAAGAAGACGTTCCAAAATGTGTGGAGTTTGGGCCCGCACTTTGTACACTATATTGAGAGAAGAAGAAGCATAAAATACTAAATTATTTTCAGATATTCTAATCGTTTATTTTACCTTCAATTAACTGTCGTAAATATATTTCAAAAACAAAAATGTCATAGTAACAATATGGTGATATATTGTTGTCATACAAAAATAACATAAAATAAATATTTCCGACATAAAAACAATGTTTCAAATTATTTTTTGAGTATTTTTCCATGATTCTACGTATTTTTCTCTATCCTTTTTTTTTGATATAGTGTACAAGGTGCGGGCCCAGCGTGGACCTTATCCTTTTGTTGCGAATATTTTCTACGTTGTAATTCTTGTTAAAGATGTTTTGTTTCCTCACCTGACATAATTATTTCATCATTGTGACATATTTAATTGAGCTAAGATGGCTAGCAGAAACGTTGACGTCGCTGCACAGATACTTGTTCCTGCAACAATAAAATATGTTATTATACCTACCTTTGTACCCATGGTTAGGCAAACATGAAAACCTTAATTTGATATAGACAGTAGGATGTGCGTGACCAAGTTGTCGGTTCATCTCGTGGGGGCAGCGAAATTAGCATCAGCCGAATTTTAAAGTTTATGAATACAGCTGTTTGTGTTTTCATTTGAAATAAAATATTTTCATAAGCTACTTCTTATTAAATGAAATCATGATCTTATTTAAATACACAATCTCTGTTAGTTGAAAACAATATTTGCTTCATCATTTTGCCGCAAATATTGTCTTCAATTAACTATGGTTCTTTAATATATACATTTCTAGTAGACCCGCGAATTCGTCCGCGTGCACTTTTATCATCATAAATTGTAGCTTATAATAATATGTTATTTCAATTTATAACCTATATTACTGTAAAGCTTCATCCAAATCCGTCCAGTAGGTTTTTCGTGAAAGAGTAACAAACACCCATCCATCCAAACTCACAAACTATCGCATTTAGGATAAGTAATAAATTTATTTAGTGGCACTTCCATACTATTTTAATATCTATCAAACAATCGTCTATTGTCGTCTAAAGGAGATGTTGCGAGCTCGGCCCTGGTTCGTACACGTCCTCAAAAAATGGGTAAATTAAAGAAGAATCCGAAAAAAATACAATTAATTTATTCAAGAATATATTTGAGAGTTACAACCATATTTATTTCAAACGATTTTATCATTTTCAACTATGTTAAACATGGCGGCGATACAACCGACACTTGGGATCAATCGATTTTGATAGTATTTAGAAAATATTACTTTTTTCTCCAGGTTCTATAATCAAAATACAATTTAAAAAACGAAAATGTCACAATGACATCGCTAGCCATATTCGCCATGTTAGTTTTGAGTTGCAATTCTAAGTGCAAATTATGT
Organism: Macrosoma leucophasiata; assembly: GCA_036365455.1. Taxonomy (NCBI): domain Eukaryota; kingdom Metazoa; phylum Arthropoda; class Insecta; order Lepidoptera; family Hedylidae; genus Macrosoma; species Macrosoma leucophasiata. Next base: position 3,466,106 of record JAWQUS010000014.1, on the reverse strand, counting down.
TTTGTAACTGCAAACAAAGCTAAAGAAGTGAAAATATGCAGTAAAAAACGTTTATATATTGATTTTGCCTGTTTAATGATATTGTGTACAATACATGGCCGGAGGTCAATACATTTTTGCAAAATCTATTGTCTATAGTTTGATTACTTCCCTAATTGGAATTGTTAAATTAACACCATTTGGAAGTAGGGCAAGTATTGAATTTGTAGGAAATACGTGGAAATATACCGCAGTCAATTAATCAAATTGTTTTTAGGGTTAGCTAAATTGCAAGAAACAGGACGCTTACAGATTATTATATGTCTGTCAAATCCACTTCATCCTGAATTTTTTAAGACAACATACTTGAAACTTGGTAAATAATCTTTGAACCGCTTTAAATTTTTTACACAAAAATAAAAATCACGGAGGTTTTCATTACTTGGAACTTAATATATTAAACCTTTTATTTATCAAATCTTACGTGTAGGAGGTGTCTATAGATATTTATTTGAAAATAAAATAAAATAAATAAAATACGCTTACACTCACAGACCCACAGTAAGTATAAACCTGTGTCGTGGGTGCCGTTGTACACATACAACACATACACAAATACCCAGACCCGAAACAAATATCTGTAGGCCATACAAATATTTGCCCCGGTGCGGGGATCGAACCCGCGACCCTTCGAATCAAACGGTCATCTCACACCGCTGGACTAACCGGGCCGTCAAATTAACAATTAACATTAACATCACATTGAAGTTTCTAGAACCATTTTTTATAAAGTCATCGTTTGAAATATAGACACATCCAAACTGGTAAAACATGCCTAATCTTTCTCAAATAGGAGACACGTCTTTTAAAATAAAAGACGGAAAAATTCAAAGTTACTTTTTTATCGTTTATGAGATGATGTTTATATTTAAAAATGCAAATAAAAATCCTGATAAATTTTACTTGTTACTGGGGAGTACCGAGTGCAATTCGCACTTAGCCGATTTTTTAAAACAAAAGAGCTATTTAAATCCATAGCGAGATAATGTTCAAATAAGTATGAGTGAGATTCAAGTCTGTTGTTATGAAACTCGATCGTCAATTAATTGGCTTCTGGGGGACCATTAAGCAGAGCTTTATCTAATTAAAAGAGTTATCGGAGTAATCTGTTTGTATTCTGCGAAAACGTCATGTAATTTTGTAACTAAATCATCACTTCAGACAAAAGTAGATATATGTATGTAGATATTTCAAGGCTACAGAGCAGGAGGAACAGTAGGTAATATAAGGACCTGTAAATTTAGGCACAGAGGCATAACACCTTAGGTCTCAGAAATAGCAACACAAATCTGAAATCTGTGGTTCCATGTAAATGTTTTTAGGCTACAGTGTTACTTCCTATCAATGTAAGCTGTATGCTTGTTTGCCACTTCTTGATATAAATAAAGGAAAAGACAAACCTTTAGAACCCATAGCTGCAGCTAAATCCGCAGCTGTCGGCATCTCTGGCGTAGTACTTATTGGACCTGTTGAAATTATTGCACTAAGTTAACAAACAAGTAAGCTAGCTCAGTTGGAAGAGCGGCTGAACTAGATTCCCAGTGGCCGCGAGTTCGAGTCTCGCCTGAAGTCAAATTTTTCTTTCCATTTTTTTAATATAATATTTCACATGTGTTAATGCGAAATAATATAAAACAATTATTAAGGGTAAAAGCGACTTCTTTACGATATTTGATAAACTGCAAAGTTTATTGTATCGATTGCCTAACTAGCATAGTGTGGCAATAGATGGCGCTTCTGCCACCATAAGGCAATGCAATAAATGTGAAGGAAAAAATTGACAAACCGGGCAGGAATTCGGTAGCTCAGTTTTAAGAGCGGCTGGACTAGATTCCCAGTGGCCGCGAGTTCGAGTCTCGCCTTAAGTCAAATTTTTCTTTCCATTTTTCTTTAAAAACAAGTAAGGACAATATTTTACTTAAAACTACCTGAGTGACATCATCATGCCTCACCGTGCAAGGCATCCTTGGCAATAAGTCTTGCAAAAATTGGGGAGATAACTCAGAATCACCTATGGAAGTTTGGAGATTTTCTTCTTCATCACAAAATCATGTTATAATTAAAGGTGAAGAAGTTTAGGTAACTTGACAGATGAGGTTTTACTGGTGGTATAGCTCGCGGGCGTAGGCACTACCGCATTACCTAATATACTTGCCGCTAAATGGTGATGTTCAGCACTATCGCGTTCCGGTCAGATGGTAATGTACGGCCCTGTAATTTTCGGCACAGAGGCATCTTAGGCCTCAGGAGTGGCAACGCATCTGCATTTTGACCTCTGGTCATTGTGTGGGTGTCTATAGGCTGCAGTCATCACTAAACATCAATGTGAACTGCATGCTTGTTTGCTACTTTTATTAGATAAAAAAAGGCTATGTCGCCGGTGGTTTAGTACATATTATTTTAATGTACCCAAACAGAGAACCCCTTATTCATATTGTAGTCCTATCTAATAGACGACTCTTTTTATATTCGTACTACCAAGTTCAACGGTTGCCACTGGGGAAATCCTAAAACCAGTTACGAAGAAGGGACGTTAGAGATTGAACCATGTATCTAGACTAGAAATAGAAGACTTGACTACGAACTACTACAAAAAAAAACATTCGGTAGAAGTAGTAACACATAGAACATGTAATCGAATATTTCAGAATGGAGTTCGTCACCAACTTACTTTATGGTTCAACGCGTTCGCTAACAGCATTACGAGCTTATCGCGGGAGGCCGTGCTAATCGCTTCTGATCGCTTATAGCACTGGTGTCAGTGTCTGATGTACAGCAGGTTTCAAGACGGTTTGAGAACGTTTTATTTTAATATACCTGGGGTACTAACTTTAAGCGTGCAAGTGAGAGCACGGAACAAGCGAAATAAAGGTACGATCGGCCCTAGGCGTCCGGTTTGTGACCTATGTTTTCTTATGTTATGGACGCCTATATCATAGCAAATAATAAACACAGGCGTGAAATTTTGAACTGAGTAACCCACATACTACAATGTGAGTACTTACATTTATTTGGAACATAAGTATGTACTGACTACTAATACCAATAAATACAGGTTCAGACTCAAATAAACGAGCTGGTGAACTGAATTCTCCAAAATTTGTAGCCTACAGCATTTCTATTGTCTGATTTGTTTGATTTTTACGTAAAAACGTAACTTCACGCCTGTATTCCTTGAAGGGGTAGACGGAGGTAAATGCATGCATTCAATCGTACATGCAAACACCCACGATTCACCGGTTACGTTTTGGCTCATGTAACAGGTGGCAAGCCTATTGACATCTCCGGGCACATTATCAAACTTCGAGGTAAGATCTGGGAAACTTCCTGACAATTAAAACAAAAAAAAAGAAAAATCCCAATAGAACCAGAGATAAAGGATTTTTACACCGCTATCCCTAATATCCTCGACCCGGGACCCCAGCGTAGCAGTAGTGACCTGCTGCTACTAGGCTACTGAGGCTGTTAAGTAGGTATAATAATGGTAACCCATTATACGTCCCACTGCTGGGCACGAGTCACTCCCCTTTTTTTTGGGGAGAGGCCTGGAGCTTACTCCACCAAGCTGCTCCAATGCGGATTGGTGGAGGTGGGTGGGTTAGTGGCAACCCGCTGTCAGATGTTTTCAAACCGCCCATAAGACCTCCGACAAGGTTTAACGACTGCTATCTATCGATAGCAACCGGGACCGACGGCTGAACGTGCCCTCCGAAGCACGGAAACGCGCATTTAATTTGCCACTAGCGGTCACTCATCACACTGCCCGACCGCGGTCGTAGTGCTTAACCGAGTAGATCGCTTAAGATCTACACCAGCCGCCGGGCCATGCGCGCTTAAAGTAGGTATAATACCTGGATAATATATAGTTTCTTTCCGCACGGCGTAATTGGCGAGCGGTATTCGTAGCGTGCAGATGAACTCCGCCGGTGAAGGCAAGTCAGCGTCCTGCAGCGTCACTGACGCCACTGCGGAGTACCTGCCGTTCACCTCTTTGACGCTGTGTGATACATCTTCTAGTATCCTGTGGAAAGAATGGCTTGTTAGAATCTTACATAACTTCACGCCTGTAATCCCCGCAGGGGTAGGCAGAGGTAAATACATGAAAGCATACATGCAAACACCCAAGATTCGCCGGTTACGTTTTTGGCCCATGTAACAGGTGGCGAGCCTGTTGACATCTCCGGGCACATTACCAAACTTCGAGGTACTGGGAAATTTCCAGAAAATGAAAAAAACCCAATAGAACCAGAAATAAAAGACTTTACACCATTATCTCTGATAACCCCGAAGCGGGAATCGAACCCAGGACCTCAGCGTAGTAGTATTGGCCTGCTACCACTAGACTACCGAGGTAGTTAGAATCTTAAATAACGATATTTCAAAATAACAGTTTTGTGTTATTTTAGTAAATAGATTGTAAACAGTAAAGTAACTACATACAAAGCGTTCAAAACGGCACACTCTCACAAACATGCGCATCTACGAGGCCTCTAAGCGGTTCTCGCAGTGCTACAGTAGCGAGTGTCGCGTCGAGACGAGCGGCCACATTGCGATTTGTTTTTATTTCCAAGAGTGTTTTAAAGATGCCATGCCAAGCGTATTGCGTGGTATACGACTGTTTGAACTCTGCATCATCAAAACCGCAGCTATCGTTTTTTAAACTTCCTGGTGATTTTGAAAGGCAAGAATGATGTATTGTTATAATTGTTGAATTTAGTTAATTGCAAATAATATATTGTTAAGTACTTGCACTTGTATTTAAAGTCTATGGATAGAACTTGAAAACTATATTATCGTCTATCGTCGTCTGTCAATGTCACAAAACTTCACTTAATAAAAATAGCTTCTTCATGTATCTTACTCGGTCGTATCATTTAACCATCTTAATTACTTTTCTGAAAATATTCTCATATTCCATCAATAATATCTAACATATTTTAAAAAATTGCGTTTACACGCGATTTTTTAATCGGTCTAGCCGCTGCGATATAAAAAAAGACTACAACCGATTCTCATACACACAAAATTTCATAATGATCGGTCTAGCCGCTGCGGAGGAGTATTGGGATCATTATGAAATTTTGTGTGTATGAGAATCGGTTGTAGTCTTTTTTTATATCCCTAAATGGTAAGGGTGATTCTCACCATTTTTTTTTTCGATTTTTTGGACAGTTAATTTGTTTATACCTCTAAGGCGATACGAAGTTTGTCGGGGTAGCTATTTATTATCCTGCCTACCCGAGTGGGTGAGGGGAAGAGAAACTCGCCCGGTCTCGACAACTCGTTGCAGTATTCCACAGATTGTACTGTCGTCAGAACTTTAAAAAACACCCAAGTAATTAGCACTTAGTTTTGTTATTTTTAAGACAAAACAAAAACAAAGATCTACAAGTTATATCAAAATTAAATTGTCTACCGTACTTAAAACTATAATAATAATAAGATCAAGGTTGGATCATGGGTCCAATACAGAAGGCGGTACTCCTCGGCACGGCACGTATAGTGAGGAGGTTTCTGTCTCCGTGACCCTAACCACCGATAGCTTGGACCCTGTTCCCGCTGCCGGCGGCGCACTGTTTTTTAATGTCTTATAGTATATGTTTGTTTATTTTTATAACTACTTATCTACTTATGTAAAAAATATTAAACCTGTGTCGTGGGTGCCGTTGTACACATACAACACATACACAAACACCCAGACCCGAAACAAATATCTGTAGGCCATACAAATATTTGTTCCGGTGCGGGGATCGAACCCGCGACCCTTCGAATCAAACGGTGGTTTCGTACCGCTGGACTAACCGGGTCGTTTAGGCCGTTTTGAGTCATTTCACAATTCGCAACATTTTGAATCGTTATATCTTAACAACTTTTAAGTACTTATTGACTATATGTTTCAAAGACAAATAGTATTTATTTATCCAATACTATTACAGGGTAACCAATAAAAAAATAGTCAACATTCCAATACGATTGAGTAAATGTCAGTAAATGCAAAAATAATAACACCATTATTTAAAAAAAATAGTGACACCCCTGTTGCTTCAATGGAGAGTAGGTAAATATTTTATAATCTGGGCTTAGTTTCCATACTGTTTGTATCTATTTACTATGACAATACTACGTATTTATTTATTTATTTAAACTTTCTGCACAAACAAAGTACATGAGGCGGACTTAATGCTAGAAAGCATTCTCTACCAGTCAACCTAAGGGTTGTGTGGAAAACAAAGAATGGTAGTGCATTTAGAAAATCGTAAAGAATAGACAAAAAGCCATAATAGTCATTTTGAAAGTAATTTACAGAGCAATGGGAGTAATATTATGGAGTTACAGGATAACACATACTTATTAATGATATAATTAAATATATAACTACATCAAAAAATATATATATATATTACTTATATATACAATACAAATAATATTATACACATATCTATATATATATTTATATATATATATATATACATATATATGTCTGATTATGAAACCAACGTAAGAATGAAATATCAAATTCAAACCTTTATAGAAAATAACTCAAAGCATTTTGAGATAATAATCACGGAGCTTTCTTTTAAATGAGAATCTACTGGATGATTTTTTTATGTCCACGGGTAGCGAATTCCAGAGCTTTATTGCCGAAACTGTGAAAGAGTTGGCCATGAAACCAGTTCTGTGAGAAGGAATTTGAAGAGATAGAGATTCCGACGAACGGAGATTAAGACTATGAGAAGCGCCCAGAAAATTAAAATTGAGTTTAAGATAATCAGGAGAACTAGGATCGTTTAATATGGAGAATAATAAGCAGAGTATCCTGACGGACCGTCGCTGCCGGATAGGAAGCCACTTAAGCTTAGAACGAAAAGACGAAATGTGGTCGTATTTACGAAGTCCGTAAATAAAGCGAATGCAGTTATTTAAAATTCGATCCAATTTACTAAGAAGATCCTGGGAAAGATCCGGAAAGCAAACATCAGCATAATCGATGATGGGCAACACAAGAGACTGAATCAGTAGTATTTTAGTGCTAGTTGGTAAAAAGTTTTTAAATCTATAGAGAGACCGCAGCGAAGCTGTGACGTTTTGACTAATTGCTGTTATATGTTTATTCCAGCTGAAGCTGGAGTCTATTTACAGTCCTAAGTTTTTAACAAAAGGTGAGAAAGGAATCACAATATTATTGAAAAGAAGAGGTGGAAGTTGATTCTCATCAAATCTATTAATAAATGAAGAACTACCTAATATGATGGCCTGGCACTTACTAACATTTACTGAGATACCGAATTTTTTAGACCATTGAGAAATTAAATCAAGATTATTATTTAAATTGGATATGGCAATATTCAAATTGTCCGGATCAGCCTGTGTATACAATTGCAAATCATCAGCATACAAATGGTAGGAGCAGTTCAGAAAATTAGATAGAGAATTAATTAATAATGAAAATAAGAGAGGTGAGAGAATGCCGCCCTGCGGAACACCAGAGGTTAAGTCGCACCAGTCAGATAAGTCCCGATCAATGCGAACCGCCTGCTGGCGACCGTGAAGATAAGCCGAAAACCAATCCTGAACAAGCGATGAGGCGCCAACATGCATGAGGATAGTAATAAGAATGTCGTAGTCTACAGCATTGAATGCATTGGAGAAGTCAATTAAGACCAATATTGTCAATTTTGAATTTTCCATTGCTGCCCTAACATCTTCCGTAACTTTAAGCAAGGCAGTCGACGTACTATGGCTCGGCCGAAAACCAGATTGGTACGGGGAAAGAAGGTTATTTGCAAATACATGATTAGAGAGTTGCTTGTGTACTACAGCCTCAAGTACCTTAGATAAAAAAGGTAAAATGGAAATCGGCCGGAAATGATTTTCCAAACAGGGATTATTGACTTTTGGAAGTGGAATCACATGCGCTTTGCGCCATTCAAGGGGGAAAGTCCCTGTTTGTAAAGAAAAATTGATAATGTGTGTAACGAAAGGGAGAATACAATTTAAAATAAGAGTTATCATAACTCTGCTAATTTCATCACAGCCGACTGCTTTAGACTTAATGGAATACAAAATCTTGTACACCTCATCACAAGTAACAGGAGAAAAGGAGAAAGAGTGAAAAACTGGCATGGAAGTGAGGTTCTGAATTGTTTCAAGCTTAGTCTGTTGATCAAGGACATAATTTTTCACAAAATGAAGGTTGAGCTGATTAATGGAGATATTGGGACCAAGTAAATTTTGCTGAGACTTAGATAAGCCAAGAGATTTCAGAAACTTCCATATATCTGCCGGAGAACAGTTGGAGATGTTATCAAAGACATAGCGGCGTTTGGCTCTCACCATTTGATTGCAACGATTACGGGCTACTTTATAAGCACACCAATTAGCTTCGCTGCGGTCTCGTCTGTATACACAAAATTTTCTATTACGTCTTGACATGGCCATGCGCATGTTGCGCTACACGTATGTTACTATCTACTACCAAGACTGACCTACCATGAATAGGTCGAGTACTGTCTGAGGGTGAGTCAAAAGTCTTAGGAATCGTCAAGCATCTATAAAGAGAATGATGAATATGGAAGAAGGACGACAGGTGTGTCAGGACCGGGATATCGGGCGCTTTACACTCTTTGCCTACCCCGTAAGAGACTTGGTGTGAAGATACATACATAAATACATATATACTAAAAGGTAGAAATGTCTCAAAAATAAGATTCAGGAATGACGTGTCTTTTACTGTTTTTTTTTCTATTTTTTTTAGAGACATTATAAAGCAAATCATATGGCTGCATATAGTGTAGGCGGTGAATTTATCAAACCTATATTGTCTTAAAGGTTAAAACCCTCTACGATAACATCCACCTCTGCCTCATTACAGTTTATTTAGGCTTACGACTACGCAGAAGTTATGAGAAAAGCATAGTATTTCACAATAAGAAATTTCTTGAAAAACTTGAGACGTAGACGGATAATGTGCACCTTGATTTGACTTTCACGAGTTTAATAAACATCTAAGAAATTCTCGGAATTTCTGATCTTTTATGTTTGTCTGTAGATCAAGCTTCAATTAATAGTCACTCAATAATAAAATAAAAGAATTGAGTTTATTTATAATTATATTCTAAGATCCGAATACCTATAGATCGACATATCTATATTAAGATTTATCGAACTGCCTGTTTACCGAATGAAACAATTTTCATCATGATTTTTAGGGTTCCGTAGGAAACAAAGAACCCTTATAGTTTCGCTATGTCCGTCTGTCTGTTTGTCTGTCCGTCCGCAGTTTAGCGGAAAAACTATTGGAAGTAGAGACTTCAAATTTGGCAGAAGTAAACACCTTAATAACGCCGACAACGTGGTACAATAAAAACATGAAAAAATACATTTAGGGTAACCTCCTCTACATGTAACGCACGGATATTCTTTTAATTTTCGATTTCCATATCGTGTGGGGTATCATTGGATAGGACTTACAAAAATATTATGGATGTCTCAACATCATTTTTTGATTTAGGTAACTGTTCGTGACTTATTAAGCTTTAAAGTGAAAATTTTCGTTAGACTCAAGTGTCTCCCTCTACCAACTAAACGGTTGTTGTTAGAGATTCAAACGTTACGGCAATAGTAGCTATATATAATGAAATTAAAAGGAAAACTATTACACTTATGTTGGCCTTGCAAGTTTGCGAGTAATAGTCGACCAAATGAATTTCGAAGAACTGCATAATTTTTTTATTTTTTTTTTCATTACATTTCTTACTCTGTAAATACACTATACATATACGGAACCCTACGCTGCGCGTGGCTCGACACGAACTCGACCGGTTTTTTTGTTTGAAACGTTTCGTAAGTGGTGCTTGTCACGCTAAATGAATAAATCAATTTCTTATTCTGATTCTACCAAATTTCATATATATAAACCAACATAGGTCTTGCCTATCAAAATATGTTCGCCAATAAAAGGCAAAGGCAAAGATCGGATAGAAGGCAAAGAGAAGATGGTTCCTCACTTTTTATCAGTACAATAATTTTTGTTTTGGTATTAGTCACTAAGTACATCAAAGACCTTCATTTTTCCGGAATATGTTCGTTTGACCATCATGATATTTCGGAAAATATTGAATAGATGTGGGTATATTTGTGCAGCGTATTTTCAGCTTTATTTGAACATGGGAATTAAAAGCCAATAATATTAGTCAGAAAAGCTATTGAAACACTTCCAATAGCTGCTAATGGTAATAACATTACCAATATCAACTAAAGCTGTTTTAACACATAAATGATAGAGCTCCAGTGACGGAGCTCGCGGGCGTAGGCACCACCGCATTACCTAATATACTTGCAGCTAAATGGTAGTGTTCAGCACTATCGTGTTCCGGTCAGGTGGTAATGTACGGCCCTGTAATTTCAGGCACAGAGGCATAACACCTTAGGCCTTAGGAGTGGTAACGCATCTACATTTTTACCTCTGGTCATTGTGTGGGTGTCTATAGGCTGCAGTCATCACTTAACATCAATGTGAACTGTATGCTTGTTTGCCACTTTTAAAACAAAAAAAAAAAATCAAACATACCCAAACACTCAATAAACGCGTGCGTTTTACACTCAAATGCGCACAGTCAAATGGACTTGTAAAATATGTTGCCATTTGCATTTCTAATTGCCCAATGCAAATAAATACAAGTTGAAAATGTTAACAGTGGAAGAATAAATTGAATTTGATAAACATATTTTCACTTAAAAGCGTAGTCAGTGTACTGTGATGCAGATATTAAGCCCCTAAATTGAAATATTTATAAATAAATAGGCAAAGCTTCCTCGCTTTTTCTCAGTTTGTGTTTCTTTTTATTCGTTTGTACATAATAATTATTTTCTCAGTTTTTTTTATTAATTTTTAATTATTGATTTTGGTATTGGTAACTTAGTAAGTACATCTATACAAAAAAATGGATTTGTTTTCAAAAACATTTTCATTTCATCTTCATCATGAACATCAAAAATAATTCATTTGATATTTCAGAAAATCTTAAATACAATTGTGCAGTGTATTTTCAGCTTTATTTAAACACTAGCTGTTGCCCGCGGCTTCGCCCGCGTGGATGTCGTTTAAAAAGTAGCCTATATTCTTTCTCAATATCAGCTCTATCTCTGTACCAAATTTAATTAAAATCGGTTCAGTAGTCTGGACGTGAAAATGTAACAGACAGAGTTACTTTCGCATTTATAATATTAAATAGGGATAGGAATTAAAAATCAATAACAGCCATAAAAGCTATTCAAACATTTCCAATAGCTGCTAACGTTAACAACATTATCAATACCAACTAAAGCTACTTTAACACATAAATAAAATCAAACATACCCAAACACTCAATAAACGCGTGCGTTTGCCACTCGAATGCGCACAGTCAAATGAAATATGTTGCCATTTACAATTCTAATTGGCCAATGCAAATAAATACATGTTGGAAATGTGGAAGTGACTAAATTGAATTCGTATCTGTTTTTTTTATGTTATGGAAGTGGCAAACAAGCATGCAGTTCACATTGATGTTAAGTGATGACTGCAGCCCATAGACACCCACACAAAGACCGAGGTCAAAATGCAGATGCGTTACCACTCCTAAGGCCTGAGGTGGTATGCCTCTGTTCCGGTAATTCCAGGGCCGAACATTACCACCTGACCGGAACAGCCCGCGAGCTCCGCCACTGGAGCTCAATACTCAATACTCAATACTCAATATTTATTGCTTTCATTTGTTACAGTAGGTAATTACAATAATTATAATGGTGGTATATTACATTTTTGTTAGAATGTCACAAATGAACCCTATTTGGGTATTGCAATCCATTTAATGCAGGGAGAGCAAACCGATTCATTTTTAAGCATTTATATATTTATATTTTTAGCCAATCATCAGTGTTTTCAAAATATTCTGATAGTTTGTAGAAACATTTTTTGAGGAGATACTCTTTTAATATTTTAATAAAATTTAGGCTATTTTTGGATTCTCTTATATTTCCTGGTAGTTTATTAAAAATTTTAACGCACATAGCATAAGGCCCTGAGTGATATATCTTAAGTTTAGAGGCGGGGATTTCTAACTTGTTTTTTTGGCGTCTTTGATATCGTCGCGGTTGTTCGTCTCGCATATTGAAAGTTTCGGGATATTTTTTTACAAAATTGCATGCTTCTAATATATATATAGATGTCAATGTTAACAAATTATTGCTTATAAAGTGCGGTTTACAAGTGTCTCTATTGTCAATATTAGTCAGGATACGGATGCATTTTTTTTGTAACGTAAAGACGTGGTGAACGTCCAAGCTGTTGCCCCAAAGTAATATTCCATACCTGAGCCACGAGTACGCGGTTAGTGCAGTTTTTTGGTCAGTAGCTTTTCGGAGTTCTTTTAGGGCATATGTAAAACTTGATAGTTTGTTTCTAATTTTTTGTACGTGATTTTTCCATTTAATGTTTGTATCAATTTCTAGTCCTAATAAGGTAAACGTGTCAACACATTCAATATTTGAATTTTTATATATAAAGTTAATGTCAAGTGGGGCTTTTTGGTGAGGTTTATATTGCATTAATTTTGTTTTATTAAAATTTATTTCAAGATTATGGTCATTCATCCAATTTATTATATTATTAAATATGTCAGTAAGGTCATTATTTAAATTGTCAATGTTATTACAAGATGTCAAGAGGGAAATATCGTCAGCAAATAGAACACAGAAATTGTTAATAATTTTTGGAAGGTCATTTATATACAGTAAAAATAAGATACATCCTAAAACGCTGCCTTGCGGGATTGAATTATTTATGTCAATAGTATTAGATCTAGTCATTGTAATTATACCGGTTTCGGAGTCAAAGTATTCTAATTCTACAATTTGCAATCGATTTTTAAGGTATGAACTGAACCAGCTCTACTACCAGTTTCTCTTAAAAACGTTGTATACCATGTATACATATATGCATAACAAATAATAAGAATTATTATTGATAAATTATTTGCAGCTGAATAAAAAATGTCTATAAATAAATAGGTACGCAAAGACAAATCCATGCCTTTTAGTCACTTTGTTAAATTTATTTTACTAAACTTGGCCCTGTAATTTCCGGCACAGAGGCATAACACCTTAGGCCTCAGGAGTGGTAACGCATCTGCATTTTGACCTTGGTCTTCATGTGGGTGTCTATAGGCTGCAGTCATCACTTAACATCAATATGAACTGCATGCTTGTTTGCCACGCCCATTACATAAAAAAAAAAAACTTTCGTTGGTCACCTTTTTTGATTGATCACAAGCTTAAGTTTTTTTTTTTTTTTTTTTTTCAATTCAATAACATGTCTCGTGTATCTACCGGGAAATCAAAATATCGCAAAAAAAAACATTTATGTGTATTTTACTCTGATCAAATGTTTTTCTTGTTCTGTTTGATACCTTTACGAGCTATAATTTAATGAATAAACATATAAAAACACGAGTAACAAGACTAACAAGTAAGTTAAATAAAGACCTCATTTACTCATATAATAATATACATTTTGTTTAGGTTTGCGCTGCCATACCGCTGAACCGATTTACAAGGAATTTTAAATATGAAGATCATCACTCCAGCCAAAGAATGGGCAGTCCACTGCCGGACAAAGCCTTCCCCAAATTTTTACGCTTACAACAGTGTTATGCGGGGAGCTTGCCTCTGCCTACCCCTTCGGGGATTACAGGCGTGAAGTTACGTTTTTTTCCTATTCATTCATTATATCAAAATATTATTATCTTCATATTGGGACCGCCTTATCACATGCCAAGCATGGCGATTATGGCATATTCTCCCCTTATTAGGGGTAATGAGGGGAAAATATGCCATAATCGCCATGCTTGAAAAATATTGGAAAAAAACCTAACTTCACGCCTGTAATCCCCGAAGGGGTAGGCAGAGGTAAATGCATACCCATGCAAACACCCACGACTTACCGACGGTTACGTTTTGGCCCATGTAACAGGTGGCGAACCTGTTGCCATTTCCGGGCACATTACCAAGCTCCGAGGTACTGGAAAACTTCCAGACAATGGAAAAATCCCAATAGAACCAGAGTATAATAATAAAGCCCATTTATTTGCAATCTACAAAAGTTGTAAGATGTGTTAATATTACAAAACAAATAAACGCTAACTATATCAAGATTGTTTTTTTTTATTTCTTTATTCTATTTATTTTTTACACTTTTCTATTAGTAACCCCTATTTTTTTATAGCGGTATTGGTTAATTTAAGTAAGCGATACGAAGTTCATCGGGACAGCTAGCATCTCTTATATTTGCGCGAAATACAATATTCATACATAAATAAATTAACAACCGGCAACATTAATCTTGGACGTTGCTAAACTTAAAATTGTATTCAGTACACCGCAATGCGACTATTATACCGCCAACTTCCATATATTAGACCACATCCAGATTAAAATGGCACCTGGCATTCTATGAGAGATTTGGCTAGTCGCCTACATTTGACTTATTAGCGGGGACGGTGAAGGGTCCAGGTAAACTAGCCACTAGTCTCCTTGTTGAACGAGCACTGGAAATTAGAGAGGAATCCCAGGAAGAACTTCGGGCTTGCAACGGATTTCGCGCTATCGCAAACATGGACGTTGAGACGGAAATTAGTATGCACGTATGTTGGACTATATATGAGGGTGATAAGGATTGCTCGGAGGCTAATGGGGTCATTAAGGTTAAAACGTCCCTGGCATTGCGAATAGCGGTTTGATGGTTGAAATGGATGTAATCATCTATTTTGACGGTAATTTATCTTGTATTTTTTGCTGTTGTTATGCGTGCTTGTACACGTGTAAACGTTGGCATTGATTATATTGTGTTTTCTTATGTAATGGAAGTGGCAAACAAGCATGCAGTTCACATTGATGTGAAGTGATGATTGCAGCCTATAGACACCCACACAAAGACCAAGGTCAAAATGCAGATGCGTTACCACTCCTGAGGCCTAAGGTGTTATGCCTCTGTGCCGGAAATTACAGCGTCGTACTAATGACCTTGCCCGACGACCCTGTAATTGACCACCTGACCGGAAAACGCTAGTGCTGAACATTGCCATTTAGAGGCAAATATATTAGGTAATGCGGTGGTGCCTACGCCCGTGAGCTCCGTCACTAAAGCTCTACTACCAGTAAAAAAACTTACAACTAAGGGCACTCCCCTTGGGATTGTAAGGTTTTTTTCCAGTAGTTCAGTACAATAGGTCAATGCATGTAGAAGAAAAACCGGCTTACCTATCCGGTGTAGCTAGAGCGAGGTTGGGCGCAGGGTACGCGCCGTCAGCCGCGCAGATGACGTTGACTGTGTCGTCATCACTCTTGTTCTGGATCAGACGAAAGTTGGTCTCTGGTGCTGTAACATATTCACTGTGAGTGAAGGGAATAAAACATTTCAAATGTAGGGAAACATTTTTTTATGTAATGGAAGTGGCAAACAAGCGTGCAGTTCACATTGATGTTAAGTGATAACTGCAGCCTATAGACACCCACACAAAGACCAAGGTCAAAATGCAGATGCGTTACCACTCCTGAGGCCTTAAATGTTATGTCTCTGTACCGGAAATTAGAGGGCATTTATGTGGTTGTTTTCCCGTAGTAAAATGGTTTCATCTTGGTAGTTTAGAAAGAAGAAAAAAGAAAGAAGGAAACAAAAAATATGTTTATAATATATTTACACTGTTACAAATAAACGAAATCTGTTAATTCTGATCAAAATCTTTAAGGTATGTCAGGACCGGGATATCTGGCGCTCTATACTCTCTGACTCCGCTAGGGACCTGGTGTGAAGATACATTTATTATTGTGATATCAATTCTGACAAAATCTTTAAATAAAAAGCGGTCAAGTGCCAGTCGGACTCACTAGTGAGTTATAAATGGTAATAAATTACCAAGTTATATTTTACACTTTTAGAAAACATAATGATTATCTCATTATATACAAAGAGTATCTCATTCAAACAATTTAGTCGAAAGCTTACAGAATACAATGTACCTTCTGAGTTTCAAGAAGGCGTGAAGATACATACATACATACAAGTAGATACGCGATTCTTATATTTTCGGAGTAAAACGACTGTGTCTTACAGACGGATGGACAGACCGACAGGCTCATATCTGAATGACCGAATTTCAAAATTAAATGTTTTGGTCATCCATAAGACCCCGTTTTTAGCAATTTGACTATGGAACCCTAAAACCGTTTGTCCATGATATCCATTAACGTCAGTATTATTGTTGATCAGTAGGAAATTCATCTCCGGTCCGGGTAATATGATACCGACTAAATGTTGGTGTGTGGTACAAAGACAGATTTTTTGAGGAAAATATTCTATATTTAAAATAGATATGCCATTTTTTGAGTTAAGCTAATATATAACTAAATAACAAAATGGCCGAGATGACTGTTTGATTCGAAGGGTCGCGGGTTCGATCCCCGCACCGGGACAAATATTTGTATGGCCTACAGATATTTTTTTCGGGTCTGTGTGTTTGTGTATGTGTTGTATTTGTACAACGGCATCCTCAACACAGGTTTATACCTACTGCGGGCTGTGTATTTTATTTTATTTATTTTCTTATCTTATTTTCCAATGAAAATAAATTTAATTTCAATGAATTAAGGTGGTGGTTGGTACGTTAATATAAAAAAAATAATATGCCTCTTACAAACAAGTGTTGTACATATTTATTTATATAATATCATAGTACAGATTTCGAAAACCGCTGTCGCGTGAATCTTGGACCATAAGCATAGTTGACTTTTTTACCCACGCGTTTATGCCTCTACACGTAGCTTTTATGACGGCACTTTATGGTAAGAAGTTTAACTCGTGTTAGCTAATAACCTGTTAGCACTCACTGGCCAAATGCAAAATTGTTTTTCTAAGCTCTTTTCAAGGCATTTTTATGTACTTTGAAGCGTACCTTTTTGGCCTCTGTATGTATTAATTTTAGAAATTGTGTTGTCTTCTCTCTGTTAACTACGTTTTATGTCTGTTTTATGTGTCTCGCTGTGTGTCAAAATAAATGTTTCTTTCTTTCTTCTTTACCTAATAATACGTTTTTTATGATCTAGCTTAGAATATATTTTCCGCCCTACATTTTAAGTGGTTGCTACAGCGCCGATTAGATATTCAATTTGAATTCTTCAATAAAAAAAAGCATTTTGTTTATTATCTGAATATTACAATAATTAACAATTGACACAAGACGTAATTTCTTGTTTATTTTTGGGTACCCACACAATTCGTCCCATAACCACATGGTTGACTGTCAGAGAATCCATAGTGTTATTAGGGCCGCCACATGTCGTCGTTGATTCGTTGCGCGCGCTAGCGCGCGGCGCGGTATAGGCTTCGAGGCACGTGCCCCTTTGCCTCGGCATCTTCTGCTCCCATAACCATAATAATGAGAGCGGCGTCTTGTCTGGGTGGCGCAGTGGTAAGCGCCGCGTCGCCGATTACGGCGCAGCGACGGAGTAGGCGCCTCCCAAGTGTGGTGATGCCGTGATGACAGCGGTGCCGCGGCGGTTGGTGTTGCGGCGGCGGGGGTGTCGTCACGGCGCGAGGTGGCGTCGCTGCGGCGGCTTCCGTCGCCCAGCGTCGAGTTTTGGGAAGCCAACAGGGGCGAGCATCCACCACTTCAGTGGCAACGCCCGCAGATATTGCGTGATCGTAGCCCGGACCGTAGTCGGACCCGCGACCGCATCCCCGATGAAAGCCCCCACGTCCGGGAATCGAACCCGGGTCGGGCAGGTTACGTGACATCGTCACAGAGCTCTACATCTAATGGCGAGCCCGGCCGAGCTCGGCTCACTAACGTATCGGATCACGATTCGGGATCGGGGCTCGGACATACGTCGGCGTCCCGGGGTGTCCGGGTTGATACCACGGAGAGGATTTCGCGCGGGAGTGCCCTCCCGTCAGGCGGCCTGCTATGTAGTGGGGCAAATCCGTGGAGGTGTCCGTGAGGTCCATTTTCCGCACGATAGTACATACCGCGCGCGAGACGGACCACGAACTCCTGCACGGATTCTACACGCAAGTCCCGTGAGATGACGTCATTTCTGACGTACCTCCCCGCGTTGGTTATCAAGCGTAGACACACGTTTTGCTGTACCTGAAGGCGACGTCGCTGCGTAGTGGAGCACAAGGCGTACCACGCTGGTGCAGCGTACGTCAACCTAGTTCGAATGTAGGTGTTGTAGATCCGCAGCTTGGTGCTCAACGGCAGCCTCGACTGCAGTACCGGACGTAGCATCGCTCGAGCAGCCGCCGCCTGGCGCACCGCGTTATCCACGGTGGGCACCATGCGCAGCGCTCTGTCGATGGTACACCCAAGGTACTTCACCGACGGCTGCCATAGGACCTCTTGGCCGCGGTGCCGTAAAGGTGGTAGTCGGTAGCGGAGTGTTCGCGTTGCGAAAGCAGCCGTCTTACCCACATTGACGGCCATCCGCCACTTATCGAACCACTCCGGCAATCTATTCAGCAAACGTTGCATTTGCTAGTATGCAAAATGCAACTGGGGCGCCGACGTAAAGTAAGCGCTGTCGTCGGCAAACAGGGCAGCATTACATCCCTTTCTCCTTCGCGTAGATGTTCGCGCAAAGTGGGGATGTCGTCTGTATACGCCGCATATAGCGACGGCGACAGACAGCTGCCCTGTGGTACTCCTGCACGGATCGGATGGTGCGGCGATTCCTCCCCATCAATCGAGACGTAGAACCGCCTGCCCTCCAGGAAGCTAGCCACCACCCTGTGTAAGGCGGGGTGCAGTGTATCTAATTTCGCCAAGAGTCCAACATACCACACCCGGTCGAAGGCTTTCTCGATATCGAGAATGCTATATGTACAATGTGCATAAAAGTATAAATTAATAAATAAATAATGTGATTTTATACCCTAGGACACGCATTTAACTAATAAAATATACTTATCATTCTAACTTCCTTTTGCACAAACAACAAAAAAATCTTCAAAACTCTCGACTGACATCAACACAACTTATGAATTTTCCAACGTTTTAGAAACAGTGTAGCAAAACGTCGGTTGTCATGCGGATGACGATAAGCTTCCCGTTTCCGAAGCCGCATGAATGTGGAACGTAAAAAGAGATGTGGAACGGATAGCAGATGCTGCTTACTAAGACCTTAAAAAACATTTGTGGTGCAAGTGACCAGCGAATGCTTTTGGCGCGATCAAAAGGAGTGCAAAATGCGGCCGCTCTGATAAGCGGGTTCGGGCGGTGTCTTGCGGTGTTAAAATATATTATGGATGCTTTTTTCATGAACTGCCGTATATCGACATGAAGATAAAATAATTGCTTTTTTAGTCACATTGCCTTAAATTTAATCGCTATTTGTAATTAATCACGCACAGAAAGTGTACACAAATTTTAAGGAAACCAAAAAAATGTACAGAAAAATCTGCTTTAGACGGATTTGGCTTCGATTCGATTACTGGAACGGATTAAAGTGGATTGTGGACTACCGCTAAGCTGCAGAGACTAATACACCTAACACCTCTTAACCCTAAATCTATTTTAACAATACGTCAATAGTAATAGTTTAATATAAGTCTTCACTAGAAAATACTGCTTTTAGAGTTCCATATCACACACACAGGACCACTTATTCGTCTGTGTTCATCTGTTACCGATGGAATTGAAATTTATTTTTCAAAAAATGAACATGGACCTTAATTTTAATGAGTGTTATTTTATAAATTTGATTATTTTTAAAGTTTTACAAATTTCTTAACGAAAATATATGTTTCAAGACTCGGACAACTGGAAGGATAATGGCTGCAAGTCTTAATTTTAGTTGTAGTTTAGTCCTTTACTGTACATTTTAGTTACCTGGACTTACCCCGAAAATAACAATTGCAGAGGCAAGCCACGTAGCCTCGCAATTGTTATTTTCGCAAGTGGTGGCAATGCATCTGTATTTTGACCTTTGGTTTTGTGTAGATGTCCATATGCTGCTATTCACTTACCATCAATGTAAACTGCAAGCTTGTTTGCTGAAATAATACGTAATTATTTATTCAAATATAATATTTAAATAATTTTCCATTTTAGATATTTCAAATGTTAATTTATTTATTTTTTAAGGTTTGATTAAAGTAATAAAATAAAATATTAAATATTTCCTACATCGCTAGTTTCTTTTATTTGGCCCACACCACAATGCGGTATAGAACGGTTGTAGGTTCCTGTCATGTGGGAAGTAAACGCTTTACGGAGAGCGAAATATGAAATCCGGCATTCGACTAACTTTGCCATGCACTGGCATAGTTTTTCGGCATACGTGATCGGGGAATTTGGAAGTTGATGGGTAAAGTGACTTCGCTTTGCGAAGTTTAATACGTACGCTACGGGCTACGGTTTAATGCAAATATTTTATGTATTTTTAGCAAATAATGTTTTTATTTGTTCATTTAATTATAAGGATTTTAAATACACCTCTATGACTTTTTAATGCTATGTGCTAATATGCTATAAACTTTGTTTTTTTTTTCAATAGTTTTTATTTTCTAAAATACCGGTCAAATGTGTGTCGGGTCACACGCAGTGTAGGGTTCCGTAGGTTTTAGGTTTGATAATGTAACGCGGTGATATATATTTTTGGTCTGTATTTACACATATACATTTTTATATATAAGAAGAAGAAGATTACACCAACATAAAAGTTCGGTTGCATCAAAATATTTGTTAGTTATGGATTTTGTCTAATTTAACAACGACATTTACTTTAGCAATGACTGCGAAATGCGTTGCACCAAGGAATTTTTTATCTGAGAAAGTTATCTGGATTGACAGATTCCCTTATCATCTGACAGATAATTTTGACGTTAACTTTAATCATAACCAACGCAGCTTGGCCTGCTACGATTAACAGTTAAAGTAATTACGTGTTTTAACAATTTTCAAATAGTGCAACTAATGCTTCCATGGCCGGTATTTTAACAAAGTTAAAATTGAAGTAAGATGGTTTTACCCAGCCTACGGTTCGGTTGTACTAACATATTTGTTAAAGTTTAAGTTAAAGTAAAAATTTGTTACAGTTAGGGAAGGACGTAAAATTTCACGATAAATTTAACTACAAATACACACATACAATACATTTTGGTGCAACCGAACCTTAGTTTTGTATTACCTAATTGATGTAACAAATAAAGATTCATACTTGACGACCCGGTGAGTCCAGCGGTGTGAGATGACCGTTTGATTCGAAGGGTCGCGGGTTCGATCCCCGCACCGGGACAAATATTTGTATGGCCTACAGATATTTGTTTCGGGTCTGGGTGTTTGTGTATGTGTTGTTTGTGTACAACGGCACCCACGACACAGGTTTATTTATACCTACTGTGGGGCTGTGAGTGTAAGCGTTTTTTTTTATTTTTTTTTTTTTATTTTTATTTTATACTCACCAAAAATAGTCATAGGTTTCGTCTTAAAATCTTCATCCATAAACGTGGACACAACACAAGTATAATTACCAGAAATGTCTGTACCGAGTTTCATAATACGCATTGCTCGATGCATAGTCAATGGATCGTTAGACATTTTATACGACAAGTCCACTCGGCCCCTCAATACACCCATGTCTTGAGGTTTCTGCGGCGCTATCCACTGGTACACCGGCCGCGCTTTGCTCTTGAAGAACCACTTCACGACCAGTCCCCTCGTGTCGTTGCCGTATGTGTAGTCACAGTCTAATAACACAGAGTCTTGCACACCGTATTGTATTATCTCTGGCACTACCACTTTTGTTATCTTCACTGCGTTTAGTTCTGTAACAAAGAAAGATATTTTATTTTAAATATTTTTGTTGTTTTTATGTAATGGAAGTGGCAAACAAGTATGTAGTTCACATTGATGTTAAGTGATGACTGCAGCCTATAGACACTTACAAAGATCAAGGTCAAAATGTATGTATGTATGTATGTATGTATCTTCACGACAGGTCCCTAACGGGGTAGGCAGAGAGTAGGGCGCCAGATATGTCAAAATGTAGATGCGTTACCACTCCTGAGGCCTAAGGTGTAATGCCTCTGTGTCGGAAATTACAGGGCCGTACATTACCACCTGACCGGAACGCGATAGTGCTGAACACTACCATTTAGCGGCAAGTATATTAGGTAATGCGGTGGTGACTACGCCCGCGAGCTCCGTCACTGAAGCTCTACCACCAAATATGTTTCACTAGCATGTGTTATTGCGAAAAATAATATAAAAACAAAGATAGAGTTAATTAGCACTTTTTCCAGTAGCGTAGAATACTAGATATGTATGATAATATATCCAACATTTAGCTCTTGGATTATGCTGTGGTTCATGTAGGTAAGGGAAAGAAAGGCTACCGGGTACCGACTCCAAAATAAATAATTAGCACGTCTCGAAATTTTTCCTGTTAGATGACTTGTAGGTATGACATAATTTTAATTTTCTTAGCTTTTCGCGAGCTACTTACTTACTTAATGATATAAAACTAGCAGCTCAACGAAGCGAAATGAAAAGAGACCAAAACCAATCTATATTAAATAGATATAAAATTTGTTTTTTTCTTAAGTTATAAGAAAACAAATAACACGATACGGATGTACACAAAACGTCGCAAATGAATAAATGTTTTCTGTTCACAATTCAAAAACACATTAAAAAACGTAAAAGTTTAGGTCTCGCATATTATAGAGACACCAACATTTAAACAATACGGTACTGTTGGGAACATATTTTTTGTAGTAATAAAAAAATTGTAACGGCACGTGTCACGAACGGCTTGCACCGCTCGCACGAGCGGTGAATCGTGGATCATTCCAGTCAAATGAACTCGATGTCATCTGTGAACTTTGCGAGACTAATCAACAGGAAAAATTTGAAACAATATGATATTTCTTTTACTGAGTATCTGATAGTATTACTTTTGTGTAAAAACCAGCCGAGTGTGAGTCAAGACTTAGAATCAGATTCAGAAATATTATTCAGGGCGTCCACACAAAACTGTGATGAGATGCGATACGAATTGCTGCAATGTGAATTCGTCATGTTGAAAGTATGGTGAACTGAATCGCATCGCAGCAATTCGCATCGCAAATATCTGCGATGCGGCGTCGCGTCGCATTACCTCGCAGTTTTGTGTAGTCAGGGAGACAAGCACCACTTACGAAACGTCAAAACAAACAAAATTAAATAAAGCGAGTAACAATTGATATACCCACATGTCAATTTACAAACTTAATAAAATATATAATGAAGAATATCACTAAGATAAAATTAAATAAAATATGTCGGTAAGTATATCAAATGTCTCATTTCCCATTTAACAAATTTAGCAAAAGGTGTTTTTTGAGTTATTTATACCATTACATTTTTTTTGCTTTTATTATCGACAATAGATGAATGTTTTAAAACACAACTTACCGGTAGTCGATAGAAGCCACCTAATGAGGTGAAATTGTATATAATTTATTGTTGGGCGTAGTATTTTCAGAGGCTAATGTTCCGACTTTAAAATTGTGTTAATGTTGGAAATAATATAGGTATACATATTTAGAAATGTCATGGCTGTTATTCATCACGTATTTATTACGCTTAAGAACGGATAGAGGTCAAATACATACAGTTTCTACTTACACAAATATGTAATCTATATCTAAACTTATAATAAAACTTTAGAAGCGTTAATTCTGTACATTAAAAATATTGAAAAAATAAATACAGGGGATGTTACTAGATCGATACCGAACACAAATATGTGATTAGAAAATTTGTTTTTTCACAAAAATTTCCACGGGTAGGTAGCTGATGTCATAAGGAGTAACTTGAGCTACTTTTATCTCCATACAACCATACATACATACATACCCACATACAAATAAATAGAATTTGAGTGTCTCCGATACTAAACAATCATATTTTTTCTCACGTGGACAAAGTCGCGGGCACAGCTTGTTGAAAATAGAATTAAATTGTTCTGATTATACTCTTGGCAAGCACAAGCACACAGAAGATGAAATTTCAACGTTTATAATTCCTGTGTTCCTATCATTACTATTTTAGTGAGATAATATCAAAGCCTATTCTTATAAGATACATGTAGGTTAAGTTCTACAACTTTTTCAGGTTGAAAACCATGTCATTTCTTTTGCCACGACGCATCTTTCACATAAAGTGGAACAACGTTCTATTCTTACTAGCTAACAAAGCGCCACATAACTACTGTAGTATTACATCGCCAGCACTTCAAATCCGTTGAAATCCTCGGACAGAATTCTCCAGAGAGCACTTGCAGTCTTCATATCTGCTAACGAGGTGTAGCCCTGTCACATTTGAATGAACCCGGCTGCGGGTCAGCTGACTTGAATACAATCAGATTGTATCGCTGAGATGGTTTGTGTCGAGTGAGCATTATGAGGTGAAGTAGAACTGCCGCTTAGAATTTGAAGATATATTATGTTGACACTATTCTGTTCCACTATTTTTTATGTTACGAAAGTGAACTGATCTCATGAAAAACACAAGCATAAGGTTCCAGGAAATATTTTCATTTTGATAATTAGGGCAATGCGTTTCCATTGTGTACCGTCTTCCACTAATCGTATTTGTATTATTGTGGTGACTTAATATCAAAATATTACATGATATCTAAAGTTGCATATACATAGATCAAGTTCTAATGCATTTCGTATTTTACCAACAAAACCTCATCATTTCTTTTACCTCGACGCTTCCCCTTCCGTGTTTACCTAAAGTGGAACAACGTTCTATTTTTCTAACAAAGCGCCACATAACTGCCGTAGTATTACATCGCCAGCACTTCAAATCCGTTGAAATCTTCGGACAGAATTCTCCAGAGAGCACTTGCAGTCTTCATATCTGCTAACGAGGTGTGGCCCTGTCACATTTGAATGAACCCGGCTGCGGGTCAGCTGACTTGAATACAATCAGATCGCTGAGATGGTTTGTGTCGAGTGAGCATTATGAGGTGAAGTAGAACTGCCGCTTAGAATTTGAAGATATATTATGTTGACACTATTCTGTTCCACTATTTTTTATGTTACGAAAGTGAACTGATCTCATGAAAAACACAAGCATAAGGTTCCAGGAAATATTTTCATTTTGATAATTAGGGCAATGCGTTTCCATTGTGTACCGTCTTCCACTATTCGTATTTGTATTATTGTGGTGACTTAATATCAAAATATTACATGATATCTAAAGTTGCATATACATAGATCAAGTTTTAATGCATTTCGTATTTTACCAACAAAACCTCATCATTTCTTTTACCTCGACGCTTCCCCTTCCGTGTTTACCTAAAGTGGAATAACGTTCTATTTTTCTAACAAAGCGCCACATAACTGCCGTAGTATTACATCGCCAACACTGCAAATCCGTTGAAATCTTCGGACAGAATTCTCTGGAGAGCACTTGCAGTCTTCAAATCTGCTAACGAGGTGTGTACCTGTCATATTTGAATGAACCTGGTTGCGGGTCAGCTGACTTGAATACATTTGGATCGCTGAGATGGTTTGTGTCGAGTGAGTATTTTGAAGCGGAAGTAGAAAGGCCGCTTAGAACTTGAAGATATATTAAATTGACACGGTTGTGTTCCCTTATTTTATTGTAATAAGAGTAGAAGTGAAGCGCGCATGGCCCAGTGGCTGGTGTAGATCGTAAGCGATCTGCTCGGTTAAGCACTACGGGCGCGGTCGGGTAGTGTGATGGGTGACCGCTAGTGGCAAATTGAATGCGCGTTTCCGTGCTTCGGAGGGCACGTTAAGCCGTCGGTCCTGGTTGCTATCGATGGATAGCAGTCGTTAAACCTTGTCGGAGGCCTTATGGGCGGTTTGAAAACATCCGACAGTGGGTTGGCCACTAACCCACCCACCTACACCAATCCGCATTGGAACAGCGTGGTGGAGTAAGCTCCAGGCCTCCCCCCAAAAAGAGGAGAGACTCGTGCCCAGCAGTGGGACGTATAATGGGTTGCCATTATTATGAGAGTAGAAAACCACTACCGTCTCCCAATTACCCAATAGAATCGCATTGCCATAAATATTAAAATGAAAATATTCCCTGGAACTTTATGCTTGTATTTTTCATGTGATCAGTTCACTTTCATAACATAAAAAATAGTGGTTTTCTACTCTTATAATCCACTGTTCGTATTTATTTTCTTTTTGTGCCTTTATATCAAACAATTACATGTCCTCTAAAGTTGCATATTATATTTCATGTATAATGCATTTCCTATTCACAAGGAAAACCACCTCATTTATTTTACCCTAATGCATCTTCCGCGTTTCGCCAAAAGTGGAACAACGTTCTATTTTTTACTAGCTAACAAAGCGCCACATCACACCCGTAGCACTACATCGCCAACACTGCGAATTCGTTGAAATATTTGGACAGAAATCTCTAGAGAGCACTAGCAGTCCTTAAACCTGCTAAAGAAGTATCCCATGTTACATTTTGATGAACTCGATTGCGGATCAGCTGACATTCTGAATACATTCAGATCGTCCGAGTTTGTTTTGTGTTCCATTGGCATTGTCAGGGGAAAGCGGAACTTAAAGAATTATTGTACTATTTATTTTCGCAAAAACACATGCGAGTAAACTTTTGAAATTAAAGAAAAAAACGGAAAGAAAAATTTGTTTTTTTCTTTAATTTTTAAATAATTATTAAGCAGATGTGATAGTGGTCTATTAAGTCATCAATAGGCTCTAAATTAAACGTATCTGGCGAATATCAGGCCTTTAAATGCTTGGTTTTCTGATTAAGACTTCTTCGTCTTATCCTCCGAAAATAAACTTAATGTTGATAAAGAATCCGTCACAAAAACAATGATTAGCATCAAAAATACAGAAGTAATTGATAAATAATAAAAATAATGATGTCAGTCAAACGTTTATACAATACTGTATGTCATGCGTATGAATAACATAGTATTTTGATATTCATTCTCGAGAAAATACGAATTTAATAGTGAAAATGTTTTGACAAGAACTGAAACAACATTGGGAACTGAAAAAAAATACAAGTCAAGTAATGTTAGACGTACAGAAACAACTTTATATGGGGAATGTGAGAAGTCGTATTATTTTTTAATTTGATTCTGTTACCCTTCCGAACCTGCCTCTCGGTGGTATTTATTTTTCATATGACGCACTGAACACGCGTAAACGGTATGGGGTGTGGTAGTGAACATTCAAATGGTGATTCATAAATAATTTCCAGTACAGAGCCAATAAAGTTTTAAGGTTTTATGATTGAATATGCAACGAACGGACTGTATTACCAAAGTTACACTGTGCATTTATGGGTTAAATAGCTATATTTTTGGAATTCTTAAAGTACCTACATTTAGGTTGACACTTGAAATATTCACCTGACGTATATATTGTGTTTACTTTAATAATAATAATAATAATGTGTTGCCCCCCGTCGACCATCGGGTTGGCTGTTTGGGGGGCCCACCAAGGAGAGGCGAGTCACCACCTGCCTAAAGTAGGATTCGATAATGTGAGATGTTGAATATAGGCAGGTGCTGGATCTCACTCCATAGGCCCAGCCAGCTAGTCCCCCCAGTTCACCCACATAGCCCAAAGTTTGGCGAATCACTTATCATTACAATAGTTCCATTATATTCTGCGGGGTCTGTCTGTGTCTGTATTGACTATTGATGCAGCCAGAGAGAGGTCCCGCCGAATGTAACGCATTACAAAGTAGATCAAAATTCTCGAAAGGGCCTCTACGTGTTGGACCTCCCATGTCCCCGCGCAAGCCTGACAAAGGTCCGGGGTTCAAATTGGATCCCGTGCTGATGAGAGACATAATAATGTTTTTGTGTTCTCCACAAAATTTCTTTACAAAACTTTTTTTTTTTCTTAAATAATTACAATGTTATTGTGGAGACAGGAGTGCCCAAACTAGGTAAGCCCTGTGCTATGGGTCTCCTCCCCGCAAGTTATCCTTTGTATTTAACACAAAAGCTTAGATTAATATATAACATAACATAACTTATGGTACTATAATATCTACTAGAGGTGTAGTTTATTATTAGTAGTATATTTATCTGAAGTATCACATTCAGAGTGTGTGTGTGTGTGGTGTGTGTGTGTGTGTGTGTGTGTGTGTGTGTGTGTGTGTGTGTGTGTGTGTGTGTGTGTGTGTGTGTGTGGTGTGTGTGTGCGTGTGTGCGCGTGTGTGTGTGTGTGTGTGTGGTGTGTGTGTGGTTGTGTGTGTGTTATGTGTATGGAGTGTGTAATAATCTATCATATATAATAATAACGTATCAGTTGTTATTCGCTTTAATTTTTTATTTTGTATCTTTACCTATCAACAGCAAGATCTATTATTTCCGAGTGATTAAATTATTTTTTGAGTTAGTAGTATATTTATCTGAAGTATCACATTCAGAGTGTGTGTGTGTGTGTGTGTGTGTGTGTGTGTGTGTATGTGGTGTGTGTGTGTGTGGTTGTGTGTGTGTTATGTGTATGGAGTGTGTAATAATATATCATATATAATAATAACGTATCAGTTGTTATTCGCTTTAATTTTTTATTTTGTATCTTGACCTATCACAAGCAAGATCTATTATTTCCGAGTGATTAAATATTTTTTTGAGTTTGAGTTTATAGTTGTCATATATTTTTTTTATAAGTACCATAATTTCGTTGGGTCCTGATGGATGGATGGTACAAGGGCCAAACTAGCATATTGTCCATTTTGACTTTTTTATGGTAAACGCATCTTATCGATATAATGAATCATGTGAGCTTTAAATAACAAAAGATTTCTGCATAGAAACACGATATTTTATGACAGTATAATGGCATATTATCAAATATTACTAGCTGTTGCCCGCGGCTTCGCCCGCGTGTATGTGGTTTTATATATAATTTTTTCCTAAGTTTGCTGTGAGGTTACTCACGAAGCGCGAGACCTTTCCAACGAATGCAAAACCGTGAAAATCGGTTCGTGCGTTCTGGAGTTATAGCGTCAGGAAGGAAAACCCGACTTATTTTTATATGTATTAGAATCATCATCACTCTAGCTGAAAGACATTTACAGCTGGACAAAGCCTTCCCCATGGACGCCCACAACAGTGTTGTAAGTCATTGGGGGAGAATATGTCATAATCGCCACGTTTAGCAGGCGGATTGGCGATCGCAGTGTCGGTTTGGTCGGTTTTATCGAAAGAACGAGAATTTCAACTTTAAAATAAAATTAGTTTCACTTTCAGACTACGTTCAATTTGAAAAATATCAAGGAGTATATTAACTGTGCAAAAA
Organism: Macrosoma leucophasiata; assembly: GCA_036365455.1. Lineage (NCBI taxonomy): Eukaryota > Metazoa > Arthropoda > Insecta > Lepidoptera > Hedylidae > Macrosoma > Macrosoma leucophasiata. The sequence goes on along the minus strand of JAWQUS010000014.1, from coordinate 3,436,699 downwards.
TACGTAACAAACTAAAACCTTGATTTCACCACTGATTTAAAAAAGTTTACGGCTTAGGTATTGAAAGAAAGACACAGCGGTGTCATACCTACGCTATATTGGAACTAATGAATTAAGTTCTCAGTCCTGTAAAAAAGTGACAAGCATTATGTATAACAAGGCATTCTCGTTTACATTCGCAAAAATGGCAATGAAGCGCACATGTCCTCGCGGCTGGTGTAGATCGCAAGCGATCTACTCGGTTATGCGATACGGGCGTGGTCGGGTGTGTGAAGTGTGACCGTTAGTGGCAAATTAAAATGCGCGTTTCCGTGCTTCGGAGAGCACGTTAAGCCGTCGGTCCCGGTTGCTATCGATAGATAGCAGTCGTTAAACCTTGTCCGAGGCCTTATGGCCACTAACCCGTATTTCTACTAACCCGCATTGGAGCAGCGTGGTGGAGTGAGCTGCAGGCCTCCCCCCAAAAAGGGGAGGGACTCGTGCCCAGCAGTGGGACGTATAATGGGTTACATTCGTAAATAAGTATAACAGAAATCAAATAAAGAACTTAATATTTACACTGCGAATAATGTACGAGTACATAAATGTTACCCTCACAAGCATAATCATTGCTACGATTTTGGTTTCATTTACACAAACTTAATGCAATCATAACAAACCCTCAAACTTGTCTTACAGCATTAACAATGCTAGTATTCGATTGGTCACGACAAGGTCATTTCGCCGAGCGACACGGAAACGTCCAATACGCGTCCAAAACGCGCTGTGGTGGACCATATATAAGCCCAGCCTACGGTCCACCACATTATTATACGTAGCGTTTACGTAAATAAAAATTTCGAACACCAGCCACGTATTTTCAAATGGAGTGTAAATACCAGCTTAAAATATTCTAGATTAACATTGGAATCGACCTAATCCCAAGTTTGTGCTACATTTCCCAAAGACCCGGACCAAAGGGTCTGAATATATTGTTTCCCAGAGACCTGTGTGCTGCCCCTCGGCTATTAATTACAGACTTTACCAGACCTTACTATTTTTTTATTAAAGAGGAATGAGAAATAAAATGATAAGAAATAATAATGATTTAATTGTAATTACATACTACCTATATGTGCTATTTACTAATATGTTTGAAGTCGGAGCCAAGCCAAAATCACTAAAGTAGGCATTTCATTAAAACGTAACTTCACGCCTGTAATCCCCGAAGGGGTAGGCAGAGGTAAATGCATGAATTCAAGCATACATTCAAACACCCACGATTCGCCGGTTACGTTTTGTTCATTGTATTAATTTGCTCGTATTCTTATTTAGGTAATCAAAATATAATTTGGGGAAAAAGTCTTTTCGCATTATAGTATGTATGAACTTTTAATAAAATCTTTTTGGCTGTAGTATTTGTATCTGGCTGGTTTTGGTATCATTGAAAGCTAAAATTTTAAAGAACATAATTTCTAAATTCAAATTAGGCAAATGTGTGATTTTCATTTGTTTTTCGTACTGTCAAGATGAGTGAATCTAATGAAGAAATTCGATACATTTTAAAATTTTACTACAAAAAAGGTAAAAATGCAACGCAAGCCGCAAAAAAAATTTGCGATGTTTATGGACCTAGTGCAGTGTCTGTGAGAGTAGCATAAATTTAAGCAAGTATTTTTCCTTCAAAGAATTTCAAATTAGGCAAGTGTGTGATTTTCATTTGTTTTTCGTACTGTCAAGATGAGTGAATCTAATGAAGAAATTCGATACATTTTAAAATTTTACTACAAAAAAGGTAACAATGCAACGCAAGCCGCGAAAAAAAATTGCGATGTTTATGGACCTAGTGCAGTGTCTGTGAGAGTAGCACAAATTTGGTGTAAGCGTTTTCAATCCGGAAATTTTGATGTCAAAGATGCACCTCGCTCTGGTCGCCCTATTACGGATAAAATGGATGCCATTTTTGAAAAAGTGGAGCAAGATCGACATGTCAGTAGTTACGACGTAGCTGAAGAACTGAGAATTGATCACAAAACAGTTTTGGCGCATTTGAAAAGAGCTGGGTACAAAAAAAAGCTCGATATTTGGGTACCTCACGAGCTCACTGAAAGAAACCTAATGAACCGTGTACTCATTTGTGATTATTTATTACGACGTAATGAAACCGAATCATTTTTGAAGAAGCTGATAACTGGTGATGAAAAGTGGATCACGTACGACAAGAACGTGCGAAAAAGGTCGTGGTCAAAGGCCGGTCAGGCTTCACAGACTGTGACGAAACCCGGGTTAACTCGCAATAAGGTGATGTTGTGTGTGTGGTGGGATTGGAAGGGCATTATTCATTATAAGCTATTACCACCAGGCAGGACTATCGATTTTGAACTCTACTGCGAACAACTGATGAGATTAAAGCAAGAAGTTGAGAGAAAGCGGCCGGAATTGATCAACAGAAGGGGTGTGGTGTTTCATCATGATAACGCTAGACCTCACACATCTATAGCCACTCAGCAAAAATTAAGAGTTTGGCTGGGAGGTGTTAATGCATCCGCCATATAGTCCTGACCTTGCACCTTCAGATTTCCACCTGTTTTGGTCTCTTCAGAATTCTTTATGCAATGTTAGGTTAACATCACGAGAGGACTGCCAAATCCACTTGTCGCGGTATTTTGATGAGAAGTCCCAAAATTTTTATAGCAATGGGATCATGTCCCTACCTACAAGATGGCAAAAGGTTATCGAACAAAATGGTACATACATACTTTAGTTAAATTTAAATAAACTATATTAAAAAATGTTTTGAATTATCTTAAAAAATGCGAAGAAACTTTTTCCCCAACCTTATTTGTTTAAGGCTTGGCACCGACTTCAAACATATTAGTAAATAGCACATATAAATAATAGGTAGTAGGTATGTTATTACAATTAAATCATTATTATTTTTTACTTTTCAGTTTTGAAGTCGGTTTTTCTTAACGTAGTTATGTTTATGTAATAAATGTATTTTTATATGCGCTTACATAAAACTACATTTTTATTAATTTAAAATTAACTTTTTGAACTCTGTAGAAACCAACCGAAAGAACCCTGACAGTTCTCGAACAAGTCCGAGCGCGTATGACGTCACAATGTCAAGTTAGACACGGAGTTTGACGCGGTAATTGTAGCCTGGGTTGAAGTCATGTGATTCTTAAATTTTTTTTACATTTTAAATTAGATACTATGAAATAGACTAGCTTTTGCCCACAACTTTGTCCAAGTGTACTTCAGTGATCGGGGCATATGTTTTGATTAGCCCGCGTTATAAGTAAAAATTGTGTGTCAAAATTGTCATATTTTTCAGTCTAGAAATAAGGAAGTCCCATAGGATACGCTCTCCTTATAAGCAGAAAACGCTATTGGGCGGTGGGTCATCACGTCCCGATGATAGCATCAATAATAACAGAATTCCAAAATTCGTTTTGTTTGACTCGTTGGACGTTCGGTTCAGTTAAGTACCTGTCAAAGCGTTCACTCTAGAACTTCCTAGGTCGTCATCCAAATACGTTTTATATTTTTCCTTTTATGAATAAGTAAACAAAAATCAGCAATCCCTTTAACTGAATCAGCTTTAGCTATGGACTATTTTTCCTTCAAAGAATTTCACTTTCTCCTCGTGATGTTTTTTCCTGTCAATTAAGTGAATGATGCAAATCAGGAAGCTTTTGAACCAAGTAAAATTTGCTTTACAGATAAATCAAATGAGGCCACGTATTTTTAACGAGATGAATGCTGTTCCAAAAATCGTCGAATAGAATCTTTATTTTGTAGAATACCAGCTTTTTATATTATTATCACTATAACTTGAGAACTAGCCTATTATGTTTTTAATTTTCACTTCTTTGTCATCATTTTGACTAGTGGTAGAGCTCCAGTGACGGATCTCGCGGGCGTGGGCACCACCACATTACCTAATATAAACGTAACTTCACGCCTGTAATCCCGAGAGGCAGAGGTAAAATGAATTCAAGCATACATGCAAACATCCACATGTAACAGGTGGCGAGCCTGTTGACATACCTAATATACTTACCGCTAAATGGTAGTGTTCAGCACTATCGTGTCCGGTCAGGTGGTAATGTACGGCCCTGTAATTTCAGGCACAGAGGCATAACACCTGAGGCCTCAGAAGTGGTAACGCATCTGCACTTTGACCTTGGTTTTTGTGTGGGTGTCTGTAGGCTGCAGTCATCATTTAACATCAATGTGGACTGCATGCTTGTTTGCCACATTCATGACATAAAAAACATGACAGTCACGGGTTCGATCTCTGCCCAAAGTCGAATTATTCTTTCCATTTTTTCTTTGATTTCTAAATTAACTAGTATTATTTATTTTTATATTTATTACCTACACAAGTTAGATGTTAAGTTACTGGATAAATTGAAAGAACGTGCAGCTGCTGTTGATTTCAATTGAAGTGGAAAAAGAAACGTGAAACAAAAGTTACTTAAATTCGTCGGAAACTTCACTGAGTGAAACCAGATGTAACCGATTTTCGAGCTTGTACTACAAATTAAACACGAATTGTTCTAAAACTAAGAACTTGACTCAAATCGGAATTTTTACGAGAAAATTAAATTAATTAGGAAATTCCGTTGATTTGAGACAAAAAGACGTTCTTTGTGGGACAGTTGAATATACAATGTTTCTGAACATTACAAAATTCAGAGGTCATATGAAAATGCGTTGCCACCCCTGAGACCTAAGTTGTTATGTCTCTGTGATAGTTATTACGGGGCCATACATTACCGCCTAACCGGAACACGATAGTGCTGATTTTTTTTTATGTAATGGAAGTGGCAAACAAGCACGCAGGCCTAAGGTGTTATGTCTCTGTGCCGACAATTACTAGAACTGATTAGTGTTCTTTCTTTTTCTGCCGCCAAATGGTAGTCCATTTGGAGGCAGATAGAGGTAATGCGGCGGTACCTACGCCCGCAAACTCTGTCACTAGAACTCTACCACCAGTGACTACAGCCTATTGACATCTGTACAAAAACCAGAGCTCGAAATGCAGATGAGACCTAAGTAGTTATGTCTCAGGGATAGTTATTACGGGGTCATACATTACCATCTCACCGGAATACGATAGTGCTGAACACTATTAATAAGGCGGCAGATAGATTATGTATTGTAATCTACGCCCAAGAGGCCCTACACTGGAAATCTACCACCAGTAAAATTTCAACAATAGATACTGGTAAATCATAAATGTATACTAATTGTTTGCAACTTGGTTGACAAAAAAAAAACAAGATTTGCGTATTCAAAGTATGGTGATACGTACTTTGCAAATGTAAGCGAGATGTGAGCTGAACAGAGTGGAAAGTTAACCTAGATAAATTAAGCGACCGTTTTTGAACGGTATTTTATGAGGACTATATTTTAGGATACATATCAAATGTTGGTTTTAATTTCAAACATTTACAATTTGAATCAATAAGAGAAGTGTTATACGACTAATATGACATTTCAGTCTATAGCATCGTATCTAACGAATAAAAACCGGACAAGTGCGAGTTCGACTCGCGTGGTGAGGGTTCCGTAATTTAAATAAATATTTTCGAAAATATTACAGATTTAAAATGCAGGGACATAGCGGTTACGGTGGTACCGGCGGGGGGGTTATATTATTAAGAATTTTCGGTTTAATTTGAATACTCAAACTTCTTATAGGTTTTCCAGTAATCTGTAAAGAAATATTAGTATCTGCAAAGAACTATTTTTCTCATTTTTTCAAAATTTTAAGTTCAGTAGTTTCGGAGATAGGGGAGGGAATGGTAAATTTTCGTCGTTTTTCTTAAATAACTTCAAATTTGTTTATGCAAAAATTATATCTGTAAAAAATAAAAAAATATATCTGAGATGCTGACAACAACCTCTTTCATTTGAATTATCACACGACACAGTTACCGTTTTTTTTTTTTAATTTTCTGATTTACAAACCGAAAGTGGCCCCCCTTTTTAAAATTTATTATTTTACTTGACGTGTTCAACTTTGGGTCACCAATTTACATATATTCATCAAATTTCAACTCAATCGGTCGAGTAGTTTCGGAACAAATTGGCTGTGACAGACGGACAGACAGACAGACATACAGACGCACGAGTGATCCTATAAGGGTTCCTATTTCCCTTTTAAGGTACGGAGCCCTAAAAGAACAAATTATATTCAACTTACGGCCTACCCTGTTTTCGTGTAGGTGCAACATTACCTACCCTCTCCTATTCATCTTAGCATGATGTTATTATGATAGCCTAAAGCCTTCCCCGAAAAATGGGCTTTATTCATCTTAGCATGATGTTATTATGTTAGCTTAAAACCTTCCTCGATAAATGGGCTATCTAATGCTCAAAAAATTTTTCAAATCGGGCCTGTACCTAGTTTCTGATATTAGCGCGTTCAAACAAACAAAGTGGTTGAAGATTGAATTGAAATTAACGACTGAAAACTTGAGTCCAAAGTATTTACAGCCATTCTAAAGTGTGCATGTTCAGCCCTCACAAAAGGTTCACTTTTTATTTATTAACCGAATTCAAAAAATGCAAAAAGGGAAGCAGTGCTAAATGTGGTTGCAAAAAAGTCGGACTGTTTTGTTCTTTGGCATGCACAAATTATCAAGGCCGGTCGTGCTCTAATATTGAATCACAAACAATGGAGGATTCGTTTGATTCCGACGAAGTATCGCGCGATACATCGCTATTGACGCAATTGACTTGCATCCAAAATGAAGTTGAAGAAGAAGCAGGGGAAGAAGAACAAGAATTTGAAACAAATCAGACGAATGTACTTCAACACTTTTTTTAATTTACATCGCTTTGATCATTTCCAATCTTTGAAAATTTTCGTTATTTTGCAATAGTTTTACATTAAACAGGATCACAACTGACCCGTGGAGTAGGCACTACTGGGGAAACCACATTAAAAAAAACGCGCTAAGTACACTACCTCATAGGTGGCGTGGAAACGTGTGCATATTATGACAATAACAACTTTAATAACTTTTTGAATCGTTTTATCTCAGAAACGGTGGCTCATAAGAAAAAAATATTAATACATTTTCTTATAGATAATTTTATGATCTACAATTTTTGCTTGGAGTACTTTTATGATAAAACTTACCGTTTTGCTGAAAATCGCGAAAAACCTCATTTTTTTTACCTTTGACCTTGAATATTCTTTTTTCCATACACGGGAATGATGGGGAACTTATAGACATTGTTTATAATTATGATTTGAACAATTTCACTAAAAAATCAGCTGGGGACTATGTAACTACACTCTATTTTTTTGGTCTTAATTGACCGGACTATACGTGAGCATAACGCGACAAGATTATTTGTTAAATTGGTAGTACATAATAAATAAAGTCCATTTTTATAAAAATAGAAAGTGTATTTCATTTAAACCTTATTTCTCAAAGTTAAGTAATTTATCGATAAAATTTATCGACACTTGTCGCAACTATGGTTTTAAGGACTTGTCGATGTAGTAGCATCATTCTTTACACTATTATGACACGGAATGATTACATGTGTGTGTGAAATTGTTGATGTGTTTTGTTAAGGTCAAGGTGTGAGTTTCGTAGTAATAGACGATTTTTGTTGTGTGTGAATTTAAGAAAGTGTGTATTCCCCCCCGCAAAAAATGGCAGACTATTTTGCTTCGGTAAAACACGCTATGGCTACTCCCCTCCGGTCCGCCGCGATCGGTGGCCCGCGTTGCTCTATGCCTACGGGCGTTACATCTTAGTATGCAAACTTACGCAAACGAATAGGTGCCTGAGGATTGGATGTGTGGGTGATTGTCGATATGGTGTTACATTTGTGTAAGAAATTGCACGGTGGGAGAAAAGCAGCGACACTAGTTCTAATACTAAATTGAAGCAAAGGCCTTTCCATCCTTATTTATCTATTCCGTGTGTTCGTAGGTGTGTATGGTGCGTGGTTCAAGTTACAAGATAAATGGACAATATTTATTATTTTAAGAAAGTATGAATACTTAAGTAGACATTTTAAACAACAATTAATTACAAAGGGGTTTAACTAGTAGAGCTCCTGATGGCAGATACATTAGGTATTGTAGTGGTGCCTACTACTGGAACTATACTACCAGTAAATATTAACGCCCTTATTTATAAACGTACTTTAGATACGTTTTAGCTATAGAATGCTTTGTCTTTGTCAGTTGCATTGTCAAATGTGCAGGATAGAAAAAGACAAAGGAGAGATTAGCAACACTTTAGCTAAAATACGTTTGTGAATAAAGGGGTATGTGTTTAAAGATACTTAAATATTATTTTTGATGTTTATAATTACAGTCGTCACAGGCAGAGCAATTTTTTATCTTATTTTGATAAATATCTACTTTCAAATCCAGTCGAAAGTATGTACCTATGTTCTATTTCGCTCTCATGTATCATAGTACTTTGAATACAATATGGAAAAAAATGATATGGTGTCATGGGATACCAGGTTAGAATGAAATTCCTTTGGATAATAGGTAAGAGGCAACATAATTTGCAAAAAAAACGGCTTTTTTACTTTTGCTGATTGGTTTTTATTTAACCTACAGCTCGCGAGAAAAATATGAAAATTAATATCAATTGTTCACCCGCCGCCGGCGGTCTCTCGTGTCTTGACGGTTAGTAAATACATTAAAAAAATATCATTTTGAAAAAAAACATATGTCATAAAACAAATAAAAAATACAGTCATTCAAATGACTATAGATAAAACTTCAGCCACATATTCTTCTTACGGTTTTAGTCTTACATTTTTTCAGTTCGGTCGCGCAGCAAACTTACTTTCTCTATCAAGCCAGCTGTTGGGAACTTTCATTATAAAAAAATATTATGATGTTTTTTTTTTTTTTTTTAATGTAATAAAAGTGCCAAACAAGCATGCAGTTCACATTGATGTTAAGTGATGACTGCAGCCTATAGACAACCACACAATGACCGGAGGTCAAAATGCAGATGCGCTGCCACTCCTGAGACATTAGGTGATATGCCTCTGTGCCGGAAATTACAGAGCCGTACATTACCACCTGACCGGAACACGATAGTGATGAACACTACCATTTAGCGTCAAGTATATTAGGTAATGCGGTGGTGCCTACGCCCGCGAGCTCCGTCACTGGAGCTGGTGGTAGACCAGTAAAAAGGTATACCAGTGTATAGGTAGCACCTTCAAATATCAATAACTACAAGTACAAGTAGGTATGTACATACAACACTATTATTTTGCAAACACACCAAAACAGAACACTCATAACGTTGATCGAGATAAAAGCTCAAAGCCGTGTTCGCATGTGCGTTCAACCGTTGTACAAAGTAAAAGGGTGTTTACTCAAAAACAGAGTCCATGAAAAAATATACGAGGCACTGTAAAATGTAAAGCCCAGCACACAACGTCCGGAACAAGGCTCCAACGAGGCGTTAATGCTGTGAGTGCACCGGACATGTCCATTCGTATTGCGATATTAAAACCAGGTGTACATTATCTTTAAGGGATTTTTCGGGGCTCCGCGACTGCTCCTATGTTAATGACTTCATAAAAAATCAAAGTAGCACTCCTTGTGTTTATAAGAATTTACATTTTTTGTTACTTTAAATTTTTCAACAACAGCTAATCCCCACTTCCCTACTACTATTATAAATACGAAAGTAACTCTGTCTGTCTGTTACCTTTTCACGTCCAAACGACTGAACTGATTTTAATGAAATTTGGTACAGAGATATAAGTTGACTTTGAGAAAGAACATAGGCTATAATTTATAAAACGACATCCACGCGGGCGAAGCCGCGGACAACAACTAGTACGTTATAAATAAAAAACCGAAACAAAATACCCACTCTCACAGCCCCGTCACTGATTTCATTTAAAACAATTGACTGAACATTCAGTTTATATCGCGTTATAAGATAATGTAACGTTACTTCACATTCCGCGAATGTGCAGGCAGAGGCAAATGCAAGCATTCAAGCATACACATCCCCACGGTTCCCCAGACACAATATCAAACTTGGAGGATAACACTGAAGAACTTTGAACAAAATCCCAATATGACATCCTCCCAATTTACGGATTAAACCCAGGACCCCAACGTAACTGTAGTGGCCTGCTACCCCTAGATGACTAAGATAGTAGTAATGGATTATCTAGCATTCGCATTCATTGATAGCATGCTAATGCTGTATTAGCATTTCGCAAATTAAATGTAGTTGTGAAATTCTGCGAAATGTGAAACGCTAATTCGCAATTATTTTTTATTATCTTCAATTTGCTTGCATTTAGGATCCTACACAGAATGAAGGCGTGAGATTTTTGAATAATAATAAGTGTTTGGCTCTCTTTAATATCAATTAATTTACATATTAACAGAAACCATAAGTTCATTAGGTATCAATTATTACCAAACTAGCAATAGCAATAAGCATACTAAAACTCACGAATTCACATGCTAATGAAGTTAACTGGAAATAGCATTAATTGCCATCGCTATGAGACAGTTATAAGGTATTGCTTAAAAATAATAAGGTCAACAAAAGTTCCGAAGACCGGAACATGGATGCAGCGAGGCGTTTGCTCTGAGAGCACGCAACGAACGAACCTAGTCGTCCATTTGTATCGCGTTATTAAAACCGGGAGTACATTAACTTTAGGATCAAAACACACTTGCTACTTTTAGTGAAAGGCTTCATTGCGACAGTATATTTAAGTATCTTTCTGCTTTGATAGCTGTATTTAGATTTTGCGTTTAGTTGCTGTGTTCATAAATAAAACACGCTTACACTCACAGCCCCACGCTAGATATAAATTTGTGCCGTTTTTTACTTGCAACATAGAAACAAACACTCAGACCGGAAATCTGTAGGCCGTACAAATGTTTGTCCCGGTGCAAGGATCAAACCCACAACTCTCCGAGCAAGCGGTCGCCTCTCCCCGCTGAACCATCTGTATCATATTTTGACTGTTTTCAAATGCTGTATCAAAATTATTGGCGTCGGGATGTGACGACCCCACCGCCCACTAGCGCAAAACTTCCCTTCTGGTGGAGAGGAATTCTTCCGCTAGTGCAGTCAGTCCACCGAACAATGGCGGTCAAACCAGGGCGGTACAAGTACGTGGGATGGGCAGCAGCGTCCCGCGTAAAATTGCCGCCACTGCGATCGCCAACCCGCATGCCAAGAATGGCGATTATGGCATTTTCCCTCCAAATGAGACACAACCAGAAAAAACGGCCCCTAGTCCCCGGCGGCTCCGCTATTCCTGACCATAGTGGTACCGGTCATGGTAACGGCGGGGCAGGGGGTGCGAAGAATCTCCGGCAGATGCCAGGGTACCACAAACAACGACAATTGGCCCTGACAACATACAACATTCGGACACTGCGGACCGACGAGAAGGTAGCGGAACTAGAGGAAGAATTGAGCGGGTTACGATGGCACATTATAGGGTTATCTGAGGTCCGAAGACAGGGGGAGGACTCAATAACCCTCAAGTCTGGTAACCTGCTCTATTTCCGGGAGGGCGAACAACTGTCCCAGGGTGGTGTCGGGTTCATCGTCCACAAATCCCTCGTGAACAATGTTGTCAATCGAGAGTGTGTCGTCGAGAGTGGCGTACCTTATACTCAGAATAACCAAGCGGTATTCGTTGAAGGTCATACAGGTCTACGCCCCGACCTCCGCACACTCCGATGATGAGGTGGAAACTATGTATGAGGATATTTCCCGAGCCATACATAGTTCTAAAACCCACTACAACGTTGTCATGGGGGATTTCAACGCGAAATTGGGCATTCGAGGCGACCACGAGCTGAAAGTGGGGCAATTTGAGAGAGCTTTCAACTCGAGCTACAAAATCGCTTTGAATGCCTGAGTGAGTGCGTAGATGTGGACGATTATAATAACAGGTTCGTGGAAAATGTCCGGACGGCGGGGTCTAAGTTTTTCAAGACCCGCCCTTCAAACAAGACCAAAAAGATCTCCAGCCCAACTCTTAAGCTCATGGAAGAGAGGCGAGGTATGGTTCTGAAGTCCTCTGAAGATGCTTTAGTGTACAGACGGCTCAACAGACAGATCTCCAAGTCATTGACTCGCGACCTTCGGCACTTTTATACTGATAGTATTCAAGCAGCCATAGAGCGGAACCAGGGCTCTAAAGTGTTCGCCAAAGATCTGTCCTTAGGGCAAAGCCGTCTCACTAAGCTGAAGACAGAATCGTATCGTCGAAACCTGAGCTTGCAGAGGAGATCGAACGGTTTTACGGACAGTTATACACGACAGCACGACCACCTGTTAACAGTCCGGCAGCAGATCCTAGAGCCGGACTGACCCGACACTACACCGAAGATATCCCGGACGTCAGTCTAGGCGAGATTAGTACGGCTCTCAAACAGCTCAAAAACAACAGGGCGCCGGGTGATGACGGAATCACTGCTGAACTCCTGAAAGCGGGCGGAAGGCCAGTATTAGAAGCTCTTCAGTTGATGTTCAATTCCGTCATATCCGAGGGCAAAACGCCACAGGCGTGGCACAGAAGTGTGGTGGTACTGTTCTTTAAGAAAGGCGACAATACCCTTCTAAAAAACTATAGGCCCATCGCACTTCTAAGCCACGTCTATAAGCTGTTTTCGAGAGTGGTTACGAACCGTCTATCTCGCAGACTGGACGACTTCAAGCCTCCCGAACAAGTCGGTTTCCGTAAAGGCTTTAGCACCATAGACCACATTCACACGCTGCGGCAGGTTATACAGAAGAAAGAAGAGTATAACCAGCCCCAATGTCTAGCGTTCGTGGACTATGAGAAAGCCTTCGATTCGGTTGAGATTTGGGCTGTGCTACAGTCACTCCAGAGGTGCCAAGTTGACTACCGATACATCGAGGTTCTGAGGAGCTTGTATGAAAACGCCACCATGTCGGTCCGGCTTCAGGATCAGAACTCGAAACCTATCCAACTGCAGCGAGGTGTGAGACAGGGAGATGTTATATCTCCGAAACTGTTCACCGCTTCATTGGAAGACGTCTTCAAGCTTCTGAACTGGAAAGGACTCGGCATCAATATTAACGGCGAGTAAATCTCCCACCTCCGATTTGCAGATTATATCGCAGTCATGGCTGAGACCCTGGAAGACCTTAGCACAATGCTCAGAGATCTCAGTAGGGCCACCCAACGAGTGGGCCGTAAAATGAACATGGACAAGACGAAGATCATGTCAAATGTCCATGTTACACCCACTCCTGTTATGGTCGAGGGTACTACACTCGAAGTTGTTGACGATTATGTATACCTGGGACAAACGGTCCAGTTAGGTCGGTCCTACTTCGAGAAAGAGGTCAATCGCCGAATCCAACTCGGTTGGGCAGCGCTCGGGAAGCTACGGTTCATCTTCTCGTCCGACTTACCGCAGTGTCTCAAGAAAAAGGTTTTTGATCAGTGTGTGTTGCCAGTGATGACTTATGGGACAGAAACGTGGTCGCTCACTATGGGCTTCATAAGAAGGCTCAAGGTCACTCAGAGAGCAATGGAGAGAGCTATGCTTGGAGTTTCTCTGCGAGACCGAATCAGAAATGAGGAGATCCGCATGAGAACCAAAGTTACCGACATAGCTCACCGAATAGCGAGACTCAAGTGGCAGTGGGCAGGGCACATAGCTCGACGAACTGATGGCCGTTGGGGCAGAGCAGTTCTCGAGTGGCGACCGCGTACCGGAAAGCGAAGCGTAGGCAGGCCTCCCACAAGATGGACCGACGACCTGGTGAAGGTCGCGGGCAATCGCTGGATGAGGGCGGCCCAGGACCGTTCGTTGTAGCATTCTTTGGGGGAGGCCTTTGTTCAGCAGTATACGTATTTTGGCTGAAATGATGATGATCAAAATCACGAGTCAGCGACTGGCGAACTAATATGCGATTTAACTCATTTCCCTGAAGGAATATATTACATTGATGTGCCTTTTTCAATATATAGTGCAACAATGAGCTGTGTTTACGTTTCGCTAAATAAAAAATAATCAAGTACCTAGTTAACATGACATAGCGATTCGTCTGATATTCAATCAAGGGTGCGGACGCGGCGTTGAGCCTCTGTATAGCAACCGTTCTTCAATACTGAAAGTTGCATGTATGCTTTAGCCCTTAAAATTTTCCGGGTTCCACAAGCAGATCCTTCGTATTAATGATCCCATCAAAATTCAACGTTACCCTTGTAATTATGGACATTCAGATTTTGTTCTGTTTTTGTTCGTTAACTTAAGTACTTATGCATATATAACACATAGGCAGAGAATATGTAATAATACTTGGCAGATGAAATTGACACGGTGAAATTTTGATGGTTGTTTTTCCGCACCCAAATTATTTGTCTTGGTATGTATGTATCTTCACGCCAAGTCCCTAACGGGGTAGGCAGAGAGTGTAGAGCGCCAGACATCCCGGTTCTGACAAACCTCTCGTGCCTCGTCTACCTTCATCATTCTCTTCATACATGCACGCCGATTCCTGTCTTGGTAGTTCAATTAATCAATAATATTCATTATCAGGGCACGTTAGCTTTTTCCGCACTAAACATTTATTAATATACACTGTTTCACTCTTTCGAAAAAGTAATTACGTACCTGTTCGTTGGTATCTGGTTAGTATCTGTCAAAGTTCATGCCAAATGGGCCTATACCTGTCGCCTAGATGTTTAAATATGTGCGTGAAATTGTTTCTGTATTTTGTTAAAGTCAAGGTGTGAGTTTCGTAGTAATAGACGATTTTGTAGTGTGCGTGAGTGTCGCACGCATTTTCCCCCGCAAAAAATGACAGACTGTTTTGCATCGGTAATACACGCTATGGCTGCTCTCCTCCGGTCCGCCGCGACCGGTGGGCCGCCTTGCTCTATGGTATCGACTCATCATACATTACCAAATTTTAATATTTACAAATGTAACATCTTCCACCAATTCCGTAACCCCGATATAATAAGCAACAGCTCAAATATCACAGTTATGATAGATTGAATATAAAAATTGGAACTAGGCTATGCATTTGTTATTTGCTTATAATAGTTTTTTGTACCAATGTCTTACTGTTGGACTCCAGTCCATAAGGAATTGTATGTGAAGATTCTGGATTTCACCATTTTTACGAATCAACACAAAAATGTTTTCTAGACTTTTCATAGAATTATCTACGTAAGCTATTTTTCATTGACTTACGGTAGTAGGCTACTTTTCTCCCCCTGGGTTCGTCCGGGGATACAAAAATTTTAAGAAGGAAAGCTCTCGATTTGTAGATATGTTTTTTTTATGTAATGGAAGTGCAAACAAGCTTGCAGTTCACATTGATGTTAAGTGATGACTGCAGCCTATAGACACTCACACAAAGACGAAGGTAAAAATGCAGATGCGTTACCACTCCTGGCCTAAGGTGTTATGCCTCTGTGCCGGAAATTACAGGGCCGGACATTGTACATGTAAATATATAATATCAAAACTTAATTTAAGTGACTGAAAAAAATCACAGAAAGATATTAATCATAAAGCTTACCAAATCTATTGAGCATTTCCACAAATGTGTCATATTCAACCAAGTCCGTAACCTCGTTATAATATGGGGAAAAAAATTCTTCGCATTTTTTAATATAGTTTATTTAAATTTAACTAAAGTATGTATGTACCATTTTGTTCGATAACCTTTTGCCATCTTGTAGGTAGGGACATGATCCCATTGCTATAAAAATTTTGGGACTTCTCATCAAAATACCGCGACAAGTGGATTTGGCAGTCCTCTCGTGATGTTAACCTAACATTGCATAAAGAATTCTGAAGAGACCGAAACAGGTGGAAATCAGAAGGTACAAGGTCAGGACTATACGGCGGAAGCATTAACACCTCCCAGCCAAACTCTCTTAATTTTTGCTGAGTGGCTATAGATGTGTGAGGTCTAGCGTTATCATGATGAAACACCACACCCCTTCTGTTGGTCAATTCCGGCCGCTTTCTCTCAACTTTTTGCGTTAATCTCATCAGTTGTTCGCAGTAAAGTTCAGAATCGATAGTCCTGCCTGGTGATACTAGCTCATAATGAATAATGCCCTTCCAATCCCACCACACACAACATCACCTTATTGCGAGTTAACCCGGGTTTCGCCACAGTCTGTGAAGCCTGACCGACCTTTGACCACGACCTTTTTCGCACGTTCTTGTCGTTCGTGATCCACTTTTCATCACCAGTTATCAGTTTCTTCAAAAATGATTCGGTTTCATTACGTCGTAATAAAGAATCACAAATGAGTACACGGTTCATTAGGTTTCTTTCAGTGAGCTCGTGAGGTACCCAAATATCGAGTTTTTTTTTGTACCCAGCTTTTTTCAAATGCGCCAAAACTGTTTTGTGATCAATTCTCAGTTCTTCGGCTACGTCGTAACTACTGATATGTCGATCTTGCTCCACTTATTCAAAAATGGCATCCATTTTATCCGTAATAGGGCGACCAGAGCAAGGTGCATCTTTGACATAAAAAAATCTGGATTGAAAACGCTTAAACCAAATTTGTGCTACTCTCACAGACACTGCACTAGGTCATAAACATTGCACATTTTTTTCGCGGCTTGCGTTGCATTTTTACCTTTTTTGTAGTAAAATTTTAAAATGTATCGAATTTCTTCATTAGATTCACTCATCTTGACAGTACGAAAAACAAATGAAAATCACACATTTGCCTAATTTGAATTTGGAATTATGTTCTTTAAAATTTTAACTTTCAATGATACCAAAACCAGCCAGATACAAATACTACAGCCAAAGAGATTTTATTACAAGTTCATACATACTATAATGCGAAAAGACTTTTTCCCCAACCTATTATGCAATTTCACTTGACCAAAGTGGCGATCGAGCGACATTTTAATAATATGCTAGAAGCGGCCATACCGGCTCTGTTGTTAATGGACGCCGCTCGTAAATTTATGAGGCTCTACAGGAAACGTTTTTCGATGGAGTCCATTGATCACAAGTAATTTAATGCCGACCAACTTTAGTATCCATACGTTATCATGCGAAATTGATGACGTGATATCATGAACAGCTCAAATGTTGCAGTTATGATTGGTTGAGCATAAACAGGAAATTGGTAATGAATTTTGTAATCGACTTTGATCGCAAAAGTTTTTTAAATAGAAAAATTTGTAGAGGATATCCTCTCTGAATCATATCAATCTGAGTGTAGGAAATCATTCTCCAGACTATTTCCAGAATTATTCATCTAAGCCATTCTTCGTTAGCTTAGAAATAGCAAACCATTGACTGCCATTTTTGTAGAACATCTTTACTGATATCATAGAGCAACACGGGCCACGGGCCACGGCGGCTCGGAGGGGAGTAGCTATATGCAGGCTTTCCCCTCTGTCGAAGTACAAGACCAAATAGTCGTATGCCTGTCGTCCAGATGTTAAAGGTGTGCCTGAAATTGTTTATGTATTTTGTTAATGTCAAGGTGTGAGTTTAGTAGTAATAGACGATTCTTGTAGAGTGTAGCACACGTATTTCCTCCAAAAAAATACCAGACTGTTTTGCATCGGTAATAAACGCTGCGGCTACTCCCCTCCGGTCCGCCGCGGCGGCCGGTGGCTCGTGTTGCTCTATGATTTAAATTAAGAAAAATAAAACAAGTCTGGTCTTAAGAATTATAAATTGCGTATTTTCTATGATTTGCAGAAGTAAGGCATCTCATTAGCTTAAATATTACCATCATTTCTCTGTGACTAAGTGACAACAGTATCACGCTTGGTGTCTTTGGGCTATTTGACAAATTGACGAATATTAAAAGACAAAAAAACTTGTGAATTTCTTTTATCCGTTATAGGTCATTATGATCAAAAGGGAAAATGAGACATTCTACTGATATATTTATTTACATTGTTAAATTACATTTTGTTTTATCTTATTATTATTATTCTTGACTATATTTTTTTTCGCTTGTTTGGCGTGTATATTAATTGTTATTCACTTTAATTTATTTTGTTTGTTTTGACGTGTCATAAGAGGTGCCTGTCACCCCAAATGAATAAATGAATTTCTTATTCTGATTCTGATCATCGAACAAACCTATTTAGATGCTAAACCCACAAGGTTTTTGAAAGTAGATACTGATATTGATAGAATTTCTTAGTAACTAGTTATTTCAGGTCAAATATTGTAAACACACAACCCAAAACAAATTGGTTTCCCTCCATATTTAAGATCAAACATTTGATCAGAGGATATTGGTTAGCAATTTTAGATACACAATGATTGTTTATACAACTCGTGAATATTACATAAGGTATGAAATACACAAGACGTCGATTTAGGGTCAAAGATTTATATGAAATACTAGCGGCCCGCCTCGGCTTCGCACGCGTACAATTAACATTAGGCTACTACCTATATCACAGAATCTTTCCGATATTGAAATATTTTTTATTCCGCCTCTTCTATTCATCTTAGCGTGATGCTATATATATAGCCTTCATCAGTTCAAAACTTACCTATGGTGTAAATGTGTTTGACAATTTAATTCAAATAAAGCCTGTAAACGATATGAAACACCGACGGCTCGCTTCAACACAAAATATAAACACAAAGCATCTCATCATCAATTTATCGCTGACAATTTGCTTTAATCGAAGCACGTCCAAAATGAAATGACCTCATGAATAACATAGCAACATGCTTTTACTATCAACACTGAAAAAGGCGTTTCAGTCCAGAATGTCAAATTCCCAAAATGTCAAGCGGTTTCAAAATGTCATGTTCGCGAAATTCCAAATTCCCAAAATGTGAAGTTTCCAAAATGTGAAGTTTCCAAAATGTGAAGTTTCCAAAATGTGAAGTTTCCAAAATGTGAAGTTTCCAAAATGTGAAGTTCCCAAAATGTCAAGTTCCCGCAATGTCAAGAATGTTTACTACGGAACCCTAAAAATAGGGAAATCAAAAACTTTTAAAGCAAAAAAATGCTCATTTGTGTGTTACGTTACGTTTTGAGAGGGGGAGGAGGGGTACATAACAACGGTACGGCACGTTACATGGGGGGTGTAAGCCGTGTAAGGGGTCAAAAACCTTCAAGAATTGCGATACGTAATAGGTTCTTAAAAGCTCCCTAAAACCTCTGCTTTGCCCTTCAGAGAAATATAGACATGAGGTTTTGTTTACGTCCCAATACATTAAATTATGTAATGTGACGTCAAGCGGATACATGTTTGAACAGGGGTCTGTTATGACAAAAAACCGTTTATGAACAACAAACGATGTTTGTTGAGGATATAAAGCTACAACGAACAAAATAAACTCCCTGGGGGCAACGAGTTGGTCTGATGTGATTTTTTTGCTATGTTTTTTTATCAAATTGATAAGTATGTTGGATTTAAGCAAATATAAAATATGGTACATTATTATATATTCTATTTTTTTTTCAGTCAAAAGACGAAATCCACTGCTAAACAATGGCACCCCAAAGATTGCCACAATGGACAGGTAGTGTGCCGCCTCATCCAGGGATTGCCCGCAATCTTCTCCACCTGGTCGGCTGACCACCTCGCGGGTCCTGCCTACGCTTCGTCTTGGTGCTTTTTTTTTGTAATGGAAGTGGCAAACAAACATGTAGTTCACATTGATGTTAAGTGATGACTGCTTGCTCATTGCTCGAAAATAAAATGACTGTGACACATTCATTCTAAGTACTGATTCTTCATAACTCAACAGGTGGATAACGATATGGAAGCGTGCATAAAACACATGTACATTAAGAAGCAAACATTTGTAATTTCCAGCACAGAGGCATAACACCTTAGGCTTCAGGAGTGGTAACGCATTTTGACCTTGATCTTTGTGTGCGTGTCTATAGGCTGCAGTTATCATTTAACATCCATGTGAACTGCATGCTTGTTTTTTCTGTTGCCACTTTTATTACATAAAAAAAATGGGAGAAATAAAAAATATGCTTACGCTCTCAGCCCCACCCTACGTAAAACCCTGTATCGTACAAATATCCATCTGTAGGGTCTACTTATATTTGTCCCGGTGGAAATCCAACCTTGAATCTGACGGTGTCTAATAAAAAAAATTGTGCATGCAAAATGTTCCGTTTCCGAAGTCAAGTACAACGTATTGTAAAAGCTGCAATGAAAGGATTAAACACCTCAAACATTTTGAGAACATTTTATCTAAACATGTTAACGTGCTATCACAGACCGGATACCCATCCGTTTGGGACCCTAATAACTGTATCGAGTTCAGTTAATCGGACCTTATGTTTGGGAAGGGTGAAAGTTGGGGTTTATACCCGTAGTTCCGTTGGCGTCCTTGTGTTGGCGTATTTTGGCGCATTGGGTAAATTGACGCTAATCCGTATGATGCACGGAGTTATTGGATAAATATCTTTGTTACTGATTTTTAGAAAATTTTATGTAACGTCGTGTTACATTTATTTTTTAAACATTTCTTAAATCGTTTGTAGAGATCTCAACGTATGTTGTCACAGAGATTTTTTTTCGAATTGGTAAAAACACATCCGTCACAGCAGCTCTGACACCAGTAAAAACTTAAAGAAAAAAACTAACTAACTAAAACTTAAATATTTAGAACATTTTAGGTACTCATGTTACATTCTTTTTTTTAACAGTTCTAAAATCGTTTGTAGAGATTTTAAGGACGTATTTTGTAACAGAGAGAAAATAACATTAAATGTTATAAGCTTCAGCATTCTTCCGTTCCGGCCAAATAATTCAAAAAATTTTGAGCATTTTATAGACACATGACGTGATTTATATAGGTACCTAATGTGTTATCACAGACCGCTCGCCCATTCAGGGTTCTAACAATCATCGAGCTCGGTGAACTGGCTATTACACGATTTACACGACACGGTATTCGGGGTGAAGGTGGGCGTGGCCTCGCGCCGGGTTACCGCTTATTACACTATCCGGTCGACAGGACCCTAACTCAGTCACAGTACAAATATGAACAATATGGAAACTACGTACATAACGTTGAAACACGGCATCAATATTGACGTGAATCCGTAAAATATTTTAAAATGTTAATAATTGACTCATTTATTTTGTTCGTTGCGTGTGTGTGTGCAAGTGGCGAGCAAGTACCAACATAGTTTACATTGATCGTAATTAAATAATTCACTCAAGCCTACAGACATATCTAATAATGCCTAACCACGAAGAAGTCCGAGACAGTTTGCGTGTAAAATAACAAAGTCAAGATACCTAATTCATAACTTTGCACACATGAGTAATAATAATAAGACATACACGCATTAACTAGGTAATCTGTCTGTCCCCAAAGTTCAGCACTATCATGTTCCAGTTAGACGGTAATGTATGGTAAAAATAAATCACAGAAAAAACAACATAAAATCTTCCAAAACGGCACGTGTAAGCGTATTAAAAAAATTGGTGAAAATAAAACTTTAATGTAGGTGTACCAAAATAGGTTCATTGAATAATAATTATTATTAAATAGGCATATTAAAGTTTTATATTAGTAAGTAAAATAGTGATGATCAAAATATTAATTAACTAGGGATAGCTATACGACTTGCGACCTCGTATTTAGTGTGTTACTTTAAAAAATAATATTAAAAAAAAATATGTACGAGCTGCACGAGAAAAGTTAAAAACATTAAATCAAATATTATCATGGCTTTTCTTCTCCTATAACCAGCCAATGGGGCTCTAACAATAGAACACCCTCGAGACACACAAAGATCATACAGGCAAGTCCAAATTATCTGTTTTTTTTCATGTCGAACATGGCTTCATTAAATATAATAAGAAAAATTAGTAATCGTGTACTTAGTAACAAAAGGATTTGTATACATAATGCTCGGATTCTCTTTGTGCTTTTATTATTATTATCCATTTATTTCAGATTTCTCCATATTACACAATAAAAAATAATTATATATTAAAAAAATAAATAAAATTATTCAGACAAAATAAAAATACAATCTATGTCAAGCCTACAATTATAAAATTAAGAAAAAAATAATAATAAAAACATCAAATATTACGAGAACCAAATAAAATTAATAAAAATTAAGTCAAAAGGGAATAATAAATTATCTAATGTCAAGTCTTTTAAGAATAATGAGATAGTTAAAATATGTATAATAAAGAAATTAAATGTCAAGTATGTCGGGGAGTGTGTGAACCACATTCAATGCATTAACATTTTATGCATACCTATCCAGCATCTCCAGATAGGGGACTCAAGCTTGCTGGCTATTACTCTTAGCATACTGTTGGAACTGCTTCGGACCCGATGCATTAGGGTGACAGTTCTTTTACGTAATATTGCCTGAAATGAAGCTACCTCGTTCTCGGCAAATATACCCGATGCACTACAGTACCTGAGCAGTCCCATCAATATTATGACTTAAACAAATCCATCACCAAATAGGCATTAATCTCATTGATTAAATATGATTATGAATTAACGAATTAACAGCTACTAGGTACCTACCTGCTGATAGTTAAAATTATTGGCAGGTGTAACAATCGGTACAGTAGGTATTCAAAGTTAAGTGTAAGAATGACTCTTCATTCATAAATCGAATACCTACCTACCTAACTTGAATAAAATCATTAGAGAGTCACGATTTTAAATAATGCAACAAATTTATCTAAAAAGATCCAATTAGATAGAACTAACACCCATAAATTAAAAAAATACATGCAATAATATAATCGACATAGAGGTTGAAGAAAATATTTATTGTTCATCTCAATTTTTTATTACTATTTTTTTATTTAAAAATAAAATTGTTACCAAGTTCGTATTATCACAGTGACCTACAGATACTGTCTTCACTATTTTGATTGAATTAAATTCGTTTCTCTTCTCAGATATGTTGAACACTCATATATATTTTTATGGCCTGTCGTAATTTTGATTTCGTTGTTATTTTTAAAACTTAAGCTCCTGCAGTTTCAAAGCTTAACATGACCCAAATGTTAAGCTTTGAAACTGCAGGAGCTTAAGTTTTAAAAATAACAACGAAATCAAAATTACGACAGGCCATAAAAATATATATGAGTGTTCAACATATCTGAGAAGAGAAACGAATTTAATTCAATCAAAATAGTGAAGACAGTATCTGTAGGTCACTGTGATAATACGACATTTAAGTCATAATATTGATGGGACTGCTCAGGTACTGTAGTGCATCGGGTATATTTGCAGTCAATGAACATTAAAATAAATTATCGAGAATAGGTAGAAAATGCCCTTACGCTTCGTTTGGCTCGTCTTGGCAAAGGCACTACCGTGCCCCTAGATCTTCTTAAAACTTAATTATAATAATTGAATGCATTATACATGTATTTGTTTTGTGTGTTTGTTTTGTAAATTATATTATATACTTAAAGAAATATATAAAAACATAAAATCTAGCTTCACATTTAAATTATTGTAAAATTATAAGTCATCCTTTTTAAAAAGCACCTCAATAATTTGCCAACAATTTCCGTACGTCAACTCAAAAAACATCAAATTACATAACGAACAAATTTAACCCCTAAACACCGACAAACGGCCGTGAACTGAACCATGACTTACCGTTGAGACAGAGCACTAGCAGTGCATAACCAACACACCACCGAACCATCGCACCGGATCATACCACCATCACAATCACGATCACTAGACGAACACGGAACATTCGACCGCACGTCTGCTCGCAAGCAAGGCTCGCAAACGACTAACGGACTTACTTCTGTGTCGGGGGTGGCGGGGTTGTTTTGTATCCCACCTATTGCCACGTGCTTCCGGATGTTTATATCCGTCGATTATATTGATTTGAGCATTTTATTGTTCTAACGAGGGAATTATAAGTCCATTAACAGTATAAATAATATATTCAGAGTATCCAGAAAAGCCAGAGAAATTAGGAATTATTAATAGGAATCATAGAATTTCTCTAAGATAGGAACGAATATTATGTTCTCGTACATTTTAAAATTGTGAAAGTAGCAAAACAATAAACCCCTTATTCATAAACGTATTATAGCTAAAGTGTTGCTAATCTCTCCTTTGTCCTTTTCTATTCTGCACATTTGACATTGCAACTGACAAAGACAAAGCATTCTATAGCTAAAACGTATCTAATGTACGTTTATGAATAAAGGGGTAAATGTATTGCTTACATGTTACAGGTTAGGATCCCAATGCAGAATCATTTCGTTCATCCAGATATGCTGCAAACCTAATTTTTACTCATATTTATAATCAGGATAATATATATCCACTAGTTTGCCTATAAAAAAATGGCCGCAAGTTTTTTTAACATTTCTTATTAATTTCTTTCCCCAAAAAAAATTATTTCCCAAAACATTTTTTTAATTATTTTTTCAATAAAATATCGTCCACCTCACGGCAATATGTATCAAGACTGAAAAATCACGGCTGCCGTTGCGCCCTTGGCCGCCCCTACATATTTTCGTTCCGCCCCGATAACTTTTTACGTATGTACAATAATAAAAATGTATAATAATAATACATGACGTAGGTACATGTACTATTTATATATCAAAATAAAGCTATTTTTATTTCTCATTTTTATGATATAACGGAGCCAAATGAAATCGACCGCAAATAAGAATTGCTGTCTGTCAAAGATAAAATAATGTAATTAAAAATACTTGAGGCCAAATTTTAAGCGGCAACCTTGTGGATATTCACATATTATCTAGATTATAAATATGCGGCAAAAATAGGTTTGCAGCATATCTGGATGAACGAAATGATTCTGTAGTGGGATCCTCATCTAAATAAGATGCGGTGCCGGTACGCTACGACCCCACCACCCACTCGTGCAGTCAATCAACCGGACAATGGGGGTCAAGGTCAAACTACTCTAATGGGGTGGTTATAAGTGCAATAACGCATGATAGGCAGCAACGTCCTGTGACAAAACTACCTTCACTGCGATCGCCAATCCGCATGCCAAGCGTGGCGATTATGGCATATCCCCCTTATTAGGTAGGCTTTTGTCCAGCGGTGGACCGTCTTACGGCTGAAATGATGATAATAATGGTCAATAACAGCTTAATTATTGATCCTAAAAAAAGAGAAACAGAGGTCTAAACGGGAATTTGCAAAATGAATGCTGTCAAAATTACGTTTTTTATAAAGGTGGCAAACAAGCTTGCAGTTCACATTGATGTTAAGTGATGTCTGCAGTCTATAGACACTAACACAAGGACCAGAGGTCAAAATGTAGATGCATTGCCACCCCCGACACCTTAGTTTTAATGTCTCTGTGATAGTCATTATGGGCCCAAATATGTATGTATGGGTTTAATTTAGATTAAATTAGAATTGAATGCTTTACTATTATGTGAATTTATTTAAGTTTATTTAGTCAATTGAATATGTGTACGAATATTTTATAGTGTATATGAAAAATAAAATACTTTCTCTGAATTGATTGTCATCCGAAGTAATTTTTTTAAACTACATATTTATTTGTTAGAGAAGGCACCGCATTACCTAATTTACTTGCCGCTAAATGGTAGTGTTTAGCACTATCGTGTTCCGGTCAGGTGGCAATGTACGGCCCTGTAATTTCCGGCACAGAGGCATAACACCTTAGGCCTCAGGGGTGGTAACGCATCTGCATTTTGGCCTTGGTCTTCATGTCTATAGGCTGCAGTTTTCACTTAACATCAATGTGAACTGCATGCTTGTTTGCCACTTCCGTTACATAAAAAAAAAAATAGGAACTCAAATTTCAGTAAAAATTTATTGCAGAAAAAAATCGTTTAAAGAATTAAAATTTTGTGTATCCATTGTAAAAAGTACTGCAATTCATACTTGAGTCGCAGTAGCCGACAAAGAAAGTCGTTTAAAAGAAATGTTATCTGAGAAAATGCACAAGAGCATTGGACCATTACGCATGACGCTTGCCTTGATTTACTATGTTTGCAGGAAACTTTTTATTTGGTTTTTAGGCAAAACAATTCAAGACTATGTGGTTTATTCATATTTGTACGCAGCTCCCGAAAATACTAGTCCCGTCGTAAATGTATTGTATCGTGCCATACAGCAACGCAGGCCACTGGGAAGAAGCCAAAGCGTTTATTACCGATGCAAAACAGTCTGTCATTTTTTGCGGGGTGAAATGTGTGTGACACACACGCACACTACAAAAATCGTCTATTACTACCAAAGTCACACCTTGACTTTAACAAAATACATAAACAATTTCACGCACACATTTAAAGTTCTAGGCGATAGGCATAGGTCCATTTGGGCTTGTACTTTGACAGAGGGAAAGCCTACATATAGCTACTCCCCTCCGGTCCACCGGGGCCGGTGGCCGTGTTGCTCTATGTATCGTGCTGAACACTGCCATTTGGCGGCATATAGATTAGGTAATGCGGTGGTGCCTACGCCCTCGAGCTCATATACTGGCACCACTAAATGTTACGGGTTACAAAAAAATATCAAGAACATTATAACGAACAGATTTACTGGTGGTAGAGCTCCAGTGACGGAGCTCGCGGGCGTAGGCACCACCGCATTACCTAATATACTTGCCGCTAAATGGTAGTGTTCAACACTATCGTGTTCCGGTCAGGTGGTAATGTACGGCCCTGTAATTTCCGGCACAGACCATAAGAGGCAGGCAGGCATAAGACCTTAGGCCTCAGGAGTGGTAACGCATCTGCATTTTGACCTTGGTCTTTGTGTGGGTGTCTATAGGCTGCAGTCATCACTTAACATCAATGTGAACTGCATGCTTGTTTACCACTTCCATTAAATAAAAAAAAAAACAGACAAACGGGTTCGATTCTATGATATTCTGAATCTTTACCAATCCCTTTTACTAAAGGCAAACCACTGTTTTCTTTCCGTAATACCAAGCGGAAATATTTTATTGCGTCTCTTGATGGAGGTCCGGCAATATTTACAATGATTACTTTCATACTACGATTTACGGATTTGAAAGAGGAAGTAACTTGTAAGTAATATAACAATATAAATGGATAACAAGAGATAATAAATAGATTCCTTTTTTATGCATACAAACATACAGTTTACATTAGAGTTTTTAACGTAGATTTGCGTTTCCACTGTTGAGGCCTAAGGTATTTCGCCTTTGTGCCGGAAATTATAGAGACGTACCATACCATCTGACTGGAACATGATAGTGCTGAACACTATCATAGATTTAGCGGCAATTAGTTTTTTTTTATTAAAAAATATTTCATTTAATATACTTGCAGCCAAATTTTGATAGGCAACCTAATGGATATATATTCTCTAGCTAGATTATAAACTTACGTAAAAATTAGGTTTACAGCATATATGGATAAACGCAATGATCCTGCAGTGGGATCTGAACCCATTACAGTGTCTCTTTTATAATGATGCATTTTTTAAATTTGTGTTTCAAGTTAATCCTCATAAACTGCCTCAGTAGCCCAGTGGTAGGTAGCCACTACTACTACACTGGAATCCTGGGTTCGATTCCCGGGTATGGGGCAATTAGAGATAATCGTTTAAAGTCCTTCATCTCTGGTTCTATTGGGATTTTTCCATTTTCTCGAAATTTCCCAGTACCTCGAAGTTTGGTAATGTGCCCGAAGATGTCAACAGGCTCGCCTGCTGTTACATGGGCCAAAAACGTATCCGACGAATCGTGGGTGTTTGCATGTATGCTTGAATGCATGTATTTACCTCTGCCTACCCCTTCGGGGATTACAGACGTGAAGTTACATTAAGTAAATCCTTACCACAATCACCAGGTTCATACAATCTCATCGTAACTGAAGACTTCGCAAGATAACTTGTTGAAGAAGATACCTATCACTTTGGTACGTAAGTCAATTTACTTCATGTTTATGAAGTGCCGTTTAAAGTTTGGTACTCCCTGAATTTACTGCAAAACTTTGGGTAGATGTACTAGGTATCGTAAACCTTTGCCTTTTGGCATATGAAGATAATTTGGTTTATAGTCTCATGTTAGTCAGTTATCATGCACGCATGTTCTGCGCATGCTTTGTACATCCGGTCAGTAAAGGTTTTTATCAGATTAGCACTATGTATGTTGTTGTTTTAAATATTATTATGTTTTAATTACTATTATATCAGAATGAGAAATTAATTTCGGTTCAAAATACATTCTATTATTATTTACTAGCTGTTGCCCGCGACTCCGCCCGCGTGTAGGTCCTTTTCGCGTAACCTGTGAAAACTACAATTATGCAGACCTTCAATAGACTTATGTCAGTGAATGTGTAATGTAATAATACTTGCTATAGTTAATTTTTCGTAGAGAATTCTGAAGTAAGTCAGCGCCATCTATTGAGCCATCTATTGAAGTTTTATGTAAATAATTATACAATTTAGTTTTATAAAACCCCACTAGATAGCGCTGACTTACTGAGCACAATTATATGTAATCCACCTGTGAAAACCGCGTTCAAATCCGTTGAGTGGAATCGAAGTTTAAGGTACCAGACGGACAGACAGACTCCAAAAATTGTTTTTTTTTTGTTTCTTTTACTCTTTTTTAGGGGACGACTCTATCAGTTTTTTGGAAAAATATTTAATGTACAGACACACGAATTTTACTGTCTTATTATATGTATAGATTAAACGAAGAACATGTTAAAAGCGCGCGTTTTGCAATTTTTCGATATTTCGGAAAAGTGTATAATCAAAAATTAAGTACTTACCCATTATTATTACAGTTTGTTGACCAGAATTGAGTTCTGGACACCCAATAATATGTCCCATGATATACCAGGTACCTTATACATTTCAATTATAGCTTTCTCTTTAACAGCATTTCCCGAAAACCTACACATTAATTAGTTGAATAAGAATAATGCTAGCATAAATAACACCTTAGGCACTAGATTCTGGACAAAGGTCTGATGGATTTGGGTCCGTAGTAAATTTTATCCAAATGATGTATTTAAGGATGGAAGCAGTTGCTGAAATTTTCATGTCTAAGTTAGAATATGAAACTATTGTGTAATTAAAAATTTGATTGGATTTCGTCTTACAATCTCGAGTTATATATATTTTTTCTTATAATTATTGTTTTTTTTGTTAAATAAAAAAAAGTAACTTCACGTCAAAATAATAAAAAGTAACTTCACGTCACGAAGGGGAACGATGCAAAACAGTCTGTTATTTTTTGGGGGGAAACTACGTGTGATACACCCACAGACTACAAAAATCGTCTATTACTACGAAACTCACACCTTGACTTTAACAAAATACATAAACAATTTCACGCACACATTTAAACATCTGGGCGACAAGCGTAGGACCATTTGGGCTTGTACTTTGACAGAGGGGAAAGCCTGCATATGGCTACTCCCCTCCGGTCCGCCGCGGTCGGTGGGGGATAACATTTACGCATGAACATAAATAAAAACTGTTGGACCGTACAGACAAAAGGATTTTTATATTTATATTTAAATTATATACAGATAATGCAATGTCTGGAAGCTTTGCAACAACAAATGCAAAAGCACTCAGTTACTTTTCAGTGTTTGATGCTTTCATAATCCTCTGGGTCACTACACGTCGAAAATATGTTTCTCTCTCGCAATCGGCTTAGCGAAGTATGTCCTATTTTGTTTTATTTGGCTCTTTGTCGAAAGTATGCATCAAGCTTGCATGACTTAAAGGAGGAACGTTGATGGAACTCATTTTTTAACTCGTATGTATGTATGTACTAGCGGCCCGCCCCGGCTTCGCGCGGTTGTAATGATACCTACCCTCTCCTATTCATCTTAGCGTGATGTTATAAAGCCTAGTCCTTATCTATATTTATAAAAATGCAACCCGTTTTCCTTGGTCACGGCATCACGCGTGAATGGCTGGACCGATTTGGCTAATATTGATTTAGAATGATTTTTGGAAGTCCAGGGAATGTTTAAAAGGTAAGAAAATATGAAGAAATTGAAAGGAAATAGTAAAAACCACCATCTCATTTTCCCATACAAATAGTCCGTATCTATCAAACCTTTGACACATGTCATATTTTCATTCTGAGGCAATACGAAGTTTGCCGGGTCAGCTAGTATATAATAAAGCCTTCCTAGATAAATGGGCTATCTTACACTGAAATATTTTTTCAAATCGAAAATGTAGTTCCTGAGATTAGCGTGTTCAAGCAAATAAACAAACAAACTCTTCATCTTTATACTAAGTATAGTTATAGATAATAATATTATGTCTTCACGCCAAGTCCTCTACGGGGTGAAACTCCTAATAACTCAAAATCATTTTGAGGTGATAACGTCTTATAAATCGGTGAACGTTGGATGCATGCACGAAAAAGTGTCACGTTCCGGCTGAGTCGAGCCTGCAAGCGGGATTGCGGAACGGGTGGTAGAGGCACGAGAGGCCTTAGCGTTCGGCTCGCTACGCACGTTTTCTTAAAACGTTATAAAGTACTTTTTTTATCTCTTTTTTGTTCTTGATGTGATGTGCCAAAAAATTAAGTACTTTCTTTCATTCTTTTTTAAAAATAATCGTTCATAAACCGACTAGACAGAGTATCAGTGTTGTTTTTTGTTTTAATTCTAAAACTTAAAACAGTATGTGTATTCATCAGGTCATAGTCCCACTAAGTCAGCGAAGTAGTTTTAAAGTCTTCCTATTAATAGATGTTTATCATTATAACACATCTAACCTATACTCGGAATTTTATTTCGATTCCTGATTTGACATTTTCAGTGTTGCAACGTAATGACAACTGCTAAATAGTGACGTTGCAAAATTAATCGATACGAAAATGAAATATTTCCGAATCGATTCAATTCGTTCATAGTAGATAATATCTAAACAACTACTATTTTAGCGCAGAAGTTTCGTTTTTCACGTACTTGTAGGCGTTGCGGATCATTACTTTTTCAGTAACCATCAAATCTTTTCGTAAACGTTTTCTTTTGTTGGGGACAATGTGTTTACGTCTTTTTGTGATGTACTTGGCTGAGGATTCATTATGATGGCAAATCGAAACAAATAAATACACTTAAAGTTAAAGAAAACTAGCTCTTTTATTATAAGTTTTGTTTTTAATATAATTGAAACAAAACATTAACTTTTAATAAAATATTGCACTGGTTACTAGTGAATAAATAATTATTGTGAATAATAATGTATTTTTTCAATAAAATCGATCAATTATTCTTAAAACTGGCACACCAATATTATAATTACATAAACATAAAATCGCGCTTTTTTATCGATTGTTGGGTCCATCACTATTATGTTAAATGTGGTATCATTATTTTACGAAGTGACAGTAGCTAATGTCCAATTGGGAATCGAATTAAAAGTCCGAGTATAATTCAGACGTTATTAAGCTACATCTACATTTCTAAGTGCAAAATAACATTAATTCTGATCATCAGGACACACAAATTATAGTTACCAAGATATGGGCTATATTTCACCACGCTGGACTAACTCCGGTAAATATCCAAGTTAATGTTATACCTAAGGTCGGAATTACTCTCTGAATATACAGCGTGACTTCATACTTTTTTCGAACAAGAACATGAAAGACACAAATAAATAAGTGGCCAAGTCATTCGTGTACTAAATATACACGGATATGCCGTACTTATAAATTTTAATCTATATTATTATCTTCTTTTTACCTACATAAAATAAAATAGTTACTCGACTATGCCTGAATTTTGTTTTATTATAAAGTGACAAATAAGCGTACTTTTTAAACTTTTTTTTACGTTATCACGTAAAAAAAATGTAACATTCACGCCTGTAATCCCCGAAGGGAAATGCACGCATTTAAGCATACATCCAAACACCCACGATTCACCGGTTACGTTTTGGCCCATGTGGCCCCCCACAGGTGGCGAGCCTGTTGACATCTCCGGGCACATTACCAAACTTCGAGATACTGGTACATTTCCAGAAAATGGAAAAATCCCAATAGAACCAGAGATAAGACTTTACACCATTATCTCTGATAACCCCTACCCGGGAATCGAACCCAGGACCTAAGCGTAGTAGTGGTCTGATACCACTAGGCTACCGAGGCAGTTAAAATACAAGCTAATCAAACTACAAGAATCGGTAATAAACGCTATGGCTACTCTCCACCGGTTGGCCGGTGGCCCGTGTTGCTCTTTGAATCGTAGAAAAGAGTACATTCCACTTTTGCATGATATGGCGTAGGCGAATGGCGTATTTTCCTCCATTAGCGGTAGGATCGCATGCCGACGTGTTGAAATAAAAACTAACACCGCTTATTGAAAATCAAACTCAGGATCTCCAACTTTACAAAAGTGCCTTTCTACTGAATCCTCTGAGCTGGTTCCAAATCAATCTGTTGGAAATTAAATCACATGGCAAAATAACAAATGCAAATTTATTTCTTCAAAAAAGCAAAACTCTGTTAGTTAATTTCTCTTTAAATGTGTCACCACGCTGGAAGCAATTTTCAACACGCTTCCTCAGTTTATTGTTTTAATTGTATTTACACTTTGGACACCATTTTTGGTAGCGTTAAATTCGATTTAGACTTGTCGTAATTAATTCTTTTCAAATCTCCTTTTTTACATTTAATTGATTCGTGTTTTATCAGACAGTATTAAGAAGCAACAACTGCTTATATCGGTCATATACAAGGGTTATTGAAATAAACGCATTCACCTCTTGCAGGCAGCCTTTCTACATAAATACCAACAACCAAATGTAGGGCCCTGTAATTTCTGGCACAGAGGCATAACACCTTAGGCCTCAGGAGTGGTAACGCATCTGCATTTTGACCTTGGTCTTTGTGTGGGTGTCTATAGGCTGCAGTCATCACTTAACATCAATGTGAACTGCATGCCTTTTTGCCACTTCCATTACATATAAAAAAAACATTTTATCTACGAATTTTTAAAATTATTTGTTTTTAAAATTTAGGTTTTCTAATACAATTTTTTTTTTTACTATTGGCATTTACTCTGAGCGTAGGTATGTCAGTTATGCCATGCCACGCACCTTGCCTAGACAAAATATCGCCACGAACAGAGGGGCCAATGCTTTTTTAAACTATAGAAAACATTTACATATGCTCGTAGAGTGTGTAAGAGAAAGAGAATTATTTATGCAAATATATGAAATCAATAAGTATGAAACAGGAGCAATAACAGCTTTATTAGGACAACCGTTCAGTGACGCAGCAAAATCATTATAAAGTATTATATCATTACATAAATAAGTGTCTTTCTCAATGAATAAGTGTATATTGTAGATAAGGATATGATAAGGCTGACATATCTTCCAGTGGATAAATGCCTCCAAATACTATATTTAAAAAAAAAAGAGAAAACATTTATTTTGTATTTTTTTTTGGGTTCTAATTCGTAGAACAAAACGTTGTTAGGATTGATCTAGAGAGGCCGCCTGCAAGAGGTGATGTGCTAATTTAAATTCTTTTTTAATTCTTTCTTTCTTCCTTTCTAACCCTGTGTATCGTGGGCGAACATAGAGCAACACGGGCCGCCGCGGCGGACTGGAGGGGAGTAGCCATAGCGTTTATTATCGATGCAAAACAGCCTGTCATTTTTTTCGGGGGGAAATGCGTGCGACACACACGCACACTACAAAAATTGTCTATTACTACGAAACTCACACCTTGACTCAAATAAAATACAGAAACAATTTCACGCACACATTTAAACATCTAGGCGACAGGTATAGGCCCATTTGTAGGCTTGTACTTTGACAGAGGGGAAAGCTGGTGGTGGTTCATTACTGGTGGTAGAGCTCCAGTGACGGAGCTCGCGGGCGTAGGCACCACCGCATTACCTGATTTACTTGCCGCTAAATGGTAGTGTTCAGCACTATCGTATTCCGGTCAGGTGGTAATGTACGGCC
Organism: Macrosoma leucophasiata; assembly: GCA_036365455.1. Lineage (NCBI taxonomy): Eukaryota > Metazoa > Arthropoda > Insecta > Lepidoptera > Hedylidae > Macrosoma > Macrosoma leucophasiata. Next base: position 3,402,773 of record JAWQUS010000014.1, on the reverse strand, counting down.
CTGTAATTTCCGGCACGGAGGCATAACACCTTAGGCCTCAGGAGTGGTAACGCATTTGCATTTTGACCTTGGTCTTTGTGTGGGTGTCTATAGGCTGCAGTCATCACTTAACATCAATGTGAACTGCATGCTAGTTTGCCTATTCAATTACATAAAAAAAAAAAAGCCTGCATATGGCTACTCCTCTCCGGTGTTGCTCTATGTTGGCGACAATGTGGATACTCGAGCAACTAAAACTTTATGAACTATCGTTGATGTCGGGCGACGCTGCCACAAGCGCAAGTACATACCACGTTAGTGGAAAGCGTGCAAGGGTTGCCAAAAAACAAAAATAGAATAATTGTGATTATAACAAAATTGCAACCATTAATTTTGAACCATTAATTGACTCTGGATTCGCAAGAATTATATCAAGCAAAACGTAGACATATCTCTAATACTTGAGAAGAGCATAATGAAAGAAGATAAATAGTCCTATTTCTAACTCAATTTTATTGTTAGGTATTTTAAATTATATTATTGAGGGTGTATAATACCCTTATATGAATTATTTAAATAAAGGTAAAATCCAACTTCATGTATCCAAAACTATGAATAACATCAAATAACTTTCTGGGGTATTTAAACGGTTGGGTCCTGAATATTTTAGATGCGGCTCTGCTTTTCATTGCATTAACTCCCAAAGCTTAATTATGTACAGGATACATATTTATGTGGTTTGCCTTTGGTTTAAGTAATGCTTTTGAAACTATATTAAGGCATTATAGTACTAACCACTTCATAGTATAGTCAGGTTTAATATTACAAAGGTTGAAGTATAGTTAGGAATATTTTAAGTATGTATTTTTAATAGAGACGAACTGACCTGGCGAAATTAGTACCGGATTAGAATTAAATAATTTGTCAAATATTTGACAGGTATCTACTTATAAATATATATTTATTTATTTAATCTTCCAAGCACAATAAAAGTACACGAGGCGGACTTAATGCTAGGTAGCATTCTCTACCAGTCAACCTTAAGGTAGTGTAGAAAAGTCAATATGGTAGTGCAATTGAAAATTTCGCGAAAGATAAGAATAAGGCTGTAAGTATAATAAACTAACATTAAACTTAATAGCCTAATGATATAAATTATACCTAATAGATACAATAACATAAATACACAAAATAATAATAATAATGGCAACCCTGGATACATCCCACTGCTGGGCACGATTCTCTCCCCTTCTTGGGAGGAGGCCTGGAGCTTACTCCACCACGCTGCTCCAATGCGGGTTGGTGGAGATACGAGTTAGCGGCCATCCCGCTGTCGGATATTTTCAAACCGCCCATAAGGTTTAACGACTGCTATCTATCGATAGCAACCGGGACCGACGGCTTAACGTGCCCTCCGAGGCACGGAAACGCGCATTTAAATTTGCCACTAGCGGTCACCTGACCGCGCCCGTATCGCCTAACCGAGTCCGTATCGCTTAACCGAGTAGATCGCTTACGATCTAGAGCAGCCGCAGGGCCATGCGCGCTTCAATTGCCTACTTATATACCTACTTATTATTTGTATGAGAAATTGATATACCTATTTAGCATTTTCGAAAGTCTTGTTAGTTACACCATTTATAACTCAAGAACGGCTAGACCATTTTGGATTTGTATTCATTAATAAACAAATAACAATAAAACAGGCAAAACATCAGTGATTGTTTTTTTTAATTAGTTTATTTTATGCCCATGGTATAAACCTTTTTTGTAAGGCAGAACGACGTTAGCCGGCTTAGCTAGTTAAAAATAATAATTGAGTATGATCGAGATGAATCCTCGTCGGGGTTAATTAATTGAACGTAGTTCGCTTCCAATAGGGTGACAAGTAGACTTGATTACAAAACGCTGTTCACACTATTAAAAGGGTTGAGAATTGATTTGTTGATCAGAATCGTATTGAAAAGATTGTCAGTGATCATTGTGATCAGAAATATTTCTGAACTTCTTTCTTTCCCTTTCTCTGTTGCAAGAGAGAGTATGTTTTCATGGGAATGATTAGAATGACAATGACATACAGTCATATCAGAACCAAACTAAGACTTTCGTTTAAGTTCCTCAAGTATGCATTAACAAACTATATTTGTTCTGCGTAAAGTGCGTTTGGAATTCCGCTATATTTCGTTCCACGAGTGAAGTCTGTCTTGTCCATAGAGCAACACGGGCCACCGGTCGCGGCGGACTGGAGGGCACAAGCCATAGCGTTTATTACCGATGCAAAACATTCTGTCATTTTTTGCAGGGGAAAATGCGTGCGACACACACGCTCACTACAAAAAATCGTCTATTACTACGAAACTCACACCTTGACTTTAACAAAATATAGAAACAATTTCACGCACACATTTAAACATCTAGGCGACGGGTATAGGCCCATTTGGGCTTGTACGTTGACAGAGGGGAAAGCCTGCATATGGCTAATCCCCTCCGGTGTTGCTCTATGGTTTTGTCAGACATCGAATAATGAGGTACATTTATAGTTGAAATTCAACGACACCGATAATCGATTACCTTACAGGTATCCAATCCAATCGTAAATCGAGTTGATAGAATCGGAATTGGAAATTGTTGGATTATATTAAAAATGATATATAAAAGTTACCAATCAAATTTTCATTCAGATTGAAACAATATTTTCATGTATATTTAATTTAGGTAGTTGTATAAAATTACTATGTCACAGTGTTTGTAACAATATTCCTATTTCAATTTAATTCAATTAACGCGCTTCATATTAAAAATGAATTTAACTAAGTTCGATCTAATGGTTGTATTGCAGAAATGTCTGATACATGTCGTCATTGCCTTATTAAAGTACTGATAAAGTATAATTTACAATAATTTGGGATTACCGGTAATACCTTGCGTTATACCTCAGCCTTCAACCTTCTTGCCTCAGAAGCGTAGTGGTAGCAGGCCACTACTACCACGCTGAGGTTCCTGGGTTCGATTCCCGGGTCGGGGACTATCAGAGATTACGGTTTAAAATCCTTTATCTCTATTGGGGTTCTATTGGGATTTTTCCATTTTCTGTAAGTTTTCCAGTACCTCGAAGTTTGGTAATGGGCCCGGTGATGGCAACAGGCTCGCCACCTGTTACATGGGCCAAAAACGTAACCGGCGAGTCGTGGGTGTTTGCATGTATGCTTGAATGCATGCATTTACCTCTGCCTACCCCTTCGGGGATTACAGGCGTGAAGTTACGTTTTATCTTCCGTTATACCTGTCACTGGCAATGTCAGATAAAAGCATGTGGCTGCGAGCATTTGATATAAGGATCAAGACGCGTGATCTTGCATAATGGGCGGCGATCACGTAGTTTGTGTGATTTTTGACGACCCGCTTAGTCCGCCGGGTTCAATCCCCGCACCGGGACAAATATTTGTATGAACTACAGATATTTGTTTCGGGTCTGGGTGTTTGTGTATGTGTTGTGTGTGTACAACGGCACACAGGTTTATACCTAGTGTGGGGCTGTGAATGAAGGCGTATTTTTTTTTATTTTATATTTTTTACAGTTTAAGGTCAAAAGACGAATTTTATTTAATTAAATAAATATATTATTATTTATTATAAAAAAAAATGAGTTTGTCACATAATAGTAATAAACATATTGCCGAACTCAAACGTTAGTAAATGATCAGCCTCAAATACCAGTATAAGCTATCGTTGTCGTTCGCACGTATTTTAAAGAGACTAAATTTACTGGTGGTAGTGCTCCAGTGACGGAGCTCGCGGGCGTAGGCACCACCGCATTACCTTATTATATGATGATATACTTGCCGCTAAATGGTAGTATTCCGCACTATCGTGTTCCGGTCATGTGGTAATGTACGGTCCTGTAATTTCCGGCACAGAGGCAGCGCACCTTAGGCCTCAGGAGTTGTAACGCATCTGCATTTTGACCTTGGTCTTTGTATGGGTGTCTATAGGCTGCAGTCATCACTTAACATCAATGTGAACTGCATGCTGATTTGCCACTTCATTACATAAAAAAAATGGTTTGTCCGCAATGTGATCACAGACTGCAAATCTCCAACCTTAATACACAGTCCTTATTTTCAAGATCCTCGGTACTTAAAGAAATCTATGACACGGTATGTTTCCTTTTAATATTATTTTAATTTACCAGAAACTTCGGGAAGTTTCTTAACTTGGCAATGTGCTTGGTTTCAGACGACAAATTAGTTGAACAATATATTACAAAGTTTCTAATTTTATCTCTGCAGCGTTCCCAACATCTTGATTTGAGCATATACTAAGTTGTTTTCTCATAATGTTGGCTTTTTGGAATATGTTAGGTAATTTTAATTTTAATTGTTTAGTACATAAATACATAACTTTCAAAAATTTATTTCACGATACTGTTATTTAATATATATGTATCTTCACGCCAGGTCCCTAACGGGGTAGGCAGAGAGTGTAGAGCGCCAGACATCCCGGTTCTGACAAACCTCTCGTGCCTCGTCTACCTTCATCATTCTCTTCATACATGCACGCCGATTCCTAAGACTTTTGACCCCACCATCAGACAGAACAATCTGTTATTTAATGAATAACAATAATATGAGAGATAAGAAAATAAGCACAAGATACAAAAAAAGGTATTTACACAATTATACGTATTATACGAGAACATACACAAAAAAATATATTAAATAATGTCAACAAAAATATGACTCTCAATAATATCTCAATTCAATTCATCAAATATAAAATAATTTGGCATCTTTTTTTCTTTGAACTGGCATCTCGGCTAATTTATCTACCTCATTATTTTTATAGAAATACAGTCTTATATTTTTTGGCATTGGTTTTGCATACTTTTAAATCGATCAATGTCATTTTTTTCAGTAATTTCCATTTGTTAACTAAGATTCTAAATGGCACCACCATATTTTTGAAATACGACCGTTTAATGTGAATTAGCTTTTATTGCATGCAACCCTAAAAGGTATAAGGTGTATCCATTTATCATCATTACATTTATGTGACATATGTAAAAACAAATATATCGTTATTTATCGTTTCGAAAAAATTAGGCGTAAAGACAATGACATGTTTTTCATGTCCTCGAAACTTTGAAGGATCCAATTATAACAGACAAAACCCGAAAAGATTATCGATTATTCAAATGAAGTTGATATTCAATTACACCGCGTACAAAAACAAGGGTGCTTGTTATAATGGACTAAAAATCTACCAACCATAATTCGGCCGAGATAAGGCAGGCTAACACGACGTTTTATTTTTAATAACATGTAAAAAACAGCAAAAAGGTTTCACTTGTACCGTAGATTTGGGCAAAACCTCCGGTATGCGAAACATGGCCGCCACTGTTTTAATCCGAAACCCACACGTGCGACAGTTAATTTTGCCGCGCAGCACAAAAAAAGTAACGGAGTTAAAACATGGGAGCCTTCCTGGGGAAAATTAAATGGTGCCCGAGTAATAATAAAAATGAGTATTTCGAACACAATGGTCGGGCGATGTCAATTTTCCTGACCCCCCAAACGTCTGTCCACTCTGCCGTTATTACTGTGAGTATAAAGCAAGGTACAAACGTGCTGTTTTTTCGATTCTGTCTCTTCAATTCGAATGGTGAAATGTATACCTAGATGAAATATTTGGTGACATATAATAATAATAATAATGGCAACCCATTATACGTCCCACTGCTGGACACGAGTCTCTCTCCTTTTTGGGGGAGGCCTGGAGCTTACTCCACCACGCTGCTCCAATGCGGATTGGTGGAGATACGGGTTAGTGGCCAACGCGCTGTCGGATGTTTTCAAACCGCCCATTAGGCCTCCGACAAGGTTTAACGACTGCTATCTATCGATGGCAACCGAGACCGACGGCTTAACGTGCCCTCTGAAGTACGGAAACACGCATTTTAATTTGTCACTAGCGGTCACCCATCACACCCCCGACCGCAACCGTAATGCTTAACCGAGTAAATCGCTTACGATCTACACCAGCCGCGGGGCCATGGGCGCTTTTGGTGGCATGCAATGTCTTAAATATTATATTTCTCGCAATAACACATGCGAGTGAATTAAGAAATTCAACAAAAAATTTAAAGATAAATTTGCATTCGGGCAGAAAATTTCGTTTAATTTTTAAAAATATTTCCATAATTATAAATCGAATAATATTTGATGAACTTACAACGACGTAATAAGACACATTTGTGTAGGAATAATGTCATATATGGTAATATTTTAAATGTCGTAGATGAAATTTATGGCTTAAAGTTTTACTATCGTGTGCCCGAGTAGAATAATAAAAATAGTTATGAGTAGGTAGGTATACCACGTTACGTTACGAACGATGTTAGGATCTATCGCCACTCCGGCGCATTATTGCTTTGGGCATAATGCAAAGTAAACACGTGCTGTTTTTTCCAGTTCTGTCTTTTCAATTCAAATCGCGATATGTGTAAACGAAATACGTTATTTGACGATCCAATAAAGGTGAGCTTAAAATATTTCCTTGTGGTAAAGTTGTAGCATCAGCGTCAGGCGTAGGCCACTTTCGTGACCTAATCTATCAACAATTTTACTGGTGGTAGAGCTCTAGTGATGGAGCTCGCGGGCGTAGGCACTACCGCATATACTTGCCGCTAAATGGTTCAGTTCACATTGATGTTAAGTGATGACTGCAACCTATAGACACCCACAAAAAGACCAAGGTCAAAATGCAGATGCGTTACCACTCCTGAGGCTTAAGGTGTTATGCCTCCGTGCCGGAAATTACAGGGCCGTACATTACCACCTGACCGAAACACGATAGTGTTGAACAATACCATTTAGCGGCAAGTATATTAGGTAATGCGGTGGTGCCTACGCCCGCGAGCACCGTCACTGGAGCTCTACCACCAGCACCAATATGATTGTTTATCATCATTGCATAAAAAAGTAACGTCGAAAATAAAAAAAAAATGCCTTTCATATAAAAGTGTCAGCTGTATGTATCACTTCGCAAGCATTTTTCCGACACCGTGTAGTAATCATTTATTAGAAATGTATGAAAAGCACAAACAAGACAGATCCTTGATCTAAATATTGAACCCGGAATTTATGGACGTTCTCAAAAGCTGTTTAATATAATATATTGCAGTTAAACCTGACGTCTATTGCACAATTCATATAACATAAAGTACCATACATCTCTCGGTAATGTCAGATGTACGATTACATACCCACTATGTCAGAGTACACTAGAACCGTAATATGACGGAATGATTTGATTAGAGCTCACACTCCATCAGACACTCGAGGATGCTAATAGCTGCTAATTCCCGTCTTGCAGGAACCGACTCAATCGGGTTCTAGCACATCGGCTGATTTAAATAGATAGACATAACAACAGCCTGATGAACTGTGAATGTTTCGTTGTTATGAGGTTGTATTTGTGTTAATACTTGAGTAGTAGGAACTTTAAGATTTAAAGAACGGTAGTAAACTTTAAACTCATAGAAATTCTTTAAACTCATAGAAATTTCTTAAACTCATAGAAATACCTGACTGATCATCAAATTGTGCTTCAATGAATTTTCTGTTTATGCATAGGACTTAAACCCAGAATTGACGGAATGAGAACTCAAGATATCCCGACGAATAACAGACGATGATATTTTCCTTAATTCTCAGAGAAGTTATTCCACCTCTTCTTTCACACGGATATTCGGGTCTGCGGGTAAAAGTTTTGCTAGACCCACTGAGATGGCGCATCGATACGGCAATCGTGCGTGTAGTAAGTAACATATAGGCTACCAAACGTATTCAGCATGGTAGTTGTTTGAAAGCAATGTAATTATAATAATAATAATAATGGCAACCCATTTTACGTCCCACTGCTGGGCACGAGTCTCTCACCTTTTTGGGGGGAGGCCTGGAGCTTACTCCACCACGCTGCTCCAATGCGGATTGGTGGAGGTGGGTGGGTTAGTGGCCAACCCGCTGTCGGATGTTTTCAAACCGCTCATAAGGCCTCCGACAAGGTTTAACGACTGCTATCTATCGATAGCAACCGGGACCGACGGCTTAACGTGCCCTCCGAAGCACGGGAACGCGCATTTAATTTGCCACTAGCGGTCACCCATCACACTACCCGACCGCGCCCGTAGTGCTTAACCGAGCAGATCGCTTACGATCTACACCAGCCGCTGGGCCATGCGCGCTTCGCAATGTAATTAATTCGTAGCAATCATCAAATACTTGGAGAAATTCACAAATATTGAAGTATACATATACGATTTATTTACTCATTAGTGAAATGAAATTCACTTTGTCGATAGTCAGGAAGACGATGGTGAGAATATAGCTAATGAAAATACTAGTCCTTAAACCGATTAGAAATCAAGTATACGAGTAGATGATATACAGTATAGCCAAAATGAGCCGATTTACTGGTGGTAGAGCTCCAGTGACGGAGCTCGCTGGCGTAGGCACCACAGCATTACCTAATATACTTGCCGCTAAATGGCAGTGTTCAGCACTATCGTGTTCCGGTCAGGTGGTAATGTACGGCCCTGTAATTTCCGGCACAGAGGCATAACATCTTAGGCCTCAGGAGTGGTAATGCATCTGCATCTTGACCTTTGTCTAAGTGTGGGTGTCTATAGGCTGCAGTCATCACTTAACATCAATGTGAAGTGCAAGCTTTCTTGCCACTTCATTCGATAAAAAAAAAAATCATTGTTAGCAATGACATGGACAACAATCAAGACACTCAAAAGGCTGTGTGATGTCCAAGTGTTTACTCGACTAATTTTACCTCCTCCTTGCGTCATTTTCCCCATCACTGAGGGTCGTGAATATAATCTCCACGGATCACTTTAATATAATTTTACCTATAAAGTCACTAATGCACAGTAATAATAATATCTGTTGCCAAATGTTCTAAACTTGCGATTGCAAAAGCAAAACTTAATATGTTAAGCTGGCATAACGATAAGTGAGATGACTCGTTACAGACTTAATTACTTAACTTACTTAATGTTCTATGTCCACTTGATGGGACAGAGGATATTCAAAGTCTTTTGGTCGTTTGGTTTTGAGCTTCATGTTTTTTTTTGTCTTCGTTGTCGTTGCCGCAATTATGAAAGCCAAGTTTGATTCCACTCAAGAGTCTGTTTAGGAATGTGACTTTGGTCCCTTCGTAAAGTGCGGCCATTCAATTTTTTCAACATCCAAAATTTTTACTGGCGGTAGAGCTCCAGTGACGGAGCTCGGGGGCATAGGCACCACCGTATTACCTAATATACTTGCCGCTAAATGGTAGTGTTCAGCACTATCGTGTTCCGGTCAGGTGGTAATGTACGGCCCTGTAATTTCCGGCACAGAGACATAACATCTTAGGCCTCAGGAGTGGTAACGCATCTTCATTTTGACCTCGGTCTTTGTGTGGGTGTCTATAGGCTGCAGTCATCACTTAACATGAATGTGAACTGCATTGCTTGTCACTTCCATAATATATTTAAAAAAAAAAACACTTTGATTTGCGGCGTCGAATCTGATGTTCTACAGGTTTTTAACAGCATGGCATTAGTGAACTTTCTTGGGCTAGTATAAAATATAGGAAGGATAAACGAAGGCATCGGTTTATGAGATTTGTAGACGGCGTGAGAGATCCTTCGTGATTGGTGTGAGTCATCTTCCACGTTTCGCATCCATAGAGCGGTAGGGACAGACCCAATCGCCTTAATATAATCTTATCAAACACATATTGTACCACTGACTGCCTCGGTAGCCTAGTGGTAGCAGGCCACTACTACTACGCAGAGGTCCTGGGTTCGATTCCCGGGAAGGGGGTTATCAGAGATAATGGTGTAAAGTCCTTTATTTCTGGTTTAATTGGGATTTTTCCATTTTCTGGAAATTTCCCAGTACCTTGAAGTTTGGTAATATGCCCGGAGATGTCAAAACGTAACCGGCGAATCTTGGGCTTGCATTTATGCTTGAATGCATGCATTTACCTCTGCCTACCTCTTCGGGGATTACAGGCGTACATTAGTTACGTTTTTTTTTACGTTTACATTGTACCACCAATGACTAGACAGATCTAAAAGCAGCTGAAAATAAATCACATGTAATTATTCGTTAATTAGACGGCAATTTATCGACCATTGTAAGGCCTTAGTCACGAGCGGCGTTGTCGGGCGCGGAAGTAGGCGTACACGGCTTGAAGGCAAAACCTCTTCTATAAAAGCTTCGTTTACACTGACAAAATTAGCGGACAAGAAGCAGTGGATGGAAACATATTATTATTTCATTCTTCTGTGTTAAAAATATTATAAATCTTAACAGCTTTATGTCTTCTGTATCTTTATAACATCTGTATTTATACACAGAGCAGCAACTCATGCGCAATCATATAGAGATTATGTTTCTTTCTTAGTACTTGACTTTGTATTTTATCTGCATTAATAGCTGGCCAAACAATAAGTATGCAATATATATTTTATATGACATCTGTAGCTATCTTTATAGCTTCACAAACAGGTAGCGTTATGTGTGAAAATGATGCTTGAAGAATAGTGAATAGTTTTAATGAAACCTACCGGTCAAACACACACAAAAGCACCGGGATTTGGAATTTTCCTAATGGTTTTTGATAGACTTGCTTCCTTTCAAGCAACCATAGAACACAAAAACCAAATGACAAAATGCAGCAAAACGCTAGACTGCAAATGTTTTATTTTCGCTTATAGCTACCAATCCGCTACCGCTTACCACTAAATCCCATCTAACTAAGTCACGCAACCCGCTTTTACAGACTCAGCCATTATTTTATAATACATTATACCAATCGAAATTAATTTACATAACGTGTGCTTACTGTTGAGAACGATATAAATTGGGTTTCGTTACCTTCCCACTTTGTTCTAATTAAGCCGTAGGAAGTTGATCATGGTTGAACACTTTCATTTTTATTTTTTTATTATTTTTTTAAGACAATCTTGAACTGTGGAGTTTCTATTTATTTTGTTGCAGAAAACAACATTTTGTATGACTTTTATTTAAGACTAGCTGTTGCATGCGGCTTCGCCGGCGTGGATGTTGTTTTATAAATAATTAAGTAGCCTATAATCTTTCTCAAAGTCAGCTCTACCTCTGTACCAAATTTTATTAAAATCGGTTCAATCGTTTGGACGTGAAAAGGTAACAGACAGACAGACAGACAGAGTTCCTTTCACATGAACAAGAACTTGAATCCATTCTTCATGGGTTATTGATTGATTTAGTCAAATAAGATGTCAATTGTTAAAATTAGGGGTTACCGAATCATCTTCAGAACGAAGTGGAGAATAACCCAGGTCGCTTAGACTTATAGAATAATATGATGAGCGCCCTATGTCATGTAGTGAAAGATAATAAGCTGATAATAATAATCCTCCTTTTTGTATGGCATTTGCAGAAATTTGGATAATAGGCTGTTGTCTAAATTTCTGCAAGAGCCATACACTCGGGGGTGGAAGTGTCTAAAGGCATAATAGCGGGGAAGCCCGCTCCGAGCTCGAGATTACTCGCTCGTGATGGTGAAACCGGGGCCACACCTCTCGACACCCCCAGCCTCTCTCAACAGTGTTGCCCCCCGTCGACCATCGGGTTGGCTGTTTGGGGGGCCCACCAAGGAGAGGCGAGTCACCACCTGCCTAAAGTAGGATTCGATAATGTGAGATGTTGAATATAGGCAGGTGCCGGATCTCACTCCATAGGCCCAGCCAGCTAGTCCCCCCAGTTCACCCCCATAGCCCAAAGTTTGGCGAATCACTTATCATTACAATAGTCCCATTATATTCTGCGGGGTCTGTCTGTGCCTGTATTAACTATTGATGCAGTCAGAGAGAGGTCCCGCCGAATATAACCCATTACAAAGTAGATCAAAATTCTCGAAAGGGCCTCTACGTGTTGGACCCCCCATGTCCCCGCGCAAGCCTGACAAAGGTCCGGGGTTCAAATTGGACCCCGTGCTGACGAGAGATCCTCATTAAATTGTAAGACACTTGATATTTATTGGTGCCAAATACAACCCTCAAAATCGGACCATTGTAGTCAATGATAAGAAGAGGATGTATAATTCTACCTGAAATACATAATTTCTAACAGCACTATAATTTAACCGCAAGGTTAGAGTTTAAGTCCTCACAAATTTTTAATGGAAAGCGATCAGATGGTAGACTCGTGACTTTCATAAATTTACAAGACTCAATACAACTTACAAACACGCGATCGTTTGTGCTTGCCTTATTTATTTGGGGGTTATTTATTTCATTCGATTATTTCAAGCCAAAATACTGATCTTTTTGGGTTATTTTTCAATGGCTCAAAAGATGGTAGAAATATGGTGATTTTTACTGGTGGTAGAGCTCCACTGAAAGAGCTCGCGGGCGTAGGCACTACCGCATTACCTAATATACTTGCCGCTAAATGGTAGCGTTCAGCACTGTCGTGTTCCCGTCAGGTGGTAATGTACGGCCCTGTTATTTTCGACACAGAGGCATAACACCTCAGGCCTCAGGAGTGGAAACGCATCTGAATTTTGACCTCTGGTCTTTGTGTGGGTGTCTATAGGCTGCAGTCATCACTTAACATCAATGTGAACAGCATGCTTGTTTGCCACTTTTATGAATTAAAAAAATAATAGCTGAATAAAAAATGCATGAAGCTGAACATTCATATAGACCCATATCATTTATACATGCTCCTATTGAGAAAGTTTTCTAACAAATTGCTATGTCTGAATGCATTTCAAAGAAAGTATTCTTTATTTACGAAATGTCTTTCATGTTGTCATGGATAATTTGTTTGCAGGTCGAACGAATGTTATTTTAAACGTAATTGCAACTATTAAGGTTGTTTTATATTATTTCGCATTAAACACATGCTTGTGAAATATATTTTATTTTTAAAGATAAATGGAAAGAAAAAATTGACTTTAGGCGAGACTCGAACTCGCGACCTACTGGGAATCTAGTCCAGCCGCTCTTCCAATTGAGCTACTGAAGCCCTGCCCGATTTGTCAAATCTTTCCTTCACATCTATTGCATTGCTTTATGGTAGCAGCAGCGCCATCTATTACCAACTATGCTAGTTAGGCAACCGATATAATAGACTTTTCAGTTTATTGAATATCGTAAAGAAGTCGCTTTTACCCTTAATAATTGTTTTATATTATTTCGCATTAAACACATGCTTGTGAAATATATTTTATTTTTAAAGATAAATGGAAAGAAAAAATTGACTTCAGGCGAGACTCGAACTCGCGACCTACTGGGAATCTAGTCCAGCCGCTCTTCCGATTGAGCTACTGAAGCCCTGCCCGATTTGTCAAATCTTTCCTTCACATCTATTGCATTGCTTTATGGTAGCAGCAGCGCCATCTATTACCAAGCTCAATTGGAAGAGCGACTGGACTAGATTCCCAGTAGGTCGCGAGTTTGAGTCTCGCCTGAAGTCAATTGTTTCTTTCCATTTATCTTTAAAAATAAAACTATTAAGGTGTTTGCCTGTCACGATTGCAGACAGCATAAAAACTCTGAAGAAAATTTATTTTAATAGATTTTTTTTGTAAGGAAGGTGGCTAACATTGCAGCTCACATTGATGTTATGTGATGACTGCAGCCTATAGACATCGTAACATACATAAAAACCAGAGGTCAAAATGCAGATGCGTTTCCACCCATGGACCTAAGCTATTAATTCTCTATATATTCTGTTATCTGTCTCTATATATATCTGATAGTTATAACAGGGCCATACATTACCATCTAACCGGAACACGATAGATTGGGTAATGCGGTGGTGCCTACGCTTTCGAGCTCCTACACTGGTATCCTACCACCAGTATCGTAGCAATAATCAGGTTATTGGGGGTTCTGCTTGCAAAAGGGTAATAATATTATGAATGGCATCAGGATGTGATGAACCTACTGGCGACTAATAGCGGAGACGAATACGAGTAGGTCAGTCAAGCAGTAGGGGACTTAGCGTGAAGAAACATACATACATTTTTTTTATATCTACTATACAATACAGTTTCACTTCTGACAGTTAATGAAAATTTTCTTAAATGGGTTACGATGAATGAAAGTGTCTATTTGTGAGACACAAAACGAAGATAAAACTTTTGTAGATGGGCTTGGTAGAAAATGATGCAGCAGGTTTAAGTGAATAACGTGTAATGCGACAAAAAACAGAAAAAAGATCGGTTTTATAACATTTAAAAATTGCACTGAAAGACGGCCGCCATTGGTCAATTTCGTGCCGTCGTGACCGACAGCAGCTCCTATTGGCCCGCAGCACTCCGATGGCTCAGGATTGGCTAATATACAGAAACATCTGACGTAGTGCGTGAACATTCTCCCGGCCTTGGAAGCTGCAGCTTTCAAATAATTTGGATGTAGGTATGTCGCAGGCACATCATATAGGTATAGTTATGTAATCTCATCGTTACTACTCCTCAATCAGTAACGGACATATTTTTGAAAAGGCTCTCCGAATTATTCCCTTGTTGGTCTTGATGTCAGCTACGCGCGAAATTCCATCTTTGCCAGGGTAAGTTTTGATGATACGGCCCAAACTCCACTTCAGCGGTGGCAGATTATCGTCTTTGATTAGAACCATGGTGTCGTCTGTAAGTGTATCTTGGTTCGTCGTCCATTTGCATCGCGTCTGAAGCTCCGACACGTACTCGGTTGACCAACGTCTCCAGAAATGTTGGCGCAGCTGTTCGACCCTCTGGTAGCGAGTCAATCGGTGTACAGGAACGTCCTCGAGATCTTTGAGGACAGGCGCAGTCAGTGGACGGCCAACCAGGAAATGTGCGGGAGATAGGGGTAGGAAGTCTGTAGGATCGGTAGACAAGGGGCTTAATGGTCGGGAATTCAGGATTGCTTCTACTTGTGCCAATACTGTACTGAATTCTTCAAATGTAAGATGTGCGTTACCCACTACACGAACCAAGTGATATTTACAGCTTTTAATTCCTGCTTCCCACAAGCCACCAAAATGACTAGCGTAAGGCGGTATCATTGAAAATTTGATATTTTGCGATAATGCATAATCAGTAATATTTTTACAAGAAAATGAAAGAAATTTAGCGAATTCATTTTTAAGACCGACGAAATTCTTTCCGTTATCTGAGAAAATTTCTAAAGGTTTTCCACGACGCGATATAAATCTTTTTAAAGCTAGTAAGTTTGCATCCCATGAGAGATCACTAACCAACTCAATGTGAACAGCGCGAGTTGTGAAACCTATAAATAAACAGAACTGTAAAAGCGTACATTGCTTTTACAGTTCTGGCGCCTCTCCCCTTGTGCCTCAATATGAACACAGGCCCCGCATAATCGACTCCGCATCGCATAAAAGGAAACCCTGGGTCTAGACGTTCTTTAGGTAGATTTCCCATTATTGGTTTCAAAACCTTACCTCGCATCCGTGTGCAAGTGACGCAACTGTGTACTACCTTCTTGGCTAGGTTTCTGCCACCAACCGGCCACCAGGTGTCCCTTATGTTATATAGGAGTAGCTGCGGTGGAGCGTGCAGTAACTGCTTGTGTTCATATTGAAACAACCATTCTGTAAAACGATGTTTAGAACAAATTAAAATAGGATGCTTTTTACAATATTCAAAATGAGGTGAATTGTCGATGTGACCGCCGACCCTTATTAGATTATTTTTAACGATAAATAAATTAAGTTTCTTGAAAGCGTTTTTTCCTTTTATACTGTTTTCCTTTATTAACGTATCATATACGTGTGGGAAAGATTCCCTTTGTGATATTTTAGCGAGTAACAATATAGATTCATTCAGTTCATCCGAATTAAGCGAATTATTACGTTTGTCGGTTTTATTGCGTGCATCATGTATAAAACGCAGTACATAAGCAAAGCTTCGCGTCAATCTATTGAACTGGGAGAATCTTACAAACGGAAACAATGACGATGACTCATTGCCCGAACATTATTTTGTTATCAGTGTGTTAATATTAATATTTTTTATTTTAAGTAAATTTTCAATTGATGACAATTCTGTGTGTTGAATAAATTGAAAGCGTTTTTTCCTTTTATACCTACTGTTTCCCTTTAGTAACGTATCATATACGTGTGGGAAAGATTCCCTGTGTGATGTTTTAGCGAGTAACAATATAGATTCATTCAGTTCATCCGAATTAAGCGAATTATTACGTTTGTCGGTTTTATTGTGTGCATCATGTATAAAACGCAGTACATAAGCAAAGCTTCGCGTCAATCTATTGAACTGGGAGAATCTTACAAACGGAAACAATGACGATGACTCATTTCCCGAACATTATTTTGTTATCAGTGTGTTAATATTAATATTTTTTATTTTAGGTAAATTTTCAATTGATGACAATTCTGTGTGTTCGTTACAATAATTATTATTCATCATGTCAATCGAAAAATGTCCACTGAGGGACCAAAGCCTCCCCATAAGGGGGAATGTGCCTTAACTGCCACGCTTGGCATGTGTATTGGTGATCGCAGTGGCGGTAGTTTTATCGCAGGACGCTGCTGCCCATCTTGCGTTATTGCACTTACTACCGCCCTATTGGAATGGTTTGACCGCCATTGTTCGGTTGACTGACTGCACTAGTGGAAGAACTCTCTTCCAGTAGAAGAAAATTCTTCCGCTAGTGGGCGGTGGGGTCGTCACATCCCGACGCCTGTTATCATCATCGTCATTATTACACCATCCTAACCTAAAGTCCTAAATTATACATTTCATCTAGTGACAAGTTTTTGCATAATACCTAATATGTTTTCTTTGGGTATACAATTAAATTATAAACCCATTTGAGAAAACAGCCTGATTTTAAAACGTTGGTAAGTTCATGACATACTTTTGTGAGGGCGTTAATGTCTGAAGATCCTGATCTGACGTCATCAACATTAAAGTCTTCACGGACAACTTGAGCTACGTCATCGCTAGTGCATTCACAAGCCAGCTGTTCATCGGTGATCGATTTCATTTGTGAACTAATCGAGCCCTCTTCTATTTCCCGAAAACTACGCAGCAACGTAGCTTCAGTTTCAACAGATTGCGAAAAATTACAACTGACTTGTTTCATCTGACGTGTTGAATACATCGGGCCTGATAATATCCACCCAAGTTTTGTATTCAATAAATACGGACCATTCGATAAACGTAATCGACCTTCTATTATGAGGTCCGAAAATAAATCCGCGCCTATGAGTAAGTCAATAGGTTGCGACTCGTTAAAACTTGGATCAGCTAATTGTATGTACTCAGGTATTAGAAAGTTATTTCTTTTAACAGAAATATGTGGCATATTTAGCGTAATTTGCGGCAATATTACACAAGTAATGCGTGTTTTAAAATCAGCGATAGCGGAATGTATTTCTATATCACACATTTGCGAACTTTGTGTGACAGTGTTCCCTACGCCGCGTATTTGAAAAGTGGACTGTATGTTGCGCGTGTTAAGTTTGTCGCTTAAATTTTGTGTTATAAAACACCGTTCGCTTCCGTTGTCTAATATTGCGCGCGCTTTAACAAAATTACCTACATCGTCGATAATCTCAACAATTGCAGTTGACAACAGAACGTGCGAAGCCGGTGACAACTGAGCGTCTAAGTTGTCCGTGTGTGCACTATTTACGTTATAGGTAGATAGTGCTAGTGTGCCTTGTTTGTTTTCATTACTATCAACGATGGCGAGAGAACCGGTTTTGTTGCATGTTTTACTCGTATTTAATGATAACAATGCAGTTGTGTGCTTACTTACCGAATTCTCCTCAACGTTCTCACCGTCGTAATGAATTAGCGAGTTGTGCTTTTTCTCGCATTTCCGACATGGTCCGAATCGACATTCCAGAGATGTATGACCTACATTGAAACAGTTTTCGCATAACCCTTTATCACGTACCGATTTTAATCTCTTCTGTGCGCTTAAATCAAGAAATAATTGACACGAATATAATGGGTGTTTTCTATTGCACATAGGACACAATCTATTTGAAAAAGTAGATTTCGAATAACCGGAATTATTTTTTGATTTATTGTTATTATTCGTAACAATATTGCAGTGAATCTTAGTATCAGTTTGTGATGAATTGTATCGCTTAGAACTGTGTGAATTACCTTTACTATGTGTCAAAATAAGTGTTTCTAACATTTCTGCCCTACCTCTTAGAAAGTCTAATAAAGTATTCACAGTAGGCGAAGATACCGAGTCACCACTTTTATTATGAGTGCCAGCTTGTCCCGGTAATGTTAATTTAAATTGTTCCCATTCCCGTTCAGTGGTCGAATCTAATTTCGATATGATTAAATAAATAAGCAAGGTGTCCCAGTGCTCTGTGGGTTCACCGAGGGATTTTAATGCGCGTATGTTTTTTAATACTGTATCAATAAGCCTTCGTAATAAAACCGGTGACTCATTAGATAATGACTGCATCGAAAACAAAGCCTTTACATGGTTATGTATCAATAATTTATTATTGTTATATCTATTTAATAATAGCTCCCATGCAACACAATAATTGGAAGACGAAAATTCGAGAGAATCTATTACCATTAGTGCATTGCCCGATAGTGATGATTTTAAATAGTGAAATTTTTGTATGCTAGTTAAATCGTGCGTATTATGGATGAGTGATACGAATGTATCGCGAAACTCAAGCCATTGATTGCAGGCACCATTAAACGAAGGTAACGTAATAGTGGGTAATTTCACTGACTGTGTTATACTACGCATTGTTCCCCGAGCTTGATCAGATCCCTCATCGGAGACCGCCAAGCTTTGAGCTTCAGCCAAAATACAATAATATTCGTTCTCAAAATCCTCTCTTACTTGAAGTTGATTCTCTATATCGCTATCCGAAATAAAACGTTCTATACGATCTTGAACGTCGTTGAATTCGCTAAATAGACTTTCGAATCCTTTAATGCGTAATTTTAATTCGGCATTATGCGAAGTAAAAATAGACCGGCCATCTTTACAAGACTGATTAGTCGTTAAGTATTTTTTAAAATTTGTAAGCCTCCCTTTTATTACACCGCGACGTTTATTAAGCTCACGAATATCACTATTACTGACCTTTGCGTCTACACTAGTCATCTTGGCACTTAATAGAAAGAAAAATACTTACAGTTAACAGGTGGAGATTAATTACGTAGATACTTAGCTTTACTTAGCTTCCATAAAACCTCGATTCCGTTTAGCGGGCACACATACACAATTTTATTAATCGATAGGCAATATGCTGAAATTAACTGAAATATGCACAAATACAGTATTAACACAAAGTAAAAGTGGGAATGGTTTGGGAATGGAATGGCTGACACGTTTCACCTAATGCGCGCTGGCTGCTGCTTCAATCGCCCGTGATTTCTTGTATATACCTCCGTCGATTGCTTATTTCTTCAACTTTCGGCTCGAATGACCAATTTATGTCTATTTGTGAGACACAAAACGAAGATAAAACTTTTGTAGATGGGCTTGGTAGAAAATGATGCAGCAGGTTTAAGTGAATAACGTGTAATGCGACAAAAAACAGAAAAAAGATCGGTTTTATAACATTTAAAAATTGCACTGAAAGACGGCCGCCATTGGTCAATTTCGTGCCGTCGTGACCGACAGCAGCTCCTATTGGCCCGCAGCACTCCGATGGCTCAGGATTGGCTAATATACAGAAACATCTGACGTAGTGCGTGAACAGAAAGAAATGAATTTATCAAAAAACATTTCACTACTTTTTTAACTAACGTAAGCGTAAAAAAAGATTTTTTATTCAACTTTAATTGTTAACTGAATTGGAAACTACGAACATTTCGCTTTCACTTAAACTAAAAGAGTTTCAATGTTTTTATTTTCAAAGTATGTCAGAGTCCAAAGTTGCGAATTTAAAAATAAAATCGCCAACATATCTGAAATACATCATACCCAGCGGAGCGAGGAAAATTCGATGAGCATTTGAAATTTCGTAACACCACATTCAATTTTTCGTAATTTTGGCCGGATTTGAGTTGATTTTCTGAGAATTTTCATCTTCTAGTACAGTAAAAACATACAGTAAAAGTCTAACCCCCTTATTCATAAACGTACATTAGATACGTTTTAGCTATAGAATGTTTTGTCTTTGTCAGTTGCATTGTCAAATGTGCAGGATAGAAAAGGACAAAGCAGAGATTAGCAACACTTTAGCTAAAATACGTTTATGAATAAGGGGGTAACAGTACAGTATAAATATTGTGATAATATTACGTATATACTTTCTCGACGGGATTGTTAAGTAGGATTCATATTACTATAGATATCTACTGAATATCTGGTGGTAGAGCTCCATAGACACTGGAACTTTACCACCAATTATTAAACAGCGATACTCAGGTAACGTATCATGAATATAAAGTGTGGTTTTTGGGCCAATGTATACAACACACGTGTTTAGTTACATTCTACTGGTGGTAGAGCTCCAGTGACGGAGCTCGCGGGCGTAGGCACCACCGCATTACCTAATATACTTGCCGCTAAATGGTAGTGTTCAGCACTATCGTGTTCCGGCCAGGTGGTAATGTACGGCCCTGTAATTTCCGGCACAGAGCCATAACGCCTTAGGCCTCAAGAGTGGTCATCACTTAACATCAATGTGAACTGCATGCTTGTTTGCCACTTCCATTACATTAAAAAAAAAAACAGATATTTGTTATCAAAACCGTTTACACTAATAAGAAAAATTCAGTTACAACCATGCAATAAATAACGGGAATTGAAACGTAAATAATGTTTTATTTGATTGTAACGTATATGTAATAAATTTAGCACATACATTTTATCTATACAAATAAAAACAACCGCTTTTTACTGAATGCATATGTATTCGTATGTATACACGGTACATATACCAAAATAACATTTTTTACTATTTTTGTCTGTCTGTCTGTTTCTTCCCGCTAATCTCGAGAACGGCTGGACCGATTTTGACGAAACTTTCACTGGCAGATAGCTTATGTAATAAGGAGTAACTTAGGCTACTTTTATACTAGCTGCGCCCACGACTTTGTCCGGGTAGATACTGAACAATCATACATTCTCACGCGGACGAAGTCGCGGACACAGCTAGTGAGGAACATATTTTTTGACAAATTAAACATTAAAGTAATATTGTTTAATCTATCTAGTTTATATTTTTCTAGGTATGATATGAACAAACTAAATTGACCCTGCACAAGGTCGCACAGCTCGCAGGCTTAGCAGCTTCATCAAATGGAATATATTATGATATTGTATGTTCCTATGTTTTCCTGAGTAACATTCAGTGAAAAAAAAGTCGCCTGTGTTCTGCGTCTCTACGCAGATATATAGCTTATCTCTATAGGCAGAGATAAAATAAATGTATACATTCTATTTAGAGGGGCATCATCATCATTTCAGCCAAATGACGTTTACTGCTAAAAAAAGGCCTCCCCAAAAGATTGCCACAATGAACGGTCCTGGGCCGCCCTCATCCAGCGATAGCCCGCAACCTTCACCAGGTCGTCGGTTCATCTTGTTGGGGCCTGCCTACGCTTCGTTGTCCGGTTCGCGGTCGCTACTCAAGAACTGTTCTGTCCACGGCCGTCAGTTCTTCAAGCTATGTGCCCTGCCCACTGCCGCTTGAGTTTCGCTATTCGCTGAGCTATGTCGGGAACTTTGGTTCGCATGCGGATCGCATCAGTTCTGATTCGACCTCGCAGGAGAAACGACAAGCATAGCTCTCTCTATTGCTCTCTGAGTGACCTTGAGTGAGCCTTCTTATGAGGTCCATAATGAGCGACCACGTTTCGGTTCCGTATGTCATCACTGGCAACATACACAGGTTAAAGACCTTTTTCTTGAAACACCGCACTGTCTCAAGAAAAAGGTCATACAGTTATATCTGATCCAAAATCAACAACGCAAGTCACGTTGTACTAATCTGTTTGGCTGAAATCTTTATTTTTCAAGTGGCCGAATCCGCATTTTTTCACAATTACTTGGAAGTTCTCGGGTTAATACATCTTCACTGTCACTGTTGGGTTTCATTTGAAATAAATCGACACGAACTTCCCTTTGTTTGAACTGTAACCGAATTAGAGACGCTACGAGCAGAATATTGAAAGGAAAGGGTTGGTGGCTTAATGATTATAGATTTCCGGCCCCTTTTATTTTTTACATTCAATCATGCACATAATCGTTTGATGGATTGCCTTTGACCATTTTGTTGGTATCTTATCTGTTCGAGTCTTATTAACATCGTAGAGAAGTCAATATAGATTTGACTATATCGTCATTTGAAATAATGAAATAATGATTTTTTTTTTTTATGTAATAAAAGTGGCAAACAAGCGTGCAGTTCACATTGATGTCAAGTGACGACTGCAGCCTATAGACACCCATACAATGACCAGAGGTCAAAATGCAAATGCGCTGCCACTCCTGAGGCATTAGGTGTTATGCCTCTGTGCCGGAAATTACAGAGCCGTACATTACCACCTGACCGAAACACGATAGTGCTGAACACTACCATTTAACGGCAAGTATATTAGGTAATGCGGTGGTGCCTACGCCCGCGAGCTCCGTCACTGGAGCTCTACCACCAGTAGAACATACAAGTCCTTCTTTAAGGTGCTTGTTACTATGCTAGTATTCATGAGATTTTTTTTGTCTTAAAGGAAAAGTATACTAGTGGCATTCAGTGGTAAACTTTATTTATAATCGTGTATATCGACTTAATCTATCACTCTCGATCAAATTTATTTATTAAATTTTCAATTAAATTGCACTTTGTACTACAAACCTACAACCTTAGTTATTCTTTGATGTATTGCTTCTTACCTTTGGACACAATTTTCTGTTAAAACAATGCATGTCTGTTCCCTACCTGTTAATAAAGTAACTTTGCTAAAAACCCGCCAGCGCTAAAAACTGTTACTCCTATGGTCTTATTTTTGTATGATAACGAAAATTATTAAAATAAAATCTTTGCAGACCACTAACCTTGCGCTAACGCGTTGCCTAAATCCAAATGATGTCCCGCAGGAATAAATAATGAGTGGGGTCCATTATTTGCCAACAGTACGGTTGAACTTTAATTAAACTCCATTGCTGGGATGGTCCCTTTCAAACATTTAAAGGTGCCTTCAAAATATTCAAATTCCGTGTAAGTGAACTTCTGTTCTGAATTCTAGACGAGCAACTCGTGCAAAAATTCTTTGGGGCGTTTGTATAAATGACTTAATTTTTCCATGTAACTCCGTTAAGGTATTCGGTAAACTATTCGCTTTTTCTTTCGAAATTGCACTACCGCTTTTATTTACTGGTGCCTTTAAATATGTGTTTGAATTTCAAACAACCATTATAACCACCTTTGCATTCTTGGAATGCATTTTTATTTCATAATCGACGAAACAGAGACATTTTTATTGCTGGTTATAATTTGCGAATTCCTTTTAGATTTTTCGGACCTCAGTATGTCCTAAATTACTTCTGACGTAGATATAATATACTGGTACTATTTTAAGTACCTAAGTCAAGTGCACTCACCAGTTTTATTATTCAAGTTTTAAATTGTAAGTGTAAGTTTTTTTTTTTTTATATAATAAATGTGGCAAACTAGCATGCAGTTCACATTGATGTTAAGTGATGACTGCAGCCTATAGACACCCACACAATGACCAGAGGTCAAAATGCAGATGCGCTGCCACACCTGAGGCCTAAGGTGTTATGGCCTCTATGCCTGAAATTACAGGGCCATACATTACCACCTGATCGGAACAAGATAGTGCTGAACACTACCATTTAGCGGCAAGTATATTAGGTAATGCGGTGGTGCCTACGCCCGCGAGCTCCGTCACTGGAGCTCTACCACCAGTAAAGTGTACAATTATAAGTGCTTTTATTTGTAGTAGCTACTACTGCAACTACAATATTGCATACATTATTACCTTTTACGCTACTAACCACATATAGCATAGTATAAAAGCGTTACCTACAATGTTGCCACTCCTAAGGCACTACGGCCTCAGTTGTTACGCCTTTGTGTCGGAAATGACGAAGTTATACATTACTACCTGACTGGAATACGATAGTGCTGAACATTACTGTATAGCGGCAAGTTAGTTAGATATAGGTGGTGCCGAGGTACGCTCGAGGTCTGTTACAACAGCTCTAACACTAATAAAACCTCTCTTACACTTCTTGAAATCTATTCTTAGACTTAGCCAACGAAGGAAGTTAGAATAGCCCTCGCGTTAGCGTTTCGTAGTGGTAAGAATAGAAGCTTTATAACGCGTAGAAAATGACAACCATTCAAATTATGATGGCCGACAACTGTCTCTTGGCAAACACCATAGCGTGTCCATTGCTATTATGTTCAACAACAATAAGGTACATTGAAAAGTTCGCGTGTGCTACATTTTATTACTTGCTTAATATAAACGGGCTACAGTTGTAATTGTTTCATAACATGGATACTTAACAACAATTATATTACGGCTTTTAAAATTCTGTTTGTCTCATTTGTTAAAATCGTGTTATAATGTCCCGGTCACACACGCGACGAGTGGCGCGTGAAGTTGAGAGAGAAATGGTGAAGGCAGAGATGGAGTTTGGAAAATTATTCATCGTTATCATCATTTCAGCCAAAAGACGTCCACTGCTGGACAAAGGTCTCCCCCAAGGATGGCCGGTCCTGGGTCGCCCTCATCCAACGATTGCTAGTGACCTTCACCAGGTCGTGAGTCCACCTCGTGGGGGGCCTGCCTACGCTTCGTCTTCCGATACGCGGTCGCCACTCCAGAACTCTTCTACCGATAACTTATCATATTTTTAAGAAAATTAGTTTATATTAACAATTAATATTTTTATTTGATTTGTTTTTTTTAGAACATTCCATAATGTAACATCTACCCACCATCTACCATATTTCGGAATGTATCAGTAGTATTAGTCAATAATGTTACAAATATAAAGAGGTACCCTCAAATATTAGAAGCATTACTATCGATACTATCTCCTATTTTCTGTCTTTATTTAAAGGCAGTACGTGACTTAAAGCAGCGTACACATATCCCCGATTCAGTCATGCATTATCCGTAGATACGCCAGTTGTTGTGCTACAATTGCGATCAAATACGTTATAGAATCGATTGAAATACAATCTTCAGGTATCCAATCTAGGTATATGCAATATATGCACGACCACAACGTACAAAGTTAAATAAAATACTGTTTGTCATATTGTAACCTAAAACCAAGATTTATTCATTGTTGCATGTAATTTGAATTTAACTAGGCAGTAGCATATCTATACAAATAAATAAAATTGGATTATCTGTTTGTAATATAAAATAACCGCTTTTTAATAAATGCATATGTATGTATACACGGTACACAAAACAACATTTTTTACAATTTTTGTCTGTCTGTCTGTCTGTTTAGCGGGGCTAATCTTGGGAACGGCTGGTCCGATTTTGACGGGACTTTTACTGGCAGATAGCTGATGTAATAGGGAGTAACTTAGGCTACTTTTATACTAGCTGCGCCCACGACTTCGTTCGTCCGGGTAGATACTAAACAATCATAAATTCTCACGCGGGCGAAGACGCGGGCACAGCTAGTTTAGAATAATAATGTATAGAAATGTTACTCGTTACAAGAAGAGTTATGCCAAGGCATGATAGGAACAACAACAATATGCAAAGCGACGGTATCCCAATAAGTGATACCTTCGGAAAATAAATAATGCTTAATCTTTTAACGTATCATAAAACCACGTACACTATCCCAGAAGTTAAGTCACTGAATAGTCACTTAACGTTATACGAAGCAAACAAAAAATGTTTCTAGAAAATTCTGAGACTCAAAGCTAATAATACTATATCATGGTACTCCCATAAAGGGTACGTCAACAACATTAAGAATATTTGTGAGAAAATGTAACGTTTGCCGAACCGCCCAAACAACGAGATGAGCCGACTTGGCACGTCTCAAGGTACACATCAGAACTAATTTCAGAAGGAACTCATAACAGCACCACAACAATTATTATGACACTAATAAAATATTATTTTTATGGAAGGACCAAGAGACACTCGAGTCCGTCTGGCTCCGGGACCAACAAAATATAAGTTACAGGTTTGCAAGGATACCTAGACAATAGGTTGAAGAACTTTCAACTTTATTGCTGAGTGCTAAAGCAGGTTGGGGTGAAAGAGAATTTTGGTGCAGGATGCACATTTGGCAGTCGCCCAGCTGAGATTCAGTACGTTCTGAAGACAAATCGGGGGAAAACAGATTTGCGCCGCCATTGCACGCGACACTGAGTCCTTTATGTGGGAAATATTGGTGTTTGCTTGCCGATATACTGTTATCGTCCAGTTCTAGTTGAGTGACCAAGAGTGTTTAGTGCTTAAACGGATTACTACTTGAAGATTATCTTGTGAAAGTTGCATAAGTACAATCTAACTTGATGACAAATGATGAACCTTGCTTATTTAATTTTTAAAATGTCTGTTGGTTTTTTTGTAAGTTGAGAAACAAATCTTAATTGATATTAATTTAGTTTTCTTTTTTCTACAAAGCCTCTTAAAAACACGCGCGCATTAAAAATTAGATAGATTTTTTTTAAACATACATCTTCTGTAACAAAAATCAAAAGTAGTATTTAAACAGAGTAAATTATTAACACGCTCCAAGGTATTCTCGTAAAATGGATATGAAAACAACAAATCTTGTTTTATCTTCGTTATAAAAGCAGTACGAAACTTTAACAAAGTTATAGTTATAAAATAACAAGAAACTGTTTTCATTGTTTATATTGCTTACGTGTTTCGCTGATTGCACAGAACTTTCTTAGCCGGGGTTGAAAAATTATCACCGTAGCCAACTGGGAGACACAATTAGGGTTGAACAGCATTTTACTGCAAAATATTCTTTCACTGTAGTAAAATAATAAAAAAAATGGTTTATACTCACAGCCTTACACTAGGTTTAAACCTATGTCGTGGGTGCTGTTGTACACACACAACACATGCACAAACACCCAGACCCGAAACAAATATCTGTAGGCCATACAAATGTTTGTTCCGGTGCGGGGATCGAACCCGTTGGACTAACCGGGTAGTCGAATTTTTTTTTGTTGAAAAACTTATGGACACGAAGCAGTATTTAATTAACAATCAATCAACATTTTCAACGCTTCATTGCGCAAAAATGTTTTAACGGACATCGGGAATCTTCTCTAATTGTAAAATAATATCACTAAGGCTCTTCTCATTCTGCATCGTGTCGCCGAACAGAACACAGTACGAAAACGCTACCAGCAAGCACGCGGCACAATGAAACTATGGAGCTTCATACAAATTGCACCGGGCGCGCGCGTACGCGACCGGCGACACGCTGCAGAATGAAAGGAGCCTAAATCCTTGTTAACAGCTTAATTGAAACCACTATTTATTATATACATTTTTTAAATAGATTAACGAAAGAATGTTGACACACAAAAAAGGTTAGGTGAAATGAGGTTCAGCCCTAAAAGTGCATCCATGAGTAATGCAAAGAAATCGCATAATACGATTGGTTCATTTAGTATTCTCGGTTCAGTACCACTTTGTTGCAATACTGGTCTTACAAATTTCTTTTTTCCAACCATTGAGCCAAATTCAACCTATTTGCTGTTGCTTTTGGTGCACAAATTAACATGGCGGTCTTTGTGTGGGTGTCTTTAGGCTGCAATCATCACTTAACATCAATGTGAATTATTTGCCACTTTTATTACATAAAAACACCAGACGTATTTTGACAAGTATTAATACGAGTTTTTTTTTTTTTTTTTTATGTAATGGAAGGCGTAAACTATCATGCAGTTCACATTGATGTTAAGTGATGACTGCAGCTTATAGACACTTACACAAAGACCAAGATCAAAATGCAGATGCGTTACCACTCCTGAGGCCTAAGGTCTTATTCCTCTGTGCTGGAAATTACAGGGCCAGTAACTTCTAACAGAAAATACTATGACGTTTTATTTAGATAGTAATCCATCGCCTTATAATTTATGGCACACTAGGAAGTATCTTGCTTGCCACGTTCATAAAAAATTAAGAAAGTTAATAAATCTTAAAATATTTAATTATTACCTGATCTGCTTTATTTTGGCAGTTGGAATGCCCATTGCAATCTCATTTGTCTTCATAAATTAGACTAATCTAGTATCACGGATGACTAATTACATACTCGTACGTGAGTCATGTGGAATAGCTTGTTTACGTGAATGCCCTTGTGTTGAGCCTTCAAGAGGGGCTCGCGTAAGATAAGGCATTATACGGTTCTGTGTCAGGATTTTTTCATTAAAATCTACCACGACAAGGAATATTAAATCCGTCAGCTCGCGAGGCAAATATGACAATTTGTTTTCAATTTTTCACACGCCGCCGGCGGTCTCTCGTGTCTTGTCGGTTTAAAAAGACATCTTTAGTAGGTTATGAAAGGACCCCTCCGAGGGACTCCGCCATGTCGTATCGGAAAGCCTCAGTGGTCGCCTCACACCGATGGAGTCGAACAGAGCCGATGGTATGTCGTCGACTCTGCAGCCTGTCCACCGCGGGGGAGCAGTAGAGAGTTTTGGGACACCTGGTATTGGGAGTAGTCTGGGCCGGGAACTCCGTCCGTCCGTCCGTCGCCCGAATGGCGAAAAGTCCCGAGTTGACTGGTGAGCAAGTATCCCGCAGGCCACTAGCGTTGGTTGGATCTAAAGGTCTCAAACTGTGGAGGACTCGGCAGTGAGTACCCACCGAAGCTATCGGTCCTGGTTGCTATCTATAGATACTAGTGGTTAAATCTTGTCGGAGGCCTTATGGGTTTGAAAACATCCTACATCGTGTTGGTCACTAACCCGTATCTCCACCAATCGATCACCCATCACACTACCCGACCGCGCCCGTAGTGCTTAACCGAGTAGATCGCTTACTATCTACACCAGCCGCTGGGCCATGCGCGCTTCATGTTTTCATTATCAATTTAAAAATGACTACCTCCACCTGTTGCGTGTGAATACGTCGTTAACTTCCCTTTGTATTAATTTTCAAATTCTATCCATATGTTACAACACAAGTTGTACTTCTCACGGCTATCAGATATTGCGTTTGTTATAAAATATAATGAAAAATTGAATGGACGAATGGATACAAAAAAAAATGTTGACAGAGGCTCAAATATTAGAGTTTGTAAACGTAGGAATGTAATGTTAAACGCTATAGTGTAACAGGTGTTACTGTTGTACGTATAGCTTACCATTTTTCTATTGCCGTTCGAAAACGGATAGCTTATTTTTTCAAATTTCTAACGCTCCAGTGACGGAGCTCGAGGGCATAGGCACCACCGCATTACCTAATCTATCTGCCGCCAAATCGTAGTGTTAAGTTCTATCGTGTTCCAGTTAGATGGTAATGTATGGCCCCATTATAATAATCACAGAGGCAAAAGATCTTAGTCCTTAGGGATAACGCATTTGCACCTTTGGTTATTGTGAAGATGTCTACAGGCTGCATTTGTCACTTAACATCCATGTGAACTACATGCTTGTGTGCCACCACCATTACATGAAAAAATTAAAGGATTTTATTTTAACTTGTAATATAGTTAGTTGAATAATTGTTTTTTTTTTTTTTTATATATACGAACATTTATTTTGCTATCCTAAAAACGTTTCTATCCCACTAAACAGAGGTACAAAGAGGTAGAATTTTTACTCATGTACCTCAATTATGCACTACTCGTTTCAAATCAATTCAAATAATATTTTAAAAAGAAGAAAATCATACAAACGCGTTCCAAAATCAATTTTTCGCCAAAATTATGTAAATCTTATTCTATGATATTCAAAATCACCTTTGCATCGGGGACGAAATAGAATAACACAATTTACATTGCAAGTGCTGTTTTTGACGGGAGAGTAACACATACACCGAAGGCCTGAGGTATTTGAAATATTAACGTGTTTTCCGATTACCTATTCGATCGATTTTGTAATTTGACTTATCACAAGCAAATTCTATTATTTCCAAGTGACTAAATGAATTTTTGAATTTGAATTTGAATTTGATCTGATTAAAAGAAAAATGAGAGCATAAAATTAAATATGAAGTAGACTTTACCTTTACCTTTTTACCTTTCAGCCGTCAATGTGAAATGCTTGTTTGCCAGTATATGACATAATTACAATGTTCTTAGCCCCTCCCCTGTTGGGTTTTATCCTAAAATTAACTACGTGCTCAGATATGAAACGATTACTTTTATTCTGGTACACACACAATCCAAGCATACAACAACGATCGGCCACCAGCAAGGAGATGAAGAGAGCATAGACAAAAAACATCGAGACGTGAATGGTGTCAGTGTAGACATTATGAATTATTTGAAATTAAAGAAAAAACGGAAAGAAAAATTTGACTTTAAGCAGGAATGGAACCTGCGACCTCAGGATAACCAGTCCAGCCACTTTGCCACTAAGCTACCGAAGTCCCACACCGATCGCAAAGTTTATCATATCGGTTGTATAGCTATTAATTAGTTATTAATGGATTCCGTTCGCCGACCCTAAACCGGTTAAAATCAAAAAGGGAAACCAAAATTTGACGCATCGGTGCGAGACTTCGGTAGCTTAGTGGTAAAGCGGCTGGACTGGTTATCCTGAGGTCGCAGGTTCAATTCCTGCCCGAAGTCAAATTTTTCTTTTCGTATTTTCTTTAATTGTTAAAATTCACTCGCATGTGTTATTGCGAAAAATAAATAGTACAATTATGATTTATGTTTACAGATTAGTTATACAATACAACATCCCCGATGTAATTTTTAAGTGAATTACTAATGTCTAGATATGATAATAGAGATTTTTTTTTTTATTTTATAAAAGTGGCAAACAAGCGTGCAGTTCACATTGATGTTAAGTGATGACTGCAGACTATAGACACCCACACAATGACCAGAGGTCAAAATGTAAATGCGCTGCCACTCCTGAGGCATTAGGTGTTATGCCTCTGTGCCGGAAATTACAGAGCCGTACATTACCACCTGACCGGAACACGATAGTGTTGAACACTACCATTTAACGGCAAGTATATTAGGTAATGCGGTGGTGCCTACGCCCGCGAGCTCCGTCACTGGAGCTCTACCACCAGTAAAATATGATCAGTAATCTATGATTTTATCATGATTCTACCTACGTTTCCGTTATTTTAAAAATAACAACGTAGGTTAAATCATGGTCAGTATTTCGGGCCATGTGTGTATCAGGACATGTTGTATTGGAAGTTTGTCCCTCTTGTTATTATTGTATGTCAAGCTGTCGACATGGACGTACATTTTTTTATTTCATAACAATATTACGAAGTTAGTGATCCACGTTGTTTTTTGTGGAATTTTCCAATAGAATTTTATATGTATACAAATAAATAAAATTGGAGTGTCTGTTTGAAATTTAAAAATAACCGCTTTTTACTAAATGCATATGTATGTATACACGGTACATATATCAAAACAACATTTTTTACAATTTTTGTCTCTCTGTCTGTTTGGCGGGGCTAATCTTCCACTGGCAGATAGCTGATGTAATAAGGAGTAACTTAGGCTACTTTTATACGCCCACGACTTCGTTCGGGTAGATACTGAACAATGATAAATTCTCACGCGGGCGAAGTCGCGGGCACAGCTAGTTACATATATATATATTATAGAGCCTCAGTTGTGTATTAGTCAATCCGTCATTAAGGGAGAAGGAATATTTAATAATTATTTTGTCTGGGCAGTATAATCATTCACTATTTTTTAACTTTATCAACAGCACACGGAAATTGCGTTCATAAGTAGGTAGTAAATACGTTACGTTTAGTGAATAACTATATTTTTACACATATTCATTTTTAATTATTATTAAATTTTGACTCATATGGTGCCAAAATACTACTGAAAGTAAACCACTCTACTGTGAAAAAAATCTACTAAATGTTATCCTGTCCGAAAAATCTGAAAAGCACAAAGTAATTAGGCAATTGTTACTAGTGGTAGAGTTCCAGTGACGGAGCTCGGGGGCGTAGGCACCACTGCATTACCTAATAGGTATACTTGCCGCTAAATGGTAGTGTTCAGCACTATCGTGTTCCGGTCAGGTGGTAATGTACGACCCTGTAATTTCCGGCACAGAGGCATAGCACCTTAGGCCTCAGGAGTGGTAACGCATCTGCATTTTGACCTTGGTCTTTGTGTGAGTGTCTATAGGCTGCAGTCATCACTTAACATCAATGTGAACTGCATGCTTGTTTGCCACTTCCATCACATAAAAAAAAATAAACAAGTTACAGGACCAATTGAACAACTATCCCATATTACCCAATAGTGTGTTCCGCTCGAACCTCATTACGCTAAGTATACTCAATCGTCCCGGTGCAAATAGATGGAAGTGATTAGTGTTAAGCATCTCTTATGTTGTTACAGTATTTTTAATGAAACAGAAACATTTATTTATTTCACACAGCGAGACACATAAAACAGACATAAAACGTAGACAACAAAGAAAAGACAACACAATATCTAAAATTAATACTACACGTAATATGTGTCTCACGGCTGCCAAAAAGGTGTCCTGTTCAGCAAATGTCAGGTACATATACAAGGTACCTGACGCTGGTTTTCAACAGGACCCTTAGAGCGAGTGACTATTAACAAGTCAAAAGTCTTAGGAATCGGTGTGCATGTATAAAGAGAATGATGAATGTAGAAAAAGGATGGGAGGTGCTTCCGGACCGAGATATCTGGCGCTTCACACTCTCTGCCTATCCCGTAAAGAACTTTATGCTTGTACAGCTATTTATTAGTTATCAATGGATGTCGTTCACCGACCCTAAATCGGTTAAAATCAGAAAGGGAAAGTTACTAATAAGCATCATTTTACTGGTGGTAGAGCTCCAGTGTTGAAGCTCGCGGGCGTAGGCACCACCGCATTACCTAATATACTTGCCGCTAAATTCTGCACTATCGATTTCCGGTCAGGTGGTAATGTATGGCCTTGTGATTTCCGACACAGAGGCATAACACCTTAGGCCTCAGAAGTGGTAACGCATCTGAATTTAGACCCCTGGTCTTTGTGTGGGTGTATATATGCTGCAGTCATCACTTATCATCAATGTAAACTGCATGCTTGTTAACCACTTTCATTACATACAAAAAATGTTGTATGTCATCTAGATATTGACACATTTGTGGATTGGTTACTGGCATAAGTAGTAAAGCCCGTAAATAAAAATAATGTCGTGATATTTTTAAAGATAAGTATAAAATCTAACATGTTGCAATATGGTTTTCCCTTTACCCATTGCATTTACGTGTACAAGCCATTCAGTAAAGGTGTTTGTATATCGACATTTATCCAGCTTCCGACATATAAAAGTTAATGGACCGGTTTACCGTGGATTTACTCTTATAGCGTGAATATTTTTGCTATTTCAACTGTATTAATTTTTGAATGAGTTTACCATAAACCGGTTTTTAATGGATTCGGAAAGTTTTGATGGTTAATGTGACTTTGGGATGTTTTTTTATATAAATGAAAACCTACAGAATACTATTATAGTTTTCAGTGAGCTAAGGAACCCGAAAGAACTCCGAATTTGAACATTCTTCTCTTTTATTTACAAAACCAAAGGTACTTGTTTGAAAAAAAAACGA
Organism: Macrosoma leucophasiata; assembly: GCA_036365455.1. Classification (NCBI taxonomy): domain Eukaryota; kingdom Metazoa; phylum Arthropoda; class Insecta; order Lepidoptera; family Hedylidae; genus Macrosoma; species Macrosoma leucophasiata. The sequence goes on along the minus strand of JAWQUS010000014.1, from coordinate 3,368,995 downwards.
TAGATTGTTGAAGAGTGTCTGTTTACTTCAGTTCTTTAGCTATAATTATAGCAAAACCTGAAGGAATTAATCAGTCAATTTCTCAATTGTAAGGAAAATGATGATCCGACTCGCTCTTGGCTGGTTTAGGAGGAATTGGGTGTTTAACACAAACTTGGAAAGAGGACATATTATTTTTGATAGATTTTTCAAATACATAGATATTTTTTTAAAAGGGTAACAATTTTAAAGCTCTAACGTAAATAGAAGTTTTTTTTTGCAATAACGGTAATTCTCTAGATTAGAGTTCTTCGCCTTAATACCGTGCTCTCTTTCATTTTCACATAATTGTCTTAAACCCAATAACATATGTTATCAAAGCTATAAATTTAACGCTCAAAATGGGAGACGTATTACAAGTAGTTTCGACTTATTGGGCCTTATGTGGGTACGGTAATTATACAAGTTTTATACTGAATGAATCGCTAATTACAAAATATCAAAAATCATCATAGTTTCCTCAAAAACCCAACCAGGGAACTACATACACACGATCCGACTCGCTTTTGGTCGGTTTTTACTTTCACAAATCCAGAGCAGAACAGCACACATAACATCAAGTTTACTTCCAAGATACCTAAAGACGTGTACTTGTTGCTATGTAATTTGTTTCTTTGGCTTTGTACAATTAGAGTTGCTTGTTCGTATTTTGTTCTTGTTTGTTCTGTCACTTTGACGTACGAGCGGCTCGTTAGGAATCGGATGTTTGACACAAACTTGGAAAGACGACATATTCTGATATTAAAACTCAAAAAATATATTTGTTCAGATATTTTCCGTTTCAGTCCAGAATGTCAGATTCCCAAAATGTCAAGCGGTTTCAAAATGTCAAGCTCCAGGTATTCCAAATTCCCAAAATGTCAAGTTCCTAAAATGTCAAGTTCTTAAAATGTCAAATTCCCAAAATGTCAAGTTCCCAAAATGACAAGTTACCATAATGTCAAGTTCGCGAAATAATATTTTTAAAATAGTGCAATACCGAGAGATGTAAAAATGACTGATGACATTTTGAGAACTTGATATTTTGGGAACTTGACATTTTGAGTACTTGACATTTTGGGAACTTGACATTTTGGGAATTCGGAATACCGGGAACTTGACATTTTGAAACCGCTTGACATTTTGGGAATTTGACATTTTGTACTGAAACGATATTTTCATCAGAGTCAAACAGAAACTCAAACTCAAAAATTCATTTAATCACTTGGAAATAATAGAATTTGCTTGTGATAGGTCAAATTACAAATATAAAATTAAAGCGAATTACAACTGATACGCTGATTAATATGTCAAAGTAAACAAATTAAATAAATAATAGTCCAAAAATACTTAATGATAAAAATAGGTATCAACAGAATGTCCATACTTTCTTTTACAAACGGCAAGATAAGACTAAACAAAAAAATATGGGACATTCTTTGTCATTCACTGGCAGAGTTCCAAAGCCCATATTACTGAGAAAAAACCTGCCAAAACAAAACTCAGTAGGGTCTTTTCAAAATATGTTCCTTAAAACTATTTTCACAATATGACACTTATAACTATGTTTTACAATATCAAGTACAATGCACATTCATTTCACGAAATTATTGTTTAGTCTTGTGGAGCTAGAGCAGCATTTGTCCAGGCATCTCTATCCTTTAGATATTCATCGAGTCTATAGTACGCATTTTTACATAGTGTGCGTTTAATACATGACTTGAATTTATTATCTGTAAGTTCAAGAATGTTGGGCGGAATTTTGTTATAAAACTGTATACAACATGTTATGAAACATTTATGTGTTTTCTATAGGCGAAAACTTGGAAATACTAATTTATTTTTATTTCTAGTATTAAAAGTATGTATGTCATTAATTTTCTTAAATAAGTGCAAGTTTTTCCTAGCATACAATATATTTTCATAAATATATTGGCAAGGGACCGTCATTATATTTATTTGCTTGAATAATTATTTCAAAGAGTCACGACTATTTAAGTTATATATCGCTCTAATAGCTCTCTTTTGTAATATAAATATTGAATCAATTTCAGCTGCCCGACCCCACTACAAAATACCGTAGGACATGACACTGTGAAAGTAGCTGAAATAAACGAGTCTCGCAGTGTCGACATCCGTTAACTGTCTAATCTTCCTGACGGCATAAGCAGCAGAACTTAGACGTTTTCCTAACAGTTTAATATGAGGACCCCATTGCAATTTTGAATCAAGCGTTATACCCAAGAAGACAGCTTCACTAACAAATTGTGTTTTATCATTGTTGAAGAATATTTCCCCTTCTTTACTTTTGACATTCGGAAGAGTAAAACGAATACATTTAGTTTTTTTACTATTTAATGCAAGATTATTTACTGTAAACCAATTATGTACCTTTTGTATGGCTTTATTAATAGTATAATAATTTGGTTCTTTTCTATTCACTTTAAAAATCATAGGTAATCAAAATAGTAAAATCAGAGGTATCATCGGCAAATAAAATTGTTTTAGGCTCACTGATGGGCATCAAATGGAGCAAATCATTTATATATACTAAAAACAGAAATGGACCTAATATTGAGCCCTGTGGTACACCCATTTCTACTTCAGAGCCTGGTGATTTTACTCCGTTAACTTGTATTTTCTGTTCCCTGTTTTCTAGATACGATTTAATAAGTTGAAGGGCTTTATAATCAAGGCCATAGTGCTCAAGTTTGCACATTAACGTATTATGGTCCACGCAGTCAAATTCTTTAGAGAGGTCGCAAAAGATTCCTATAGCATCCTGCGAATCTTCCCAAGCTTCATAAATATGTTTAAGTAAAGCAACACCGGCATCAATTGTATTACAACCTTTTGTGAAACCAAATTGTTGGTGGTGTAAGATCTTATTTTTATTAAAGTGCTGCAGCAATTGATTAAATATCACTTTCTCGAAAACTTTACTAATAACGGGCAGAATAGATACTGGCCTATAATTATTCGGCTCTTTAATCTATAAATCAAGCTGAAAGATGGAAGGACGGACAACGCGGAACCAAGGGCTATAAGATTTTAAAAGAAATACGAAAGATTTTAGCTATAATTACAGCTGCAATACTTCAAGGAAAAGAAATATTTGGTATTTATTTAAATAAAATTAATGTCTCACTTGTAAGTAACTACTAACACCCGATCCGACTCTCACTTGAATAGTTTTTAGTCTCACAAATTCAGTGCAAAACTAAACAAAAACACTTTAATGTTATAAATCTACTGGTGGTCGAGCTCCAGTGACGGAGCTTGCGGGCGTAGGCACCACCACGCATTACCTAATATACTTGTCCCTAAGTGGTAGTGTTCAGCACCGTCGTCTGTTCAGATGGTAATGTACGGCTCTGTGATTGCCGGCCCAGAGGCATATGACACCTTAGGCCTCAATAGTGGTAACGCATGTGCATTTTCACCACTGGTCTTTGTGTGTGTGTCTATAGGCTGCAGTCATCACTTAACATCAATGTGAACTGTTTGCTTGTTTACCATTTCCATTACATAAAAAAAAATGTTATAACGTAATTTGAAACTCAAAAATAATTACATAATTAACTCATACACATACGTCACAATGCATATCCTTTAAAATCAAATGAATCCAATTCCACAATAACGATTATTAGGTGTGTTAATTGATCTGCTAATTGTATGTTAGCTGTCTGGCCGATGCGGTGCCATTAATTACAGAATGATTACCTCATTCTCTCTATCGCTATATCTGCTTTAGTTGATCAATGGTCGATTTGTAATTTCATCGATATAATGAACGCAGTCATAATTACCATGTCCAAGTGTTTGTTTTATAGGTAAAATGTTTAGTGTCAAAAGTTATATTAGACGTTTTCCTTACCATAAAAATATTAGATATGTCATAAAGCTGTTCAGGTGGAAAGACCTTTTTTTAGAGTTCCGTAGCCAAATGGCAAAATAATTAAACTCATATACTGGGTGACTTTTTTTACCGTCTTGAAAAAAATAAGGCGTGATAAGCAAATGAAATAAAAGCCTATGGCATAGTTATTTATATTATTTTTTTATATTTTCTAACATCTGAAATTAAAATTTCATTAAACATTTCTATTCATTATTCTATTACCTACAAAACTTGCAAAAACAGGATCGTGTCAAGTTGCCGGCGTTTGTTTGTTGAAATTCAGTGTTCTAAAATTAAAATAGAATAATGAATAGAAATGTTTAATGAAATTTTAATTTCAGATGAAGTTAGAAAATATAAAAAAATAATATAAATAACTATGCCATAGGCTTTTATTTCATTTTCTTATCACGCCCTATTTTTTTCAAGACGGTAAAAAAAGTCATCCAGTATAAAGATGCGTCATAATTACCACATCCACGAGTTTGTTTTGTAGGTATAATGTTTAGTGTAGACATATTCCTTACCATTAATCTAATATATAAAATTCTCGTGACACAGTGTTTGTGTACTCCAACGAAACGGCTGGACCGATCATTGTGAAATTCTGTGTGTATACTTGATAGGTATGAGAATCGGTTTTAGTCTATTTTTTATATGAAGTAAAGTTGATTCTAATGAAATGATAAAGTCGATTCTCATCAAAATGTTTTCTTTTTTAATTTGTTGAACATTTAATTATTTTATACTTCTTAGGCGATACGAAGTTCGTCGGGCAGCTAGTTTTAATTTTAGTTTGCTATATTTCATTTGAAGATCTTTTTACAACAAATGTAATATAATATACAACAAGCCTGCAACTCCATACACATCCACACAAAAACATTTTTTAGGCATTTTATAAATCTTTTTTCCCATACTATAATATTCTAATTTTCATAAATCTACTTGTATTATTCTATTGAGGTATATTATAATTTCGTATAATATGATAAAAAATAATGATTTTGAACCTTGGAAACATCCCCATTATTACATAACTCACACTTAAAAATACGAGTATAAAATTCCTTCCGAATTAACCGGTAGCATTTTTCACACCTTCAAAGCATTTTATTGAAAACTGAAACGTTAACTCGCTTCTAGAATAAACCTGAATTTTGCAGCTCTCGCATGAAAAGGTGAAGATTGACGTCTTATAACGCGATGCTGTGAAAATATTTTCTAAAGTAAAATAAATTAAAGATTTATATCGTCCAAGCTCAAGTTACAGCAACTTACATTTGCAACGCTTCGGCTATATTTATTGTGTGATGTATTATTGTTATGGGTAAACGGATCGAATGTATTAAATACTAGCTGACCCGGCAAACTTCGTATTGCCTCAGATTAAAATAATGTGTTAAAGGTTTGATAGATACAGACTATTTGTATAGGAAAATGAAATGTGGTTTTTACTACTTCCCTTCAATTTCTTCATATTTTCTTACCTTTTAAACCTTCCCAGGACTTTCAAAAATCATTCAAAATCAAAATCAGCGAAATCGGTCCAGCAGTTCTCGAGTCTTAGCGAGACTAACGAATAGCAATAGATTTTTATGTATATATTTCTATACTCCGTTGGCGACGGTGACGGGACCTGATAGCCCCATCGAACTATAGTGGAGAAGAAATCTACCGGCAGTTCAGTCATGGCCGTTCAATGGCCGTCAAATCATTCTAATAGGGGGGTGGTAGTTAATATAACGTGGATGATGAAACTACCACCACTGCAATCGCCAATTTGTCTAACAAGCGTGGCAATTAGGGCATATTTTTTTATATATAATGAACGTGGCAAACCAACATGCAGTTCACATTGATGTTAAGTGACGACTGCAGCCTATAGACACACGGGTTTATATCTGCCTCTAAATTAGTAATTCCCAAAGTGGTCGAGATGGACCCCCTAGAGTCTATGGGAGACTCCATGGAGTCTACGTATATGCGTAAATAAAAATGGGATATATGGGAAAGTGATATAAAAGTTAGCAAGGTGGTCCACCGTAACCAGAAATAAAATTTAAAGGGATCTACAAGAAAAATTGTTTGGGAACCTCTGCTCTAAATAGTAGTTAGTGTTCAGCACTATCGTGTTCTGGTTAGTTGGTAATGTATGGCCCTGTATTAATTATCACACAGACCTAACAACTTAGGTCTCAGGGGTGGTTACACATCTGTACTTTGACCTCCGGTTTTTGTGTAGATGTCTATAGGCTGCAGTCATCACTTAACATCGATGTTAGCTGCATGCTAGTTTAAAATCGTCATAATTTGAGCCAGAAGATGTCCACTGCTAGAACAACATTTCTCAAAGATTACCACAGCGAACGGTGCATCTGAAACATATCACATATACACAACAGCCGCAGCCCGCCGGCGGGCTGTTAAACTTAGTGATTTGCGTAAACATGTGTTCAGACTTAAAGCACACCGCGGACACTCCGCCAAAACTCCATATAAACGCTTAATTTGGTCTCTATTACACATACACTAATAAGTGACGTGTATTTACACGTGCACCTGTGTGCGTAGCTCGTAGAAAATACCAACCGTTGTCCATAAGAGGGGAGAAGATTGGGTGAGGCGGGGAAATCAGGCGGAACGTCGAAGTGTCCATTCTATACGTACTATTATTACATATTCTCTGCTCGTGCGTGTGTCACAATCTCAAGTAATTTATTTCACTCATTTATTTCTATATCAATCATACACATCCAATTTGATTAAACTACGAGTCCCTTTACCAAAATAAATTTAATTACCGTCAACATTTTAAGTTTAAACAGGAAAGGCTTTAAAGCATTAAGTCTTCCATTAACTTGTCGTGACAAAATCACGCCTAACACTTTATATAGCATTACTTAAGGCTATTATGCTTTAAAAATAATAATAGGAAAGCGCGCATGGCCCAGCGGCTGGTGTAGATCGTAAGCGATCTACTCGGTTGAGCACTACGGGCGCGGTCGGGTAGTGTGATGGGTGACCGCTAGTGGCAAATTAAATGCGCGTTTCCGTGCTTCGGAGGGCACGTTAAGCCGTCGGTCCCGGTTGCTATCGATAGATAGCTGTCGTTAAACCTTGTCGGAGGCCTTATGGGCGGTTTGAAAACATCCGACAGCGGGTTGGCCACTAACCCACACCCACCTCCACCAATCCGCATTGGAGCAGCGTGGTGGAGTAAGCTCCAGGCCTCCCCCCAAAAAGGGGAGAGACTCGTTCCCAGCAGTGGGACGTATAATGGGTTGCCATTATTATAAGGATTTTGTTAATGATAAAATGCTATTATGATACAAATTATAAAAAATCCTCGTAGTGCAAAGTCGGACTCGCGTTCACAGGTATGTATGTATGTATATATCTTCATGTCAAGTCTCTTATGTCGCTCTCAAAAAATTTTTTTCTATATCCTGCCGTTTTTTTTTTGAAATATTTCCAAGGCGTAGTTAATACTTTGAATTTCTCATAGGTTTTCATACAACTAAGATGGAACTATATCCCGTATTTTATTTTAAATTTTCCCCTAAAATTATAATTTGACATTGCAGTGCATGACGACCCTATCTACTACCCACTAATAAAGGAGACTTCTTCTACGGTTAGTAACTGCAATAACGCGGCAAGGACAATTGTCCCGCGATACAAACTATCGCCACTGTGATCGCCAATTCGCTAAGCGTAGCCAATATGGCATATTACATACTCCTTATGGGCAGAGTTTTGTCCAGCAGTGGATGTCAAACGATGATAATACGCTTATTGGCCTTGTCAATACATTTAAAACTGGTAGAGCTACAGTGACGGAACTCGTGTGCGTAGGCACCACCGCATTACCTAATATACTTGCCGCTAAATGGTAGTGTTCAGCAATATAGTGTTCCGGTCAGGTGGTAATGTACGGTACCTGTGATTTCCGGCACAGAGGCGTAACACCTTCGTCCTCAGGAGTGGTAACGCATCTGCATTTTGACCTTGGTCTTTGTGTGATTGTGAACTGCATGCTTGTTTTCCACTTTCTTCACAACATGAAAAATACCAAGTTCTTACAAGGGTGTTTTAAAACCACAGTATTTACATTTTTTGGAATCTCCAATTTTTTGTTCGTAATGAAGATTCCGAGAGTTATTAAAGAATGCCAATTTCGAAACCCGAGAAGGGTTTATTGAAATCGACTGCCAAAATTGACATTGACTGATGACCTTGCTAAAAAACTAGACCACCCTTTCAAATTAATGACTATAAAATTGAACACCCAAGTCATCAATCATCACCTTCGTTTTGGTTTTCAACTTTTTTCAATAAAGTGTTTTTATGGCGAAAAAAGATAAGAGAAGTTTGAACTCAATGCAGTTTTAAAAGCTGTTGTTTATTTTGTCTGTCTCATTAGTGTAGTGGCAGCAGCCCACTACTGCGATGAGTTCAATTCTCGGGTCAGATGCTAAAATCCAAAAAAAAATGGAAAATCATATTTATTTGGTGCTATTGGGATTTTACAATTTTCTGAAAGTTTTCCCGTACTTCTTAGTTTACTAGTACTAGTACTAATTAATTATCATAAAAAATATATATTAACCCCCTTATTCATAAACGCCCTTATACATTAGATACGTTTTAGCTATAGAATGTTTTGTCGTTGTCAGTTGGATTCTCAAATGTGCAGGATAGAAAAAGACAAAGGAGAGATTAGCAACATTTTAACTAAAATACGTTTATGAATAAGGGGGTTAGACTGCTGGACCAAAGCCTGGGGGATATTCTTATTGGTTTTGATGTACGGATCCCTAAGACACTTTTTTATATTTAAAGCGTTAAAAAATAAATCAAATACAATTGAATCTCGATCACAAAGAACCCCACGATACGTTAACGTCAGAACGAAATTACTCGATACCGTGCATATAAATTAATTTTAATATCGCAAATGACGACCCTCAAGGCTTGGGAAAACGACATTACCGTATATTTCCACGAATATTAATTACAAACGGTTAACGCATTAGCTTAATTCGATGCAGGGTAGCATTTCGATTTTATTAATTTTTCCGATATGTCCCACAGTAGTAAGGCTTCTGGAAGCGGCATGAATAGATTAATTACGCGTGCATACGGTTTTAGCTGTCATCATGACTGCGTAATCTATATTAAAAAGCAAAGTATACTTCAGTGTGTTTCGAATCATGGTACTCAATTAAGAGTGTTTACTTGCATAACTTTTTGCTTTTATTAATTTTTGTGTGACTTCTTCGACAATGCTATTCATATAATATTCAATGCAATAAAAAGGATGGTGAACACACTACACGCAGTAATATTAACTTTATATTAGAGACAACTGTATGTAGTAAATACGGGAACATGTACACATCTACAGATTTGTCTGTAGATATTTACAGAAAACCCTTATTAATCACTATATTTCTTCGGATACCGAAAATCAGCCAAAATACATTAAAAATAGAGTTCGCCATATTGGATCAAGAATAACGTAACATTATTTCATGGGTTGCACTCAACGAGCCCTTACATTTGATACCCATATTGTAGAAGTGCATTAAAAAGAACAGTTCCGCCATCTTGAATAGTCCGCCATATTGAATTTCGAATGAGATCACCTTACCGTGCACTGTCATCCAAACTAAACGTTTATACAAAATTTCAGTTCAATCGATTGAAGATAATAATATCTACTTCGAAATTGAGTTCAAAGATTCTATCCGAACATTTTTCACAGCAAACAAGCATGCAGTTCACATTGATATTAAGTGATGACTGCAGCCTATAGACACCCACACAATGACCAGAGGTTGAAATGCAGATGCGTTGCCACTCCTGAGGCCTAAGGTGTTATGTCTCTGTGCCGGATATTACAGGGCACGGAACATACATACATAATTGCAAGGAAAATAAAAGCTTCTGAAAATAATGAAGGTCGATCGAAATTGAAACAAAAACCGGTCAAGTACGTATCGGGCCACGCGCTGTGTAGGGTTCCTTAGTCTTTAGGTTTGATTAATGTAATAAAAAAAACATATAAATATTTTCTATGGAGTTGTTCAAAATTTTCGAATATTACATTTGATCGACTATTACTCATGAAATTGTAAAGCCAACTTAGGTGTGTTTCCTTGTCATTTCGTTATTTAAAGCTACTTTTGCCGTAACGTTTGAATTTCTAACAACAATCGTTTGATTGGTACACTTGACTCTAACGAAAACAGGCACTTTAAAGCTTAATAAGTCACAAACCGTTAACTAAATCGAAAAATTTAAATGCACACCCCTAACGTTTTTGAAATACCTATCCAACGATATCCCACACTATATAAAAAACTAAAAAAATATATATATCCGCGCGTTATATGTAGAGGGGTAACCCTAAATAAAAATAATGACATATTTTTATTCCACTACTTTGTCGGCGTAATAAAGATGTATACTTGTACCAAATTTCAAGTTTCTAGTATTAATAGTTTTGCGTTAAACCGCGGACGGACAGACAGACAGACATGGCGAAACTATAAGGGTTACTTGTTTATTACGGAACCCGAAAAACAGTACAGTTTAGATACAAAACTAATTGAGTAGCTCATCGTGCGTGATATTAAGCGTTGTACCTGCCGTTTTAGTCAGCCATGTCTCTTCCAGATTACTGAAAATGTTTTACGTAGTCTCAGGGGTATCCGCGATGGGTTACACACGATACCATATTACATAGTACCCCGCGTGCATTTTATGTTTTGGGATTGCTGACGCGAACATCTATTTGTTTGGGACGCACCCTCTGTTACCTGTTTTTGTATTCTGTAGCGGAAAAATAACTTAATTTAAGCACAAAATAGATGTTGTAAGGTTGTAGTTAATAGTCGAAATATTACTAAAATTGTACGTATACGTTTAGATCAATTAGACAGCTTTAAGATTATGTGGTTCCATATTATACAATATACCTTGTCGTGGCGGGGGCTCAGTACCCGGTGGTCATCCTTACACCGGCGAACTCAAGAGGAACCCAGAGAGGGGGCCGTGGAGAGGAGACAGCTGGGGGTATCGAAATTCCAAATGGTTTTTTAATGCTACAAATTACTTTGTTTTGTCTATATTTCCTGTATATTTCTATACAAGCAGAGTTAAATAATATTGAATTAAGTTATTTTTTCGTCTGTAGTGAAAAATAATCTAAGGTATAGTCAGAGTTAGTTAGTATTTTACATGCAAAACCCACGATTCGCCGGTTACTTATATTACTTTAAAAAAGTACGTAGGTATGTACCCTGTTATCTGATCAATTATCAAAACTATAAGAAGTTTTGGAAAGATCTTTTGATCAATTGAATATGATATTTTCAATTAAAAAAAACTTATGCGTGATCAAATTTCACGTTTAAAAATATACCATATTCTACTGCTAGACGCTTGAACACGTTCCTGCAAACTATTCTTACTTAGCAAGACGTTTACGTGCTATTTCCCGACAAAAATTCCCATAAAATCAAGGTTTACCACGCGAGAAATGCAATGAACGTAATAACTAGCAATTATTTTTTTACCTTCGAAAAATCCCTACGTATTTTCTGTACTTACCGCAAATGAAGTGATTTTGCGTGACTACTACCTTCTATTGCAAAAAGGTCATAACGCTAAAATGTATGTTTAAAAGAGTTTTATGTCTCTAATTTTATGGTTCACATTTCTTTCAACAATATCCAGGATACATAAAATGGTTTAAAAAATATAATTTTCAAACTATTAATTAAATTACAATCTAAGTGCGAGATCAACTTTATGTTATGAAACGGCGTCGAAAGAAAAAATGACATTCAGCGCATGCAATTTTTACTGGTGGTAGAGCTCCAGTGACGGAGCTCGCGGGCGAAGGCACCACCGCATTACCTAAAATACTTGCCAGTAAATGGTAGTGTTCAGCACTATCGTGTTCCGGTCAGGTGATAATGAACGGCCTTGTAATTTCCGGCACAGAGGCATAACACCTTAGGCCTCAGGAGTGGCAACGCATCTGCATTTTGACCTCTGGTCATTGTGTGGGTGTCTACAAGCTACAGTTATTACTTCACATCGATGTGAACTGCATGCTTGTTGGCCTCTTCCATTACATTAAGGCAAGTATATTAAGTAATGCGGTGATGCCTATGCCCGTGAGCTACGTCACTGGAGCTCTGCCACCAGTAAAAACTCTACCACCAATAAAAAATATTCGTAGAAAATTTCAATCTTACGTCTTGTAATTTAATTTAGAATCCTGAATGGCTCGATGACAATTCAGCCAATTCGATGCAAGCATAAATAAATGGGTAGAATAGATCGGCTTAAACCATCGACGACACAAAATTAGATCTATCGTCTATGCATTTTTTTCGAGCGGCGGGACCACCGCTAGGCGGCTGGGGATAGGGTGCAGGGCCAATGATATACCCATACACCTCTTCCCCAGCCGTCTTCCCACCACGTCCCCATCTGACGGCGGGACCACCGTTAGGCGGCTGGGGATAGGGTGCAGGGCCAACGAAATACCCGTACACCTCCTCCCCAGCCGTCTCCTCTCCACGGCCCCCTCTCTGGGTTCCTCTTGAGTTCGCCGGTGTGAGAATGACCACCGGGTACTGAGCCCATGCCACGACAAGGCGGAAACCCTCGTCGGGTCGTCTATAGTTTAACCAGATTACCATCAACAAGCAACCAGAGGTCTACTAGAGATATTCATGTAAACCCGTTGTTACTGCCAAGTCCGTAGATATTCGCCATTTTGCCAGAAATTTACAGTGCCATATATTGTCGTCTAAGCGGAGTATGTGGCAATACAAAAAATCATGCAGAATAAACAGACGAAAAACAAATACATATTACCACATAGAATAATTGGGCTCACTAAATCATTTCGCTTAAAAGTTGAAACTTCAAGAAATACCCAATGTATTTTTCGTAGATGCTCTTCATTGTACAAGAATATCCATTTGATAGTTCCTTAATTACTGCCCATTCTACGCTGTGTTGTAATTTGCTCAATTTGAGTTAGCAGCAAATTGCAATTCACGGCAAACTAAACGTCGTGGGAATCAAATTCCTACAAAATGCATCTGTTACATACATCGCCCTAAAACATCTCGTTTGCATACTCTAGACGGCCTCCAAATTTAGCAATAAATTTTCTTAATATTTTATTATAAGCTAGCTGTTGCCCGCGGCTTCGCCCGCGTGGATGGCGTTTTATAAATATTTTTTCCTGAATTTTCTCTGCTATAAACCTCACGGAGCCCGAGATTTTTCCAAGGAATGCAAAACCATGGAATTTGGTTCGTGCTTTCTGGAGTTATAGCGTCAGGAAGGAAATCCCGACTGATTTTTATATTATAGATTAGCTGCTGCCCGCAACGTCGTCTGCGTGAAGGTAGTACAGCACCAAACATACCTAAGATGTCAATGTCGCTTTAGCATTATAAGAAAACAACTTTTAAAATAGCATTAAATTAAAGCTTTAAGTTTTTTGCAAGCGAAGCAAGTGAAGGGAGTCATATGGGAATCCTGCTGAGTTCAGTCATAAGATGTGACTGAAGGAAATAGAGAAAATAATTCAGGAATATATTCCCGGACACAAAAGAGTAAAAAAATACGTACAAAGGTATCAAACCTTACGACACTTTCCTATAAACTACGTTGGTAGTTATTCTGCCAGGAGCCAAAATGTAAAGAGAGTCAGGACTGGTGACGCGGTAGCAAGCGACGTACAGTTGCCCGTGTGAGAAGCAACTCGTCCTGAGGTTAACACCCGCTGCCCTCAGTGTCTGCCCCTGCGACTTATTGATGGTCATCGCGAAGCAAACATTCAACTGTACGCGCTTGAACTGGAACGTGAAGTTATGAGGTATGAGGGGAATGCGTGGTATAAATACTGCCTCACCAATGCTACAACCCGTAAGAATTTCCGCCTCAATGGTGTGTCTGTGAAGCGAGATGGCTTTAAGTCCCGTTCGCCACGCTTGGCAGGCGGATTGGCGATCGCACTGACGGTAGTTTTATCGCGGAATGCTACCCATAACGCTGTTGTACCTTAATTTGAATTAGAAATTGTTTAAATTCTAATTCAAATCGAAAGTTAAATTAAATCATATTTTTTGAGCTATATTCAAACAGCACGTAGCCCAAATCACAGAAAAAAGCTTGTAAAAAATGAATATTACAAAATCAGGCCTTGTACATTATTTCATACTACATAGAAAAACAAATTACTTACAGAATTAATAAATGCCCTAATTCAGATGCTCTGTATATAACGGAACGTCCACTGGAAAATTTCTTAATTGTTGATTCAGCACTTTATTCTTGTAATTTGCTCAATTTAACCAGGAGCAAATTACAGTGTACGGTGAATCAAACGGTGTGGAATGCAGTAGTGAAAAATGCGGTCGGTGACGATTTTCCTCTTACTAATGTGTGCAGGACTATTTTCCTCAAACGCCATTCGGCAGATCTAATTTAGCGTTTTAGCAATTAATGGTGAAAACCTTTACTTCTTCTCTTTAGAGGTGTATTTTCGCTTGTTTAGACAGCGAATTATTGGTATGGATAATGGATTAAATTAAATAACATTTCAATTCCATATTATTTGTCAAAATGTTGCGCGTAATGAGAAATATAAATGTGGAGATACGGGTTAGTGGCCAACCCGCTGTCGGATGTTTTCAAACCGCCCATAAGGCCTCCGACAAGGTTTAACGACTTCTATATATCAATAGCAACCGGGACTGACGGCTTAACGTGCCCTCCAAAGCACAGAAACGCGCATTTCAATCTGCCACTACCGGTCACCCATCACACACCCGACCGCGCCCGTATCGCTTAACCGAGTAGATCGCTTACGATCTACAACAGCCGTGGGGCCATGCCCACTTCATTCATTCGATCACCTAACCGTCCACTAACGGAAGATCTTCTACTGGAAGAGAATTCATTCACTAGCCGTCAGTCGACCGAACAATGGTGGTCAAACCATTCCAATGGGGCGATAGTAAGTGCAGTAACGCAAGATGGGCAGCAGCGTCCTCCGATGAAACTACCGGTACTGCGATCGCCAATCCACAAGCCAATCCTGGCGATTATGGCGTTACCTCCCCCCCCTCTCTTATGGGGAGCCTTTGGTTGTATAATACGTATTGTTTAATACGTTTCAGATTCTGAAATCTGGAATTCAATTTGTACTCTTTTGATACATATCAAAAGTGAAATAAAAAAACCCCTGAACTGAAGACAAACTGTATTTTATGTACGCTCTAAATCCGACTACTTAACTGTGTTGTACACAGTAGGGAGGTCCATAAAATTACTCATTAAGCTACCCCAAACGGATTGATACTTTTGCCGTGATTATATTTTTGAGGTTTTATTTTCGGCTTTAGATTGTCGACGTGTCTCATTTGGTAAAGTGATCTTTTATAATTTACTAGCTGTGCCCGCGACTTTGCCCGCGTGAGAATTTATGATTGTTCAGTATCTACCCGGACAAATTCGTTCGTGCAGCTAGTATAAAAATAGCCTAAGTTACTTCTTATTACATAAGCTATCTGCCAGTGAAAATGACTTATTATTAAACCGATACGTGAATCATCAAATTTTTCAATTCCTTCATAGAAGAAAAAGAAAAAAATATCTGCGCAACTGTATAGAGACTAACCCCCTTATTCATAACCATATATTAGATACGTTTTAGCTATAGAATGCTTTGTCAAATGTGCAGGATAGAAAAAGACAAAGAAGAGATTAGCAACACTTTAGCTAAGATACGTTTATGAATAAGGGGGTTAAAATATAACATGAAAGGAGTTATTCGTCATCTCGCACTACAAAATTCGCACGATTGGGCGACTTGGCACAATTATTGTATGTTATAGGAAGTAGTTAAAGTAACAAGCCAAATTCTTTTGTGATGTTATAGATTCTATTTCATATTTCTGATTGAAATGTATATCTAAAATTATGATGTAATAATATTTTGTTTTATTTTAAAGACCAACTATAAAATATTAAACGTTTTTAGAGAGGATTTTTGTAATTGACGGTACATAGTTACCTCACAATTTTATGGTCGGGCGAGTTCTAAATTCAAAATGTGCCAAGTCGCCCAATAGTGCGAGTTTTTGTCGTGCGAGATGACGAATAACTCCATGAAAGTATCTTTACTCACTTCATACCTACAGTACTTGTTCGATAATTAATTTAACCTGTAGCACACCGCGGACACTCCCCCAAAATTGCATACAAACGCTTAATTTGGTTTCTGGTTTCTATTACACAGACATTAATCAGTGACGTGTTTTTACACGCGCACCTGAGTGCGTAGCATTTACAAAATACCAACCATCGCCCATAAGAGAGGAAGGGGTTGAGTGATGCGAGCAAATCGGGCGAGACGTCGAAGTGTCCATTCTATACGTAGTATTATTACATATTCTCTGCCTTTAGACCAGTTGATAACATCAAACACCTTTAAACAATGCAATTTATGGAAGGGCTATCTAACTAACACTGTATCAATTAGATAAAGGGTATCAAAAACAACAAACAGCAAAATTAGGCACACATAGAACCTCTCCTTCTAATCCTTTACAATGGTTCAGAAATTTAAATAAGGGGTCCGGACCGCAGTTTTAATATTTCACCGTCGGTATGTGTGGGAATTAATTATGCAAATTAGTTTGCACCGTATAGAAAATTTGCGAGCTTCACACAGTTCATGTTCTTGGTGATACGTTGTGCTATTTTTTTTATCTTATGGAAGTGCCAAACAAGCATGCAGTTCACATTGATGTTAAGTGATGACTGCAGCCTATAGACACTAACACAAAGAGCAAGGTCAAAATGCAGATGCGTTACCACACCTGAGGCCTAAGGTGTTACGCCTCTGTGCCGGAAATTACGTACATTAACACCTGACCGGAACACGATAGTGCTGAACACTACCATTTAGCGGCAAGTATATTAGGTAATGCGGTGGTGCCTACGCCCGCGAGCTCCGTCACTGGAGTTCTACCACCAGTAAAAGCTGGTTTCTCATTGTTGCGATTGTAGTGATAGTGTTTAGGAATTTTTTTACCGAATATATAAAAAAATGCTCACTAACTATTGTATCTTAACAAATGAAAACAACATAAGGGTTTGCATACTGATATTTATTTCTGGTGATCTCATGCTTACATCTTTAGATGTTCTTTATTAAAATCTGTTTTTATTAAAATCAATTGCTGTTCGTTAGTCTCGCTAAGACTCGAGAACGGCTGAACCGATTGGGCTAATTTTGGTTTTGAATTATTTTTGGAAGTTTAGGGAAGGTTTAAAAGGTAAGAAAATTTGAAGAAATTGAAGAGAAATAGTAAAAACCACAATTTCATTTTCTGATACAAACAGTCCGTATGAAATATCCTCAGAATGAAATGTGTCAAAGGTGTGATATACAACTTTGACACATTATTTAATTCTGAGGCAATACGAAGTTTGCTGTGACAGCTAGTCACTCAGTAATTTTTAAATTAGTGTATCCGCAGATATATGATATATATGTCCGAAACTTAACTATATTTTGTTGACGTTCGAAATTCTTGTAAAGTGTATACCTAAATAAATTTCTAATTTCTGTGTACGTTGATTAAAAAGAAAAGACAGAATCTCGTGTCTGTCTTATGTCTTCAAAATTTCCGATTCACTTGATATTTTGTGATGATTAAAAATACGATAAAAATACGCTTACACTCACAGCCCCACAGTAGGTATAAGCCTGTGTCGTGGGAACCGTTGTACACATACAACACATACACAAACATCCAGACCCGAAACAAATATCTGTAGACCATACAAATATTTTTATTGCTTGTCCAGTCTATTATATGACCTAATTAAAATATAATCAACTGTTATAAATGTGGTAGTGTAATGTGGTATTTATTCCGCACACCCCTCAGGCCAGTCACTATCCAATTCATACAATTTTAATGGAAAACCATGTCATTTACAAATATTTGTTTGAACACGAATGATAAATGTAGGGTTATATTTAATTTAAATGTAACACGTCTGTTTTAAAAGTGACATCGATAGAGCCGGCTCTGCAAATTTGGGGTTCAGTATCATTGAACATCTATCTGCCGCCAAATGGTTCAGCACTATCGCGTTCCGGTTGGATGGTATTGTATGGCCCCGTTATAACTATCACAGAGATAAAACAAGTCTAAGAGGTGGCAACGTATCTGCATTTTGACCTCTGGTCTTTGTGTAGGTTTCTATAGGCTAAAGTCATCACTTAACACCAATGTGAACTACATGCTTGTTTTTCATCTTCATTACATAAAAAAAATATAGATAGAAATATAAGAAGCATGAAACATAAGATATCTATATTATATCGAATGATGATGAATGATACGCTGAATGGGGGGAGCCCAAGATGCTATTTTTGGAATTACTCGAGCGCGTCAGATTAAGATATGGAAGATACCTTGCACCTCACTGGGTACTTTCCCTAAATCTTAAGTTTATATATAAGGCCGCGGCCGTTGGGCAGCCCTTCAAGTTTTTCAAATGGTTGCCATGATCTTGCTTTACTTCCTTCCTTCCTTCTTACTCTACTTTACTTTTCTTCTGAATTTTGGATTGTACCTTTGTTTAGACACAATTTTACGGATCTCATGCTTTGCAATTTGCAATTCAAGTGATTCTAAAATGGAGTTAGCTATATAGATCTACAAGCTTTTGCCCGCGGCTTCGCCTGCGTGGTTGTCATTTTATAAATAATTGAGACAAAAAATAGCCTTTGTTCTTTCTCAAAGTCAGCTCTATCTCTGTATCAAATTTCATTAAAATCGGTTGAGTCGTTTGGACGTGAAAAGGTAACAGACAGACAGACAGACAGAGTTACTTTCGCATTTATAATATTAGTAGGGATTAAGCCAACAATATTCTACATTGAATTTCGTAAAGAATAGCTTGCGGCTATGAAAACGTAAGTACGTTTAGTTTCAGGTGGTCGGCTGGGATAAGTGAAATCTATGGCAGGATTGGTCGCGATATTACAAAAGTTCAACGTGGTACCCGGTCACTCTTCCACGCAACAGAATAAAATTAAAGGCAACAGTCACTTACAAGCAATTGATGGTGGATTACCAATTGTGCTAAAACTGCGGCATAAATGTGTTGCATTTTATTAACGAACTATTGCCTCACAATTAAATAATGTGTCAAAGGTATACGGACTATTTGTGTGGGAAAATGAAATTGTGTTTCTAACTATTCCGCTTCAATTTCTTCATATTTTCTTTTAAACCTTCCCCTGGACTTCCAAAAATCATTCAATACCAAAATTAGCCGAATCGGTCCAGCCGTTCTCGAGTTTTAGCGAGACTAACGAACAGCAATTGATTTTTATATATATATAAGATTGTATAAAAGTATCCTTATCAAGATGTGTTCTTGTATTTTTAAGCTACACTTATTGAAGTGAAACTATTTTGCTGCCAAGCCCTTCGAAGGTTACAGGCGTCAGATTGAGTACTGTTTTTTTTAAGTTTTTATATTGAACTAGCTATTAGCACCAATTAAAAAAATACTGTAGCGCCACTTGTCGAAAATTGGTCGTACTAACTCAGAAACCTTCGTTCGGCTCATGCACAAAAACTTTACTAAAGATCATCACATGTTTAGGATGTATAGTTTACAAATATTTCATACCTGTAATTTCCGGCACAGAAGCATAACACCTTAGGCCTCAGGAGTAGTAACGCTTCTGCATTTTAACCTTGGTCTGTATGTGGGTGTTTATAGGCTGCAGTCATCACTAAACACCAATATGAACTGCATGCTTGCTTGCCACTTTCATAACATCAAAAAAATACCCCAAAAGACGGTACATTCCGACGAAGCAAAAGGCAATCTCCGCAGTGTTGCAGCCCCATCATGTCTAAGGTCTCCAATACTCCCGATTCTCACAAAAACAAGGGACAATCCATGCAAGGAAGGAAAAACATCAATTATATTTTAACTCAAAATGGAGCTGAACGAAGCAAACTCAGAGCAACATATCCGTTTACAAGGATGTATTATTAAACACCGGTGCATCCGCTTGCTAAAGTTGACATATAATAATATGTAGAAGCCTAAGGCTATTCGAAACTGAAATTCTAGTCTGCTACATTTGGGCAAGTTTCTGTTGTAATACTTTATTTGTAAGACTGGGTTACATCATCTTATATAAGCTTTAAAAATTCGTTAAAGTACAGGTTAAGCAAAAAATTAGTTGTACCATTTGAAAATTGTCAAACGAAGTCATTACTTTAACTGCTAAGTGGAAACGGCTGAGGTGAACTGGTGTTAATAAATTAAATTAAGAGTAGTAGTAGTAGTAAGTTAGTAGTTACAGTGGCAGATAGTTTTACTGATGGTAGAGCTCCAGTGACGGAGCTCGTGGGCATAGGCACCACTGCATTACCTAAATATACTTGCCGCTAAATGGTAGTGGTCCGGTCGAAAACCGGACGGTTGGCAACCCTGGATATCCCTCATATGTTGGGCTTTGGTCCAGTCATAATGAACTAGGCGAAGAAGAATAATCCAGAGAAAAACCGAATTACGTCTTACACACCAATAAAACTGAAGGAAACAGTACAGAATAAACGACACAAAACCAATCCCACGATATTTGTCCGCACGTAAATCCACGTACTGTCGCGGCGTGCGGTATAAAACGGGCTATAATAGCCACTATAACTTTTCTAATGACCACGAACGCGACGTCCCGAAACTGTCTCGTGGGGCTCCTTCTAAAATATTTATGATATATGTTCGTACTGTCTTACTACAATGATTTTGGTTAGGATTAATGTGATATTTACGGTCCTTATTATTTACAGTTCATATGAAAATTGAGTTCTATCTATTTAAGCGTAGACGCAACTTATTTCTTAACATAATCACCAGTAGTTTTACATTTTACCGGTGTAGGGTTCAGGGCGTAGGCACGACCATAATACCTAATCTATTTGCCTTCAATGGCAGGCAGATACCTAGAGTTAAGTTTGCATTGTTAGAAAATAATTAGTTATTTTTTAGATGTGTTTATTTGTTTTATTAAATATTTTGTTTTTAATGAAAATAAAAATAAAATACGTTAAACTCCCAGCCCCACATTGGGTATAAACCTGTGTCGTGGAGCACGACACGTGGTATGTACAACACATACACAAACACCCAGACCCGAAACAAATATCTATAGGCCATACAAATATTTATACTATTTATTTTTCGCAATAACACATGCGAGTGAACTTCAGAAATTAAAGAAAAAACGGAAAGAAAAACTTGATTTCGGGCAGGAATCGAACCTGCGATCTCAGGATAATCAGTCCAGCCGCTTTAGCAGCAAAGCGGCTGGACTGACATACAAATATTTGTCCCGGTGCGGGGATCGAACCCGCGACCCTTCGAACCAAACGGTCATCTCACACCGCTAGTCAAATGCTTAGGTAACATACCTTTTTTTTCTTTTGTATCTTTTAATCCAATGTGTTTTTAAACCATGATTACTGTAAAATTTTATTAGATTTTATTCTACAAAGTTTCCACTGTTAACACACAGAGTCATCTTGGGCGATGTAATTTTAACATATTTTATTCTAAACAAACTACGTGAAAAATCTTCAATTCAGCCCGGTACCGAATACTCGTGAGAATATCCAATTTATTGTTCACCTTCCGTTTCAATGTGAGAAGTTGCGACAACCCAGGGACCGCCAAACCCTTGCCAAATGAAAAGGTAATGCGACCAATATTTTCTTAGGTTTTCGCGAGCTACACTCATTGAAATAAAACTATTTTTATGGATTTATCTCGCGTATATTAAACTAAAATTATTTTTAAAATCAACCCGACGTTTCGGTCGCTTTTCAGCTTCCGTGGTCCCGGGCAGACTGATTGATTTTAAAAATCATTTTAGTTTAATATACGGGAGATAAATCCGTAAAAATAGTTTTATTTAAATGACCAATATTTTGTTATTGCTACTCTATATTTTTTTTTGGTAGTTGGCACCTAATGTTAATACTACTACACTGAGGACTTAGGATTTGATTGCCGGATCGGAGGCTATCAGAGGTAACGGTATCCTTTATCTCTGGTTCTATTGGAGTTTTCCATTTTCTGGAAGTTTCCCAGAGTCGCGGAATTTGGTACTCGTAATATGCCTTCATTATACGTAATTCATACAAAAATTTTTCAGATAATAAGGAACAGACGAAGGAAAGATTTACCCAATTTGGTGCAGTCGTTTAGAAATTATGCGCTTACAAACATTTTTTTATGTTATGGAATTGGTAAACAAGCATGCAGTTCACATTGATTTTAAGTGATGACTGCAGCCTATAGACACCTACACAGAGACCGAGGTCAAAATGCAGATGTCTTACCATTCCTGAGGCCTAAGGTGTTATGCCTCTGTGCCGAAAATTACAGGGCCGTACATTACCACCTGACCGGAACACGATAGTGTTGAACACTACCATTTAGCGGCATTTCGGTGATTTATATTAATATACAGGGTTATTTGCAACTAGCGCATCATCTCTTGCAGGCAGCCTCTCTATATCATTTCCAACAATATTTGTTCTACGACTTTTTATAGATAATTCATAATTTTTAAAATTCCAATTTTCCCATACCATTTTTTTATGTCTGAAGTTTGCAGTCTGTAACACCCATATTCTAAGACGTTACCCGAAACATTCCTTGACTCACACTCAGCTGAGGACACTTTATGAGGACGCCTCGAAATCCATATTCTTAGTTGTATTTTGACAGTAACTCATGTGTACGGATTATTATAAAGATAATTCAGAAAGTCTTGAGAATCTATTTATATATAAAAAATTTGTATTTAATTATATTTCCAGACAGTTTCGACACGAAAAACTGTGAAATGTTAATAATCCTCGAAACTTCAAGGTAGGTCGTGAGGTACCTTGGAGTTTGACAGTTGCTCTCTTACCTCAAACGGAGGAGAATGTTGAGATGACGTTATTAGTTACAACTAAGAGTACCAATTCCCTTGAGTAAGGTTGAGTTAAGGTGGAGGTTACGACTTAGAATATGGGTGTAAGTCTCCTGCTTGTGGCTGGAAGCCATAGCACAAGACTTATCGAACCAGGGCTGATACTATCCGCCAATGTATACCACAGAGTACGGAATGCAACATTCCATTCCCTGGTGTATCACACCAAATATTTTTTTTGGCTCTAAACTGGCATTTACTCTCAGCGTAGGTATACCACGCACCGTTGCCTAGGCAAAATATCCCCACCCACAGTGGTAAGCGGGGCGGTTACGGGGTGACGCAGCGGCGGCAATGCTCTTTTGAACTGTTGAAAACAGTTTTTTGTTTTTATGTTTTTGGGTTCCTTATCAAGATTTTAGTAACGTAAAACAAATGTTTTTGGGATCGATCTAAAGAGGCTGCCTGTAAGAGTTGATGAGCTAGTTTAAATTAACCCTGCAGATGTGTTAATAAGTACTGGTAATCTGTCATAATAGCCTCACAAATAGATACCTACACCTACTCAGTCATGTAACACCTAAAGATCTGATTATGTACCTATCCATGAGAGAGAAATAAATGAACGATTCATTATAAATCTTAGGCATTCGTGAATCTCCGCCATCGCAGCAGCGTTAGTGGTGATATTTTTTTCCAATTTCTTCACCATCGGAGTTGAATTGTGAAATTGGAAAAAATATCACCACTAACGCTAACACCACGTTTCAGAAAAATATCGCTGCAAAAATAACGTACGTCAGATGACTCCGCTTATCCGAAATCAATCAAATATATCTTTTATTGCAAAAGCATAAGGTACCTATGATCGAGCGCCTAGTTCCCCGATAGTACATCAGACTATTAAACAAGGTTGAATGTAACGCCCCCTCATCCACAAACTTTTCCAAAGCGAGGAAGTTATGAACTTCCATTGAGCTTCACCAACCCGTTTTTGATTCGCTGACGTTTATAAGCGTTGGGGTCTCGTCAGATTTATCAAAATGAATCGTTCTTCTTGACAATAAGGGTAGTTTTAAAAATATAAATAATTATTCTATTGCTGAATGCATTGCATTTGACACAAGCAAACAGCGTCAATGTGCACCGTTTTGTTTGCCTAACAAAAGTGTTTTCAAATCATGCACAACACAATCTATTTATGAAATGCGTAGCAATGCTTCTGCACTTTGCCGTCAATATTATGGGTGTACAATAAACTGAGTATATTTTTGGAAAGTGAAAAGAAACTTCCTTTTGCCTTCCTTCCCTTGTTTTCATGACTCAATTCACAGTTCGTCCGATTTTAAGACCAACTGCGATTTGGACCAAATGCGTATTGTATGAACGACTTATTCTAAATAACGAAAAATCTTATCAACTAATTTAAAAATTAGGCGTCGTTTGCATATTTGCAGTTACTCGAGCACGTAGGATTAAGAATATGGGGAATAACTTACGGTTAAATGATCGCGATGGAAGCTTCCATCCTAATATTCTGGCGAGTTGGAAGAGAGACAAGCCCGTGACATCTTTTTTTTTTAAATATTACTATCTAAGGGGCGCGCCCTTTGGAGAGACAGCATAGATTTGTTAGATATACTTTAACAGGGTCGTTATAACCAAATTGCTAGAATATTAGGTTGGAAGCTTCCATCGCGTTCATTTAACCTTTTATAAGTTTCTCTGCCATGTATGATGATCTAACATTGATCTTGACGAATAAGTTTTTCTTTTTCTTCATTTATTATCATTGAAGGAATTGAAAAATTTTATGATTATTATGTTTTAACCAAATAGTTTAAATTTTAATTTTTAATTTACTATTAATATATGATTTTTCTTTACTATATGTAATGGTTATTCGCTCTAGGTAGTTTATGATTTATTGACGTTTTGAAAGTATCTGTAAAGATCTATTCGAAATAAAAATATTTTCTATTTCTATGAGTACGAGTCAAAGGTTCAATCGTTTGAAAAGTTGAAGACGCATGAGATATTCTGAGAGGATAATAAATAAATCGCAAAAAAGTTTCCATCCAAAATTCTGAAGATTAGAAAGAAAGGTAGCCCCATGTTGGCTTTTTGAATCTTTCGAAGTTCGAAATTTGAACAGCTGCCCTTAGGGCGCGCCACTATATAGATAGCTCAAATTTAGTGGAGATACTGAACAGGGTACAAGCTATTCCTCATATCTCTGATGCGTTCGAATATCAGCAAAAATCCCATCTTGGGCTCACTATTGAGAGCCATCAACCGATTTAGTGATGACAAATATAGAAAGACCCCGAGTTAAAGACAGTTTGAACCTGGCGACGGTTTGAATGCATTGCATTTGACACAAGCAAACAGCGTCGATGTGCAGACAACGTTTTGTTTGCCTAACAAATGTGTTTTCAAATCATGCACAACACAATCTATTTATGAAATGCGTAGCAATGCTTGTGCACTTTGCCGTCAATATTATGGGTGTATAATAAACTGGGTATATTTTTGGCAAGTGAAAAGAAACTTCCACTTCTCTCCCTTTCCTTGTTTTCATGATATTTAGATTATATTCAGACAAATTCCACAAACTCTTGTGAATAAATATAATCCAACATTTCAAACCAAAATCACGTCTCATTTTCTCCATCGATGTTCAATAAGTCGTCACGTTTCCCACCAATGTTACATCTTCATATTTTGTAAGTCATATTGCAATGCTTCCATCAACGTTCACATTCGTTCTGGAGAGGTATGTTGGGGTAACTTACAAATGTGTTAAGCGTTGGTCTCACTATCGAGACAGACAAAAAAAACGCACGAATTTCTTACTGGTGATAAAGTTCTAGTAATGAAGCTTGAGAGCATAGACAACGCAGCATTATTTAATTTGTCTGCCGATAAATAAATAAGTAAGTATTTTCTTCTAAGTGTTCTGGTAAGATAAGTAATAAAATTAGTATATACGCTAATACTCACAGGCTTAAACTATTTATAAAGCTGTGTCGTGAGTGCCTTTGTTCACACACAACACGTACACAAACACTCAGACAAGCCATACAAATATTTGTCCGGGACAAATACCGGTCCAGCGGTCATCACATATCGCTGGACTTACTGCCTCGTCAATGCGCAGATAATGTTTGATCCCATAATAACTAGCACAGAGGTAAAGCGTTGCCAGCATCTGCATGTTGACTTACGGTGTTGTGTAGGTATTAATAGGCTGCAGTATTCACTTATCATCCACATGAGCTGCATGTTTGTGTGATACTACCATTACTTTGCCTGCAACCTTGTCATGCGTGCGTTAATCGTACAGCACCCGTAGTTTCAATATCAATAACTTGTCCAATTCATAACAATCACCGAAATGATCCGAAACTAACGGATAACCCGAAATAATTTCATATCCGTATCCGTTTTCGATATAATAATCATTCGTATATCCGTAACCGAAATTCTATATCATTAAGTATTCATAACCGAAAATGCAACGGAAGAATGTCTGCATAGTGATACTGCAGAGGAACGGGTGAGAATATTCCTCCAACAACAAATTAGGAACCTCAAATGGAATGTGCCGCCTACTGCCGGTGGAGCGCGCCCCAACAATTAACGTTGGGCAGTTATACATATAGAGCAGCACATGTAAAAACTTCGTATGTGCATTGAGCTCGGTCATATGCATGTAGCAACACCGGAGGGGATTAGCCATATGCAGGCTTTCCCCTCTGTCAAAGCACAAGCCCAAATGAACCTGTACCTGTCGCCTAGATGTTTTTATATGTGTGCGTGAAATTGTTTATGTATTTTGTTAAAGTCAAGGTGTGAGTTTCGTGGTAATAGACGATTTTTGTAGTGTGCGTGTGTGTCGCACGCATTTCCCCCCGCAAAAAATGACAGACTGTTTTGCATCGGTCATAAACGCGATGTCTACTCCCCTCCAGTCAGCCGCGGTCGGTGGCCCGTGTTGCTCTATGGTCATATGCCATCTTCTGTAATAAACAAGTATGTTTCCTCAGTGTTCCTCTAGGTGGCACTTTTTATAAGGGACTCCACAACGCAAACGCTGTCGCGTTAATGAAGCCGTAGTTTATTTATTCTCTGCGACCCTCAACGTAAATGACGCAATTTTACCGAAAGCCGCACTGGATTCGTCGAACGTTTCGCACTGTTCCTTACCTTCTATTATAAAAAATATTTATTCGGCTCGGGAAAACTTACGAATGTTTATCCAAATTCGTGAAACTTGTTCATAAAACTCTAGTCAAATGAGAACGAGAGCACATTCTTCCAAATTACGATCTATATTATTATTCAGTTACCATCCATGTCGATTGCATTCATCACTCATCATTAAGATTCATCTCGCGATTGGACTCTAAAATTTTGAATGGACAGTATTATGATTTCTGATAAATCTGATAATAAATAGGTAAATCTGATAATAAAAGAAATAAAGTATATAACTTTGCTTGTTTGTTTTGTTTGTTCGTTTGTTTGTTTGTTTCGTTTGTTCGTTTTTTTGTTTGTATGTTTGTTTGTTTGTAGGGGCAAATCTTCGGAAATACTGAAACGATCGTGAAAATTCTTAAAAAAAGGTTCTCTATTCAGGCGTGGTATAGGCTATATTTGAAAATATTATGAAAATAGTTATATATGTAACATTGCACCCGCGCAAAGTCGGGGCGGGCCACCAGTCGTTCATATTTTCACAACGCCAAACAGTGTTCACAATGTTCTGTATTCCGCGAAATCTAACCCGATATTTAACTTAAACTGTAGCCCCTTGATGGTGAAAATGTATTTCAATTTCAATTCTATTCAAAGAATTTTCCTTTTAATTCATAAAAGGGACGAGTTAGCTAGTACAAAGCAGGGGTGTTAGGGAGCTCCGTAACCGTAACTGAAACTATCGGATATCCTATACAAAAAAATATCCGAAACTGAAATAAAAGTTGTGGATAATATCGAATACAGGCATCACGCATGCCGCGTGCGACCTTTTTGTCGTCTTATCATACTCGTAAGTAACTAACTTGGGCGCAATTTTACATTCACGAAAGGAGACGGGTAATTTTGGGAACGCCAAATCGTTACTGGCTAACCCATTCCACAGTACATTTTGTAATAAAGTTAACAATTAGCAATCTAACCCAATTTTTACTTAAGCATATATACTTCAATTACTGGCAATTCAAAAAATGCTTTAATTTCAAATTATTTATTTTATAGTCATTTGAAAATGACATAATTTGTACAGTGTTAATACTGGGCCCGGATATGTATGGAGCAGTATCATTCTCCTTTGTTTTTTACTTTAGAAATTCCTTAAAAATCTAATAACTGTAACCGAAATTATCTACAGCTAACGGATATTCCGAAATAATTACATATCCCTTTACGTATCCGGTATAATAATCATGCCTATATCCGTATCCGAAATTTTATGTTCACAACATCCCTAGTACAAAGTAATTAAAATTAACAACGTAATGAAAGAATTGCAGAATTACTCTATTGGGTCGCAAAAGGAATTGGTATAAAAAGTAATTACTTCATAAACTCACTTGGGGTTGAACTCACTTCCATCATTAGCATCGGTCAGTACAAAATAAATTTCCATACAAAGCTCCAGAGACGTAGATTAGTTGAACATTGAAACTCCATTAGTGTATTAAGTATCCATTTTGTTTTAATTCTGATTAAAAGTTTTGCATTGGTTTTAGCGTCGAATACAGTATTAAAAGAGGCATGTTTACTCGACTGCGAACATAGAGCAACACGGGCCACCGGCCGCGGCGGATCGGAGTCCAGGTGGCATAATGCAGGCTTTCCCCTCTGTCAAACTACAAGACCAAATGGTCCTGTGCCTATCGCCCAGATATTTAAATGTATGCGTGAAATTGTTTATGCATTTTGTTAAAGTCAAGGTGTGAGGTTCGTAGTAATAGACGATTTTTGTAGTGTGAACACTCACACATGTCACACGTATTTTCTCACGCAAAACGCGACTGCGAAACGCCGAAGAAGGTAATGTGTTCGACGTGTTTGTCAGTCAATATGTTTGTGTATTCCTTTGTGGCTCTTTCGAACCAGAATGCGTGAGCAAATTTTCATGGTTCTTATGTCAATTCATTGTCTAGATCTCGCGATTATCAAGTAAGATAAAAATTAAATGGTGATCAATATATACAATGGCGACCGACAGGTGGTAGAAATCTAGTGACGGAGTTCGCAGGCGGAGGCACCACCGCATTACCTCCATCTGCCGTCAAATGGTATTGCTCAGTATGGTATTGGTATTGGTATTTATCATGACACTCATTTATTATAATTCACATTTTATATTTTTTACATATACATTAAAAAAAAGAAAACAAAACATATATTTAAAAAAATATAAAAAGGTTGTCACCGGTAGCGGGAGCAGGGTCCAAGCTGTCGGTGGTTAGGGGCTCAGAGAGAGAAACCTCCTCACAATACGTGCCGTGTCGAGGAGTACCGCCTTCTGCACCAAGCCCTTGATCCAACTTCCCAGCGAGAGCCTCTTAAGGTGGTGGTCGAAGCTCTTCGCCATGAGTCCGTTTACTGTGACGACTATCGGTACAATTACAGCCGAGTCCACATCCCACATGGCGACAATCTCGTGAGACAAGTCGAGATACTTAATTTGTTTGTATTTATCATGTCTCTCGTCAGCACGGGGTCCAATTTGAACCCCGGACCTTTGTCAGGCTTGCGAGGGGACATGGGGGGGTCCAACACGTAGAGGCCCTTTCGAGAATTTTGATCTACTTTGTAATGGGTTATATTCGGCGGGACCTCTCTCTGACTGCATCAATAGTTAATACAGACACAGACAGACCCCGCAGAATATAATGGGACTATTGTAATGAAAAGTGATTTGCCAAACTTTGGGCTATGTGGGTGAACTGGCGGGACTAGCTGGCTGGGCCTATGGAGTGAGATCCGGCACCTGCCTATATTCAACATCTCACATTATTGAATCCTACTTTAGGCAGGTGGTGACTCGCCTCTCCTTGGTGGGCTCCCCAAACAGCCAACCCGATGGTCGACAGGGGGCAACACTGTTGAGAGAGGCTGGAGGTGTCGAGAGGTGTGGCCCCGGTTTCACCATCACGAGCGAGTAATCTCGAGTTCGGAGCGGGCTTCCCCGCTATTATGCCTTTAGACACTTCCACCCCCGAGTGTATGGCTCTTTCAGAAATTTAGACAACAGCCTAATATCTAAATTTCTGCAAATGCCATACCTCTAGCGCCCCACTCTGACCGGCCAATGAAGGCAAGCCAGAGGTGAGAGACCTGATGCTCTGTACCTGACATTTGCTGAACACCTTTTTGGCAGCCGTGAGACACATATTACGTGTATAGGTATGTATTAATTTTCAGAAAATGTGTTGTCTTTTCTCTGTTACCTGTTACATTTTATGTCTGTTTTATGTGTCTCGCTGTGTGTCAAATAAATGTTTCTTATCTATCTTATCTATCTCAGCACTATCGTGTTCCGGTTAGATGGTAATGTATGGCCCGTTATAACTATTACAGAGACATTACAACTTATGTCTCAGGTGTGCATCGCATTTGTATTTTGACCTCTGGTTTTTGTGTAGACGTCTATAGGCTACAGTCACCACTTAACATCAATGTAGACTGCATGCTTGTTTGATACCTTCAGTACATAAAAAAATCCATGCAAACGGCATAATGGAATGGAATGGCGGTAATGGAAGTGGCAAACAAGCATGCAGTTCAAATTGATGTTAAGTGTTTATTTAAACTCTTAATTTAATAAGTTACTGCAGCCTATAGACACCCACACAAAGACCAAGGTGCCACTTCTGAGGCAAAAGGTGTTATGCCCCTGTGTCGGAAATTACAGGGCCGTACATTACCACCTGACCGGAACACGATAGTGCTGAACACTAACGTGTAGCGGCAAGTATATTAGGTAATGCGGTGGTGCCTACGCTCGCGAGCTCCGACACTGGAGCTCTACCTTCTTCTCCCAAAGTGTAAAATAAATACTCCAATCACAGTATCCCTAAGTTCAAGCAAACGTTCTTACGAAACTTAATAAAAGACTTCTAAATTCAGCTCTCAAAACACCGATATCAGTTCAGCAAGTCAATCTGATATTCATACATTGGAACTGCTTGTAAAACAAAAGACTTAAAGAACTGCCACCCGAGGCGAGATTGCTTTGAGTCAGTTTCACGTGTTATGCAAATCAATGGGGAAAAGTTTTTGAAACTTTACCATACTCTTCTCTTTCGGTGGTGTGATATAGTATGACCATGAATTCGGTATTAATGGGAAAGTTTCTAAGGCACGATGCGCCCGAGTTGACTGAACTAGCATTATAATAGTTAGGTAACATTATTTTTATTCCGCAAGAGTAGAAGTAAATTTAAGCGTACATTCAAAACTGGTGATAGAGCTCCAGTGACGAAGCTCGCGGGCGTTGGCACCACCGCATTACCTAATATATTTGCCGTAGTGTGCAGCACTATCGTGTTCCTTTCAGGTGGTAATGCACGGTCTTGTAATTTCCGGCACAAAGGCATTACACCTTAGGCCTCAGGAGTGGTAACGCATCTACATTTTGACCTTGATCTTTGTGTCGGTGTCTATAGGCAGTCAACACATAACATCAATGCAAACTGCATGCCTGTTTGCTACTTCTATTACATAAAAAAACAGACATTTTTGTTCATTTTTTTGAGAACTCTTAATTTAATAAATGAAAAACAATTGAAATGGAAATGTGAATGAAAAATGAAAATCTCAAATAATCATATAACATAGTCACATTACACAAAAGCGGTGCTTGACGCGGACACTTAAAAAAATCAAAGCTGAAGGTGACATTCAAGAAGGCTTATTAACATCCAGGGAGTCATATTAAGGATCACTTCAATAACTTTCGGTTATTCTTTGGCAATTTTACGCGACAAAGGTTCTCTGAAGAAAAAGTACGTGGAAAATGATTTTGCTTGGGAATGCGTTACTTTGGTATTCGTTGACTTTGAAATAATGTTTTTATTGGATAGCTATTCATATTACTATATTTATTTATTTAAACCTTTTATTCCTTAATAAATTTACATTTCAATTTAACAATTACATATTTAATAATTCGAGTGATTCTATTATTTGATTCTAAAAATGTAATTAATTTGATTAATTACATTTTTATATTTATTACATTTTTGTATGTCCATTTTTAAAAACCTATAAATTACATGCATTTTAAGTATATCTATTATAATATTTGAATTAAATTGTATGTCATGATATTAAATTATACAAAAATAACATATTTTTCAATTAGCCTATCATAAAATGTCAATGTTTAATATGTTATTTTTTATTAAGGACCTCTCTTCGAGTAAAGGCCTCCTCCATATGTCTCCAGCTAGTTCGGTCTTTTGCCTTGTCTAACCAGTCTGTCCCTGCTTACTGTGATATTTCATCGGTCCATCTCTCCAGTGGTGGGATGACCACATGAACATCCAGGGAGTCACATTAAGGATCACTTCAATAACTTTCGGTTATTCTTTGGCAATTTTACGTGACAAAGGTTCTCTGAAGAAAAAGTACGCGGAAAATGATTTTGCTTGGGAATGCGTTACTTTGGTATTCGTTGACTTTGAAATAATGTTTTTATTGGATAGCTATTTATATTATTACGTGTTAATCGTTTCTCGGGTATTTTTAGGCGTGTTTCATAATATTTTCAATTTTATATTTTGGTAAGTAATACAATAAAATTACGAAACTGATTAAAGGTTACTTATGTTAAAATTGTCGTTATCACGTTTTAATTTGCGTTTAATGAATTTATATAATATACCTACAGTGAATATATAAATTCATATACAGGTATTGTATACTAAAAAGAGGGTAAAAAGAGAGCCACGGTTTAGTATAAAATATATGAACTATCAAATAAAGAAATCTTTATTAATAAAAACGGTAAAATGCATGTCAGACCACGCGCAGTGTAGGGTTCCGTAGTTTTTAGGTTGGGTTAATGTTAAAAAAAAAAAATGGAGTTGTTCAAAAATTTCGAGTATTACATTTGGTCGACTATTACTCGCAAACTTGTAAGGCCAACTTAGGTGTGATAGTTTTCCTTTTCATTTCGATAAATATAGCTACTATTGCCGTAACGTTTGAATTTGTAACAATAACCGTTTAGTTGGTAAAGGGGGGGACCCACTTGACTCTAACGAAAATTATCACTTTAAATCTTAATAAGTCACGAATAGTTAACTAAATCCAAATATGATATGAGCACACCCCTAACGTTTATGAAAGACCAATCCAACGATATCCCACCCTATACGGAAAACGAAAAAAAATATATACGTGCGTTTAGGGGAGGTACCTACCCCAAATGATTTTATTTTTCATGTTTTCATTCTACCACTTTGTTGGCGTGATTAAGTTGTATACTTGTGCCAAATTTCAAGTCTCAAGTACTAAAAGTTTTTGCGCTAAACCGCGGACGGGCAGACACACAGACAGACGGACGGATATGGCGGAACTATAAGAGTTCCTTTTTGACTACGGAACCCTAAAAAATGAGATAGGAGATATTTGCGCTCTTTATTTGTTCTACTTTTTAATGTAGGGAAGGTAGCAAAGAAGCATGCATTTCACGTGCATGGACAGTGATAACTGCAGCCTCTATATATCCGAACAAAAATCAAAGTGCGAAATGTAGATGCGTTGCCACCCCTGAGACTTTAGGGCCATACATTACCATCTAACGGAACATGATAGCGCTGAACTTGACCATTTGGCGGTAGGTCGATTAGGTAACGCGGTGGTGCCTTCGCCCTTGATTCCCTGCACTCTTGATGATTGTTTACCATTTAATGTATGTATGTAAGTATCTTCACGCCAGGTCCCTAACGGGGTAGGCAGAGAGTGAAGAGCGCCAGATATCCCAGTCCTGATATACCTCTCGTGCCTCGTCTACCTTCATCATTCTCTTCGTACATGCACGCCGATTCCTAAGACTTTTGACCGCACCATCAGACAGAACTCGACCTATTTGGTCATGGTAGGTAGCCTTGGTCTTCCTGGGCCACTAATACCATTTAATGGTATTAAAAATCTGATTATGTATTATGTATGTATATGTATTAATACGTTATGTATTTTAAACATCTAGAACTACTAAGTTACCGAGCCAGAAACATGTTCTCAAATTGTGAATATTTTAAGCGAAATTAAACACGCCAACGACTCAAGAACTTGACTAGTTTTATTTCGATTATAACATCACGAATGACTCATAAAGCACTGACAAAAAACCTGTTAAATTTGCAGACTAGTAGTACCTACTCCTATCTCCATAACAAACACTAAACACTCAACACAGTAATTTGTACTCACTCAAAAATCACTCCAAGCTAACAACTACAAAAGAACGCGTCGAGAATGAAAATTACGAGGCAGAGGCTGTCCTTTCCACAACCACAATACTAGCTAAATTACAATTAGTTCTACCGAAATTGTACCGTTTATCTATTGAAATAAAACTGGCTTTATCTGCTTTTCATAAGTTTGTTGAAGAACCTTGTTTTCGAGTTGTAAATAGATTGAAACGCCAACATCTGATCATTGCTAATGGTTTTCTTGTTAGTGAAAGTGCTAAGTTTTCCGATAGGTTTTTTTCAGTTCTTATGCGAATTTCTATTTCTATTTGAGAAACTATTTTCCGTTTTTAACATAACCCTGTCTGGGCATGCTGAAACATATTACTTTGTGTGAGATTTTAAATATGATTGTACGGGTAAATAAATATCTTATATTAATATGAATCTTAACTGCCTTGGTAGCCTAGTGGTAGCAGGCCACTACTACTACGCTGAGGTCCTGGGTTCGATTCCCGGGTTGGGGGTTATCAGAGATAATGGTGTAAAGTCCTTTATCTCTGGTTCTATTGGGATTTTTCCATTTTCTGGAAATTTCCCAGTACCTCGAAGTTTGGTAATGTGCCCGGAGATGTCAACAGGCTCGCCACTTATTACATGGGCCAAAACGTAACCGGCGAATCGTGGGTGTGTTTGCATTTATGCTTGAATGCATGCATTTACCTCTGCCTTTTTTTTAGGCTTTAACACTTATTGCATAACAAAACGACGTTTGCCGGGTCAACCAGTATGTGATTATGTTTTAGGTAGTGATGAGGCCTTACACATTTCAATTTTACCAATTTGGTGCACAAAATATAATTTCGCAATCGTCAGCAGATTTCAATATCAATCAATCACAGATTTGAATAACTGAAGCGTGTATAATTATGTATTTAGCTGGATCTATTTGGTTTTGATATGGCTGATTTAGCCATGAATGTTGATTGTTCGACTAGTTGGTTTAGTTTATTTTGATAATATATGACCGTTGTAGGATATATTATACAGCGTGTAACAGAGTCAACAAGCATGTTATTGTTAACGTGCGTTAGAGCGGTTTCAATGGTAGAAATGTTCAATTCGACGTCTGATTTGTCTGCTTAATGTTTTTTTTGTGTCATGAAGTAGCAAACAAGTATACTGTTTCTTCGGTGCTACAATATGGTGTTCTTCAAAGATGGCGTCAAAAGAGTCCTTCAGGGCTGACAGCGTTGGCAACTCCCCTGGTGTTGCAAATGTCCATAGACCATGGTGACCAGTTTCCATGACATCAAAAATAGTGATATTATAATAAGTGTAGAGCTTAGATGATAAGTGTATACTATGATAACCCTACCTGTATGCCCTGCAATGTCTCACGTAGGTTAAAAAAATGGACTGCTCTACCAGTCGTAAGAACTGACTAACAGCCGACATCCACTGAAGGCGTGATACGGCATGGCATGGGACGACACGTTTCGGCATACCGAAACATTACGTTGCATCTCACGGCATACCAAAGGATCTTGTGGCTGGTAGACAAACGTGTTCCGAGAAGTGCCTTCGTTTGGGCACTAGTCTAGCGCTAGTGCCCAAACGAAGGCACTTGAACACCAACTGCAAGCAAAACACCACTGAGAATGCCGTACGAGCTAGATTCAATCGTATTTTTACACATTAAAAAGTAACATTCTTTGCTCTGCCATGGCATCTTGCGGAGTGTCGAGAAGTGCCGCAGTATTGGAGAAAGACGCGACGTGCCACCAATGTCATTATAGTGTTAAATTCATTGAAATTATGTCGAGAACACTTAATCCACAAAAAAATCTATACCACGCCGTGTCATGTGCGCCGTCAATGGGCGTCGGCCCTCAACATTAACAAAAACCTTATTCTTACTTATACTACAAGGCTAGTAAGGCTTTTTTTCATTATAACGTAAGTCTAGACGTGATTTAGAAATGTGATAAAACAACCAAATATTTTTGTATAAAATACGCCGTCAGCTGTAAAAGGGCTTTGAATTGATTAATATATTAATTAAAATGATTAAACTAAACATTTTCACAAAAAGGCTGAGCGCCATAAATTATGTTGTTTTTTTTTAAGTTGAACGTAAAAAAGTGGACCTCAAGGTAAGCAATATTTTGGTTTATGAAGAAAACATTATGGTAAGGAAGTTTTAGTACCAAGTTTACATGAGCGCAAGCTGTGACAGTGTTTTAAAATGTGTATTTTTATTTGAAAGGGTCTATAGATAGACTACCTAGCTGATTTTGTTGGGTATTAAGCAGATTCTACTGGTGGTAGAGCTCCAGTGACGGAGCTCGCGGGCGTAGGTACCACCGCATTACCTAATTTACTTGCCGCTAAATGGTAGTGTTCAGCGCTATCGTGTTCCAGTCAGGTGGTAATGTACGGCTCTGTAATTTCCGGGACAGTGCCATAACACCTTAGGCCTCAGGAGTGGTAATGCATCTGCATTTTGATCTTGGTCTTTGTGTGGGTGTCTATAGGCTGTAGTCATCACTTAACATCAATGTGAACTGCATGCTTGTTTGCCACTCTCATTACATAAAAAAGAGTCAATTAGTAGTAATAATACTCCGAAGGATGAGTAATAATAGTAAGCTACTCTTTATTGTTTTATATTATTTCATTGATCAGCTACTTTCCTTTATGTCCAAATACAGTCTGCTCAATTCCTTCCAATCCGGTTTTCGAAGAGGTCATAGTACGGCTAGCGTTCTCGTCAAAATAACGGACGATATGAGGCAAGGCATGGAGAATCAACAGTTCACGGTACTCACTTTACTTGATTTTAGCAATGCTTTCAACACTGTTGATTTCGACATCTTGCTGGCGATCCTTCGTTCTCTTAACATATCTCCGAAAGTAATTGATTGGTTTCACAGTTACTTGTTTGGTCACCGGCAGCGCATTCGATTGGATGACACCTTTTCTTCTTGGTGTAATGTCACTGCCGGTGTACCACAAGGTGGCGTGTTGTCTCCTCTCCTTTTTTCTACCTTTGTCAACTTAATCACTCAAAATATATCTTCTCTCTACCACCTTTATGCAGATGATCTTCAAATTTATTGCCAGGCCAATCTCACTCATCTGCCTGAGGCCATACAGAGTGTCAATAACGACCTTAAACATATTTCTTTATGGAGTGAAGCTTTCGGATTACAGCTCAACCCAACCAAAAGTCAAGCTATAATCATTGGCAGCTCGCGTATGCTCGCCAAATTAGACATGTTACAGCTGCCATCTATTAAAATTAATGGAACGTGTATCACATATTGTGATAATGTTAAGAATTTGGGGATAATTATCGACAATAGTTTATGTTGGACGCCACAAATCGCTGAAGTGAGCCGGAAGATGTTTGCTGCCGTTGGCGCCTTGAGAAGACTCCAAAATTTCTTGCCGTCATCCACTAAAATTACTTTAGCTCGATCGATTCTCTTTCCAATTCTTGACTATGCCGACATATGCTATCTAGACTTAACTCAGGAGCAATTAAACAAACTTGAGCGGCTTCAAAACCTTTGCATACGATTCATATTTGGGCTACGCAAATATGATCACGTTTCTGATTTCCGTAAACAACTCAAGTGGCTACCCATTCGTTTTCGCAGGAATACACACATTCTTTCTTTTCTTTACTGTATACTGTTCAATCCCCAAACCCCAACCTATTTGAAGGAGCGTTTTCTTTTTCTTGGCTCTTCTCATTCCTTGTCCCTTCGTTCTTCCAATAATCTCCTTCTATCAATTCCTTCACATTTCTCTTCATTTTATTCCAAATCATTCACGGTGGAAGCTATCCGCCTATGGAACTTGCTTCCTGTTGAAATTCGACAAGCTAATTCAGTCGTAACGTTCAAAAAACGACTTCACGATCATTACGTCGCCCAGATCTTTCCCTTGTCGAGTTAAGTCCTGATCACCTAAAAGTTACCTATTATTATTTTTATTATTTTTTTTTTTCTTCTTTGTAAGCTATAATTTTAAATTTACTTGCATTAGTACACCCCTAATATTCTAATTTACACAGTTTCCTAAACCCAAAGGTTGTCTGGAAGAGATTGCAGTTTTGTGATAAGACCGCCTTTTGTATCGTCTATTTCTTCTATTTTGTTGTCTCTTCAATGTATTGGTGTACAATAAAGTATAAAAATAAATAAATAAATAAATAAATTATTTCGCATTAACACATGCTTGTGAAATATATTTTATTTTAAAAAAAAAAATGGGAAGAAAAATTTTGACTTCAGGCGAGACTCGAACTCGCGACCTACTGGGAATCTAGTCCAGCCGCTCTTCCAATTGAGCTACTGAAGCCCTGCCCGATTTGTCAAATCTTTCCTTCACATCTATTGCATTGCTATATGGTAGCAGCAGCGCCATCTATTACCAACTATGCTAGTTACTCTTTATTGTACACCAAAACACGAATAACAGGAATAACTGACACATAACAAGAACACAGTACAATTAGGCGGTCTTATTGCTTAGAGTTATTTCTTCCAGACAACTTAGCTTTGAAAGAAATAGTTCGAAGAAAGTAGCGATCGGCAGTACAATATTCAAAACAAATAATTAAGTGCAAAAAAACGTCGAAAGAAAAATAAGTTGCCAAAGATAACATATAGTACGAGGACAGTTAACAAGGTAAATAATGATAATACAGTAACACAGATAACTAACTGAAAAATACAATGAAGTGTATACATATATTCTTATGAAATATACATATTTTATCGCTAACTATTTATCCCGATTAAAAATTGCTTATTGTGAAAGAAAACTGTTTTTACTGGTGGTAGAGCTTCAGTGACGGAGTTCACGGGCGTAGGTACCACCGCATTACCTAATGTACTTGCCGCTACATGGTAGTGTTCAGCACTATCGTGTTCCGTTCAGGTGGTAATGTATGGCCCTGTAATTTCCGGCACAGAAGCATAACACCTAAGGCCTCAGAAGTGGTAACGCATCTGCATTTTAACCTCTGGTGTTTGTGTAAGTGTTTATAGGTAGTCATCACTTAAAATCAACGTGAACTGCATGCTTGTTTGCCACTTCCATTACATGAAAAAAAACTTCTCACTCCTTTTTACGACAATTGAACGTAAGCAAGAGTATGAATTTCGCCACAGTTAAAATTTTCATGTTACAGAAGTAAGTTTACATTTAAGCCTGTTAAGAATGTCGAGTATAATAATAATAATAATGGCAACCCATTATACGTCCCACTGGTGGGCACGAGTCTCTCCCCTTTTTTGGGGGGAGGCCTAGAGCTTACTCCACCACGCCGCTCCAATGCGGTTTGGTGCAGGTGGGTGGGTTAGTGGCCAACCCGCTGTCGGCCGTTTTCAAATCACCCATAAGGCCTCCGACAAGGTTTACAACTGCTATTTATCGACAGAAACCGGGACCGATAGCTTAACGTGCCCTCCGAAGCACGGAAACGCGCATTTAATTTGCGCATCACACTACCCGACCGCGCCCGTAGTGCTTAACCGAGTAGATCGCTTACGGTCTACACCAGCCGCCGGGCCATGCGCGCTTCGAGCGATGTCGAGTATGTCGAATATTAAATACGACATAATAAGATTACCTGCCAATGAAACTTTGAGCAAACATTGGCACCCGATTGTTTCGTGTGACGGCGTACATATTAATTTCAGCTTAATTTCAATATGAACCGCCGACCTCCAATTGAACGGGTTCACTTATAGAAGTTGCGTGAACGCTTCACTTCCCCTTGGGTGGCGCAAAGTGTAAGTGAAAGCGGCTTTCATTTTTTTAATAACAAAATATTTGTTTTTTTTCTTCGGGCAAATTAAGAACTTAGTGTTCTATTGTGTAAAAAATCTGTTTAAACTCAATCATAATGGTAAGTAATTACTGTAGTCTATAATAAATATTAAAATAAATAAACACATTTTTTTATGTTTTCAGCCAGTCAGTCTCTCGATCACTCATAATCAGAAGAATTTTATATACAAACTAGCTGTGCCCGCGACTCCGTCCGCGTGAGAATTTACGATTGTTCAGTATCTACCCGAACAAAGTCATGGGCGCAGCTAGTATAAAAGTAGCCTAAGTTACTTCTTATTACATGAGCTATCTGCCAAAGAAAGTCCCGTCATAATTTGCAAAGCCGTGCCCGGCTTTACAAATTATGACGGTTTTATTATGACGCTGTTTGTTCCGGCTAATCTCGGGATTAGCCGGAACAAACAGACAGACAGACAGACAGACAAAAATTGTAAAAAATGTTGTTTTGGTATATGTACCGTGTATACATACATATGCATTTAGTAAAAAGCGGTTATTTTTATATTACAAACAGACACTCCAATTTTATTTATTTGTATATACAAATATTAATAACCCACGCAATGTAAAATACGTCATCATCGCCACTTCAGCCGAAAGATGTTTACTATCTACTGGACAAAAAACTTTCTCCAGCGATGCCCGCACCAAGGTTATGCATCATTTTGGTGAGAATATTTTTTTTTTTTTTTTTTATATAATAAAAGTGGCAAACAAGCATGCAGTTCACATTGATGTTAAGTGATGACTGCAGCCTATAGACACCCACACAATGACCAGAGGTCAAAATGCAGATGCGCTGCCACGCCTGAGGCCTAAGGTGTTATGGCCTCTGTGCCTGAAATTACAGGGCCGTACATTACCACCTGACCGGAACACGATAGTGCTGAACACTACCATTTAGCGGCAAGTATATTAGGTAATGCGGTGGTGCCTACGCCCGCGAGCTCCGTCACTGGAGCTCTACCACCAGTAGATATGCCTTTATCTTCACGATTAACATCCGGTTTGGATCACATTCAGAGAATATGTAATAATACTACGTATAGAATGGACACTTCGACGTTCCGCCCGATTTCCCCGCCTCGAAACGTTTGGTATTGTTTACGTGCTACGCACACAGGTGCAAGTGTAAATACACGTCACTGATTGATGTCTGTGTAATGATCTGTCTGATGACCAAATTAAGCGTTTATATGGAATTTTGGCGGAGTGTTCGCGGTGTGTCACAGTGGAGGTAGTATCATCGCGGGACGCGGGCGGAGGGGTCGTCACGTGTCAGTTCGTCGCAGTATGTTGAAACCTTTATATTAAAAAACTGAACTTTTACACTTGTACCATCCCCAATCGCGACAGGTAGCCGCGTCTCGCGCAGTCAACTCGCGTAATTTTATGCATGAAATTTGCTCAGGAAAATAAATTTAGTTCAAAATGTGAGGGTCGCGTCGTTTTAAGTCATAGAGTAAACTTCACTTGATCTATGGCTTTTCTAATACAAACTTATCGCAAACTTAAACATATATTTATTATTTATTATGTGTTATATTGAAACTCAGCTGTTGCCTTATCCAAATGAGTATGTAGGTGTCGAAAAAGAATAAGTTATTTGTGTATAAGTGGTAAACAAGCATGCAGTTCACATGATCCAAAACCAAATCCGCTTTTGCTACACACGACCGTATTCTGACGGCGGACCGAATCCGCCGACCAAATCCGCTCTCGCTACCCACGACCGGATTCTGACGGCGGACCGAATTCGCCGACCAAATCCGCTCTCGCTACACACGACCGGATTCAGACGGCGGATCGAATCAGCCAGCCAAATACGCGCGAGCGAATTGATTAATAATAATTATGTCCGCCGGACTCCTCATCACACGGCCAGATTCGGAGCGTACCAAACCCGCTGTCCGCTGCGTACCAAATCCGGACGTATGTTACTAGTATTACACTAGACTGTCAGTTTCATGATACAAAAAATTGCCAAAGCATTTTCAAATCTAACTGCCAAGATTAACAGGTTACAGGAATCATTAAAATGAATACGTTCCCATATTGAAAGCCTGTCAACCCTTCAAATCCACTACATTGACCTTGGTTCAATAATTTCAATATCAAAGAAGCCGAAAATAAATGAACCCCATCCCTCATACGTTCTCGATTCTATAAATATTTATGACAGTGCCTGTGATCACATGGCTTTCGGGGTGAGCGTTCGTGTGTTAATTGCTTATGTTTATTTTAGGTTTCCTGGGGCATAGTTGGGGTGATTCAGAGATAAGGTCACGTAAATATAAGCACTGAAGTTGCTATGAATTAGTATTAGAGTAAGCCATTAGTAGCTTTGAGCATCGAAATGCCATTTCTTGATTAATGGGTAAATGATTTTAAGTTATTCCAACGTTGAAAACTCCCAACGACCGTTTTCGTAGTTTGGTAATGTGCCTGATCCATTATTCTTCTATTTTCTTAAATCTTTACAATTCGGAAACCTACTTCATTAATTGAAATAAAACTAGTTTTCGGATTTATCTCGCGTATATTAAACTAAAATGATTATTTAAAATCGAACCCGAAGTTTCGGTCGCTTTTCAGCTTCCGTGGTCTCGGGCAGACTGAGGTGGTAATCGTCTGACAGCACGGAAGCTGAAAAGCGACCGAAATGTCGGGTCATTTCAATGAGTGCAGCTCGCGAAAACCTAAGAACATACTACTTCATTAAGTTGAAAAGATCTTTACCATAAACAATTTTTCTAATATTTTATTTTAGCACTTTGTTGGCATAACTAATACCTCTAATCTTGCCAAATTACAGCTTACCATTATTAAAAATAAAATTTATTTCAGCTGCGAACAGACAATATCATAAGATTCCCCTTCGGCAAAGTCTCGTCTAAGTGAGAATGTTTAGAATTTGAAAATTTAAATCGTATTCAATGAAACACTGATTTCCGTCCCAAGAGTCTTTAATTTCGCGCTACATTTTTACAAGTCGATGTAAGGGATGTTAGATTTGCCGAACAGATAGTGGAAACCGGTGGGACGTGTAATTCTTTGGGCTTACATTCAATATTCTCGGGTAATATTTTTTACCTCCAACCCATACGTAGTAATACGAACGCTTATCTGATTTATCATGCGGCTACTGCTAGGCCACGAACACAGCGCAAGATTAAAAATTATGAGAATAATATTTTAACACATAGAAAACTATACCTTAAACTTGACTATATCCGTAGTGTGCTCCGTAGCCTGAGTGCTTTTCTCCTATTTGGAGAAATTGCGAAGCGTTTGGTCGACACTAGCCCTGAGCAAAGAGCTAGCCAAAATTTCGGCCAGGTAATGAGCATTGCCATTCATCTTGACAAAGTAGCCAGCCTTCTGGGAACACTGCTGCAGAACGACGTTGAAGTGTATTTTTTTATGGATAGACGCTTTATTTATTAATTTTAAGATAGTTAATTGAATAGTTATGTTATAAGTTTTTTTTATTTTTAAGTTAAGAATAGGTATTTCTTATTGATATATAAGTATCTAAGCTAATTGTTACTAAGCAAATAGGAACATACTGGTATTTTTTCAGAGTGCCCAAGAGTTCGGTTCTCATTCAACCGACGGAGAGTCGGTTCTCTTTTGGACTGATTACACCAGGACTTTTCACTTTTGAGAGAATCACTGTCAGAACGTTTCACCCATGGACGTTTCGTTGACTTCTAGCACTCGCCGTATAATCCTCAAAACAGCTTTGCACTGCTATAATCGCTGAACATTCAGTTCATGGCTCAGATATCTAAATACTCGATGTAAGCTACGATTCGTTCGGAAATAGAAAAGTAATGACTATTAGACCTTCTTTTCGATTTTCGTTTCTTTCGCGTAAAATTATGCACATATCGGTTGTATGATGCCGAATGTTCGGAATGGAGAACATACTCAAAGAGATTTTGAAACAGAATATCAATTTACGTCAACATTTTTTTAAAATACAATTAAGAAGAAAACGAAGTCTACGTTCAGAATTAGACGCTCTAAAAGAGCGTGGTAAATATATCAACTATTTACAAGTTTATCGGAACTTATTCCACATAACTGAGTTTTTTTTTTGTGAGACTTACACCCATATTACACCGCGGACACTCCGCCAAAATGCCATA
This sequence comes from Macrosoma leucophasiata, assembly GCA_036365455.1. Lineage (NCBI taxonomy): Eukaryota > Metazoa > Arthropoda > Insecta > Lepidoptera > Hedylidae > Macrosoma > Macrosoma leucophasiata. Next base: position 3,324,535 of record JAWQUS010000014.1, on the reverse strand, counting down.
CAAACACTTAATTTGGTCTCTATTGCACAGACATCAATCAGTGACGTGTATTTACACGTGCACCTGTGTGCGTAGCACCTAGAAAATACCAACCGTCGCCCATAAGAGGGGAGGCGGTTGGGTGATGCGGGAAAATCGGGCGGGACGTCGAAGTGTCCATTCTATATGTAGTATTATTAGGTACATATTTTCTGCCCATATTCTAAGACGTTACTTGAACCATTGCTTGACTCACACTCAGCCTCGAAATCCATATTCTTAGTTGTATTTTCGCAGTAACTCATGTGTACGCATTATCATAAAGATAATTAACAAAGTCTAAAAAATTTTACTGGTGGTAGAGCTCCAGTGACGTAGCTCGCGGGCGTTGGCACCACCGCATTACCTAATATACTTGCCGCTAAATGGTAGTGTTCAGCACTATCGTGTTCCGGTCAGGTGGTAATGTACGGCCCTGTAATTTCGGGCACAGAGGCATAACACCTAATGCCTCAGGAGTGGCAGCGCATCTGCATTTTGACCTCTGGTCATTGTGTGGGTGTCTATAGGCTGCAGTCTTCACCTAACATGAATGTGAACTGCATGCTTGTTTGCCACTTACATTACATTAAAAAAAAAATCCATTTTTATCAATTAAATATGGTATTTAATTACATTTCCAGACAGTTCCGACACTAAAAAAAACCTATTGAGCGTAAATGTTAATACTCCTCAAAACTTCAAGGTAGGTCGTGAGGTACCTTGGAGTTTGACAATTGCTTTCTTACCTCTAACAGAGGCAGAATGTCGAGTTGACGTTATTAGTTACTAATTCCATTGAGTAAGGTTGAGTTAAGGTCGAGATTACGACTTAGAATGTGGGTGTTAGAATCTTAAGAAATCGAATAAGAATCACCAATATTCCTTACTATATTAAAAAATAAAGGCAGGCCATATGATTAAGAGTAAAAGAGATAAATGGTCTCAACGTACTACATTACCACCTGACCGGAACACGATAGTGCTGAACACTTCCATTTAGCGGCAAGTATATTAGGTATTTTTTTTTTTTTTTTTAATGTAATAAAAGTGGCAAACAAGCATGCAGTACACATTGATGTTAAGTGATGACTGCAGACTATAGACACCCACATATGACCAGAGGTCAAAATGCAGGTGCGCTGCCACTCCTGAGGCCTAAGGTGTTATGGCCTCTGTGCCTGAAATTACAGGGCCGTACATTACCACCTGACCGGAACACGATAGTGCTGTACACTACCATTTAGCGGCAAGTATATTAGGTAATGCAGTGGTGGCTACGCCCGCGAGCTCCGTCACTGGAGCGCTACCACCAGTGAGAAAGTTACACAAGACTTCACAAAATAACTGAAAACTTCGTTACAGCTACAACCAACCCATCTGAATGACAATCCAATTAATTAAAAGCAGCAGCTTTTGCTAAAATTATAACTGTATTCAGTGCTACAGTCGCTGTATGAATAGTCACTGATTGTAAGTTACGTTATTTGTATGGAATTTGCGCAATTCACTCGCAACTCGTCCGCTGCGTTTTTTATAAAGGCGGTAGCTCACTGTTGACAATTTTTTTAAATAGAATATTAGGTAGGATTCAAAAACTGTTTGATAAACTTTATAATCCTAATGTATTTCATTTTTTTACGTAACGAAGGTGTAAAACAAACATTTAGTTCACATAGTTGTTAAGTATGTATGTATGTATGTATCTTCACGCCAGGTCCCTAACGGGGTAGGCAGAGAGTGTAGAGCGCCAGATATCCCGGTTCAGACAAACCTCTCGTGCCTCGTCTACCTTCATCATTCTCTTCATACATGCACGCCGATTCCTAAGACTTTTGACACCACCATCAGACAGAACTCGACCTATTTGGTCTTGGTAGGTCAGCCTTGATCTTCCTGGGCCTCTGCAACCATCCACATTCGCATTGTATATCTGTTTAGTCATACGCTCATTCGACATTCTTCCTATATGCCCGAACCATCGGAGCATGCCTTTTTTCATTTTTACACTGATACTATCAATCACACAAAGTCTCTTTCTTACATCTTCATTACGAACGCGATCGGTGAGTGATACACCGCAGATCATGCGCAAAGATCTCATCTCGACCGCGTTCAACTTACTTTCATGCTAGTTGTTAAGTGATGACTGTAAGTCATGTACACAAGAACCAGAGATCAGACTGCAGATGTCATCTCTGCGATCTTGGTTGTTGTGACTCAGTTATAGTTACTATATTATTCGATTCGAGCTATTCACACTATCATAAAAAAACATTTTGACGTGACAACGTCTTAAATTAGGTTGCGGCTCGGAGTCACTCATGAAAAAGTGTAACGCCCGGTAACGTAACGATGAGTCACCGAACGAGAGAGAGGCCTGCGGGACCGGCGAATGCCTTTCTACCGAGAAAAAGACGTTGTCATGTAAAATCTTCGCCCGTAAAACCGACTTTACAGGCAACCAGTTTTTTTATCTTTTATTTTACTGGTGGTAGAGCTTCAGTGACGGAGCTTGCGGGCGTAGGCACCACTGCATTACCTAATAATATACGTGCCACTAAATGGTAGTGTTCAGCACTATCGTATTCCGGTCAGGTGGTAATGTACGGCCCTATAATTTCCGGCACAGAGGCATAGCACCTTAGGCCTCAGGAGTGGTAACGCATCTGCATTTTGACCTCAGTGTTTGTGTGGGTGTATATGGGCTGCAGTCATCACTTAACATAAATCTGAACTGCATTGTTTGCCACTTCCATTACAATTTTAAAAAATCTTTTCGTGAAAAACAATGGCACTTTATAATACAAAAACAACATTTTAGACAAACTTCTTTCATCTTTATTACTATCATAATCCGGTAGGGCAAAGATCTCATTAGCCGTAAAACCTTTAACGTCAAGGACTGAATCCTTGAAAAATATCACCCATTAAATATTTACGACAGTTCCAAAGATCGGAAATCTTGAATGTTTATAATATAAAAGAAAACATCGTAAGTATACTTTACGAAAGATTGTCCTAGAACTTACAATAAATCACACGTAAAAAGTAAAAGAACTTTTCAAGGCATATTTTTTACGGTTCTGTAACCTAGAATTCAGTTTGTTTTGTTTCGTTTTAGGACAGACTTATGCAGACGGCCTGTCTCGAGTCGACATGTCGAAACGCGAAACTATAAGGGCTCCTTGTATTAGGCTGAAGCATAGAGCAACACCGGAGCAATATGCAAGCTTTCCCCTCTGTCAAAGTACAAGCCCAAATGGCCTATACCTGTAGCCTAGATGTTTAAATGTGTGCGTGAAATTGTTTTAGTATTATAATAAAGTCAAGGTGTGAGTTTCGTAGTAATAGACGATTTTTGTAGTGTGCGTGTGTGTCGCACACATTTTCCACCGCAAAAATAGACAGACTGTTTTGCATCGGTAATAAACGCTATGGCTACTCCCCTCCAGTCCGCCGCGGCCGGTGGTCTGTGCTGCTCAATGGGCTGAAGCGCCTTCTGCGCTCGCCGATTGCATAGTAATTAATACTATTGCCGTCTCAAAACGTGCCGCTTGCACGAGTCCATTCGAAAAAAAAAACTGTTTCTTGAAGAGATCTTTCAAAAATGTTAGGGGTGTGTATAATCATTTTTCGATTTAGTTAACTATTTGTGACTTATTAAGCTTTATAGTGCCAATTTTCGTTAGAGTCAAGTGCCCCCCCCCCCCCTCTACCAACTAAACGGTTGTTGTTAGAAATTCAAACGTTACTGCAATAGTAGCTACATATAACGAAAATTAAACGAAAAACTATCACACGTAAGTTGGCTTTACGAGTTTGCGAGTAATAGTCGACCAAATTTAATACTCGAAATTTTTAAACCATAGAAATAAATTATTTTTTTCATTGCATTTATCAAACCTAAGAACTACGGGACCCTACACTGCGCGTGACCCGACACGCACTTGACCGGTTAGTGGACTTACGTAGGCGGCTCGTCTTGTGACGGCAATACTCTACCCCTTGCCAGGTGAAGTCACCGGCAAAATTCAGGTGGGGTCGTAATGTCCTGACCCGATTCTGTCAGCGATTGTTTTCTATTTTCATTCAAGGAAAAAAAATAAACAACGTAGGTATCTCAAACACAATCTCAGACCAATTAATTGCTTCGTCGAAATAATTTATAGGTAACAATAAGAATAAAAAAAATGAACATTTCAACGTTTTATGGGCTTTGACTGATTTGCAATTTCACATTGTGGTATTATTTCGCTGTGACAATAAGCCAGGATTAATCAACGTTTTCATCTTCCGAAGATTTACTGTGGAACGGAAACATCAAAAATGTTAAATTACCAACGGACACGGTCTTTGTTGTATCTGTATCGTTATTGGTTAATGAATTTCATTTATTTTCTTTTTGACTTTGTATTTAACTATTGTAACAAATGAGTATTGCATTAATGATGAGTATACCGTAGCCTGTAGATATCTACATGAAACTAAAGATTTAAAGGTAGATGCGTTGTCACTCTTGAGCCTTACAGCCTTTACAGCTTTCCTTAAGGTGTGCTGGAAATTATAGAGTCGTGCCACTTTACCGGAACAAGATAGTGCTGAATACTACCATTTGACGGTAGATAGACAAGGCAATATGCAGTTGAGCTCCTGCATTGAAATTCTGCTACCAGTAAAACTTACTGTGGAATGGAAACATCAAAAATGTTAAATTACTAACGGACACGGTCTTTTGTTGTATCTGTATTGTGATTAGTTAATGAATTTCATTTATTTTCTTTTTGGCTTTGTATTTAACTATCACGGATACATAACAACTTAGGTCTCAGAGTTTTGGCGGAAACCTTGAAAGAGGCGTGTGGTGTTCTTATTTTATTTCATTTTCTTGGTGTATTTTAAGTTCTATTAAATAAAGTTGGTCGCATTTTGTTTGATATAGGCCTATCACAGTGCTCGTGTAAAGTGTAATAGAATAATAGTGCGAAAATACGTCCTTTTGGGTTGCCTCCAAAACTTCATTGTAAATGTTCTGGTAATGTTGACCCGGTTAGTCCAGCGGTGCGCAACCACCGTTTGATTCGAAGGGTTCGATCTCCGCACCAGAACAAGTATTTGTATGGCCTACAGATATTTGTTTCGGGTCTGGGTGTTTGTGTATGTGTTGTTTGTGTACAACGGCATATACGACACAGGTTTATAAATAAATGTATATTTCAGTTCACGTTGATGTTAAGTGATGACTGCAGCCTATAGACACCCACATAATGACCAGAGGTCAAAATGCAGATGCGTTGCCACTCCTGAGGCCTAAGGTGTTATACCTCAGTGCCAGAAATTACAGGGCCGTACTTTATTACCTGACCGGAACACTACCATTTAGCGGCAAGTATATTAGGTAATATACTGTAGCCTGTAGATATCCACATGAAACTAAAGATTGAAAGGTAGATGCGTTGTCACTCCTGAGGCTTAAGGTGTGCTGAAAACTGTAGAGCCGTACTAATACCACTTAACGTAAACAAGATAGTGCTGAATACTCCCATTTGACGGCAGATAGAAACTCTGCCACCAGTCAAACTTACACTATAGGTTGCGCCACGTAAAAAGAACGCTGGAAGAAAGTAGAAGGGATGTGTTCGCGCATCGATACACTCGCACACGAAAGTACTAGCCCTATTGGTTTATTTTTGATCTAGCTTTCGCTTGCGGTTTCGTGTATTGGTAGGCAGATTGAAAACTATATTACATAGAATAACATAAAATGAAATAAAAACACATGACGCGCAGCTTGACCGCCAGCGTTCTTTTTACCTGGCGCGACCTATAACATACTTAGTATACTTACCCTTCGACCTGGGGTCGAACCCAAGAACCCAGCGTAGCAGTGGTGAACGACTACTACTAGGACTTTGAAGCAAACCCAATAACGAATTTAAGTTTGATCTGAAGTCGCCGTATAAGATCGTTTGTAAAAAATTGATTTATTTCACAAAAATTACATTCAAACACACCCAAACATTAAGCCAAATAAGGAAAGGAAATAAAGATTCCATTATTTGATTCAAGTTTCCACTGGGAGCAGCGCGCATAAAGTTTTATCGATGTATAAATTAAGGTTCAACAAAGAACTACGGGTTAGATTGGCGCGGCCGAGTCGTATATCGTGTGAAAGTGCTTTTATAAATAGGACACGTTCTGATTGTGAGATACGCAGAGTTTCTTAGCAGGTCAGGCAGTGTGCACACGGTATCGTTGGCTTTGAAAATGATGTTATCGACTCATTGAAATAGTTTTTAATGTGTGTTTACCTATAGAGCAACACGGGCCAGCGGCCGCGGCGGACCGGAGGGGAGTAGATATATGCAGGCTTTGTCTAAGTACAAGCAAAAATGTGCCTATGCCTGTCGCCTAAATGTTTAAATGTGTGCGTGAAATATGTTAATGTATTTTGTTAAAGTCAAGGTGTGAGTTTCATAGTAATATACAACTTTTGAAGTGTTTGTATTTGTGTTACACGTATTTCACCCCCCAAAAAATTACAGACAGTTTTGCATTGGTAATAAACGCTATGGCTACTCGTCTACACTTTGGAAACTGAACAATAACTGAAATAAAAATATTTTTATTTTTAAAGAAAAATGGAAAGAAAAATTTGACTTCAGGCGAGGCTCGAACTCGCGACCTACTGGGAATCTAGTCCAGCAGCTCTTCCAATTGAGCTACTGAAGCCCTGCCCGATTTGTCAAATCTTTCCTTCACATCTATTGCATTGCTTTATGGTAGCAGCAGCGCCATCTATTACCAACTATGCTAGTTAGGCAAAGGTAAAGGTTAGGTTTCTTTAAAAATAAAAATATATTTCACAAGCATGTGTTAATGCGAAATAATATGAAATAAAAATGCAAATACTCACAAAAATACATAAACTGAATTACTTTTTTTTTATTCTCATGAAATCGCGGGCACAGTTATTTGTGATGGGTCAAAAATGTTAAACTCGCGTCAGGATACGTGACCCTGATCGAAAATGCGTAAGACAGACACGTGACCAAAATTGCATCCGCCTAGTTTTTGCCGTGTAAGTCCCGTCCAAATCGATCCAGCAATTCCCGAGATTTACCGGAACAAACAAACAGACAGACAGACAGACAAAAAGCTGTTACTTTTATATTAGAAACAAACGCCCCAATTTCATTTATTTGTGTTTTTAAATTGTAAAGATTATGTAAGTATAGATTAACGTCAAACACTGTTCATAACTTTTACATTTCTAGTATCGTATAGAGAGCTGGATTCGACTTTATTGCCATTTTAAGTGCACTTATTTCCGAGACGGGCGTTGTTTATATTGTATGACGTCGTATAAGAAGTCCGCCATTCGTTGAATGAAAGAATTACACGCCCAAGTCACGCTTCGGGCGTTTGCCATTCTTGATGACTTCATGCCCGTGCCTTGATTACGTGACATGCGAAGACCATATTGATCCAACAATAGTACCTATATTTTAGCAAAAGGCATTTTTTCCTAAATAAAGGTCTAGTCTGTGTATTAGTCAGTGACTCTATCATGTTGAAATCGTATCATAAGGAAAGACTGGACAAATGCGCGTCGGGTGACGAGCAATGTAGTAGTATTTTGAATTCACTACTCAAACAAATGTTGACTAATAGAGAATAAAAAAATAATATAATAATGGGAACCCTTGTACGTCCCACTGCTGAGCACGAGTCTCTCCCCTTTTTAGGGGGAAGCCTGGAGCTTACTCCACCACGCTGCTCCAATGCGGGTTGGTGGAGATACAGGCTAGTGACCAACCGGTTGTTTTCAAACCGACCATAAGACCTCCGACAAGGTTTAACGACTGCTATCTATCGATAGCAACCGGGACCGACTCTTTTACGTGCCCTCCAAAGTATGGACAATACAAGAGACTGAGTTTTTTACTCCCATTTCTTTTTTCTGTTAGAAGTACGGGGAATGCCCGCGATTTTTGGCACCGGGATTCCACGGTACTATACTCTAGTAACTAGCAAACCCAACAACATCTTGGGGTGCTTTTCCACCAGAGATGTGCTATGCTACGTTGCTACGGATGCGTTTGATATACACCAATCATATTCATTGGTGCACATAGCTTAGCACTGATCGAAACGAATTCAGCTAAGATATGTTTTTTATATGGAAAGATGTGTGCTATAGATGCGTGCTATGGATGCGAGCTATGGATGCGTATCAAAGCGTATCTTCCTCATACAGCTACATAGCTTAGTATCGGTGGAAACGGTCACATATATTCGTAGCATAGATTTCACATCTTCGCAGCATAGCACATTTCTGATGGAAAAGCACCCTTAAAATGACTATATCTATACAAAAAAATCTTTTTAAATAAACTTGGCTGTTATTGCCTATCATTTCAATATCAATATTATCAGCGTACCTATTTCTTTTACGTTCTAAACGGAGTGATTTGGCTGTCATTGTCTATCATTTCAATATCAATATTATCAGCGTATTTCTTTTACGTTCACTCGCTGAAATGCACAGTAAACTTCCTATACCATTGGTATCTCTATAAGGAAAAGACTACTAAACTAGACCATTTTACTCCAGCAAATGTGCAATAAAACGACACAGGCGGAGCCGCGAGCGACGCTATAGCAAATGAAATGGCCACACTTTTATTACTTTCATAATGATACTTCTGTTTCTACAAAACATTCTGTTATGAGCTTTGTATTTTGTATTGTGACCATTATTGCAGCTGGCTTCTAAGGTGCTACTTATTTTATGTTCCAGAGCTGAGCAAGGATTTTCTTTTCGTATGATATATTTATTTCTGAGTAAATTTTTAAGAACAATAAACAAAAAAGTGACTCAAAAAAAACTTCAATTTATTTCCTTTTACGTGTAGTCTATGTACATATACAGTATATATTTCTTTATGCAGCTGAGACTTGGACTCTGAGGGAATGTGAAAGGAAGAAGGACGCTCTAGAGATGTGGTGCTGGAGGAGAATGTTTGGAGTATCTTGGACTGAATTCCGAACAATAGTTTCCATACTCCAAGGACTCGGCATCAAGCAGCGTTTGTCATCCATTGTTCAATCTCGCATGCTCACTTTCTTTGGACACATATCTCGACGCGACGATCTATCGAACGCTTGGTGGTGCAATGTCGAGTGGAGGGAACCAGGCCACGCGGCAGATAACCAATGCGATGGATGGACCAAGTCAAAGCAGCAGTGGGCGGTCAACTGCACGAGTGTTCGAGAAAGGCAACAGTAAGAGACCAGTGGCGACACATAGTAAAGCAAGTCACAACACCGTAATGACCACGACCACTCTGACAAAAGTGCTACGACTAAGAAGAAGAAGATACAGTATCCAACTGGTCTGTCAGTAACAATCTCGTACTGGTGGTAGAGCTCCAGTGATGGAGCTCGCGGGCGTAGGCACCACCGCATTACCTAATATACTTGCCGCTAAATGGTAATGTTGAGCACTATCATGTTCCGGTCAGGTGGTAATGAACGGCCCTGTAATTTCCGGCACAGAGGCATAACACCTTAGGCCTCAGGAGTGGTAACACATCTGCATTTTGACCTCTATAGGCTGTAGTCATCACTTAACATCAATGTACACTGCATGCTTGTTTGCCACTTCCATAACATAAAAAAAACTAGAAATAATACACATCGACCTCAGGAAGGACACTCGGCTTATTTCGGGTCTGTAGAGTGTTATCACTTTCGCACCCTACCAATTTGACGTTTGTCTAACATTTTGACAAAGTCTTGCCTAATACCAGACTATCAGTGCTTACGTTGGCAGTGTGCAGCAGAGATAACGCTCTACTAAGCCGAAACTAGCCGATTGTGCTTTTCATAGACTCGATGTGCATTATTTCTTGATGAGCACTGTACGCAAAGTAATCTTTCACATGAGTCTTTTTTTTTTTTTTATGTCTGAAGATTGACAGACAAGCAAACGGGCCACCTGATGGAAAGTGGTCACCGTCGCCTATGAACATTTGCAACACCAGGGGAGTTGCCAACGCGCTGCCAGCCCTGAAGGACTCTTTTGACGCCATTTTTGAAGAACCCCATATTGTAGCACCGAGGGAACACCTCAGAGGGAAGTTCGTTCCACAATTTACACGTTCTGGGCAGGAACGAACGTGAAAACCGCACCGTTGAGCACTGCCAGGTGTCCAGTCGGTGTGGGTGGAACTTCTCTCTTCGGCGGGTAGTACGGTGTAGGAAAAGAGACGGTGGCACCATGTCAAACAGTTCCGCAGAGCACTCACCATTGTAGAGACGGTACAACACGCACAGACTCCCAATGTCTCTGCGCAGGCTCAGATGTTCGAGCCTGTCGGTAAGTCCTGGATCGTTAACAATACGAACGGCGCGTTTTTGTAGGGAGTCAAGTGGACCAAGCTGGTATTTGGGGGCTCCCGCCCACAAATGAGAGCAGTATTACAGATGGGGCCGCACTTGGGCCTTATAAAGCTGTAGTAGCTGCCCCGATGTGAAATACTGCCTCGCTTTGTTAAGCACCCCCAACTTTTTGGATGCCAACTTGGTCTTACACTCAATGTGACTCCCGAATTGCACTTCGTTCGATACGTCAACGCCCAGGATACCGATACTCTTATCAACGGCGAGCGGAATGCCCTGGAACTGTGGTGCTACAATGAATGGGGTTTTTTTAGCGGTGAACGCGCAGACTTGTGTCTTCGAGGGGTTAAACTGTACTAAATTAAGTCGACCCCAATCCGAGACCCGCTCCAGAGAGTGCTCGATTTCAGACACAAGTCTAGTCCTGCTTTCCTCGATAAGTGTCCGAGAGGCATTTGCACGGCTAGTGTAGTGTGCATCTCCCGTACTATCATCGGCATAGCAATGAAAATTGGAGTTTTGCTCCAATATTTCATTGATATGCAGAAGAAAAAGCGTGGGAGATAACACAGAGCCTTGCGGCACACCAGCGTTGATAGGTAGTCTGTCTGAGCGCTGACCGTCAACTAAGACTTGTATATAACGCTCAGACAGAAAGCTGGCTGTCCAGTTGCATAGCCTCTCGGGAAGACCGTAGGATGGAAGTTTCGCGAGGAGTGCCCTGTGCCAGGGCACTGGGCACTCCTCGCGAAACTTGGAGGGCCTTAGCAATGTCCAGGCTTACAGCCAATGCCTCCCCACTCTTGTCCAAGGCGTGGGACCAATGGTGCGTAAGATATACTAGAAGATCACCAGCAGATCTGCCATGACAAAATCCATATTGGCGGTCACTGATCAGCTGATGATCCTCTAGATACTGCAGCAGTTGAGTATTGATCACACGCTCCATGACTTTACAGAGTAGGGAGGTTATTGCTATGGGCCTATAATTGGCCGGGTCACTGCGATCCCCTTTTTTGGGTATCGGGTGCACGAGACGGTACGGTTCTTTGATCGTAGGAAAGCGAGAACAGGCGCGTCAGAACGGGGGTCAGCTCGGGAGCGCACATCTTCAACACCACCGCAGGGACGGAGTCCGGCCCACTCGACTTCTTGACGTCAAGGGATAAAAGAGCTCGCCTGACGTTCTTCTGAGTGAATTTGACGTCAGGCATAGAGCTTTCACAGCGCGGGATGGTAGGCGCTGTGATACCCATGTCGTCAAGAGTCGAGTTTGAGGCAAAGAGGCTGCCCAGAAGGTCAGCTTTCTCTTTTGCCGTGTGGGCCAGGCTATCGTCAATTTTACGCAGTGGTGGGAAAGATGACCGACAAAAATTCCCTTCGATAGCTTTGGCAAGAGACCAATAGGCACGGCTCCCGGGAGGGTGCCTCATTAGTTTCCTGCCAACTCTACCGATGTGCTTCGACTTCGCTTTGGCCATGCGCCGCTTAGTGGACCTGGATGCAGCGTTGAGTGCTCTCTTAAGGCCGGAGGCATTAGGATCCTTACAAGCGTGAGCCGCAGTCCAGGTTCTGTAAGCCTCCTGCTTGTGACTAGAAGCCACAGCACAGGACTTATCGAACCAGGGCTGGTACTGTCCGCCAATGGATACCACAGAGTACGGAATGTAACATTCCATTCCCTGGTGTATCACATCGGTTACAGCATCGGCACACGTGCTCGGATCTTCCGACGAGAAACAAAGCTGCCTCCATGGGTAGGACGTCAGGAACTCCCTCGGTCCATCCCAGTCTGCCGACCTGTAATGCCACACTTGTCGAGTTGCCGAGGGCCGCAGCGGCGCTCGAACCGACAACGAGGTTTTTGTGCGTACCAGACAGTGGTCCGAGGATCCTAAGGGAGCCTCGACCACCACCTGATAGTTGGCAGGATGTGAGGTCAGCAGAAGATCCAGCAAAGAGGCAGTGTGACCCTCGACATCTGGTATCCGGGTAAACCCGGTTACAACTTGTGAGAGTCCATTAGCCAACGCGAAATCGTGTGCAGATCTTCCAGCGAAGTCCGTGATCCGGGAACTCAACCACTCCGTATGGTGTGCGTTAAAGTCACCAAGAATCACCAACTCCGCAGAAGGATACTGCACAAGCACTGTGTCGACCACCTGTTGGATGTGCTCGAATAAGCGGGCTGTCTCCCCGTCTCCGCTATAGGACCTGTACACGCACGCGTATATTCGGGTAGATCCACCGTAATCCACGCGTGCCCACAATGAGTGCTTTTTTAATGACGTTTAAACAACTAACTTACGTGTTTTATATTATTTCGCATTAACACATGCTTGTGAAATATATTTTATTTAAAAAAAATATATATATTATATATATTTTTATAATATATATTAAAAAAAATAAAAATAAAATATATTTCACAAGCATGTGTTAACGCGAAATAATATAAAACAATTATTAAAGGTAAAAGCGACTTCTTTACGATATTCAATAAACTGAAAAGTCTATTATATCGGTTGCCTAACTAGCATAGTTGGTAATAGATGGCGCTGCTGCTACCATAAAGCAATGCAATAGATGTGAAGGAAAGATTTGACAAAGCGGGCAGGACTTCAGTAGCTCAATTGGAAGAGCGGCTGGACTAGATTCCCAGTAGGCCGCGAGTTCGAGTCTCGCCTGAAGTCAAATTTTTCTTTCCATTTTTCTTTACCTAACTTACGTAACGGCGTCGGGACGTAATGCACCCACCACCTACTAGCGGAAGAATTTTCTTCTCCTTGAAGAACTTCGACTAGTACAGTCTGCCAACCGAAGAATGGCAGTCAAACCATTCTTATGGGGCGGTAATAGGACGCAAGATAGAAGCAGCGTGCTACGATATCTACCATTACCGCCACTGCGATCGCCAATCCGCATGCCAAGCGTGGCGATTATGGCATATCCCCTAATGGCATATCCCCTTATTTGACATAACTTTCCTGAACATATTTCCCATGTCAAATCTATACTAATATTGTAAAGCTGAAAATTTTGTTTGTTTATTTTCCTAAACGCGCCAATCTCAGGAACGACTGGTCCGATTAGAAAAATTATTTCAGTGTTAGATATCTCATTTACCGAGGAAGGTTACTTTAGGCTATAACTTGCTATATAAGATGAATAAGAGAACATTGCACCCGCGCGAAGCCGGGGTGTCGCTAGTCAATGACTAAAGTCATCTCCAAACGTCTAAATGCATAGTCGTATTAATTGTGAACGTTGAAATAAAGCCTACACATAAATAAGGTTTACCTCAAAAACCGTAACTGAAATAGAGGCACACGTTATCATGCCGCCCGCCACCTGCGTCTAACCTGACTTCATATTTAATTAACATCGACCTCTTATCGTGGCACTGGAAGTGGCTAAGCATAATATTCTTTATGCCTAAACCCTGACATTTGTGCCGGTAAAGTTTCAATGTCAGAACTCAAGGACGTGGCCACCACCGCGTTTTCTAATCCTGCAATGGTAAGGTTCAGCACTAGGTATCGCATTCCAGTAAGATGGTTATATATAGCCCCGTTATATCTTTGCCATGAACGCATAAGAGCTTAGACCTAGAATTTGCATTCAGACCTCTAGTGATTGAGTAGATGTCGATAAGACTGTAGCCACTTGCCATCTATTTAAACCACATGCATTCCATGTCCAATTTTAACAAAAAAACTATCAACTAAGAACTGCTAATATTGGTAACATAAGCGTTTCAGACAGCTGTCAATGGGTTCCCAAAAAGTACGTGGACGCAATTCTCGTCACGTGTCCGTCTTACGCATTTTTGATCAGAGTCACGTGTTCTGACGCGAGTTTAATATTTTTACCCATCACAAAAAGTCCAAGGTGTTGCTAAAGAATTTTACACATCAAAACAACATAATAGATATACGCAGCAGATAAACTACGCTCACATATTGAACATTGTAGGAATCACTTCCATGAAATATAATTTCTTGTTTTCAGCTTCGCGGGGTACTCGCACAATCTTAGCCCGCTCCCTTAATTGTATTTACTCAATTAGCATACGAAATTTAATTTAGCGAGCCCAGTAATTACTTGCGTTACCTACTATGTTTATTCACTCATTTCTCTTCTCAATTCAGATAACATTCTTGGAAGTAATTTAACGAACGGGCAGTATGTTTGTAGGAGTAATATTCAAGGACGTACGCAGCTTAATTAAATAAGATATTCGTTAACACTGAAACTATTCTTTGATATTAATTTTGCATCATGATATTTTTTTTGAGAGCAATAGTTGTGTTTTTCTTTCCGAAGTAAGTTAACGTAACTTCACGCATGTAATCGCCGAAGGTGTAGACATAGGTAAATGGATGCATTCAAGCATACATGCAAGCACTCATGATTAGCCGGTAACGTTTTGGTCCATGTAACCATGTAAAAATCTCAATAGAACTGGAGATAAAGGATTTTACACTCTTATTTCTGATAGACGTCGACCAACCCAGGATCCCAGCGTAGTACCAGTGGCCTGCTACCACTAAGCTACTGGGGCAGTTAAAAGAAGTAAATAAATAAACAATAATTATTAACTGGCTGTTTTTAGAAAATCATTAATTCTGTTATGTGTAAGTAAAAAAATAAAAATGTTTCTTTTTTTCTTTCAATGCCATTATCTCATTCTTATTCGGAGACTTTTAATGAGTTTTTCTGAATCAGATGTTTTTTTGAATTTCCTCTTAAGATGACTTTGACTTTAAATATTTTAAAGACACGGTGAAGTTGACAGCTTCTTTTTGTTTTCTTTCGTTTTCATTAAAAACGGATCCCCTATTATTTTTATCTTTACCCATTAAATGTATTTCTCCTGATTTTCCGTTATTTTTTTTTTGAATAGGTACTAAGTTGAATGTTTTTTATATGTTGTGTAAGAGAAGCTGATTTAAATTTATGGGGTGTAAAACATCTTCATCTTCTCGTTCGACTTATCGCAGTGTCTCAAGAAAAAGGGTGTTTGACGAATGTGTGTTGCCAGTGATGACATATGGAACAGAAACGTGGTCGCGCACTATGGGCCTCACAAGAAGGCTCAAGGTCACGAAGAGAGCTTCTCATGAAGAGAGACACTCGGTCCCTCCGAGATCCATCAATAACACCAATGATTTGGTAGCGCCTAAATTGAATCGCAATGAGACGTCATGGTACGGGCCCAAATATTTACAGAGTGGTTTCATTTATTGGACAAACGTCACCCTTTTACAGGGATAAACTCAACAGCTGTAACAAATTGCAAAGAACGAAATATATTTTGCTTTCGTTTACTACACAAAATGTGAAAGTATTACTTAGGTTTATGTAGATTTGAGTTACAATAATAATGGCAACCCATTTTACGTCCCACTACTGGGCACGAGTCTCTTCCCTTTCAGGGGGAAGGCCTGGAGCTTACTCCACCACGCTGCTCCATTGCGTGTTGGTGGAGACAAGGGTTAGTGGCCAACCCGCTGTCGGATGTTTTCAAACCGCCCATAAGGCCTACGACAAGGTTTAACGACTGCTATATATCGATAGCTACCGGGACCGACAAATTAACGTGCCCTCCGAAGCACGGGAACGCGCCTTTTTTAATTTGCCACTAGCGGTCACCCATCACACATACGACCCCGCCCGTATCGCTTAACCGAGTAGATCGCGTACGATCTACACCAGCCGCGGGGCCATGCGCGGTTCATATCAGTTATATTTAGTAAAAAATTGCTTCCAATACAAAAAAAACAGCTCGAAAACGCAAGTTCGTTGAAATGTTTATTCGTCGAGGTGCTCATAACATTGTTACACTTCATTTGTTGACATCAACTTAAGCGACGGATCGCGTGACCGCCGTTTAGATTAATTACTATTTTAATTCCCAGAAATATTAGTCCCGCTTGTTACTTTATTGCACCTTAATTAACAAGTCACTGGATAGTTGTTCAACTTTACAAAATGATTGTTAACATTTTTACACATCATTTTTACTTTGACATAAACAAACTAAATCACCAAAAAGTATGTTTTATTTACATTTGTACGTTTTATCTATTTATTTGCTTTAATTTGCATCAAACAAAATTATGTATGTCACATACATATATTTATTGATGCACTTTGCTGCTGCGCATCGATTTACGTATAATGTTATTAAAAATACTACGAAACGTTTCCAGAAAAGGTTGGTAGTGCCCTTGCGCTTCGTTTTGCTCGTCTTGGTGGAGGCACTACCGTGCCCCCAGGTGTAACGCAATAGTCAATTTACGCGCAGCTGCCATTACTACCGGTTCGTTCGAACATTCTTATTAACCACATTTTACCATTACCATTTCAAGTTTACGTTCGGTTAACATTGTCGCGTGTGCTCTTTTATATTATAACGTATTTAATCCCTCTACTTAATTGTATGCAGGAGAGAGCATGAAAGTAAGCTGAACGCGGTCGAGATGAGATCTTTGCGCAAGATCTGCGGTGTATCACTCACCGATCGCGTTCGTAATGAAGATGTAAGAAAGAGACTTTGTGTGAATGATAGTATCGGTGTAAAAATGAAAAAAGGCATGCTCCGATGGTTCGGGCATATAGAAAGAATGTCGAATGAGCGAATGACTAAACAGATATACAATGCGAATGTGGATGGTTGCAGAGGCCCAGGAAGACCAAGGCTGACCTACCATGACCAAATAGGTCGAGTTCTGTCTGATGGTGGGGTCAAAAGTCTTAGGAATCGGCGTGCATGTATGAAGAGAATGATGAAGGTAGACGAGGCACGAGAGATTTGTCAGAACCGGGATGTCTAGCGCTCTACACTCTCTGCCTACCCCGTTAGGGACCTGGCGTGAAGATACATACATACATACTTAATTGCACCATTTTTTTTTACTACCTGACCCAGCGAACTTGCCTTACACACACACATTTACACTACATTACCCTACTCTACACAACTCTACCTATATCCTGCATTATTCTACTAGTTTAAGGTAGTGTAGGCTTTTTATGTATCTAACGAGGGGTTTAGGTAACAAGCATGCAGCTAACATGGATGTTAAGTGATGACTGCAGCCATCTAAACAAAACTCGACGTCAAAATACAGATGCGCTACCCCTAAAACCTAAATTGTTGTATCTGAAATAGTCATAACGGGACCATACATGACCTTTTTAACGGAACACGATAAAGCTGATCACTACCATTTGGTGGCAAATACATTAGGTTTTTTTTTAAGTTATGGAAGTGGCAAACAGGCATGCAGTGCACATTGATGTTAAATGATGACTGCAACCTACAGACACTTACAAAAATACTAAGGTCTAAATGCAGATGCGTTACCACTCGTGAGGCCTAAGGTGTTATGCCGCTGTGCCGGAAATTACTGGTGGTAGAGCTCCAGTGACGGAGCTCGCGGGCGTAGGCACCACCGCATTACCTATAAACTTGCCGTTAAATGGTAGTGTTCAGCACTATCGTGTTCCGGTCAAGTGGTAATGTACGGCTCTGTAATTTCCGGCACAGAGGCTCAACACCTTAGGCCTCAGGAGTGGTAACGCATCTGCATTTTGACCTTGGTCTTTGTGTGGGTGTCCTTAGGCTGCAGTCATCACTTAACATCAATGTGAACTGCAAGCTTGTTTACCACTTCCATAACTAAAAAAAAAAAATAATAAAAAAAAATTACAGAGCCGTACATTACCACCTGACCGGAACACGATAGAGCTGAACACTACCATTTAGCAAGTAAATGGTAATGCGGTGGTGCCTACGCCCGCGAGCTCCATCACTGGAGCTCTACCACCAGTAAAAAGGACTAAGTTGTTATATCATGTATTGGTGATGACCCCAATTTTAAACACAAACAGGAAGGTTGTTTGCCACTTCCAAAACATAAAAAAAAACATAGAAATACAAAAATGTCAAAGTTAACCGTTCCTAAATATTTCGGTTAAGAAGGGTATGAGAAATGCACGTCATAAATCTAACACGAGGTAGCACTCAATAACTCAGGGCTACTGTTTTATAAGCCCTATAGACAGCTTTACTGCCGAGCTGGAACTATCTATGAGCTTCTTAGAATTATCTATGGACGACCATATATTTTCTACTACTAGAAGCGTAGGTAATACACTAGAAGCGTAGGTAAAACGGTTCAGATTTAAATGTGAAAAACGAAAAATCCTGAACTTGATGTCGATTGCAGAAACAATTGTTATATGAATATTTGTTTTTAAACCTAAATGTCAAAAAAAAATGTGTATTAAAATGCCAATCTTTGCTTAAATCTGTTCCATCAGATAACATTACTGCAAAAATCTGTCAGAAAAATTCGGTGGGGTCAGATTAGTGAGCCCTGTTCTATAATAATCAACATACCGGTCAAATAGGTCTTAGGCTTGTAAATTGCAAAGTAGGGTTCCATGTTTTTAAGGGTTACGTAGTCTGTATGTCCGTCCGTCCGTCTATCCGCCGCACAGCTCGTAGACTCTTAGCACTAAAAAGCTGTAATTTGGAACGAATAAAAATATATAAATGAGGAGAGAGTGGAGCAACTAAATTCGAAAATAGTTTATTGGGTACCTACCCTACATGTACCTACCCAATTATACACAATGGAAATGCAATCTTTTTTCACAGGCATTCCATCATATAAGGTATCGTTGGATAGGTTTTTTAAGAAACATTTGGGTTTAATAAGACCATTTTTCGATTAAATGATAAGTCTGGGAAACATTTTGCGCTAAAATATTTAACGAACAGTTTCTTAAATTGAGAAACAATTTCCTAAAACTCTCTGTTTTTCAAAGACACCAATATTATAAATTGCGCGAGAAATTTTTTAACGGCCCTGTAATTTCCGGTACTGAGGCATAACACCTTAAGCCTCAGGAGTGGTAACGCATCTGCATTTTGACCTCTGGTCTTTCTGTGGGTGTCTATAGGCTGCAGTTATCACTTAACATCAATGTGAACTTATTTCCCACCTTTGTTACATAAAAGAAAATATCATAATTGCGTTCATATCATCACTATAAATCTAATGAATGTGTTGATCAGAAATCTAATCTAAAATTAATATTCAAAACACATAAGTTGATATAATCCTTCGCTTAATATTACCCACAACATCAATTTTTACTGCAACTCGGAGTTAGTAAACATTATTGGAAACTCCAGAAAGCCAACGAGCCTACAGGGTGTTGTAAAATACAGGTGGCCCGGGAAATCCAGCTATAGTGTCATAATGACCTTGTAAATTAAATAGCTTCATACGAAAGCTTGAATTATGTTTGTATACCTATTATTATACTTATGCTCCTGATCTATTGTTTTACTTTAGTGACGAGCTGTACCCGCGACTTCGTCCGCGAGAGAATTAATGATTGTTCATTCTCTACCCAGGCAAAAGTCGTGGGCGCAGCTAGTATAAAAGTAGCCTAAGTTACTCCTTATTACATAAGCTATCTTCCAGTGAAAGTCCAGTCAAAATCGGTCCAGTCGTTCCCGAGATTAGCGGGAACAAACAGACAGACAGACAGACAAAAGTTGTAAAAAATGTTGTTTTGGTATATGTACCGTGTATAAATACATACAAACATATGCATTTAGTAAAAAACGGTTATTTTATTATTACAAACAGACACTCCAATTTTATTTATTTGTATAGATGTATAGATTACGGTTATTTTTAAGTTCTTACATTATAGTTATTAGACCTAAACTGAATGGCTATTATCCGTCTCGTTTCACCGTATGCGCTGTCATATAAACAAAATGAAATAGAACTTTGGCACTTACTAAATTAAATCTCATTAGAACTTCATGGTATGGACTTTGAACCCTAAAATAATGCAAGCTATATTCCATACAATAGTGTGCCTATTAATACTGTAAATTCAATGCAAATAAAATATACGAGTTTCGTATCTAAATTTAATATTCAAAACAAATAAGTTGATATAATCCTTCGCTTAATATTTCCTACAACATAAATATTCTACTGCAACTCGGAGTTAGGAAACATTATTGGACCACTCCGGAAAGCCAACGAGCCTACAGGGTGTTGTAAAATACAGGTGGCCCGGGAAATCCAACTATAGTGTCAAAATGACCTTGTAAATTAAATACATAAGCTTGAATTATGGATTTTTGTCTGTTGTCCGAATGTTTGTCTATACGGATATATTTTTTATAGATGTGATATTATTGGCTTCGACATTTTTTTTATTATATTACGTTTATTTATACGTCGAGAAGGACGTCTATTTATTATAAGGTATAGTTTGTAAAATATGCATATGAAACACCATCATATAAAATAAATAAATTACATCTAGACAAATAAATAAAATTGAAGTGTCTGTTTGTAATACAGAAATAACCGCCTTTAACTAAATGCGTATGTATATTATGCATACACGTTACATATACCAAAACAAATGTTTTTACAATTTTTGTCTTTCTGTCTGTTTGTTGGGGCGACTCTCGGGAACGGCTGCACCGATTACGATGGGACTTTCACTGGCAGATAGCTTATGTAATAAGGAACAACTTTTATACTAGCTGCGCCCACGACTTTATCCGGGTAGATACTGAAAAATCATAAATTCTCACGTGGACGAAGTCGCGGGCACAGCTAGTCTTAAATAAATTAAAATACATACTGCATACACTACCACGCGTTCGACATGCAATATATTTCGTTATTTTTTTTTTGGTAGAATGGTTTCACAAACAAAAGAGATTTGTTTTATAGAATTTCTGGTCGAATTTTTACCCTTGGGCGATCACTAGTATCGGACTGTCGTCTGAAAACAATCACGAAAATATCATCCTGTATACTTCACCATGATGTAGCTATTTTCCACAGCATCAATATTTTACTGCAAGCTGGAATTAGGCAACGTAAAGCCAACGAGCGAATAGGGTATTTTAAAACGACAAGAACCGCTAAAATCCAGAAACAGTTCCGTAATGTCCTTGTAAATTAAATACAGAAGTTATATTATCCCTAATTTAATATTATAAATGCGAAAGTAACTCTGTCTGTCTGTCTGTTACCTTTTCACGTCCAAACGACTGATATGATTTTAATGAAATTTGGTACAGAGATAGAGACGACTTTGAGAAAGAACATAGGCTACTATAAAAAAACGTCATAAACGCGGGCGAAGCCGCAGGCAACAGCTAGTTTAGAATAATTATTTCACTAATAGAGCTCCAGTGATAATAATGGCAACCCTTGTAACGTCCCACTGCTGGGCACAAGTTTCTCCCCTACTTGGGAGGAGGCCTGGAGCTTACTCCACCACGCTACTCCAATGCGGATTGGTGCAGAGAAGAGTTAGTGGCCTACCCGCTGTCTGATATTTTCAAACCGCCCATAAGGTCTCCGACAAGGTTTAATGACTGCTATCTATCGATAGCAACCGGAACCGACGGCTTGACGTGCACTCCGAAGAACGGAAACGCGCATTTTAATTTGCCACTATCAGTCACCCATCACACACCCGACCGCACCCGTATCGCTTAACAGAGTAGATCGCTTCCGATCTACGCCAGCCACGGGGCCATGCACCCTTGGATTCTGTACAATCTTAATTTTAATGAAACCATGCATTTGTGTAGTTAAGTCAGTAACCTACAGACACAATTGCGGCTGAAAACGTTCCATTTTTAATATGTAAAAATGTGTTAGGTATGTATGCATTTTGATACAATGGGACTGTCGTGTCAAGTAGACAAAAACTCGAATCAAATAAGTATAAAAAAACAGTTGTATTTCTAGTAAAATGTAAAAAAAAATTAAGATTCAGGATTGGCAATATACGTTTAATACCGTGATCCATATTGAAACCTGTAATTTTTAAGAAGATATATCTATGGAACACATGGCCTTTTCTTCCAGATTATAACATAAATATACAACGGTAAGATTAATACGAAAAGTACAAATCAATTCCTAACAGTATGAAAAATATGCGATATAATCATGGTTGTATATAAATCAATAAACAAAAACGAAATCAACAACAAAGACAGACAATCAAAACAAAAAAAAACATATTATTGTAAATTTATCTACAAACACCTCACTTATAAGTACAAAACTTATTCATGAAAAATATAGGTATACAAATTCACCGCCATATTTAAAGACAAGCATCATTACCATAAATTAATTTGGTGTTTTCTTTAAGGAAATCTGTTTTAATTCAATTAACTTAATTTGTCCTAAAGCGATTCAGAATTAATTATCTTCTTGTCAAAAGTAATTAATTATAATATACCTCACCATCAATATAAGATTATTGAATGAGGATCTTATAGGTTTCTTGTCGTCACGAGAACTCTCTTTCAATTAAACTAACTGTAATACGAGTACGTTGTTCTCTACTGTTTTTAAACGATTTCAAAAAATAAGGATATTCTTTTGACTGATTGTTTGTTCAACAAATAAGAAAACGTTTGGAAAAGGCCATCCACCACAGTTAGTATAAGACGTAGGTTTATTAATTTAGAAATAAAGATTATTCAAAAAAAATCATCATCTCATAAAAGAACTCCAAGAAAAAAGAAATCCAATTTGGTACATTTTGTTTAATTAATGTTTAACATAAATGCTTCGTATATTATTGAAGTTCAGAGCCTAGAGGAGCTAAAAAGAGGTAGAAAGTTATTTTGGGTGTGATTTGCATCAAAGCTTGCCCCTGTTGGTTGGAATTTCAGAAAATCCTTTATTACTGGATGTGTCATACAAAGAACATATCCACCAAGTTTCAGGTATCTACGATCAGCGGTTTTGCAAATTGGCACAGTCAGGTCTTCAAAAAAAATGTTACACGGACACGAAGTGGAATTGTAACAGTAGAAATTGCGTTGTATTGTCTTCTGCCCTATACGACGGCATAATTGATACTGAAATGCTTCTCCGATAACTGCGAACCGAGTGGAACTACACGCTTGAAGCTGTAAAAACTGTTTACATCGCGATAGGGTCAGGGACGCATCAGTCACGTTTCAAAAAGTTTTTACTGGTGGTATAGTTGCAATGTTTTTAATCTAGGTATCTACCGCCAGTGGTAGTGTACGGCACTGCCGTGTCCGGTTAGATAGTAATGTATGGCCTCGTTATAACTATCACACAGACATTTTCAGATATTTGACTGATTGTGTTAATCTACGGAAGTATGCAGTCCGCCGGGTCATCTTACTAAAATGATAATTTATACTTAAGCAAAATAAGTTGTCTAATATCAAAAAAATTGCCACTTCAAATAATTTATTACAGGAACAAATGTATTTAACTAGTGGTAGCACTCCAGTGAAGGAGTTTGCGGGCGTAGGCACCACCGCATTACCTAATATACTTGCCGCGAAATGGTAGTGTTCAGCACTTTCGTGTTCCAGTCAGGTGGTAATGTACAACCCTGTAATTTCCGGCTCAGAGGCATAACACCTTAGGCCTCAGGAGTGGTAACGCATCTGCATTTTGACCTTGGCCTCTGTCTGGGTGTCTATAGGCTGCAGTCATCACTTAACATAAATGTGAACTGCAAGCCTGTTTACCACTTCCACCCCATAAAAAAAAATAAGTTATCTAATATTTAAAAAATGCCATTTGGAATAATTTATCACAGGAACAAATGTATTTTAAGTTACCTCGACAAATACCTGAACATGTAAACGCGACGTTTTCCAAACACCAATCGTTTGAATAAAACAATTGCACGATTGGTGAACGCTGTTTGCGAATTGCAGAGTAAAAATTTAGCGTAGGGTGAAAATTCTCTGAATGGTTATTCGGACACTACACAAAATCTAACCTTTCCTTCTTTTAACGATCGAAGTACATTACTGATACTTGTATCTGAGTCGTCAATTCTAATTGCAGGTGTATTAGGAAGGTACGGGTGGACTGTATATTACACCTTTATATATACTTTAAATAAAAAAAAAATGCCTTGCCTTGTAATCCCAGAAGGGGTAGGCAGAGGTAAATGCATGCATTCAAGCATGTACCTTTAAATGTAAGTATATTAGGCCAGTTTACGTTTTGGCCCATGTAACAGGTGGTGAGCCTGTTGTCATCTCAAGGATTTAACACCAATATCTCTGTTAGCCCCAGAGCCTGTTAGCAAGAATCGAACCCAGAACCCCAGCGTATTTGAAGTGGCCTGGTACCACCTGCTAGTGCTAAAAATAAAAATAAATTTAAAAATAATAAGATATTTCATTTTCAATAAAAGTATATTTTCATCTCCCATTAATTATTTCTTACAAATTACAGAAAAAGAAGAAAATACGAAAAGGACTTTAAAAAAAAAGCTTGGCAAGAATAATAAATACTTAGTATGTAGGTACAAACAAAAACGAAAATACATAAGTACGCAAACAGTATCCCTACTATATAGTATACTTACTACCATTAATGAACAAAAGCTGTCTGAAATCAAATTTGATTAAACAATAAATTAGTAATATGTTATCCGGTACAAGAAATATTCGATAATTCAGTTGTTCAATTGATCTCCTTGTAAAAAACGTACCACAACATTTATACCTCATCTATGAACAGTATCGTTAAACGCACTTTCGACGATTAAAAAAAGGCACTCTTACAAATTTCCAACTATCACAAAATAAAATCTGTAGTTAACTTTGAAAACATTTTACCGGATTTTTATTTCAATGAATAAGCAGATAAATAATAAATACACAGAACACATTTTCTGATAACAGAATAAATAAACATGCCCTTTAATATCATCCAACAAGCTTCAAAATCAAATCATATCAAATTCCACCATAAAATAAAATTACTTCTTGGCAAGGTATTAATTACGATTAATTTATAAGTTAAATATACTTTTATAGGCTTATCCAATCGGCAATGATTTCCAACAATTAAAGCTTAATATTACTTTACATTATTTATTTTTGAGGCTAAAAATTGTATTATTATTGTTCAATGAATATTAAAAGTAAAGTGAAGCAATAAGGCAACAAGATTGAAGGTAAAACATTTTAGAACAACATTTAAAAATCACGACAAGTAATATTATCAGAATTTTATACGTTCGCTTTGTTTAGAACTGAGGCGTGCTATTAACTTAACATCTAATAAATAATATTTTATACATTCAAAAGTCAAACACTTACAATTTTAAGTGCTTATACTCGTAATATATTGAAACAATCAACGGCGAAGGACGAATACATAACAATAAAATTGAGAATCAATCTCTATAACGTATTAAGTATGTAATAAATATCTATCAAGTAGGTAATTTATATTTTACTGTAATAAATTCCGTCCGACAATACTTCTTCTGGTTTTGGTTTAGGCGCGTACGGGTTCTTCAAAGGATCGGCGTTCAATCTGAAATCAATTTCTATTTTAATTCCAGAATCAGAATCAGAAACTCATTTATTCATTTAGGGTGACAGGCACCTCTTATGACACGTCAAAAACAAACAAAATAAATTAAAGTGAATAACAATTGATATACAAGTCAAACAAGATAAAAAAATATGTTTAGTCAAAAATATCATTTAGATAAAACTAAATGTAATATACTAATGTAAAAAGTTTATCAGTAAAATGTCTCATTTCCTCTTAACAAACTGATAACACAGTGTAAAAAGAAAAAAGAAAAAGAGTCATTCTTTGTCATTCACCGGCAGAGTTCCAAAGGCCAATATGATCCAAGTAAACTGTACCTGCTCGGTACATAGTAATAATTAATGTTTGTTTTCTTTTATAACATGTATAACGACAATATTTTCTCAAAAAGGTAACAAGAGTAAACACATACGAATAAACAAACTCAATATTTTGACGGCCTTGGCATGTAATAGGTAGCGACCCTAAAATACTCGTATTCCGGTTTTTTATAAAGTAAGTAAGTAAAACTTTATTATAGGTTAGGATCCCACTGCAGAATCTTTTCGTTCATCCTGATATGCTGCAAACCTAATTTATACGCATATTTATAATCTGGAGAATATATATCCACTAGATTGCCTATCAAAAAATGGTCGCAAGTATTTTTTTATATTTTTTTTTGGGACAGATTTTTTTTTTCTTATTTTATTTAATAAAATATCATCAATTTCACGGATTTGATGTATAACGAATTTATAAATCATCGATCGTACAAAATTTCGGATTTATAAATAATCGATCGATTAAAATATTGAATGGTTAAAATATCGAACGCTCAATACGTCGAGTGATTGATTTATCGAATTCATTTTTTTTTGTTCTATTTACAATTAGCCTAAATTTGTGTACGTATATCTTCAAACTCACTGGTAATGTGCAGTAGCCTGCGAACAATCCACGTTGTACCACCAGTCGCAGGCGAACTCCACCTGGTTGAAGAGTGTGCCGTTGGTGCACAGGAACGAAGCTCCCTGCTCACCCTCGCGGCCGTCGTGACATACGTGGTAAGCCTGTAATCAGACGAAAACATAATAATAATTATTTTTTTATATACCTCATACGGGCGGCAAAACAAGCATGCTGTTCACATGGATGTTAATTGATGACAGCAGCCTACATAAAAAACAAATTTCAAAATGTAGATGCATTGCCTTCTTTGAGACTTAAGTTGTTGTCTCTGTGATAATCATTACGGGACCATACATTACCATCATATCGGAACACGATAGTGCTGATCACTAACATTTTGCCCCAGATAGGTTTGGTAATTCAGAGGTGCCTACGCCCACGAGCTCCCACACTGAAACTCTACCACCAGTGAACTCTCAGCATGTTGCTTGCATCTTTTCGGGTTTCAATCCTCGGGTTGGAGAGGTAACTGCTATTTGGGAATTTTCAACTATTTCAAAGTTTCCCAATGCCACTTTTAGAGCTTAGTAATGTGCTCGGATATATGTCAAGAGGCTCGCAACCATTACACTGGAATTAACGTAACTGGCTAATGTTTATAAGGCAACTAGCTGTTGCCCGCGGCTTCGCCCGCGTGTATGACGTTTTATAATCCTTATTTTTTTTTGCTATAAATCTCACGGAGCCCGAGACCTTTCCAACGAATGCAAAACCGTGGAAATCGGTCTGTGCTTTCTGGAGTTATAGCGTCAGGAAGGAAAACCCGACTTATTTTTATATTATAGATAAACATTAGTCAGTTAAAATAGGGGATATTCCAGGCTAAATAGGGTGTTTGTATGTATGCTTAAACGTGTTCTTTACCTCTGCCTAACCCTTTGGGAATAGCAGTTGTGCAGTTATAAAAATACGTAGTAATAAAAAAAATAAAATAATTAAATTAAACTACGCTTACACTCACAGCCCCACAGTAGGTATAAACCTGTGTCGTGGGTGACGTTGTACACATACAACACATACACAAACACCCAGACCCGAAACAAATATCTGTAGGCCATACAAATATTTGTCCGGAGGCGGGGATCGAACCCGCGACCCTTCTAATCAAACGGTCATCACCGCTGGACTAACCAGGTCGTCAATAAGTAGTACTACAAAAATAATAATAATGTATTATACCTGACATCCGGTCTCAACATTAGCATACATCCCAGGGTGGACAGGCACGTGAGAACACGAGAAGCTGGTTTGCGGGACTTGATGGTAGATAGGGTAATCCACTCCGGGCACTCCCGGCACCTTGCTCAGGTCCTGTGGCTTTTCGTGTTCACGCAACGGTCTGCGGTAGACCGCTTGCCCGTATTGAGGCTGATCGTATGCCTGGAAATAATGTTTTGAATTTAGTGTTTTTCATCATCATTCTAATCGATACACGTCCACTGCTGGTCAAAGCCTTCCCCAAGGACTTCATAATAATGTCGAGCGTCATTAGAGGAGGATAAGCCATAAATGCCAAGCGAATTGGGGAACGCGGTGGCAGTAGGTTCATCCCGCTTTACTACCGCCTTAAGGGAACGGTAGTGAAATTTGACCACCATTGTTCGGTTAACTGACTGCACTAGAGCTTCAAATTTACAGTAGTTACTTATTCCAAAAATAAGCATTTAACCGAAATGTGTCAGTCCTGAATATTAGCATTTATCGGCAAATCTCTGTTACTGGCATTCTACCCCCATTATAAATTATTGAGAGCCAAACAAAGAGATTCTTCTTGATGAATATTCTTTACATTATATGTACACAAATAAAATATTAGTAACTGATGAATCATGGGCATAGAATTATAGAATAGAATTCCTCACTGATTAAATAAAAAAGAGGCACTGCCGTGCCTCCCGTGGTGTATTGTGACCGAGATATTTTGAGTTCTCCGCCTACCCTGTAAGAAATTTGGCTTGAAGATGAATATATACATTGCTCACTGATTGGTTGATCGTGATTTCTTTTTTTCATGTGATGGAAGTGGCAAGCAAGCACGCAGTTCACATTGAGTTTAAGTGATGACTGCAGTCTATAGACACCCCACACAAAGACCAAGGTCAAAATGCAGATGCCTTATCACTTTTGAGGCCTAAAATGTGGCCTGTAATTTTCGGCACAGAGGTATGAAACAAGCATGCAGTTCACATTGATGTTAAGTGATGACTGCCGCCTGTAGACACCCACACTAAGACCAAGGCCGAAATGCAGATACGTTACCACTCCTGAGGCCTAAGGTGTTATGCCTGTGTGCCGGAAATTACAGGGCCATACATTACCACCTGACCGGAACACGATAGTGCTGAACACTGCCATTTAGTGGCAAGTAAGTATATTAGGTAATGTGGTGGTGCCTACGCACGCGAGCTCCGTCACTGGAGCCCTACCACCAGTAATATACCCAGTTGGGTAAGGAGGTATTACGTATTTTCTCAGTGCATAAACAAAAATCAACATTTCTTTTCAAACTTTTATTGACGTAGGTTTGAAAGCTGCGACATAAATAGAACTCAGTCAAGGCTATGCGTTGAATGTCAGCAGGCCTTTCACAACGTAACGAGCCACCGGCCCAGCATTTCACCGGGTCACCAGCTGACCGCCGGGTATTACGTAACTTTCTAGACGTGTATGCCTAAGGTCAATTTTTATTTAAAAGTTGCCAAGTATAATGTACATTGTGGTGTATAGAAAACCGGTCAAGTGCGTGTCGGGTCACGTGCAGTTTAGGGTTCCGTAGTTTTTAGGTTTGAATAATGCAATGAAAAAAACAAAAAATATTTTCTATGGAGATGTTAAAAAATTTAGAGTATAACATTTGTTGGTCGACTATTACTCGCAAACTAGTAAAGCCAACTTAGGTGTGATAGTTTTCCTTTTAATTTCGTTATATGGAGCTTCTATTGCCGTAACGTTTGAATTTCTAACAACAACCGTTTAGTTGGTAGATGGGGGGACACTAACGAAAATTTGCACTTTAAAGCTTAATTATTCCATTTTCTGGAAGTTTTCCAGTGGCCCGGAGTTTGGTAATGTGCCTTGAGATGGCAACAGGTTCGCCACCTGTTACATGGGCCAAAACGTAACCGGCGAGTCGTGGGTGTTTGCATGTATGCTTGAATGCATGCATTTACCTCTGCCTACCCCTTCGGGGATTACAGGCGTGAAGTTACGTTTTATATAGGTACATGTTATCATTAGGTCACCAGCTTACCGTCAGGTATTAAGTAAGACTTAAGACGTATTTTTTCTCTTACTTGTTTTAATGATGATTCACAAAAATATTGTAGTAGGTTATAGCGTAGTTTTACTGGTGGTAGAGCTGCAGTGACGGAGCTCGCGGGCGTAGGCACCACCGCATTACCTAATATACCTGCCGCTAAATGGTAGTGTTCAGCACTATCGTGTTCCGGTCAGGTGGTAATGTATGGCCCTGTAATTTCCGGCACACAGGCATAACACCTTAGGCCTCAGGAGTGGTAACGTATCTGCATTTCGGCCTTGGTCTTAGTGTGGGTGTCTACAGGCGGCAGTCATCACTTAACATCAATGTGAACTGCATGCTTGTTTCATAACATAAAAAAACTATTTTTTCTGGTGAAAGAGTTCCTAAGTTTAGATGATAGGTTATGATAATGACATTGATATTTCATTGCATGTTTTCCATTCATATATACTAAGGTACTAGAGGTAGGCCCTTTGGTTCCAGTTTTCAGATATCAATTTACCACACCTTTTTTTTAGAGTGAATGTCACACGTATTTCCCCCCGCAAAAAATTACAGAAAAGGAGATGTTGCGAGCTCGGCTCTAGTTCGTACACGTCCTCAAAAAATGGGTAAATTAAAGAAGAATCCGAAAAAAATACAATTAATTTATTCAAGAATATATTTTAGAGTGGTCGTACCACATTTAATTCAAACGATTTTATCATTTTCAACCACATTCAACGTGGCGGCGATACAGCCGACGCTTCTTAAAATTGGAAATCGATTAGTTTAAGTTCTTAGTATTAACACATGAAATCGATTTCGATAGTATTTAGAAAATATTTTTTTTTCTCCAAGTACTATATAATAAAAAAACAATTTAAAAAATGAAAATGTCAAAATGACTTCGCCCGCCATATTCGCCATGTTGGTTTGAGTTGCAACTCTTACTGCAAATAATATTTTGTAACTGCAAACAAAGCTAAATAAGTGCAAATATGCAGTAAAAAACGTTTTTATATTGATTTTGCCTGTTAATGATATTGTGTACAATACATGGCCGGAAGTCCATACATTTTTGCAACATCTCCTTTTGCATCGGTAATAAACGCTATGGCTACTCCCCTCCGATCCGCCGCGACCGGTGGGCCGAGTTGCTCTATGATAAATAGGTACTAATAAACTTATACAACTAGCTATTTCACCAGGGTTAACCTAACCACAGATGTAAACAAAATAACACACCGGTAATTACATAAGGCTTTCGTTACACGAATATCGATGTCTAAAGTCAAATGTCTTATTGTAACTTTTTGCATAATATGTACACAAGAACGCGTTAATGGTTTAGTGGGTATTGCTAGGCCTAGGCAGGTTTGATGTTAGGATCAAGTCACAAGACTAACACCCATATTCTAAGACGTTACTCGAAACATTCCTTGACTCACACTCAGCTGATTACACTCTATGAGGACGCCTCGAAATCCATATTCTTAGTTGTATTTTGACAGTTACTCATGTGTACGGATTATCATATAGATAATTCACAAAGTCCATAAAATCCATTATCGTAGAAAAATATGGTATATAATTATATTTCCAGACAGTTCCGACACGAAAAACTTATTAAGCGCAAGAATATGGCGTAAATGTAAAAGCAGTAGGTACTCAGCATTTAATATTGCACATCGAGCCTGCAAAAGAGACGATCGGCTCGTTTCGACTTCGTAGAGCCTTATCTCTGTTGCACACTGCCTACATAAGCACAGACAGTCCGGTATTGGTCAAAACTTGATCAAAATGGTCGACAAACGTCACATAGGTACGGTGCGAAAGAGATAACGCAGAACTCTTGAATCTAACAATCACTTAAAGCTAAATATTTCACCAAATAATATACTTTAAAGTCTATACTATCTACTTCAAAACTAGTACAAGACCATTACCCGAGGTATTGTAAACCCCGCATTATTTATTGACGACCTATCCAGCAAATACACCAAACGATGTGATTTTTGGTGAAAAAAAAAATTGCAATTTTTTATGTAATGGAAGTGGCAAACAAGCATGCAGTTCACATTGATGTTAAGTGATGACTGCAGCCTATAGACACCTACACAAAGACCAAGTCAAAATGCAGATGCGCACTCCTGAGGCCTAAGGTGTTATGCCTCTGTGCCGGAAATTACAGGGCCGTACATTCAATACCTCTGTGCTAGCAATTATAACAGTCAAATAGTTTAGGTAATGCAGTGCCTACGCTGAAGAGCTCTGTAATTGGAGCTCTACCACTAGAAAAAAATTCACGTTAACTTGATTATCCATGTGTCAAAGGGACGAGTGAGAGGGCCGTAGTCACGGACGACCGGCGCTTGCGCAGCGCTCGATTTCCACACACTAGTCCTCATTATCACTTACGTAATTAAATACATAGGCAACACGGTAAGCTTATTAGTTACTAAGTTTAAGGTGTAGTATCAGACAACTGATACTCTACGCCTGGTTTTTTATTTATGTGATGGAAGTGGCAAACAAGCACGCAGTTCACAATGACTGCAGCCTCTAGACATCCACACAAAGACCAAGGTCAAAATGCAGATGCGTTACCACTCCTGAAGCCTAAGGTGTTATGCCTCTGTGCCGGAAATTACAGGACCGTACATTACCACCTGACCGGAACACAATAGTGCTGAACACTACCATTTAGCGGCAAGTATATTAAGTAATGCGGTGGTGCCTACGCCAGCGAGCTCCATCACTGGAGCTCCACCAGTGGTGGTGTTGGGACGTAACGAGCCCACCGCCCAATAGCGTTTAAGCTTCTTCCGCTAGTGCAGTCAGTCAACCGAACAAAGGCAATCGAACCATGCCAATAGAGCGGTAGTAAATAATTATATACGCGGAATGGACAGATCACCTCCAATCATAGAGCAACACTGAAGGGGAGTAGCCATATGCAGGCTTTCCCCTCTGTCAAAGTACAAGCCCAAATTGGACTATACATGTCGCCTAGATGTTTTAATGTGTGCGTGAAATTGTTTCTGTATTTTGTTAAAGTCAAGGTGTGAGTTTCGTAGTCATAGACGATTTTTGTAGTGTGCGTGTGTGCACGCATTCCCCTCCGCAAAAAACAGACTGTTTTGCATCGGTAATAAACGCTATGGCTACTCCCCTCCAGTCCGCCGCGGCCGGTGGCCCGTGTTGCTCTATGCCTCCAATAGATACCGCATACAGGGCACAGATCACCTCCAAGATCTGTGTTCCCGCGTTACTGCGATCACAAAATAAAAAGAAACCAGATTTTTACGTCTTCGCTATTATACAGAACCGGTTAAAAACCAAGTTCTGAATGGTTTATAATACAATTTGCAGAAGAAGCAGTTTTTGAACCGAAAGAACCTCACACAGTAAGTTAAAATCGGCTGTCGGAAAGCGACGAGGTTTTCCGATAATTACTTTCAAGACAGATCGCTGATCTCCTTCCAATCTACACAAATAAATAAAATTGGAGTGTCTGTTTGTAATATAAAAGTAACCGCTATTTACTAAATGCATAATGTTTGTATACACGGTACCTACAGCAAAACATTTTTTTTTACAATTTAGTCCGTCTGTCTGTCTATCTGTCTATCTGTCTTTATTTTAAGGAGTAACTTAAAATAAAAAAAAATGATAATAATAATAAAAATAGCCTTTATTTTCTACTACACATTAATAAAACATTTTTTTTTCTTTGTTTACACAATTTTAACATGAAAAACATTTTATATTTTATAAATTTTGTTTCCTAACATATAGTTGTAAATACTATTTTGTTTTTTTTTTAATATTTTAGAAACTACTTTTAAAACATAACAAAATTATTTTATGTTAGTAGTAGTCGCCTCTGCGGCGTAGGCCTCTCCTAAACCGTTCCACACTTCCCTTTCCCTTGCCGTCTGCATCCAATGAGACCCACATCGGTCTGAAAAAATATCTCTCCATCTTTTATTTGGTCTCCTTTTCTTTCTATGTGATTTTCGAGAATATTTTGTATAAATTCGTCATAAGACTGATTGATGTGTAGTTACCTAGGTCACTTCTGTCTCCATTCTTGTGCAGTAGTATAATAATAGATTTTGACCACTGATTTGGAGTATATTACTTGAAGAGGTTTCAGAAGTGAAATAGATAGCTTTCTGTACTAGATTTAAGCTCTCATTTAAAAGAGCTCTTACTGAGTTTGTTGGGTAGCGGAGTTCTTCTCAGTAGTGACTGCACTTGGAACTCTGCTAAGTGAATAACATTGATCTTGACGAATAAGTTTTTCTTTTTCTTCATTTATTATCATTGAAGGAATTGAAAAATTTTATGATTATTATGTTTTAACCAAATAGTTTAAATTTTAATTTTTAATTTACTATTAATATATGATTTTGCTTTTACTATATGTAATGGTTATTCGCTCTAGGTAGTTTATGATTTATTGACGTTTTGAAAGTATCTGTAAAGATCTATTCGAAATAAAAATATTTTCTATTCTATTCTATTCTATTCTATTTCAGTATTTCGTTGGCGATGTTATCTCTTCCTGGGGTCTTATCTTTTTTTGGGTGTTTATAGCGCGTTCAATTTCTGAAAGGAGAATACTTGGTATTTTTTTGCGTATATTCAGAGTGTTAAGGAGTTACTTAGGCTACTTTAATACTAGCTGCGCCCACGACTTCATCCTGGTAGATACAAAAACTCGAGAACGGCTGGACCGATTTGGCTAATTTTGGTTTTAAATTATTTTTGGAAGTCCAGGGAAGGTTTAAAAGGTAAGAAAATATGAAGGAATTGAAGGGAAATAGTAAAAACCACAATTTTATTTTCTCATACAAATAGTCCGTATCTATCAAACCTTTGACACATTATTTCATTCTGAGGCAATACGAAGTTTTCCGAATCAGCTAGTCGTATTATAAGAATGTCCCATTAATGTTTCAACTGTGTAAACAAGGCATTATTTCTTCTGTTCGTTAGTAAGAAAATGTTTGTCTATTTGCTTTATATCGTAATTGCTGTTAGCTTCGTTCATGTTTGCCTTGTAGGCCAGGATAACATTTGGAGGTATTATTTTTATGTAACTTAAAGAATTCATTGGTACATAACAATAATCATGGCGGGGGGGCAGAGCAGCTTGTGGCGAGCTGTTGGTGAGTAGCGACACCACCCCCTACCATCATCTCGAGTTCCTCCGAGAGAACTGGGCTCCGCCTCGTCCGCCACACAGCGGTACGGCCGAACAGAGCATTAGGTCTCTCACCTCTGGCTTGCCTTCATTGGCCGGTCAGAGTGGGGCGCTAGAGGAATGGCATTTGCAGAAATTTGAAATTTGGATAATAGGCTGTTGTCTAAATTTCTGCAAGAGTCATACTCTCGGGGGTGGAAGTGTCTAAAGGCATAATAGCGGGGAAGCCCGCTCCAAGCTCGAGATTACTCGCTCGTGATGGTTAAACCGGAGCCACACCTCTCGACACCCCCAGCCTCTCTCAACAGTGTTGCTCCCCGTCGACCATCGGGTTGGCTGTTTGGGGGGCCCACTGTTAGGAGAGGCGAGTCACCACCTGCCTAAAGTAGGATTCAATAATGTGAGATTTTGAATACAGGCAGGTGCCGGATCTCACTCCATAGGCCCAGCCAGCTAGTCCCCCCAGTTCACCCACATAGCCCAAGGTTTGGCAAGTCATTTTTCATTACAATAGTCCCATGTATTCTGCGGGGTCTGTCTGTGCCTGATTTAACTATTGATGCAGTCAGAGAGAGGTCCCGCCGAATATTACCCAATACAAAGTAGATCAAAATTCTCGAAAGGGCCTCTACGTGTTGGACCTGCCATGTCCCCGCGCAAGCCTGACAAAGGTCCGGGGTTCAAATTGGACCCCATGCTGACGAGAGACATAATAATGGTAACCCATTATACGTCCCACTCGTATCTCTCGGGCACGAGTCTCTCCCCTTTTTTGGGGGGAGGGTTGGAGCTTACTCCACCACGCTGCTCCAATGCGGATTTATTTATTTATTTATTTTGGTGGAGGATGTTTTCAAACCGTCCATAAGGCCTCCGACAAGGTTTAACGACTGTTATCTATCAATAGCAACCGGGACCGACGGCTTAACGTGCCCTCCGAAGCACGGAAACGCGCATTTAAGTTGCCACTAGCGGTCACCCACCACATTAACCGACCACGCCCGTGGTGCTTAACCGAGTAGATCGCCTATGATCTACACCAGCCGCCGGGCCATGCGCGCTTCAAATGTACATGGTAATAGGTAATTAACTCGTATTTAAGTTTTTTTTTATGTAATGAAGTGGCAAACAAGCGTACTGTTTAGGTACATTGATGGTAAGTAAAACTGTAGCCTATAAACATTTACATGAAACCAGAGATTTCAATGTAGACGCGTTGCCACTCCTGAGGCCTAAGTGTTATGCCTCTGTGCCCATACCATCTCATTGAATCTCATCAAAACTGATTAAAACATTAATCGAACAGTATTTTTTGTTTCTACTGATCCTTTATCGACTAAATTTTATTTTTTCGCTATGGACTGGTGGCGGCCCATAGGCAACTACCTATGTTGCCTATGCTTAAATCTGTCACTGGCCGTCAAGACTACCTACATTACTCAATGAAAAAAAAATCGTTTATACACGAATCGACTCATACTTGATATATTATTTTTAAACTTGACGATATTCTCAAGACGAAGCTCAAGGTTTTGAACACAAAAAACTTTAATTAATCAGATTGAAGATTAGATAATACACGTTCGCACACTTTTTGTTTAAATTCCGCAACTATTCACGGACGTGTATAAAGACGTATCTATATAACCTGTACGGCCCCGTAAGTTCCGGTACAGACGCATGGAAAGGCATTAACATTGAAATATTCGTGCGTTATTGCCTTATGGGAATAGTTTCACCACCATTGTTCTTTTGTCTGACTGCACTAATTTATACTGGTGGTAGAGCTCCAGTGACGAAGCTCGCGGGCGTAGGCACCACCGCATTACCTAATATACTTGCCGCTAAATGGTAGTGTTCATCACTATCGTCTTCCGGTCAGGTGGTAATGTACGGCCCTGTAGTTTCCGGCACAGAGGCATAACACCTTAGGCCTTTGACATGTATATCAATTATTATTCACTTTAATTTATTTTGTTTGTTTTTGCCGTGTCATAAGAGGTGCCTGTCACCCTAAATGAATAAATTAGTTTCTGATTCTGATTCTTCCGGATATGAGGTCCCGAGTTCGATTAACACTACCTTCTCGTGTAATACATGAATAGGTATTGTTAACTAAGCTGAATTCAAGTTTTGTAAATACACTGAAAACATTCCGAGGAGGAGACCAGGAGACCTATAGCACAGTTTGAGCCCTACAATAGCTTTGAAATTACTTTAGAAAAATTTGTGAAGAACAATAGAACATTATTATTATTCTTCTTCGTGTATTTTTAATACATTGGATACATTTGTTAAGAATATACTCTCTCTCTCTCACTCCCTTATTATTATGACTTATAAACCAAACAACAACTTATTTATCAACCATACCACAATAATTATCCACCTCTGTAGTGGCAATAAAAACACATGTCAAAAATATGCTTAAAATGAAACGAAATATGACCCATAGCGTTGAGCTACCCATGAAGAGAAAGACTTACCTCTAAATAAGCCGCATCAGATACCAAACCACAGAGCAGCGCTCCGGTCAGAGCGCGCAGCACCGCTTTGCCCATATCTCCACACATGATAGATCTCAAGATTAAAACTCCAAGAACACTACACACGGCTGTTAGCAAACGAACACTGAACGCGGTTTGTGTCCCCACTAAGAAGACCAGTAGGTTTTGGAAGGATAAGGATTGCCAAACGTTGAAATTGAAAGTAAATCTGAACAAGATATAGTGTATTAATTTCACAATTGCTACCAATGAATCAAATCTAATATTAATTAAAATAATCACAAAAAGAAGTCTTATTTTTTTAATGCTCTGAATAAATTCAATTATAATATTAATTATTTCTAATTAGATACCTAATTCATTATTTATCTATATTTAAATGAATCAATTGCTGTTCGTTAGTATCGCTAAAACTCGAGAAGGGCTCGACCAATTTGGCTAATTTTTTAATGATTTTTGAAAGTCCAGGGAAGGTTTATTAAATGGTAAGAAAATATGAAGAAATTGAAGGGAAATAGTAAAAACAACTATTTCATTTTCCCATACCAATTGTCCGTATCTATCAAACCTTTGACACATTATTTCATTCTGAGGCAATACGATGTTTGCCGGGTCAGCTAGTGTATATAATCTATACTTATAATAAAGCTGTAGAAGTGTAAATTCTGTACATTAAAAATATTGAAAAAATAAATACCAGGGAATGTTACTAGATCGATACCGAACACAAATATGTGATTAGATTTTTTTTTGTCTGTCTGTCTGTCTGTCTGTTTGTTCAAGCATAACAGAAAAACTACCAGTCCGATTACAATGAAACTTGGTATGATTATGCTTTAACCTTTGGCGCACAACACTGGGTACTTTTTATCCCGGAAAAATGTCTGTTTGTCTGGGTGTTTGTGCACGCTAATATCAGAAACGGCTTATTCGATTTGCGGTTTTCACTAATATATTGTGGTAAGTTTCACTTAACATTAAGTGTTTGTTTTATGTGAATCGGTTCAGAAATAAAAAAGTTATGTCAATTTAAAGAATCATATCGAATATTTTTATGCTATTCTGTATCTTAGTTTTATCTTTTAGGGGGTTTCGTACCTAAAAGGTAAATACGGACCCTACGGATTACTAATCCTCCGCTGTCTGTCTGTCTGTCCGTCCGTCCGTTTGTCTGTCACCAGCCTGTATCTCATAATTAAATAGTGACAGCTAGAAAGCTAACATTTTCACAAATTATATATTTCTGATATATCGCTATAAAGACAAAATTCATGACTAAAAATAAGAAAATGAAAAATGTTAAGGGGTCCAAGAGGGCATATCATAAATGTGTTTTTTTTCGTATATTTTTTGCTCATTAATAATATCGGTAGCAACTAGACGCTTAAAATTTTCACAGAATTTTTAGGTCTCATGTTGTATATTACCTTCCATCTATACAAATAAATAAAATTGGAGTGTCTGTTTGTAAAATTAAAATAACCGCTTTTTACTAAATGGATATATGTATGTTTACACGGTACATATACCAAAACAAAATTTTTTGTTGCCGGATGATGAATTATGAGAATGATGAGGATTATTGTAGAGGTTTCTTTGAAGGCTATGGAACCCCAAAAACCGTCAAGTAGAAGGTTTTTTCTCCCAAAGCTTCGCAACAAGGACATATACTATATTATTGCGTGCTTTACTTTTATTGCAAGATTTAAGTTTATCAAGCGAATAAGAAAGTGATTGTTAAATTGTGCTAGTTTCAAAGTAGACCTGTTTGTTGTGAAACGGAGCATAATGTTCAGACCTTCGATAAACTAGCTTCAACTGTACACTTTGGGCTCAAGAAAGTAAACATAATCATTTTCTTTTTTTTTTTTGACACAAGAAAATAATACATTTTATTTAATTTGTTATTTTTGTGTATGAAACATGTTATTT
Organism: Macrosoma leucophasiata; assembly: GCA_036365455.1. Lineage (NCBI taxonomy): Eukaryota > Metazoa > Arthropoda > Insecta > Lepidoptera > Hedylidae > Macrosoma > Macrosoma leucophasiata. Next base: position 3,284,824 of record JAWQUS010000014.1, on the reverse strand, counting down.
AGTTTCAATGTTGTAGCTCGAGGGTGTAGGCATCACCGCATAACGTAATTTATCTGCCGCCTTTCAGTAGTTATTAGCAGTATTGCGGTCCGGTTAGATGGGCTTGTTCTTAATATATAATAGAGTTACATAACCGTACACGATAGGTCTGAGCACTTCCATTTTGCGGCAAATAGAATAGTAATGCTGTTGTGCCTAGCGTGCCTGCTTGAGTTCCGCCATTGGAATTCTACCACCAGTAAAATGATGTAATTATTGTTGTTAATCATGTAATTTTATGAGTTTTATAGTGAATAAGCAATCGGCAGCATGCTTGTCTGATATATTTGTAAACAAATATCATTCCAACTGCCTTTTTTATTAGATTTCTGTGGACTATACACTTAAACCTGTCCCGCGTTGTACTAGATAAGTTTAGATGTTATTTCGTAACTTAGCTTTCGACTTACTTTACTCAGAACAATTACAATTAGGCAATTGCCTCTTTCGCTACATTTCACTTACTTAATGTGTGTTTGCGGAACAGTGGGTTGCTGATAGCCGAAACAGTTTATTGAAATACTTATGTAAAGAAGAATATTCACATTCTGGTCGAATAAATTGTTACGAGATGCGAGCAAATAAGTGGAAATATATGTATTGATCTTATGAGGAACAGTTTATGAAACCACGAATTAAAGCTGTTTGAATTAAATGTAATGATAAATATGATATGTATGTTTGAAGAGAATGATGAATGTAGATGAGGCAAGGGAGGTGTGTGAGGACTGGGATATCTGGTGCTCCATACTCTCTGTCTACCCCGTTAGGGACCTGACGTGAAGATACATCTATACAAATAAATAAAATTGGAGTGTCTGTTTGTAATACAAAAATAAACGCTTTTTACTAAATGCATATTTATGTATACACGGTACATATACCAAAACATTTTTTTTTACAATTTTTGTCTGTCTGTCTGTCTGTTTGTTTGGCGGGACTAATCTTGGGAACGGCCGGACCGATTTTGACTTGCCTTTTACTGGCAGATAGCTGATGTATTAAGGAGTAACTTAGGCTATTTTTATACTAGCTGCACCCACGACTTCGTCTGGGTAAATACTGAACAATCATAAATTCTCACTCGGATGAAGTCGCGGGCACAGCTAGTATCAACTATAATTGAACATTTTCGTTATTTCAAAACAACAGAAAGTAGTTTGGGTAATACAGGAATTATCCCTTATCAGCATGTCTGATAAGGCGGTTACTGCGCTATCGACCGGGCTACTAACTACTGTACTGACCAACTCAAGACTATAATGTCTGTTATACAGTTACTCTGAATATAGAGTTACTAGATAGTGCACCTGTGAATAATAAATAAATAAAATACGCTTACACTCACAGGCCCACACTAAGTATAATTTAAACCTGTGTCGTGGGTGCCGTTATATATACAAACAACACATACACGAAACAAATATCTGTAGCCCATACAAATATTTGTCCCGGTGCGGGTCGAACCTGCGACCCTTCGAATCAAACGGGCATCTCACACCGCTGGACCAACCGGGTTGTCAATAGGTATTAAACTTACTGTTGGAGGCAAATTAAAGCCAAATTGTAATAAAATGTTCCAAAAGAACCATAAATGTACGATTTGACGTATGAAACTGAAACGTTGTCGGTCACTATAGCCCTAATAATAAATCTCAAGGTCACGCAAAGGCAACACAGAAAGCTGTTCTCGGCGTTTCCGTGCGAGATTGAGTCGGAAATTAAGGGATCCGTATGAGAATCAAAGCAGCCTTGGCCCACCGAGTAGCTAAACTCAATAGAGATTGATTGCTATTGAACAGAGAGCAGAACACATAGTTCGAAGAGCCGATGATCATTGGGACTAAAAGGTTCTCGAGTAGCAATTACGTCCTCTTAGCCGTTGATTCTTGAACTTCGCCAGTAGACAAAGCGTGTACATAGGTGTTTCCTGAAACCTTTAGGTAATTAACTACTACTACTACTGTATAATTGTATTTTTGCAGATAAGCCTTTTAGTTAGGCACCTTATTTATTTTATTTTTTTATTTAAAACATACAATATTTAGGTGAATACAATAACAGTACGACGCAACATAAACTCGTTCGAGTTTTACCGAGCGTCAGTGTCATCAATAACCATAACCTCTGTTCAAATGCACGTTCCAGTAGCATTACCTCCACGTTCAGTGTAGTGTAACAGCCAAAGGATGTAGGGGAAGTTTGGTCGACGGCTAATTCTCGCTATGTAATGGTTGCTAACGATATCAAACTAGCTCCAACGTGGGACGCTCGATATGGCGCATATCAGATCTTACACTTTAGAACATAGTCCTTGTTGTGTACCCATTATTATGTTAGGTTGAGCATCAGATGGGTATATGCTGTAGTCGGCTTGGCAAGTGGGTTAGCGATTAATGTAGCGATAGCGGAAAGTAGCTGCGGCCCGTTCCGGGTTATTAGACTATCGCTGTTTTGGTATAGCTTGACTGCCATTGTTCGATTGACCACCACGAGATGGACCGTGGATCTGGTGAAGATCGCAGGCAATTGCCGGTTTGGTGCTTCCCAGGGCCGTTCGTTGTAGGTATATTTAGAGGAGGTTTTTGTCCAACAGTGGACGCCTTTCGGCTGATGACGAGGATGGTGATGTGTACCTACCTACTCGTTCCTGCTATTAATTTCTCTATTTTCATTTTAGTTTGTAAAAATTAAAGAAAAAAAGATATTGTTACAATTCCTGCCCGAAGTCAAAATTTTTTTCTTTGTAGATATTCAAGTTTCAATCGTATAAAAACTAGTTAATGCGAAAAAAAAATATTTTTATTGTTTTTAATGAAACTCTCTGTTTCCCTCGGTAAAAATAATAATAAGAGGGTATCCGAGAATAAGGTATTATGTCACTGACTTTCTGGAGGCTCTCCAGAGTGCACTTTGCTCATTTCACTACTTCTGGAAGTAACATATTCTTTTGACATCTTCTGAAAATACAATACTAGCAAATTTAGAGGTAAATTCAAAGGTTCTTCATGTATATGCAACTTAAAAGTATCTGGGCACAGGTGAACTACAGAAACATTACGGTAGTTGAGTGACTTTATTCTCCTAACTATATCATAAAAGCAGAAGCATTGTTATCCGTAATAGCCGGACCAATAAAACGAGCGCTATCAGCTCTCGAACAATACACCTAATGTGCACATAACACTAACCGCACCGCCGCGCCATCTTAATTGTCTATCATAAGGTTCAACCGCAATGATAGCTGGAGTTTGCCATTTAATTGTTCTAAGGGGACATTAGTCTAGTCTACATTGGGAAAAGATGTACAAAAAGACAAAATCCCAATGCAAATTGAAGGTCAAAATTACTATCTTTAACTCTAATTACAGATGCTCCAAAGATAGTAGAGCTTTAATAATCGACCCATAGATATCGGCGATAATTGGCGTCGGTATGTAAAGACCCGACGGCCTATTTTCTTCTACTGGAAGATAATTCTCCCTATTGGAAGAGGCAGTCAGCAGTCAACCGAACAATGGCGGGTAAAATATTCCACTGGGGCGGGGTAGTAATTGCAGGACGCAAGATGGGCAGCAGCGTCCTAGGATAAAACTTCTGCCACTACGATCTCCAAACCAAATGCCAAGCGTGGCGATTATGGCATATCTCCCCTAATGACGCACAACACTGTTGTGGTCGTCTTTGGGCAAGGCTTTCTCCAGCAGTGGAAGTTTTTTTACTGGTGGTAGAGCTCCAGTGACTTAGCTCGCGGGCGTAGGCACCAACGCATTACCTAATATACTTGTCGCCAAATGGTAGTGTTCAGCGCTATCGTGTTCCGGTCAAGTGGTAATGTACAGCTCGGTAATTTCCGGCACAGAGGTATAACATCTTAGGCGTCAGGAATGGTAACGCATCTGCATTTTGACCTTGGTCTTTGTGTGGGTGTCTATAGGCTGCAGTCATCACTTAACATCAATGTTAATTGCGTACCTGTTTGCCACTTCCATCACATAAAAAAAAAGTTTTTCGACTGGAGTGATAATGATGATAAGAGAATATTACTTAGATTTCGCTTCATTGACATTTTCTGAACACGTTATTAAATCTCGAGGAATTCAACTATTATGCATAAAACGGCCTTTATATTGTCAACCTAAACTGCATCGCTAATTGCTTTGTCTCTTTTCTTCATACGCACTGTGACATAAGACTAATGAAACAAAATTTTGGCAGCGCGTAAATTGGATCGCGTTGAGACGTCATGATATGGTCCTTGAAATGGAATACCTGTAAATATTAAATTCAAATACCTGCAGATGTTACAGATAGACAGACAGACAAAAATTGTTAAAAATGTTTTTTTTTTTGTATATGTACCTACCGTGTATACATACATACATACATATGCATTTAGTAAAAAGCGATTATTTTTATATAACAAACAGACACTCCAATTTTATTTATTTGTATAGACTATAGATATAATAACACCATATATTTATTTGATAAGATTAAGATTGAATAGCTCTAAAATAAACTGAAACCGATTAACAAGATTGGCCATGCGGTTCCAGTCGATATCGCAATACATACCGGTACAGAGCGACCTGGTTAATGGTCAATGACTACCGTTGAATGCTGTCTCTCCAAACTCTCATGTGAGCCTTGACAACATGAATCTAATTTGATATACGAGTATGTTTTAAGCCTGTTATACTTTTATACCCTTCACACGAGTTGCAGTCTTGAAAATGTTTGTATAGTTTTTTTTTTTATTTAATGTAAGCGGTAAACAAGCATGCAGTTCACATTGATGTTAAGTGATGACTGTAGCCTATAGACACCTACACAAAGACCAAGGTCAAAATGCAGATGCGTTACCATTCCTGAGGCTTAGGGTGTTATGCCTCTGTGCCGGAAATTACAGGGCCGTACATTACCACCTGACCGGAACACGATAGTGCTGAAATGATAGTCCATTTAGCGGCAAGTATATTAGGTAATGCGGTGGTGCCTACGCCCGCGAGCTCCGTCACTGGAGCTCTACCACCAGTTTGTCATATTTCGCAAATTTGTTAAGGTTTTGTACCTTAAAAACATATATCATTTTTTTACGTATCTTCTTAACATAACTATGCCTGTTATCCTCGAAGGGAAGGCAGAGGTAAGTGCATGCATTCAAGCATACATGCAAAACAGGTAGCGAGCCTGTTGACATCATCGGGTAGTTCACCAAACTTCGTGGTATTGGGAAACTTCCAGAAAATTGAAAAATCCCAATAGAACCAGAGATAAAGGATTTTACACCATTACCTCTGATAGTCCCCGAACTGGGAATCGATCCTGGGTAGTAATACCCCACAAGCACCACCATCACCACCACCATCATCACAATTACAAATACCATTGGGTCCCCAAAAAGTAGGCGGAGGCAATTCTGGTCACGTGTCCGTCTTACGCATTTTTGATCAGGATCACGTCTCTTGACGCGAGTTTCGAATTCTTTTTTTTACTGATCACAAAAAGAGCAAAACTAAAGAGCTTTTCACTTCAAAAAAATGTAGGCGAACGAAGTCGCCGGAATAAGTTTGTTCTGATATAAAACACTATATCACTCAAGACTTTTATATTACTTCTAGCAGACCCGGAAAACTTCGTATTGCCTCAGAATGAAAATATGACATGTGTCAAAGGTTTGATAGATACGGACTATTTGTATGGGAAAATGAAATGGTGGTTTTTACTATTTCCCTTCAATTTCTTCATATTTTCTTACCTTTTAAACATTCCCTGGACTTCCAAAAATCATTCAAAATCAATATTAGCCAAATCGGTGCAGCCATTCACGCGTGATGCCGAGACCAAGGAAAACGGGTTGCATTTTTATATATATAGATGTCAGTGCAACAACGATAATTAATAGCCAAGTCTTTCACCGAAGTAAATACAAAATTTTAATTTAGCAAACCCTACCGTTGCAATTTTGGTTTCCATTGTGAAATATACAATTATTGCTCTATGGATTATTTTAATATAAGCCTTGTATTATGGGAATACGGTTGCATTTTCAACTGGTTCACTAAACACATTTTACAAGGCAACTGCTTTACAAATGACAGCCTCTATTAAAATTCTACTACCGTTTCCATCGAGAAATAATTTGATAAAACAATATGTGTGTGTTTTTACTGGTAGATTGTGGTAGAGTTACAGTGCAGAAGCTCGAGGGCGTACCACGCATTACCTCATTTATGTGCCTCTAAATGGTGGTGTCAGAGAATATGTAATAATACTACGTATAGAATGGACACTTCGACGTCCCGCCCGACTTGCACTTGGTTACACGTGGTACAAAATACCAACCGTCGCCCATAAGAGGTTAGGCCCTCTTATGGGCGACGGTTGGTATTTTGTACGTGCTACGCACACAAGTGCACGTGTAAATACTCGTACACGTCATTGATTGAAGTCTGTGTTTTGTATGGAATTTTGGCGGAGTGTCCGCGGTGTGGTGGTGTTTAGCACTATTGTGTGCCGGTTAAATGGTAATGTATGGCCCCGTAATAACTAGCACATAGATATGACTCAGGTCTCAAAGGTGGCAACGAATCTGCATTTTGACCTCTGGTTTTTGTGTAAGTGTGAGCAAGCTTGTTTGCCACCTTCCGTACATAAAATAATATGTTGTACAATCTTGTTAAATGAATTCAAATTAATTTTGCTCTTTGGCAAATGTTGTGATTACCTTTAAGTTATTTGTACACATAATAATTATAATGGCAACCCATTATACGTCCCACTGCTGGGCACGAGTCTCTGGGGGAGGCCTGGAGCTTACTCCACCACGCTGCTCCAATGCGGGTTGGTGGAGATAAGGGTTAGTGGCCAATGGTCAACCCGCTGTCGGATGTTTTCAAACCGCCCATAAGGCCTCCGACAAGGCTACACATTCACTGCCAACCATTTTCATCCGCCCTGGGTGGCGTGATTGTTTCTTCCAGCGGAAATGTTAAATTTTAGATGTTATAACTCATTGATAATAATATTTACTAATTAAAAATATAATAAAATATATTTACAACAAAAATAAATAAATACACGGATCCGTGTATTTGCTTATTCAGGGGGGGCAGTTTTTTTTCCAGCGGAAATATAAAGTTTTAGATATAATAAATCATTGAAAGTAACATTTATCAATTTAAAATACAATATAATAGATTTACAACAAAAATAAAAAATACAGGGCCCCCTGTACCAGCGCCGGTGGCCGTGGTACACGGACCCGTGTATTTGTTTATTTAAAAAAAAAAGTGTAAATCGGAACTATTGTTGCTATTTTAATAGACTCTTATTGTTTTTATTGATAAAACATACATCTTTGTAAGAAAAATATTAATAAACATGTCCATAAACAAAAAAAAAGGTCAGTTTTCAAGTGGTCGTAGCTATAAAATCAATAAAAAATTAACCAAAGGCCTGATTCTAAAACCACTGCAAATTTAACGTATTCATGGATTACCCGAGTGGCCAGCTAAAAACTGTGTCTGTATTCCGAGAGCCGACTGTGCAATAGATCTTTGAAATTTGTTCGGGCAAAAACACGGATCCGTCTGCGACGGCCACCAACTCATTACACGGATCCGCGTGCTTGGCGCTGAATGTGCGACTGCTATCTGTCGATAGCAGCCGGGACCGACGGCTTAACGTGCCCTCCGAAGCACGGAGCGGGGACGGACAGAGAATCTACAACAACGTGACGTTCGCAGTTCATTGAAATATTATATACTAATATTTCGTTAAACTGTTCCTAATTTTAAAAAGTGTCATTTTCAAGGGGCGAGTCATAGTTTTGTGACGTATTTAATATTTTAGAGCGGGGTTCACAGATAGTGTAACACAACGTGGCAATAGGTTGGAAGAAGGCCCCTAAACGAGAATGTTTTGTGCATGAATAGTAGGTAATACTTTTCTAAAATAAAACAATTAACCTGGGTTGGTAAAAGTTATTGTAACATTTTCACACCCCTCTCTAACTTTAACAGATTACTTTAACTAAGAGAAGGATGTAAAATTCTTGTTGCAACCCAGGCTTAACGTCAGATGCAAAGTTACGAAGCTATTTGGAATACAACATCGTTTTTCCAAGTTTTTTCTGTGTCAAAGTAACATAACAGTTAACGTCGTCAATGAAAACATTACAAAGATACGCGATCTCAAAGCAATATCGCGTGTCGTCTGCTGAACAAAGATCTTATAAATTTTCAAAATGTCAAACTCAGCGGGATCCAAGAGATCTTAGACATATTAACTAAGAATTTTGCTGAGCTGAAACACACTCTATTGCCAAGAATTAAAGTTTAAATAAAATGAGCAGTTGGTATGAGCTTGCAGGAATATGGCGAAGCGTCACGCTCTCGCCTCGTATAATGCTTAAATGCCAAAGATTAAGGAATGACTTTCAAAACATTTCCACATACGAAATTGTACCTAACAGTTTTTTTAAGTTTATTAATAATTGATGTTATGTATTGTCGATAAATCTGCGATATTATAGGTAAATAGGTGGACTATTTTCGTTAGAATTATCTTGAATGAAAATTAATATTTCCATCCTAAAACTTCATGTTACAAATTAATATAAACTTATGTTTTTTTAGATTCCTTTTATAAGCCTCCTGTGAAAGAAATCAAGCTATTTCATTTGTTGTTATGTAACAAATCTTATCAAAAAAAAAAAAAAAATTGAAGAACGAACTTAGTTACTTGTTAAAATTTATTATTGTGAAGTTAGTGAAAGAACACAAATAATTGAACATAATAACAGAGGTACGGCCGGACACAGAGGTACGGCCGGACTCAGAGGTACGGCCGGACAGAGCATCAGGTCTCTCACCTCTGGCTTGCCTTCATTGGCCGGTCAGAGTGGGGCGCTAGAGGTATGGCATTTGCAGAAATTTGGATAATAGGCTGTTGTCTAAATTTCTGCAAGAGCCATACACTCGGGGGTGGAAGTGTCTAAAGGCATAATAACGGGGAAGCCCGCTCCGAGCTCGAGATTACTCGCTCATGATGGTGAAACCGGGGCCACACCTCTCGACACCCCCAGCCTCTCTCAACAGTGTTACCCCCCGTCGACCATCGGGTTGGCTGTTTGGGGGGCCCACCAAGGAGAGGCGAGTCACCACCTGCCTAAAGTAGGATTTGATAATGTGAGATGTTGAATATAGGCAGGTGCCGGATCTCACTCCATAGGCCCAGCCAGCTAGTCCCCCCAGTTCACCCACATAGCCCAAAGTTTGGCGAATCACTTATCATTACAATAGTCCCATTATATTCTACGGGGTCTGTCTGTGTCTGTATTAACTATTGATGCAGCCAGAGAGAGGTCCCGCCGAATATAACCCATTACAAAGTAGATCAAAATTCTCGAAAGGGCCTCTACGTGTTGGACCTCCCATGTCCCCGCGCAAGCCTGACAAAGGTCCGGGGTTCAAATTGGATCCCGTGCTGACGAGAGACATAATAATAAGGGGGCAGAGCAGCTTGTGGCGAGCTGTTGGTGAGTAGCGACACCACCCCCTACCATCATCTCGAGTTCCTCCGAGAGAACTGGGCTCTGCCTCGTCCGCCACACAGAGGTACGATCGGACAGAGCATCAGGTCTCTCACCTCTGGCTTGCCTTCATTGGCCGGTCAAAGTGGGGCGCTAGAGGTATGGTATTTGCAGAAATTTGGATAATAGACTGTTGTCTAAATTTCTGCAAGAGCCATACACTCGGGGGTGGAAGTGTCTAAAGGCATAATAGCGGGGAAGGCCGCTCCGAGCTCGAGATTACTCGCTCGTGATGGTGAAACCGGGGCCACACCTCTCGACACCCCCAGCCTCTCTCAACAATGTTCCCACGTCGACCATCGGGTTGGATGTTTGGGGGGCCCACCAAGGAGAGGCGAGTCACCACCTGCCTAAAGTAAGATTCGATAATGTGAGATGTTGAATATAGGCAGGTGCCGGATCTCACTCCATAGGCTCAGCCAGCTAGTCCCCCCAGTTCACCCACATAGCCCAAAGTTTGGCGAATCACTTATCATTACAATAGTCCCATTATATTCTGCGGGGTCTGTCTGTGCCTGTATCAACTATTGATGCAGTCAGAGAGAGGTCCCGCCGAATATAACCCATTACAAAGTAGATCAAAATTCTCTAAAGGGCGGGTTGCGCGGGGACATGGGGGGTCCAACACGTAGAGCGTGTTGGACCCCCCATGTCCCCGCGCAAGCCTGACAAAGGTCCGGGGTACAAATTGGACCCCGTGCTGACGAGAGACATAATAATAATATAGCCTTTTATTCCTAAACATAGGGTCACAAGAGGACCCTAAGTTCAGTGTGCCTTTTGGCATAGGCCTCCTCCAATTCCTTGTCCCTTGCTACTCTCAACCAGAATGGTCTCGCTGTCTGTTTCAAGTCATCTTCCCATCTTCTGACTTGGCGACCCCTACTTCTTTTGTCTCTTGGTTGCCAGAGCGTGACTTGTTTGCTCCATTTGTTAATGGGGTGGCGTAGCAAATGTCCAGCCCATCTCCATTTTTGGTTGTCTATGCTGGTAAGAATGTCTGTGAGTTTTATTCTTGTTCTTATGTCTGCGCAGACATAAGACATAAGAACAATTGAACATAAAGATTTTTAAATCTACGATAACATAAAAACATACATCATACATGAACAATAACTAAAAACGTGTTAAACAATAAAATATATATCTTTTTGTCGACGAAAATGTTATATTATCCATAGTTTAAAAAAATGGTAAGCCATAGTCATATTTTGGTCCAAATAATAACAGCATCTATACAAAAACATCACTTTCTAACATTTGTCGCATGTGAACCAACAGTCGGTTCTATCAAATATTCTTTGATAACCACAGTGGAAAAGAAGTGCAATGACTTCGTTGCACAAATATTCACCATTGAACCGCAGTCGCTGGATACATTTTAACGTGATACGGTTATTGTTCGTGTCTTTTTGAGGAAGGAAGAATATAGGTAGTGTTTGTTATACTTTGTATTGCTCTTCTTCTTGTTTACTTGATATTTGGAGTGTATGAAAAGTCGGTTGAAATTATTTGTAGTTTTTTATTCTGTAAATATGGTAACTAGTGATCTATATCTCAATGACTATGTAATAGAAGACAATTTATTCTGAATTGGAGGAAAACTAGCTTTCCAGAACAACCTCTTTTTTTAAACAAAACTCTTTATAAGCTATGCTATTCTTCCAGACATGACTCTATTTCACCAGTGCAGTTACTGTTTAAAAAGAAAAACAGACTAGAAAGACGGGAAATACAGAGAGCCTTTTGACATTAATCGAGATACATAACTAAACTCCAGCAGTCGCTTGCGCTTTATCTGCATTCGAAAAAGCAATATGTCATAAGCAATATGTCATAAGTCATATTATATATGTAATATTTCAGACTTAGATATAATATTAGAAGGAGGAAGAAGTTAACTGCTACCACTACACCCCTTGCAAACAAGCATGCACAATGCACATGCAACAACAAGCATGCAATTCACAATAATGGTTATTACTAAATGCTACAGACATCTACAAAAAAATGGAACGAGACTTGCTACTCTACTGGTGGTAGAGCTCCAGTGACAGAGCTCGCGGGCGTAGGCACCACCGCATTACCTAATTTACTTGCCGCTAAATGGTGTTCCGGTCAGGTGGTAATGTTACGGTGTGTGGCTACGTTTACAAGATTGATGCTCCTAAAGCGGAATTACTTCTTCATTTCATGAAACCATCTCAATTCAAATTGTACATTTGCAGTACATATATTTAATATCATCAAATGAGTGTTTAGCGCAAACCAAATAACAGTGACACCGTTCTGCACTTTGTGAGTCGTAATGCTATTACACAAAAATGTACTATTATCTCTTAGATTAAGTTTGTTTTGACTACATACTATAAGAACAAAGAGCTGAAGATATTTTGCTTATATCTAACAAACCGTAAAATATAGACATTTGTATGTAATTTTGTTTTGTATGTTATTAAGAAAGATAAAGACCCTCTGAAATTACTATACGGTTCAAAAGAGCAGTGTGCCTAATGAATAACACTATGAGATGAACGTTCGCCTAATATACTTCATCAAAATTGTCGACAAACGACAAATACGTAAGGTGCGAAAGAGATAGGTCAATGTGCATTATTTCTTGTTGGATACTGTAAGTGCGTTCGCGTCCCAAGAAACTTAAATCAAATGATGGCCTATCAAACATTTTAGCGACTGATACTGATTTGAACCCGAGACTTCACGCTCAGCAAATAGTTGTCTCCTGTCACTAAATCACAAACTATAATAAGTTAAAAGATCGCTCATAAAGCCAAATTACCCTTCGACTTTATGGAACTGTCTCAACTCAAATACTATACGAGTATTTGCAGTATACATTATTACATCAAATGTGTGTAACGCGGAGTAAATAACAGTGACACCGTTCGGCACTTTGGGAGTCGTAATGCTGTTTCAGATAGTATTATAAGGTAAATTCGAGGGTGAAACTATAATATTTGTCTTTGTTTCTTGCTGTAAGACTACGTTTGGCACGACGCAGTTCGGCAGACGAGAAACGTTACGAAATATACGCTCAGAAGTAAATCTGTATTTGTTTTTTTATTAATATTGCACCAGTAGTCTAGTAAGCGGTAGCAGAGCACAACCGCTGCGATAGCACGCGGTGTGCTATCGCAGCGGTTGTGGACACTCCGGCAAAATTCCATACAAACGCTTAATTTGGTCTCTATTACACAGCCATCAATCAGCGACGTGTATTTACACGTGCACCTGTGTGCGTAGCACGTGCAAAAAACCAACCGTCACCCATAAGAGGGGAGGAGGTTGGGTGATCCGAGGAAACCAGGCGGGACGTCGAAGTGTCCATTTTATACGTAGTATTATTACATATTCTCGGGCGATATTTCTGTGGATGCATCTTCTATGCAGGGCACCCCCCTATCCGTCATTCTCAAATCCCAAAACCTGAATAATACTTAATTATTGGAAGTATTCCAGGGCCTTTCTTGGAGCTAAGTAGCGTACCGGGAGATATTAGTGGGCTCACTACGTACATCACGTATCACATGGCACAAAATCTAACTGGACTGGTGTTTGCATATTTATGTGCATTTTCCATCGCCTACCCTTGTTGGTATTAGAACTCTGACGACCCGACCGAAGAGTCGCGGGTTCGATCCCCGCACCGGGACAAATATTTGTATGGCCTACAGATATTTGTTTCGGGTTTGGGTGTTTGTGTATGTGTTGTATGAGTACAACGGCATCCACGACACAGGTTACCTGATACCTACTGTGAAGCTGTGAGTGTACCTAAGCGTATTTTATTTATATTAAGTTGAAGTTACTGTGCATTCAAGTTAGTACATAAAATTAAATGTAGAAATAAACTTTTGGGAGAAACAGCTGTGAATTGAAATCAAAACATAAACAAAATTATAAGACACAAAGTAATAGAAATCAAAAATACTCAAGTCTTCGAAATAAATAATTTCGTGGTAACAATTCCAAGCTCCACAGTGAACTAGGTCTATAGCGTGGGCGATTCTAAATTGAACCGTCACATTGTAACATTAACGTTATAATAAACAAAACATTTAAGCTACAACTTGGTCGTAGGCTGTGGAAGTTTATTTAATTAAATCTCCGACGATTTGAAAACATCTGGTCCGTTGAACAGCCCAACTTGGAATAGGATACACTTGGACAACTCACACTGCGGCTCAAGTTTATCTGGGCATTTGAAACTAGAATTTAATTGTTCCAAGCGATAAGTTACATTTTAAATGGTTCACTGTTCAGTAGTGAGGCCATTGCGCAAGATCTGAATTGTATCGCTCACCGATCGCGTTCGTAGTGAAGACGTACAAAGAGGCTTTGTGTGAATGAGAGTATCGTTGTAAAAATGAAAATAAGCATGCTTCGATGGTTTGGACAAGTAGAAAGAATGTCGAATGAGCGAATGACTAAACATGCGAATGTAGATGGCTGCAGAAGCCCAAGCAGACCAAAACTGATCTACCTTAACCAAATAGGAGGAGTGCTGTCTGAGGGTGGGGTCAAGAAAGGCTTATTTCCATTAGTTCGATCGTCAAACTAGTTTGAATTTTTTTCCCATCTGTTAAACCGTTTTATTTTTCATTTGTCTCATGTTGATTGGACGTGATGGGGACCGTGGCCGCCCCTGACTTAGCCAGATTAGATCAAGGGTGCGGTGTTAGGTTTTTTTTTGCTGACAGTAGAACAAATGAGAAGAAAATTCTCTCTAGTTCGGCGGTCAAACCGATGAGAAAAAATTCTCGCTAGTTCGACGGTCAAACGGATAAGAAAAAAATTCTCACTAGTTCGACGATCGAACTAATGAATCGAACTAATGGGAATAAAGGCTTTAAAATCGGCGTGCACATGTGAAGAGAAAGATGAATGTAGAAGAAGCAAGGGAAATGTGTCAGGACCGGAATATCTGCGCTCCTCACTCTCTGCCTACCCCATAAAGGACTAGGCGTGAAGATACATGCATAGATACACACTATGTTGAGAAAACTATTGCTATTATAGTTGCGAAAACTTAACTTTTTTAATGCCATAAAAATGGAAACAAGCATTCAGTGTTACATTGATGCCTACAAAAATCATATATTTCAACGGATATATGTAGCCACTCATGAGACCTAGGTTATTACTTCTGAACCAGAAGTCACATTGCCGTAAAATATAACTTTCCAAATGAAATATCCACAGTGCGTGCGAACCACTCCAAAATTCAGTCCCACAGGATTTGTTAACCGTGGACGTTTGAAACCTCAATATTAAGTTTGAATTTGTAAAACCCTATTTTAATTGGGCTTTAGCCGTTTGTGCATCTAGTTCTGTGGTTAAAGTTGTGAGTCCTTGTTCTTGGGTAACGAAGCAGCGGCAAAGGAATATTTATGTTTGAGCAAGACCTCTTTGCGAGCAAAAAAAAAGAATGCTTTTGAATGTGAATTTGAATGAATTACTGAGGAAGCGTTTATTAAGCTTATCCAATTTGGAGCAGTCGTTTGGAGGTTATACGCATATCTACAAAGATTTCGGTGATTCAATTTTATTTATGTGATACCCTTTGTCGAGGGCGTTTTCCTGATCTACCCATCACCCCATTACCTGATCTATCTGCCGCCAAATGGTAGTGTTGAGCACTATCGTCTTCCAGTTGGATGGTAATGTATGGTCCCGTGATAACTATCATAGAAACATAACAACTCAGGTTTTAAAGACCATAGTCTACAGTCATCATTTAACATGAATGTAAACTGCATGATTGTTTGCCACCGTCATAAAAAAAAAACTGGAAAAAGTTCGGTGAGGTAATAGGGCACCTGTTGACAATGAATGAATAGTTAACTAAACATACCTACTCTTTATATTTGAATGCATTTGAAGTGCTACTGTACAAACGTTGTTCTTTGAATGCTCTGCAGTACTCACATAAAAAGCAACCAACTACACTTCAAAAACAGGCAGCAATCAAAGTGGCCGGTCATTTGATCCGGTCGCTCAAAGGCTTTGGCCTGCGAGGTATTAATTGTGAGATAAAGAAGCGGGCACCTGCAATCAAAGCCGACGCGTGCACAATGCGCTGCAATTAGCACCGCAATAAAGACTCTCGTGAATTGCCGCTGGTGTAAAATATAAACGAAAGAGGAAAACCGATGTTAATATAGGTATATTTTTTAAAGCTGAGCTGATTTTTGGTTGCTTTGGACCAATGGAATATTCAAATTCATGTAGTACCTAAACCATAGTACCTTACTACAATTCTTAGAAACATAGCAGTGTCCATGAATTAAATAAATTTTCGCATTCTTACATGTTTTTTGTTTCTATGAGCACTTGATTTCTGAAATAACCATCAATCAAATTTGATTAATGAAAACGACATTCAGGAATAGAACCCATTTTTCTATAATTTCTAGGAGCAGAGCAGTAGCCGTGAATTAAGTGAACGGGTTTGCGCTTGACAATTGTATGGCTACCATACGCTAGGCATTTCATAACAAAAATACAGAATGTGTTAAATATGTCATGCTACAAAAAGAACCAGAAATCAAAATGGCCGGTCATCGGGCTTTGGCCTGTAAATTAACCATTGAGATAAAGAAGCCTGCACCTGCAATCAAAGCCGACGCGTGCCCGATGCGCTGCAATTAGCACCGCAATAAAGGTTCTCCTGAATTACCGCTGGTGTAAAATATAAACGAAAGAGGAAAACTCATGTTAATATTCAATTTTTTAAGGCTAAGGAGATTGAGATGAGATTGGTTGCTCTGGATGTTCAGTTTCTGAAATACCCGTTTGGGTTTGACCAATAGATATCAAATTCATGAAGACATAGACCACAACATCATACTATAATTCTTAGGAACATAGCAGTAACCATGAATTACGTGAGTAGGCCTGCGCTGGGCAATGTGTCATAGCTACCTTACGAAATGTCATTTGATAACGCAGGTGTATAGAAAAAAAGAGCTGAGATAACCAGTTCAGTTGCTTTACTAAGCTACCGAAGCACCATATCCGAGCGATGTCTATTTCAATTTTTGATTCAACCGATATTTGGAATTGGTGAACGACAATCAGTACTATACTGACACGGTTAGCAAGAAATCATTATCGTCCAACCAAATATCCGTGTGAAATAAGGGTCTCAGTCAATGATAGTGAGCAATACTATCATATTACGATTAGGTGGTTTTATGATTAATGATTCCTTACGAAAAAGCAAAATAACTTAACCCTATATAACTTAACCTGTCTTGAAATGTCTTTGTTCGCAAGCATTACTAAGACATTTTAGTAACCCTGAATTAAACACACACTAGCTTACCATTTTCGAATATAAGACCCTTTCCCAATACCACTAAAACCAATATAAATATGAAGTCTTCAATTCGCTTTCGTTTTGCACCAACTTCACAGCCCAAGGGTGTAATATGGTAGCAAAGGCGCCCCTGGTCACGGAAGCGATCCTTCATTAAGGGACAAAGGTCAATGGGATGGGGTCCGGAATTAGGGCTTTTTTTTTATTTCGAATCAGAAATGAATTGTGAAGGGCTAATACGCAAGGATGCGTGTGATTATCCACGATTTTAATAAAGGAATTGACATCTTAATTAAAATAATACCTCAGCGTAGTAGCCGGGTTAAAGCTGTTTGGATTTTTCTGTTTTTAGTGTTCCGTACCTAAAAAAAAAAAAAGAAACCTTGTAAGTCAGTCATGTATCTGTCTGTTTGTACATATATCCAACACAACCGATTTTCTGAAAGTAAAACCGTGACCTTGTGAACTAAAATTAGTCACATATTTATTTAGAGAAGAATTTGAAATTACAGAAAACATAAAAATGATGTAAATATTTTGTTCAATCTATACTAATGTAATAAAGAGGAAACATTTGTGTTTTTGTATATACAAAAACATACATTACATACTTAGGTATGTTTGTAACGTTTCAAAAATTTTTTCACCATTAAACAGCTGCATCTTATAATCACTGCACCCGTGTGAAACCGGGGCGAGTCGCTAGTTACATAATAATAATGATGGCAACCCTTGAAACGTCCCACTACTGGGGAGAAGCCTGAAACTTACTCCACCACGCTGCTCCAATGGGGGTTGGGGGAGATACGGGTTAGTGACCAACCCGCTGTCGGATGTTTTCAAACTGCCCATAAGGCCTCTGACAAGGTTTGACTGCTATCTATCGATATCAACCGGGACCGACGTTCCGAAGCACGGAAAAGCGCATTTTAATTTGCCACTATCACACACCCGACCGCGCCCGTATCGCTTAACCAAGTAGATCGCTTACGATCTACACCAGCCGCGGGGCCATGCGCGCTTGTTTAATAAAACCATGTTTTTTTGTTCTAACGGCTACTTATTAATACAGGGCTAGCTGTTTCCTTAGCACGATGTGGAATATTTCTTGATGAGCACTATATACATATTTGCCATTTAAGTAACAAAATAGAACTACTTCCTCCCCGTTAGGGACCTGGCGTGAAGATACATACATACATACTTCCTCAGAAAACCTGTCAGTCGCAAGCGTCATTCACTTGGATATGTAAACGGAAAATTACGCTAGCAAAGTTTTATATTAACTGCCTTTAGCTTCGCCAATCTCCTTTAAGTCTGTTGCAGGTGGGAGCGCGCACGCACTGTGGTTAAGTTTTTTTTATGTAATGGAAGTGGCAAACAGGCATACAGTTCACATTGATGTTAAGTGATGACTGCAGCTTAAAAACACCCACACAAAGACCAAGGTCAAAATGCATAAATGTTACCACTCCTGAAGCTTAAGGTGTTAGGCCTCTATGCCGGAAATTACAGGGCCGTACATTACCACCTGACCGGAACACGTTAGTGCTGAACACTACCAATTAGCGGCAAGTATATTAGATAATGTAATGCGGTGGTGCCTACGCCCGCAAGCTCCGTCACTGAAGCTCTACCACCAATTAAAAAACCACATATTGTACTTTAAACCACATCACAAAAAACCACATTACATTTACGTGGTTTTTTTTCTACATTAGAGGCAATTGACAGACATAGTCACGTATGGAAAAAGCGTTACATCCCCTCCAGGCGACATTTCTTTCTCTATCTATTATAATAGGTTGGGGAAAAAGTATTTTCGCATTATAGTATGTATGAACTTGTAATAAAATCTCCTTGGCTGTAGTATTTGTATCTGGCTGGTTTTTGGTATCATTGAAAGTTAAAATTTTAAAGAACATAATTCCAAATTCAAATTAGGCAAATGTGTGATTTTCATTTGTTTTTGTACTGTCAAGATGAGTGAATCAAATGAAGAAATTCGATACATTTTAAAATTTTACTACAAAAAAGGTAAAAATTCAACGCAAGCCGCGAAAAAAATTTGCGATGTTTATGGACCTAGTGCAGTGTCTGTGAGAGTAGCACAAATTTGGTTTAAGCGTTTTCAATCCGGAAATTTTGATGTCAAAGATGCACCTCGCTCTGGTCGCCCTATTACGGATAAAATGGATGCCATTTTTGAAAAAGTGGAGCAAGATCGACATATCAGTAGTTACGACGTAGCTGAAGAACTGAGAATTGATCACAAAACAATTTTGGCGCATTTGACAAAAGCTGGGTACAAAAAAAGCTCGTAAAAACCGTGTACTCATTTGTGATTCTTTATTACGAAGTAATGAAACCGAGTCATATTTGAAGAAGCTGATAACTGGTGATGAAAAATGGATCATGTACGACAAGAACGTGCGAAAAAGGTCGTGGTCAAAGGCCGGTTAGGCTTCACAGACTGTGGCGAAATCCGGGTTAACTCGCAATAAGGTGATGTTGTGTGTGAATAATGCCCTTCCAATCCCACCAGATTGGAAGGGCATTATTCATTATGAGCTATTACCACCAAGCAGGACTATCGATTCTGAACTCTACTGCGAACAACTGATGAGATTAAAGCAAGAAGTTGAGAGAAAGCGGCCGGAATTGATCAACAGAAGGGGTGTGGTGTTTCATCATGATAACGCTAGACCTCACACATTTATAGCCACTCAGCAAAAATTAAGAGAGTTTGGCTGGGAGGTGTTAATGCATCCGCCGTATAATCCTGACCTTGCACCTTCAGATTTCCACCTGTTTCGGTCTCTTCAGAATTCTTTATGCAATGTTAGGTTAACATCACGAGAGGACTGCCAAATCCACTTGTGATGAGAAGTCCCAAAATTTTTATAGCAATGGGATCATGTCCCTACCTACAAGATGGCAAAAGGTTTTCGAACAAAATGGTACATACATACTTTAGTTAAATTTAAATTTACTATATTAAAAAATGTTTTGAATTATCTTAAAAAATGCGAAGAAACTTTTACCCCAACCTTAATTACATATAATGTTTGTATTTGTCCCAGTGCGGGAATCGAACCCGCGTCCCTCCGAATCAAATGGTCGTCTCACACTGCTGGACTAACTGAGTCGTCAAATAAAGGTGGCCAACAAGCAGGGACCTTTTTGTAACAACCTTGATTTTGTGTCCTTAATTTTAGTTTTTTATGTTGTTGTTACAAATAAAGTTTTTCTATTCTATTCTGCAGTTCACATGGATGTTAAATGATGGCTGCAGCCTACAGAAATCTACACCGAAGCAGCAAACATGTAGGCTACTAAAAACCGTAGCTCAAGTGGCAGTGGGCAGGGTACATCGAAGAACTGACAGCCGTTTGGGCAGAAACGTAACCAGGCTACCCACGAGGTTGACCGACGACCCACTGCATGTTGCGAGCAATGGCTTTGCAGTTCAGTCAGCAGTGGGCAATTAGCTGAAATATTGATGATTATGTTCAAAACACGGTACTGAACACCACCTTTTGCAGTCTGACCCTCTTTTTATTACATTCTGTTTAACTATTAACTTTGCAAACAGCAGTGCGCACAGACCCGCGTTACGGGTGCAGATGACATGCTCTGAATTCAATTTGTTAGTGCCTTTACATACTGCCGTCGAACTAGAAACACGTCATCGGAAAACTATTACGATGTGTTCTCCCTTGATTTACTTTGGTGTCGACTGTTGCGTGAAAAAATAAAGCGTACTCGTATTTTGTTCTCTATATTGGAAATGTATTCAAACTGTTGAATATAAAAAAAGAATTCTATCTAAACGGTTTTCAAGCTATGTAAAAAGATTCATCAATATTTAAGAGCCATTAATAGTAATATTCCATTTCATAACTCTGGCACTTTTCATTGCGATGTGGACTCTCATATATTGACCATACGAAGAGAGCTCTATCCACCTGCGTTAAATGCACATTTCTGATGTCAAGACTCGAATATGGGATCTTGTACTTTGTAAAATAAAATGCAAGGATGCAAGCCGCTTATGAAATCGATGCAGGTAGCTGCATATAATTTCTTAAACTGCTGTCAGACAATTAACACCTTATTCTGCCCGGAAGACCACGAAAGCTGAGAATCATTTTAGTTTGATCTAAGCGAGATAAATCCGTAAAAATACTGTATGTTTTTGTTTCAATAAGTGTAGCTCACGAAAACCTTAGAATACATCAGCACAGTACAGAATATTCCCTGCAGCGATAGATTGCGCGGCTTGAACAGCGGCGCATCCCCATAATAGCCACACACTCATAGGAGGATATGCCATAATAGCCACGCTTAGCATGCGGATTGGCGATCACTGTGGCGGTAGTTTGGTCACTGATCGCTGCTGCCCATAACGTTGTTGCACTTTCTACCACCTCATAGGATTTTTTTTATGTAATGGAAGTGGCAAACAAGCATGCAGTTCACATTGATGTTAAGTGATGACTGTAGCCTATTGACACCTACACAAAGACCAAAGTCAAAATGCAGATGCGTTACCACTCCTGAGGCCTATATTGTTATGCCTTTGTGCCGGAAATTAAAGGGCCATACATTACCACCTGACCGGAATACGATAGTGCTGAACTTCCATTTAGCGGCAAGTATATTAGGTAATGCGGTGGTGCCTTCGCCCGCCAACTCCGTCACTGGAGCTCTACCACCAGTAGAATGTTCTGACCGCCATTGTTCGGGTGACAGACTGCACTAGCGGAAGAATTATCTTCCAGTAGAAGAAGAATCTTCCGCTAGTGGGCGGTGGGGTCGTCACATTTCAATGCCAGCATTTTTGGAGTTTACTCCTAAAGAAACGATAAGTATTATAAGGCCCGGTAGGGAAATTTTATAAAATCAAGTATAACACGAAAGTTAACGATTCTCCCGCAAGCGCTGCGACCAAAGACTACAACGTAACATAGAGAAGCTGCGACTGAAAATTATATGGAAGTTTCTTAAGACCCTCGGCTTCTCCAAGCCCAAGTTCAATCTGACTTCTCTAAACTGCACCATTAACGATCTTAACGTACATTTCTCTACATCCCCTCCGTTTGACGTAAATACTAAATTAGCTACCATCCATAACCTTGCTTCCATGCCGATTCTGACTCGTGAATTACTTACCTTTTGTGGTGTTGGAGGATGTCAGATTTAATATGGAGAACTCTCAAGTGACTGCACTTGTCCTTGTAGATTTCTCCAATGCTTTTAATAATGTTGACCATGACATTCTCCTCAGCATACTCAACTTCACTGGGATCTCATCACTGGGCCAGGAATGGTTCTCCTCGTATCTTCGTGGTCGCCAGCAGGCAGTGCGCGTCAATCAGGAGCTTTCTGGCTGGTGCAATCTTGTCGCTGGTGTCCCACAAGGCGGAATTCTTTCTCCTCTTTTATTTTCTTTGTTTATAAATCTTATCACTTCTTATCTTTACTGCTCTTATCATCTGTATGCTGATGACCTTCAGATTTACACTCAATCTGATATTTCTAATTTACATTCGGCCATCACTAACATTAATAGGGATCTACTAGCTATATGTGAGTGGTCACGTAAATTTGGGATTTCTGTAAATACATCGAAATGTCAAGCTATAGTAATTGGCAGCACATATTTTATTAATAAACTTGACCTGAATCATTTGCCTCCTGTTGTGTTTGACAATTCAATCATACCATTTATAGATAACGTTAAGGATTTAGGACTACACATAGATTCAACTCTAAAATGGAAAAAACAGGTAAACAAAATTAGTCAAAATACTATCTCTACCTTACGCTCTCTTTATAGATATAAAAACTTTTTACCCACCGGCACAAAGATTCTCCTGGTTCGTTCTATTATTTTACCCACTCTTGATTATGCTGATGTTTGTTTCTCAGATATCTCACAAGAACTTCTCAACAAATTGGATCGATTACTTAATACTTCCATTCGCTTTATCTTTGGCCTGCGAAAATATGACCACATCTCCCTCTATCGTTCTAAGCTTAAATGGCTTCCTATCCGCCAGAGACGTTCCTGGCGGATACTCTGTTTTCTTTTTTCAATCATCAACGATCCATGTTCTCCGAATTATCTTCAAACAAAATTTAACTTTCTCGGCGACTCCCACAGTCTTTCTCTTCGTTCATCGGAGAATTTGACGCTTGCAATACCTTCCCACCATTCTGTTTTTTTGTCGAAATCTTTGGTAATATCTGCGATTAAGCTCTGGAACACGCTGCCCCTTGACATTCGTAAGTCTCCCTCTAAGTTTTCATTCAAACGAAAGCTCTATAGTCACTTCCTGGAGTCGATGCCTTAGTTTTAACTTTCTGTCGTCCTATGCATATATATTTATAATTTATTATTGTATATATTATCTATATACTGTATAAGTTATGTATATATTACTTATGATACGTAAATATAATAATTATATCTAATATATTTTTATCTTTTTATTGATTGTTAAATACAATTTATAATGTTTTTGTTTCTAAACAATACCTATTTCTTACTGTCCATATAGTTTTTATTATTGCACCCCTACTATCAGTATCCCACTACCTCAAGGTTGACTGATAGAGAATGCCCTATGGCATTAAGTCCGCCTTATGTACTAGGTGCATTAAAGTTTAAATAAATAAATAAATAAACTGAGCAGACGTCATTCACTCGGCCGCACACTAACGTAAACTCCTGTCGTGCGTCGGAGCTGACACACACACTTTATTTACGAATAACCCCACCTATTATATGTAGGTACCAATTTTATGGCAACCCAAAATAAACTGCCCTTTACAACCGAAAGCCTAAGCCAGAGCAAATTAAAACGCAAACTATCCGATCCATCACCCGTTGCCCGATGGATTGGGTAATGTTAAGGCGCAAACGTGCAATTTACACTAAAATACAGCTTATGCCTGTTCGCCTGTAAAATATTGGCCGTTGCCAACACAACTGGAATAGCTCTCAGATGAAATCGGCAAATGTATGGTTGGTTTATACGATTTGGTGTCGACAAAACCGGCAAATCAAGTGACTGGGAATAGTTAATCGTCTGTAGATACCCTGTTGCAGAATCGAATCAGAATAAGCTTTGTTTAGATTAAATAATTCCTTTATTCTGACATATCTTAGACTGTTTACTATAAATAACAGGTAACAGTAAGAGTGAACAGATAATAAGCAATAACCCTAATAAAAATCTAAAGAAACTTTTGGTTAAATTCTAGTAAAGCTAGGCAACAAATATTTATGATGGTACTAGAATGTAACCAAAAGTTTCAGATTTCTATTAGGGTATTTCTATAAGCTTAATTATCTGTTCTCACTATTTGCTTATAAATTGATCGATAGACTTTGAACGTTTTTGGGGATTTGATTAAAGAACCGTATACATTGACCTCTGAAAGAATTACTGACCCTATTCAGCCGCGTTGCATGCGCGGACAATTTGTATTTGTTCCTAGTATTTATACTGTGATTGTTACCTATTGTAGGAAACTCATTAATGTTTTTACGGACACATAATACATTTTCATTAATATATTGCGAAGCTACAGTCAGAATATTTATTTCTTTAAATTTATCTCTAAGAGATACCCTCGGACTCAGCCCGTAGATCGCCCGGACAGCTCTCTTTTGTAGTACAAAAATAGTGTTGACGTCGGCGGAATTTCCCCATAGCAAAATGCCATAGGACATTATAATGTGAAAATAACTAAGATAAACAAGGCGAGCCGTCTCGACGTCTGTTAATAGTCTAATCCTTTTCACAGCAAACGCTGCCAAGCTAAGTCTATTAGCTAATTTGGCAATAAAATAATATAAACAATTATTAAGGGTAAAAGCGACTTCTTTACGATATTCAATAAACTGCTAAGTCTACTATATCGGTTGCCTAACTAGCATAGTTCGGCAATAGATGGCGCTGCTGCTACCATAAAGCAATGCAATAAATGTGAAGGAAAGATTTGACAAATCGGGCAGGACTTCAGTAGCTCAATTGGAAGAGCGGCTGGACTAGATTCCCAGTAGGCCGCGAGTTCGAGTCTCGCCTAAAGTCAAATTTTTCTTTCCATTTTTTTTTTAAATAAAATATATTTCACAAGCATGTGTTAATTCGAAATAATATAAAACAATTAGTAAGGATAAAAGCGACTTCTTTACGATATTCAATAAACTGCAAAGTCTACTATATCGAATGCCTAACTAGCATAGTTCGGCAATAGATGGCGCTGCTGCTACCATAAAGCAATGCAATAAATGTGAAGGAAAGATTTGACAAATCGAGCAGGACTTCAGTAGCTCAATTGGAAGAGCGGCTGGACTGGATTCCCAGTAGGCCGCGAGTTCGAGTCTCGCCTGAAGTCAAATTTTTCTTTCTATTTTTCTTTAAAATATATAAATAAAAACATGTTTATGTTTGAAACATTGTCCGAGCGTAAATTACCCTCACTCCATCATAAAATCCTTATCATTCGCCACAACAACCCTTCCTTAATTTCCCATAACCATTATTTGTGACGTGAAAAGTACCGTTTATTTTGACAATGCCGGCTGTTGTTTCTTTTATAGATGAAGTAAAGTTATAGAGGTGTTTTGAAATGGCGTTTTTTATTGATCATTCTTTTTATCTAAATAGAGATTGTGTATGAATTTCGAATTGGTATCAAACCAAAATTTTTAGGATTCGGCCGGAAGAATGCTCTTCACGAAATAAATGTTTTTTTTTAATAATTTTTTAAAAATATCATGAAGAGGCAAACTAGCATACAGTTTACATTGATAGTAAGTAATAAGTACTGAAGCTAGGGTTGCCAACCGTACTATATTATATAGTACTGTACTATATTTCGGGACTCCGTATTATATACTGTTGAAGAAATATATAGTACGCGAAAATACTATATTTCCGTACAAAAGATTAATGTACATATTTAACAACGCTATAAATAATTTAAATAAATATTTTGCAATTTTTGAACGCGCCCTTCGTTCTACAGACGTAATGTGCATGTAACGGAACGCGAATCTGTCATAATTCAATCTTAATTGATACGTCAATGTCAAACTTAACAGTGTCAAAACTGTCAAACTAATGTTTGCATTTGCTTGCTTGCCTTGTTGTTATCTTCATTAGTTTGTTTTGGGATACCTTCGATTTAATTGAGATAGTAGTTTTCTGAAAACGACTTTAAAATCCCCTACTGAAAGTGATAAAATTCAAAAGAATTTTGTATTATTTATTGATAAATGCTTACCGTATTTTAATAAGTCGTTTGATTTTGATGAAAATAATTGGTTATGCAAAATTCAAAGATTAAATTTGAAACAAGAGATTTTATTTGATGACTGTGAGGCAATATTAGAAATTCTTAATTTACGGCTGGTCGACACTTCCCGTGACCAGAGGGCTGGCCAATTTTTAGGTCAAAGAATCGGCATTGCCATCCAACGAGGCAATGCTACCAGCCTTCTGGGTACCATAACACAGGAAGGCAGTGATGCGGAATTTTTAGATGCATGTTGTTTTTAGTTTAGGTATAACTTTATTTTATGTAAATAATTTACAGGCCAAACGTAATATTGATATGAATGATCTATATTCAGAAACCAATTTAGTGAATGAAATAATTCTAAAAGTCAAGGATACAAACGATTTTGTTAACAAAAACTTATCCCAAAAATGGCAACATATTTTAAATCATACAGATAATAAGTTACCAAATTTATTCAAAACTATTTTTTATTTCTTCTGTCTATTCCCGCTACTTCGGCATTTACAGAAATAATATTTTCTGTTGTGAATGCCAAGTGGCGGGAAGAAAGAAACAGAGCATCTATATCCTTGATAAAAAATGAACTGTTAATTTATATTTATTTATTATCAATATAGCACACAAAACAGATAACAATTTCATTTAACATTCAGGAGTTTGTATAGGGGTCATGCCAGAAGCGTGCACGTCGCGACCCCTGCCAGTCCTTTGGGGCTGCAATTCTGGCACGAAGGCGTACCGCAGTGCGGGTTAGGGCGTCCCCCCGAGGCGACGCGTACCGACCCGTCCCCGTCGGTACGAAAAGCGGCCAAAGCGGCGATGGGGACCGCCACCTGTCACGCCGGGCCCGATACGGCGGATCGAGGAGTGGGGAGTGCCAGATAGGCACGTGGAATGTGAGAGGTGGAATGTGTGAGAAGATGAATGAGTTGACGAACGTAATGAGTGTGAGACGCCTGGATGTTTTGTGTGTAACAGAGACTAAACGAAAGGGCTGCGAGGTCGAAGATCTCCCGGGTGGCGCGATGGCTCTGTATGCAGGTGTGCAACAGAGCAATCATGCCAGCGCGGGGGCGCCAAACCCACATTCT
Source organism: Macrosoma leucophasiata (assembly GCA_036365455.1). NCBI lineage: Eukaryota > Metazoa > Arthropoda > Insecta > Lepidoptera > Hedylidae > Macrosoma > Macrosoma leucophasiata. The sequence continues at coordinate 3,257,433 of JAWQUS010000014.1, read as the reverse complement.
TCACGCAGATGATTTTCATTTGCCTCTGAAATTGGTGCAAGTTAAGGTGGAAGATGTCAATGTCTCTGTTAGAGACAAGAATTTTATTGTAGTGGCGACACATTCTTACTATGGGATTGAAATAGGAGATATTATTTTTAAACACTTACAAGGTAAATATATTAAAGTTACGATTCCGAGATCTAAATCTGGTATTAATATTTATTTGAGTAAGGAGCGATGACATATTAACATGTATATTGAATATCATAAAGCGTATGCTACTTTTATCGAAGATAAAAAATTGTTACAAAATGCACGAAGTGCAATAAACTTTCATATTAAAAAAAAATTAATAAAGATATAAAAGTCTATTTTTCATTCTTCCCTACTAAAGTACTATTTTTTTTTTGCGTACTATATTGTTAGAGCATGTTTAAAAAAATACTATATATGGACAAAAAATGTTGGCAACCCTAACTGAAGCCTATAAACATCTACATGAAACCAAATATTTCAATGAAGATGCGCTGCCACTCCTGAGGCCTAAGGTGTTAATTTTATATTTTGATACTAGCTGTGCCCGCGACTCCGTCCGCGTGAGAATTTATGATTGTTCAGTATCTACTAGCTAGTATAAAAGTAGCCAAAGTTACTCCTTATTACATCAGCTATCTTCCAGTGAAAGTCCCGTTGAAATCTGTCCAGCCGTTCCCGAGATTAGCGGGAACAAACAGACAGACAGACAAACATTTTGAAAAATGTTGTTTTGGTATATGTACCGTGTATACATGACATATGCATTTAGTAGTGGTTATTTTTATATTACAAACAGACACTCCAATTTTATTTATATGTATAAATTTAGATTTCACTACTAAAATCGAACGTATTTCCAAGAATCAGGGAAAAATTGTACCGTAAAACGTACAAGTAGAACACAAACAGCCATTTTAGCTTCTTATAAAACTAAAAGTCGACTATCTCTCAAGTCGAAAACACTTTGGAACTTACCCGCTGTGAGATTTTATAAAAGTTACATCATAAAAGAATTTGTAGTTTTATGAATATGAAAACTCCGTCCGTTGGGGCTATTGAGGTATTATCTAGTGCCACTTTGAAGCTTAGCGTAAATATTGTATAACTTCTAAGCATTCGTTTCAAGTATTTCTAACCTGATATTTTGCTTTACGTTTCATGTGTTTATAGAAAAGATTGCTTGGTGATCGCAGCGACCAATTTTAACGCTGGACGCTGCTACCCATCTCGCTCACTTATACCGCCATGGTTTGACCGCCATTGTTCGGTTGGCTGACTGCACTAGCGGAAGAGTGCCACTCCACCAGAAGAATGGGGGCGGATTTCCCTATAGGCCGAGTAGGCCCGGGCCTAAGGCGGCATAATTTGCTCATTTTTTAGGGTTCCGTAGAAAACAAGGAACCCTTATAGTTTCGCCATGTCCGTCTGTCTGTCTGTCTGTCTGTCTGTCTGTCCGCGGTTTAGCGCAAAAACTATAAGTACTAGAGACTTGAAATTTAGTTCAAGTATATTACACATACATCTTCATTACGCCGACAAAGTGGGAGAATAAAAACATGAAAAAATATATATTTAGGGTAACCTCGCCTAGACCTCGTCCCGACGCCCACCGTCCCGACGGCCATCGTCCCGTCACCAGCGTCCCGACGCCGAGAGTACCGACGCCGAGCGTCCCGACGCCCAGCAATCCAACGCCCAGCGTCCCGACGCCCAGCGTACCGACGCCCAGCGTCCCGACGCCCAGCGTCCCGACGCCCAGCGTCCCGACGCCCAGCGTCCCGACGCCCATCGTTCCGACGCCCAGCGTCCCGACGCCTAGCGTCCCGACGCCCATCGTCCCGACGCCGAACGTCCCGACGCCGAGCGTACAGACGCCCAGCGTCCCGACGCCCAGCGTTACGACGCCCAGCGTCCCGACGCCCAGCGTCCCGACGCCCAGCGTCCCGACGCCCAGCGTCCCGACGCCCAGCGTCCCGACGCCCAGCGTCCCGACGCCCAGCGTCCCGACGCCCAGCGTCCCGACGCCCAGCGTCCCGACGACCATCTTTACGACGCCCAGCGTCCCGACGCCCAGCGACCCGACGCCCAGCGTCCCGACGACTAGCGTCCCGACGCTCAGCGTCCCGACGCCCTGCGTCCCAACGTCCAGCGTCACGACGCCCAGCGTCCCGACAACCATCGTTCCGACGCCCAGCGTCCCGACGCCCAGCGTCCCGACGACCAGCGTCCCAACGCCCAGCGTCCCGACGCCCAGCGTCCCGACGACCATCTTTACGACGCCCAGCGTCCCGACGCCCAGCGACCCGACGCCCAGCGTCCCGACGCCCAGCGTCCCGACGACCAGCGTCCCGACGCCCAGCGTCCCGACGCCCTGCGTCCCAACGTCCAGCGTCACGACGCCCAGCGTCCCGACGACCATCGTTCCGACGCCCAGCGTCCCGACGCCTAGCGTCCCGACGCCCATCGTACCGACGCCGAGCGTCCCGACGCCCAGCGTACCGACGCCCAGCAATCCAACGCCCAGCGTCTCGACGCCGAGCGTCCCGACGCCCAGCTATCCAACGCCCAGCGTCCCGACGCCCAGCGTCCCGACACCCAGCGTCCCGACGCTCGGCGTCGAGACGCTGGGCGTTGGATTGCTGGGCGTCGGTACGCTGGGCGTCGGGACGCTCGGCGTCGGTACGATGGGCGTCGGGACGCTAGGCGTCGGGACGCTGGGCGTCGGAACGATGGTCGTCGGGACGCTGGGCGTCGTGACGCTGGACGTTGGGACGCAGGGCGTCGGGACGCTGGGCGTCGGGACGCTGGTCGTCGGGACGCTGGGCGTCGGGACGCTGGGCGTCGGGTCGCTGGGCGTCGGGACGCTGGGCGTCGTAAAGATGGTCGTCGGGACGCTGGGCGTCGGGACGCTGGGCGTCGGGACGCTGGGCGTCGGGACGCTGGGCGTCGGAACGATGGTTGTCCCGACGCCTAGCGTCCCGACGCCTAGCATCCCGACGCCTAGCGTCCCGACGCCCATCGTCCCGACGCCGAGCGTCCCGACGCCCAGCGTCCCGATGCCCAGCGTCCCGACGCCCTGCGTCCCAACGTCCAGCGTCACGACGCCCAGCGTCCCGACGACCATCGTTCCGACGCCCAGCGTCCCGACGCCAAGCGTCCCGACGCCCATCGTACCGACGCCGAGCGTCCCGACGCCCAGCGTACCGACGCCCAGCGTCCCGACGACCATCGTTCCGACGCCTAGCGTCCCGACGCCTAGCGTCCCGACGCCTAGCGTCCCGACGCCTAGCGTCCCGACGCCTAGCATCCCGACGCCTAGCGTCCCGACGCCCATCGTCCCGACGCCGAGCGTCCCGACGCCCAGCGTCCCGATGCCCAGCGTCCCGACGCCCTGCGTCCCAACGTCCAGCGTCACGACGCCCAGCGTCCCGACGACCATCGTTCCGACGCCCAGCGTCCCGACGCCCAGCGTACCGACGCCCAGCAATCCAACGCCCAGCGTCTCGACGCCGAGCGTCCCGACGCCCAGCTATCCAACGCCCAGCGTCCCGACGACCATCGTTCCGACGCCCAGCGTCCCGATGCCCAGCGTCCCGACGCCCAGCGTTACGACGCCCAGCGTCCCGACGACCATCGTTCCGACGCCCAGCGTCCCGATGCCCAGCGTCCCGACGCCCAGCGTCCCGACGCCCAGCGTCCCGACGCCCAGCGTCCCGACGCCGAGCGTCCCGACGCCCAGCTATCCAACGCCCAGCGTCCCGACGCCCAGCGTCCCGACACCCAGCGTCCCGACGACCAGCGTCCCGACGCCCTGCGTCCCGACGCCCAGCGTCCCGACGCCCAGCGTCCCGACGCCCAGCGTCCCGACGACCAGCGTCCCGACGCCCAGCGTCCCGACGCCCTGCGTCCCAACGTCCAGCGTCACGACGCCCAGCGTCCCGACGACCATCGTTCCGACGCCCAGCGTCCCGACGCCTAGCGACCCGACGCCCAGCGTCCCGACGCCCAGCGTCCCGACGACCAGCGTCCCGACGCTCAGCGTCCCGACGCCCTGCGTCCCAACGTCCAGCGTCACGACGCCCAGCGTCCCGACGACCATCGTTCCGACGCCTAGCGTCCCGACGCCTAGCGTCCCGACGCCTAGCGTCCCGACGCCTAGCATCCCGACGCCTAGCGTCCCGACGCCCATCGTCCCGACGCCGAGCGTCCCGACGCCCAGCGTCCCGATGCCCAGCGTCCCGACGCCCTGCGTCCCAACGTCCAGCGTCACGACGCCCAGCGTCCCGACGACCATCGTTCCGACGCCCAGCGTCCCGACGCCAAGCGTCCCGACGCCCATCGTACCGACGCCGAGCGTCCCGACGCCCAGCGTACCGACGCCCAGCAATCCAACGCCCAGCGTCTCGACGCCGAGCGTCCCGACGCCCAGCTATCCAACGCCCAGCGTCCCGACGACCATCGTTCCGACGCCCAGCGTCCCGATGCCCAGCGTCCCGACGCCCAGCGTTACGACGCCCAGCATCCCGATGCCCAGCGTCCCGACGCCCAGCGTCCCGACGCCCAGCGTCCCGACGCCCAGCGTCCCGACGCCGAGCGTCCCGACGCCCAGCGTCCCGACGCCCAGCTATCCAACGCCCAGCGTCCCGACGCCCAGCGTCCCGACGCCCAGCGTCCCGACACCAGCGTCCCGACGCCCAGCGTCCCGACGACCAGCGTCCCGACGCCCTGCGTCCCGACGCCCAGCGTCCCGACGCCCAGCGTCCCGACGACTATCTTTACGACGCCCAGCGTCGTGACGCCCAGGACCCGACGCCCAGCGTCCCGACGCCCAGCGTCCCGACGACCAGCGTCCCGACGCTCAGCGTCCCGACGCCCTGCGTCCCAACGTCCAGCGTCACGACGCCCAGCGTCCCGACGACCATCGTTCCGACGCCCAGCGTCCCGACACCTAGCGTCCCGACGCCTAGCGTCCCGACGCCCATCGTCCCGACGCCGAGCGTCCCGACGCCGAGCGTACAGACGCCCAGCGTCCCGACGCCGAGCGTCCCGACGCCAAGCTATCCAACGCCCAGCGTCCCGACGCCCAGCGTCCCGACACCCAGCGTCCCGACGACCAGCGTTCCGACGCCCAGCGTCCTGACGGCCAGCGTCCCGACGCCCTGCGTCCCGACGCCTGGCGTCCCGACGCCCAGCGTCCCGACGCCCTGCGTCCCAACGTCCAGCGTCACGACGCCCAGCGTCCCGACGACCATCGTTCCGACGCCCAGCGTCCCGACGCCTAGCGTCCCGACGCTCAGCGTCCCGACAACCAGCGTCCCGACGCTCAGCGTCCCGACGCCCTGCGTCCCAACGTCCAGCGTCACGACGCCCAGCGTCCCGACGACCATCGTTCCGACGCCCAGCGTCCCGACGCCTAGCGTCCCGACGCCTAGCGTCCCGACGCCTAGCGTCCCGACGCCCATCGTCCCGACGCCGAGCGTCCCGACGCCGAGCGTCCCGATGCCCAGCGTCCCGACGACCAGCGTTCTGACGCCGAGCGACCCGACGCCCAGCGTCCCGACATCCAGCGTCCCGACGACCAGCGTCCCAACGTCCAGCGTCACGACGCCGAGCGTCCCGATGCCCAGCGTCCCGACGACCAGCGTTCTGACGCCGAGCGACCCGACGCCCAGCGTCCCGACATCCAGCGTCCCGACGCCCTGCGTCACGACGCCCAGCGTCCCGACGACCATCGTTCCGACGCCCAGCGTCCCGACGCCTAGCGTCCCGACGCCCAGCGTCCCGACGACCAGCGTCCCGACGCTCAGCGTCCCGACGCCCTGCGTCCCAACGTCCAGCGTCACGACGCCCAGCGTCCCGACGACCATCGTTCCGACGCCCAGCGTCCCGACGCCTAGCGTCCCGACGCCTAGCGTCCCGACGCCTAGCGTCCCGACGCCTAGCGTCCCGACGCCCATCGTCCCGACGCCGAGCGTCCCGACGCCGAGCGTCCCGATGCCCAGCGTCCCGACGACCAGCGTTCCGACGCCGAGCGACCCGACGCCCAGCGTCCCGACACCCAGCGTCCCGACGACCAGCGTCCCGACGCCCAGCGTCCCGACGCCCAGCGTCCCGACGCCCAGCGTCCCGACGCCCAACGTCCAGACGCCCAGCGTCCCGACGCCCAGCGTCCCGACGCCTAGCGTCCCGACGCCCATCGTCCCGACGCCGAGCGTCCTGATGCCCAGCGTCCCGACGCCGAGAGTACCGACGCCGAGCCTCCCGACGCCCAGCAATCCAACGCTCAGCGTCCCGACGCCCAGCGTCCCGACGCCCAGCGTCCCGACGCCCAGCGTCCCGACGCCCAGCGTCCCGACGCCCAGCGTCCCGACGACCAGCGTTCCGACGCCGAGCGACCCGACGCCCAGCGTCCCGACACCCAGCGTCCCGACGACCAGCGTCCCGACGACCATCGTCCCGACGCCCAGCGTCCCGATGCCCAGCGTCCCGACGCCCAGCGTCCCGACGCCCAGCGTCCCGACGCCCAGCGTCCCGACGCCCAGCGTCCCGACGACCATCTTTACGACGCCCAGCGTCGTGACGCCCAGGACCCGACGCCCAGCGTCCCGACGCCCAGCGTCCCGACGACCAGCGTCCCGACGCTCAGCGTCCCGACGCCCTGCGTCCCAACGTCCAGCGTCACGACGCCCAGCGTCTCGACGACCATCGTTCCGACGCCCAGCGTCCCGACGCCTAGCGTCCCGACGCCTAGCGTCCCGACGCCGAGCGTCCCGACGCCGAGCGTCCCGATGCCCAGCGTCCCGACGACCAGCAATCCAACGCTCAGCGTCCCGACGCCCAGCGTCCCGACGCCCAGCGTCCCGACGCCCAGCGTCCCGACGCCCAGCGTCCCGACGCCCAGCGTCCCGACGCCCAACGTCCAGACGCCCAACGTCCCGACGCCCAGCGTCTCGACGCCCAGCGTCGATTTATTAATATTGATTTATTTTGACATATTATTAATATAATGACTTCTCTAATACTTGATACTTATAAAGCCTTAAAAACCTACTTGTCTAAAAAAAAGTGAATCAAGCTAAAGCAATCCAAGAAATCAAAAGAAATATTTGGAAGTAAAATCGTGGGACGCTGAGAAAAATAAAAATTTTGTCGGAATACTTTACTGTAATAGCTGATGAAGACTAGTTATGCATACTGAAACTGGAATGAATTTAAGGAGACAGAGAAATGACAATTTTATTTTTATACAAACGTTTGTGGGAATATTAGAATCCATTGGACATAAATTTTATCTGAATGATTTATTGTAATCTAACAAGTAAGAATTCAAAATGAAAATTGAAAATTTCAAACACTTTGCTTGTTATTTTCTCATTTATATCATTTATTATTTTTACTGGTGGTTGAGCTCCAGTGATAGAGCCCGCGGGCGCAGGCACCATTAGATACCTTGTCTAATTGCCGCAAAATGGTAGTGTTCAGTAATTTCGTATCAGTCAGGTAATAATGAATGGCCCTGTAATTTCCAGCGCATATTATCACCTTTAGCCTCAGGAGTGTCAACGCACCTGTAGTGAAATCTCTGATCTGCGATCACTAATCCGCCTGCCAAGCGTGGCGACTATGACATATTCTCCCCTAATGACTCACCACACTGTTGTGGGCGTCGTTGGGGCAGGTTTTGTCCAGTAGTGGACGTCATACGGCTGGAGTGATGATGATAATACTCGAGATCCATCCGAAAAATATATTTGCTTCAACGTTCTTATTATTCAACTAGCTGTGCCCGCAACTTCGTCCACGTGAGAATTTATGATAGTTCAGTATCTACCCGGACGAAGTCGTGGGCGCAGCTAATAAAAAGTAGGCTTAGTTACTCCTTATTACAAGAGCTATCTGCCAGTGAAAGACCCGTCGAAATCGGTCCAGCCGTTCTCAAGATTAGTCCCAACAAACAGACTGACAGACAAAAATTGTAAAAAATGTTGTTTTGTTATATGTACCGCGTATAGGTACAAACATATGCATGTATCAAAAAACGGTTATTCTTATATTACAAACAGACACTTTAATTTTATTTTATTTTTATGGACTAGTTGACCCGGCAAACTTCTCATTGCCTCAGAATGAAATAATGTGTAAAAGGTTTGATAGAGACGGACTATCTGTATGGGAAAATAAAATTGTGGTTTTTTAATGTTTCCTTTCAATTTCTCATATTTTCATAACTTTAAAACATTCCCTGGACTTTCAAAAATCATTCAAAACGAGAATTAACCAAATCGCTGAAACAATTTTCGAGTTTTAGCGAGACTAACGAACAGCAATTGATTTTTATATATATATAGATTACAGCTTTTTCAAACAAACGTGTTCTTATTACTTTTTCATAAAGACTTCTAAACAAACGCACCATTTCTATTTCATCCTGTTCAAGAGAAAAATAAATAAGAATGGAGACAGAATCATATTTCCCAAGTGCAATATATATCAAATGCAGAAAGAGACAATTTGTACCGCCACGATATTTAGTGTGTACTTTTGGAAATGAATTTTGCTTTATGTATTTACTAGCTGTTACCCGCGGTTCCGCCCGTGTGTAGGACGCTTTTCGTGTAACCTGTGAAAAATCAGAAAATCAAAAAAAAAATCATAAGAACTAAAAAAATGGGAGACGGTAGTGCCAACATCCTCAACCTTCAGGAGCTATGCCGCGAGTAAATATATGTTTATACACGCGATTACGTCCGCGAGTTCTTAAAAAATCCCTAAGAAACCTCTGAATGGGATAAAATCCGAAGGGTTACAGCCATATATACCTCTCTACCCGTTTACAAATTTCATCTAAATCCGTCTAGCCGCTTTAGCGTGATTGCACAAACATGCAACCACGAAATAGATAAATAATGATGGAATGGTAATGTGGGCGTAGCAAGCGCACCACAACTATGCGTGAACAAACACAGTTCGGCCAAACCATTCATTCACCGCTCGTAGTGTCGTGTAGACTGCTTCGAACGACGCATCTCTTGGTAAAATATCGTGTAGTGCCAATTTTAACATGTAATATGAAATGTTAGACCTCAAATATAAAGCGAGGAGGTATATCTTTCGATCAGTAAGTCACAAATAACATTTATTGTTGTAATATTTGTAACAAACATAAAAATATACAAAGGAATATGTACATTTATACGTTACTGCTAGCCAATACATTGCTCGTTAAGCACTCGCTCAATTAACGCTATTACTGTCTCCGCTTGCAATGTACAGTATGTAATGCGTTCGCTACACTTTGACTACACTGACGTGCGAGCTCCTTGTCAGTATATTGTTGTGTGCGTGCGAATGTTTATTGGCTACGGGCGTTGTCTTAGTATGCAAACTTACGCAAGCGAATAGCTGCCCTGAGGATTTATGTGTGGGTGATTGTCGAGGTGGTGTTACATTTGTGTAAGAAATTGCATGGTGGGAGCTTTTCTCCTACCATCCAATTTCAATTCAATTTCAATTTCGATTGCCGCTTTTCGGCGACACTGGTTCTAACACTAAATTGAAGCGAAGGCCTTTCCATCCTTATTTATCTATTCCGTGCATACATCCAAACTGTACCTACACAATCCTCAAAACATTGTCCAATCTGTCGGTCAAAATTGTACATGACCACTTTTTGGTAATAACTAGTTTAAATTCACAGAATAGATTCGGACAATAGCATCGTCTCAATGTCCATCGCAGGGAACATGACCAGTGAATTGGTATTTCATTGTATCGGACAAAATATTTGTTTGCAACAAACAGCGCTATTCAAATAGAATACATGTCCGCTGCTGGTTTATTTATCAAACGGACAGTCTATTGTTCAATGTGTGTAGCTGCCTGAAGCTTGCAAAATTTTATGCTTGATAATATTGTTTTAGAAATGTTTTTTTTTATGTCATAAGGTTGAGCGACAACAACGGGCCACATGATTGAAAGTGGTCACCGTTGCCTATGAACATTTGCAACACCAGGGGAGGAGTTTTGGTGGGAACCTTTAAAGAGGCGTGTGGTGCTCTTATTTTATTTCATTTTCTTTGGTGTATTTTTGAGTTATCTATACAAATAAATAAAATTGGAGTGTCTGTTTGTAATATTAAAATAACCGCTTTTTACTAAATGCATATGTATGTATGCACGGTACATATACCAAAACAATTTTTTTTACAAGTTTTGTCTATCTGTTGGGCGGGGCTACTCTTGACAACGACTGGACCGATTTTGATGGGACTTTCACTGGCAGATAGCTGATTTAATAAGGAGTCATTTATACTAGCCCACGACTTTGTCCGGTTAGATACTGAACAATCATAAATTCTCACGCGGACGAAGTCGCGGGCACAGCAAGTAATGAATAAAGTTGGTGGCATTTTATTTGATATAGGTTTATTACAGTGCCCGTGTATAGTGAAATAGAATAATAGTGCGAAAACACGTCCTTTCGGGTTGCCTAAAAAACTTCATTGTAAATGTCCTGGTAAAGTAGCCATCGCTTTACTCGAATTAATGATTTTAGTGACTGTGACTGACTGACGCACTGATAAATTGACTGGCTGACTCTGAATTTTACGCTGCTAATAAGCAGCGTAAAATTCAGAGAATACTAAATGTCGTTTTACTTGACTCTGGCAATATGCGTAATAGCGTTGCCATAATATTAAAAAAAGACCAGGGGAGTTGTCAATACTGCCAGCCCAGAAGGACTCTTTTGACGCCATTTTTAAAGAATTCCATATTGTAGTACCGAGGGAACACTTCAGAGGAGAGTTCGCGCCACAATTGCATAGCATATTATTTTGAAAGTTAATTATGAATTAAATATATTTCATGATATGTCAATGACAACTATCGTAGTAACATAAGTAGGTATCATTTAGAAATCTGTTTAAATGTATCTGTAATAAAGTCGTCACTTATTTAGTCTTCAATTTTGTAGTAACTAATCCGTGAATTCATGTCAAATTACAGCTGTCTGGTACTAAGAGCCTGTGAGCTAAGCTTCAAACAAACGGACGGACGGACTCGGTCAAACTATACTTACTATATTCCTTACAGAACAAAAGAACAAAGGTGCGATTTGGTGTAACATAGGTAAGTAAATAAAGCATATAGCTCGCCGACTCTATTTTAAGACTGAAAACAAGCACTTCTTAATCTTATATCATCATCATCATCATCATTTCAGCCAAAAGACGTCCACTGCTGGACAAAGGCCTCCCCCAAAGAATGCCACAACGAACGGTCCTGGGCCGCCCTCATCCAACGATTGCCCGCGACCTTCACCAGGTCGTCGGTCCACCTCGTGGGGGGCCTGCCTACGCTTCGTCTTCCGGTACGCGGTCGCCACTCTAGAACTCTTCTGCCCCAACGGCGGTCAGTTCGAGACGACGGAGAGGGCTATGCTCGGAGTTACTCTGCGAGATCGAATCAGAAATGAGGAGATCCGCATGAGGACCAAAGTAACCGACATAGCCCATCGAATAGCGAAACTCAAGTGGCAGTGGGCAGGGCACATAGCTCGCAGAAATCTTATATACCAACAATTAAAAGATAAAAGCAAAGTAAAAGTAATTTGCTTCATTATAACCATATCGTAATCACGACACGACCCAGTTTGTGTACAAAACAATCGAAACACGGTATCAATATTTGAAGCATTCATATTGTCTGTTCGATGTGCAATCACTGGCTGAATACTAATTAAGACCCGGAAAAGGGGAACAACGATTCGCTTCGGACAAACGAAATCCGCGTCATGTTTAAGTGGACATTGTAGAACAGATTTTATTATAGGACTTCAGAGAGATGAAAAAAACATGGTCAATTGAAGTATAATTTTAAAGATAATTTATTTGTAAAAATCGCTTGTTCCTAGGATTGAATCCAAACTTACACTGGGACTTGTATATCCTTTTTTTTTTTTCTTTTTTTTGTTTTTTTTTTAACCAGGGCAAAATATGTTACACATATTCACCCTTAGGGAGAGGGGTGGGTTATGTGGGACTCAGGGAAAAGACACAAATGTCTTCTCCCCACTTAAAACCCCTGGGTCGGAACGACTCCTCCGCCATTAGAGGCACGGGGGTCACGGGAACGTATTCGAGATCCCCTCGGAGCCTTTCGACTCCAACCAACACTAGTGGCGTGCGGAACACCTGCACGCCAGCCAGCCCGGGACCTCACCATTCGGGCGACGGACATCCCCTAGTCCGGCGCCCGAAGGTCCCTGCCCCGACCACTCACAACGCCAGGCGTCCCAAGACGCCCGGGTGGAGGAGTCCAGGAGCACACAGTCCGGCCCCAGGGAAGCGGGAGTGTCAAGGATGAACTGGCCCTCAACCGCCCCCCCCGGCCTTACCACGTCCCTATCGAGCGGATATGATAGACTTTGCAGTTTATACAATATCGTTTAGATTGGTGAGTTAAGAGGTGTGGGGCTTCGGTAGCTTAGTGGTAAAACGGCTGGACTGGTTATCCTGAGGTCGCAGGTTTGATTCCTGCCCGAGGTCAAATTTTTCTTTCAAACAATTTTATCTTTAATTTTTAACATTTATTTTTTGGCAGAACAACGTTTTCCGGGCCAGCTAGAATTTTTATAAAATAAATCATCTACTGACAAAGAAGTTGTACCTTACTCGGTTTTTAAACGATATCCGGCACGTAGCAAATATCGTCCCAGCAATCTTTGTCCGGTGAGGCAACTCTGTGTCCATTCAATTAGCTATCATAAGCTTTGTTCTGCAATTTGAACTTGATAGTATGATTTTGTTTCATATAGAGATTTTTAACTATGTGAATGTCCTTAGTTCTCGCAGTTTACAATGATTTGTCAATATTTTACTGAATATTTTTAAGCATTTCGTCGGCCTCGTGTTGCTATTTGAATAATAATTCGGTACTTAATAAATATTCTTATTGACATTTTATCCCACAGCCTTGCTTATAATTGTAAAGTGGCAATATTGTTCTCCAAAACACTATAATGTCTGCAGTAATTTATCGGCGGTTAAAGTATGGTAGGTAGTTATTTCAATAGTACATGTAGTTTTTAGGTATCAAAAATCTACCTGACGCTAAATTAGTACAATTGCCATATTCCTGGTGTTTTTTATGCCTTCAAAGAGGCAAACATTTTGTATCAACTTCTACATTCTATTATCATTAACTTGAACTTTGTGCTTTACAGAGTTACATAGCATAAAAAAACGAATCCAGACATCGTATTCACGATTTGAAGCTTGTTTTACACATCTTCTTAACTTTTTTATTAGACACTGCAAGTGCTTTAATAAAAAGTGAAAAACAATTCATTACAAATGTGAAACATTAAGATTGATTTAAGATCCATCCCAACCCGTAGTGATTGGCAGCAAATTGATTCGCCATCGGCAAACAAGCGCAAAATATCCTATGCATTCCGTAGTGATTCGATAACTGTCCACCCTTCAGTAATTTTATGGGTATTAACCAGTAGGGCGACCACTCACAATTCTGCCAATCACATACTAAGTAAACAACGTATAACATTTTAGAGAACTGTTAAATTTTCATTTCTTCTGTTCCTTGCTCAAATAGTCTGTGGCTTTAAGAAGGGTAGCGAGTGTTATTGGGTGTAGAGATAAGGAGTACCATCCTCGTCAGTGAAAAAGTTTCCATTTAGGAAGATAAAGATGGCGCTGCGATAGCATAGAACACATTTCGTACTGGTGGTGGAGCTCCAGTGACGGAGCTCGCGGGCGTAGGCACCACCGCATTACCTAATATACTTGCCGCTAAATGGTAGTGTTCAGCACTATTGTTTTTTTTTTTTTTTTTTTTTTATGTATTGAAAGTGGTAAACAAGCATGCAGTTCACGTTGATGTTAAATGATGACTGCAGCCTATAGACACCCACACAAAGACCAAGGTCAAAATGCAGATGCGTTACCACTCCTGAGGCCTAAGGTCTTATGCCTCTGTGCCGGAAATTACAGGGCCGTACATTACCACCTGACCGGAACACGATAGTGTTGAACACTACCATTTAGCGGCAAGTATATTAGGTAATGCGGTGGTGCCTACGCCCGCGAGCTCCGTCACTGGAGCTCTACCACCAGTATTGTGTTCCGGTCAGGTGGTAATGTACAGCCCTGTAATTTCTGGCACAGAGGCATAACACCTTATTCCTCAGGAGCGGTAACGCATCTGCATTTTGACCTTGGTCTTTGTGTGGGTGTCTATAGGCTGCAGTTATCACTTAACATCAATGTGAACTGCATGCTTGATTGCAACTTCCATTACATAAAAAAGACAGTGCTACACGTTACAGTTAGAGTGCCTAATATAGAGAAATAAAATTAGAAATAAACACTTTTTGCGATGCTATTTGAATAGGTACATGCAAATAAATAAATTTTAAACAGTTGATCAGTAACGTGAAATAAAATATTTTTTGATCTTGGCACACTTCACTCACTATACAACACCTAACTTCATATTATAGTTTCGTACGCCAGCGCTATTGTGGCGGATACTCGTAACTTTATATTCTTAACTCTTTCAAATTCCGCTCCATATCAGACGGTAGGTACTCTTTTTTTAAGTTACCCTCAATATCAGAAAGTACTCCTCATCTTTACACTCCATAGTGAGGGTGTCTAAAAACGGATTCGTCGGTAGCCTCAGGCATCGGAAGAGAAGTTAATTGCAGACTAGTAGGTATCATAGATCCGACCAATGGGAAGGCCTCGTGATATTGGATCGCTTTTCTATCCCGTTTATATATTCTACGTATAACGACGTAACTGCCTATTGGTTTAATTTGTAGCAAGCGACGTGTCTGAAAATACGTCTTTTCTGTAGTTAGTATCTACCATAGAGGAACACGGGCCACCGGCCGACCGGGGGCAGTAGCCATATCGTTTATTACCGATGCAAAACAGTCTGTCATTTGGCAATTCGGATGACACACACACACACAACAAAAATCGTCCGTCGAAACTCACACCTTGACCTTAACAAAATACATAAACAATTTTTAAACATCTAGGCGACAAGCGTAGCACACTTGTGCTTGTATTTTGACAGAGCGGATAGCCTGCTTAAAGCTACTCCCCTCAGGTCCGCCGCGGCCGGTGGCCCGTGTTGCTCTATGTTATCTACGGATAGGCACTGACCGGTAGGTAGGAAATAGACAGAAGACAGAAAACAACAAAAGATCAGAATGCTGACCTCTTCTTTGATCAGGAATCTGCTGAGGATCAGGGTACAAAAATATTAAAGATATAGATCTGTTTCACCATATATATAAGTAGTTAAAATGAATATCTTAGAAGTTGTGGCAAAAATAGCGCGCATTAAAATAAATTTAATTGAAACCATCCAAACGTTGCTCACCGATGATGGGACGTTTTTTAAGTTTTTCTAAATCTAATGGCTGGTTTATGCTTGTGGCAATGACTTAGCCGAGTCAGCTATTACAATATGTTTAAGAGTCATAATTAATTTAAGGATAGTATTAAACATATATTATAAAAAAAAACGTAATTGTCATTTTTTATGGAAATGGCAAACAAGCTTGCAGTTTACATTGATATAAAGTGATGACTGCAGCCTATAAACACAAAGACCAAGGTCAAAATGCAGATGCGTTACCACCCCTGAGGCCTAAGGTGCTATGCCTCTGTGCCGAAAATTACAAGGCCGTACATTACCACCTGACCGGAACACGATAGTGCTGAACACTACTATTTAGCGGCAAGTATATTAGGTAATGCGGTGGTGCCTACGCCCGCGAGCTCCGTCACTGGAGCTCTACCACCAGTAGTTTGTCATAGTTTTATCATATGAGATGTTTATGGTCCTGAAATAAGACTAACCCAATTTGTACCATTAGGTATATCCGGGTACATGCTTTCTACGTACAACGACTTCTTTTAAAATGAACAAAACAAAATAAAAAAAGTCCTGCAAGTATCTTAATAAAACAGGCTTCAGGAGTGGCAATTTGCATTCGTACCTCATATTTACGTACGTAACTTCACGCATGTAATCCCCGAAGGGGTAGGCAGAGGTAAATGTATGCATTCAAGCATACATGCAAACACTTACGTTTACCCGGTTTCGTTTTGGCCCATGTAACAGGTGGCAAGCCTGTTGACAGCACATTACCCAACTTCAAGATACTGGGAAATTTCAAGAAAATGGAAAAATCCCAATGGAATCAGAGATAAAGGACTTCACACCATTATCTCTGATAACCCCCTACCCGGGAATCGAACCCAGGACCTCAGCGTAGTAGTAGTGGACCTCATATTTGGCATAGAAATCTATGCTGTATATTATAAATATCTGCTTGATTGCCCACTCGCATTACATTAACAATATAAGTAACTAATTCCTTCTGAACGATTCTTTTAATTTAGTGCAAAGTTTTTATGAAGAATATTTTTTATACAATTCCCAATAATCCTCTCAGAACAAGTGAAGTGCGAAATAGCTTTTCTGATCTGAGTATTTGTTTTAAAATAAACCAGCAATTATGTTTCTTTATTGTATAGTTGCGGACAAGCAATTTTTTTTTTATGTAACGAAGTTGACAAACGAGCATCCACTTCACATAGATGTTAAGTGATGACTGCAGACTACTAGATATGTACACAAAAAACAGAAGGCATAATGTATGTACCCTCTATCCAGAACATGGTACTGCTGTACACTACCATTTGGCGACAATTATCTATCCGCTTGCTCGAGCACCACTAAAATGATTACTTACCATCAATGTTAACTACATGCTTGATCGCCAAAAAAGCTTTGCATATCTTATTGCAACCTGAAAAGAATGTGAAGAGAAAAGATGTAGGTACAAACATTTTTTTTTTAATTTAAATTGAAATATTTGGAATAGGTTTAATTTATTATTTACATATGACAGACGAATCCGCATCCATTTTGAACATTCGGTAAAATGGATGCTATCCCATTTTCCTGTATTACATAGCCCTATTATAAGCAAAATGGCGTTCCATTGTTATTATGAACCGCTTTGAGCTGGCAATTAGCACTTAGTCGGAGCTATCGCTTTGTTATATATTCATTAAATACCCACCGGGGTTGTTGACGATATTTGCCTCCCGTGGGTTCTGTTTGAGGATCTAAGTTAAGCTGACGTGCATGACGTAGTGTCCTAAATTTAAATTGTGAATGCATTAAAAGTTAAAGGAAAATTTAAAATAAACTACATAAGTTTTTTTTTTGTAATGGAAGTGGCAAACAAGCATGCGTTTACCTTCAATTTCTTCATATTTTTTTACCTTTTAAACATTGCCTGGGCTTCCAGAAATAATTCAAAATTAAAATTAACCAAATCGGTAGAGCCGTTCTCGAGTTTTAGCGAGACTAACGAACAGCAATTGATTTTTATATATATAGATAGATATTATTTACATAACATGATTTTTTTTACACCAGTTATTAATCAGATTTGAACAAAGACACGATTCAATTCCGCGCTATAATAGCTAGCATAATGGTGTTTAATTATTACTGTATACCACTTTGAGCTGGCAATTAGCACTTAGTCGGAATTTGAATACCCACCGGGGTTGTTGACGATATCCGCCACCCGCAGGTTTTGTTTGAGGATCTTCTAACACAACTGTGCTGTGGTGCATTAGTGGACTAAATTAATTGTGAATGCGTCGGAATTTTCGAAAATGCAATTTCATTTTTCCCCAATGATTTTATGAGTCGTGGATGCCGATGTTCACGCACAGCACATACACAAACAGCAAAACCCGTATGGCGAGGCCCAGGTATGGCGACCGCATCCGTAAGCTCCGGTTCAAACAGTCGACACACACTGCTGGACCATCTAGCTCGTCCACCAGTATACAATGCTCATCATGAAATAATGCACATTGAGCCTATGAAAGAGACAATCGGCTAGTTTCGGTTTCATAGAGCGTTATCTCTGCTATACACTGCATACTTAAGCATCCGTAGTCTGGTATTAGTCAAAACTTGATCAAAATGGTCGACAAACGTCAAATAGGTAAGGTGTGAAAGAGATAATGCTCTATAGATCCGAAATAAGCCGACGTCTCTTCCTGAGGTCGATGTGCATTATTTCTTATTGGATACTGTAGAATATGTAGTATGAAGTAGGTATAATATATGTTATGCGCTGGTGTCTACGCTCGATCTCCGGTACTGGGACTCTATTACCAGCAACGTGTAAGTATTGCAAAATTGCAAGTTTACCAACCTTCAAAGCAGTTCATTTCCTCAGCATCCTTCCGAACAAGCAGAGCTACATGAATAAACCTTCACACGGATCGTAAATCCGTCGTTCCCTCCCACTGCCGGTTACACACTCAACCAATTTATATTTGAGAGAGGGCAATTACCAGGGTTTCCGACGGTTTCGACGAAATGTCATTTTGGGAAATCATTTCGTCTGGATTGCCTTTAGGCAGTATCAAAATTGTTTTTATATTATTTCGCATTAACACATGCTTGTGAAATATATTTTATTTTTTAGTTGGTAATAGATGGCGCTACTGCTACCATAAAGCAATGCAATAGATGTGAAGGAAAGATTTGACAAATCGGGCAGGGCTTCAGTAGCTCAATTGGAAGAGCGGCTGGACTAGATTCCCAGTAGGTCGCGAGTTCGAGCCTCGCCTGAAGTCAAATTTTTCTTTCCATTTTTCTTTAAAAATATAATATATTTCACAAGCATGTGTTAATGCGAAATAATATAAAACAATTATTAAGGGTAAAAGCGACTTCTTTACGATATTCAATAAACTGAAAAGTCTATTATATCGGTTGCCTAACTAGCATAGTTGGTAATAGATGGCGCTACTGCTACCATAAAGCAATGCAATAGATGTGAAGGAAAGATTTGATAAATCGGGCAGGGCTTCAGTAGCTCAATTGGAAGAGCGGCTGGACTAGATTCCCAGTAGATTGCGAGTTCGAGTCTCGCCTGAAGTCAAATTTTTTCTTTCCATTTTTCTTTAAAAAATAAAAAGTATCAAAATTGGACAACACGGACAGTAACACCGTTATAGGTCCTGTTAGATTATAATTATGGTGTTCTTAAGTTAAAGATTAACCTTTTATCCAACAATTACGTTGTAGATTTATAAAAGCCAGGTTATTTTGAAACTATCGGTAACAATTCATCTTTAAACATTATTTAATCTTATCGGTTTTCGTTTCGGAGTTTGGTAATGTGCTCGGAGATGTCAGCAGACTTGCCACCTTACATGGGTGACAAAACCGGCGACTCTTGGGTGTTTGTGTTGCATATATGCTTGAATGCCTGTATTTACCTCTGCCTACCCCCTCGTTTTCTTTGTAGCCTCAAAACATAATGATTTTATGAACTCTGACTGATAATCGACTATCGATCTAGTCGATCATCAGTCATACATTAGTCAGCTAATATCGTAAGTTCTCCAAAACTTAGTCGACAAATCATAAGATCACTCACTCATATTGCATATTCTAACATATATACCTAATCATTCTCAAATCCATCTAAGAAATAAACATTTGTTATTCAAAAGAAGTAAGTACATGCATACATTTTCATTAAACATGTGAAAAGCAATCATTCTAATGGAATATTCCTTTCAGTCATGGACTGATTTATCCTGCATGGGTTATTGGAGTAGGGAAAAGATGTTATTCAGTGTAAATTACTGTGTGCCTAATTATTAACATACAAGATGTTTTTTAATTACTTAGATTGTTCGCATCTAATTTAGATTTGCGCCAATAAGTCTGCCAATCCCGGCAGAAGTTGCAATATAACTTTTAAAACACTCGCGTTTAACACTCATTTCACTCATTTTACGAACCGGGTCGTGACGCGATATAGATATTGGGTAAAAACACTTTTTACCTTTATTCTGACGTTTCGACTCGGTTGCACAAGCCGTGGTCGCGGACAGACTGTTGTAACAGCAAAATGTCAAATTGCGGGTGGCTTGATGTTCTTCTACTTACAAGTTGCGTGATTATTGTGGAGGCCGGCACACAACGCTCACTGTATCCGACGATAGGTCCGATGTTACAACGCGCGATCCTAAATTGTTTATGACCGGTGTCCAGGTCGGAGACAATTTATATCCATCTTCACGATTGAAATTGTTTTTGTACTTATATATTTCAATCGCCTCTCGTATTATCCTGGGATAATAATAACGTTCAGTGGAGAGGACTTTTGGATTGTGAAGATTGATCCAATGATTAGTCTCCGAGGTTAAAAGGTGTTCCGCGATCGCCGATTTTTGCATCTGTCGGTTTTTTAGAGCTGCGATGTGTTCTTTGATCCTTTCCTGGACGCTGCGTTTTGTCTGTCCAATGTACACCTTACAACAGTCTGTCCGCGACCACGGCTTGTGCAACCGAGTCGAAACGTCAGAATAAAGGTAAAAAGTGTTTTTACCCAATATCTATATCGCGTCACGACCCGGTTCGTAAAATGAGTGAAAAGAAGTTGCAATGTTACGAATGAGCCAAAAAAGTTTTAAGTTTAGTGGGTAATGGTATTAATAATATTAGATTATTATTCACGGTACCTGAATATATAATATATATGTGAGGCATGTAATCGTTAAGTTACTGAATGCTGATATGGTTTTAGCAGAAAACTTCTACTATCAGCTCTCACATTAGTGTCAGAGACTAACTTTGTACTGGTGGTAGAGCTCCAGTGACGGAGCTCGCGGGCGTAGGCACCACCGCATTACCTAATATACTTGCCGCTAAATGGTAGTGTTCAGCACTATCGTGTTCCGGTCAGGTGGCAATGTACAGCCCTGTAATTTCCGGCACAGAGGCATAACACCTTAGGCCTCCGGAGTGGTAACGCATCTGCATTTTGATCGTAGTCTTTGTGTGGGTGTCTATAGGCTGCAGTCATCACTTAACATCAATGTGAACTGCATGCTTGTTTGCCACTTCGATTAAATAAAAAAAAAAAAAAAAGACAGGATTTAAGTAATAATGGTATTTACCTATCGAAAAATCTTCAGCGACTACTTCGGATTTGAAAATGCCAAACTCATATCTCTCTCTCTCTCTCATTAATTATAAAAAAAATGGAGAATCACAAGTATACGTTGTACAAAAGTTTATGTATTCTTACTTGCTAGCATCTTTGAAAATAAATACAAAATGTGCAGTTCTGAAAACTGGATCTTAGAATGGTAATAATTAACAGACTCGTAAAAATCAACTTCAATCTATATAAGCATTGGCTTCAGTCATAAACTGATTTATTATTCACAAGTGAGCGAAGTAGGGGAGAGAGGTTATTTAATGTAAATGACGGAGTGCCAAATTAATAACTCACTGTGACGCAGCTGGATGTTCTTTCATTACTTCAATTGTTACTCACTTCCAATTTATTTACTGCCTTTCACTGAAGTCATCATTGGTGAGGTCATGTTATGAATAAACTTATTATTGTAGTGTTATCAATGTGTAAAATATATATTGAGGCATTTAATTTACTTTAGTAGTTCAATTAGTTACTGAATGCTTACTTATAAGATGTTAGCCGAAAACTTTTCGTATCGGTATTTTTCCAATAAAAAAAAAGAATCTTTTAGCTCTAAAATATCTATAATAAGCTCTAAATTTTAACAAACTCCAATGAATATCTTGACCGAGTACTTCACGACCATATGGAACTACTCTTAAACGACATTGGACTAGATGATAAAGACATAAGGATCATTCGAAACCTCCACTGGAACCAAAAGGCTACTGTTCGTGTCGATGGTGAAGAAACTAGTGAGGTAGAGATAAAGAGAGGCGTCCGGCAGGGATGCATATTATCACCGATACTCATTTAACCTCTACTCAGAATCGATTATCGCAGAGGCATTGGAAGGACTAAGGGGTGGTGTACAAGTGAACGGACGGTATATAAACAACCTCCGATATGCCGACTACACCGTCCTAATAGCGTGCGCAGCGTCTGAACTGCAGGAAATTGTTAACCGGGTAAATGAGTGTAGCCTGAGAGCCGGCCTTAGAATGAATGTCAACAAAACCAAAGTCATGATCATCTCAAAGAAACCAAGTGCCGACCCTGGTACCACTGTGGAAGGTAAACGATTGGAACGGGTGCACAAGTATAAATATCTAGGCACATGGATGGATGACGTCTGGCAGAGCGATCTTGAAGTGAAAAACTCGAATAGGAATAGCCCGTAGTGCATTCAATTCTATGAGGAAGGTACTATGCAGTCGTCAGTTAAAGATGTCCCTACGCGTACGGTTGCAACAGTGCTATATATGGCCTATACTATTGTATGGATGTGAGATCTGGACAATTAAAGAGCACTTGCGGAAACGAATTGAAGCCTTTGAAATATGGACCTACAGACGCATGCTGGTTATTAGCTGGACACACAAAGTTACAAACGAAGAAGTTCTCCGTCGAGCTGGTCAGTAGCGCCAAATCATGCAAACCATCAAACAGAGAAAAGTTGGTTATTTAGGTCATATTATGGGACATGACAGATACCAACTGCTGCAACTTATAATGATGGGCAAAGTGGCTGGAAAAAGATCAGTAGGCCGAAGAAAAAAGTCGTGGCGACGCAATATTCGCGAGTGGACCGGCATCAACAGCGCCGCTGAACTATTTCGTCTCGCGAAGGACAGATTAAAGTTTTCCGAACTGACAACCAACCTTTACTAGTTGGAGAGGCATTAAAAGAAGAAGAAGAATGAATATCTCCTGTATATTAAACCAGAAGATGTTTAATTCAAATTGAATCCGTGACAACTAAGCTACCAACGCATATGTTATTAACTACTAGGTTTGATTTGCAATGGCTTAACTTATCACGACTCAAAGAACATACGCCTTGTCAAACTAAAGCTAATCTCAAAACTGTAGTGTGACTAATTAATCAAATACGATCCGGCACGTGTATTCAAAGCTTTATGAATAGCAAATCAATTCGAGTAGTTAATGAGCGTACCTACTTATTTGTTGATACCTTTATGAAGAAGATCGTTTATATTTCAAGCCTTGCTTCTATCTGAGCCTTATCAAAACCTGTAGGACATGTGTAACTGCGTCTTTAAGTAAAAAATATTATTTTAAGAAACTTCTCTAGTAAGCTTTGGCTTTTGCCAGAATCTCTCGACCGCACCATCTTGAGCTGTTATTATTCTTTGTATAGAGCAGTGATTCCCAAAGTGGTCCATATAGACCCCCTGGGGTCTATGGGAGACTCGATGGGGTCTACATATATGCGTAAATAAAAATGGGACATATGGGAAAGTGATATAAAAGTTAGCAAGGGGGTCCACCCAAACCAGAAAAAAATTGAAAGGGGTCTACAAGAGAAAATAGTTTGGAAAGATAGATTGCTGAGATCCATGCTCACTACTCCGGAGCACCTCGTCCATAGGCTGTTCACGCACAGAAAGTTAGTGGGCCATTCGGTGACCACCCGTTCCTTGTGGTCGGTCTGCCTTGAGTTACTTACCCGCTGGTCCCGAATGGATCGCGTGCTTTCCGCCAATGTGTTGGTAACTAACTGATCCGTAGAATTATATCGGATGTGGTGGTCGTTAAATTTACTGGTTACTTGGCGTCCACCTATGACCAACGTGGCGTACACCTGACACGCGGCATCCTGCTGTGGATCACGTACCGACAAAGAGCGGATAGCGCGATGAGATGGCAATGTTTCAGCATCAGTGAATCTAATAATCTATGATATTGATTTAGAGCTCCAGTGACTGAGCTGGCAGACGTAGGCACCACCGCATTACCTAATATACTTGGCGCTAAATGGTATGGTAGTACTCAGCACTATCGTGTTCCGGTCAGGTGGTAATGTATGGCCCTGTAATTTCCGGCACAGAGGCATAACAGCCCTCAGGAGTGGTAAGGCATCTGCATTTTGACCTTGGTCTGTAGGCTGTGTAGGTGTCTATAGGCTGTAGTCATTACTTAACATCAATGCGAACTGTATGCTTGTTTACCACTTTCATTACATGAAAATAACTTGCCGTTCACCCATGACCAACGTAGTGTCCACCTGACATTCTCTACACGCGACATCCTACTGTGGAACACCTACCGATAAAGCGCGGATAGCGCGCGACGAGATGGCGCTGTTCCAGCATCAGTGGATCTAATAATCTATGATCTTCAGGGTTTATTACTACCAGATATGTATTCTCATGGACTACTGCTTTTTACGGTAAACATACTTAAGCTAAATGCAATAGTAAATAACAAAGAAGGAATTTGTAAAAACATGATTCAATATTGACAAATATAACGAAAAATATTTGCCATGCTCAAAACGTCCAACAATTGCAGAGGTGCGAAATATTTTTGAAATTACGCATTCCAACACTCTCAAACATCCAATTAAAATAACTTCACTTGTATGAAGATTAAAAATAGTTAAAAAATAAAACATACATGTACATTCGCATACCTAAAGGAAATTTTAAAGTTAATTTGGTTGAAAATTTTATCGTCACATTCCTCTGTCGCTTAAGTTTAGTAGTAGTTTTTTTGTTAGCTCATAAAACATATTTTTATTAAGTTTTAGTAATTTAGAAGTTAATTAAAATTTAATTCAGAATTCAATTACGGCAAAAAAATATTGCCTTTTCATTCAAAGTGATATTAAACATGTTAAGTTTTAAAAATACTGTTCCTAAATTCACAAAAAACTATTTAGGTAACAAATTAAACCTCAATCTAAAGACTAATCAAAAAGTGATGAAAAATGGTTCACCAATGTTTTACCGACAAACGTTACGCAAATTTTCATTTCAAAACCAACGAAATTCGTGGAATTAAAGTGTACATACAACCTACACTTTAATTCCATAAATATATTATAATTCCGCAAATGCATCATTTCGCAACTCAACGATTCGTATACTTATTAATTCGCAAACATTTGATTACGTAATAATTAATACTGTCAGCAAAAAAAATACACAACCTGACTATGTCGTAAAATTTGAGAATATTTTTTTTAACGAAATTATTTATGAACTGATAAGTTATGAATAGTTTTGTATAAATCTGTTTGCCAAGTGCATTATTTATGAAGTAATGTAGTTGTGGAAAGTTGAGATGTGAAACGAAATCGTTGAGAAACCTTGGTTTGTAATGAAGAATTTTAAAACGTATGTCGGCAAAATGACTTGTTACCATGAAAAATATATTAGAGGCGTTTGAGTTGATTTGAGAAAGAAGGTTTATTTTTTTAATTAATTAAAACTTTACCTACACTGATACATACAGTATGTCTGGTGTATGCAGATAGTACTCTATGAAGTGAAATTCAATTAATGCGGTGAACGTCACACAGCACGTTTTGGGCTTTGAAATTTGTCACACCACAAACCTTGACTGGTGGTTTAGAGCAATTATGTAAATACATGGCGTGATAGCACCTTCAAGCTAATTACTTTTACCGACTTACCCATTAGTTAGGTGATTCATTTATTCGATGAATATTAATTTCAAGTTTATAACTTTCTTTTTTATAGGTCAGCGAATATTGTATTTAATTTTGGTATATTTTATATTTAGAAACTTTGAGTCCTACGCTTGGTTCAGTTTAAATGTAAAAACGAAATGTTCAGGTCCACAAAAGCAAAATAATCTGAGATATCAGATGACGAAATATTGAACTGCTGGACCTGTACATGTGATGTGACAGGGAGTTAGTCTGTAGGTAGAGCTCCAGTGACGGAGCTCGCGGGCGTAGGCACCACCGTATAATAATATACTTGCCGCTAAATGGTAGTGTTCAGCACTTTGGTGTTCCGGTCAGGTGCGTGTACGGCCCTGTAATTTCCGGCACAGAGGCATAACACGTTAGGCCTCAGGAGTGGTAACGCATCTGCATTTTGACCTCTGGTCTTTGTGTGGGTGTCTATAGGCTGCAGTCATCACTTAACATCAATGTGAACTGCATGCTTGTTTGCCACTTTAAAAAAAAAAGTCCTATACTACGACTCACAATACCGTTATGCAATTGTTTGTTGCCTCGCATTTCAAATATCCTGCCCTTATAGACAGCTCGTGTAATATTTTGTGTAAATTAAACGAAGCAGACAAAAAGTGACAGTCGAACGTTCGCTTTGATCTGTGAACCGCTCGAGAGAAGCATTGAACAGTACAAACTCTCCAAGTTCTTTGAATGCTCATGTTTGCCCATCACATGAAATATAACAAAGAGCTCGTAATGAATTTACATCTGAGTGAATAGTAACTTTGTCGTCAAAATAAGCAAACACGAAAATTAATTAAGACCCTTAAAATTTTGGAGTTTAAAAATAATCATTGTTTTTTTTTACTTAATGAGCAATGTGAATACTAAGCATTTTAAAATCAAGGATATAATCAATGCCTTTGCAGATGCCTTTACATTACCGAAGTCCAAGAATCGCTTCCCAAAGGAGTTTGCCGTAAAATGTCGTCATCCCGTCTCCTGTTAGTTGAAGAGTCTTTTCGCAAGCATACGGTCGCGGCGCGGTGGTCGTGCCGTGCAGAGTAGAAATGTATGAGCTAGACAGCTTTCACAAGGCACGGTGACCGTGCAGTGGCCGTGACCATAGTACAAATATGAACAGTGTGGAAACTACGTACAAAACGTTGAAACGGCACATCAATGCGCAACATGACAAACATGCGCATCGATGAAGCCCCTAAGCGGTTCTCGCGGTGCTGCAGTAGTGAGACGCACGCTACTCGCGCGTCGATGCGCATGTTTGTGAATGTGTGCCGTTTCGAACGTTTAGTACATAGTTTCCATTTGTTTTGTGCCGTGACTGTGTGTCGCCCGTGCATATCCACTACAAAGGCGATTCCGGCGCGGTAATCGTCTTTGTAGTAATAATGTATTGGCAAGTAATATACCTGGTCACTTGACACGAGTTCAACACGGTATGGCGAGCGCAGGAAGGTTCCAATATGCCATTCGATTGCTAACATCTCAGGGGCCCGGGCGTTATCCGCACCGCATAAAGATTGTCTAACGAAAACTAAATTGACGTTGATAATATGTTGATTTCATTAGTAGAAGTTCATCTCTCTTTATGGGATAAGCATTGCATGGATGGATCCAAAATTCTCTCACGTATGTATGTAATAAAGTCAACGCAAACAGACCACGCACCGGAAGACGAAGCGTAGGCAGGGCCCCTAGGAGGTGGATCGACGACCTGGTGAAGGTCGTGGGCAATAGCTGGATGAGGGCGGCCTTCCCTTCGGAGAGAGGACCCTTCGTTAAAGCAATATTTGGGGCAGGCCTTTGTCCAGCAGTGGACTTCTTTTGGCTGAAATGATGATGATGATGAAAGAACGTCGATACAGTAGAAGTAAAGATATTCGCTTTTTTCGTTCCATCAGCAGACACTACCAAATAAATACTGCCAGCGCTGCCCGGCGCGTGGCTGGATGACCTAACGTAAACCATGCACGTGTGAAAGAGTTGGCACGGCACGGGGACAAGGCGTTTCGATGACCTGTGAAAATGCATTAATTAACAGTCTTCTATCTTTATAAAACCCTTTCAAACGATAGAGATGGCGTACATTTGAGTGTTGCTTAAAATTGAATGACGTTTGAGTATTCGTCCATCAGCGTAGTAGTAGAAGCTTGCTACCACTACGCTACCAAAAAACTATGGGTAAATATTTTCTACATAAGTTGTTACTCACGTTGATTTTGCTGATTTTGTGTTATCTTAAATTAAATTTACGCTTTGTTAATCATAATTGAATACCTGTTTGTCAATTAGATAGCAATGCGTTATAATTACTTGGACCCATATAATTTCTGGCCTAAGACTTAAACAATGTATCTGAATTGAGGAAAACAGAGACGGAAAAATTGTCTGTAAAATATGAGGGTAAAGTAACTTTTTCTTTATACATGACATGTGCTCTCTATGGTGGTAATTTATTACTGACTTAAGAAAAACTACTGACAGTTGAATCTACTAAAAAAGTTGGTAGCAAACATTTCACATATTTTTTGAAAAAACTTATTTTATTATCAAAGATATTAAAAGTTATATATTGAAAATACACATGCTTTTCTATGCAGTCTGCTTCAAGCATTGTAAATGCTCAGCGGCCGGTGCGTATTGTCAATCTAACGGCCAAATACTCAAACGTCACTTAAATCTAAGTGGGACTTAAAAGTCTTCTGCTTTATGAAACACGTTCAAATGATAGAGATAGCGCACATTTTAGGGTTGCTTAAAATTAAGTGACCTTTGAGTATTCGGCCATAACTCTTCTAAGATCTTTGCATTTAACTACAAAATTTCATACAGAACTTCAACCTTTTTCTTTCTCCGTTCAACATGTTAGTCGTACGAACTAACCAGTTTTACTTATGGTAGAGTTCCAGAGAAGCTCGAGGCGTAGGCACCACCGCATTACTTAATCTATTTGCCACCTTAAATGTCTTTGCCTTTGGCGGCGTCGTGTGGCGGGTTGCTCACTTCCCTCTAAAATGGTCGAGGAGGGCAATGGCTGTCACATGCGTCATACTCGTGAACGGATGCTGTTGGTGGGGACTGGTCTGTTCTGGTTTGCAGGGGCTACATCACATTTAGTAGATAGCAGTTTATTTGCATCTATGCTATGGACGTTGACATTATTTGATTTTTCACGATAATCTGTACTAGATTTAAGCTCTCATTTAAAAGAGCTCTTACTGAGTTTGTTGGGTAGCGGAGTTCTTCTCAGTAGTGACTGCACTTGGAACTCTGCTAAGTGAATGATGATCTTGACGAATAAGTTTTTCTTTTTCTTCATGTATTATCATTGAAGGAATTGAAAAATTTTATGATTATTATGTTTTAACCAAATAGTTTAAATTTTAATTTTTAATTTACTATTAATATATGATTTTGCTTTTACTATATGTAATGGTTATTCGCTCTAGGTAGTTTATGATTTATTGACGTTTTGAAAGTATCTGTAAAGATCTATTCGAAATAAAAATATTTTCTATTTCTATTTCTATTTCACCAAATGGTAGTGTTCTGGTTAGATGGTAATCTATGGCCCCGTAATAACTTATCACAGATAACAACTACGGTCTCGAAGATGGCAACGCTTCTGCATTTTGAGCTTTGGTTTTTATGGGGGAACAACGGATAATTTACAGGTTATTTGCGAATATAGTCAAATAAGTGTATAATTTATGGAGGCTCAAACCAAATTTAATCTTCACTTCAAAATATCGGTCCATATCACGCCAGCTCATCTCCTAATAATAATTTCAAAAGGTGCAACATACAAGAACTAATTTGAGGTGAAAAAAAGTTGAGCAGGAGAATAAACAAGATGGACGTCTTCCATTGAAATTGCCAAGTAATTTAATAAAACGGGCGATAAGTCGCGGCTCCCTCCTGGTGAGCGAGATAAAAGGCAAGTTTAACGAGAAAAGTTGGAGATAGCATGAGCTCGTCACACTTTTATTCAGGAAGCTGCATTTGTGAATTATCATACGCGAAGGTAGGAGCGGTGACATTCTTCTGACGTATAATATTACGATAATCGGGTAATACATAAATCTGAAAAATAATTAAATGTATTAGTAAACAATCTTAACCGATGTGTATGGTTGTGTCAATAAATCCGCATACTTAATAACTCTAATCAACCAACGTTTGTATGGGGCTAAGTCTTAATAGTGTTAAGTTATTGAAGTAGATTATTTTAATTATTCATACATAAATTGTTTCGAAGACAAAACTTCTTCAGCGGTTTGTGCACTTTTTGTGATGGATAAAAAATGTTAAACTCGCGTCAGGACATGTGACCTGATCAAAAATTCGTAAAATAGCGGGAGAGTAGACATACCTAAATGTAGGTACGTATGTGTGTTTATGCGGCGCAGGGCGCTTGCACAAATATGCAAACGTGCATGCGTATTTGTTTGTGTAACTGCGTGCTGCTGCATTGAAACTAATTCGGTATTCCTTCTACAACGTAAAATAATTGTAATAGTTCTGAAGTGTTAATTTTTTAATGTAATAGAAATTGTCATGTTTGTGTACGATAGCGCAATAAATGAATATTCTATTTTACCACATAATTAAGTGATAGTACTTTTTAACCGACTTCAAAAAAAGGAGGAGGTTCTCAATTCGTCCGGATCTTTTTTTATATCTAATATACGGCCAATTTTTGTCAAATTATGCCCTAACCATTCTAAAAAATCCAAATTAAATATGTACAGCGTTACTATTCAAGTTTTTAACTTTGTGACTTCTGCCGGCACTTCTGAGTACACCCTGTTGTTTATATTTATTTTACATTAAGCTTAATTTCGCGATGTCTATTATCAATATTTTTTAAATTAGATTTCTTAACTTTACGCGTAAAACAACGAAAGTCATTGAACGCACTTACAGTCATAAACAAAAGTAAAATCAGCAATGAAAGTCACGATATACTTACCAGAATGACAGCCGGTGATTCTTTTTCTAACTACCCACATCATTTCTAGCGGCTAGGTTCTTTATCTCACTTATGAACACTGCATTTTCCATGAATGTACATGAAAATGGCGGACAATATTCTAGAAAGTAGAGCATACGAGCTGTTAGTAGTAGGTGATAAATAACCGCGAGAATGTCTGTCTTTGTGTAGCGTTATTATAACTGTTATACTACATGTTACTTGGAGGCAACAAGGGTTGCTACTTTATTGGAACAAGTTGAAAACTTGTCATAAAGTTGAAAAATTAGTCAATTTATACTGTTACTAGCTGTTTCCCGCGGCTCCGCCCGCGTGTTTGTCGCTTTTCGCTAAACCTCATTTTATCACTTTATACTATATCACTTATCCATATTTTTAAACGTAACTTCACGTCTGTAATCTCCGAAGGGGTAAGCAGAGGTAAATGCATGCATTCAAGCATACACGCAAACACCCATGATTCCCCGGTTACATTTTCGGCCCATGTATCAGGTGGCGAGCCTGTTGACATCGCCGGGCACATTACCAAACTTCGAGGTACTGGAAATTTTCCAGAAAATGGAAACATTCCAATAGAACCAGAGATAAAGGACTTAACACCATTATCCCTGATAACCCTCTACCCGGGAATAAAACCCAGGACCTCAGCGTAGTATTAGTGACCTGCTACCACTAGGCTACCGAGGCAGTTTTACCGAGGTATTTTTAACAACAACACTATGCAGTTTCATTAAGAACTTTATCAGAGCAGTGCATAAATACTTCGCCAGTTTTCGTCGATGAGGTCAATAAACCTCATCGACGAAAACTGGCGAAGTTTCGCCAGATACTATAATAACATGTTTTCTAATTAACTACGTGTACAGAACCCATAGAGCAACACGGGCCACCGGCCGCGGCGCGGCGGACCGGAGGGGAGTAGCCATATTCAGGCTTTCCCCTCCGTCAAAGTATAAACACAAATTTTAATGTTCCTATACCTATATATGTAGATTGGAGAGAGAAAAGAAGGAAAGACGGAGGACTTGACGAAAGAAGAGAGAAAAAAGAAGAAAGAAGAAAAGTCTGCAAAGACCAGCAGCACGATCACAGGACGACCGGAAGCAGGAGCCGAAGGCGTGGCTGTGTTGTGCGTCATGCCCCAGAAAGGGGAGAGTGACACTAGGGACGCATGTAAACACTGAGAGTAAAGAACTTGTAGGGAGTCAAGATCACAAGCGCGCGCGACCTAAGCGAGGAGCGGTTCGTGCGCGCATCTCCCGAGATTCGGACCAGGATGGTTGGTGGGGGGCCATGGGAAGGTTGGTGAGTTATGTTCCTATACCAGTCGCCGAGATGTTGAAATATATGCGTGAAATTGTTTATATATTTTATTAAAGTCAAGGTGTGAGTTTCGTAGTAATAGACGATTTTTGTAGTGAGTGAGTATCACATGTATTTTCCCCCGCAAAAAATTAAAAAACTGTTTTGCATCGGTAATAAATGCTATGGCTACTCCCTACCGGTCCGCCGCGGCCGATGGCACGTGTTGCTCTATGGCAGAACCAGAGTTAGCAAGAGTTGGGCGCTTGATTAAAAACGAACTCTGTAAGTTCCCGACCTCTCACCGTAGTGTTAACTTGGTGCACTTCAACTCCACTGCAAGGTTAAGTAAGGAGTCTTCAAGACATCATACCTAGCTTGATTTTGATATAATTTTGTTTTTTCGTGAGATTTACTGTTTGTGTTTATCTATACTAATATAATAAAGACTTACTCCCTTATTCATAAGCGTATTTAAGTTAAAGTGTTGCTAATCTCTCATTTGTCTTTTTCTATCCTGCATATTTGACAATGCAACTGCCACAGACAAAGCATTCCATAGCTAAAACGTATCAAATGTACGTTTATGAATAATAGTAATAGTTTGCTTGTTAAATAAGAAGTAACTTTGTTCGTAGGGGCTAATCTATGGAAATACTTAACCGATTATGAAAATTCTTTCACAATCAGAAAGTTGCACTATTCAAGAGTGCT
Organism: Macrosoma leucophasiata; assembly: GCA_036365455.1. Classification (NCBI taxonomy): domain Eukaryota; kingdom Metazoa; phylum Arthropoda; class Insecta; order Lepidoptera; family Hedylidae; genus Macrosoma; species Macrosoma leucophasiata. The sequence goes on along the minus strand of JAWQUS010000014.1, from coordinate 3,224,853 downwards.
GTAGGCTATATTTTATTATGGTAGTAGTAATGTAGGTACCTAAAATTGCCCCGGTGCGAACCCGGGGCAGGCCGCCATTGTATACATATTCTTGTAAAAAAAAAATTCTATTCATAAAATGACTTACTTGCTCGGTAGTAAGCAAATTTTGACGATCCAGTTAGTCCAGCGGTGAGATGACCGTTTGGTTCGAAGCGTCGGTCGCAGGATCGATCCCCGCACCGGGACAAATATTTGTATGGCCTACTGATATTTGTCTCGGGCGTTTGTGTATGTGTTGTGCGTGTACAACGGTATCCACAGCAGCAGGCCAACGAAGTTAGTTTAAAATAATACCCGTTCTTATCAGACGTCTCCATTGCTTGATAATGTCAAATAGATTATTGAAAATTCATCCGCGCTTACCGTTCCTTAAATACTTTATAATGGCTCGTCGTTTGAACTTGATCCAATAGGTTCAGTTCATTGGAGAGTCGCCATTTTGCCAATTGTACAGAAACTTTGTGACGTCGGACTGGGAGCGTCTTACTAATAATTGTGTAAATGCAACTTTGTTTTTGATATGATGGCATTGATATTACGCATATTGCTAGTGTCAAGTAAAACGATATTTCGTATTTGTATTAAGCAGCGTCAAAGTCAGAAATCAGTTAGTCAATTATCAGTCAGTCAGTCAGCGTCACAGTCTGTAATTCGCGTAAAGCGATGGCTACTATACCAGAACATAAAATAACGCAATAGAAACACTTTCATAATCCCTTGACCTAAGCGCGTATTTCAATTCTCAATACTCGTACCAACCATAAAAACTTTATTGCTCGAACCACCGAACTGAATTTCACTTGCTCTTTTAGTAACATAGACAGACAGTCCGAATGACTGAAAGGTTTATTTCTCCAATAAGAACTTTTTTTTCCAAACAGAGTTTTTGAATTGGATCCGGTCTGGCGTTAGATAGTAAAATTAGAGCGAGACTGGTAATTGTTGGAAATGGCTATGACAATTGGTGTTGCAAGCGATTTTGAAACGTATTTGCTGGTGATAGGGATTATATATTGGAATTTTGGAGGTTGGTGTGACAAACGGAATTAGAACAAAGGGTTGTCACCCGTATGTCGCTCAATAAAGTTTAATCAGGCCAGACGGGGCACGTGAGTTAAGCTCGCGCTTGCCAAGTTTCCTGCAGTTAAAAGATATAAGGCTGGTTAATAGAATCATAAATTTGGACGGCTATGAGATGAGTTTCGTTATTATAAGTGATGATCAGCTGACAAATGACTTGGGACTCACTGTTGAGATTGAGTATGAATTTTGAATAAATTTTGTTATGTAACTAGTAAACCAGATTCATAATTTTCTAAATACGGTGGCAGTAGGATTCACCTAATACAAGTTCAAAAATAACGATAAAATAATATGTCGATACCTAGATTTTGAGGCACATTTACATCACCTGGCATATAAGCAAGCTCCAAGGATCCGACGAGTGGCACTGGGAATCTTGCAATAAATGGACGTAGTTACTGATTAGGTTGGCACTGAAACAAAATTCAGGCAGAGGCTTTACTTGAGATGTCTGGCGGATCGACGGCCTTTAGGTTTCCCTACGTACCCTCGGTCGAACCTTTCTCTATCCATTCCTTCATCATATCTAAGGGAAGTATGCTATGATCTTTCTGATGATGTTTGGCTCGGCTTGATCTTCTAATTCCGAATTTTCATTCTCGTCCATTTTACTGTTTGTTAAAGGTTTTACGTTTTGTCGCTCAGAGTGTAATTTCTTCTTTACATTGCAATAGGTTTTATTACCATTTTCATATACAGAGCTTTGTATTTTTGCTGAGCAGTTTGAACTCCAGAAACTTGCAAAGAGCTGCACTACATCCAAGATTACTTTGGATCTTGGTACCTATCTATTCGTGCTTTTCGTCTGTATCTGTAATTGTGCAGCCGAAGCAATTAAATTTATTCATACCTCTGAACGTGATATAGCAATCTTTTAAGGTGCTTCGAGAAGCAGCTTAAAAGATTTCGAGATATTTTCTTGATAAGGACATGTTCAGTCTTCTCATGCTTTATCTTAATCTTAAGTGAACATATCTTAATATTATTTTTCCTATAAAAGTAGCCTCCTACCACTTGCATATGCAGTATTAAGGAAAATATATTGTATACTATCTGACCCGGCAAACTTCGTATTACCTCAGAATTAAATAATGTGTCACAGGTTTGATAGGTACGGATTATTGGTGTGGGAAAATGAAATTGATGTTTTAACTATTTCTTCATATTTTCTCACATTTTAAACCTTACCTGGACTTCCAAAAATAATTTAAAAGCAAAATTAACCGAATCGATCGAGTCGCTCTCGAGTATAAGCGAGACTAACGAATAGTCATTCATTTTTATACATAGAGATTTCATGTATTTCATAGAAATAGCCACCCAACTTTCAAACAGCAACATGTTTGATTATTGAACCAGCTGGCTCAGTCTTGGAACCGTCAAATCCAACGAACATTTCACGCTCCAGCCCGTTTTCTAATTTTCCGACATTGTTTGAGCGAAATTAGTATTTGATTGCCTCTCAGTTGTATACTCGTATTTTGTTTGCTCGCCACCAATTGATTTCCGTTCGCTTTGCGTTTGATATTCAGAGTCTAGCTAACATTGCGGCAAGAGGAAATTCGCTAAACGTAGTTATCGCCATAAACTGGCTCGATGTTATTTTTAACAGGTTATTTTTTTTTCGCTTTGTTAAAATGGGTTTTTTGACGAGATGCTTTTAACAATTTAACAAGCTCGTTTTATGACAAATGGAAAATATACATAGGAAATGATAAATTAAAAAAAACAACAGGAGTGCCGGCAGAAGTCAAAACTTGAATATTACCTGACGTTGAGCATTTAGTTATAGGGGATTCAAGATTCAAAATTCGTTTTATCATGTGTAATAACATTTTCTTATGACTAATTTTAACACACCTTTATTAAATAAAAAAAATTGAGATCCTTAATAAAAATGCTATATGTAACCCACATTATAGCATTTTTATTAAGGATCTCAATTTTTTTTATTTAATAAAGCCATATATGTCACTCAGTGAAAATGCAGCTTTCTAATGGTGAAAGTTTTTGTGTAACGTTACAAACATACCTACAAACAAAATCACAACTGTATCCTCTTTATAATATGAGTATAGATACAGATGAAATCCTTCCCTATAAAAAGGTATATAATGTTACAAGCAATAAGAAAAATACAGAAAATGACGTCCCTATCACAATTTCAAAATTCGCCGAACAAGCTTCATACTGATTGCATGCCGTGCCACCAAGATTGCATCTCTTTTATCGTATGATCACATTGATAAGCGAAAATACGTCGTAGTAGTAATCTGGGGAGGTAATATCGCAGAATAGTGTGGATTTTGTTCGAAGAGTTCAGATTTTTAGTTATTTTTTTGTTATTATTTACATTGACTGAAACAAATTACGAAGTAGATTTTTTTCTTATGTTTTTTTACTCATTTTTTTTTATAAAATGAAAGAGGCTAACAAGCATGCAGTTCACATTGATCTTAAGTGATGACTGCAGCCTATAGACACCCACACAAAGATAAGAGGTCAAAATGCAGATGCGTTACCACTGGCCTAAGGATGTTATGCCTCTGTGCCGGAAATTACAGGGCTGTACATTACCGCCTGACGGGAACACGATAGTGCTGAACACTATCATTTAGCGGCAAGTATATTAGGTAGATAATGCGGTGAAATTGACAATCATATTCATTTCGCTCTTAAAAAATGCGTTTTATTTTGTACGAACCCTTTGAATGTACTTCCCAGAATAATCAAATACATTTCTGGGTATTGACACAAAATAGGCACTTTCGTGATAATGAATTGGGTCTACGAGAATTTGGCATTATTATACCAAAAAAACATGACCACAAATTTCCGGAAACATACCCATAAACGCAAACTTTATGTAGATAGATATAAGAAGGAACAAGTCTATTGACATTTATCAGGCACATTTCCTTACAATTTTCCTGGTAATATTTTCACTGAATAGTCAATTTCAGTGACGGAATCTCAAAAAAGATTACTTATGAACTAAAAATTGTACCAAATTAGACTAAGTAATATGAAATGTACAATGTACCGTAAAATGGAGTGAATCGGGGCAAAACTCAACTTCAAGGCGATTTATCTCCTCTATTCACTATGAGCAATGTTTATTTACTTAAAACCAAATTTTGGATCTTGATTCTATCTTGAAAAAATCATATTCTTGACAAACGCAAGTTCAACTAACTGTAACGCAAAAATTATTTCGTTTTTGATGACTTACGCGATACGAAAGGTTTATTAGGCGTCCGTATTCTACATGGAACCCTTATAGTTTCGCTGTGTCCGTCCGTCCATATATTAGAGTTTGACCGCCATTGTTCAGTTGACAGAATGTTCTAGCGGAACAATTCTCCACCACTAATGAGCAGCGGGCAGAAAGGTTCTCGAGTGGAGACCACGTATCGGCAAACGCAGCGTAGGACCATCCACGTCCACCTGCAAGATGGACCGACGACCTGATCAAGGCTGCAGGTACCCGCTGGATGCACGTCGCTTCCGATCGGTCGGCATGGAGGTCATTGGGGAAGGCAGTTGACGTCCTATGGCTGATATGATGATGATGAATGAGCAGCGGGATCGTCACATCCCGATTTAACTTATTTTGAAGGTTTAGTAGTAAACAAGGCACCCTTATAGATTTTATATATATGACGGGGATGGAGAATATAAACGTACTGACTTGACTAAACCGATGATTATTGAAACTCCTTAGCAAAGTATTAAACATACCCAGTGGTTCGATGGACAAGTGTCATTGATGACACTTGGCCATCAAACCACTGTCCAGACGTCAACCACAAGTCAGTACGTTTATATTCTCCATCCCCGTCACATATATATATATATATATATATATATATTTTTTTTTTTTTTTAATTACGCCGACTAATTGGTGGAATAAAAAATAAATTATTTAGGTTACCTCCACTACATGTAACGGGCGGATGTTTTTTATTTTTCGTTTTTCTATCTAGTGTGGGATAGGTGTTACGGATATGTCTTGGATTTAGTTAACTGTTACATCACTTATAAAGCTTTAAAAACGTAACTTCACGCCTGTAATCCCCGAAGGGGTAGGCAGAGGTAAATGCATGCATTCAAGCATACATGCAAACACCCACGATTCGCCGGTTACGTTTTGGCCCATGTAACAGGTGGCGAGCCTGTTGACATCTCCGGGCACATTACCAAACTTTGAGGTACTGGGAAATTGAAAAAGAAAATGGAAAAATCCCAATAGACCCAGAGATAAAGGCTTTTTCACCATTATGTCTGATAACCCCCTACCCGGGAATCGAACCCAGGACCTCAGCGTAGTAGTAGTGGCCTGCTACCACTAGGCTACCGAGGCAGTTAAAGTGCCAATTTTCGTTAGAGTCAAATGTCCCCCTCATCTACCAACTAAACAGTTTCGACAGTTAAAATTCAAACCTTACGGCAATGTGATGATGATGATGATAACGAAATTAAAAGGAAAACTATCAGACCTACGTTGGCTTTACAAGTTTGCGAGTAATAGTCGACCAAATGCAATACGATCGACATTTTTGAACAACTCTGTAGAAAATATTTATATATTTTTTTCATTACATTAATCAAACCTAAAAACTACGGAACCCTAACTGCGCTTGGGCCGACACGCACTGGACCGGTTTTATTTTTTTAAGAACTTTCAAAAAATGTCATATCTGCATGACGTTATCTCAAAAAAACATAAAAGTGATTTACTACACTCTAACAAATCTTTAAAAAAATATAGGTAAAGACCTGCGAACGCATGTTTACACAGGCCTCACTCCTCAGAGAATAAATTAATATCGATAGAATTTCACGTAACATTGCACTTCTGTTAGAATCATTTCTAATCTAAATTCCATCCCAGCCCTTCCTTTGTGCGAGCAAGAAATTGATCAGGGCTCTACATTATATTGGATCCGATAAATTTATTCCACCCGGATAACCGCCACTTCAGATATTAGGGAACATCTTAAAAGTATTGCTGATCAAAAATATATTTATGAAAATATGTTATCTTTTTCAAATATTATGGTCAGTTCAATTTCACATTTTGTAAACTTTTTATAGGTTTTGCTTGTGGTTTAGTCGGAGAGAATATGTAATAATAAAATGGACACTTCGACGTCCCTCCCGATTTTCCCGCATCACCCAACCTCCTCCCCTCTTAAGGGCGACGGTTGGTATTTTCTACGAGCTACGCACATAGGTGCACGTGAAGAAACACGTCACTGATTGATGTCTGTGCAATGGAGACCAAATTAAGCGTTTGTATGGAATTTTGGCGGAGTGTCCGCGGTGTGGTTCAGTGTAGGAACTCGAGAGTGTAGACACCACCGCATTACCTAATCTATCCAAAACCAAATGATAGTATTTAGCATTATCATGTTCCGGCTAGATGGTAGATACATTTACTGGTAGTAGAGTTCCAAGTGTAGGAGCTCGAGGGCGTAGGCACCACCGCATTACCTAACCTATCTGCCGGTAAATGGTAGTGTTCAGCACTATCGTGTTCCGGTTAGATGGTCACAAAGACATAATTACTAAGGTCACAGGAGTGGCAACGCATCTGCATTTTGACCTCTAGTCTTTATGTGGGTGCATATAAGCTGCAGTCATCACTTAACATCAATGTGAACTGCACGCTTGTTTGTCACCTTTGTAACATAAAAAAAACATGACTTCCCTATAGTTTTTAGCAATATAAGATTTCTATTATAGGTATTTAAATTTCTGTTTTATGAACCGTATAGGTATTATTGTAATAACGTGCCGCTGAAAAAATAAAATAAGTCCATGTTCAAATTCGTTCCACAGTTGAAAAGTCAGAGTATCTTCTTCATCGACTCCATTTAGGTCATTGTACAAAACAAGCAAGCCAGCTACACTCAAACCTTACTTAGTCACGAATATAAACAACAAATAGTCAAGAACATGCCGTGTTCAGCTGACTGAATATTCATGGTTCGATAGACTGAATAATTAACTTGCTGTGTTTGAAAGCTTTCATTTGTAAAGAAAAATAATGCTGTAAGTCAATTTACAATGCACAAATATTCTTTAAGGCGAGCAGTACAATATAATACAAATAATCTCTTAGATATTGAAACCGTGGAAATTGTGTTTCTGGGCATTGAAAGACGTTATTTTGGATTTGGAAATACAGGTATATTTCACCAATGCTGGCCTATTTGGACATAATTTTAGTGTTCAAAATATAGCTGTAATAAAAAAAAAACAACGGAATTCACTCAGGGAGTGCCGGCAGGTACGAAAACTTGAATATTAACGTAGTGTATTTTTTGCTTTGTTGCACCACCAACACCACCACCAGCATCATCACCAATACCACCAACACTGGTGGTAGAGCTCCAGTGACGGAGCTCGCGGGCGTAGGCACCACCGCAATACCTAATATACTTGCCGTTAAATGGTAGTGTTCAGCACTATCGTGTTTCGGTCAGGTGGTAATGTACGGCTCTGTAATTTCCGGCACAGAGGCATAACACCTAATGCCTCAGGAGTGGCAGCGCATTTGCATTTTGACCTCTGGTCATTGTGTGGGCGTCTATAGGCTGCAGTCATCACTTAACATCAATGTGAACTGCACACTTGTTTGCCACTTTTAATACATAAAAAAAAAAAAAAAAACACAACCAACACCACCACCACTAACAACACCACTAACACCACTAACACCACCACCACCACCATCACCACCACCACCACCACCACCACCACCACCACCACCACTACCAACACCACCAACACCACCACCCCTACTACCACTACCACCACCACTACTTCCTCTCTTCCCCAAGTTTTTGTTTTTTCGAATGAGTTTCAGGATTTGTTCTTTTACTTGTACTATAATACTTAATACTATTGTACTATAATACTTAATACTACGCCAAAAATCATGTTTCACGTTAAAGAAAAATCCTGACATAATAGGCAGGTGCTTAAAAAGCCTTTTCATAGTACGTGCATTGTCCAGAAGTATCCGCGAGCGTCTTGAGGTGTTGGTCAAGACTCTTCGCTATGTGCTTGTTATCTTAACGACCATCTGCACAATGATACCCAAATCCTCATCTCACATACACAACAATGAACTTGAGAATATAGGCGAACTATTGTGTATAACAGATTGTTCCTTTTCTTCTTCACCAAAAAATCCTAAAAGTGCGAATTGTTATACAAAATGGCACAGTACCTACAACAATAGCTAAAACTGAAAAGGTATATTCTGGAGTTATTCTAAGTTTAAAGCAAAGTTTAATGGAATAATGTCTTATATTTTACTCATAAAATATGTTTGCTTTTTGTTTTATCTTACATAGTAAATAGGTGTTGTGTCAAGAAGTTTAATCATTACAGTTACACAAATTGTCGTTCTCCTGTCATTTTAATTTTGTAAATAGATTTTTTTGGAGTTTACTCCTTAAAACGATTTGAGTTATAAGGCCCGGTACAAAGATTTTATGAGTAGTAATATCAAGTGAAATAAGAAAGTTGAAGCGTTAGACGCGATTCCCCCGCGATCGCTGCGACCGAGCGGTTTCCCTCAGCCGCACACTAGCGATCTCCTTACGCACACCGAGTTTTTAGTCCAGCGGTGTGAGATGACCGTTTGATTCGAAGGGACGCGGGTTCGATTCCCGCACCGGGACAAATATTTGTATGGCCTACAGATATTTGTTTCGGGTCTAGGTGTTTGTGAATGTGTTGTATGTGTACAACGGCACCAACGACACAGGTTTATACCTACTGTGGGGTGTAAGCGTATTTTATTTTATTTTATTTTACCGAGTAAATTACTGGTGGTAGAGCTCCAGTGACGGAGCTCGCGGGCGTAGGCACCACCGCATTACCTAATATACTTGCCGCTAAATGGTAGTGTTCAGCACTATTGTGTTCCGGTCAGGTGGTAATTTACGGCTCTGTAATTTCCGGCACAGAGGCATAACACCTTAGACCTCAGGAGTGGTAACGCATCTGCATTTTGACCCTGGTCTTTGTGTGCGTGTATCTATATATATAGGCTGCAGTCATCACTTAACATCAATGTGAACTGTATGCTTGTTTGCCACTTCTATTACATAAAAAAAAACAAACGTCGTGCGTCACAGCTGACAAACATACCTTTGTAAATGTAATGATATTGAAATATTGAACATTATCCATACTAAAGTGTTTTTGTTTGTCTGTCTTTCACGTCACAACGGAGCAACGTATTCGTGTGATTTTTTACATAGAGATACTTGATGAGGTGGAGAGTGACAAAGGCTTCTTTTTGTCTCTTTATATTTCCCCCACCCTTCTAAAATAAATATTTGGAAATTGGTGGAAATTTGTATAGAGCATTCCACAATTTTCGAAGTACAGAGTTAAAACTTGCTATGCTAACTCTTTGAGCCAAACAAACAATTCGTACATCATTTTTACGAGGGATGCCATACGATACCCCGGAAACCTCAATGATGTCGCAGATGTCGCGTACTATTAGTAGGTACTCCACATAGGTACCCACGCGACGGAAAACTTGATTAGGACATGGGATCGTATAATTTTTACTGGTGGTAGAGCTCCAGTGACGGAGCTCGCGGGCGTAGGCACCACCGAATTACCTAATATACTTGCCGCTACATGGTAGTGTTCAGCATTATCGTGTTCCGGTCAGGTTGTAATGTATGGCCCTGTAATTTCCGGCACAGATGCATTACACCTTAGGCCTCAGGAGTCGTAACGCATCTGCATTTTGACCTTGGTCTTTGTGTGGGTGTCTATAGGCTGCAGTCATCACTTAACATCAATGTGAACTGCATGTTTGTTTGCCACTTCCATTAACTAAAAAAAATATATTTATAAAACGACATCAACGCGGGCGAAGCCGTGGGTAACAGCTAGTATGTCTATAAATGAAATGATAAATAACACTGAATACATTTTGTGATAAAGTGCTAATTTCTGCGGCTAACAACTCCTGCACGCATTTAAGGTTACACGTGTTAGAGTTAGGTAATAAATATTTAACATTATGAATTGCCACAATAATGTTTAGCGGCTTTTCTAGTTTTGCGGTTGAATTGTTACTTGTTTGAAGTGGATGGGATGAAATATAACATCGGGAGAAGGGCACTTTTGCGGTGGCAATAAGAGCTATATTTGATTGTTTTGTACTGAGAGGAATTTAAATTTACCTTCATAACAAAAACAGCAAACTGTAGCGTGAGATAAAGACAATATCTTTATATTTAAAAAATATATGTTGTTGGAAGCGCGCATGGCCTAGCGGCTGGTGTAGATCGTAAGCGATCTACTCGGTTAAGCACTACAGGCGCGGTCGGGTAGTGTGATGGGTGACCGCTAGTGGCAAATTAAATGCGCGTTTCCGTGCTTCGGAGGGCACATTAAGCCGTCGGTCCCGGTTGCTTTCGATGGATAGCAGTCGTTAAATCTTGTCGGAGGCCTTATGGGCGGTTTGAAAACATCCGACAGCGGGTTGGTCACTAACCCACCCACCTCCACCAATCCGCATTGGAGCAGGGTGGTGGAGTAAACTCCAGGCATCCTCCAAAAAGGGGAGAGACTCGTACCCAGCAGTGGGACGTATAATGGGTTGCCATTATTATTATTATTTATTATTATATGTTGCTAAATAATGTTGTAATTATTTTTTTATTCCGCGCGTAATAGAATTAAATCAATATTTGAAATCTGTATGTCCAAAAAGTTGTAAGCATAAGTTTAAGCGCATCTATTTATGTAAAAATGGTGGCAAATAAGCCATTCAACATTTCACATTGATGGTAACTTAATATAAATGAGAACTATTACCACTGCGAAGTAAATACTGCTCAAATTGTTTTTGTTTTCGCAGGTTATCCTGAGGTCGCAGGTTCGATTCCTGCCCGAAGTCAAAGTTTAAGTTAAAGGAGATGTTGCAAAAATGTATGGACCTTCGGCCATGTATTGTACACAATATCATTAACTGGCAAAATCAATATAAAAACGTTTTTTACTGCATATTTTCACTTATTTGGCTTTGATTGCAGTTACAAAATATTATTTGCAGTTAGAATTGCAACTCAAACCAACATGGCGAATATGGCGGGCGATGTCATTTTAACATTTTAATTTTTAAAATTGTTTTTTGACTTTATAGAACTTGAAGAAAAAAGTAATATTTTCTGAATACTATCGAAATCGATTTCATGTGTTAATACTAAGAACTTAAACTAATCGATTTCCAATTTAAAGAAGCGTCGGCTGTGTCGCCGCCATGTTGAATATGGTTGAAAATGATAAAATCGTTTGAATTAAATGTGGTAGTAACTCTAAAATATATACTTGAATAAATAAATTGCATTTTTTTCGGCTTTTTCCTTAATTTACCCATTTTTTGAGGATGTGTACGATCTAGAGCCGAGCTCGCAACATCTCCTTTTAAGTCATTTTAGTGCAAACCAATCTTACAGTTTTACATTGACGGTAAGTGAATATTGCAGTTTATAGACAAAACTACTCAAATCTGAAGGTCAAAACTGAAAAGCTACCGTAACGTCGGGTATAAGAAGAAGTTTGGGAGTGTATACCTACGCGAGAATCTCTGCAAATTTGTATGTATGTATCTTCACGCCAGGTGCCTAACGGGGAAGGCAGAGAGCTTAGAGCGCCAGATATCCCGGTCCTGACATACCTACCTCTTGTGCCTCATCTACCTTCATCATTCTCTTCATACATGCACGCCGATCAGCAAATTTAATTTCTAGGACTAGAAAGAAAGAAAGAAAAAAAAACTTTATTGATGCGCAACTCATGATTTACTTGTGCAATTGTCTAGCAGACAAACTTATCAGGTATAAACTAGCGTGTAGCTAGCTTTAGTCTCCACGGTTTAGTCTAGGATATCGATAAAACATAAGTCAATGCCCACTCCACTCAATCTTGACCCGCGCCTCGACCCAAGATTTATAATGCCATCACCCCGCTCCAGTCCTTGTGATATATATAAACGTAACTTCACGCCTGTAATCCCCGAAGGGGTAGGCAGAGGTAAATGCATGCATTCAAGCATACATGCAAACACCCACGATTCGCCGGTTACGTGATATATATAATACAATATTTCTCTAGCAACATCATGGTTGGCAATAGATGGCGCTACTGCTACCATAAAGCAAGGCAATAAATGTGAAGGAAAGATTTGACAAATCGGGCAGGACTTCAGTAGGTCAATTGGAAGAGCGGATGGACTAGATTCCCAGTAGGCCGCGAGTTCGAGTCTCGCCTGAAGTCAAATTTTTCTTTCCATTTTTCTTTAAAATAAAATATATTTCACAAGCATGTGTTAATGCGAAATGATATAAAAACAACATCAGCTTACTTCCGTTTAATATATTATATATATATTTCATCCCTGTAGTTAACGTGAAGTAAAGAAAGCATAATATAGTGGTGTAACCCAGGGCCAACAATGTAATTATCTATTTTTTTTACGTTACGAAGGCTCAATCGGGCATGCAGCTCTCATTGATTTTTTTTTTGACATTGATGTTATGTGATTACTGCAACCTCTCACTAATTTACATGTATGTAAGTATGAACCTACCAAATTTCAACTCAAACGGTCCGCCGCTTTCCGAGAAAATCGGCATCGACAGACAGACAGACGCGCGAGTGATCTTATAAGGTTTCGATTTTTTTTCCTTTCGAGAAACGGAACGCTAAATATTTAAAAAATACTTCAAGCAGAACCCATCCTTCTCTCCCTGAAGATAGTGGGAGGATACAGAATGTGGGAGAAAATTGGGATGTTAGTTAAACATAGACTAGAGAAATCAATCAAAGGTCACGGTTTTTTTATGTAATGAAGGTGGTCAACAAGCGTGCAGTTCGCATTGATGTTAAGTTATGACCGCAACCTATAGACACATCCCGGACACTCCGGCAAAATTCCGCGAATATGTAATAATACTACGTATAGAATGGACACTTCGACCTCCCTCCTGATTTCCCCGCCTCACCCAACCTTCTCCCCTCTTATGGGCGACATTTGGTATTCTCTACGTGCTACGCATGCAGATGCACGTGTAAATACACGTCACTGATAGATGTCTGTGTAATAGAGACCAAATTAAGCGTTTGTATGGAATTTTGGCGGAGTGTCCGCGGTGTGACCTCAGGGCACGAGGCTGCCGGCATACTCAAGGGGAAGTGCGAAATGGGAAATCAAGCGAGACGTCGAAGTGTCCATTCTACACGTAGTATTATTACATATTCTCTGGCTCTACGAAGTCGAAACCAGCCGATTGTCTCTTTCATTAACTCGATGTGCATTCAATATTTCTTGTAACCAACAAGAAATTTTGAATGCACTGTAAGATTTTAAGATTTATATTTTTTCACAGAGATAGTTTATAGGTATAAATAATTCAATATAACTGGATCTATATCTACCCGGACGAAGTCGTGGGTGCAGCTAGTATAAAAGTAGCCTAAGTTACTCCTTATTACATCAGCTATCTTCCAGTGAAAGTCCCGTCAAAATCGGTCCAGCCGTTCCCGAGATTAGCGGGAACAAACAGACAGACAGACAGACACAAAAATTGTAAAAAATGTTGTTTTGGTATATGTACCGTGTATACATACATATGCATTTAGTAAAAAGCGGTTATTTTTATATTACAAACAGACACTCCAATTTTATTTATTTGTATACATTTATTATGGAAGGTACTCGTAATATACAACATAAGACCTAATAATTTTGTGAATATTTTAAGCGTCTACTTGCTGCCATTATTGTCGTGCAAAAAATATACGAAAAAAAAAACACCTTCGTTGTATTCCCCCTCATTTTCATTTTCTTATTTTTAGTTATTAATCTTGTCTTTATAGCGGTAATAGAATTACATCATTTGTGAAAATGTTAGCTTTCTAGCTATCACTATTTATGAGATACGGCCTGGTAACAGACAGACGGACGGACGGACAGACAGACAGACAGCGATGGATTAGTAATCCGTAGGGTCCGCTTTTACCTTTTAGTACGAAACCCCCTGAAAGATAGAACTATGATACAGTTAAAAATATTCCATACGATTCTTTAAATTGACATAACTTTTTTATTTCTGAACCGATTCACATGAAACAAACACTAAACGTTAAGTGAAACTTACCACAATATTTTAGTTAAACAGCAGGTCGAATAAGCCGTTTCTGAAATTAGCGTGCACAAACACACAGACAAACAGTCATTTTTTTCGGAATAAAAAGCACCCAGTGTTGTGCGCCAAAGGTTAAAGTATAATCATACCAAGTTTTGTTGTAATCGGACCGGTAGTTTTTATGTGATGCTTGAACAAACAGACAGACAGACAAAAAATTTTCTTATCACATATTTGGGTTCGGTATCGATCTAGTAACATCCTCTGGTATTTATTTTTTCAATTTTTAATGTACAGAATTTGAACTTTTACAGTTTTATTATAAGTAGGTATAGATAAAGTCTCTTAAGCAAACAAGTGAAATAAGATTAAAGCCTTGAATTTATTATTACAGTGGTTTTACGGCGAAATCAGAAGAAACCCCATTATTTCGTAACATCTTGAAACAAAATTTCATCCCAGTAAACAAAGGGTGAAAGATATCCAGTTTTAATTAAAAGGGATTATTAAATCTTGCGTCTTTATGATGTTTTGAGGTGTATTTTATGCGTTTTATATCCCGTCTAAATTGAAATATATCAAATACCATCCTACCTCGGGGTTTCGCAGACTCTACACCAGCGCATAATCTTATTTATTTATACTATACAAATATATACAATTAGAGTGTCTGTTTGTAATATTAAAATAACCGCTTTTTACTGAATGCATATGTATACACGGTGCAGATACCAAAACAACGTTTTTTACAATTTATGTCTATCTGTCTGTCTGTCTGTCTATCTGTCTGTCTGTCTGTTTGTTCTCGCTAATCTCGGGAATGGTTGGTCCGATTTTAACGGAACTTTCACTGGCAGAGACTATACAAATAAATAAAATTTGAGTGTCTGTTTGTAATATAAAAATAACCTTTTATTACTAAATGGATATATATGTATGTATACACGGTACATATACCAAAACAACATTTTTTACAATTTTTGTCTGTCTGTCTGTCTGTTTGTTCCCGCTAATCTCGGGAACGGCTAGACTGATTTTGACGGGACTTTCACTGGCAGATAGTTTATATAATAAGGAGTAACTTAAGTTACTTTTATTCTAGGTAGATACTGAACAATCATAAATTCTCACGCGGAAGAAGTCGCGGGCACAACTAGTCTATACATATAATACGGGCTTTGGGACGTGACAATCCCACCGCCCACTAGCGTTCTCTTCCAGTATAAGAAAATCCTTCCGCTCAACCGAACAATGGCAGTCCAATCATTCCATTGGGGTGGTAGTTAGTGCAATAGCGCAAGACGGACAGCCTGTAGACCTGTAACAAAACTACTGCCATTGCGATCGCCAATCCGCATGCCAAGCGTGGCGATTATGGCACATCCATTTATAGGGAACCTTTGGTCCAACAGTGGATGTCTTTCGGCTGATATGATAATGATACATACATTTATATTGTAAAGAGAGGGAGCAGTTGTATTTTGTTATGTTTTATTATTATTAGACTCAAAAACTACTGAACTGATTTCAATAATTCTTTCAGTAATGAAATGGGCATGGCATAATTATGTTCTAAATTATAAGTCGAAATTAATTAGGGTTTTGTACAAAATTCTTCAATGAAGTAATCCAAGGTGCAAGGATAAACGTATATAGACGTCTCGTCTCGAAACGTCCATAGTCTGCTTTACTAAATAATCAGCGAGCGCAAGAGTTCAACTCAAAAAATTGAATACTTTAACTAACAAAAATGATATGATGATTCCTAGTTTTGCTTTATTTTCAATGATTATTATATGAATGAATATTATATGAATATTACATATATTTTCCATTGTAATAGCTCCGCTACAGAACAATCTCAGTACGGCTCTTATGAAATAAGGCTTTAATCCCTGAAGCAGCAGATGAACCCTATAAGGGTCCAAGAACAATAAGAAATCAATTATCATAATTTTCGGGTAACTTGAATGATATTCACAGTACCTATTCACTTATCTCCCATTTGAACTGTATCCCTGTGTCTCATCATATTACAAAAAAGCGGAGTTTAAGCTCGCTTACTCCTCTAAAAAGAATTGGTTAGTTAAAACAATGAACCAAAGGTAAAATAACAGAAATTCTACTACTGACCTAATTTTTGAACCGAAAATTGCCCGAGATAAACGTTTAATTGCCCCTAAAACAATTGAAGTCCTTCATTAAGCTATTAGAAAGAGTCCATTTAACTCCCTTTCGATAACGTAAATCAGTCTTTCAATGAAATAGAATTAATGGATCACCATCAAGTTACCAATTAGTCTAGTCTTAGAGTTACCTTTAAAATTAATTGGCTTATTTGTTTTACAGATAGTACAGACCTTGTTTTCGGGGTAAGCTAGATTGAATATTTATTTATGGGCTGTTAAATTACGCCTTTGAAAATAAGCCGTTTATAAGATTAATTATCATTAAATGCTTATTCTTCCTCTTAATTTTGTTTTTGTTTGATTAATTAGCAGTTTTCATCTTTTTTCGAAGAATTATGTATAAATTTATATTCATTCTACACTTCCCGCTCCATGTTCTATTTAGATATACCTAATGTGGGGTTGTGAGTGCGTTTTTTATATGTTTTGCTCACCCGAAAGTTAAAACACGACAATAAGTAGGTAACTTTTGCATATCTGTTTAAGTATTATTGTGTTTTACACTAAAAACTTAATATTGCTCAATCATTTTTTTTTAAATTGGTTTTTGTGCAAAAGCTATTTGAAACGCTTTTTATCAAATACAAAAAATATCTCATTTCAACGTTAACGTTGCTGAAGCGGAAATTAGAAGAGATATGACAAGTGACAAGTACCTAGTTTTATTACGCGATTGCGATGGTGAGAAGGAAACGAATGTCTCCTGTTCGTCCAGTTTGATTTGCAGGTTTACTAGATTGGCAATTAAGTTTTAACGCACGTTGCGAAGTTTGTGAAATAAAAAAAAATAAAATATAGAAATCATTGAACAATGAAGCAAAACTAGTAAACACCTAATATTGTTTTCAGGGATGTTATGGATATAAAATTTTGGATACGAATATAGGAATGATTATTGTACCGGATACGGATAGGAATATGAAAATATTTAGGATAATTTCGGTTACGGATATTAGATTTTTAAGAAATTTCAAAAGTAAAATACAAAGGAGATGTTGCAAAAATGTATGGACCTCCGGCCATGTATTGTACACAATATCATTAAACAGGCAAAATCAATATAAAAACGTTTTTACTGCATATTTTCACTTATTTAGCTTTCTTTGCAGTTACAAAATATTATTTGCAGTTAGAATTGCAACTCAAAACCAACATGGCGAATATGGCGGGCGATGTCATTTTCACATTTTCATTTTTTAAATTGTATTTTGATTATATAGTACTTGGAGAAAAAAGTAATATTTTTTAAATACTATCGAAATCGATTGATCCCAAGTGTCGGCTGTATCGCCGCCATGTTTAACATAGTTGAAAATGATAACATCGTTTGAATTAAATGTGGTTGTAACTCTAAAATATATTCTTGAATAAATTAATTGCATTTTTTTTGGATTCTTCTTTAATTTACCCAATTTTTGAGGACGTGTACGAACCAGAGCCGAGCTCGCAACATCTCCTTTCGTGAATGTAAAATTACCTTCTCGCAAGATAGTTACGAGTATGTTAAGACGACAACAGTAGTTAACACATAATGCAAAACATAAAAGGTCCCGTGCAGCTTGTGTGACACCTCTATCCGATATTATCCGAAACTTTAATTTCGGTTTACGAATAATTTTTTATATCGGATATCCGATTGTTTCGGTTACGGTTACGAATATTTTTTTATCGGATATCCAATCATTTCGGTTACGTTTACGGAGCTCCCTAACATCCCTGATTTTTTTATTATTGTTTGCTTAGTAAAGTATTGAATGTTATTTATTTAATTTGCCTAGTGAGTATTGGGTCGAACTCTTGCGCTCGCTTATTATCCAGTGAAGTCATAGAGCAACACGGCCCACCAGCCGCGGCGAATATGAAGGGAGTAGCCCCTCTGTCAAAGTACAAGATCAAATGGTCCTATGCCTATCGCCCAAATATTTAAATGTGTGCGTGAAACTGTTTATGTATTTTGTTAAAGTCAAGGTGTGAGTTTCATAGTGAAATACGATTTTTGTAGTGTGAGAGTGTGTCACACGTGATTTCCCCCGCAAAAAATGACAGACTGTTTTGCATCGGTAATAAACGCTATGGCTACTCCCCTCCGGTCCGCCGCGACCGGTGGGTCGAGTTGCTCTAAGAGTGAAGCAGACTATGGACGTCTCGAGACGAGACGTCTAATTAAAAAGAGTAGGACTGAATATGGCGCTTTTAAATGAGAACATAATAAAGCGTCATCATTTCAAAGTCAACGTTGCTGAAGAGGAAATTAGAAGAGTTGTGATAAGTGACAAGTATAAATTATTTTTGCGGATTTTCTTGCGTATATAACTCTCCCAACTTCTTATACTCGACGTTTCGGTCGCTTTCCAGCTACCGTGGTCATGGGCAGCTTTCAGTCTGCCCTTCGACTTAACCATAATCATATTGGGGTGCTCTGAATCGATGTGAAAATCATCAATGAATATACAATTTATCTCTCGTTTAGAATCCTACGGAAGTTTATCAATTTCCGTCAATTAATAAGCTTGCGGATCTTGTTATCTTCCGGTGAAATATACATACATAGCATCAATGTGAAATTGTATACTATTTCCCTAAAAAAAAACAGCTTTAAATTCCTTCATTACCATCCGTCAAATTCAAAAATGTCCTTTATCAATGCCCCAGCAACCTACATTCCCAGCCGCACCAAATTCCCGTGAGAATACGAAATTTATCGCACACGTTCCGTTTCAATTTCAAAAAATGCGACGTAACGTCCCTAGGGCACTTGGACCCTGAAGGCCTGTACCAAATGAGATCATAATGTAATGAAGATTACTCCTATTTTACTGTAGTTTTTAGAAGACAGCCTCATGTGGCCAGCATGCCACAGGCAGTTTTGATGTCTGAGTCAAGGAATATTTTTTTTCATTTTTCGGACGTTTCACAGTGCTACCCTCGAAGTTCGATAATATTTTATGCTCGATGAAATCAATGGGCGCGCCGCATAATGCAAGATAATGTACAAAATGAAATAGGCCTAACTGTATTATCGTTTTAATTGTGATAGTATGTTCTAAATTTGCTTGTCTAATATTACAATGAATGAAACTCAAAAACGATTGGTAACTGTGTTCAAAATTTAATGTAAAGTAAGGGACTCCCAGCCGGCATAAGCATGCAGTTTGCATGGATATTAATGACGACTGCAGCCTATAGACATCTGAAAAAAAGAAGTAAACATGCAGATGCTTTGCCACTACTCAAGGCAAAGTTGTTTTGAACCTATGATCAAATTAATGGGGATTTATATTACCATCTTACCGAACTACGACTAGACATAAACTCTATTTGTCATTGCCAGGCTCACCATGGCCCTCATAAGAAGGCCCAAAGTCACGCAGAGAGCAATGGAGAGAGCTGTGTTCTGAGTTTCCCTGCGAGATCGAATCAGAAATGAGGAGATCAGGGACTTACAGACAGGCTCGAACATCTGAGCCTGCGGAGAGATATTGGGAGTCTGTGCGTGTTATACCGTCTCTACAATGGTGAGTGCTCTGTCGAACTGTTCGACATGGTGCCACCGTCTTTTTTTCTACACCGTACTACCCGCCGAAGAGAGAAGTTTCACCCTCACCGACTGGACACCTGGCAGTGCTCAACGGTGCGGTTTTCTCATTCGTTTCTGCCCAGAACGTGTAAATTGTGGAACGAACTCTCTCTGGGGTGTTCCCTCGGTGCTACAATATGGGGTTCTTCAAAAATGGCGTCAAAAGAGTTCTTCAGGGCTGGCAGCGCGTTGGCAACTTCCCTGGTGTTGCAAATGTTCATAGGCGACGGTGACCACTTACCATCAGGTGGCCCGTCTGCTTGTCTGTCAACTTAAAGACATAAAAAAAACAAAAAAAAAGAACAAAAGTAATATAGCCCACCGAATAGGGAAACTCAAGTGGCAGTGGGCAGGGTACATGATGGCCGTCGGGACAGATGAGTTCACGAATGCCGACCGCGTACCGAAAGACGAAGTGTCCCCCCAAAAGATGAAATGACAACCTGATTGCCCGCAATCTTCGGGCAATTGCTGGACGAGGGTGGCCCAGGACTGTTCGTTGAAACAACCTTTGAGGGAGGCCTTTGTACAGCAATAAACGTCTTTCGGCTGAAATGATGATACCAATGATGTTATTTAAGTGACCTAATGGTCACTGAAGTACAGTATAATAATGGCAACCCATGTTCACTGGTGGTAGAGCTCCAGTGATGGAGCTCGCGGGCATAGGCACCACCGCATTACCTAATATACTTGCCGCTAAATGGTAGTGTTCAGCACTATCGTGTTCTGGTCAGGTGGTAATGTACGGCTCTGTAATTTCCGGCACAGAGACATAACACCTTTAGCCTCAGGAGTAGCAATGCATCTGCATTTTGACCTCTGGTCATTGTGTAAGTGTCTATAGGCTGCAGTCATCACTTAACATCAATGTGAACTGCATGCTTGTTTGCCACTTCCATAACATAAAAAACAAAAAAAAATTATACGTCCCACTGCTGGGCACGTGTCTCACCCCTTTTTGGGGAGAGGCCTGGAGCTTACTCCCCCACCCTACTCCAATGCAGATTGGTGGAGATTGGTGGGTTAGTGGCCAACCCACCCACCTCAGTGGGTACTGAACTCTCTTTGAAGTACAGTGCTCAACAATAAATATTGCACATCGAACCTAGGAAGGAGACTTATTTCGGGTCTGTAGAGCGTTATCTCTTTCGCACCGTACCTATCTGACGTTTGTCGACCATTTTGATCGACTTTTGGCCAATACCGGACCGTCAGTGCTTAAGATGGGGATGAGGGATGCAATGGTGCGTTAGCCTCACAATATACCATTGAAGCAAAATAACATTCCCTTACACATCAACAAAATTTCACGTTGGAAAATACCAAAGTAAAACAGTAGCAATAAAAAATATAAACGCATAACATTTACATATTGCCACAAAAAAGCTCAGGTCGCTACAAACACCGTACACAACTACCGCAAATCAGTTAATACCGCAAAACATATGTTATTTTCATGCTACATTTTCACAGTGGAAAGGCGTTATTCCTTTACAATGTGTCGCAATAAACTGAATTTCATTCCGAAATAGAAGTCACACATGAAATTTCGAGGCAAGGGACTGTAAAAGGTAATTTCAGTGGAAGAATATTTTTTTTTATTCAATCGAATACTCTCATTTCGCGTTGTTTATAACCAAACTTGGCGGCATCGGCAGAGAATATGTAATAATACTACGTATAGAATGGACACTTCGACGTCCCGCCCGATTTCCTCGCATCGCCTAACCTCCTCCCTTCTTATGGGCAACGCTTGACATTTTGTACGTGCTACGCACACAGGTACACGTGTAATTACACGTCACTGATTGATGTCTGTGTTATAGAGACCGAATTAAGCGTTTGTGTGGAATTTTGGCGGAGCGTCCGCGGTGTGGCATCGGTTAACCTATTATTTTTTTTGTGTTTTTTTGGTAGGTCTGAGAATAGGTCGTAACCATTTTTATATCACTTAGGAGAAATAGATTTTGTGAGAGTAGTTAATAGTAATCAAAAACTCACAAAGAAATCACTAACACTCACTGGTGGTAGAGCTCCAGTGACGGAGCACGCGGGCGTAGGCACCACCACATTAAATTTACCTAATATACTTGCCGCAAAATGGTAGTGTTCAGCACTATCGTGTTCCGGTCAGGTGGTAATGTACGGCCCTATAATTTCCGGCACAAAGGCATTACACCTTAGGCCTCAGGAGTGGTAACGCATCTGCATTTTGACATTGGTCTTTGTGTAAGTGTCTATAGGCTGCAGTCATCACTTTCTATCAATGTGAACTGCATGCTTGTTTGCCACTTCCATAACATTAAAAAAAAAGTTATACACTTGCCCATTGATACTGAACGCCACGATTCCGTAAAACGAAATCAATTTATATGTTCAACTAATTGCTGAGTGTAAGTTGCATCCCTTCAAAACACTCAAGAGACATTTTTGAAGTTCTGTAAGTACTATTGAGAATTTTCCTGACAGGAAATATTCGGATACCTTCGTCGTCTAAAGATAAAGGTCTTAAGATTTTATCAAACCTTATGACCTCACATTTATACTGACCAACTGCCATTAGCCCGAATTAAACATGTTTGCCTTACAGCTAGGTACCTACGAGGAAATAGTATCAAATGTAAACAATTAAACCTAACTCGTCATGTTAAAACAAGTCAGTTAATTCGAGGAATATACTACGAACCAGCTCAAGCTATTAGGCGACGAGAAATATGATTTCCGGCCCAGCATTTCCCGGGGCACGCATAAAGAAAACTTTAAGGTTGATCACATACGGTATTATTTTGTGTTGAGCAACATTTTGCCAATGTTTTATTGAAACTGTAAATTTCTCTTGCCAGCAAGAAATAATCTCTTACATGTAATCGAAGCCACCAATGGTGTTTAGTTTATGATTGTGCTAGGTGTGTGATAGTGTGATTTATAATTTTGTCATTATTGTATCATAACGGCCCGCCCCGGCTTCGCGCGGGTGTGATGTTACCTACCCTCTTCTATTCATCTTAGCGTAAAGATATATAACTCAATAAATGGGCTATCGAACACTGACAAAAAATTTCAAATCGGACCAGTGGTACCTGAGACTAGCGCCATCAAGCAAAAAACAAACTCTTCAGCTTCATATTATAAAAAAATATATATATTGTCACTGAATTTTCCGAGGAGTTAAAATAAGAAAATAATTATTATAAACAATAACTTGTTAATATTATGTTGTGTTACTTTTAGTTGTATTTGTTACTTCGTCAAAATTCCATAGGAAGAGAACATCAAGTTATAATATTTAAATCATACTACAAGTAAGCAATGTAAAAAAGCACGTCACGACAACTCGGCGTAAAGATATATACATACGAGTGCATACAAGTAAGCCTATAATTTATGCTGAATGTGGCATCGTTAACCTTTAAGTGGTAATGTATGTTAATGCTGGTGGTAGAGCTCCAGTGACGGAGCTCGCGGGCGAAGACACCACCGCATTACCTAAAATACTTGCCGCTAAATGATAGTGTTCAGCACTATCGTGTTCCGGTCCGGTGGTTATGTATGGCACTGTAATTGCCAGCACAGAGGCATAACACCTTACCTCAGGAGTGGTAAAGCATATGCATTTTGACCTAGGTCTTTGTGTAAGTGTCCACAGGCTGCAGTCATCACTTAACATCAATGTGAATTGCAAGCTTGTTTGCCACTTCCATTACATAAAAAAAACGCAAATATTAACGTTATTTCAACACAAACACTTTTACTTTCTCATAAATAACTAATAACAAACGCGACCGACACGTCCAAAATACTTGATCGTATGTATTCACAGACAGTATTAGACGTCATTTTATTTTGCGCACCCCGCGGGTAGCCTCAGATTTACGAGATGTAAGCTTTAAGGTTCGCTGCTCTAAGAACATGATGTATTTTTAATAGGTCTGTGGCTTGGTGTATTACACGACTAAGTAGGTATAATGCTATTAGTTTTAATGGACTGGGTGATTAGAGGTTCAGTTTTTGCAATGTGTGAATAGGAGTAAGTATTTTTTAATAACTTTAGGATATCAAAAGAATCAAACGCTTCTAAATGTGACAAGAATTCGTGTCGTTGTTTTTTATATAAAGATTATTGATTGTTAATTGTATACTGATTTACGTAAAACGTTACTTCACGCCTGTGATCCCCGAAGGGGTAGGCAGAGGTAAATGCATACATTCAAGCATACCTATATACTGATTTTGTACCGTCATCATATTATTTCAAAGTTGGTATACAATTCTCAAGCTTACACTTAGGTTGGTACTCCTTGGCACTCTTCACGGTCATTGGTCGATTCTGACAAGACGTCACTGACGTCACCACTCGCCACTAGCTGTAGCGAATCGAACTTGCAACGGGAAACGAGACGCTTGAAATTCGTGATCCCGAACGCGCGCGTTTTGTGGCTGGTCCAGGGCCACCCGTGACTCGACACCCCGGTCGGGAGTGAAAACCGAGAAAGAACTCGAAGACCACAGGATCAAGACAACATAAATGCCGAAAGCTGGAACCGCAGGTTAGTCAGACGACCTATTAGACCGTTCTCCCTTGTGGGAGTCCCTGTTTGTGAGACGCCAACCGAGTGAAACCGGGCCCTCACAATACATTTTGGTGCCGAAACCCGGGAATTATCCATTTTTCATTAACTTTCGTAAAACCATACACGTACAATTTTTTCTTCCTACCGACTTTTTTGAACTCCCTATTTTCGGGAAAGTTGGGAGATTCTGCCCTGTACACGTAACAATTATATTCAATTAACGTGTTGATCGATCGTTAACATTGGAAAGATATCCTCATCTTACGCATCCATATATATTTTTTTTCGATTTCGATATCTATAAATGAACGATTCTGAATAAATTAATAAATTCGATTTCTATGTAAAAATTTTTAGGTCACCAGGAGTAACATACCTACCTAGTGTGATCTAGTAATCCGAAGGTACAACCGTTGCAAATACCAAGTGTTCCGTTCGGCATAATTATTGTGTGTAGCTACCTAGTTTACAAATCGTTTTCAATATTCAACGTTTAGCGGTTTGGATATAGGTAGGTACGGTTTACGTGAATATACACAAACCCGGTAAAATCCTATTCGTCTAACTGTTGTTTATAATATCGTAACATACACGTATTTAAGGTTTTTTTAAAGTAAATAAATCGGATCTTGTTCTTCGCTCCTAGGTACATACCTACGTACAACATAATAATAAAATTGCTTGCGCCTTTCACTTATTCGCTTTGGTAAAAACCTATCGTAAAGGAGCAGCATTCTATTGTTGTTTGTTGACACAGGTTTGCCTTAATTACGTAGGTACCTAAAATTCGTCGCTTATCTCATAGACCTACACTATGTAAAAGTGGATAGGTATTCAAGCTGCAATTTATCGTTTCCTAGCGTTGTTTATACATTCTATTATATCGCGGTCTAACATCGCTGGTTCTCGCACTTGTTTATCTGATTCTTTTTAGTGGTGTAGGTAGGTAAGTATGCAACTATCGTAGTTAGGTCGTTTTTTATCGTAATCTACTTACCTATTATAAAGGTTTCGTGGATAATTCTAGCGTCCTATTCATCGAGTGACTTACCATAAGCGAAATTATTCAACCGCAAACAATAACAATCGTGTTTACGTAACTTAGCTCATTAGGTACTCTAAAGTGATAGGTACCTATCGTGAAGCACAATTATTTTTATAATAATAGTGCTCGATCGCACTAAGTTCGTAAAAACTGGACATTGCTATACGTACATACCTATCGTTTAATAATTCTATGGTTTAACTTTTTAATTATTCTCGTATAGTTCAATTATATCCCTTCGTGATTACAAGAGGACGAGTTCGATTGGGAACCTGACTCGCGGGATATCGTAACACTAAATCGTTTTAATAGATAAATGGTTCTTCAATTCTTTTAATTAAATTATTTTTCACGTTTTTTAGCATTGCGCGTGCTAAGCCGTAGCTTGTGTACACTGCTTTGTCGTATTTCGTTTGTACTAGTCTCTCACAACGATGTACGCAACTCGGCGACGTTCTAAGCACGACACAACATCGAGGCGTGGCTCACATGCTACTTCCGAATTAACTATGCAAGACTTACCGGTTTTACGGAGGAAGCGTACACTAGCTCTGCGACGTCTTGAAAAAACTTTGGAGGCAGCTGAGCTAGCTCAAGATAATAGATCTCTTCTGAACACGTTTCTTTCTCATCATGCTGTCATGCCGCGACTTTGTGAAAGTTTTGAGCAGGCTCATACGGACATTCTTGGCATTATTGATGGCACATCGGAAGAGAAAGAAGATTTAATACGCGAACAATTTGATGACATTTACATTAAAATTGCTACTATTTATAGGGAACTTATTCCTAGTAACGATGAACAACGTACTGAACGTGATCGCTCGAGCGTCTGTAATGTTAAATTACCAAAAATAAAAATTCCAACGTTTTCAGGAGCTATTAAAGAGTGGCCTGAATTCTATGATGTTTTTAATTCGTTGATCCATAATAACGAAACATTGTCAGACACTGAACGTATGCATTATCTTATATCAAGTTTGTCAGGTGACGCACTTGGTCTTATTCGTACGTACCCAGTTAAGGGTACTTTCTATAGCGAAGCCTACCAAGCCTTGCTCACTAGGTATCGTGATAAGCGTGAGTTGGCTTTTACGTGCTGGAAAGAAATATTAAATATTAATTTTAAATCGAGTTCTCCTTCAGAATTCCGTCGTGTACTTGATTTAATTAGTGAAAATTTAAATATTTTGAAAAGTCTTGATTTACCTACGGATCAGTGGAGCTTTATTCTGTGTTATCACATATTATCGAAACTCGATTCTAAGACTCGCTGTGCATTTGAACGAAGTCATTCAACTGCCGAACTTCCCGAATTTAAAGATTTGTATAAATTTTTAAATATGAGATGCGAGGCCCTTGTTCGAGATACACATTTTTTGTCACAAGAGCGTAGTCACTCCAACCGTGCACACGATAAATCTATACCTAAAATACCACCAAGTAATAAATCGTTTAAATCGAAACCGACTACGGTATTCCTTTCCAGCACTAGCAACACTAAATCTACTGCTGATAAACCTAAAATTCGAACGATTACGGCATCTGAAGCATCAGTCACAACACCAATTGTCAAGTGCTCCTTCTGTTCAGAAAATCATTCGATCAGTTATTGTGAACGGTTCACAAAGCTTTCTGTTGCGGAACGGATTGAATTCGCTAAAACCAACCGTTGGTGTTTCAACTGCTTAAAACCTTCGCACAGTTTAAAGAATTGTAGATCATTTTTTAGTTGCCAAAAGTGTCGTCAACGTCATCACACCCTGCTTCATCAAGATGATGATGCTAATTTATCTGCTTCATCAAGTCAAGCCGATTCGAGCAGTAGTCCAGAGCAACCTGTAAGAGTACTTACGAGCATAGGTGATAATTCTGTGGTGCTGTTATCAACAGCCACTGTGCAACTTCGTGATTCCTCAGGCAACTTCCAATCGTTTCGTGCTCTCATAGATTCGGGTAGCCAGGCTCACTTCATCAGTGAACGTGCTGCCACCATCTTAGGTGTCGCCCGCACACTTACTTCTCGTCGTGTTCGTGGTTTGGGACAAGCATCTTCGTCTATATCAGGTGCAGTTCGCCTTGAGGTTGGTGCTAACAGCAACAGCCTCTTTTCTATCGACGCGCTCACGTTGCCTAGCATTTGTGGTAGGATACCTTCAACTCGTATTAATAAATCGTCGTGGCATCATATCAAGGATCTCGCCTTGGCTGACCCTAACTTCGACAAGCCTGGTCCTGTAGATCTGCTTCTCGGCGCTGAGGTGTTTACTTCTCTTCTCCTTCCTGGCCGTGTGGATGGAGGTCCAAATCAACCCTCAGCTCTGAATTCAGTGTTTGGCTGGCTCTTACTGGGTGGTGCCGGCTGTCAGGACGAAGTTCAATCGTTTTTCGGCCAAGACGATGATCTGCTTCATGAGGAAATCAAGCGCTTCTGGGAGTTGGAATCATTTCCGTCACCTCGACATCTAACCCCTGAGGAAACTCGCTGTGAAGAAATCTTCGCAACTCATCATACCCGTGATTCGGTTGGCAGATACGTGGTCACTCTGCCTTTCAAGGAAGAAGAGCAGGATCGTTCTTTTCCTGGATCTCGTGACATCGCTTTGCGTTTTTTTCACTCAATCGAACGAAAACTTAGGAGAAATCCAGAGTTGCATCACCAGTACAACGACTTCATGAAAGACTATCTCGATAGTGGTCACATGAGTCTTGTCCCTGTAAACAAACTTACAGAGGGAAAGTATTACATCCCTCATCACTGCGTTCTGCGTCCCGAGTCCGCCACAACGAAACTCCGTGTGGTGTTTAACGCTTCAGCTAAAGATGCTAGGGGCGTATCGTTAAACGACACTCTGCTCGTCGGTCCCAAACTCCAATCAAACATTGCTGAAATTCTTCTGAACTTTCGCGTTCACTGCGTGGTCTTTACCGCTGATATGCGGCAAATGTATCGGATGATAATCGTTGATAATGCTGATCTTAAATTCCAGCGTATCTTCTGGCGTTTCCAACCCGATCAACCCATCCAAGAGTATGAACTGAATACCGTGACGTATGGCGTATCGTCTGCTCCATATCTCGCATGCCGTACAATCAAGCAGCTCGTTGCCGATGAGGGTAAAGGTTTCCCGCTCGGTAGTAAGGTTCTGAATTCTGACCTGTATATTGACGATATCGTCACCGGGTTCGATAGTGTTGAGGAAGCTGTTAAAGCCAAGGCTGAGACCATCGAACTGCTACAGCAAGGAAAAATAGAACTTCGTAAATGGGCAAGCAATGTGCCAGAGATTTTGACTGATATCGACCCTGAACATTGTCTCACCGTTCCAGTTACCTTGGATGCCAAGGATAATCCGACGCTCAAGGTCTTAGGCCTGAAATGGGATCCTCGCAGTGACTGCTTCTTTTTTGCCGTAACTCCGCAACAAAGGAAATGTACAAAGAGAAATATTCTCAGTGAGCTCGCTCGCGTATACGACCCCTTAGGCTTTCTTTCGCCGTTAACAATCATCGCAAAAGCATTGGTTCAGCGTCTCTGGATTCTCGGTATAAATTGGGACGAAGATCCTCCAGAGGACGTTGTCAACTTCTGGAACCGCTACCTAGAGCAGTTACCGCTATTGCAATCATTGAAGATCCCTCGTTGGGTATCTGTAGAGAAGCTTAAAACGTGTGATATACACGGATTTGCCGATAGTTCAGAAACTGGGTATGGGGCTGTAGTATACGTACGGACAGTTGCTGCAGACGGCGATGTCAAGGTGTTTTTCGTATGCTCCAAAGGTCGTGTCGTTCCGACAAAATCGACGTCGCTGCCTCGTCTCGAATTGTGTGCTGCAGTCTTGCTCGCTGATCTACTGAAATTCGTAAAGGACATATACTCACCTGTTCTTCCATGCAGTAGTCTTTTCGCGTGGTCTGATTCTACCGTTGTGCTTGCGTGGCTTCGCTCTCACCCTTCACGTTGGAAGACTTTCGTTGCGAATCGCGTAGGGCACATTCTTGATGTCATCCCTGGGGCTCGATGGGGTCACGTGGCCTCTGAGGATAATCCAGCGGATGTAGTCTCCCGTGGACAGCTTCCATCAGCTCTTGTCACTAATCGCTTATGGTGGGCGGGTCCGTCGTGGCTCTCTCAACCGCTTTCATATTGGCCAAGTTCTGATGGTATTCCAGACTCAGACATTCTAGCTGCAGAAGAAAAGGCTCCTCGCTCGTTCCTTACTCATGGTGACGTTCCTAGTCCGTTTATAGACACTCTGTTGGATCGCTATTCGTCGATTCGTAAAATCCAACGCCTTTTGTGTGTATGGATAAAATTCATTGCATTCATTCGTTGTAAACGCACTCGCTGTTCTGATCCCATATCGACTCGGGTAGAACTACATAATGCCCTTATGATTATTGTGAGGTACGTTCAATCACATCATTTTGCATCAGAGATAAGTCACTTGCTAGACAATACTCTTCTTTCGAAACAAATGCGTAAGTTAAATCCGTTTCTCGACGCTAAGGGAACTCTCAGGGTGGGTGGCCGATTGGCCAGATCGGGGCTCGAATTTGAGCATAAACACCCCGCTCTACTCCCTCGCGAATCGAAGCTTACCTATTTAATCATCGAAGCGTTTCATCGTGAAAATTGTCACGCTGGCGTTAACACGATGCAATACCTTCTAACACAACAATTTTGGATCCTTTCACCCAAACGGGCAATTCGTCATTGCCTTTCGAAGTGTGTTCAGTGCTATAAAACGAACCCGACTCCTCTTGAACCGTTTATGAGCGATCTACCTGCTACTCGCGTCAATCAGGTTAAGCCTTTTTCTGTTGTGGGAACGGATTACGGTGGTCCTTTCCGCATCAAACTCGCAAAACATCGCGGTGCGAAAATCGGTAAGGCTTATCTCTGTTTGTTCGTATGCTTAAGTACCAAAGCAGTGCATCTCGAAACTGTTTCGGATCTTTCATCGGACGCATTCCTTGCCGCTCTTCGTAGATTTGTCGGTCGTCGCGGTAGGGTCAACGTCATCCAATCCGATTGCGGTACAAATTACGTAGGCGCGAATAATCAGCTTCAGTCTCTCATGCAATCTGCCGCTCAAACCGAACTGATTGAGTTTCGTTTTAACCCGCCTTCGAGTCCTCACTTTGGAGGAGTTTGGGAAATTCAAATTAAAGCAGTAAAATCGCACCTTTATCGAATTATCGGTGATCAAGTCTTAACGTTCGAAGAACTAAGTACGGTCTTCGTGCAAATTGAGGCGATACTCAATTCGCGACCCCTTTGTCCGTTGAGTTCAGACCCCAATGACTTGGTTGTACTGACACCGGGCCATTTCTTAACCTTGGAGCCTCTAACTACCGTTCCCGATGAGGACTTAACGTCAGTTAATATTAATCGACTTAGTCGTTGGCAGCTCATTCAACGTTTCCAACAGGATTTTTGGAATCGTTGGAAGTGCGAATACCTCCATACTTTGACTCAACGGGCAAAGTGGACTAAACATTCTAAGCCGCTAATCGTGGGATCCGTGGTAATTCTGAAAACCGAAACTTCTCTTCCGTTACATTGGCCTCTGGCTCGGGTCGAGAAATTGCACCCTAGTCCGGACGGAATAGTTCGTATCGCAACGGTTCGTACAGTCGATGGTTCGTGCTTAACTCGACCGTTGGCTAAGCTATGTCCGTTACCTAACCTAGATTAATCCGTAACTCGTTAATTATTAGCTTTAGTCGTAATTAAGTCTTTTCGTAGGTTAGTTATTCGCTAGTTTTAGAAAATACCTATAACGTATTTTGGTGGGCGGAAATGTACCGTCATCATATTATTTCAAAGTTGGTATACAATTCTCAAGCTTACACTTAGGTTGGTACTCCTTGGCACTCTTCACGGTCATTGGTCGATTCTGACAAGACGTCACTGACGTCACCACTCGCCACTAGCTGTAGCGAATCGAACTTGCAACGGGAAACGAGACGCTTGAAATTCGTGATCCCGAACGCGCGCGTTTTGTGGCTGGTCCAGGGCCACCCGTGACTCGACACCCCGGTCGGGAGTGAAAACCGAGAAAGAACTCGAAGACCACAGGATCAAGACAACATAAATGCCGAAAGCTGGAACCGCAGGTTAGTCAGACGACCTATTAGACCGTTCTCCCTTGTGGGAGTCCCTGTTTGTGAGACGCCAACCGAGTGAAACCGGGCCCTCACAATACAGATTTAAATAATTAAAAACGCTCTTAATACAACAATTTAATTGCCTCGGTAGTCTAGTGGTAGCAGGCTACTACACTACACTACTACTACGCTGAGGTCCTGGGTTCGATTACCGGTTAGGGGGTTATCAGAGGTAATGGTGTAAAGTCCTTTATCTCTGGTTCTATTGGGATTTTTCAATTTTCTGGAAATTTGCCAGTACCTCGAAGTTTGGTAATGTGCCCGGAGATGTTAACAGGCTCGCCACCTGTTACATGGGACAAAACGTAACAGGCGCATTGTGGGTGTTTGCATGTATGCTTGAATGCATGCATTTACCTCTGCCTACTCCTTCGGGGATAACAGGCGCGAAGTTATGTTGTCTTAATACACAAGTACATATCACCAAAAATTTGTACAAAATTGAGATATTTTATGGGTAGTATGTATTTCCACAGGTAGGTACACCTTAATGAAAACGTAATAAAGATTTATTTTATGCTAAGGTGGCAAACAAGCATGCAGTTCACACAACCTATAAATATCTACACAAAACCAGAGACAAAATGTAGATGCGTTGCCACTTCTGAAACCTTACTTAGGTGTTGTTTTTGTGATAGTCATAACGGGGTCTTAACCTCCTAAGTACCAGTGTAACATTTTAACGAGATTTTTATTGAGTTTTTAATATTACGTTACTTAAGAGACGTTCGTTAGTACTAGAAAAATAGTTTTAATAAATCTATTGCTGGAAAATCTGGATTTCCACTACGTCTTTTACAAAGGACAACGGTATCCAATCAAATTGTCCTTTGTAAAGTACATAAAATATTTTTGTTCAGATTGTGGGAATTATATATTACCATCTAGCCGGAATACGATAGTTCTGAACACTACCATTTGGCGGATAGATTAAGTAATACGGTGGTAGTGGCAGTAATACGCTCTCGAGC
This sequence comes from Macrosoma leucophasiata, assembly GCA_036365455.1. Classification (NCBI taxonomy): domain Eukaryota; kingdom Metazoa; phylum Arthropoda; class Insecta; order Lepidoptera; family Hedylidae; genus Macrosoma; species Macrosoma leucophasiata. Next base: position 3,191,999 of record JAWQUS010000014.1, on the reverse strand, counting down.
TTCTACACTGGAACTCTACCACCATTGACGAACCGGATAGTCCAGCGGTGTGAAACCATCGTTTGATTCGAAGGGTCGCGGGTTCGATCCCCGCACTGGGACAAATATTTGTATGGCCTACAGATATTTGTTTCGGGTCTGGGTGTTTGTGTATGTGTTGTATGTGTACAACGGCACCCACGACACAGGTTTATACCTACTGTGGGGCTGTGAGTGTAAGCGTATTTTTTATTTTATTTTTTTTATTATAATCTAACCAGATGTAATTATTTCACTAATTAATTATCTAAATAATGATCCTTTCTAAGGATAAACGAAAAATAATAATGGAAAAGTTACAACTCGTGTAACTTTTCCACGAACGTACGTTATTACGAAGGTGTGTACTCAAATTCGTACGAAACATTATAATTATTTCATTAAACTACCTTCGTCTAATTAAAAACTGCTAACAAAGCTTTACCCAAATTTTCCACTTCGTACAGCCGTGTGAACCAAACCGTGAAGTTGTCTTTTTGCTGTCTAATTTATAATTGTATAAAAATAAAAAAGTTTATAACGAAAGTATTTTCTGTGAGCACTGCACTTTTTGTGGGAGAATTTAAAAGTGGTCAAGTGCGAGTTTTTTTCACCATCCATATTAGGTATTAAACCAAGTCCCCCGCCGCGTCTGTCTGTTCGCGATTTTCCTTTAACCGATTTTGACGAAACAAAGTTTTGACAATGCTCCTAATCTTCTCCGAAAATTGTCTTTCAAATCCCTTGAGTAGTTTCGAAGTTATAACGTACTAGACAGACAGACAAATATTTCAAAAATGGTTTTGTTTGGTTTCAGTTCCTCTTCTTTAATCGCCTCCTAACAGTTTTTTGGAAAAATGTTTAATGTACAGACACTCGATTTTTACTGTCTTAACAAGTGGAATGAATTAGATCACTATTTCCCCAATCATTGAGATTTAGTTCTTAAGAGAAGAATCACGACTTACATTTTTCCATTTTTTTCCATTTTTCATACTGACCGTAACATGACAGGTTAATATTTTGTACGCATCAAAATTCATAGCCAGCTACTTGGTGTTACCCATGAAATTATTTTACCCACACCTCCGACACGTAACGTTGTTTAAAACTCATCTATCGGATTGCAGACACCCCAACGTTCCCCTAACTGCCTTCTAATCAAGCGACTGGAGTGGGTACACTTATGAAGTGGCTTTTTAAACATCAAAGCCGACTCGCCTTATAGATTAGGGTGGGGAACGTTATGGTGCCAGTGAGATATCGATACTAGCTAACGTTATTCTATACTACTCATACACTGAAATCGATTATCTTTTATTATTAGATATTATAATGTGTAATGGAAAACAGAGAATTTACAGACTGTTCCTAATATATTAAACAATAATCTGTAAAATCGAGTCTCTGCACTTTTTGGGGAGAGGCCTGGAGCTTACTCCACCACGCTGCTCCAATGGAGCGGATGCACGGATTGGTGGAGATAAGGGTTAGCGGCCAACCCGCTATCGGATGTTTTCAAACCGCCCATAAGGCCTCCGACAAGGCTTAGCGACTGCTATCTATCGATAGCAACCGCAAACAAGGCGGACGTAATGCCACTAGGTATTCTCTAACAGTCAACTTTTGGGAAATAAGAGAGAATAGTGGTGAGTGTTAACAAATGTATGAGTATATATTATAAGTAAAATATGATTTGAATGCTTAGTTAGATAAGATTATATAACTAGATATAATAATTATTTATAGATAAATATATCGGATAGGAACGTCCCTATATTGGTGGCGGGAAAATAATTTGATATTTATGGCTTCTATACAGTGCCTATTCTCATTGAAATTCTGTCTCATCGTCGTCCCCAAATCCCTTTGAGTTGAAATAAAGTAGCTTCAAGATTTCTTTGATTAGAGACTCGCCTTTGATGTGAATTTTTAGAAGATTTCGTCAAGTGTGCAGGTCCTTCAGTTTTGAATCGTTCAAACTCTGGTTAATACTCAGTCACTTATCTTTGACAGGGTCACTTGACATGGATGAATGAATCATGAAGCTTATTGCGTTCGTAGGACCTTTGATCAGACTGCAATCTATCTTCATGAATATTGAATTGAAATTGACTGGTGGTAGAGCTCCAGTGACAGAGCTCGCGGGCGTAGGCACCACCGCATTACCTATTATACTTGCCGCTAAATGGTAGTGTTCAGCATTATCGTGTTCCGGTCAGGTGGTTATGCATGGCCCTGTAATTTTCGGCACAGAGGCATAACACCTTAGGCTTCTGGAGTGGTATCACATATGCATTTTGACCTTGGTCTTTGTGTGGGTGTCTATAGGCTGCAGTTGTCACTTAAGATCAATGTGAACTGCAGGCTTGTTTGCCACTTCCATTACATTAAAAATAAGTACATACATAATATGTATTTATTGATTCATGATACATTTAAATTAAATTCTTACCCCCTTATTCATAAACGTACATTAGATACGTTTTAGCTATAGAATGTTTGTGTCTGTTGTCAGTGTGTAATGTCTTTGTCAGTTGCATTGTCAAATGTGCAAGAAAGAAAAAGACAAAGGAGAGATTAGTAACACCAGCTAAAATACGTTTATGAATAAGGGAGTTAGAGTTTCAATTCACTCAATGAAATAAAGCTATTTTTTTTCAGGCTACCCGGGACCACTGAAGCTGAAAAGCGACCGGAACGTTGGGCTGATTTTAAAAATCATTGAAATTTAATACACGAGATTCCATTCTTTCCATTTTTTTTATGTAATGGAAGTAGTACATAAGCATACAGTTCACATTGATGTTAAGTGATGACTGCAGCATATGCCACCCACACAATGACCGGAGGTCAAAATGCAGATGCGTTGCCACTCCTGAGGCCTAAGGTGTTATGCCTCTGTGCCGGAAATTACAGGACCGTACATTACCACCTCACCGGAACACGATAGTACTGAACACTACCATTTAGTGGCTCGTTTATTAGGTAATGCGGTGGTGCCTAATCTCGCGAGCTCCGACACTGGAGCTCTACCACAAGCAAGCAAGCCGCGAAAAAAATTTGCGATGTTTATGGACCTAGTGCAGTGTCTGTGAGAGTAGCACAAATTTGGTTTAAGCGTTTTCAATCCGGAAATTTTGATGTCAAAGATGCACCTCGCTCTGGTCGCCCTATTACGGATAAAATGGATGCCATTTTTGAAAAAGTGGAGCAAGATCGACATATCAGTAGTTACGACGTAGCTGAAGAACTGAGAATTGATCACAAAACAGTTTTGGTGCATTTGAAAAAGCTGGGTACAAAAAAAGCTCGATATTTGGGTACCTCACGAGCTCACTGAAAGAAACCTAATGAACCGTGAACTCATTTGTGATTCTTTATTACGACGTAATGAAACCGAATCATTTTTGAAGAAGCTGATAACTGGTGATGAAAAGTGGATCACGTACGACAAGAACGTGCGAAAAAGGTCGTGGTCAAAGGCCGGTCAGACTTCACAGACTGTGGCGAAACCCGGGTTAACTCGCAATAAGGTGATGTTGTGTGTGTGGTGGGATTGGAAGGGCATTATTCATTATGAGCTATTACCACCAGGCAGGACTATCGATAGTGAACTCTACTGCGAACAACTGATGAAATTAAAGCAAGAAGTTGAGAGAAAGCGGCCGGAATTGATCAACAGAAGGGGTGTGGTGTTTCATCATGATAACGCTAGACCTCACACATCTATAGCTACTCAGCAAAAATGAAGAGAGTTTGGCTGGGAGGTGTTAATGCATCCGCCGTATAGTCCTGACCTTGCACCTACAGATTTCCACCTGTTTCGGTCTCTTCAGAATTCTTTATGCAATGTTAGTTTAACATGACGAGAGGACTGCCAAATCCACTTGTTGCGGTATTTTGATGAGAAGTCCCAAAATTTTTTTACCTACAAGACGGCAAAAGGTTATCGAACAAAATGGTACATACATACTTTAGTTAAATTTAAATAAACTATATTAAAAAATGTTTTGAATTATCTTAAAAAATGCGAAGAAACTTTTTCCCCAACCTTATAGTATTATTATTTATTTTTATGTTAGTGATATTATGATTACCATTTGTTATATATTGTAAGGCGTTGAGACGTGACAAACCAGTTTATTATTTATATCCCTAAATGGCAAGGTGAATCTCCTCAAATATATTTTTGTACTTTTTATAGCTTTAAGGCGATACGAAGTTTGCGGGGCCAGCTAGTATATATGTATTGCTATAGTTTTTATATACAAATATGCTCATAACTTCCCCAACAGTAGCTTTCCACATACATTACCCGGACCGTTCATACATAAAGTGGAGCGGACAGAGAGTACACCGCTGCGGCAATATTTCTTGATTATCCGAACACTCAGCACTTAGAAAACTTGAGCTGCTGCAATTATTGTAAGCGAAAAGTGTTTCAAGACAAGTATTTTCTTGTGTGTAAAATATATTTATTTATTTATTTATTCTTTATTGCATCAATAAAATATCGGTACAAATGGCGGACTTAACGCTTAAAGCGCTCTCTGCCAGTCAACCATTGGTAGTTAAAAAAAAATTGTTGGCGGTGCTTACAAAAAAAATAAACTAATAAATCGAGATATTCAGTTGGAATGGTACAATTAAATACAAAAATAAATATATTACAGAAACCAAAATAAATATTTAAATTATTTCTATACATACGTAATACACAAATAAATAACTATCATATAAATATATAATAAATATCTACATATATATACATATGTATACATAAATAGCATTATACCTTAAACAGAAATTAAATTAACACAGTGATATAATACATGATAAAAGTAATGATGATATTGCGGATTTAAGGTTTAAGAAAGTGTTCTTTGATTCTTTTCTTAAAAGCCTGTTTTGTAGTAAGTCTAATATATTACGTAGTTGGATAGTGCACATTATTTAGATTTCTTTATATAAATATGAATATTTTTACTGGTGGTAGAGCTCCAGTGACGGAGCTCGCGGGCGTAGGCAGCACTGCATTACCTAATATACTTGCCGCTAAATGGTAGTGTTCAGCACTATCGTGTTCCGGTCAGGTGGTAATGTACGGCCCTGTAATTTCCGGCACAGAGGCATAACACCCTCAGGCCTCAGGAGTGGTAACGCATCTGCATTTTGACCTTGGTCTTTGTGTGGGTGTCTATAGGCTGCAGTCATCACTTAACATCAATGTGAACTGCATGCTTGTTTGCCACTTCCATAATATAAAAAAAAATATATATATATATAAAGCTAATTTTATTATATTACTAGCGGCATGCCCCGGCTTCGCGTGGGTGCAATGTTACCTATACATTACTAATACGGAACTTATCTGTAGGGTTGCGAAAGCGATTGTTTTTTTTTTTTTTTATGTAATTGAAGTGGCAAACAAGCATGCAGTTCACATTGATGTTAAGTGGTGACTGCAGCCTATAGACACCCACACAAAGACCAAGGTTAAAATGCAAATGCGTTACCACTCCTGAGGCCTAAGGTGTTATGCCTCTGTGCCGGAAATTACAGGGCCGTACATTACCACCTGACCGGAACACGATAGTGCTGAACACTACCATTTAGCGGCAAGTAAATCAGGTAATGCGGTGGTGCCTACGCCCGCGAGCTCCGTCACTGGATCTCTACCACCAGTAAAATTTCTCATAAACCAACCCAAATATATTTGTTACATACATACTATCAACCTCAAATTACTCTTAGGGGTTGAATTTTGCAAAGTCCCGTCTTAGGTAGCACTTACGTGCTTAAAACCTACCTATGCAAAATTTTAAACTCCGAATTTATGATTGTTCAGTATATACCCGGACGAAGTCGTGAGCGCAGCTAGTATAAAAGTAGCCTAAGTTACTCCTTATTTCATAAACTACCTGCCAGTGAAAGTCCCGCTAAAATCGGTCCAGTCGTTCCCGAGATTATCCCCAACAAACGGACAAACAGATAGATAAAAATGGTAAAACATGTTGTACATGTTTGCATATACATATGCATTTAGTAAAAAGCGGTTATTTTTGTATTACAAACAGACACTCCAATTTTATTTATTTGTATAGTTACGTTTTTGGCCTATGTAACAGGTAGCGAGCCTGTTGACATCTCCACACCAAACACGGCCATATTACCAAACTTCTAGGTACTGGGAAACTTCCAGAAAATGAAAAAATCCCAAAAGAACTAGAAATAAAGGACCATTACCTCTGATAACCCCCTACCGGAGAATCGAACCCAGGACCGTAGTAGTAGTGGCCTGCTACCACTGGGCTACAGAGACAGTTTAATAACATAATTTTAAGTATGTGGCGCTTCATGTAGTTGTCTTATTGAAAGTTCTTGCGTGTTCCGATAATGGAGGATAGAAATGAAAAGTCCATGTTGGCGATTACTATGTAATGCAGAATTAGTACATTTTTTTTAAATCTAGAAGTTCGTAACCTAGACGAATGCAACTATTTAATTCAAATTTTGATTTTTCTAAATAGCACCCTGAAAATAATCAACCACCTCATGAAAAACTACTATGTAGCACTTAAAATACATCTTAAATAATAATAGGATGTCGCAACTAGCACTTTTAGTCGCCAAATACTATTTTTAGCTACAAAACTAGACGTACGTTTTTAATGCGCTGTTTTGTTCCAAAGCTCTTTCAGGCTTACGTTTGAGCGGATTAGTTATCTGGTCTCAGTGTACGTTTCAGTGTCATTATATTCAGATAGAGTCCGAATGGATACACCATTAAACTGATGCTTGTTTGTGATGTTATTGTACGGATATAATATTTCTACACTCTGTCGGATAGACGTAGCCGACGTAGTTTATATGGGAATGCGGGAAAGAGCCGTGTCGCAGCATGATATTATTTTCAAAAGTTATATAGCTGTGTTTTTATAATAATAACTAGCTGTGCCCGCGACGTCGTCCGCGTGAGAATTTATGATTCTTCGGTATCTACCCGGACGAAGTCATGGGCGCAGCTAGTATAAAAGTAGCCTAAGTTACTCCTTATTACATAAGGTATCTACCAGTGAAAGTCCCGTCAAAATCAGTACAGCCGTTCCCGAAATAAGCGGGAACAAACAGACAGACAGACAGGCAAAAATTGAAAAAATGTTGTTCTGGTATATGTACCGTGTATACATACTTAAGCATTTAGTAAAAAGCGGTTATTAAGCGCTCCAATGCGGATTGGTGGAAATACGGGTTAGTGGCCAATCCGCTGTCGGATGGTTTCCGAAGGTTTATCGACTGCTATCTATCGATAGCAACTGGGACCGACGGGTTAACACGCATTAAAGTGGACCGATTTTGAAAATTTTTATGTCGTTTGAAAGGGCATACTTTGAAATTGGTCCCAATTCCACCAAGTTGGGCAAATTTAGGAAAACTCACAAAAATTGTATCGACATGTAAAGTTAATTTTGACAAAATCCATTACTTGAACGAATATTTTGGTGCACTGAACCTTAGTGTACAGTGCCTGTTATCTATAATTTATTGTACTGATAGAAGAGCTCCAGCGACGGAGCTCGCGGGCGTAGGCACCACCGCATTACCTAATATACTTGCCGCTAAATGGTAGTGTTTAGCATTATCGTGTTCCGATCAGGTGGTAATTTACGGCCCTGAAATTTCCGGCACAGAGGCGTAACACCTTAGGCCTCAGGAGTGGTAACGCATCTTTACTTTGACCTTGGTCTTTGTGTAGGTGTCTATAGGCTGCAGTCATCACTTAACATCAATGTGAACTGCATGCTTGTTTGCCACTTCCATTACATAAAAAAAATTAAAACCCAAAAAAAATCTTATTCCAGGCATTCAAACGTCCATTTCAGTAAAATAAAATACATTAACCTAATGCTGCAAGGCTGCAAGAATCCCAGGCTTATGTCCCGGTGCGTGGGACAAAGCTGCAGCAGGACATACTGGCTAAGACGTTTGTGTACACACGGCTCGACAAATGTACGAGCTCAGGAATTAAAAAAATATTAGTAACATACATGAAATATTGTGTTTTTATGAGATTTTCAAGGCGTTACTTTAAAATTTTAATATAATTTAAGAAAATAAGCGAAAAATCTTTATATTCATAACCATTCAATGTAAAAATAAAAAAAAAATTACAGAAAAGAATACGGTGTCTATGTATGACCAGAAATCCATAAGAAGTTTATGGTATTTTAGGTTACTTAGGAAATGTTTGAATTGTACGGAACCCTATTCATACAAGAGTAAAAAAATTTTTTTTTTGGATGTATGTAGGTACTTATAGTTAATGTATGTGACGATTACTCCGTCAATTGTGAACCGATCTTGAATTTTTTTTGTCGTTTGTTTGAAACCCCATTATTAGATATCACTCAGGTTTATATGTATGAATGCACGCATACGGATAGTTGTAAATTGGACTAGCCGTGAGACTTAATCTCTTTTTTTTTTTTTTTTTTTCTCTTTTTTAATTGTTATTGTTTTTGCTTTTTGTTTAATTGTACCTGTGTACCAATCGTCTGGCAATTTGTATCGTCATGTCTCTGTGCTGTCCAAATAAATGTTTTCTTTTCTTTTTCTTTTTTCTTTCTTTAAATTGTCCGAAACAATTTTTCGCGCAGAGCGAATCTACAAGTTCCCTTAGTTTCATGATAAAGAGATATAAATAAATACGCTTACACTCACAACCCCACAGTTGGTATAAACCTGTGTCGTGGGTGCCGTTGTACACATACAACACATTCACAGACACCCAGACCCGAAACAAATATCTGTAGGCCATACAAATATTTGTCCCGGTGTGGGGATCGAACCCGCGACCCTTCGAATCAAACGGTCATCTCACACCGCTGGACTAACCGGGTCGATAAACAGCAAAATAAAATGTATACACTAATTTATTGTGCACATAAAATAGCTTCACCGAATAAGTGACCGTATATCACATCTGAACAGCAGGTGCTGTACAATGGCTGCAGGAACAATAAAATTGGAATAAATATATACTATCGCGGCAACGACACTGATTTTCTGGAACCTTGATCCTCTTCTAAACGATTCTTCAATCGGCCAGTCAGTTTTATTTGCTAGACAAGCAATAATTAAACATTTTACATAATTTTACTATCTATGCCCGCGATTTCGTGTCGAAGTTAACATATTATAGAAATTATTGTTCAGTTTCTACGCGGACGAAGTTGAGAGCACAGCAAGTACAACATCTATACATCTATACAAATAAATAAAATTGGGGTGTCTGCTGGTAATATAAAAATAACCGCTTTTTACTAAATGCAAATGTATGTATACACGGTACATATACCAAAACAACATTTTTTACAATTTTTGTCTGTCTGTCTGTTTGTTCGGCTAATCTCAGGAACGGCTGAACCGATTTTGACGAGACTTTCACTGGCAGATAGCTTATGTAATAAGGCGTAACTTAGGCTTTTACTTTATACTAGCTGCGCCCACGACTTCGTCCGGGTAGATACTGAACAATCATAAATTCTCACGCGGGCAAAGTCGCGGGCACAGCTAGTTCATAAATATAACAGATGACAAGCTAGTAAACACTACAACCCAACGGCAGTGATATTGATCAATTTCGTTGATACCTATTTGAGCAATCCTTAACAGTATCGAAAAGTCTATTATGTAGACTCGTGAATTAAGGAATCGATTACTTACACAATTATAATAAACTAGCTGTTGCCCGCGGCTTCGCCCCCGTGGATGTCGAAAAATAGCCTTATAATGTTCTTTCTCAAAGTCAACTTTATCTCTGTACCAAATTTCATTAAAATCAGTCGTTTGGACGTGAAAAGGTAACAGACAAACAGACAGAGTTATTTTCGCATTTATAATATTAAAGTAGGAAAGTAGGGATATGGTATGGATTATATGATTTTTATTTGAATTAAAGAAAAACACGATAAGTAGTATGAGTAGGACCTATATTACGAGACCTAAGGCAATAATACATTTTATTGTTTACCAAATATTCAGGTAAATTACACGTACACGTTACCAAGGTCAATAAAATCAAATTATAAATTAACACGCAAGTTTTTCACGTATTGACGTGAAAAATTTACGTGTTAAATTATAATTTGATTATTACATATTTATAATTTTACTATTGAGTAATAATGAAATCTTAGCATCTTTTTAACCGTCAATAAGAGAATACTAACTTACTGCTAAGTGTCGGACGAAGTTACCTGTCTAGTGGCAATCTTATATCGTATATGTGTTCATTCGTATTCGCATAATATATAAAAAACATATATATATATACTGGATGACTTTTTTTACCGTCTTGAAAAAAATAGGGCGTGATAAGCAAATGAAATAAAAGCCTAAGGCATAGTTATTTATATTATTTTTTTATATTTTCTAACTTCATCTGAAATTAAAATTTCATTAAACATTTCTATTCATTATTCTATTACCTACAAAACTTGCAAAAACAGGATCGTGTCATTCACATCATCACGTTATTTGTTAAAGTTATTCTAACACTAAAACACTAAAGCTAAGTTATTGTTTACTGGTGGTAGAGCTCCAGTGACGGAGCTCGCGGGCGTAGGCACCACCGCATTACCTAATATACTTGCCGCTAAATGATAGTGTTCAGCACTGTCGTGTTCTTCTCAGGTGGTAATGTAGAATACGTACGTAACTTTACGCCTGAAATCCCCGAAGGGGTAGGCAGAGGTAAATGCATGCATTCAATCATACATGCAGACACCCACGACTCGCCGGTTACGTTTTGGCCCATGTAACAGGTGGCGAACCTGTTGCCATCTCCGGGCACATTACCAAACTCCGGGGTTCTGGGAAACTTCCAGAAAATGGAAAAATCCCAATAGAAGCAGAGATAAAGGATTTTAAACCGTTATCTCTGAAAGTCCCCGACCCGGGAATCGAACCCAGGACCTCCAGCGTAATAGTAGTGGCCTGCTACCACTACGCTACTGAGGCAGTTTACCTAATATACTTGGCGCTAAATGATAGTGTTCAGCACTGTCGTGTTCTTCTCAAGTGGTAATGTACGGTCTTGTAATTTCCGGCACAGAGGCGTAACACCTTAAGCCTCAGGAGTGGTAACGTATCTGCATTTTAACCTCGGTCTTTGTTTGGGTGTTTATAGGCTGCAGTCATCACTTAACATCAATGTGAACTGCATGCTTGCTTGCCACGTGCATTACATAAAAATAAACATTTCACATCCTTCTCTAACTTTAACAGATTTCTTTAAGTTAGAGAAGGATATGAAATGTAACAATAACTTAAACTTTAACAAATATATTGGTAATTGTTTTATATTATTTCGCATTAACACATGCTTGTGAAATATATTAATATAATATAATATAAAACAATTATTAAGGGTAAAAGCGACTTCTTTACGATATTCAATAAACTGAAAAGTCTATTATATCGGTTGCCTAACTAGCATAGTTGGTAATAGATGGCGCTACTGCTACCATAAAGCAATGCAATGGATGTGAAGGAAAGATTTGACAAATCGGGCAGGGCTTCAGTAGCTCAATTGGAAGAGCGGCTGGACTAGATTCCCAGTAGGTCGCGAGTTCGAGCCTCGCCAGAAGTCAAATTTTTCTTTCCATTTTTCTTTAAAAATAAAAAATATATTGGTGTAGCCCAGGCTAAGTACCATTTGGCTGGCATATAGATTCACCATCAGTCAAAATCTGCAATTAGCATTATTCAACTATTGTATTTAAGCTGGCGAAATGCAAACACATGCATCGTGCTCCTTTGACTACCTACATAAAATAACTGTGTTACATACAAAGCAAACCACCGAGCAATGTACATATTTGTGAGAAATTAAACTATCTTCTAGTATTCTCAGCAAGTAAAGGTAGACTAAAGCACAGTTGAAGCCTAAGGCAATTCTAAACTAGGATTCAAGTCTCAATAAATTTGAGTCGAGTTTCCATTTCGGTAAGTTTGACTTAGAGAATTAAAGTTACTAGAAGTGTCATTTCTAATATCTAATATATTAATTATTTAGAAATTCATTTAGTTTAAATGACTATATAAATGATTTACGATATTTAAAATATGCTGTGTTAGAATAAAGACTAATACTCAAATTGTTTTATCAGACTTTATAACAAACCGTGGCCGTATCTTGGTTTAGTTGCCAAAATTAAGATTCCACTATTGAACACTGCCACGTATCGAATCGGTGCCGTAGGAACTTCTCTCTTTGACAAAAACTACGGTGTACAAAAAGAAGCAATGGCACCATATTAAAAAGTTCAAGCATAGTTCTTAGTCTAGCGGTGTGAGATGACCGTTTGATTCGAAGGGTCGCTGGTTCGATCCCCGCATCGGGACAAATATTTGTATGCCCTACAGATATTTGTTTCGGGTCTTGGTGTGTATGTGTTGTATCTGTACAACGGCACCCAAGATACAGGTTTATACCTACTGTGGGACTGTGAGTGTAAGCGTATTTTTTTCATATTTTATTCGTAGCCTATGTAGTATAATTATTATACTCACATTTTTTTATGTCTATCTTTTGGCCCGTCTGCTTGTCTGTCCATCTGATGCAAAGTGGTCACCGTCGTCTATGAACATTTGCAACACCAGGGGAGTTGCCAACACGCTGCCAGCCCTGAAGGACTATTTTGACGCCATTTTTGAAGAACCCCATATTGTAGCACCGAGGGAACACCTCAGAGAGAAGTTCGTTCCACGATTTACAAGTTCTGGGTAGAAACGAACGAGAAAAATGCATCGTAGAGCACTTTGAGGGGTGTCCATTCGATAAGGTGAAACTTCTCTCTTCGGCGGGTAGTACGGTGTAGGCAAAGAGACGGCACCATGTCGAACAGTTCGACAGAGCACTCACCATTGTGGAGACGGTATAACACGCAGAGACTCCCAATGACTCTGCGCAGGCTCAGATGTTCGAGCCTGTCAGTAAGTCCTGGATCGTTAACAATACGAACATGGAACTGTGGTGCTACACTTAATGGTTTTTTTTTTGCTGTGAACGCGCACACTATGTCAATGACAGATGTGTCACAAATTGTCATTAACAGCATACTGCAACAGAAAATAATTAAACCATAGCAATTCCATCTAGAAAACTAAACATCTACGCTATCGCTAACAGTGCAGAGTAACTGCTCTTGTCAGTAATACAGATGAAATGCAAAACTACACTGCTCAAAGGAATATTTATAGTGAGCCGTTTGTAGACTCCAAATTGAAAGAGTTATAGATGGAATCGAGGCAAGTTTTCTTGTCATTATAGTTCCGCACAGAGAATAAAAATGGTGTAAAAAAAAATCTAAAAACACGCTCCTTTCAGTGTAGTAGATTGCACTAAATTAAAAGAAATAAAAAACACAAAATTATGCATTAACAGTGTTAGGTTATTTTAATTAATTTAATTATTTCTTTTTAATAATTATTTATGATACTGGCAACACTGTTGTTCAAACTTCACTTTGTTTTCGAATTGCCAACTGACGGAAACATAGTCACGAGTGACAGCTGTCAGTGGTAGCTTAAAAACGTGGCCGAAAGCAAAACGCGCTCACTTGATTACGGACCGTCGAACCGAAAGGTTGTGCTTAAAGTGGCTTAGCGAAAATATTATACTCGGTATTGATGGTACTGTGTCTGTGCTGAAGAATTGTATATTGGTGCAAGTGTCGGTATCATAAGGAGTGCTAAAATATATGGAGTGCTACGTACCCTGGGAGTTTTATTACAATAAGGAGTGCTAAATAAATGGAGTGCTGAGTACCTTGGGAGTTTTATTACATTTCAGAAGTGGTATGTACCTTAAATTTTTTTTATTTTTAAATATTTAACCGTTCACATCAATGTTAACGTTTCTAACCTATATGTGTGGATAAATTTAAAAGTTATTTTGTTACGGACGGGCATAAAAAGCCATGGACGTAATAACCTTGTTTTGTTCAACTCGAATGTTATAAGCAACGCTTATATAACGACCGTAATTGTGTTAAATTATTAAATTTACGCCATCATACTTCTTCACATATTGTATGCTCATGAGAGATATTTAAACCCTATGGTTACGCCAATTAAAGTAAAATATAGGTGATGGGTGGTCTATAGTCAAAGTCACATAATTTACGTTGTCTTTTATCGCATTTAAAAGTAATAGCTCAATTTTTGGGAATATTTTATTTTCATATTATGTGGGTAGTACTTTCTTACTTAATAGAGTTTGTAATTTTGGTAATTACAAGGTGCCAGGGATCCTGTGGGTACAAGGGGGTGAAAAATTTAACCAGTTTTGACCTACAAGGCACCTTTTTCGAGAAAAACTCCAAAATAAAACAACGTATAACTTGTATTGAGCGAATACATAGTTGTTCTCGTTTCTAAGTTACAGATAAAAATGGAGAATAACAGTAGATTGCAGCCGCGACGTCTGGTGACTCCAGATCGTGCGACTAATAGAGCGAGAGATAGTCGCAGCCGTTCTCGCCGCAATAGCGTGTCCGAGTATCGCCGCTCCCGTGGAGGCAATCGGAGCAGCACTCGGGATGACGTCAGGTTACAGGCAATAGAACAACGAATGGAGCGAGAACGGGAACGTCTTCGGGACCTCCAGAATGATCTGGACAGGGCGCGTAGTCGAAAAAGGCGTACTGTGAGTAGTTTTCAAGATCATAATCAACGTAGATCTTCTCGTGAGGGTAACATTTGTCCTCAAAGGAGAGAGAGAAGTGCTAGTGTGGATAATGAAGGCCCTGCGAGACAAAGGGGCCGGTATGAAAAGAAACAACAGTCAAAAAAGTCTACAAGTCCTTTATTTTCCACTAAAGATGTCGTTGGTATTTTAAGTTCTCTTAAAAATCTACAGTCACAGCCATCGACATCAGTTGCTCTTCATTCCTCTAATCACAAAAATATTTTGCCTGATTTTGACCCATCTTCAAAGAACCAGCGTATAGATGTATGGCTCAAAAAGGTGAATGAATGTGCGACCGTCTATGGCTGGGATGATAAAACGACAATTCATTTTGCAATGCAAAAGCTTCAGGGTTTGGCCAAGGTTTGGTATGAGAGTTTGCCCTCGATTCTTTTCAATTGGAGTGAGTGGCAGGAAAAATTAGTGAGTGCGTTCCCATGTGAACAAAACTATGGCCAAACTCTAGAAGATATGTTGAAACGCAAAAGTAGATATAACGAGCCGATTGAGGTATATTATTATGAAAAACTGGCGTTACTGAACCAATGCAGCATTGAGGGTAAGCGTGCGGTTGAATGTATTATACACGGACTGACAGATAGGACAATGAAATCAAGCGCTACTACATTGCGTTGTTCAAACCCGGAACAGTTGCTGCAATTCTTTATGAGTTGCAAGGAATCCTCTCAATTTGTCGAACGGAATAATTATAAATCTAAAACGGGTACGGAACTTACTGTAGTAAATAATAGTTACACTAATAAGATGAGCGGTAAATCAAATTATAGGCAAAGTAGCAATAATAACATATTTTGCTACAATTGTAGAGAGAAAGGACACCCATTTATGAAATGCCCCAAGCCCCTCGTCAAATGTGGTAAATGCCATAAAATGGGACATAAGACAGAGAGTTGTTTTTCTAATAATAATGACAATAAAGGCGAGACCGTACTTAAAACGATGTGCATATCTGATTCAAACCCTAGTTCTAAATTTTATAAAAAAGTTCTAATAAACAAGGTTCCAATGAGAGGATTTGTAGATTTTGGTAGTGAAGTATGCTTATTAAGGCGATCAACTGCATCTAGTTTAGGATTGTCGCACGATAATCGTTCGACGACTTTAAGGGGATTTGGGAACGATATTGTTCGCACCATTGGTAGTGTTTCAGTAGATTTGTCCATCGATGGAGTAGATGCGAACGTTATTTGTCAAGTGGTCGATGATTATTATCTAGAACAGCCAGCGTTAATTGGTCAGGCGTTCACGGAGCAATCTCATCTAGCTGTGTATAAGACTCCAGACAAACTCGATTTCTTCAATATTCATCGCGAACTACCATTCTCAGACACTGAGATACAGAGTAACATCCCGGTTAAGATTATGGTTGCTAGTGAAACGCGTCTGTATGGACCATCAAGCATTAAGGCTGTTGCGGTTTCACAAAAACACGGTTATCTTTTGTTAGAAAGTAAGGTTGTTGGTAAACTAGATGAGCAAGTTTGTGTGTCGGGTAGCGTTTATCCAGTTCGGAATAATGTCGTCTATGTAACTGTGCTACCAGTTTCTATAAGTAGTCGCCTAAGGGAAGGTATGGTTATAGGTAGAGGTTCAGATGTTAAGGAAGTAAATAGTATAGTCGCGCAATTTTCAGGTAACTCTAAGGGTTTACTCGATAGGGACAAGATCCAAATAGGAGACGGTTTAGATCAAACCCAACGATGTAGGCTTTTGGAATTGTTGGATAAGTATTGTCATTGCTTCGCGTCTTCATTGAAGGAGTTAGGTTGTACTAACGTCACGGAAATGACAATTGAACTTAATAATAAGAAACCAGTTGTTTATAGACCATATAGACTTTCTCATAAAGAGCGAAGTAACGTACGAGATATGATCGCTGAAATGTTAGAAGCCGGGATAGTTAGAGAATCGGTTTCTGAGTACGCAAGTCCAATAATTCTAGTCCGAAAGAAAGATGGTAAGCTACGTATGTGTGTAGATTATAGAATGCTGAATTCTGTAACCATAAAAGAAAGATATCCTATGCCGAATATCGATGATGAAATTGCCCGTTTATCTGGCCAGGCTTATTTTGTCACTCTCGATTTAACTTCTGGGTACTATCAAGTCCCTATCTCGGAACAATCGCGACCACTTACATCGTTCGTTACGCCAGATGGCCAATACGAGTTTAATCGTATGCCATTTGGCTTAGCGAATGCCCCAGCTGTGTTCCAACGTATGATGAACCGTGTATTAGGACAAGCGCGCTACGATGGTGCAACAGCATACATTGATGACGTTTTGATTTACGGTAGGAATGTTGACGAGTGTTTATCAAGACTAGAAAATGTCTTTCAAATATTGGAGAAAGCCAATTTAACTCTTAACCTATCCAAATGCGAGTTTTTAATGAGTCAAATAGATTATTTAGGTTACGAGATAAGCGCGGCCGGAGTACGTCCAGGTAGTAAGAAAATTCAATGTGTACTAGATTTTCCTTGCCCAACGAACCAACATACAGTGAGGCAGTTCCTTGGCCTAGTAGGGTATTTTCGAAAATTTATCCGAAATTTCGCCTCATTGGCAGATCCGTTAACAAAGCTACTCCGTAAGAATGCTAGTTGGCTTTGGACGTCTGATCAAGAGAAGGCATTTTCCAGTCTCAAGGCAATGCTGGTCGATAGACCCATTTTGGTAATTTATGATCCAGCAGCTGAGCACGAACTTCACACTGATGCTAGTAAGTTAGGAGTTGGAGGTGTTTTATTGCAGAGATCAGATGGTGATTTTTTTAGACCAGTTTGTTATTACAGTCGCATGACATCCCCGGAAGAGAAAAACTTTCATGCTTATGAGTTGGAGACACTTGCTGTGGTTTGTGCATTGAAAAAGTTTAGAGTGTATTTGTTGGGAAAGGACTTTAAAATTGTTACAGACTGCAGCGCTCTCCGATCAACTTTCACAAAACGAGACATTCTTCCCCGAGTAGCACGTTGGTGGTTGCTTATGCAGGAATTTCAGTTCTCCGTCGAGTATCGTCCAGCAACAAAAATGATGCATGTCGATGCTTTATCTAGAAACCCTGTAAATGATGACGAAACGTCGAACATTTTAGAACAATACCCTACGGTAATGACTATTTCTAACGACGATTGGTTACAAACATTGCAGCTAGGTGACTCTGAGCTCTGTAGAATTCGCGATATTCTTGTTTCAGGTATAGATGCAGATGGACTAAAGTACATTAGAGACAATTTCTTAGTTAAAGATAACAGATTGTATCGCTATTTAGACGGGGATCGAACGAACATACGTTGGGTGGTACCCAAAGGTGCAAGGTGGCAACTTTGTCGCATTAATCACGACGAAATAGGTCATTTTGGAATTGAAAAGACTTTAGAACGCCTGAAGAGATCATATTGGTTTTCAAAGATGTCTTCTTTTGTAAAAAAATACGTAGGTGCTTGTATTGAGTGTGCTTACGCCAAAAGAATAGTAACTCTGCTAAAGAGGGCTATTTGCATCCGATTGAAAAGGTCGAAATCCCCTTCCATACTCTTCATATTGACCACCTTGGGCCTTTCGTCAGGTCAAAACGGGGTAATAGTCATCTTTTGGTCATAGTTGACGGCTTCACAAAATTCGTATTCACAAAACCAGTACGAAACACGAAAACTCAGAGCGCGATAAGAGTTTTGGAAGATATTTTCTATACATTCCGCGTTCCTGATCGTATCATCAGCGATCGAGGAACATGTTTTACATCTCATGCCTTTAAAAGATTTTGTTTGGATAAAGGCATAAGACACGTTCTTAACGCCGTGGCAAGTCCGCGGTCAAACGGACAAGTCGAAAGATACAACCGTACTATCCTCAATTCACTCTCGACTCAGAATTTAAACCAGGATGAAAAAGATTGGGATATTGCAGTAGGTAAAGTACAATGGGGTTTAAATAACACTACCCAGAAGACTACGGGCAAAACACCGGCTGAAGTAATGTTTGGCTCGAGCGTTCTTTCCGAGATCGATCCGAAATTAAACGAACTGCGACAAAACACTTGCGGAAGTAATGATCTTACTACAATTAGGGAACAGGTCAAAGACTCTATTAATGTACAGCAAGATAAACAGAAACAATATTATAATAAAGGGAGACGTCCTTCGCGACTTTATGCTGAAGGAGAACTAGTTAAAATAACAAAAACAGATTTTAATAACGACGGCAAGAGCAAGAAACTACTTCCCTCGTATGTAGGACCGTATCGCGTAGAGTCTGTATTAGGCAATGATAGGTATAGGTTAGCAGCCATTCCGGGATTGACTGGAACCAAAAACAAAAGACAAACCACTGTAGCCGCGGACCGAATGCTGCCTTGGGTTCATGTAGCCGCGTTAGAGGTTCATGAATCTGAAACTGATGATGATACTCGTATAACTGATAACGAGGAGTAATGGTAAATTATTGTATTAGTGTAATATTGTATTAGTGGATGTATAAAATATTGAAACTCATGATTGGTGATTATACAAGTTAGTTTAAGAAAAGATAAGCTCATGTTTTGTCGATTTGTAGTTTAGGTTACGAGTGACCAGTAATATAGTCTTACAAAATATCGTGATGAGTTCTATTGTAGTGAAGATGTGTTAATAAATGGGTCTTAAATACGTGGTTAAGAGTGTGTCAGAATTTATGGATTGAAATGATTGATGTTGGTTACAAACTAAGCGTGAGACATTGACAATTACTGTGAGAATGGATGGGTTCACAGTATTGTCGATTTGCTGTCTTATTGTAAGAATGGATGGGTTTACAAATAAGACTAATCATGTTATTATTGTTGTGTCAGAATTGATAGACATTATTTATATGGATACAAACTAGGCATGTGGCATTGACAACTCACTGTGAGAATGGATGGGTTCACAGGGTTGTCGATTTGCTGTCTTGGCTTCGAGAATGGATGGGTTCGTTGCCAGGCCAGCGAGTGTCTCATGCTCTGTGCGTATAGACGGAATACATCTTATTGCAAGAAATGGATGGGTTTACAATAAGATCTATGCCGCAATCCTGATTTCTTAAACATAAATTGAAGTGATGTTTAGAACTACTTCATTGCTACTGTAATTGCAATTAATTTGTTTAATTTCTCTGCTAAATCCCTAGAGGGATTTTGCATAGCGTGATGATTTAAGATTGTGTAAAATAAAAGCATAAGTTAGAAATAAGATTTAATGAATGTTATTTCTTTTCTTTTCTCGTTGTTATTGTACTTATAGCTTTGTTTTTATGATTTTTAATGATCTTAGTAGGTGCTGATCGCACAACTGACCGAATGTTAGGTTTAAATTATGACGTGTATGAGGACATACACGCGATCAGGATGGACGAATGTTAGGTTATTTTAATTAATTTAATTATTTCTTTTTAATAATTATTTATGATACTGGCAACACTGTTGTTCAAACTTCACTTTGTTTTCGAATTGCCAACTGACGGAAACATAGTCACGAGTGACAGCTGTCAGTGGTAGCTTAAAAACGTGGCCGAAAGCAAAACGCGCTCACTTGATTACGGACCGTCGAACCGAAAGGTTGTGCTTAAAGTGGCTTAGCGAAAATATTATACTCGGTATTGATGGTACTGTGTCTGTGCTGAAGAATTGTATATTGGTGCAAGTGTCGGTATCATAAGGAGTGCTAAAATATATGGAGTGCTACGTACCCTGGGAGTTTTATTACAATAAGGAGTGCTAAATAAATGGAGTGCTGAGTACCTTGGGAGTTTTATTACAACAGGTAATTGCTTAGGTGGTCCAGGATCAGGTATTGTCTTTTGTGGTGGTGTTCTTTTTCAGTTATGGAGCAACGGCCCTGTAATTTTCAGGACAGAGGCATAACAGCTTAGGTAACGCATCTGCATTTTAATCTCTGGTCATTGGATTTCTATAGGCTGCAGTCATCACTTAACATCAATGTCAACTGCATGCTTGTTTGCCTGTCACTTTTATTACATAAAAAACGTCATGTTCTGGTGAACCCGTATTTTCTGGCACAATGGCAAAAAAAAACCATTTTAGACATTAGTGGTTATTTCTAATTACCACCGACCCGGGAATCGAACCCAGGACCCCCGCCTAGTAGTCGTGACCTACTACGACTAGACTATTGTTGCTTTTTAGCAACTATTATTTGGCCCCGTAATAACTATCACAGAGACATAACAACTACAGGGGTGGCAACGCATCTGCATTTTCACCTCAGGTTTTCGTGTAGACGTCTATAGGCTGCAGTCATCACTTAACATCAATGTGAGTTGCATGCTCGTTTGCTACCTTCCTTACATAAAAAAAATACCCGTGATATATTAGTAAACTGGCCGCTTTATCATGTGATCACTTAATGCGGTGGTAATAAAAGCTATAAAAAAACGTAACTTCACGCCACCATAATCCCCGAAGGCGTAGGCAGAGGTAAATGCATGCACTCAATCACACATGCAAACATACACGATTCGCCGGTTACGTTTTGGCCCATGTAACAGGTGGCGAGGCTATTGACATCTCCGGGCACATTACCAAACTTCGAGGTACTGGGAACTTCCAGAAAATTGAAAAAATCCCAATAGAACTAGAGATAAAAGATTTTACACCGTTATCTCTAATATCCCCCGATCCGGGAATCGAACCCAGGACTCCAGCGTATTAGTAGTGGACCTGCTACCACTAGGCTACTAGGATACAAGCTATATTTCATTGATTTCGGATAAACTAAGAGTTTTCTGATTAAACATCTATCAAATTATGATCTTTTAAATCACAGAATGGTCTACACTATCCATAGCACATGCAAATTAATAGAAAACCAAAAATTAACAGTATAATCCGCAAATTCAATGCACCGCAAACTAATTTTCATAATTAATTCGCTCACATACACCCAGAGCGAAATATTAAATTGCGGTTCAATTCTGATTTACATTTCTAAACCACTGGATTGAATTATAAAGACAGACACATGAGGCCCATGAAACATGATGAATGCTTTCAACCGACTTCAATATTTAAAAAAAAACAGCCTTGTGTTTGTCGCGATTTTCGCAACGAAGGGTTCCGTTTCGCTGAGTTTTAAGACATGGTTTACTGCAAAATAAATATGATTGTAAAAAAAAACATGGTAGGTATATCGGTATATCATAATTTTGACGACCCGGTTAGTCCAGCGGTGTATGATGACCGTTTGACTCGAAGGGTTCGATCTCCGCACCGGGTCAAATATTTGTGTGGCCTACAGATATTTGTTTCGGGTCTGGGTATTTGTGTATGTGTTGTTTGTGTACAACGGCACCCATAACACAGGCTTATACCTAGAGTTGGGCTGTAAGTATGAGTGTATTAAAAAAATATATATTGCGTCATAGAGTTCATTTTTGAGTTTTGGCGGGAACCTTGAAAGATGCGTGTGGTGCTCTTACTTTATTTCATTTTCTTGATGTATTTGTGAGTTATATTAAACAAAGTTACAGTGCTCGTGTATAGGGAAATAGAATAACAGTGCAAAAAAACGTTATTTCGGGTTGCCTCCAAAATAGTCCAAAACTTCATTGTAAATGTTCTGGTAAAGTAGCCATCGCTTTACTCGAATTACTGTGACTCTGACTGACGGACTGATAAATTGACTGACTGACTCTGACTGTTACGTGGCTTATAACGAATATAAAATATTGTTTTATTTTGACACTATATGCATATCAAGCGAAGACATAAAATAAAAAAAAAAGTTCATTTTAAGAATCATAAAGTAAGATATTTATTTGTTCAACTATGACCCGGCAATCCGTGCAGCAGTTTTTAATTTTATCGCAGACAGACAGACGGGGCAGGGGACCACGTATAGATAGATAGATGTAGGTCGTAGAATATTATTTGTGTAAGAAAGAAAGAAAAAATATCTATTTACCTGACAAAACACATCATACATAGTACACATAACGAGAAAAGAGCAAAAAATGTTGGAGCACGTACTACGATCAAATCAGATACCTATCATTTAGCTATTAAAATTTCCATTTGTATCAGTAAAGGGTGTACCGAGTTTCACCCTTACAACAGACAGTGTTTCCCAAACAAAAAGGCATGTGTCAGCGATCCCCAAACATAAAATGCACGCAAAGCAGTCTTTATAGCATATTACGGTGTTGTATAATGTATTTCGTTCCATATTGTAAGTCTCATATTTACCTGATATAGATAATGCTGGATCAGCCATGATTACACATTTCTTGTTATAATTTAATTGTGTTGGTTGTGTGAGGTTTCTCGCCTAAAATAATGTAACACTCCACGTGTTACATTATTTTAGGTATGTTACAATATTAAGAAGGTAAATCCTTTATCTTTGGTTCTATTGGGGTTTTCCATTTTCTGGAAGTTTCCCAGTACCTCCGAGTTTGGTAATGTGCCTGGAGATGGCAACAGGCTCGCTCTATCTCAGCTCGGACCTGTTACATGGGCCAAAAACGTAACCGGCGAATTCCGGATGTTTGCATGTATGCTTGAATGCATGCATTTACGTCTGCCTACCCCTTCGGGGATTACAGGCGTGAAGTTACGTTATGTTATCATTTATTTATGAAGATAATTTTATATGTAGTTTTATGTTACGTATAGACATAACTTTAAAAGTAATGTGCCTACTAAATGGTAGTGTGTAACACTATCGTGTTCCAGTCAGGTGGTAATGTATAGCCCTGTAATTTCCAGGGGCATAATACCTTAATATCTCTGGTATCATGTAGATGTTTATAGGCTATAGTCTCACTTAATAATGGTAACCCATTAACATCCTACTGCTGGGCACGAGTCTCTCCCCTTTTCGGGGGGAGGCCTGGAGCTTACTCCACCACGCTGCTCCAATGCGGATTGGTGGAGGTGGATGGGTTAGTGGCCAACCCGCTGTCGGATGTTTTCAAACCGCCCATAAAGCCTCCGACAAGGTTTAACGACTGCTAACCATTGATAGCAACCGGGACCGACGGCTTAACGTGCCCTCCGAAGCACGGAAACGCGCATTTCATTTGCCACTAGCGGTCACCCATCACACTATCCGACCGCGCCCGTAGTGCTTAACCGAGTAGATCGCTTATGATCTACACCAGCCGCTGGGCCATGCGCGCTTCCTTAGTCTTACTTACCATCACTATAAACTGTATGCTTATTACCACTTCATTACATAAAATAAAAAAGAGCATATTATTATTAAAATATAACTCTATATTAATTCACCCTTCCAGAAACTGCTTTATGGTAGCAGCAGCGCCATCTATTACCAACTATGCTAGTTAGGCAACCGATATAATAGACTAGATAGATATAATAGCTGCTGCTACCATAAAGCAATGCAATAGATGTGAAGGAAAGATTTGACAAATCGGGCAGGGCTTCAGTAGCTCAATTGGAAGAGCGGCTGGACTAGATTCCTAGTAGGTCGCGAGTTCGAGTCTCGCCTGAAGTCAAATTTTTCTTTCCATTTTTCTTTAAAAATACAAAAATATATTTCACAAGCATGTGTTAATGCGAAATAATATAAAAACAATTAATGTCAGTATGTTAACATTTTAAAGCTGAAAGCCTTTAAGGCAATTAGTCGTCCATTAGCTTGTCTCAGAAAATTCACCTCAACACTTCTTGTCCGTTGATAGATATTAGAAAATGGAACAATGAAGAAATTATAGGTTTTAGTCAGTTTGCTGGATGAGAATATACTTAACCCCTAGTTTGCACTAAAAACATTAAACATGATGATGTTTCGCAACTCGTCGCTTAAAGTATGTATTGCGATAAAAAATAAAATGTCTTGTTGGTGCTAGCGTTCGCACTGCTGTCAAACCTATCATTACAACTTGTTTTTATGTGAATGTTTCATCAATGCAAACTCACGGTAAGAACAACAAAATACATGTTTACAAATATTCATGAATATACCTACTGACTGATGACAGTATGTAATAGGTTGGGGAAAAAGTCTTTTCGCATTATAGTATGTATGAACTTGTAATAAAATCTCTTTGGCTGTAGTATTTGTATCTGGCTGGTTTTGGTATCATTGAAAGTTAAAATTTTAAAGAACATAATTCCAAATTCAAATTAGGATTTGCCTAATTTGAATGTGTGATTTTCATTTGTTTTTCGTACTGTCAAGATGAGTGAATCTAATGAAGAAATTCGATACATTTTTAAATTTTACTACAAAAAAGGTAAAAATGCAAAGCAAGCCGCGAAAATAATTTGCGAGGTTTATGGACCTAGTGCAGTGTCTGTGAGAGTAGCACAAATTTGGTTGAAGCGTTTTCAATCCGGAAATTTTGATGTCAAAGATGCACCTCGCTCTGGTCGACCTATTACGGATAAAATGGATGCCATTTTTGAATAAGTGGAGCAAGATCGACATACAGTAGTTACGACGTAGCTGAAGAACTGAGAATTGATCACAAAACAGTTTTGGCGCATTTGAAAAAAGCTGGGTACAAAAAAAAAGCTCGATATTTGGGTACCTCACGAGCTCACTGAAAGAAACCTAATGAACCGTGTACTCATTTGTGATTTTTTATTACGACGTAATGAAACCGAATCATTTTTGAAGAAGCTGATAATTGGTGATGAAAAGTGGATCACGTACGACAAGAACGTGCGAAAAAGGTCGTGGTTGGGTCAGGCTTCACAGACTGTGGGGAAACCCGGGTTAACTCGCAATAAGGTGATGTTGTGTGTGTGGTGGGATTGGAAGGGCATTATTCATTATCACCTCAGCGTAGTAGTAGTGGCCTGCTACCACTAGGCTACCGAGGCAGTTTTCTGTGAGTATCTCCCATATTTCAATGTAACGTTATCGAGTTAATTCAAAAATCACCTTTAGGGCTGTTAACAAATTATTACATCGAAATCTACACTATTGTCTTCATATCTTAAATATTTGGTAGGTATGCCTTAGTAGCCTAGTGGTAGCACTACTACTCCGCTGGAGTCATGAGTTCGATTCCCGGTTTGGGGACTATCAGAGATAACGTTGTAAAAATCCTTCATCTCTGGTTCTTTTGGTATTTTCCCATTTAAAAAAAAAAAGTAAAAATAAAAATATTTATTCAGTAACAAAGGTATAAAATTACAGTAATCAGTGGTCGGAGCTACCTTTTAAGCAACAAGTTTGCTTGTGTTAGGCAGCACCGCTCTTCCATAACAAGTTATAAAGAAACCTAGTTACACCAAATGTATAAAATATAAATTTAATGTATAAAACAAATTATATGTTAGTAAATGAAAAGAGTCAAAAAAAGAAAAATAACAAAAATAACGCTAGGAGAGGTATTTTGTAGTAGTTGCAGTTGTGTGTGTGTGTGTGTGTGTGTGTGTGTGTGTGTGTGTGTGTGTGAGTGATTTACTAAACATTCAAGTTGATTATATGTCAATGGTAACAACCATTCAATTACTTTTTTTTTACATTTGTAGTTCGTAAGATGATAAAAGTTTTGCTCCTTATTAATTTTATTATACAAGTAAATGGATTGAAAAGTAAACTGCCTCTCAGCAAATTTTGACTTTATTTGAGGTAGTGCTATTACATTACACTTTCGTCATTTATTTTTAATTTTGTCTTTATCAAATACGAGAGTCTTGTGTTTTTTAGGGCTATTTGTAGTACATACAACTTTCTTACAGATAGGATGCTGTATGTTTCATATAAACTATGAGTAGCGAATCTGTATGGTTTGAAAAACATTACCTTTAATAATAGTCTAATTTTGTTTGTGCAGTTTGGTAATATGCCCGGAGATGTCAACAGTCTCGTCACCTCTTACATATGCCAAAACGTAACCGGCCCGGCGATGTGGGTTTGCATGTATGCTTGAATCTTGAATGCATGCATCTACTTCTGCCAACCCCTTCGGGGATTACAGGCGTGAAGTAACGTCTAAAATATCAACAAGTCAAAACAATAAAATCAGTGCATGAAAAATCTTAAATGTCATAATACGTATTTAATCAATACAACGAGGAAAACCACCGAGATTCAGTTTAACGGTCGGGCCGGCTTAACCGGGTCATTTAAGTGAAAAAATACGTCGATAACAGAATAACGTTCATTAATCTATGGGAGACCACTAACTAGAGTTGAAGTGGCTAATTCGGTGTGTTTTTCGAATTGCTCTCTTTGGCTTTGTGTTCGATTCAAGCGAAATTGGAACTGGGAGGCTTAGAGCATGGTCCGATTAATCGGATTGCGTTCGTTTTTTGAGTAGTAGCAATTCAAATGTTTTCATATTACGTTCCTTGTTTTTTTATAAATACTCATTTTACATTTTTTTTTATGTCATGGAAGTGGCAAACAAGCATGCAGTTCACAATGATGTTAAGTGAAGACTGCAGCCTATAGACACCCACACAAAGACCAAGGTCAACATTCAGATGCGTTACCACTCCTGAGGCTTAAGGTGTTATGCCTCTGTGCTGGAAATCACAGGGCCGCACATTAACACCTGACCGGAACACGATAGTGCTGAACACTACCATTTAGCGGCAACTATATTAGGTAATGCGGGGGTGCCTACGCCCGCCAGCTCCGTCACTGGAGCTCTACCACCAGTAAATTATTGTTATTTTATTTAAATTAAGGGATAGATAAGGTAATGCGGTTGTACCTACGCCCCATAATCATTTTAACAGGTACTAAATAATATTTGTAAACATGTATTTTGTTGTTAATATATTCTCATCCAACAAATTGACTAAGACGTATTATTTCTTCACCGTTCCATTTTCTAATATCCATCAACGGACAGGAAGTGTTGGGGTGAATTTTCTGCGACAAGCTAATTGTGGCGAACCACACTTTACTATTGACTGGATTGAAGACGCACGCCGTATGGCGGATATAGCAGTGCAAGCGAACCAGGGTGACACGCTCTACCGATCTTCCAATAAAACGCTTTTTCACTATTAATTTCCTTCTTCTGATTTCTTCCTTAGGTAGTGATCCGAGTATTCCGAGTGCTGTCGACGAACTGTGCCGGCCATACAAAACTGCCCTATTCCCCTTATTCTAAAATCTCAAGGTCATCGAGCTTAAGAAAACCTCTGGTGATTGGCTATTGGTTCAAGTAACCAATCACAAAAGGTATTTAAATTTTAAGTAAGCAACTTTTACTGTCGATGATTGGTTGATTCGAACAACCAATCAGCTATCAGATCTATTTGGCCAATTAAAATCTCTATGTATCTCAGATCATTACCGAAAGGAAACAAACAACATCAAAATTCTTTATTTTCAGTCAAATTACACATGTTACAATTATAAAACTTACATAAAACTATTACAATTGTTAAAACTATAAAACAAAGTCAAATAAAACAAACACATGCAAAGAACTATGAAATTAAATACAAAAACTATTAAACTATACAAAATTAAGTTATCTAAAACACAAACGAGCTTTAAGTGACACAAAACTATCAATATTATTCTAAATTATCACAAATACAACGTAAAAAAGACAAAATCTAAAAATAGAAGTTACATAATACTCTAACGCTATTGGTCACTTAAACACTGTCTACGTTCCGACAACGTATACTATAACGTACTGTGCTATCAACCACTACATAACGCGATTGTTTTATGTTGTCAACGCGCTGACAACGTACACTATTGAGGACTGTATGGCCGATCACTATCAAAACTGTTTTTTAATCACAAACACTGTACACTATTCACGAGCGTCCTGCACACTAATGGACAACTAATTGCCTTAAAGGCTTTCAGCTTTAAAGTGTTTGAAACCATAAAATGTCTTGTGAAAATATGACTCATAATTATATAGAAGTGTTCACGATTCGTTGACTAAATTATAGTTATAAATGACGTCAATAATAAAAAAAAAACAGTACCCAGCAATAAATACACATCGAGCCTACGAAAGAGACAATCGGCTAGTTTCGACTTCGTAGAGCGTTATCTCTGCTACACACTGCCAAAGGGCTCCCACATATAACTGCAAATTCGCATCGCATAGCAAATATCTGCGAGCTCATACGAATACATCGCCTGCAACGCAGTTTTGTGTGGCCGCCCTAAATAAACACTGTTAGTCCGGTATTGGTCAAAACTTGTTCGAAATGGTCCACAATCGTCACATAGGTGCGAAAAAGATAACCCTCTACAGATCCGAAATAAGCCGAAGTTTCCTTCCTATAGTCGATTCATCGCATCACAAGGCCAACAATTGTGTTTTATAGAATCCCTAGAACTGGAGGCGAAATCTGTGGGTATATTACTATCGATAACATTACCAGACTTGGGTTTTCAAACTCAGGGGCTTAGGCTATTATATTTATTGCAACCACTAAGCTACCGAAGCATTTATGAATTAAATTGATTTTTTTTATATAATTGAAGTGGCAAACAAGCATGCAGTTCACATTGATGTTAAGTGATGACTGCAGCCTATAGACACCCACACAAAGACCAAGGTCAAAATGCAGATGCGTTACCACTTCTGAGACCTAAGGTGTTATGCCTCTGTGCCGGTAATTACAGGGCCGTATATTACCACCTGACCGGAACACGATTGTGCTGAACACTACCATTCAGCGGCAAGTATATTAGGTAATGCGGTGGTTCCTACGCCCGCGAGCTCCGTCACTAGAGCTCTACCACCAGTTAAAAAGTCTGTGGGTGTATTACTATCGATAAGATAACCAGACTCGAGTTCCAGACTCAGAGGCTTAGGCTATTATATTTATAGCAACCAATAAGCTACCGAAGCATTTATGAATTTATTTGATCGTGGAATATCTTCGAAATGAACTTCAAACGTTTATTTTCGTTCTATTGGAAACGAGAAAATCCAGCTTATAAGATTTTTAAGAAATTTTCGTCAGTTTTCCTAACGAATGTTCTTGAAGTTGAAGCGGAAATTTTAACAGTGTATCCTGAGTGAGAAAAATACTTCGCGAATGTAAGTTTGAACAGCATGATAAACCATAATCACAGAAATGTTATTCCGTGATTTTTATCAATATGTATTTACAGACTATGAGCGAGGGTCGAGCCTTCTCAAATATCTTTCCGTTTAAAACCTTCATTTTAAGTTTAAATTAAGATATAGGTACATTTCCTTTAAGCAAGCTTAGTTTATAATGGCGGTCAAACCATTCTTATAGAGCGGTTGTCAATGCAATAGCGTGGAATGGACAACAGCATCCAACAACAAGACTACCGCTCTGCGATCACACAGACACACACACACACTTCAGTCGACAGAAGTTCACTGCTCGACAAAATCTTCCCCAAAGACACCCATAATAGTGTCTTGTTGTGCGTAATGAAAGGGAGAATATCCTATAATCATCAAGTTTGGATGGTGGAAGTTAGGAAACATAACAATGATACCTACATAGATTTTCAAAACAATACGATTTTATGAAAAAATTACAAAAATATTTTACGAAATTTCTCTCGAAAATCTTTCATTGCCAAAAGGGATCGCGATTCAATTGAAATAACATGGATACTGGATCGCAACTATTTGAACATTTTCAATTACGCGAATTTTATTGTTCTTTGTTATCAGGTTAGACAATGTTAAACGTTTTCTAATAAGACATTTTCAGTAGAAGCTCAGTTAAATTGACTCTGGTAATATCAAAAGCTCTTTACACAATTCAATTACGTTATTATTGGGCATACACCAATTAGGTATCCCGTTATTGTTACATTTTCAGGAAAGGGTTTAAGATATTTAAAATTTTACTGAGTCAAATATTTACTGACGGGCTCAGATTTTATGTTCATGTATTTTCCGCTAATTATATACAGTTTTTGAAGTGAAATCTTAAACTTTAACCTAAAGGCTTGCACTTTTTGTGATGAGTAAAAAATTTTAAACTCGCGTCAGGACACATGGGCCTGATTGTAAAACGCAAAAAAAAAACATACAATAAATGCACTACGTTAATATTCAAGTTTTCATTTCTGCCGGCACTCGCGTCAGGACACGTGAAACTGATCGAAAAAAGCAAAAAAAAAAAACAGAAGATGCACTACATTAACATTCAAGTTTTCAGTCTTCTACCGGCACTAAGCCAATGCCATGTATGGACTCGTGAAGGCGGCAAGTCTCGAGACGCCACTAGCACACCGCGGACACTCCGCCAAAATACCATACAAACGCATAATTTGGTCTCTATTACACAGACATCAATCAGTGACGTATATTTACACGTGCACCTGTGTGCGTAGCACGTACAAAATACCAACCGTCGCCCATAAGAGGGGAAGAGGTTGGGTGATGCGGGGAAATCAATAAAAAAATACGTCGAAGTGTCCATTCTATACGTGGTAGGTATTATTAAATATTCTTTGCCACTAATCTACTTCACCGAGCAATCGGCGAGCGCAGAGAACGCTCACAGCCTAAATAAAAGCTAGCGGAACTGCTCTGTGGGTCCGAATATTGGCCCTAGGGCGTTGCAGAGGGACACATAAGATATATTCGATTGGGAGCGGTTCAACTTTCGCTCCAGTCATCGGTTGAATTATATACAGTGTCAGTATGAGCTGCTACGTCTCAACTCTTAAGTTGGTAAGCACAATAAAGCATTATTGCAGGGGTGTAGGAGACGCTGATTTATTATTTACTAGCGACCCGCCCCGGCTTCGCGCGGGTAGCATTTATTATATTGTGGGGACGCGTCCGACTTCTTTGACAAAAACCGTGATATCTCGGTAAATTTAAGTACGATATTGAAAAATTATAGATATAAACCTTCCTCAGAAAATTCTCTTTCCAACACTATAAACAGAAACTAAATAGATTCCCAACTTTCCAAAATTAGCGTATACATACAGACAGAGAAAATAGGGGAACTTTAAATTTTAATTATGTAGTGATAGTGATGAAGTTTTTTTTATGTTATTGAAGTGGCAAGCAAGCATGCAGTTCACATAGATGTTTAGTGATGACTGCACCCTATAGACACCCACAAAAAGGTCGAAATGCAAATGCGTTACCACTCCTGAGGTCTAAGGTGTTATTTATACCTCTGTGCCGGAAATTACTGGGCCGTGCATTACCACCTGACCGGAACACGATAGTAAGTAAGTAAGTAAGTAAATATTCTTTATTGTACACCAGTAATGTTCAATAAAAACAAAAATAGAAAAACAAAGTGAAAGTACAATCAGGCGGTCTTATCGGTAAAAGCGATCTCTTCCAGACAACCTGTCGGTGGAAAGAGAAATGTGAAATTACAGAGGCAGGGTGTACATCAAATTAAGGACAAACATTGTAAATAAATAAATAAATAAATAAATAGATAGGTACATTTCATAAATATATAAACCTAATTAAAACACAAAACTTAATAATATTGCAATAGGAATGATGATGTTAAGTTAAAGAAGCAAAGTAGTAGTCAAAGAGTGAGAGAGTCAAGAGAGTGCTGAACACTACCATTTAGCGGCAAGTATATTAGGTGATGCGGTGGTGCCTATCCCCGCGAGCTTCGTGACTAGAGCTCTGCCACCAGTGAAGTGATTACCCGCCCCCTATACCAATGTACACACTTCGTTGATGGAGCCACCGGTAGCTCCAAATGGCCCTCGAAGTTAAAACCATGGCTCAAAGTAGTTTTCAATATTGTACCCTTAGAGAATAGCAGTAACAAACTACGCAGATAACGTTCTCGCTAACGAACCAGCCAAGTATGTCAACTATGTAAATCAGGACCATTAATATACAAGTTCGCCTGCAGCCAACATTTATCAAGCAACAAAGTTAAGCTGCATTATAGCACAAAGATCCCTGCTTCAGATAATGCTGATGCTTCAAGTTAAGCATGCAATAATAGTCTTCATTGGGAGCGCAATTCCATTAAGCATTCTTTCGTTTATCTGCAGTTATGTAACATTTCAAGAAATTACGTACTTGGTGCAAACAAAACTTCATCTCTGAACATAAATATGGATCAAAGCAAACCAGCTCAGATTTTAAGGATGTCAACGCATCTGTATTTTGACTCTTTTGTGTAGATGTTCATAGGTTGCAGTAATATTACCTACTTTAAAAATGGACGGCTTGTAAGTTTGAATCTTACGTCATCCCTCCAGTTGAAAGACGTCAAAACAGTGTTGAGCATCATTAGGGGAGAATATGCCATATTCACTACGCTTGGCATACAGATTGGCAATAGCAGTGGCGATAATTTTATCGCGCGACGCTGCTGCCCATCCCCCATTGATATTTTTGCTACTATTGGAATGGTCTGACTGCCATTGTTGAAGACTCACTTCACTAGTATAAGAAAGAAAGATAAACCTCCCTTAAATCTTACATAATTAATATTAGAATTCAATAGTTAAAATTATTATTTTAAATTCACCGAGATCTTGGCATGCAGAATAGGGTTTTATGCTTGATAAATGTACGGTTTCAATAACAGGCGAAAGTGTCGCTCGTAACTTATGGTATCACGTCGTATATCTGCATTAAGAACCATCGGAGTTATAGAAATGTCTTGCAGTTGAAGATATTTGCTTGGGTTTGCTTCAATTGAAAATTGAATTCATTTTTGAAATTTCTTTGGCTCTTACAATGTCGCAACAGCGTCTCTTATATCCATTCTTACTCTTACATACTCTTACAACAACTAAGATTCTAAATTTGATTTAAAAAGTTATGTGCTGTAATTTTCAGTCTCAAAAACGATGCGACGATTTTATAATCTACTAGCTGTTGCCCCGCGGCTTCGCCCGCGTGGATGTCGTTTTATAAATAACTAAGTAGCCTATGTTCTTACTCAAAGTCAGTTCTATCTCTGTACCCAATTTCATTAAAATCGGTTCAGTCATTTGCACGTGAAAAGGTAACAGACAGACAGACAGAGTTACTTTCGCATTTATAATATTAAGTAGGGATTGATAAAATATCACAAACGTAACCTGATATTTCTTTGATATAAGAGTATTACTAATTTCTTATCTCAGTTTTATTATTAACCAAAATACCAGCAAATTTTGAACATATAAATTACCTAGCTATAAAGATTGATCAACTATACCTAATATTTTTAAGTTGAACATTACGAATATAATAAACTAGCTATGCCCGCGACTTCGTCCGCGTGAGAAGTGAGAATTTATGATTGTTCAGTATCTACCCGTAAGAAGTCGAGGGCGCAGCTAGTATAAAAGTAGAAAAAAAAGTCCCATCGAAATCGATCCAGCTGTTCCCGAGATTAGCCCCAACAAACAGACAGACAAACAGACAAAAATTGCGAAAAATGTTGTTTTGGTATTTTTGCCGTTTTTAAATACAACGTACACATGCATTTAGTTATGCGGTTATTTTTATATTACAAACAGACACTCCAATTTTATTTATTTGTATGTATACATTTTAAAGACTGCGCGTTAGCAGCAGCATCGCAGGAAGATTGCGCTGTATTAATAATTAATACAAATGTATGTATGACTCTGATACAGATAACGTGTAATCTTAAGACAATTGGTAAATATTTCAAAGAAATGCCAAGAACACTTTTTGGAAATATAAACGTACCAACAATATTTTTCTGAACGGAGCTTACTTCAACGAGTATGAAAGCCATTATCATCTGCGGAAAACGAAATAAAAAAGGTATAAATAATATAAAAGTATATAGAGTATGGCAAAACAGATAAAATAAGAACTCCCATTAAATGGGGTCTTCGCCAGTGTATTATATTCCTAGTATGAGGCCATGAAATCAGCTATTTTTTTAATTGTGACTCTGCTAGTGAAGACTTGAGACATACTAGACTCGTTGCTTTATACTTACAATCTACTATATTAGATACCTATGCGTTCAAAAAACAAAATACTGTTAGAGTAGGTAATATGATACCTGTAACTATTGAACTCATAATTTTAATATAGATGTTGATGTGTTCTTGCTGATAAATTTTAGTCGCAAAAACTTTATTACACTTAAAACAATATCACTTAGCATTAATTAGTGAGTTTGAACATTTTTTTTTTTCTGTTTGTATTTTTTTAACTATTGTGTTTAAAATGGGATAGGCATTGGGTTAATTACTAAATATTTTTGGACTATTTTAATAAGAAATACTCTATTACTGATTATTTATTTTGTATTTAAGGTTTACTTTGACATAGTCATTAATGTATCAAATTTTTATTCACCTTATAGTTTTTTTTTTGTAATTCGACATAAATGATTAAATGAATTTTGAATATTGAAATACAAAATCAAACGTAATAAGCTTGTGCCTAAATATTCGTTTAAATTTAGGGCTCTATTTAATATACATAAATACCTACAGTATATAAATATTAAAGGTACCTGTTTTTATTATAAGTTAACCCAAAAATAGCCGTCAGAATCGCGTTTTAGCTGTCCGTTCATCCATTCATCCATGGTTTGTTAAAATGGCGTAACATCATTACAGATTGCTTTATAGCAATTAAATTCCCAGCAAAAACATCAACATCTTAAAGACATCTTTAACGGAAACATAAAACTTTAAACGTCGTTTTAGTGGCCTTAACCGCAGAAAAGACAACAAAGGGACAAACAAGCAGTACATTTTCTTCGCCGTCAAAAACAACTCTTGTAATATAAATTATATTATTCCATTTCGTAGCCGGTCTTGTGGTGATTTCGAATAATGTACAGAAAATATATGAAGTGGGTTCCGTTGGTCTCTATTTATTATCAACTAGCTATAACCCGCGGCTCCGCCCGCGTGTAATCGCTTTTCGCGTAACCTTTGGAAACTCATCAAATCATCCCATGGCATCCCACATTTTTTCGGGATAAAAAGTGTCTAAAGTAATTTGCACACTTAATTCTTAAAATAAATATAGCGTAACTTCACGCCTGTAATCCCCGAAGAGGTAGGCAGAGGTAAATGCATGCATTCAAGCATACATGCAAACGCCCATGATTCGCCGGTTACGATTTTGGCCCATGTAACAGGTGGCAAGCCTGTTGACATCTCCGGGCACATTACCAAACTTCGAGGTACTGGGAAATTTCCAGAAAATGGAAAAATCCTAATGGAACCAGAGATAAAGGCCTTTACACCATTATCTTTGATAACCCCCTACCCGGGAATCGAACCCAGGACCTCAGCGTAGTAGTAGTGGAAAATAAATATTATTAATAATTATATAGGTAAATTGGTGGTTCATGCCGCTAAATGGTAGTGTTCAGCATTATCGTGTTCCGGTCAGGTGTCCGCGTCCGCGCAGAGGCATAACACCTTAGGCCTCAGGAGTGGTAACGCATCTGCATTTTGACCTTGGTCTTTGTTTGGGTGTCTATAGGCTGCAGTCATCACTTAACATCAATGTGAACTGCATGCTTGTTTGCTACTTACATTACATAAAAAAATCCTTCTCTAACTTAAAGAAATCTGATAAAGTTAGAGAAGGATATGAAATGTTACAATAACTTTAACTTTAACAAATATCGTTAATAACCCAGGCAAAGCTTTACTCTCCTTTTATTTTTACTACTTACTTTTAAAGGTAAAGATTTAAAAAAATAACTCTTAGGTGAACAGAAAGCAAATGCATTGTTATCAAATATATCTGTTTTGTTTGGAAAATAATTAGATCATATGAAATTAAAATATCGGTAAATGTGACTCTGCTTGCGAAGCCCCAGTGGGTGGTTGGGTACCATCGTACGTACGGCCATGTAATTTCCGGCACAGAGGCAAAACACCTTAGGCCTCAGGAGTCACATCTGCATTTTGACCTCGGTCTTTGTGTGGGTGTCTATAGGCTGCAGTCATCACTTAACATCAATGTGAACTGCATGCTTCTTTGCCATTTCCATAACATAAATAAAACCATCGGTCGATGTGGTTTGTGTGTCATTACTGGAGCTATGACCATATTTTTTTTAGTGCAGTAGTAGGTGGTGATTAGATTTTTCGTAAAGAATTTATAATTAGCTTACCATTATCACAGATTTCAAATATTTTTTTAAGTCGACCCATTACGTCATGTGTTCGTTTGACCATTCCTCTTAAGTCAGAAACAGACTAAAATCAGGCGATGCCGCGGGTAACAGCTAGTATAGCAACATAATGTTGAAATTAAATCAAGTTAGAGACTTTTATAATAAGCAACGCTAAAGTGCACATCCTGCACATGCCCTTACTTTTAGTGTCTTAATTATGTTCTCATTATAACTCTAACTTTTTCCTATGTATTACATCCATTCCCGATTATACAAAAAGTTTCCGCTAAGATTCTTCAGTAACCAGCTATGGATAATGTTGTGTTTTTTGATTCAAAAAAGGAAATTTTGGTTGTGAAGAGAAGACATAACATAATAATTTAAGGAGTACAGCTAGTGCTAGTGTGTTCTACTTAATATCGTTTTAAGACTTAATTGCGCAGATCTGGAGCTTGTGTTGCTTTTAGTTAAACTACCCTTTTCGGTTCTGACAGCTAACGTCTTGAGATTCCATTGTTATAGTCGTTAACTGCCTCGGTAGCCTAGTGGTACCAGGCCACTATTACTACGCTGAGGTCCTGGGTACGATTCCCGGGTAGGGGGGGTTATCAGAGACAATGGTGTAAAGTCCTTTATCTCTGGTTGTATTGGGATTTTTCCATTTTCTGCAAGTTTCCCAGTACCTCGAAGTTTAGTAATGTGCCCGGAGATGTCAAGAGGCTCGCCACCTGTTACATGGGCCAAAAACGTAACCGGCGAATCGTGGCTGTTTGCATGTATGCTTAAATGCATGCATTTACCTCTGCCTACTCCTTCGGGACTGCAGGCGTGAAGTTACGTTTTTAGTCGTAACACATGTCCGGATTTGGTACGGAGTGGACATCGGATTCGGTAAGCTCCGAACCATATCTGACCGTGTGTAGCAACAGCGGATTTGGTTCGATGCGGTCCGCTCCCGGGGGTTTGGTCCGCGGAGTCGCTTCGCTGGACTGAATCCGGTCGTTACTACTACTAAAGTACTGACAGGTAGTGATCTTGTTACAATTATATCTCACTGGTGGTAGAGCTCCAGTGAGGGAGCTCGCGAGCGAAGGCACCACCGCATTACCGAGTATACTTGCCGCTAAATGGTAGTGTTCAGCACTATCGTGTTCCGGTCAGGTGGTAATGTACGGCCCTGTAATTTCCGGCACAGAGGCATAACACCTTAGGCCTCAGGAGTGGTAACGCATCTGCATTTTGCCCTTGGTCTTTGTGTGGGTGTCTATAGGCTGCAGTCATCACTTAACATCAATGTGAACTGCATGCTTAGTTACCACTAACATTACATAATTTTAAAAAATGCTAAAGACCGCACGCTTGTAGGCGTAACGGTTCATGAGTTGTGATTTTTATTCTAAAATATCAAAAGTTTTTTGGCTCTACTGTAAAGTTCATACTGTCAAGGTAACAGCGTTTACGCTTTTCAGCATCGATATTTTAAGCCACTTCTATCACATAAAAAAATGCGTAGTTTACAATTCTATAAAGGCCATACAGATTAACATTCATTTTTATATTTAAGAAGAAGATGATTAAATATTAGACAGAGTTCCCATGTTATAGTAAGGGGTTCAGTTCAGATTTTCAGTACTATCTTGTTCTGGTTTCCAGCTATGCTAATTGATGCTAATTGATACTGGTTGAAAATACAATTGTGGTTACGACGATAATAACGGTTATCCATGAATTAAATGATATGTTAAATGTAATAATAAAAATACACATACTTAAATATAATAATAGCATAATACATTTGTAGGGGTTAACATATACGTAGTAATTGTAAGACGTGACGCGACGTGTGCAATTTGTGTACCACGCCATCGCGGTCCGGCAGTTCAGTCCGGTCCGCATAACATGTAACTTGTGTTCGCAATAAATTGGAGTAATTTCAGTGTAGAGCTCAGACTTTTAATTATCGCATTCCTGGACTAAGTAGGTGACCTGCACACACACACCATACACCTAAATTGGTGACCCCGACCGAACAAAGGATAATCTGGATAGTCACACCGGACTGAACTCAACATGGCCACGCCGTCACCGCTGCCTCACGCGCTCGCCGCGTCGCACCACGTGCCGGCGGCACCTCCTAACCCTACTGCGGAGTTAGCGGCAATATCGTTAACATCCAAGATTCCTGATTTTTGGACGGACCAGCCCAGGGTGTGGTTCGTCAGGACCGAGTCGATGTTGGCACCTCAGAAACTTTCGGACGAAGCACGGTACGACATCGTCATTTCCAAGCTCAGCAAAGATGCCATCACGCAAGTAGCTGATATTCTCCTGAAGCCGCCAGACGTCAAGAAGTTCGACACATTAAAGGCACGACTCTTAACAATCTACGAAGAGTCGAAAAATAGACAGCTCCAGAAACTTATAGGAGAAATGGACCTCGGGGACCAGAAGCCGTCACAACTACTACGGCGCATGAGAGAGCTAGCCAAGGATAACATACCAGACGAGACCCTCAGGATTTTGTGGCAAGGACACCTGCCCAGCCCTGTAAGAGCCGTGCTAGCTGTGTCGGATACAAAGGATTTGGATAATTTGGCGACCATTGCCGATAACGTGCTGGAGACTACGCGAGCAGCACACGTAATCAGTGAAGTGTCACAGCAGCAGCCCACGACATCGAAGGATACCGCAATTATTATGGCCGAAATCGCCAAGCTCAGTTTTAAGGTTGAGGAGCTGGAGAGATCTAGACCAAGGCTTCGTCGTCGCTGGAACGGTCGTTCGCGTTCAGTTTCCCGTAATCGCAGCCGTGGTACTTCGGAGATGCGTAAGAAACCTGACAGCCCCGACTGGCTCTGTTTCTACCATTACAGGTTCCGCAACAGAGCCAGAAAATGCTTAGAGCCATGTGCTTGGACAACGCGCCAGGAAAACTGACTGAGGCGCAGACATCGGCGGAAATCTGTGCCATTACACCGTGTCACCGCCTTCGTATTATGGACATGAACAGTGGCTTGAACTTTTTAGTGGACACTGGAGCCAACGTGTCTGTTTTGCCGGTAAATAAAAAACAGTTATTACGTGAGTGTAGTGACTATAAATTATTCGCAGCTAACGGAACGGAAATCAAAACCTATGGGGTAAAGTCTTTAGTTTTGAATTTTAAGTTACGCAGGCCCTATCGATGGGATTTCGTTGTCGCTGACGTCAAACAGCCAATAATTGGTGCTGATTTTTTAACCCATCATAATCTTCTGGTTGACCTCAGTGCACGAAAACTCATTGATCAGGTAACTGATTTAAATGTTATAGCTCCCATTGTAGCGGTAAAAGAACCATCTGTACTGTCTGTTAGCATTGAACATCCTTACCATAGTCTGTTATCTCGTTATCCAAACATTACTAAACCTGTGTCATTCGTTGGAACCAAATCAAATTCGGTACAGCATTTTATAGAAACCACGGGACCTCCAGTATTTTCCCGTGCGAGGCCTCTGCCTCCCGCAAGGTACAAAATTGTTAAAGCTGAATTTCAAAAAATGCAGGAATTAGGGATATGTCGACCCTCGAAAAGCGCTTGGGCAAGTCCCCTACACGTAGTTCAAAAAAAGAATGGAGATATTAGACCGTGTGGTGACTACCGCAGGCTCAATACTATTACTAAGCCCGACAGATACCCGATTCCGCGTTTGCAAGACTTTACTTATATTTTAGCCGGTAAAAAAATATTTACTAAAATTGACATCAACAGAGCTTACCATTTTATAGAAACAGCACCATGTGATGTTGAAAAGACAGCGATCATAACTCCTTTCGGTCTTTACGAGTTCCCCCGCATGACATTTGGTTTACGTAATGCTGCTCAAACCTTTCAACGGTTTATGGATACTGTTTTTCAAGGTCTGGATTTTATTTTTAACTATGTCGACGATGCACTCATCGCAAGCGAGAATGAATCACAACACCTTGAGCATTTAGAAACAGTTTTTCAGCGTTTAGATAAGTATGGTTTAACAATCAATTTATCTAAATGCGTGTTTGGTCAATCGTCTCTTGAGTTTTTAGGTTTTCAAGTTTCATCCAAAGGGATTCGACCAACCGAGGACAAGGTCAAGGCCATCATCGACTACCCAAAGCCAGTGACAGTCGAGGAGTTACGACGTTTTACAGGTATGGTTAATTTTTATAGATCTCATTTACCTAATGCAGCATCTTATCAACATTTATTTAACAAATACCTAGGTAGCTCAAAGAAGAAGGATAAAAGTAAAATTGAGTGGTCAGAAGAAGCAACCGAAGCTTTTGAGCAGTGTAAAACCAGTCTTAAACAGGCTGCTACACTATCTCACCCGTGCACTGACGCACCTCTAGCCTTAATGACTGACGCTTCAAATGTATGTGTAGGAGCAGTACTGCAGCAAAAAGTAAACGGCATTTGGGAACCATTAGGTTATTTCTCCAAAAAACTAACAACCGCTCAACAGAAATATTCAGCCTACGATCGTGAGTTATTGGCTATTTACATGTCAATAAAACACTTCCGTAAACTTTTTGAAGGACGTCAGATCATCGTGTACACCGATCACAAACCTTTGACTTACGCATTCTCTAAATTGGGTAAAGAATCTAACGAAACCCCACGTAGAATCAGGCATTTGTTATACATAAGTGAATTCACTACAGATATACAACACATCAGTGGACATAACAACATCGTAGCAGATAGTTTATCGCGCGTAGAGACAGTTTACTGTCCCACGGTTCTTGACTACGAAAGAATCGCTGAATTGCAACAGACAGATCCTTTCGTAGAAGACACACTGTCCAATAACAACTGTATTATCTTAAAACGATTGTATTTGCCTACATGTAATAAACCTATTTTTTGTGATGTATCTACAAAAATAGCAAGACCGTATATACCACAGGAATTTAGACGTATAGCATTCGAAAGTATACACAACTTAAGTCATCCTGGTATACGTGCTACAAGAAAATTGGTATCGCAAAAGTATTTTTGGCCGGATATGAATCGAAACGTAAATGAATGGTCAAAGTCATGTATTAACTGTCAAAAATCAAAAGTCGATCGCCACACTATTTCTAATTTAAGTACATTTCCTAACGCCGATCGTTTCGAACATATTCATGTTGATATAATAGGCCCTCTGCCTATCTCACAAGAAGGTTATAGATACTGCTTAACCATTGTTGATCGTGGTACACGCTGGCCTGAAGCCTTTCCAATAAAGGACATATGTGCTGAGACAGTTGCTAAGATAGTTTATACTAACTGGATTTGTCGATACGGGTGCCCCGTTCGACTAACGAGCGATCAAGGACGTCAATTTGAGAGTGTACTCTTCGAACAGCTGATGAAGTTGCTAGGTATTAATAGGATACGCACTACTAATTTAGGTGTATGGTGTGTGTGTGCAGGTCACCTACTTAGTCCAGGAATGCGATAATTAAAAGTCTGAGCTCTACACTGAATTTACTCCAATTTATTGCGAACACAAGTTACATGTTATGCGGACCGGACTGAACTGCCGGACCGCGATGGCGTGGTACACAAATTGCACACGTCGCGTCACGTCTTACAATTACTACGTATATGTTAACCCCTACAATATTCCCCCCTTTAAAAAAATTATACAATGCAAAAGAAAATATTTGAGAAGAAAAAAAAATATATATATATGTTACGCACAAGTGTGAGCGCACCTTTATAATAAAATATTGCATTTAGCTGACACTGTAATGGCTCGACACTAACATGATACACGTTATGACAATAACAAAAATATCTTATTACACTGATTCACTAGTTATGCCACCTGCATAACTACACAATACTGAATTACATTGATTCTTTTTATGAAACAATAGAAGTAGGTTTAAATATTTGTACACTGGAAAAATTATGAACACTGAAACAAAAAAAAAAATATGTTACTTATGAAAGTACTGTTGTGTACAAACAACATATACATACACAAACACACAGAACAAATATTTGTAGGCTATGTAATTATTTGTTCCGATGCGGGGATTGAACCCGCGATCCTTCGAACCAAACGGTCATCTTACATCGCTGGACCAACCGGGTCGTCCAATAGTCAAAGGTTACCATTAAAAAAATGAATAGAATACAATATACCTTATGGGTACTGGGCTACTGTTGGTTGTTGGCTGACTTTATCAGTCCGGCCTAACGAAACGGCAGATACCATTTCCTTCCGTGCCCATCTTTTGACTCTTCTGTTGCACTTAAACATGAAGGCGAGCAACGTTATTACTAATAATATTGCTAGCAGGGTTGCAATCAATACACCATATGTTTCCATTTTCTCTTCTGAAGAGCTATTTTTAGCGTTATTCGCACCATTTTGGGCGATTACAATTCCTTCTTGCTTACTGTATGACTTTCCCATTATATAAAATTATGTAAAACAAACTTGTAAAATAAAAAAGGTATATTGTATATTAGAAATTTTGTAAAGAATAAAATTGATTTGTAAAAATACGAGTTTATATTGTAAAATTTTGCTTAAACGTAACCTACTTTGAATTAAACTTAAGGGTGAGCTAGTAGTGCTACGCGATACGATATAGCGCTATGCTAAGAATTAATTTAATATGATTTGCAGAAAATGTTTTATCGTAGCGGTTCTCGATCGTATCGCTTAGCTTTAGCTCAGCTCATAGTGTACAAAATCTTATAGTAAAAATCGCACAGGCGTTTTTATTATGCGACCATAATGTGAAGTGCGTAAAATAGGTGCTTGCTTACGATTAGGTACGGGTTCGAATCCGACATGCTCTGGTTGTTTGATGACTTGCGGTTCTACTACCACCGAACTATCTGTACTGACCTGCTCCTTGCGATCACTTAACAAATAAGCAGGTTTTAGCCTATCAATAGATATATGAGCTATTCGACTGGGGAATTGAATTTTGTAGACCTTTGAACTCCTTTTTAAAACACGATAGGGACCATCGTAAGGAGGCTTCAAAGGCTTACGTACGGTGTCATCTCTGACAAAAACATACTCACTGTTATGAAGATCAGGGTGAATGAAACATGATCGTGTGCTGCTATGCGGTTGCGGTACCGGTGCCAAAGCCTTAATGCTTTTCTGAATCTGCTCTACTACGCTATGGGGGTCTGAAATACCTACCTGATTAGCGTTGAAGAAATCACCGGGGAGACGCAAAGTTCGACCAAAAGTTAACTCTGCTGCTGACACTCCACTGTCGCTGCGGCAAGCTGCTCGAAGACCTAAAAGTACAGTGGGTAGCTCATCAATCCATGAGTTACCATCTAAGCGCGCCATAAGGGCGGCTTTTAGCGTCCTGTGCCAGCGCTCCACAGCACCATTAGCCTGTGGATGATACGACGTAGTGCGTATCCTATTAATACCTAGCAACTTCATCAGCTGTTCGAAGAGTACACTCTCAACTTCATACCTATCCTTCCCCTTGCACTGTGTTACTTCATAAGGGCCTAAGTATTTGGGACGCAACTTTAAACCAGGGCCATATTGTGTCCTTTTTATAGCAACATGGTCTCCTAAATTATATTGTAAACTCTCTTTTCTCTTTTTGTTGTAGGTCCTCATATTCTCCTCTTGTATTTTCATAATCTGCTGCCTAGCCTTAAGTCTACTTTCCTCTCTGTCTTCTGAGTACTGTTTGGCATCTTCTTCTTGTAATACTTCAATAATTCTTAAGTCTTCTGGACATCTCATTTTGGTACCCATGAGTAACTCGAAGGGTGCAGTATTTATACTACGCTGGAATGTACTGTTCAAAGCTCTCTGAACCTTGCTTACGTAACGGTACCATATCCCATTGTTCTCTATACACAGCGTTCTATGTTCAGTCCGGTCCGCATAACATGTAACTTGTGTTCGCAATAAATTGGAGTAATTTCAGTGTAGAGCTCAGACTTTTAATTATCGCATTCCTGGACTAAGTAGGTGACCTGCACACACACACCATACACCTAAACATTAATAATTAACATATACACCAAGCTGCTGTACCAATGACTATAATAAATCATAAATACTGTTAGTATTTATG
Source organism: Macrosoma leucophasiata (assembly GCA_036365455.1). Lineage (NCBI taxonomy): Eukaryota > Metazoa > Arthropoda > Insecta > Lepidoptera > Hedylidae > Macrosoma > Macrosoma leucophasiata. Next base: position 3,147,108 of record JAWQUS010000014.1, on the reverse strand, counting down.
ATTTATTATAGTCATTGGTACAGCATGATCAATTATTAATGTATTATGCTATTATTATATTTAAGTATGTGTATTTTTATTATTATATATTTAGGTATATTATTTAGGTGTGTACATAAATACATAAATAATATATATATGTATATATATATATATATATTTATCTGTTATTTTGGTTTGAATTTTTTTTTTTCCTCTCCGCAACTTTTGATGCTCTCTTTTACAACCCTAAGGTTGACTGGCAGAGAATGCCTTATGGCATTAAGTCCACCTTATGTACACATTTTGTAATATGTGCATTAAAGATTAAATAAATAAATAAATTAAAGCTATTACATGACGAAAATAAAAAAAAAAATGCTTCGAACTGCGAGGTAACACGATAACTGTGTGAAGCACGTCGTGTCTAACATTGTGTGTAGTGTGTGTACATGAATACTGGAGCAAAGTAACGACGTGTTCACACGCCACAGGTGAAATGGGGTCGATTTAAATTGTAACCAGCTGTATTTGTGGCTTAATGGAAGTACTTGATTAGTATTCGAATGTAAATTTATTTCTACTTATTTTATGCTGTGAAATCATAACATTATTTTTGTTGAAATAATCATTAATTTTGCACAGTAAGGGGCCGTTCAAGTATTACGTGAGCACTATGGGGGGGCGAGGGGGTCTTTGCTGTGCTTATTTTGCATGACATGGTGGGTAGGGGAGTCTAGATGATGATTACGTCATCGGTAGTTATTTATTTATTACATCGGTAAAATCTAATCTCTATCCTTAATCTATTTTCTTATTTTTTAAATTATAATTATAATATTAAAAAAAACAATACATTAATTGAAAAATATTTACGTAAGCATAGGAGGGGGTAAGAGCTTTGCTTACTTTTGCTGACAAGGGGGATGGGTGGGTAAAGAATTGTAATAAATCTGCTTACGTAATACTTGAACGGCCCCTAAGCAAGCAAGCCCTTGTTGCTACTGAGGAATTTGAAGTTGCAACAAATGTTTGTTAATTGTTTAATAATGGGGTCTTAAGGTTGCAATACTCACGTACCATCCGTGTGAGCCGAATTTATGTTTGCTACCAATCACAAATCGTACTTGCATAAGATAATGGATGAAAATTGTGTATTATGGTTAAAAATATGTATGTATCTTCACGCCAGGTCCCTAACGGGGTAGGCAGAGAGTGTAGAGCGAGCAGATATCCCGGTCCTGACATACCTCTCGTGCCTCGTCTTCCTTCATTATTCTCTTCATACATGCACGCCGATTCCTAAGACTTTTGAACCCACCATCAGACAGAACTCGACTTATTTGGTCATGGTAGGTCAATCTTGGTCATCCTGGGCCTCGCAACCATCTACATTTGCATTGTATATCTGTTTAGTCATTCACTCATTCGACATTCTTTCAATATGCCCGAACTATCGGAGCATGCCTTTTTTCATTTTTACACCGATACTATCCTTCACACAAAGCCTCTTTCTTAATTAATAATGTTATCTGTAAATGCAAGTTATTTTTTGTTAGTAACATGATAACTGTGTGAAGCATTTCGTGTCTAACATATGTGTAGTGTGTATACATGAATACTGGAGCAAAGTAACGACGTGTTCACACGCCACAGGTGAAATGGGGTCGATTTAAATTGTAACCAGCTGTATTTCTGATGAAATTTTAATGGAATTACTTGATTCGTGTTGGAATGTAGATTTGCTTACAGTTATTTTATGTTTATAAGTCAATTTTGTTCATAGTATCGCAAATTTTAAGTCAGAGCTTGAGTACAAGCTTGTTTTTATACCTATTTTATTTTTGCAATAAACTAATATTTTTTTAGATTTATGAAAAAAAACCTGTTAATAATTGAATTATTTTTTTTTCGAATTTCTTTAGTATTTGACTAAATGGACTAACGTGGCTTAATTATTTCTAAAACTTTAGTTTTTCGAGACGTCTCACTTTTTACCTTCCGAAGTCCCCAGAAACCTACAATTGCAATATTTTGTGAGTATAAATAATTATAGAAAAATTTTATTTCGGCCCTGCCCGAAATTAAATTTTTCGAATCGAACCTGCCGCCGCAGGATAATTAGTCCCGCCCACCATCCACCATCCATCATGATTCACCAATCAAATTAAAAAATATATACTTTTCACATTCAGTTTTAAACTTGTTTCGTTACATTATGCAATTATTTACAAAAAATACCACCAATTTAAATTGTAAAATTGACGTAGTATTTATGTCATGTTAATGTCGTAATAAATAATGGAGATTGAGATCAACAGGCTTGCCTTTACTGTTCCGTGGGCTTGACAAACTGCACGAAAACTGTAGGCATATTATAAAAAGTAATTTTGGCCTACTATAAAACGCTGGCGTTGAGACGTGACGACCCGCCCACTAGCGGAAAAATTTTCTTCCACTGGAAGAGAATTCTCCCGCCATCTAGTAAAGTCAAGCCATTCCAATAGGCAGCGTCCGATAATACTGGTTTTAAACTTTTACTTGTGGTAGATCTCCAGTGACGGAGCTCGTGGGCGTAGGCACCACCGCATTACCTAATATACTTGCCGCTAAATGGTAGTGTACAGCACTACCGTGTTCCGGTCAGTTGGTAATGTACGGCACTGTAATTTCCGGCACAGAGGCATAACACCTTAGGACTCAGGAGTGGTAACGCATCTGCATTTTGACCTTGGTCTTTTTGTGGGTGTCTATAGGCTGCAGTCATCACTTAACATCAATGTGAACTGCATGCTTAGTTACCACTAACATTACATAATTTTAAAAAATGCTAAAGACCGCACGAGTTAAGTGTACCAACACCCCCCAAATCCGCTTAATAAGCCCTTTACCCAGCGTGGGAACCGATAGACTACAGGTAATCTGATAAACTTACTGACGTCACAGGGTAAAGGGCAAGTAAGCATTTAGCTTCCTTATAAAGATTGTTTTTATGATAATTAGATGATTCCTATTTTGATTTTTGTACGATACTGTTACTCTGTCCGTTTGTTTTAAATAAATATATTTTTTTATAAAGTTTGGTTGCCGCAAACTTAATTGGCGCAGCCGGTAGGATCTCTGCGGTCTTTCAGCAAGTATATACATTTACTACTGGGGACATCCGTATTAACGGTTAAGCGGAGATCACCGAACAAATAAATTTATTAAGTATATCGGAGCCAAGCCAAGGACAGAGCCAGGACAAACAACCAGGAATCCCAAGGAGAATGAGTACCGCTGCGGAATTGTGAGTAAATCTTTTCACCTTCCTTTCAGTTATCCTCATTTTATTTACCTCCTTGTGAAATTGTGTGTATGTGTCTTTTATTAGGGATTAGAAAACGCCTTATTAGATAACTACACATGTAAGTAATCAAATTTTTACGAATTTTTTTTTATATTAAGTTGTATGTGTTTTATTTTTGTTGTTTTAGGAATTTTTGTCTTATGTGTTTCATTTCGTGTAATTTTTAGGGATTTTTTTTTTTGCCAATGTTTATAATCTATTTTGTGTCGTGTATTTTATTGTGCTTTTTGATTTCTTCGATTTATTTACTGTGTTGATTCTTGCAATTTTTACGATTCTATTTTATTTTGTTTCGTTTAAAAATATTACGAACATTTTATTGTGTTTTTGAGTTAAATAATTTTGATTATTCAAAAATGGAGACTATAGTGCGTGTACCACCAGAAATGATTAATATTATCCCGGTATTTAACGGAGATGTTAGGCTTTTACCACTTTTTATACAAAAAAGTGAGTACATTCTTTCTTTGTTTCACGGGGAAAACAAGCAGATGGAATATTTATTCCACGTAATTACGAGTAGGTTATCAGGAGAAGCTGCTTGTTTAGTAGGACAGCGTCAGTCAATAAGAGACTGGGACGAATTAAAAAAGATTCTCGATCAACATTTTGGGGATCCGCGAACCGAGGAGTGTATCGCGTTAGAATTAGAGTCCGCAAAAATTAATAGGGGCGAAAGTTACTTAGAATTTTGTCAAAGGATTCAACAAATTAGGAGCATTTTATTTTCAAAGCTGTCTGCAATTATTAGTGACGATATTTCACGACAGGCTAAAATCAATATTTACAATCACAGCTCTTTAAATATCTTTTTGTATAACCTACCGAAATATTTAGCACGTTTGGTTCGTTTAAATAATGTTAGTACATTAGAGGACGCGTTAAAAATTGTACTAGAGGAACAAAACTTTGATACTGCTTATGATTCTAAAAATAACAGTAACAATAATTTCAATTCCAATAGATCGAACAGGTCAAATAATTTCAGGAATTTTAATAGATCACGAAACAATTTTAGTGATCTGCAGGAGCAAACCATGCCAGTAAATACCGTACCGGCATCACAAAGTTTACCTAGTACCTCACGAAATTCGCCAAACAATTCATTTCAAATTAGAAATGCAAGACCATACAATTCTAATAATAACCAATGGTCATCATCACGTAACAGTTCGGCTCCGCAGGCCGCGCGTTCTCAGCCGAGTCAGCAAAATGCGCGTGCGACGCCTTTATCGCAGTATTCTAGTGTTCCACAGCCGGCATCGGGTTCCAATACTGATGTTACTATGAGAACGGCTAGCTCTAGACGAGTGAATTATACGGACAATATTTCACACAATGAACCGTATAATCACAACCCTTCAAGTAATAATTTGGAGCAGCAAAATAGTTCAATAAATAATAATTCCCAAGGCGAAAATTTTCGCGTAAACGCCTCTGGGTTAGGGAACGAATAAAAATAAATTGTAGTAGGCATAATTTACCTCACATAGTAATTCCAGAGTTGCAAGGTATTTTTATGATAGATACAGGCAGTGTCAGATCATTTATTAGTCCTCAAATTGCCAATAAATATTTTAAAAAATATTTACAGTATGAACAATTTGAAGTCGTGAGTACACACGCATCGAGCGTACATAGCGAAACGGCATACGCTCCACTGCCAGCTATATTTGAAGCTAGCGAATACCATAAATTTTACGTGTATAATGTAGATGATCGTTATGATGGATTGATAGGTAGTAATTTGCTAAAACAATTACGTGCAAATATAGATATGGAGAATCAGATCTTATATTTAAAAAATACGAGTATACCCATTATGTATACGCCGCCTATGAGAGAGGTATACCATTTACCTGCCCGTAGCGAACTTAGGGTTAATTTACCAGTGAATGTTTATAATGGAGAAGCTATATTAGATTTTAAGCAATTTTCGCAGGGGATTAGAATGCCCGCCGCGTTAGTGAATTGCGTAAATGGCTATGCGTCAACAGTGATTCAAAATTGCACTGATGAACATAGAACCATGGTAGTGACAGGGCCATTTAAGGTTGAGCCAATTGACATTTCGAAGTGTAGTGTAAATTTTACTGAGAATAGACAAGTAAATATAGACAGTTTACTTACGGAGAATTTAAATAAGTTGAGATTAGAGCATATGAATAGTGAAGAACGTAGGGCGATAGAAGATATTTGTTATGAGTATAGAGACATTTTTTATTGTGAGGATATACCCTTGACCTTTACAAATCAAGTCAAGCACGAAATCCGAACTAAACATGAGGACCCAATTAATATTAAAGCACATAGGTTGCCTCCTTCTCAGTCAGCCGAAATTAGGCGACAAGTCGATAAAATGTTAAAGGATAATATAGTCCAGGAGTCATACTCTCCCTGGAGTGCTCCAGTGCATCTCGTACCGAAAAAAATGGACGAGTCTGGACAGCAAAAATGGCGCATGGTAATTGATTATCGGCGGTTGAATGAAATAACCACTGATGACAAATATCCGCTGCCGAATATCAATGATTTATTTGATATGTTAGGTAACAGTACATACTTCACGACGCTAGATTTAGCGAGTGGGTATCACCAAATTGAGGTTTTAGAGCAGGACAGGCCTAAAACAGCGTTCAGTACACCGTCAGGCCATTACGAATTTAACCGCATGCCATTTGGGCTAAAAACAGCGCCTGCAACTTTTCAAAGAGCAATAGATAACGTTCTCAGAGGATTACAAGGCTTACATTGCCTAGTATATCTAGATGACGTTATAATCTTTTCAAAAAGTCTACCAGAACACATTCAAAAACTCAAAATCGTTTTTGAACGTTTCCGTAAGACAAATTTAAAAATACAACTTGATAAGTCGCATTTTCTTAGAAAAGAGGTATTGTATCTTGGTCATACAATTACTAGTGATGGCTTAAAGCCTAATAATGACAAAATCGAGGCTGTTTTGAGATATCCTTTGCCAGAAACAGTCACGCAAATAAAAAGCTTTTTAGGACTTATAGGCTATTACAGAAAATTCATTAGGGATTTTGCGAAGATAACAAAACCACTTACCGCTTGTTTGAAAAAGGGTCGAAAAATAATTATTGACGATGAATATAAGCGTAGTTTTGAAACGTGTAAAAAGATTTTAACAAATGCACCGTTATTGCAATTCCCAGACTTTAATAAAACTTTTATTTTGACGACGGATGCATCAAATTGTGCGATTGGGGCCGTATTGTCACAAGGGACAATCGGTTCAGACAAACCCGTAGCATACGCAAGTAGGACACTCAGTGATACGGAGTCGAAGTATAGCACGATAGAGAAAGAATTGTTAGCGGTTATTTGGGCCGTCAAACACTTCAGGCCATACCTTTATGGCAATAAATTCATAATCTATACGGATCATAGACCATTAGCATGGCTTTATTCGCTGAAAGAGCCTAATAGTAAGTTGACGCGATGGCGCTTACGTCTAGAAGAGTATGATTTTGAGATACGTTACAAGAAAGGGCAACAAAACACTAATGCCGACGCTCTTTCCAGAATTAAAATTAACGCTTTAAATGAAGATCTAGATTCCATAATAGTAAATTTAGACGATAGTGACTCAGATGTACAAGATGTAGTTAAAGAAATTAAACAATTTATACAAAAAAAAGATGAGCCTATGGACACTATTGAAATTTTAGACTCAGACGAAGAAAATATGTCTGAAAAGTACGAAAAGTCAGATACTGAAGACGGCGTTACAGCCAATTCAGTTTCGAATAGGGAACATGACGGTATTCCAATACTCAATGAAGCTATTGATACCAAGTCCAAACAAATTTTAGTTCACACCTGGTTAAAAGACAAATTATCAGTGAAAAATTTGTCTAATAACAAACAGCGTATTCTTGAAGTTTTTATGCCATATAATAATGAAAGATTAGTTAAAGACTTTCTTAAGGAATACATAAATCCAAAGAATAAATATTTTATTTATTTTGAACACCCAAATTTTAGAAAAATATTTTCAAATGTTATAATTGAACTGTTTAAAAAGGGTACTTTAAATTTAGTAGAATGTACAGAACGAGTAGTTAATTTGACAGATTCGGAACAGGACCAAAGGGATATCGTTTTAAAATATCACGAGGGTAAAACGTGCCACCGAGGCATAAAGGAAACCTTAGCAAAACTAAAAAGGCATTATTGGTGGGCTAGCATGAAGGAAACAGTTACAGCCATTATTAATGCTTGCGAACAGTGTAGAAAGATGAAATATGATCGTAAACCAATCAAACCTCATATTCAACTGACGCAAACCCAAAATACTCCATTCCAGGAAGTATTTATGGATGTGTTATATATTGAAGGGAAACAATACTTGACAATTGTAGATGCGTTTAGCAAATTAGGTCAGGCTATAAATATACCTAATAAAAGTACGCCTGAAATTGTCAGGGCTTTGATTAAATATTTCAGCATGTATGGTTTGCCCCAGAAAATAAATAGCGATTCCGGGACAGAATTTAATAATGAATTGATAAAAGAAATGATGTTGCTATATAAAATTGATTTCCATGTAGGAACCCCAAACAATCCCAATTCAATGGCCATTGTCGAAAGGTTCCATTCAACTATCATAGAAATTTACAGGTTAGCTAAATATGACAAAAGTGAATTAGATGCAACTTCGGTTATGTCGTATGCAATAATGGCATACAATAATACGATTCATTCGGCTACAAACTATACCCCGTTCGAAATCGTATTCGGTCACACGGACGCTGGGAACGTGTTTGACATAGACAGAGATAGAAATATCATGCAAAAGTTATTACTTGACCATAGAAAACGCTTAAAATGTCTGTACGAGTATGTTAGCGATAACTTAGAGACAAATAAAGTAAAAGTTAGGGCTAAGAAACGTGGTGAAGAGCCACCAGTTTTTGAAAAAGATGATCAAATCTTTATGAGAAATACGCGTAATAGGAAGGCTAAGGAGCATCCACGCTTTGAGAAAGCTGTAGTGACTGATAAAACTTTACGTAATATAGTACCGGTAAACTTGAAAAATAGAAATACAAAAGTGGCTGTTAAAAATATTAAACGCCCTCCGCAGGTCGTGCCTGGTACTTCTGGTTCTAGCAACAACGTCGGGGTACGGGCTAGAAATGAAAAACCTAGGCCAGAATCCAGGCATAGCTTCAGTGAAGATGGGAGTAGCAGTAATGAAGAATAATTATTGGACTATTTTTAAGGTTTTGGATTTAGATTCATTAGATAGACAAATAGATAGTAATATAAAAGATTATAGGGAGGTAGGAAACTTAATTAAGAAGTACAACCTAGGTAACGAGACCGTAGGATTAGAGAACCAAATAGAATTTTTAATTAAGCAAACTAAGGAAAGAATATACCAGATTTTACCCCATAAAAGTAGTGTTAGAAGTAAAAGGGCGATTTTCAGTCCCTTAGGGTCGTTTATTAAAGCCGTAACGGGTAATTTAGACGAAAACGATGCAATTTTGTATAATAATAAGATTAAAATTTTACAGAATAAAGAGCATTTAGTGGAACGTAAGATGTCGTCATTGCAGAAAGCTTTTGAACAGTTAGTTAATGCTTCTGAAATAATTAACTCTAATATGAAAAACTTGTCAAATAAAAGTAGTGAGATTGATATCGTGTTGGATAATGAATTTAAATTTAATAACATGTTACACATAATCAATTCTTTATATCAATTTTTGAGTAACTTTCGTTCTATTAATGATAACTTACGAGAAACAGAAACCGCGATAACTTTTAGTAAGTTAGGTGTGTTGCATCAGTCTATAATAAATAGCACTGAATTGTTTGAAACTTTAATGGTAATAAGTAGACATGCAAATACAATTTATACAGTAAATAAAGATAATTTAGTGAAAATAGAACGTAATATTATATTAAAATCATATATAGATAAAGAAAACTTAATTTTTGTGTTAGAGGTACCGTTAGTTGAGGCAGACACATACATATATTACAAGGTTATTCCTATCCCGATTCGTGAATCCTTAAAAACTTTTACCATTGTTCCCAAGTATCCTTACCTATTGGTGAATAGATTGAAATACAGGCCCGCAGCCAGTTCCTGCGAAGACATTGGGAATGGGAAATATTTATGTAGCGAAGATAGTCTTATCCAATATCCTGATGAGACGTGTATCGAGCAAGTGATGCTGATGAAGAACAACTACAGTCAATGTCTACAAAATGAAATCCAAATTGAGAGGACCAAAATTCAGAAAATTACTAAACAGTACTGGATGCTGTATTCGGAAGACAACCTCGTGATAACTGAGGACTGCAATAATGAAGTTCGCAAATTTAACCTTCGCGGAACATTCTTCTTAACGCCGAACCAGAGCTGTTCAACACAGATGGGGAACGTTTTTGTGAACGCCGCTGCCAATTCGTCAAACATTAATCTTCAGCTGCCAGTAATACCAGTTCCTGAACTGCAGTACTTTATCCAGAAGAAGACGTCATCCCTGGACCTCAGAAACGTGGACTTCAGTGACGTCAAAGAAGTGATAAAAAGTGCAAAATTTACTCTTAGTGAAAACGATTCGGATTTAGATATAGTTACTGTTAATGTTAGTATTTGGACTATTATTTTGTATTGTATTTTAATAATGTTTTGTTGTATTCTTGTCATAATCAAATTCAAAGTTCGATTTTTATGGCCAAATTCTCCGAAGTCTTCTACGTCACCTTCGGATAATTTTGCTCTTGGGGAGGGAGGAGTTAAGTGTACCAACACCCCCCAAATCCGCTTAATAAGCCCTTTACCCAGCGTGGGAACCGATAGACTACAGGTAATCTGATAAACTTACTGACGTCACAGGGTAAAGGGCAAGTAAGCATTTAGCTTCCTTATAAAGATTGTTTTTATGATAATTAGATGATTCCTATTTTGATTTTTGTACGATACTGTTACTCTGTCCGTTTGTTTTAAATAAATATATTTTTTTATAAAGTTTGGTTGCCGCAAACTTAATTCACGCTTGTAGGCGTAACGGTTCATGAGTTGTGATTTTTATTCTAAAATATCAAAAGTTTTTTGGCTCTACTGTAAAGTTCATACTGTCACGGTTACAGCGTTTACGCTTTTCAGCATCGATATTTTAAAGATAATAAAACAAAACATTTGATCTGTAATAGCAAAAAATTTAAGCGAAAATCTAAACAGATTTTTTATTTTACACCAACGATTTTACACTTCTTTCAATTTTGACTCTTTATGGACATAATGATTTATTTTATTTGAATTCCAACAAAAGGATTTTATGTTATTCAAAGCTAGCGGAATCGTTGGAGAGAGTGCAAGCTTTCAAGCGATTGCATTTCAGCGTCCGAGCGACCTGTCACTGCCAGGGTTGTCGCTTCAACGGAAGTGCCGCCACCACCATAGTCGAATGACTAATTAGTATGTCAGTATTTAATTAAGTAGAAGTCCAAAGAAACTTTGTCATTTAAATTCAACGACTTTGAAAACAAGTATTATCAACATTGGTGTGGCGTGTATCAATACAAATTATCTAAATCTAAAAAACATTTATTTTACTATACGAAGCATATTTTTCTTGCAAAAACAACAATCACTAACTGCTATAATGCAAAAAATATATAATTCCATCAGCTAATGTATGTGAATTAACTGTAATTTCAACCGTCAGGACGTGGTGAAAACGTCGGGACGTGACGTAAACGTCGAGACGTGACGAAAACATCGGGACGTGACGTGACACTAATGGAATAGAATTCACCAGATATTGCAGTCAGTCAACTGAACAATGGCGGTCAAAACATTGTAATAGGGCAGTAGCAAATACAATAACACTGGATGGGCAGCAGCGATAACGTCATAATCTTCCTAAAATGACAGACAACCCTGTTCACCGTTGGGCTTTCCCAACGATGTCCACAACGATGTCCTATGTTTGTCCAACAGTGGACGTCTTGCGGACGAAGTGGTGGTGATATTTTTTTTCTCTCTTGAAACGATTTATCTTACGGGCTGTTACAACCCTAACTTCTTTAAGCCATGTGTTACGTGTCTGTGTCATTGAATTTTTATTTGTTTTAGAGGTACCATGAAATCGGATGAATAAAAAGGTGCGTTTGATTGTAAATGTTCTAGTACTTTGCTTTAAAACAAAGAGTCCGTTTTAGTAAGCTTTTTTACCGCACAAAGCGTGTTTACTTAAATCCTCCCTCTGACTTGAGGTCCTGAATTTTATTCCCAGGTAGGCGTGATTGCTTTCAGGATTTACAGGACTCCGGACAAATTTTCTTTTCCGGACAATTTCTGTTTATCAGTCCGTTTATTACAGTTCCTTTGCATCAAAACTCAATCGCGATATATACCATACAGAAAAGAAACTACTGTCCATCAAACAGTATACCTTAAATAAAATACTCTACGGAACATTCCACATAATTCTTGTACTTTATACATCATGAAAGTACCGTTGGAAACAACACCGCCATCAGTCTCCCGGCGTCACGTCCCGTGTTATTGCGTCGCGTGGAAGAATTCTCTCATTTGTTGTCCCATCTTTATTTATTGTTTTCCTGTTGAAATTAAATGGAAATATTGAGTCACCATAGCTACTGTTTTATTTTTAATAGACGAAATAAAAAATTGAAAAAGTAATTAATATCTTGCGAAAACAGTTAAGCCCAGTCTGATGTACTTAATGCTTAAATCAGTATTTCTTAGCTAAAAATCTCTCTCTTTCAAGGACGTGACGAAACGGCAAGCGTGGACTTTATTATTTTATAAATATTTTGAAAAAACATTAACTTAAATTGTACTTCCAAGGCCAATTTCGTGTTTTATTAGTAATATGTTAGTCATTATAAGTATGGGAAATTATTTCTATAACGAGTTATTTTACCACAAAAAAAGGAATATTCCACTAAAAAAGTAAGAAATAAAAACAATAAACTCTACAGAAAATTTCACATAATTCTTGTATTTCATACAACATGAAAGTAAATTTGGAAACGACTGTCATCAGTCTCCTGGCGTCACGTTCCGCGTTATTGCGACGCGTGAAAGAATTCTCTCGTTTGTTGATTATGTTCCCGTCTTTATTTATTGTTTTCCTGACGAAATAAAACGAAAATAAGTCAGTATTATTATTGATAGAAGTCAGGAACACAGTTTACGTATGCTGTAGAAAATTAACGGAAAGTAAATCATGTCTTACAAAAACGTGTACAATATCTTACCAGTTTGATGTTTTAATTGCTTAAGGCCTTTTTCACAGCTAAAAGGTTGTCCCTTTCAAGGACATGGCAAAATGCCAAGGATAGATGATACCAAGACGTTATGTATATTTTGAAAAACAAATGTAATGTGTTTTTTATTATAAAAATATGGACTTCTTAAGTCAGTAAGAAATAAAATAATACACTCAACGGAAAATTCACATAATTCTTGTAGAGTACAAGAGTGTGATACAACGTGAGAGAAACATTGGAAGAAACACCGCCATCAGTCTCCCGGCGTCACGTCCCGTATTATTGCGACGCGTGGAAGAATTCTCTCATTTGCGGATTATGTTACAGTCTATAATTACTGTTTTTGTAATAATGTACAAGGAAATGAACGTATAACTTATTTTTTATAATGGGTGAAGTTGGCAACATAGTTGACGAATGGATTAGCAAAATACACGAAGAAAATATCTTGCGAAAAGGGGTTATAGTATTTGCCCATTCTGATATACAAAGCTTAAACAATTTTTTTCTAGCTTTGCCCAGTCTAATATACCTTAAAGCTTAAAGATTTGTTTTTTTTATGTAATGGAAGTGGTAAACAAGCATGCAGTTTACATTGATGTTAAGTGATGACTGCAGCCTATAGTCACCTACACAAAAACCAAGGTCAAAATGCAGATGCGTTACCACTCCTGAGGCCTAAGGTGTTATGCCTCTGTGCCGCAAATTACAGGGCCCTACATTACCACCTAAACGGAATACGATAGTGCTGAACACTACCATTTAGCGGCAAGTATATTAGGTAATGCGGTGGTGCCTACGCCCGCGAGCTCCGTCACTGGAGCTCTACCACCAGTGTAATCTAGCTTTACCCATTCTCATAAAGAAAGCTTAATGAAGTATTTCCTAGCTATAAGAGCCCCTTTTCAAGTACCTCGGGGAAATGTCACTGGACGATATTAAAATAGTTCTATGAATTTTACAAACGGATAAAAACATTAGACCCCACGGAAGGTTTCGTATAGTTTTATACTAAAGCTCAAGTCCCGCGACCTATTACTGCGACGCGTGAAAAAGATTTGATCACAATAAATAAGTATGTAAATAAATAAGTATGAATTTTAGTACAGTTCTCTAGGTAGGTAAAGCTATCCTAACAAGATGATTCATAGATTAAGTAGGACCAACATCGTCGTATCCTATAAATGAAGACAAATGGGCAGACTAGACTGTTGTCTTCCCTTAGCAGACTAAATACATTTCGATTCTCAAATGATTGAGTGCTCGGGTCAATGAGGGTTGCCTATCGGTTTTGTAATCTATACACTTTTTCATATTGTATTGGAGTCATTTGGAACCCATTAAATGTAATTTTTTCTAGATTGTGACTTTACTATTTAGGGTTCCATACTTCGAAAGTTAAGCATCATTATATAAATCACGTGTGTCTGTCGAATCTCGAAGACTCCTGATCTGATGTATAAATCATTTTGAAATTAAAAAAAAAAAGAATTCTTGACTTGTGGACAGGAAAACCTACAAGAATTCTTTTTTCGTTAAAACATTGTTCAATTTTTTTGTCCTCGGTGCGTGAATCTGACAATCACGTTTTTTATTTCGTATTTTCTATTTTTATGTCACAAAGACTACCTTGTTGAGGTAGGTGTTTTAATTGTTACTTTCCGAGCTGGTAACCTTCCGGATTGATCTCCGGAACCATTTAACCATTAGTTTATTATATGTAGTTTTATCTTAGTGATATTCTTGACTATACATATATTTTTTATCTTCTTTGACATGTATATTGATCGTTATTCACTTTAATTATAATTTTTTGTTTTTGACGTGTCTTAGGAGGTGCCTGTCACCCTAAATGAATAAATGAGTTTCTGATTCTGATTCTGATTAATCGAGACCACCGAATAAGTGTAGCAAACCAGCAACTATCGAATATTTATCAAATGATCTTACAATTCTAAGTGCTGATCATGTCTTACAATATTAAACTTTACTATCACCAAGGCTCCACAAGGCGACAAGCGCTCAAACGCGAACAATTTCGGATATCAAATAGCGATTGTTCTCAATAAAGAAGTCAACGGCGGCGTGAATCTGTTTTCCTCCAATTTGTCTCTGGAACGTACTGAATCTTGGGCGACAGCCAAATGTGCATCCTCTCACAACCTTCACTTTTAAGAACAAAGACCTTACAACCTGGAGTTAGAGTTGATAATCCTTTGATCATCGCATAGGTATCTTAAGCCTGCGACTTAAATTGCGTTGGTCGTGATGCCAGATCTTCTCAAGTGTCTCTTGAAAATAACATTTTATTACAGTCATAATACGACTTGTGTTATTCTTGTGTAGTCTCGTTATGGGCTTTGATCAGCTGGCTGAGCCAAATTACAAGGCTTTTCTTTACATAATTTATTCTACGTTCGTGAATTATGAATATTTTTTGTCTAGTTGGTACCTTTTTTTTTAATATCTTGAGAGTGACAAACAAGGACAATTATAATCGTGGTAGAGATCTGTTGATGAATCTATACCAGTTCTTTTTCACAAAAGTTGTTCGTAAAACCTAAGAACCTGCTGGGGAAAAAAAATCTTCTTAGTCTAACAAGGATTACTTATTGGATTTTATTCACTGCACAAGATATTAATCTTAGTTTCACATTCCAAAGTCACTTTTCCGTACATTTCTGCTTTCCTTAAATAATGGTAATTGTCGTAAAGTATTGCAAAGTGCTATCGAAATGAGAATAAACCGAGCTACTTGCTATCGGCCCTTACGAGTCAAGCCAAAACTAAAATACTCCTGCATTAAAAAAATCCTTAATCACTTGTCTTAATCTTAAATTAGTTTAACAAATAATTTTAAGAGGTCTAGAAGTCATGAAGAAACAGGTAAACATAGACGCACACATACGAGTTAAATTTTCAAGCCTTTTGCCGTCAACGCGGATTCGAGTTGTAACACTTTTTGTCATAAAACGAACGTGTTGACAAAATATATTGAATTCCCCAGGCCAAAGCTATTGACCACCAAAAAAACATCCGAACGGCAATTCAAAAAGAAAAAATGCGCACAGTTACCCGAATACCTAACAAGTTATGTGGAGAGATGAAGTTTCCACAAACGTCCGTAGTTTTCCACCATTTTATCACGAATAAACCGCAAGTCTGGTATTCAGCACGAGTCCCTTATAAAAAGTTATAAAAATTTTACTGCGCGGTACCTTTAAATGTCTGAAAAGAGAGGCCATTTCAGTTGAAATGCAGCTTAATTAAAGTTTTGCCATACTCTTCAGAGAGAATGGCTCGCTCTCATAATTTATTCCTAGAAGATCCCTTGAATGGTTTTAGCAACAAACGTGCGAATTTCGAATGGAAATACTCGTATACAGGATTCATTTGTGATTTTGTTTATTTTGCCACTTTTCCCTGGGTGGTCTAGTGGTATCAAGCCTCTCTTGTTACGATTAAGGTCTCGGGTTCGTTCCTTGGGTTGGCAACTAAGTAGATATATTGTAATTTTTCCACTTGATGACTTTCTCAATGACTATTGGAGTTTGACAATGTGCACGGTTTATATTAAAAGGCTCGTCGCCTATTTTTAACAGTGGTAAATGCGTTACACATTACCACCCTTGGGGAGAGAGATAGGTTGTGTGGGGTTTCGGGACAAGAAACCCGTCTACCCGCTAAAATCCTGGGTGTTTCACCTCGTCCGCCCTCAGTGGCGGGTTCACGGGAACGCTTTAGCACATATCCGAAACAAATATCTGTCGGTCATACAAATACCTGTCCCGGTGCGAGGATCGAACCCACGACCCTTCAAATCAAACGGTCGTGTCACACCACTGGATTAATCGGGTCGTCAAAATTCTTATACAACCAATATAACAAACTTTATTATGCTCTGATCACCTCTTCAAACGCAGTCGGTGTTGAGAATGCACTCGTGGATCTACGTTTAGGTATATAACAACTCGACAGCTTAACCCATCAGACGATTTTTTGCACGATCGAATACAGGAAACGGAACCAAATGATTACATAAATCATTAAATTATCCACCCTTTCCCTAAATACCGATCACCGTCTCTGATTCGGTAACAGTTCAAACAAAGGGAAATCGTTGTCGATTTGTTCAAATGAAATCCAGCCGCGAGACAAAGACGGATTAACGTGAAAACGTCCTAGTAATTGTGAAAAATGTGAATCTAGCCGCTGGAAAAATAAACAACGCAGTCGGTGTTGGAGAATTGCAATTTATACTTTGCCGTGAGCATTGAATGAAGTCTTAAATTGTTTCAAAAGTGTTTTTCACAGAACTTCAGCGGCTGTCGTCGAGGATACACAAATATCTTAGTTATATTACTATCAAAGAAGAACGGGTAGGACCATACCATTTTTTCCTGTGACAAAGAGATGGAATATTCTTCTGACAAAACAGGGTGCATTCAACCTACCGATATAATACTGCCTGGCGAACCATGCCCCAAAGATTTTTTTTTTTTTCATTTCGGGCTTTATGTAGACTGCCTGTCTCGAGACGGCACTAGTCTACTTCACCGGGCAATCAGCGAGCGCAGAAGGCGCTCCAGCCTAAACAAAAAGTTAGCGCAACTGCCTAAGGGTGACCCATGCGGGTCCGTGCCTTAGCTTGGGACGTTGCGGAGGGACATATGAGACAAATGCGATTATGGGCGGTACATGCCCGAAAGAATGAAATAAGGCAATTTTATATAGTACTAGCTGTTGCCCGCGGCTTTGCCCGCGTGGATGTCGTTTTATAAATAACTAAGTAGCCTATGTTCTTTCTCAAAGTCAGCTCTATCTCTGTACTAAATTTCATTAAAATCGGTTCAGTTGTTTGGACGTGAAAAGGTAACAGACAGACAGAGTTACTTTCGCATTTATAATAATAGGTTGGGGAAAAAGTCTTTTCGCATTGTAGTATGTATAAACTTGTAATAAAATCTCTTTGGCTCTAGTATTTGTATCTGGCTGGTTTTGGTATCATTGAAAGTTGAAATTTTAAGGAACATAATTCCAAATTCAAATTAGGCAAATGTGTGATTTTCATTTGTTTTTCGTACTGTCAAGATGAGTGAATCTAATGAAGAAATTCAATACATTTTAAAATTTTACTACAAAAAAGGTAAAAATTTGCGATGTTTATGGACCTAGTGCAGTGTCTGTGAGAGTAGCACAAATTTGATTTAAGCGTTTTCAATCCGGAAATTTTGATGTCAAAGATGCACCTCGCTCTGGTGGCCCTATTACGGATAAAATGGATGCCATTTTTGAAAAAGTGGAGCAAGATCGACATATCAGTAGTTACAACGTAGCTGAAGAACTGAGAATTGATCACAAAACAGTTTTGGCGCATTCGAAAAAAGCTGGGTACAAAAAAAGCTCGATATTTGGGTACCTCACGAGCTCACTGAAAGAAACCTAATGAACCGTGTACTCATTTGTGATTCTTTATTACGACGTAATGAAACCGAATCATTTTTGAAGAAGCTGATAAGTGGTGATGAGAAGTGGATCACGTACGACAAGAACGTGCGAAAAAGGTCGTGGTTAAAGGCCGGTCAGGCTTCACAGACTGTGGCGAAACCCGGGTTAACTCGCAATAAGGTAATGTTGTGTGTGTGGTGGGATTGGAAGGGCATTATTCATTATGAGCTATTACCACCAGGCAGGAATATCAATTCTGAACTCTACTGCGAACAACTGATGAGATTAAAGCAAGAAGTTGAGAGAAAGCGGCCGGAATTGATCAACAGAAGGGGTGTGGTGTTTCATCATGATAACGCTAGACCTCACACATCTATAGCCACTCAGCAAAAATTAAGAGAGTTTGGCTGGGAGTAGCGATGAGCGTTGAATCAACGAACTAGTTGAATCAACGGTTAACGTCTCTTCAACGGGATTAACGTTGACCGTGTACAAATCAACTAGTTGAATCCGTCAACGAGTTACGAAATGAGTTAACGAATTCAATTCGTTAATGAAACGAGAAACTGAACCCAAATCCCAAACGTTTTGTTATTTTCAACGTACGTAAATTGTATTCCTTTAATAATAAAACTCTGCTACGAATTTGAACTCTAAGTAACAAGTACAAGAATTGATATTTATTTAGTAATTTGACCAATGTATTATAATTTGTGTTTTATGGCAAATTATTCAGTCAGTCCTAAGCCTGAAAAAAGTATGAAGGGAAGATCATTTGGAACCCGTAGTAGTAGCTAGTCATCATAAAATGTTATCTTTCATTAAGCAAAAACAAATTAATAGTAGTAAAATAACATTTCTATTCAACAGTAGTTAATAAAAACGTTTAGTTGTATAT
Organism: Macrosoma leucophasiata; assembly: GCA_036365455.1. Taxonomy (NCBI): domain Eukaryota; kingdom Metazoa; phylum Arthropoda; class Insecta; order Lepidoptera; family Hedylidae; genus Macrosoma; species Macrosoma leucophasiata. The sequence goes on along the minus strand of JAWQUS010000014.1, from coordinate 3,128,146 downwards.
CGTTCATGCAATGCAAATTAACGTTCGTAACACGTTAACTAGTTGACGAAATTAACTAGTTGATCAACTAGTTGACAAACGCAAATTAACGTTAACGTTTCATTGACGGAAAAACCTTCAACGACCCATCGCTAGCTGGGAGGTGTTAATGCATCCGCCGTATAGTCCTGACCTTGCACCTGCAGATTTCCACCTGTTTCAGTCTCTTCAGAATTCTTTATGCAATGTTAGGTTAACATCCCGAGAGGACTGCCAAATCCACTTGTCGCGGTATTTTGATGAGAAGTCCCAAAATGTTTATAGCAATGGGATCATGTCCCTACCTACAAGATGGCAAATAGTTATCGAACAAAATGGTACATACATACTTTAGTTAAATTTAAATAAACTATATTAAAAAATGTTTTGAATTATCTTAAAAAATGCGAAGAAACTTTTTCCCCAACCTAATATTAGTAGGGATATGTAACTCGTTTGATAACTTCATAAGTACGATTCAGCACGCCATTCGTCATCAGCTGTACTGGACATATATTTCATCAGTGTTCCACTAGATGGCGACTTATTTAGTAGACAATGAAATTTATTAAACCAGCTTTTTTTTTCTGAGGGCAGAATTCTGAATTCAAGCATATAAAAACTCGACGTCTCAACCCATCAAACGATTATTCGCACGATCGAATACAGGAAACGGAACCAAATGATTTCATAAATCATTAAGCATTAATCATCATCATTACCCTTTCCCTAAATACCGATCACCGTCTCTAATTAGGTTACAGTTCAAACAGAGGGAAATCGTTGTCGATTTGTTCAAATGAAATCCAGCCGCAAGACAAAGACGGATTAACCTGAAATCGTCCTAGTAATTGTGAAAAATGTGAATCTACCCGCCGGAAAAATAAAGAATGCTGACTGCGTTCGGAGAATTGCAATTTATACTTTGCCATGAACATTGAATGAGAATTCTGTTTAAACATTTTAAGTTGTTTAACCCTAAATAGCTAACCTACGTCGATTCGACGGGCAGTGCGTAGTAATACCGCTGTCTTTTTACAACGACGCATCCGAACGTCTTGGCTCTTTAAACCAACTCTGTCGTCGGTATGATCCTTGCAGTAGGTACCGCAAAACTCAATTTAAGTACCTCACTTTTGCCTGTCGTTTCGACGAATAGTTCGTTTAAGTCTTCAGTATTTATGTAATACTAGCGGACCCGACAGATTTCGTCCTGTCAAAAATATTTGTTGACTCTTTGACGTTAGGAACACACCTACATTGCTTAGACATCAGTGAGTGCTTGTAATTTAATATGAACTTTATAAAATAGCAATAAAGCTCAAATTGAGTCTACGTTTTAGTTAGAAAACGTTTGTATGGGAAAAAAAAGGACTGTTTTTAGGGTTTTCCCGGCTATTATTCGTATTTTTCTTACCTTTTAGACCTTCCCTAGACCTCCACGAATATTGCAAGACCAAGTAAGATAAATCCGTTTAGCCGTTCTCGAGTTTTAGCGAGACTAACGAACAACAATTGATTTTTATATATTTAGATATATATAGAAGATTATAATGTAATGATTTTTTTTATTAATTTCCACTCTATTCGCGCTATTATGACTAGCCGTTCACACTTAGCAATATTGTCAGTGCAATACTGTCAGTAATCTTCTACAATATTAAAAAAAAAAATTCACGACGAAATTTAACTCGGCTAGAAATTTGCCTAAAATGTGTGTAAAGCTTCATTGGCTGAGTTCAGGGGTACTACTAAACATTTTCTTAATCTTACATTTTATTATATTTTATACACTGAGGATAGAGTCGTTAATTGTCACGACATCTAATCCATACTTCCATACTGATTATAAATGTGGAAGGAACTCTGTCGGTCTGTTACGTTTTCACAGCGAATTTATCCAGCTGATTTTGATGAAAATTAACGGAAATAAATTGAATAAAAGACTGCTTCTTGTGCTAAAACTAAAGCGTGCGTTAATAAAGTCGAGAAAACAGCTGGATTTTAATATTTATACCTACCTAAAATTAATTCTTACATTATGTTCTGTCCCAAGAATTCTTCGTTATTTACATTACAGCGATAAATAAGAATTACATTCAATTATTAGGATTTATAACACGCTGATAATAATAATATAGAAACTAAAAACGCTTAATCCTGTTAAAATGTGCGCGAAATAAAATTATTTGCGTCAATTATAAATCATAATAACGAAGAGCTAACTCTCAAACTCTCAACAGTATACGAGTATATTTCTTCAGATACGGTATCGTCTGGGCGTCTTTGATTATTCTGTTTACGAAAACAGTCTTTATTGATAAAATTTAAAGATTTTAAAGAAAAAAACGTAACTTCACGCCTTTATATCCGGAGAGGTAGAAAAAGGTAAATGCAAGCATTCAAGTATACATGCAAACACCCACAATTCGCCGGTTGCGTTTTTTGACCCATGTAACAGATGGCGACCCAATTTTGATTGCCGGGCACTTTACGAAACTCCAACTGCCATGAAGAAACTTTCAAAAAATAATATATATTAAATTCTCGTGTCACTGTGTGTAACAATACTCCTCCGAAACGGCTGGACCGATCATTATGACATTTTTGTGTATATTTGGTAGGTATGAGAATAGGTTGTAGTGTATATTTTATATCCCTAAATGGTAAGGATGATTCTCAGCAAACATTTTTTTTTCACGATTTATTGGAAATTTTTCATGTCTCTAAGGCGATAAGAAGTTTGTCGGGGCAGCCAGTTTTTATATAAAAATCTTTGCAATACCACACGCATTGACCGAATTAAGTATCTACTAAAATAGGAACCAATGACTATTTTCTAAACGTGGATAGGCATGATAATGTCCACGGAGAGAAATAATAACGTCCATGTCCCGCTTTTCCCCTAGCTCCGCTTTTCAAGTGCACACCACACCGCCAGCTAGTGAGCGAGGCGATCTAGTATCGTTTCATCTCTTTTTACACTTACTTTCTCACCGTACAAGATAAGCTACCTCAACTTTAAAAACGATTCGAACGAAATATCAATCATTGTTATCGTTCAGCGGCATAGTTTAGCTCTGTAGTTCGCGGTCTGAACCTAAGTATGGAAAAGAGATGAAACGACGATATCTCGACTCACTAGCTCGCCTCATCCACCATTCAGTGCTGATGTTTCTCAATGGCGACTCCGAACTAGTTGGCGATCGTCTTTCCAATAGGAGAGTATTTACGTTGCGAATATGGTGCATTTTGCATGTATGTATTCCTCCCCTTGCTCTCGCGAGTCTCCCGTCTACTCTCACACCAGTCCACCCATAGTTTTCGGCGTTGATCGACATATTTTAGCTCGCTGATACTTAGTTGCGACATATGGACGCGCTTAAAATACCCTCCCAAAAAGTGCCGTCACCTCTCAGGCCATAAAGGTCGCCCGCCATCGAGCTCGCTCACTCACTAGCTATCGGTGTGGTCTACACTTAAACCGTTTTCCAAGTTTTTGCATTGAAATTGCGTAATGCTACTGAATTGCTCTTGCATTTCCATTTAAATAGCAAAACGTTCGGATATATCTACTTTAATGTTACAACGCTGAAGAGATTTCGAATTGTTTTATAGTTTGTAAGAAGGCGTCATCTCTGGAACTTAATAGGTGGAAACCAGAAAGATTTAAAGAAAAGGGTTTCATTGTGAAGTCTTCATTAATCACCCAAAGCAAGGTAGTGTGTATGCATATAGAATATATACCTATAAAATGAACAGGGCTGGTACAGACAAAAAGAACAAAGGTAATCAACTTGTTTATTACGTCACGAAATGACACTCATATTATTCATAGTGATGGTAAGTTAATTGTAGTCTATAAACATCAACATAAAATATAAATATGTACTTAGATGGGTTGAAATTCCTGACCTATACCGACGCTATACCGGAAATTAGTACGTGTTCGAAACATGATAACGCAAACAGTACTAATTAGCTATTAGTAGATTAGGTCATGACCTCGAGGCCCATACTAAAAAACTGTGGTGGAGCTACAGGGCTCTTACCCAGCTAGTTGTGATTATTTAAGAATGATTTTAAAAAATAGGTAAATTATATCTGTTCTTGTATGATAGGCACACCGCGGGCACTCGGCTAAAATTCCGTACTACGAGTTCCGTACTACTATTACACAGACATCAATCAGGACGTGTTTTTACACGCACACACACAGTTGTCCGCTTGCAACTTCAGTGTACGAGGCTTTCGACATGGTACTTAAGGGGAGGTGCGGGCTGCAAGAGAGGAAATCAGGCGGGACATCTAAGTGTCCATTCTATACGTAGTCAGAGAATATGTAATAATGCTACGTATAGAATGATGACACTTCGACGTCCCGCCCGATTTCCCCGCCTCACCCAACCTCCTCCCCTCTTATGGGCGACGTTTGGTATTATCTACGTGCTACGCACACAGGTGCACGTGTAAATACACGTCACTGATTGATTTCTTTATTTAATGCGTAATAGAGACCAAATTAAGCGTTTGTATGGAATTTTGGCGAAGAATACGCAGTGTGACGTAGTATTATTATTTTTTTTTTTCTGTAATAAAAGTGGCAAACAAGCATGCAGTTCACATTGATGTTAAGTGATGACTGCAGCCTATAGACACCCACACAATGACCAGAGGTCAGAATGCAGATGCGCTGCCACTCCTGAGGCCTAAGGTGTTATGGCCTCTGTGCCTGAAATTACAGGGCCGTACATTACCACCTGACCGAAACACGATAGTGCTGAACACTACCATTTAGCGGCAAGTATATTAGGTAATGCGGTGGTGCGCGGTATTACATAATTATTCTCTGTGATAGTTTCTGTTTTAAAAAATATACAAACAAAAATACAGCAGAAACTGAAAATGTTCGCTATTGTGATTTACAACACGTTTATTAATAAAACGCCACTAAAAACGCTTTACTGTAGTAAATTATGCATGAAATTCAATTAGCCGCCTATGTTGTGTATCATGATGTAGGCCGGTCCTAATTCCACAGTTTATATTCATGATGCGGTATCGTCCGGGAGACCTTGTTTATCTTGTCCGGGACGTGCGGGGAAAAACGGGAATTTTGATTTGCAGTTTTCTGATGAAACATTTTATAATTAGTTTTGTTTCTTCAGTTGTATTTGTAGTTGGCCATTTTCTACTGGATTCAAAATGCTGGGTTTTTTGTGTTGCGCACAATGAGGTTTTAATTATTTACAATTATGTTTTTACTGTTATTCAATTGCAAACTTTACGGATGGTACCGTTTCAGTGTTGGAGCTCAAGGGTGAAGGTACAACCGCATTACCAAATATAATGCCGCCAAATCGTAGTCTTCAGCACATTCTTACTTTTTTATTAATAATGTTAATGGCAAACAAGCATGCAATTCACATTGATGTTAAGTGATGACTGCAGCCTATCAACACCCACACAAAAACCAGAGGTCAAAATGCAGATGCGTTGCTACTTCTAAGGCCTAAGGTATTGTGCCTCTGTGCCGGAAATTACCGGGCCGTACATTACCACGTGACCGGAACACGATAGTGTTAGGTAATGCGATGGTGGCCCGCGAGCTCCGTCACTGAAGCTCTACCACCAGTAGAAAAACGTTTGTACGGCCCTGTAATTTCCGGCACAGAGGCATAACACCTTAGGCCTCAGGAGTGGTAACGCATCTGCATTTTGACCTCGGTCTATGTGTGGGTGCCTATAGGCTGCAGTCATCACTTAACATCAATGTGAACTGCATGTTTGTTTGCCACTTCCATTACATAAAAAAAATCTTGTTGCAGTTTGATTATAATGTATGGCCCCGTAATAAACACAGAGGTATAACAAATTTGGCGTCTGGAATGGACGTATCTTTGTATTTTGATCTCCAGTTTTTGTGTCTATAAGCTGTAGTATTTTAGTGAAAGATTACCACCGTCATTTCGTAAAAAAAAATGAACTGAACTGGTTAGGTGATGCTCTGGTGGCTACATCTTCGAGCTCCGACACTGTCACTCAATCACTAGTAAAAAATAGGCTGCCAAAAATATTTTTCTAAATATGTTATCATTTCTACACGCAAAAGTGTGGCAAATCGACACAAAATCCGAGCAAATTTACGGGAATTCGAATGCGGCATAACGGAATTTCAAATGCTTATTGAATTTCCCAGCTTTGCTGTATATTTTTTTAACCCAACAAATGTATACTAAACTGCTGCGAATTTTCTGCGATCGGTTAGCGGTATTCAGACTTTTAAACATAAAATCTGCAATTGATTACTGGTGTTTTCATTTAAGAACAAGTTACGTACAACATTTAAATTGTATAATATAATATATATTTATTTAGTATAATACAATATATATAATATATATATTATAAATGCGAAAGTTTGTATGTCTGTTTGTTTTGTGAAAACAAAATGATTTTGCATAATCACACGAATCCGCGGATAAGATAAATTTGCGGATGAGTTGTCACCTAAGTCGAACAAAGATGGTTTTGGCGGGATCCTTGAAAGAGGCGTATGGTGCTCTTATTTTATTTCATTTTCTTGGTGTATTTTTAAGTTATATTGAATAAAGTTGGTGGCATTTTGTTTGATATAGGTTTATTACAGTGCCCGTGTATAGTGAAATAGAATAACAGTGCGAAAACGCGGCCTATCAGGTTGCCTCCAAAACTTCATTGTAATTGTTCTGGTAAAGTAGCCATCGCTTTACTCGACTTAACTTGACTGTAACTCACTTGACTGACATATTATACTTGATAACTTATATACTTGATACTTACATATTATACTTGATATTATACTAACTTTGACGCTGCTTAAATAAATACGAAATATCGTTTTACTTGACACTGGCAATATGCGTAATAGCGATGGCATAATAACAAAAAAAAAAAAAAGTCGAACAAAGTGAAGACTTACTAAGAAAGTGCCAGTGGACATTTACTTAGAAATAATTTTATTAGAAGTTTAAGTTAGCATAAAATTGCTTATTAGTCTTTAAGGCTAGATTGTAATTTAATAAGACACAAAACAAGGATCTTACGTTATTAAAAAAATGTAGAGCTAAGTTTCAAGCTGAGCAAGGTGGCGTGTTATAATTAGCGCTCTACGCTCTCTGCCTATCCCATATAGAACTTAACCTACATATAATAAGTATTAGGTAAATGTAATTATATCGACGAAATTAATTCTGATCAGTTCACATGAGAACATTTAAATCATAAATACTAAGTCGAGAAAGTAATTTTCATTAAAATTAACATAATTAACTAACTCAGACAACTGACAAAATAAATCATTAAATTAAATTTGAGCCGCAAACGGTTAACAGTCGTAACTTCGCAACAAGTAAAACTAATTAAAATTAGACAATAACCGAGGACTTTTCCAATCTTTCAACAGTTTCAAACTTTTTAAGGGAAATGAACTCATTAAAAACTTTAAGCAAATACTAAATTCCACTGACTAAAAATATTCTACCGAAGGAGTATATATGCTTTTTTTGAATGAACAGTGTTACTGTTAGCCGTAGTGACCTTGAAATCACATCGAGACCGTATTAGGTATTCAAAATAAACTTAGTCTTCGCAATTCACGAACGCGGTGAACGCTTGATTGTTGTACAGATATGTCTGTGTGTATGCAAACGGGAGCGGACTCGCGAATGACTGCTTCTTAAGTCACGCACACTGCAATACATATAGCCTCTACCCTGCATAACCACAAGGCTCATTATATTATTTCTTTAATATGCTCTTAGACTGAGGTATTAGCTTGATATACTGTCTCCGTTATTCATAATCGTTTATTGCGCAATCCGCAAAAAAATCGATGAAGATTGTCCATATTATTATGTACAAACGTCGCCGTCGGCTGAAAAATGTGACTTAGGTGACAATTCATCCGCAAATGTAACTTATCCGCCGATGAAATGTTAGGCATTTTTCAAATACCAGTCGGAAAGGAGAGCGCCTTGATGTATACCTACTTATTATCATTATATTGCTTACAATAATAACCAACTACTTTTATGAGTGAATACGTGTATTCAGCGAAAAGTCGTGAGATATCAAGAAAATGGTAAACAAGTCTAAAGTACACATGAATTGCGAGTGAATATCGCTGTCTATAGACATCCACCACGCCAACCGTTCATAATTTTTACTGCTTCCAAATAACCTTGTAAACAATATTTTATTGATCATACTATACATATTTTGTGATTGGCAATAAAGATGAAAAGAATGTCGCGTGGCTTGAATCCATTCATTGAAATGCATGCAGTGCTTTGCTTTAATATTTTATGGTGACCCAGAAAATAAAACTTCATTTGTTTGTGACTGTTTTATATTGAAACACATGATAGGTATTTTCAACTTTTCATTGTCTATCACTGTGTTATAATTCTATAACTAAAATATAAGGTACTGAAAATGAAAATTGCTTTCATAAAATGTTGAACTGAAAATAAAGTTATATATTTATTTAAAACTGTAAAAGCTTAAGCCATGCTCTTTACTCGTATAAATAAAAAAAACAGGCGGGTGCCATCATCATTGTAAGCAACTCGTTTCATTTCAATTACATTTTATTTTACCGCGCGCTAGTTCTTGTGACAAATTCTAAGATGTGCGAGTGTAATACTTTTTTTTTTATGTAGTGGAAGTGGTAAACAAGCTTGCAGTTCACATTGATGTTAAGTGATGAGTGCAGCCTATAGACACCCACACAAAGATCAAGGTCGAAATGCAGATGCGTTACCACTCCTGAGGCCTAAGGTGTTATGCCCCTGTGCCGGAAATTACAGGGCCATAATACTCGTATATTATAATGATATGCTTAAGGTTACTAAAGTATTCACCCTGTTAAGAACTAATATTATTAATGTAAATAGCTGTAACCAAGTCACCCCATTGTAATTTTTTGGAAGATTTTTCTGGGATAGATTTAGTAAACTACCCTAAAGATAGACGTGGGTTAAGGTACAATAAAATACAACAACAAAAAATATTTTATTAATGTTTTTTTTTAATATCCCTAGTACGGGTGCCGTTGTAAATTAGCAGCTATTAGCACTCCGGCGCTCAGTAAAGTGTGAGCTTTAATTGAGTGGTTTCCTGAATTCATGTCGTTGTACGTACATATAAGTTCATGTTATTATGACAGTACCTACTAGATTTTGAACGTGTATTTTTCCTATATATAAACTAAACTACACTACTTTGAAGTTTCATCCAATTTTTTAGGCAGATTTGCAGTGATTATTGTCACATGTTATCATATTTAAATGGAATTAAAAAACTTGTAACTATTTTTTAGCACTGAGAAAACAATCATAAAATGAGTGTCTAAGACTTACAATCACACTAATTATTGACTAGATTTACTACGCTTTTTTCACAAACCTGGGCAGAATTCTGTGCTATTATGGAGTATATACTCCACTGTGCTATGTGCATCAATCAGTGACTGCATTAACAACCGCACGATTATTTCGGGTCAAGCGAATGCTGTACATACTCGTACATATCCTATACCTAGAATACGGCTGCCGCAAGACGTGAATTAGCAGCTATTAGCACTCGAACGCTCAATGAAGTGTGAGCTCTAATTGAGTGATTCCATCAGATTGGAATATGTATTTAAGTACAATTGTGGAACGAACTTCCCTCTGAGGTGTTCCCTAGGTGCTACAATATGGGGTTCTTCAAAAATGGCGTCAAAAGAGTCCTTCAGGGCTGGCAGCGCGTTGGCAACTCCCCTGGTGTTGCAAATGTTCATAGGCGACGGTGACCACTTTCCATCAGGTGGCCCGTTTGCTTGTCTGTCAATCTTCAGACATAAAAAAAAAAAAAAAAAAAAGATGTTATTATCATAGTATTGATTAATCCTTAAGGCTATATTTCATCGTGACGCCATCCATGGCAGCGCAACCGGTCGCAGCTACAAATAAAAAAAATGTATACAGTTCTATGAGAGTTATTTACCTGGTGTGCGTTTGGTTGCGCATCCAATTTGCGTTTGGCGGCGCGACCATCTCGGACGCCAGCACAGAGTGGTACTGTTTCCGCCACCACTAATTACTACAACGCTGTATGAGACACCACAGTGTCTCATATACTCAGCCGCCAGTCCAGCCGCCATTTTGGTACTTTTTTATATAATGGAAGTGGCAAACAAGCATGCAGATCATATTGGTGTTAAATGATGACTGCAGCCTATAGACACCCACACAAAGACCAAGGTCAAAATGCAGATGCGTTACCACTCCTGAGGCCTAAAGTGTTATGACTCTGTGCCGGCAATTATAGGGCCGTACCTATATTACCACCTGACCGGAACACGATAGTGCTGAACACTACCATTTAGCGGCAAGCATATTAGGTTATGCGGTGGTACCTATGCCCGCGAGCTCCGTCGCTGGAGCTCTACCACCGGTACTGTCGCTATGGTGTGGCGACTCTGGTGTCTATATGGTGTCTAGTTTTGGTAGCTTACGGACAATACGGTGGCGCGACTGGTTGCGCCGCCGAGGTGACCCGGTGAAATAGCACAAACTTAGTCTCTGAATTGTTTTTAATATCGCGTATTATGAGACTACCCAACACTACCCAATTGGTCCAGCGGCGCGTAGAAAAAACTTCACTGATTCGACGATCATTTCAAATTCAAATAACAAATGATACTAGATTAATCCCACCTGAATACTTATTATTATTATGCCATTCTGTACATACAAAGGCGATGTTGCAAAAATGTATGGACCTCCGGCCATGTATTGTACATAATATGATTAAACAGGCAAAATCAGTATAAAAACGTTTTTTACTGCATGTTTTCACTTATTTAGCTTCGTTTGCAGTTACAAAATAATATTTACAGTAAGAATTGCAACTCAAAACCAACATGGCGAATATGGCGGGCGATGTCATTTTGACATTTTCATTTTTAAAATTGTATTTTGATTATATAGTACTTGGAGAAAAAAGTAATATTATCTAAATACTATCGAAATCGATTGATCCCAAGTGTCGGTTGTGTCGCCGCCATGTTTAACATAGTTGAAAATGATAAAATCGTTTGAATTAAATTTGGTTGTAACTCTAAAATATATTCTTGAATAAATTAATTGTATTTTATTCAGATTCTTCTTTAATTGACCCATTTTTTGAGGACGTGTACGAACCAGAGCCGAGCTCGCAACATCTCCTTTTAATAAAACAAAGCATACAATCTAGTGCTATACACCAAACTTTGACACTTCCCAAAATTAAGACGCTGTTCTAATGTTACGTAGAGAATATTAGAAACTTTGTAATGTATTGTTTAAGTTATTGTCGTGTGTAGCATTGTTGAGTTCAGGCACATTCTCGATGTTTGGTAAAGAAAAAACTTCAAAATGTAGCGGTGTAAGAATCCCAATCTTGAAATTCGACACAGAGAAACATAAAAAAAATAAAAAAACAAAAACAACATCTCACTCACAGAATCAGGATCTACCTGATAATCAATTCATAAATTATACGAAAACAACCGAACAAAACTCATTACTTTTTAAAGAAAAATGGAAAGAAAAATTTGACTTCAGGCGAGACTCGAACTCGCGGCCTACTGGGAATCTAGTCCAGCCGCTCTTCCAATTGAGCTACTGAAGTCCTGCCCGATTTGTCAAATCTTTCCTTCACATCTATTGCATTGCTTTATGGTAGCAGCAGCGCCATCTATTACCAGCTATGCTAGTTAGGCAACCGATATAATAGACTTTTCAGTTTATTGAATATCGTAAAGAAGTCGCTTTTACCCTTAATAATTGTTTTATATTATTTCGCATTAACACATGATTGTGAAATATATTTTATTTATCTATACAGTTTTATTACTGAGAATGCAGTGAATATGGATGTAATTTATTTGAGGTTAAAGTGTTGAAAGCGTCTACTGAGGTGTATGAGGATAATTAAACAAATAATTTAACAGTTCATGCTAATTTTGGTATATTTATACTGTACTGTACAAGACAGATTTAAAAAAGAAATGTTTATTATGATAGTAAGATTCACGATGAAGGCTATATACTCAAACATCACGTTATCATCTTTAAGAGCATCCGTCTTGCTTTTTAATTCCAGTTAGTAAGGGACTTTGAGTTGCTGTGCAACTATTTTATTATGAGTCCCCTTTTATTTAATCAATGTTACCAGTCATCACTCAAATGATAAAATATATAATATATCATGTCTTTTTTACAACGTCATTTAACAACGACACTCAGTCAGTAAGTCATACTTAAGATATAAAAGTGATTATTTTGGATAAAATACGTTTATGTATATCGGTAAATTATTTTATAAGTTGTAACCTACCTCAAAACGGTATTATAAACTTAAATTGGTAGCACTGTAGATTTGCCATTTAGCGGTTTTTCAATGAAGTACGTTAGAAATTCAGAATAACTGTCAATTATGTGCTGAAACATCAAGCTGGGAGCACGTAGCCCGCCTTTTAAAATGTCGGCCACCTGGATCAGATTTGGCGCAGTTCCAAAAAGCGTGCCGGGCTTAATACTCTCGAAATGATATTATGCACATTTACTATGGGCATTCGGGTCACATGACAATTTTCTAGTGGTAATAGGTTGTTATTCATATTTGATAATAAAATATCTGATTCATTATAATAGGTTAGGATCCCACTGCAGAATCATTTCGTTTATCCAGATATGCTGCAAGCCAAATTTTTACGCATATTTGTAATATAGAAAATATATATCTATTTACTAGATTGCTTATCAAAAAATGGCCGCAAGTATATTTTATATTATTTTTTTTTTGGGAAAGATTTTGTTTTACTTGTTTTTTAAATAAAATATCATTTACTTCACGGCAATATGTACAAAGACTCTGAAAAATCACGGCTGCCGTTGCGCCCTTGGCCGCCCCTACATATTTTCGTTCCGCCCCGATAACTTTTTACGTCTATAACGTACATGTATTATTTATATATTTATATATCAAATTAAAGCTAATTTGTTTTCTCATTATTATGATATACAGGAACCAAATTAAATTGGCCGCATATAAGAGTTGCTGGCTGTTGAAGATAAAATAATTTAATTAAAAATACTTGCGGCCAAATTTTATATTTATATTCTCTAGATTATAAATATGCGTAAAAATTATATTTGCACCATATCTGGATGAACGAAATCATTCTGCAGTGGGATCCTAACTTATAACGTTCACTGTGAACTGACTGGCGTTGGGACGTGACGACCCTACCTCCCACTATCGGAAGCATTTTCTTCTACTGAAAGAGAGTTCTTCTACTAGAGTAGCCAGTCAAACCATTTCAATGGCCTTTATGAGGTTATGGTCCAGCTGTAAACATCTATAGCGTCCACTACATTAAGGCGCCAACTAGTGGAACACAGACGAAACCGTAAAAGTACTTGTCTAGTACCGTAGATGGCGTATCAATCGAATTACATCGCACATTTTACTGGTGGTAGAGTTCCAGTGTAGGAGCTCGAGGGCGTAGGCACCACCGCATACCGCATTACCTAATTTATCTGCCGCTAAATGGTAGTGATCAACACTATCGTGTTCCGGTTAGATGGTAATATATGGCCCCGTAATAAGTATCACAGAGACACAACATCTAAAGTCTCAGGGGTGGTAACGCATCTGCATTGTGACCTCTGGTCTTTCTGTGGGTGTCTTTATTTGTTGGGTTTATTTTTAAAGAAAAATGTAAAGAAAAATTTGAATCTTTGTCTCGCCTGAAGTCAATTTTTTCTTTCCATTTTTCTTTAAAAATAAAATATATTTCACAATCATGTGTTAATGCGAAATAATATAAAACTCATTACATTAAATTAAATAATCCATGACCTACAAGACATTATTAGCTTTTTGGGAATCATAACACTAAAAGTAATAGCTGAGTTATAAAACATTTTCTCTCACTAGAGCACAAAAACCGAGACAGTTCACAGTCTCATCATATCAGCTGAAAGATGTGTGGAGGAACGGATGATAGCGCCTCACGTCTGGCGTTCCTCCGATGAAAAGGGAAGATCCTCCGACCAGGCGAGGTGACAGCGCCTGGCGGGCTGCGGCCCACTTAATGACTTTGGGAAGTTGCATATAATATATGCCAACTCTTGATTTTTGATAATTCTTCGTATGTTTATTTTTCATGTATTTTTTTATGTAAACTGCCTCGGTAGCCTAGTGGTAGCAGGCCACTACTACTACGCTGAGGTCCTGGGTTCGATTCCCGGGTAGGGGATTATCAGAGATAATGATGAAAAGCCTTTATCTCTGGTTCTATTGGGATTTTTCCATTTTCTGGAAATTTCCCAGTACCTCAAAGTTTGGTAATGTGCCCGGAGATGTCAACAGGCTCGCCACCTGTTACATGGGCCAAAAACGTAACCGGCGAATCGTGGGTGCTTGCATGTATGCTTGAATGCATGCATTTACCTCTGCCTACCCCTTCGGGGATTACAGGCGTGAAGTTACGTTTTATTTTTTATGTTACAAAGGTGGCAAACAAGCATGTAGTTCACATTGATGTAAAGAGATAACTGCAGCCTATAAACACCCACAGAAAGACCAGAGGTCAAAATGCAGATGCGTTACCACCCCTGAGACTTTAGATGTTGTGTCTCTGTGATACTTATTACGGGGCCATATATTAACATCTAACCGGAACACGATAGTGCTGATCACTACCATTTAGCGGCAGATAAATTAGGTAATGCGGTATGCGGTGGTGCCTACGCCCTCGAGCTTCTACACTGGAACCACCAGTAAAATGTGCGATGTAATTCGATTGATACGCCATCTACGGTACTAGACAAGTACTTTTACGGTTTCGTCTATGTTCCACTAGTTGGCGCCTTAATGTAGTGGACGCTATAGATGTTTACAGCTGGACCATAACCTCATAAAGGCGATATGCCATAATGGCCACTGAAATGGTTTGACTGGCTACTCTAGTAGAAGAACTCTCTTTCAGTAGAAGAAAATGCTTCCGATAGTGGGAGGTAGGATCGTCACGTCCCAATGCCAGTCAGTTCACAGTGAACGTTATAGGTTCCCACTGAAGAATGATTTCGTTCATCCAGATATGGTGCAAATATAATTTTTACGCATATTTATAATCTAGAGAATATAAATATAAAAATTTGGCCGCAAGTATTTTTAATTAAATTATTTTATCTTCAACAGCCAGCAACTCTTATACGCGGCCAATTTAATTTGGTTCCTGTATATCATAATAATGAGAAAACAAATTAGCTTTAATTTGATATATAAATAATACATGTACGTTATAGACGTAAAAAGTTATCGGGGCGGAACGAAAATATGTAGGGGCGGCCAAGTGCGCAACGGCAGCCGTGATTTTTCAGAGTCTTTGTACATATTACCGTGAAGTAAACGATATTTTATTTAAAACACAAGTAAAACAAAATCATTCCCAAAAAAAAAAAAAAAATATACTTGCGGCCATTTTTTGATAAGCAATCTAGTAAATAGGTATATATTTTCTATATTACAAATATGCGTAAAAATTTGGCTTGCAGCATATCTGGATAAACGAAATGATTCTGCAGTGGGATCCTAACCTATTATAATGAATCAGATATTTTATTATCAAATATGAATAACAACCTATTACCACTAGAAAATTGTCATGTGACCCGAATGCCCATAGTAAATGTGCATAATATCATTTCGAGAGTATTAAGCCCGGCACGCTTTTTGGAACTGCGCCAAATCTGATCCAGGTGGCCGACATTTTAAAAGGCGGGCTACGTGCTCCCAGCTTGATGTTTCAGCACATAATTGACAGTTATTCTGAATTTCTAACGTACTTAATTGAAAAACCGCTAAATGGCAAATCTACAGTGCTACCAATTTAAGTTTATAATACCGTTTTGAGGTAGGTTACAACTTATAAAATAATTTATAAGTTGTAACCTATATATACCGATATACATAAACGTATTTTATCCAAAATAATCACTTTTATATCTTTAGTATGACTTACTGACTGAGTGTCGTTGTTAAATGACGTTGTAAAAAAGACATGATATATTTTATCATTTGAGTGATGAGTGGTAACATTGATTAAATAAAAGGGGACTCATAATAAAATAGTTGCACAGCAACTCAAAGTCCCTTACTAACTGGAATTAAAAAACAAGACGGATGCTCTTAAAGATGATAACGTGATGTTTGAGTATAGAGCCTTCATCGTGAATCTTACTATCATAATAAACATTTCTTTTTTTAATCTGTTTTGTACAGTACAGTATAAATATACCAAAATTAGCATGAACTGTTAAATTATTTGTTTAATTATCCTCATACACCTCAGTAGACGCTTTCAACAACACTTTAACCTCAAATAAATTACATCCATATTCACTGCATTCTCAGTAATAAAACTGTATAGATGGAGTAAAAGACGGACAAGTCGCCTCGCCTTCTAAATGAAACCCATATTTTCAGGTAAAAGACTCCCGTTCGAATATATTCGGCTATTACTGGACGGATTTGGAATCCGAGTAATGAGGGCCAGATGTAATGAATTCTGAGATGCATTGTACGATTTCTATTCATTGAAATGGTAGAGTATTCTCATAATACTGAATGTGGATTAGAGGATTTGTTTTCACAATTTTTTTTTTCTTTTTTTTTATGTAACGGAAGTGGCAAACAAGCATGCAGATCACATTGATGTTAAGTGATGACTGCAGCCTATAGACACTTACACAAAGACCAAGGTCAAAATGCAGATGCGTTACCACTCCTGAGGCCTAAGGTATTACGCCTCTATGCCGGAAATTACAGGGCCGTACATTACCACCTGACCGGAACACGACAGTGCTAAACACTACCATTTAGCGGCAAGTATATTAGGTAATGAGGTGGTGCCTACGCCCGCGAGCTCCGTCACTGGAGCTCTACCACCAGTAAAAATGTGGTAATGTTTCGTTATAGCTACTTGTATAAAAGATATTTGCAATGTATTGTATTTTTTGTATATTGTTTCACTGTCTTAATTTGTTAATCGAATCGTACCGTTACCGGTGTGCTGTTTGTGCTTTTACACAGGTCATAGCTCACTAGAGCCACCCGGCACCCGACCAGCGCCCGACCGTCTCGAGCCATAGAGCAACACAGGCCACCGGCTGCCGCGGTGGACCGGAGGGGAGTAGCCGTATGCAGGTCTGTCAAAGTACAAGCCCAAATAGTCATCTACGCCTGTCGCCCAGATGTTTAAATGTGTGTGTGAAATTGTTTATGTATTTTGTTAAAGTCAAGGTGTGTGTTTCGTAGTTATAGACAATTTGTATAGTGTGTGTGTGTATCACAGGTATTTCGCCCCCGCAAAAAATGACAGAAAGTTTTGCATCGGCAATAAACGCTACGGCTACTCCCCTCCACTCCGGTCCGCCGCGGCGGCCGGTGGCTCGTGTTGCTATATGGCCTCGAGCGGTCTGCGCTCGCCTCGACCGCAAGCCGTCAACGCGCGGGCGGCGCGCGGTCCACGCGCCGATGGCGAGTGGGCCACTCGGTGACGATTAGCTTGTCTTGTGTTGACTTTGCTTTGCCATCGCGCTGTTCTCAAGTGGACCGCGCTGCTGTGGTTCACAAGTAATATCGCGTCGTTCAACCGTGGACCACTCGTCGAGTGGACGCCGTAAAACGAGGTGGTGCTGGTCGGGTGCCGGGTGGTTGTAGTGAGCTATAGCCCTAAACTCTATTTCTCAAATAACGCTCAAAGAAAAAATTAACAGAATCTATTTATATCCTTCACTTTCGACGACATCATATAGACGTCAGATGTGAAGTTAATTCGGCACACGTCATAAAATAAAAAAGCTAGTTCGAAACTTGGAACTTTCTCATCGAATCACAAAAGTCGAACGTTCTCAACTTTGAACTTTGACTGAAAGTGACAAACAACAAACAAGTCGCGAAGTTTGAGAGCCTCTGACACTCCCACCCAGTTTAAGTTGTGTGGGTCGTATACTTATCTGTATAATTGCTTTATGTCCGTAAACAGATATTAATAGTGAGACAATTTCTTTTTTTTCTAAGTTATTTTAATAACTTGAACTTTTCAAAAGCCAATAGTAGCAAGGTTGTAATATTTACCGAAAGTTTTAAAAACTACAAAGCACCTTTTTTATGTGCTTAAAACGGTTTAGAGCACATATTTTTAGACATAATTTCGGATCAAATGAGGTATCGCACGTATTTTTACGACTACTATCTCTATATTTCACCATTTTTCAACTTTGTAAACTAGACTTAACGGTGGCAATAATAATGAATACTTGACAAAAAATGTAAACATAACATTTTTGTAATAAGACTTGGGCACTTTCACCGTTTTTAAATAAATTAAAGGATTTTTTTTTCTTATAAAACATAAATACATAGTTTCCCATCCTTCACTCTAAGTAGTTTAAAAAAATGATGATGTAAAAGGAGCTCTCCAGGAGCCTATTTATATGAAATAAATGAATAAAACTATTATAGTATTGTCCAAAGTTGTGAAAAAAAATAAAAGAGAGTGAACTCTTCTAACTCTGCCTTTGGCGGCGTCGTGTGGCGGGTTGCTCACTTCCCTCTAAAATGGTCGAGGAGGGCAATGGCTGTCACATGCGTCATACTCGTGAACGGGTGCTGTTGGTGGGGACTGGTCTGTTCTGGTTTGCAGGGGCTACATTACATTTTGTAGATAGCAGTTTATTTGCATCTATGCTATGGACGTTGACATTATTTGATTTTTCCCGATAATCTGTACTAGATTTAAGCTCTCATTTAAAAGACCTCTTACTGAGTTTGTTGGGTAGCGGAGTTCTTCTCAGTAGTGACTGCACTTGGAACTCTGCTAAGTGAATAACATTGATCTTGACGAATAAGTTTTTCTTTTTCTTCATTTATTATCATTGAAGGAATTGAAAAATTTTATGATTATTATGTTTTAACCAAATAGTTTAAATTTTAATTTTTAATTTACTATTAATATATGATTTTGCTTTTACTATATGTAATGGTTATTCGCTCTAGGTAGTTTATGATTTATTGACGTTTTGAAAGTATCTGTAAAGATCTATTCGAAATAAAAATATTTTCTGTTCTATTCTATTCTAAAACTATAGAAAATGTGTTCTAGGTATAGTTTTAGAAAAGTACATCACTCAACGCTCTAGATGATAGTTAAAACAAAAAAACAAAACAACAGAACAGTAAAAACTCGGCACATCGTAGCAGTCCAGTTAATTTTTGATTTAGTATTTCTTTGTAAGTTATTTCGTTTGATCTAGATCTAATCAAGTTTGAGTCTTGCCGAAATAATATATATTTTTAAAAAGAAAAAAGAATTAATTTTGCATTTTTGTAACGAATTGTGAAGAACAATTTTTAAGTGAGCGTTATTTATGGTATGATAGTGGCAAACAAGTATTAAATTCGCATTGATGGTAATTGAAATTCTGTAGCCTATATCATCAACATATAAATAATAAAAGATTTCAATGTAGATGCGTTTCTATTACTCCACAAGCCTAGATCGTTAAGCCTCTTTACCGAAAATGAGATTTACGAGAGAGTACTACATCCGAGAGCTCTAACTCTGCCACTGATTTTATAATATCTAGAATTATATGATCTTACATCAATTTTCAGTAATTATCGTGTGAAAATCACACACATATAAACATACAAATAAATAAAGTTGGAGTGTCTGTTTGTAATATAAAAATAACCGCTTTTACTAAATGCATATGTATACACGGTACATATACCAAAACAACATTTTTTACAATTTTTGTCTGTTTGTCTGTCTGTAATCTTGAGAACGGCTGAACCGATTTTGACGAGACTTTCACTGGCAGATAGGTGATGTAATAAGGAGTAACTAAGGCTACTTTTATACTTGCTGCGCCAACAACTTCGTCCGGGTAGATACTGATCAATCATAAATTCTCAAGCGGGCGAAGTCGCGGGCACAGCTAGTAATAAATATATTTTTATGTCTACGAGTTCTAAACTCTGTTACACGAGCTACGAGCTTTCTACGAGCGTAGATCGTAGTTCGTATCCCGTAATTAAATCTTAGGCTTTTCACACACGGGACCGGGCGCCGCTGCGGTAGGCGGTGAAGCGCATTGCATGTCATTTCGCCTCTCTACTTAATACGTTGACACCGTTCACACTATACCTCCCGACCGCGCGGGCTAGTTTACCCACCTCCACCGCAATCCGCGGCGGCGCGCGGTCCACTGTGTGAATCGCCTTAACTTAAATTATGTTAATTACATTAACCTTATCCTTAAACTAAAGTTTACTATCAATTCCCATCGCTTTTCCGCTACCTGGTTTTTGACTAGTGGTAGAGCTCCAGTGACGGAGCTCGCAGGCGTAGGCACCAAAGCATTAACTTATATACTTGCCGCTAAATGGTAGTGTTCAGCACTATCGAGTTCCGGTCAGGTGGTAATGTTGGTACGGAAATGTAATTTCCGACACAGAGGCATAACACCTTAGCCCTCAGGAGTGGTAACGCATCTGCATTTTGACCTTGGTCTTTGTGTAAGTGTCTATAGGCTGCACTCATCACTTAACATCAATGTGAACTTGTAGTTGTTTGCCACTCCCATTACATAAAAAAAACCTCGGCAGATATTTCTTTATTTTGTTCTTGATGTGTACCTAAGCCAGAGAAAAAAATATTTTTCTTTTATTCATTCTTTCTATATCATGATATTTCTTCCACTGACTGCAAACGTATTGCGTGACGTTCAGGATTGATGTAAAAAATCAGTGTTAAAAATAATTTACATAGATCTTTCTGGATATGGACAGTAGAATTAAATTAGTAGAACTAATTAATAGATTAGTTGATAATAGATGGCGCTGCTGCTACCATAAAGCAATTCAATAGATGTGAAGGAAAGATTTGACAAATCGGGCAGGACTTCAGTAGCTCAATTGGAAGAGCGGCTGGACTAGATTCCCAGTAGGCCGCGAGTTCGAGTCTCGCCTGAAGTCAAATTTTTCTTTCCATTTTTCTTTAAAAATAAAATATATTTCACAAGCATGTGTTAATGCGAAATAATATAAAAACAATAACCTATTGGAAGCATGTTAATAACGCTACACAGACTTCCGGGTTCGGTCTCGGTAGGGGACCCAGTGACACCCCGATGGAATTTGATATTGTGCCCCGTGGTTATCAATCGGCTCGACCATTGTCAAAAGCTATGTCCTCACTGTGTCTTTTTTGTTCATCAAGGGCATGCAACACAACGCAGTCAACAGCACACGTAATGAAACAGTTTTCAGTGTGCATACCATATTTTTCCTTTTTAGGGTTCCGTAGTAAACAAGGAACCGTTACCGGAGTAGTTATAGTTTCGCCATGTCCGTCTGTCTGTCTGTCTGTCTGTCCGTCTTCGGTTTAGCGCAAAAACGATTAGTACTAGAGACTTGAAATTTGGCACAAGTCGACAAAGTGGTAGAATATAAACATGACATTTTTTTTTTCTTTTGGGTTCCTCCCCTACATGTAACGCGCGGATTCTTTTTTTTTATTTTTCGTTTTCTATATAGTGTGGAATATTGTTGGGAAGGTCCTTTCAAAATGTTAGGAGTGTGCTAACATCATTTTTCAATACAGGTAGCGGTTCGTGAATTGTTAAGCTTTAAAGGGCCAATTATCGTTAGAGTCAAGTGTCCCTCCACCCTACCGACTAAACGGTTGTTGTTAGAAATTCAAACGATACGGCAATATTAGCCATATATAATGAAATTAAAAGGAAAACTACGAGTATCACACTTAACTTGGCTTTACAACTTTGCGAGTAATAGTCGACCAAATGTATTTTACTACAAAATTTCGAACAACTCCATAGAAAATTTTTCTCTTTTTTCATCACACCTCATACTTTGCAACTACGGAACCTTACACTGCGCGTGGCCCGACACGCACATGACCGGTTTTTTGTGAATAGTGTTCGGCGATATTTTATTTAATTCAAGTGGGATAAGTAAATTTCTGGACCGTATTCCCTGAAGGCAATATTATCAATGGGTGTCGGAACACATAATATGCATGCAAATATTAAAAAACGTTTACGTTTTAGTTACACTTATATATCATCCACAAAAATTTAAAAACAACCGATATTCCAACCCAGATTATTCAGGTCGACCCCGCATGTGACGCGGGGTCCCGGCTCCGGCTGCGTAAATCCGGAAAATGTATGCAGGCGGCGCTCGCGATATCTGACCGAATGAAACGTGCTCCCATTATAGTGAAATGCTTACGGATTTTATTGTAGACGATTTCGTGAATGTTGAATTGCTCGCTGTATCCATTGAAACAGTATCCAGTGTTACATAAAATAAAACTACATTCACACAGCTCACATTGAATATTAAATTTCTAATTTTAAATAAGTTTTTCGCTGGTGGTAACATTCGAGATAAAGAGTGCGGGCGCGTAGTCACTACCTCTTTAACTTACCTATCAGTATAAAATGGTATTGTTCAGCGTGACCTTGTTCCCATTCATTAAAAACATATGATTCCGTAATTTCCAGCCCAGATCATAATGGGTTAGGCCTCAGAAGTAGTCATTTACCGTTGTGAACTCTCTGCTTATTATCATTGTAATAATATAATAAACAAAGTTTTGTTTCTTAAAAATATTACAATATTTTGTTTTATTGAATTCAATAAAATATCTCCGAACGTTATTCAGCAATATCCCAACCCAAATGATTCAGGTCGACCCCGCATGTGTCGCGGGGTCTCGGCTCTGGCTGCGTAAGTCCGGGCAATGTATGCAGGCGGCGCTCGCGATATCTGACCGAATGAAACGTGCTCCCATTATTGTGAAATGCTTATGGACACTTTTTAGTCGCGTAGCTGAATGTAGAATAGCTGCATAACTGTACGCAATGTTTTTGGAGTTTACTTCTTATCCCTCAGGCTGCCAGAAAAATATGACAATTGATTTTTTAATGTTC
Source organism: Macrosoma leucophasiata (assembly GCA_036365455.1). Classification (NCBI taxonomy): domain Eukaryota; kingdom Metazoa; phylum Arthropoda; class Insecta; order Lepidoptera; family Hedylidae; genus Macrosoma; species Macrosoma leucophasiata. The sequence continues at coordinate 3,105,026 of JAWQUS010000014.1, read as the reverse complement.
TAGGCCCATATAAAGTCCATCTGCTGCTTCAGGGTAACGATTTGAGCACGGAGTAAACTCCCATCGTTCGTCGGAGCTGACACACACACTTTTTTTTCAATATAACAGAGAGACCATGTAGATGTCGAATCGAAATATATATCAATTCTTCACATGTTAAATCCTATACGTACCAATCTATTAGGACCTAATTTACCGTAAGTCAATTTAGTATTAATCCTGAACGCTACGTTTGGCGTTTACAAAATCGGTGGAGGTAGCTGAAAATAATGTTTAAACTGCTGTCAGGTGAATATCACCTTAGTCTGCCTGGGACCACAAAAGCTAAAAAAAAGACAAAAATGTCGGGTTGATTTTAAAAATCATTTCAGTATATGTTATATTTATCAATGCGCAAGATATAATTGTGTTGTTCTATTTAACATAGTTCTAATTTAAGTAATCAAAGAGCTAATTGGCATTTTCTTTCTTTTAACTCAAACTAAACAAAGTTGAAACAAAGAAAGATTATGGACGAAGTTTTTACTATTAGCACACCATCAACTAATTACAAAAAGCGCCATTTTAGTGTTCTTCTATTTCTTCTACTACACGAACATCAAGTGCTAATCGTACTCGATAAAATAGAATTTTGCTATCCATCGCGGGCTATCCGTTAACACAACTTAAAGACAAAGAAGAAAACAATTCATGGAAACTTTAAAGTTTTAATACCCGTTCACAGAGTTTATGAGGCAGATATTAAACACCGTAGCTCCACGTTTCGATATAGCTTAACACATTTGCATGGTTGCGGCTTAAACTTCGGACAGGCCATCAGAACTATCGCGAAGTAATTTATGTGGAAATATGGTTATATGCAATCCGACGATACATAGTTTGAAGGGTATTGTTTGAGGTTAAATTGTTTGTGTTTCAACTAAATTAGTATTTATGATTCTTTTAAAGAACTTCACTCTATCACTCTAGGTATTTTATGATTTCTTGACGTTTTGAAAGTATCTGTAAAGATCTATAAGAAATAAAAAAAATTTCTATTCTAATCTATTTGAACATCACTTAAATAAATTTACTAACTCGAACCGATAAAAGAAATGAATTGAAAGATTATGTTTTATTTTTAAAGAAAAATGGAAATAAAAATTTGACTTCAGGCGAGGCTCGAACTCGCGACCTACTGGGAATCTAGTCCAGCCGCTCTTCCAATTGAGCTACTGAAGCCCTGCCCGATTTATCAAATCTTTCCTTCACATCTATTGCATTGCTTTATGGTAGCAGCAGCGCCATCTATTACCAACTATGCTAGTTAGGCAACCGAAATAATAGACTTTTCAGTTTATTGAATATCGTAAAGAAGTCGCTTTTACCCTTAATAATTGTTTTATATTATTTCGCATTAACACATGCAAGAATTGAAAGATTGCATATTCACCAGTTTCATTTCTTGAGCCATTTTTTTTGAATACATAAATGTCATGATATACTCTTACACAGCCTTACAGTAGGTATACACCTGTGTCATGGGTGCCTTTGTATACAAACAACACATACACAAACACCCAGACCCGAAACAAATATCTGTAGGCCATACAAATATATGTCCCGGTGCGGCGATCGAACCCGCAACCCTTCAAATCAAACGGTCAACTCACACCGCTGGACCAACCGGGTCGTCATTCAATTATCTCTGATGCGGAACGTATTCACAATACATTTCCAAACCCATTCTGAGTTTCTAGTCCCCCGATTAGTACTTCAACCTATGTATAGCACCTAGTATGTGTTGATCAGGAGAATCGTTAAAGACCATAGAGCAACGCGTCCCACCAGCCGTGGCGGACCGGAGGGGAGTAGTCACAGTGTGTATTACCGATGCAAAACAGTCTGTCATTTTTTGCGGGGGAAAATGTGTGCGACACACACGCACACTATAAAAATCGTCTATTACTACGAAACTCACACCTTGACTTTAACAAAATACAGAAACAATTTCACGCACACATTTAAACATCTAGGCGACAGGTATAGGCTCATTTGGGCTTGTACTTTGACAGAGGGGAAAGTCTGCATATGGCTACTCCTCTCCGGTGTTGCTCTATGTTAACGACTCACGACTCACAAGTAGAGTGGAATATCTGTAACTACGCAGAGACATAAGCATTGGGAATCTGTGCATTGTCTACTGCCTTTGCTAAAATGAATGCTCCGCTGATCTATATGATCTAACATGGGCTTTCTCACATATATTTTTTTTAATGGCAGTGGTAACAAACTTGCATTTCACATTGATGTTAAGTGATGACTGCAGCCTATAGACACTTACATTAAGACCAAGGTCAAAATGCAGATGCGTTACCACTCCTGAGGCCGAAGGTGCAATGCCTCTGCTCCGGAAATTACAGGGCCGCACATTACCACCTGACCGGAACACGATAGTGCTGAACACTACCATTTAGCGGCAAGTATGTAAGGTAATGCGGTGGTGCCTACGCCCGCGAGCTCCGTAACTGGTGCTCAACCACCAGTATAAACAGTACATTTGAATTATTTTTCTGTACCCTCTACATAAATATGGAAATATTTTTATGTCATAATCAATATCATTGACTTACTCCGCTAAACAAACTCAGTCCCTTAAAATTATAACTTTTGTTCTCATTAACAATGTGTTATCTCCCGACACAGAAGAAAATGGCCGCATTTTTCTGTGTCTATAAATACAAAACACGTTCGTTCGTTCAATTCATGTCGAATTGAGTCTTAACTTTGAAAATAAAAGAATAAAAGAAGAAAACAAAATACAGTATCGAAACAAATCAACTTTATTCAGTACTAGCTACTCAGGCATATGACATTCACGTTTCTTGGTAAAAGTTCACAAACCGAGTAGTAAACTCAAAGTCTTGGGGAACTCGGTTAGGGTTGCCTATTGGGATTTGGCATGTTCGATATTTTAAAAAAATCTTTTTGATATGTTATCTTTAAGCATATAATAAAACGTGTATGTATAATGTGGTGGCGCAAAAAGTAAAATATGGTATGTGAGTGATACTTCTTCATGAGGGGGACAATCTGTTGCTCGCGTCCGCAAGAGTTACCTTCCACAACCTTGCACGTGTCCCCTAGATGGTGCTAAATGAACGACAACAATACCGGCGAAATAGGCGTTCCTGTAAGAAAAGCTGCAAAATCTGAATGTAGACTTACAGTAATAATTTATGTATTCGCCTTTTCTACAGACTGCCATACGATTAAATAAATAAATAGATAACAACAACAATATTCTTTATTGTACACCAGTCAGGAATGAGTTAGATACAATGGCAGGAGGACAAGCACAAATGGCGGCCTTATCGCTACACAGCGATTTCTACCAGGCAACCAGATAACAAGGAGAATACAACATAAATAATAAGAGGGGCGTACATATATATAAATATTTTTTTAATTATGGCATTGCTATTACGCATATTGCCAGTCTCAAGTAAAACGATATTTCGTATTTATTTAAGCAGCGTAAAAGTTAGTATAATATAGGTCAGTCAATTATTTATTAAGTATGTCAGTCAAGTGAGTTACAGTCAAGTTATTCGAGTAAAGCGATGGCTACTTTACCAGAACATTTACAATGAAGTTTTGGAGGCAACCTGAAAGGTCATGTTTTCGAACTGTTATTCTATTTCACTATACACGGGCACTGTAATAAACCTATATCAAACAAAATGCCACCAACTTTATTCCATATAACTTAAAAATACACCAAGAAAATGAAATAAAATAAGAGCACCATACGCCTCTTTCAAGGTTCCCGTCAAAACTCCTCGGGCGTACATATTACAAGGAAATTACTTTTTAAAAAAATATTATAACACTAAGTATACAGAAACAAAAATAACTACTTTAAAGTTACAGAAAACAATAGATAAAAGAATTTAGAAGAAAAGGTAAATCTATTTAGACTGACAGGTAATGATTTAGAACTTGTGTTTTAAATGTGTGAACAGTTTGAGCCTGCCTCACAGTTAAGGGGAGAGCATTCCATAAACGAACAGCTGTGACAGTAAAAGAGTTCGCTAGGAAGTTGGAAGAATGTGTAGGTATTTTAAGTTTTAAATTGACCGAAGAGCGAAGGAAATTAGTTTTAGAGAGATACAAATAATCAAAGCGTTCTTTTAAATAAACGGGCGTTTGTGGGTTAAATAATATTTTGTACAGCAGCAACAAAACATGAGTATTCCGGCGAAGATTGATTGGGAGCCATTTGAGCTGTTTGCGAAAGTTAGAGACATGGTCATATTTGCGCAGTCCAAATATGAACCTGATACATACATTTTGAAGGCGCTCTAATTTATTTAATTGCTCCTGAGTTAGATTCATATAGCAGGTATCGGCATAATCAATAATAGGGAAAAGTAAGGAATTAACTAATTCAATTTTCGTGGATACAGGTAGGAAATATTGCAATTTTCTTAGAGAATGGACCACAGCAAACACCTTTCTGCTCACCTGACTAATCTGCGGAGCCCATGATAAACAGCGATCCATAATTACTCCCAGGTTCCTTACAGTATCACTAAAATATGTAATGAGACCATCAAATACTATATTAGGTAAAATATTCCAATCCATTTTATGAATTAATTTAGAGCTGCCAAATAATATTAATTGTGTTTTTATTAATATATTGATTCTTAGCCTGGGTTCCACCATGATAAATTGTAACATTTCACATCCTTCTCTAACTTAGAGAAATCTGTTAAAGTTAGAAAAGGATATGAAATGTTACAATAACTTTAAATTCAACAAATATCGTGGTGCAACCCAGGCTTAGTGTCAGCCTTCAAAGTCGTAAAAGCGAATCATCACAAATCCTTGGCAGAAAACTTCGAGAAAAATTATAAATGTTACAAAGAACTTAGATATCTACTTAATAAATTTCTTCAGCGGTTATACATATCACAACAATTCAAGTTTTTTATACATAATAATATATTGTTTAGTAATACCGCCGAAACATATTTTATTCGTATGTCCTGCCATTTTTATTACACATCTCTTAGGTGACAACCCTAATCCATCCAGTATTCAGATACCGCGGTGTTACGAACTTCATCCATTGCCAACAAGTTGAATACGGGTATCTGTGGGTTCACATTATCGTCATAAAATCGACTCCGCCATGTTTTCCCTCCGTGTAAGTCCTTCGTGACAGTTTGTCCCTTTTGGGGATCTCGCGTAATGCTCAAGTTTGACTACGTGACATTGAAGTTATTCTGTAATGCTGTTTGATTTGTCACTGTTTAAATAATGTAATGATAAAATAGATGTATAAGTAAGTGTACATTTACTTTCAGATATGATTGGACAATAAAAAGACAAACCTGTAATTGATATTATATACTAGCGGTTGCCTGCAGCTCCGCTCGCGTGAAGTTCGTTTTTCGCGTAACCTGTAGAAACTCATAAAAAAATCCCGTGATATCTCACAGGAACATTTTTTCGGGATAAAAACTATATGTGTTAATCCAAGTTACCAAAGTGTATGCCAAATTTTATGAAAATCTTTCAGCAGTTTTTGCGTGAAGGATTAACAAACAAACATACAAACTTTCGCATTTATAATATTTATACGATTATGTCATTCACGTGACAACCCTAATCCATCCAGTATTCAGATACCGCGGTGTTACGAACTTCATCCATTGCCAACAAGTTGAATACGGGTATCTGTTGTTCACATTACCGCCATAAAATCGACTCCGCCATGTTTTCCCTCCGTGTAAGTCCTTCGTGACAGTTTGTGCCTTTTGGGGATCTCGCGTAATGCTCAAGTTTGACTACGTGACATTGAATTTATTTCTGTAATGCTGTTTGATTTGTGTCTGTTGAAATAATTTAATGTGTTTATATTATTATTATTAGTATTCAGTTTTACTTCATTCAATGTTTTATCAACTTGATAATGGTCCAGTTATGTGCACTATTATGAATCTGTACACATTTATACCCGATAACTTGTTATTGAAACATCACTAATGTATTTCGGCAAGAAATATATATCAACTGTGACAATTTAAGTTCTATGTAATAAGTAGAGCATTTATTGCTTCTGAAAATACCAGAATATTAGGCATTGCTCTGCCTGTCCCAAAGTCCCAAGAATAACAAATCAGAAAGAAATACAGAATAAATTAAAAAAAACACATATATTTATTAAGCAATTCGAGTTTACAAAATTTTCCTCTTACAATACTGTTAACAATACATACAAAAACCAACTTATACTTTTAGAGGTTTGCGTTGACAGCTGTAGTAGTATAAGCAGGTGTATAAACTGTGTCACAGCTGTCAGCGTCTTCCACCCTGTGTGAACAATTAATTTATAACTTAGAGTAATAATTTGTGATACTGTTTAAACTAAAATTGTTATCAAAAATATTATTAGAGATTGATCGGAAATAACGGTCTAATCGTTATAGATTTCTTCCGTACAACCAAAAAGTTAAAAAAAAAAACAGGTACATAATGCAAATACTCAATAGTAGTCACAAATGCATAAATGTATGTGTTAACTTCTGTTTAGTGTTTTAAACAATACAGCATCAGCCTCAAATTTTCCACTTACAAAACAAAATTATCATTAGAACAAACAGAAAACACGTGACAACGTCTGAAAACAAAACACCCCCTTCCACCCCTCAACCAACAGTCCGACGTGAACCCTACCAGCGTACGGACGTGACGCTCTATCCAATAGAGTTACGTAAGTGGAAAAAGTGATTCCAGTGTGATGGACGTGATGGTTTGACAGTGCAATGATGCGGTGTGTTAACTGCGCGACTGTACTGCTCGTGCTCTCGTGTTGCTACGGTAAGTCGGTTTGAGAGGTTTGAGAGCATTGGTGTTGCTTTGTTTGCTTCAGTAAATGATTATTTGTTTACGCTTTAGTTACTTACATAATGTATAGATGTCGGCCGGCAAATAGGCCTACTCAAGATCTACGACCCAACTTCTAAATATTTCAAAACTGTAATATGAATTACCCTTATTGTATACCTGTATTTTTTTGCTTTTTAGAGAAAGGATTATCTGTTTTTTTTTTGTCGATATTTTATTGTAATTTTTCGTTTTTTGCAAGAATGTGAAGTAAGTTATACGTCTATTCTGATGAGTATTTTCTGACAATATATTTTCGTATTATCTGCTAACTTTTTACGGTTAATGAAAGCTGTGGTTTCCAACGTAAGCTAAGTATCGTGAAATTATGATTTTCAGATGCAAACACTTACACAAGATAAGTATACATACCTAATAACTAAAACTTTATAAATCCGTAGGTACAACATTTTTGAGTTCCATTATCATCAAATCCAAGCTTGGCGGCAATGGGACCAATTTGAAAGCGTACCCTTCAAACGACATAAGAAAGAAATTGGTTAACATATACAAAAAATATATTCAGACGAACATAGAATATCTTGCTTTTTTAAGGTCGCTTAAAAAATCCTGTGTGATGGACTGACAGTGATGGTTTGACAGTCCAACGATGCTGTGTGTAAACTGCGCGACTGTACTTCTCGTACTCTGGTGTTGCTACGGTAAGTCGGCGTGAGAGCATTGGCGCTGCATTGTTTGGATTAATTTTTGTTTGCTTTAGTTAAAGATTATGTGTTATTAACATAAAAAATCCAGTGTGATGGACTGGCAGTGATGGTTTGACAGTCCAAGATGCTGTGTGTAAACTGCGCGACTGTACTTCTCGTACTCTGGTGTTGCTACGGTAAGTCGGCGTGAGCATTGGCGCTGCATTGTTTGGATTAATTTTTGTTTGCTTAATTAATGATTATGTGTTATTAACATAAAAAATCCAGTGTGATGGACTGGCAGTGATGGTTTGACAGTCCAAGATGCAGTGTGTAAACTGCGCGACTGTACTGCTCGTACTCTCGTATTGCTACGGTAAGTCGGCGTGAGAGCATTGGCGCTGCATTGTTTGGATTAATTTTTGTTTGCTTAATTAATGATTATGTGTTATTAACATAAAAAATCCAGTGCGATGGACTGGCAGTGATGGTTTGACAGTCCAAGATGCAGTGTGTAAACTGCGCGACTGTACTGCTCGTACTCTCGTGTTGCTACGGTAAGTTGGCTTGAGAGCATTGGTGCTGCTTTGTTTGGATTAATTTTTGTTTGCTTAATTAATGATTATGTGTTATTCTTTTCGTATTGCTTTATATAATGTACGGATAATGTGTCACCAATAACTTACCTAACCTAACCTAACATATAAATATTTAAAAAGGGGTACCTAGTATTTAATCTTACAACTGTAAATCCACGTTTTTCTATCAAAGTATTCGAAATTGCTAAAAAAAAATACTGAATTGCACACTAAAGGAGACGGCGAACGCCCATACTAGGTCCGGCCCACCTGAAAGGTTGGCGGACCAGAATGGTAATATTGTTAAAATACTCTTAAAATTATGCCATTTACAAAGAATAAATAGAAAAAACCATAATCGACGGAAATCCAAAGATATTTGAGGTTATGTTGTTAAGTATGTAATAGGTATGATACTCATGTAGGTACAATACCTATGTATGTTCCAAGAAGCTTGAACAGTGATAATACTTATTCGATCTGATATCCCTATTAGCGTGGTCCCACTTTTTCTGTAAACAAAAGCCAGGTCGTAGTTAAAATACAAAAACACTAAAAAGTAACTAAAATGCTTTCAGTATTTACGGAGCACAAGTGCAAAATCGAATAACAAAAACAAAAATCATAGCTGTCAAAAACTAGGGATACCAATTTCGAATCAGTTTAATCGAATAAGTGTTTATGGTTTACAGGTAAAGTTCGATTTTTATCGATTCTTGTAAAACTTATTTCTTTGAAAAATAGACGTGAAGTTACCAAAAATGAATTTAAACTAAACTTTTTAACGTCATAACTATGATATGTGTATTTACGATTAAAGGTCCAACAGGCAGGATTTTTCAAAGATTTCAAGTATTGCTCTGAATCGATTCCAGAGTATTTACGATTCAAATCGATTTATAAGTTTTTTTTTTGTCAATAACTGGCATCCTAAATATGGCGGTAGGACATTTTTTATAGTTGAACTTCTTTTTTTGTTATATTTCATTTCCCATCGGTTTCGGATCTCCCGCAATCATATGCTTAACGAAAAAAAAAGATATTTATTTTAATATAACTTTCATTCCTGTCCGCGGTATGATGGTGGGCCAATTTTCGCCAATCTCCTTTGCCCATCAAATAAATCAAATATACTACACTGTTTGATGTTTAAAGCTAAACTATTTTACTGAATTACTATCTGGTAACTTATAGTAAATCTAATTATCCTTTTGGTGCAACGATACATTTAATTTGTTTTTTTGGAATAGGTCACCTATAACATTTTAAAGAAAAAAAAATCTAACCTAACCTAACCTAAAACATGCATTCTTTGTTATGCAATTTTAGATAATTATTTTAGTAATTCGGTGATAATATTGGATAACTTAGTGTGCAAATCAGTATTTTTGTTATAAGGCGAGTAATTTTGTTATAGTATGCTTATATCTGTGGTTTTAGCAAGATTTTCGTAGTAAAATTAGATAAATAAAGTCGCTAACTTTGATATATTTTAGACATTTTCTTATACTACACATTTAGTTATACAATTATTTAATTTGATAAAAAATATAGTGGATAATTGTTGTTTGCTCAAATTTTAAAAAGAGGTGCAATTAAAAATTCCCCTTTATAAAGTATAACATACATTATCTTAATTCTATATTTTTTTTACTTTTACGGATAGTATTACTGAAGTATATATTTATTTTTAGTGTACATTTAGATAATCAAATCCAAGCGCGAGATATATCCGTAGAAATAGTTTTATATCAACTTATCTACTGTTACACCAATTTGGTTAACACAGCACATTTTTTTCAATATAGCTCCAATTTTCCGTCAATTTTCTTCTTCATGCCATAAACAAGATAACACATGGTCCCTCAGCGACGGAACTACACCCATAAACCCAAACCTTCACCTCTTCCGACCATAAGGTCTGATTAACTAAACTCGATATATTTGTTAGAGGCCCAAAAGGAAAGGCGTCCGCTGTGATAACGCCGTATATAAATCAATTGTTAAGATAAAGCGCCTCGATTCTTGGGTGACTTTATATAAGGTTGGGGAAAAAGTTTCTTCGCATTTTTTAAGATAATTCAAAACATTTTTAATACAGTTTATTTAAATTTAACTAAAGTATGTATGTACCATTTTGTTCGATAACCTTTTGGCATATTGTAGGTAGGGATATGATCCCATTGCTATAAAAATTATGGAACTTCTCATCAAAATACCGCGACAAGTGGATTTGGCAGTCCTCTCGTGATGTTAACCTAACATTGAATAAAGAATTCTGAAGAGACCGAAACAGGTGGAAATCTGAAGGTGCAAGGTCAGGACTATACGGCGGATGCATTAACACCTCCCAGCCAAACTCTCTTAATTTTTGCTGAGTGGCTATAGATGTGTGAGGTCTAGCGTTATCATTATGAAACACCACACCCCTTCTGTTGATCAATTCCGGCCGCTTTCTCTCAACTTCTTGCTTTAATCTCATCAGTTGTTCGCAGTAGAGTTCAGAATCGATAGTCCTGCCAGGTGGTAATAGCTCATAATGAATAATGCCCTTCCAATCCCACCACACACACAACATCACCTTATTGCGAGTTAACCCGGGTTTCGCCACAGTCTGTGAAGCCTGACCGGCCTTTGACCACAACCTTTTTCGCACGTTCTTGTCGTACGTGATCCACTTTTCATCACCAGTTATCAGTTTCTTCAAAAATGATTCGGTTTCATTACGTCGTAATAAAGAATCACAAATGAGTACACGGTTCATTAGGTTTCTTTCAGTGAGCTCGTGAGGTACCCAAATATCGAGCTTTTTTTGTACCCAGCTTTTTTCGAATGCGCCAAAACTGTTTTGTGATCAATTCTCAGTTCTTCAGCTACGTCGTAACTACTGATATGTCGATCTTGCTCCACTTTTTCAAAAATGGCATCCATTTTATCCGTAATAGGGCGACCAGAACGAGGTGCATCTTTGACATCAAAATTTCCGGATTGAAAACGCTTAAACCAAATTTGTGCTACTCTCACAGACACTGCACTAGGTCCATAAACATCGCAATTTTTTTTCGCGGCTTGCGTTGCATTTTTACCTTTTTTGTAGTAAGATTTTAAAATGTATCGTATTTCTTCATTAGATTCACTCATTTTGACAGTACGAAAAATAAATGAAAATCACACATTTGCCTAATTTGAATTTGGAATTATGTTCTTTAAAATTTTAACTTTCAATGATACCAAAACCAGCCAGATACAAATACTACAGCCAAAGAGATTTTATTACAAGTTCATACATACTATAATGCGAAAAGACTTTTTCCCCAACCTATTATTATGTCACGCAATCAGAATAGCGTGTCCGGTTGTTTTTCGTTCGAATAATAAATACCTACCTTACAGCTATTGGTAGAGAAAGAGAGCATATTAAAAACAGTTTCGTAATTAGTATTAATGAATGAGACAATTTTTATTACCATCTTCAGCAAATTATACTTAAATAAAGAAACTGAATGACTAATAGGTTACAAAATAATGGTAGATATCCAGTGATGGAACTAACGGACATACATAAATACTACCGATTAACTTTATTCATCTATGCAAAACCATGTATAAACAATGGCGCAATTCGTCCTAAAAATATCTACCACTATACCCTAAAATCTTGCTAAAATATAATACAAAAATCTATCAAAATCTAATCTATAATAATATTAATATACTATCCTTGTGATAATGGCAATTGCAATCCACGAACGCGGGCAACACTTGGTTGTGATAAAGACGTGTATATGCGTGCGTGTAAGTGGGAAGTAACGCACGACTGGCCGCTCCGTAACGCACGCTCACTGACACACCGTGCGTGTACATATTGTCACGTTTTACTACTACCAAGCGCTAACCACAGTCTTGTTCAAAACCTATATCCACGCAAAGCTAGAAGAGAAACTGACAGGTACATAAAACAATTGTTTTATATTATTTCGCATTAACACATGCTTGTGAAATATATTTTATTTTTAAAGAAAAATGGAAAGAAAAATTTGACTTCAGGCGAGGCTCGAACTCGCGACCTACTGGGAATCTAGTCCAGCCGCTCTTCCAATTGAGCTACTGAAGCCCTGCCCGATTTGTCAAATCTTTCCTTCACATCTATTGCATTGCTTTATGGTAGCAGTAGCGCCATCTATTACCAACTATGCTAGTTAGGCAACCGATATAATAGACTTTTCAGTTTATTGAATATCGTAAAGAAGTCGCTTTTACCCTTAATATTTTTTTTATATTATTATAAAACATATTAGCATAGTTGGTAATAGATGGCGCTACTGCTACCATAAAGCAATGCAATAGATGTGAAGGAAAGATTTGACAAATCAGGCAGGGCTTCAGTAGCTCAATTGGAAGAGCGGCTGGACTAGATTCCCAGTAGGTCGCGAGTTCGAGCCTCGCCTGAAGTCAAATTTTTCTTTCCATTTTTCTTTAAAAATAACATAAAACAATGTAAACAATTTCTTCTCCACATAAAAATGTATCCCACACAGCATATTTCTTTCATTATATCTCCAATTTTCCGTCAATTTTCTTCTTCATGCCATAAACAAGATAACACATGGTCCCTCAGCGACGGAACTACGTCCATAAACCCAAACCTTCACCTCTTCCGACCATAAGGTCTGATTAACTAAACTCGATATATTTGTTAGAGGCCCAAAAGGAAAGGCGTCCGCTGTGATAGTGCCGTATATAAATCAACTAGCTGCTGCCCGCAACGTTGTCTGCGTGAAGGCGGTACAGCACCAAGCATACCTAAGATGCCAATGTCGCTTTAGCATTATTAGCAAACAACTTTTAAAATAGCAATAAATTAAAACTATAAGTTTTTTGCAAGCAAAGCAAGTGAAGGGATTCATATGGGAATCCTGCTGAGTTCAGTCATAAGATGTGACTGAAGGAAATAGAGAACATAATGCAGGAATATATTCCCGGACACAAAAGAGTAAAAATACGTACAAAGGTATCAAACCTTACGACACTTTCCTATAAACTACGTTGGTAGTTATTCTGCCGGGAGCCAAAATCTAAAGAGGGTCAGGACTGGTTACGCGGTAGCAAGCGACGTACAGTTGCCCGTGTGAGAAGCAACTCGTCCTGAGGTTAACACCCGCTGCCCTCAGTGTCTGCCCCTGCGACTTATTGATGGTCATCGCGAAGCAAACATTCAACTGTACGCGCTTGAACTGGAACGTGAAGTTATGAGGTATGATGGGAATGCGTGGTATAAATACTGCCTCACCAAAGCCACAACCCGTAAGAATTTAAGCCTCAATGGTGTGTCTGTGGAGCGAAATGGCTTATACAACTTCGGAGGAGATAAGTTCCGAAGAAGCATAATCGGGACACCTACCTTCAGCTTGATGGTATGCGATGGAAGTCCGCTTGCTGACAGGAAGTTCAGAAATGCCATGGAATAATGTGTGGCGTCTTCTTGCTCGGCGACAGTATTTATAGAGGTGTAGACCACTTCATTTCCTATTAGTTGTTGCAGCCTGATCATTTTTGGGCGTCAAAATAGCCCGCTCACACACCCAAAACGTTGTATTCTGCTGGTGCGGTATACGACTGATGTCCCTGTAGACACCGAGAATGAGTTCTTCTAAGCTGGATACTTCTCTGCCGGAAGACTCTGGAAAAACCATCTGTCCACCTCTCTCTTCTTTTAAAGTGCTTTCGCGAAGACTTAAAAGGACATAGAAAATTCTTGAGCACGTACATTGTCGCCGAGCCGAGCTCTCATATTAATGGTCAACGGCAGCGTACGAACTTGTTAATATCGTGACAACAAAGCATTCACCTCGTCAGCCCTCGATCTTCGCGTCACCACGGGAAGCGTTTGCCGGAAATCGCCATTGAACAGTAATGTGACACCACCCATTCAAATGTTCGTTCCTGCGGATGTCCTGCTGGGTTCTGTCCACGGCCTCAACTACCTTTCTATTGGCCTTCGTACACTCATCTCATACAATCAGGGAGCAATCCTTGAGCTGAAGAGAACAAAGTGACATGGTCATTTCACCCGGGTCGTAATTTGTCTAAGCATTATTCTCCCAATTTCTATAGTCTTGATGGGGTGATGATTGGGGTGCTGGTAACCCATATTTGATAGTTCAATCGGCGGTGGAAATGACCACATCTTGAAATGAACTAAGACAGGTGTTCAGCATGCGTTCATTAGTTATTTCGTCTCCAGTAGCACGTGTCTCAAAGCTCATAGAAAATCTTCAGACAGATGATGACGATACTTCTACTTTCGCCATTATTTGGATGCACGATACCTATTAACCTTACCCAATGCGGTGTCCTTGACAGAGAGACTCGAGCCCAGCAGTGGGACGTATAATGGGTTGCCATCTCTCGTCAGCACGGAGTCCAATTTGAACCCCGGACCTTTGTCAGGCTTGCGCGGGGACATGGGGGGTCCAACACGTAGAGGCCCTTTCGAGAATTTTGATCTACTTTGTAATGGGTTATATTCGGCGGGACCTCTCTCTGACTGCATCAATAGTTAATACAGACACAGACAGACCCCGCAGAATATAATGGGACTATTGTAATGAAAAGTGATTTGCCAAACTTTGGGCTATGTGGGTGAACTGGGGGGACTAGCTGGCTGGGCCTATGGAGTGAGATCCGGCACCTGCCTATATTCAACATCTCACATTATCGAATCCTACTTTAGGCAGGTGGTGACTCGCCTCTCCTTGGTGGGCCCCCCAAACAGCCAACCCGATGGTCGACAGGGGGCAACACTGTTGAGAGAGGCTGGGGGTGTCGAGAGGTGTGGCCCCGGTTTCACCATCACGAGCGAGTAATCTCGAGCTCGGAGCGGGCTTCCCCGCTATTATGCCTTTAGACACTTCCACCCCCGAGTGTATGGCTCTTTCAGAAATTTAGACATAATGGGTTGCCATTATTATTATACTTCATGAATGTTGATAACCAGCTGACCGCGGGGACAGCTAGTTAAATATCTCAAAACTCGAAATGAGATCTGAGTATATTCGCTTTGAAAAGAAATCTGCTTAATTTAAATGGAAGGAGTAAAAAACATTTAATAAATGAATAATAGTTAATGCATATGCATATAGCATAATCTTAACTATATAGCATAAACAGTAAAGCGTGTCGAATAATGCTACAATTACAAAACAAAGACGTGAGATCTGCTCGTCACGTAAAACGTTCTGTTTATCCGCATGAAAGCCCCAAATTTAAGACCCGATTTCATCGCTCGAAATGCGAGCAGCGTTTAATACATAAAGTTTTGCTTAAATGAGTTCAATTACTTTATATTGTTATGTAATGTTATATTCCCTCTAATTCATAAACGTATTTTTACTTAAGTGTTACTTTTATGATGTATAGTTTTGAGAATTATTTGAAAAACCTTTTTATTGATTACTAGCAGACCCGGCAAATTTAGTATTGCCTTACAATGAAATAATGTGTCACAATAAAATAATGTGTCAAAATTAGCCAAATCGGTTCAGCCGTTCTCGAGTTTTAGCGAGACTAACGAACAGCAATTGATTTTTATATATACTAGCTGACCCGACAAACTTCATATTGCCTCAGAATTAAATAATGTGTCAAAGGTTTAATAGATTTGGACTATTTGTATGGGAAAACAAAATTGTGGTTTTTACTGTTTCCTTTCAATTTCTTCATATTTTCTTACTTTAAAAGCCTTCCCTGGACTTCCAAAAATCATTCAAACCCAAAATTAGCCAAATCGGTCCTGCCGTCTCGAGTTTAAGCGAGAACAGCAATTGATTTTTATATGTACAGAAGATTTGAAAAACCGGTCAAGTACGTGTCGGGATACGCACTATGTACGGTTTCATTTTTCTAAGTACATACTAATTTGTTTTGGTTGATCGACTATTAATTACTCGTAAAGTTGTTAAGTCTTTTAAAAGGTGATCGTTTTCCTTTTAAATTCGTTATACCTATACTTGCCGCTAAATGGTAGTGTTCAGCACTATCGTGTTCGGGTCAGGTGGTAATGTACGGCCCTGTAATTTCCGGCACAGAGGCATAACACCCTTAGGCCTCAGGAGTGGTAACGCATCTGCATTTGACCTTGGTCTTTGTGTGGGTGTCTATAGGCTGCAGTCATCACTTAACATCAATGTGAACTGCATGCTTGTTTGCCACTTCCATTACATAAAAAAAAAAAAAAAAAAAAACGAGTACATATACTTGTACTATCACCGTGAAATTTTTCATACTTCCAATTACAATTTATTTAGCTGACACTTGAATCGTAACAAATATTTGCACTTTAAAGCTAAATATTTAACAAACGGATCCTCTAATTGGAAAACAGTATTTTAAATTCTGTAATATTTTTAAGACCTATCCAATGATACTCGATACGTTAGAATTCTTGAAAAAAATTGCATCGCCACTTTAGGAGGTACCTAATTATTATTAAGACTATCCGCATAGCTAATAAGTTTATCTATATCAATTTACAGCTTCCTAGTACTAAAAGTCTCCGAGCATAGCTGTGGACAGACGGAAGGACGGACGGATATGGCGAAACTATAGGGGTTCCTTGCAGACTACAGAACTATTTTACTGATGGTAGGGCTCCAGTGACGGAGCTCGCGGGCGTAGGCACCACCGCATTACCTAATATACTTGCCGCTATATGGTAGTGATCCGGTGGTAAAAAAGGTGGTAATGTGGTAATGTACGGCTCTGTAATTTCCGGCATAGAGGCCGAGGCAACACCTTAGGTCTCAGGAGTGGTAACGCATCTGCATTTTGGCCTCGGTCTTTGTGTGGGTGTCTATAGGTAGCAGTCATCACTTATTTTCAATGTGAACTGCATGCATTTTTGCCACTTCCATTACATAAAAAACCCTATAAAGGAGATAAATCTGTGACATATTTACAAAAAAATAATCAGTGGTACGAAAATATTTCGTAATATTGTAATTATAACAATATCTCACTCGACCCAGCTTAATGAAAGCATTTTAAAACGACCCCCACGATGACCCATTATACCCAATTTTAATATATTTTGCCTACTCGCATATTCCCTTATGTCCAGTTGACCAATTTTAATTTCGATGACTGCGCCATTTTGTTTGGACTATTTCCATTAAACTGGGCAAAAATTGTGTTCATTCGGCTTTTGATTGGCCAGATTCGGTTATTTATTAAACTATTTTGTTTAACTATCTATGAAACTACACTTGTGAGCTTTGAACTGGAACACATAAACTGGAGTTATTTAAAACTTTCTATGAAAAAAATATGAAACCACAACCAATACTATCTCAGCTTATATCACGAAACGTAAAAACATTATTTTTTATATGAAAACAAAGTATAGTTTGGAAGTAGTGAAATGTGAAGAAAAAAAAAATATTTTGCAAATACAATAACACAATAATCGTTTATTTCCATTATCAACAGAGACACAGAAACCAAATAGGCTTAAAACTAAACAAAAATAGACATGGTTTGTATTTGTCGCGAGATAACGTCGCGAAATCGACCCACAAACGCCGGAGAAATCGCGTAACATACACACAAAAAAAATCATTCAGGCGAATTGAGAGTCTCCTCCTTTTTGAAGTCGGTTAAAAAACGGGCCAAATGTGAAAAAATGTCATCAGTCTATTAATTCACGCCGCCGGGAACACAGAAAGCAATGAAAATGAAAACCACACCTGCAGAATCCATTGAAAATGTCATCTTCATCCAGCAAGGGTTGTCTCAGCGTACTCTCGCTCGTCAGCTTCATCTTAGTTAGTCTTGTGTCTCAAAAGTATATAACGACGCCTTATAGTGAAAACCTCGGTAATGCATTTTTGCTCAATTTTTTTTTATTGCATTGACAGGAAGAATACCTTGAAAGGCACACCCTTATCTCACTAATTTGTCAATTTTATACCTTTAGCGCTCTCTATGTCAGTAATTGAGAACCTCGTAAACACTCGCATTTGTCAGTTAGTCGTGAAAACCTTGCAAGCAACGTATTGTCCCGTGTTCAATCTTACCGAATGCAACAGTTCTGGATATTAAAGCGGACTAAATTTTCATATAAATGAATAAAACAACATAAACGATCCTATACGAAAATTTTTCAGTACGCAGTTTTTTCTTCCTCCTGAAAAGTAACTTATTTTACACTTAAGAGCTCAGCAGACACTTAGCCGAGGATCGATTTTGAAGGTAAAAAAGGTAGACCTATTATATTATATTATTTCCTACCTTTCGTTTGACGACCCGGTTGGTCCAGCGGTGTGAGATGACCGTATGATTCGTAGGGTCGCGGGTTCGATCCCCGCATCGGAACAAATATTTGTATGGCCTACAGATATTTGTTTCGGGTCTGGGTGTTTGTGCATGTGTTGTTTGTATACAACGGCACCCACGATACAGGTTTATACCTACTGTGGGACTGTGAGTGTAAGCATATTTTATATTTTTTTACCTAGCACACATATTGCAAGCGCAAATTATATTACGATTGCTTTGAGATATTTACTTTTCGTGTGTTTTTTTTAATACAACTAATAAATTAGTAATTTTATAAAGCAAGCACTACAAATAAAAATATATTAATAATCTCCATAACAAAATGACAATTATTGTTAAACGTAACTTCATGCCTATAGTCCCTAAAGGAGTAATCACCCTGCATTCGATCGTTCCTCGATTACGTCGTATATTACCAGCAGCGCTGAACACTACATTTAGCGATCAGTAGATAAGGTAATGCCGTGTTGACTACGCCTTCGTCACTGAAGCTCTATCAACAGAATAAAATATGAATCGAAAGGAAAGCTAAAATAATTTAGAATTCAGCCGGCACTCAAGTTGTCAACCTTTAGCCTGTGACTTCGAACCTTACCCTACTTTTCCGAAAAACCCGCTCCAGGAGGTCGAGATACGTTATTTTAAAGGCGCAACCCTCGGGCAGTCCCTCGGCTATTAATAACGAGTTTTCTCCACTAGCCCTTCTTGTATCTGACAGTAACGATTGCACTTTTACACTGCTTACATTTATCATGGCGTTTTTTATCGTTATATTTTCCTTCTAGTTTCAGTAGGTCAGTGGTTTTTTATACCAAATGAGATTTTTTGTCTTACTTTTCCTCAATTCATAAAGTCAAATACGGATTAAACAATTGTTAAGGGTAAAAGCGACTTCTTTACGATATTCAATAAACTGAAAAGTCTATTATATCGGTTGCCTAACTAGCATGGTTGGCAACAGATGGTGCTACTGCTACCATAAAGCAAGGCAATAAATGTGAAGGAAAGATTTGACAAATCGGGCAGGACTTCAGTAGCTCAATTGGAAGAGCGGCTGGACTAGATTCCCAGTAGGCCGCGAGTTCGAGTCTCGCTTAGGCGAGATTAGTCAAATTTTTCTTTCCATTTTTCTTTAAAATAAAATATATTTCACAAGCATGTGTTAATGCGAAATAATATAAAAAAAGAATCAAATACGGAGATTCGTAGATGAAATAAATTAAAAGGATCTTCGATTATCGAGGTTATTTTTTCTATATATTATCTTGCAAACGGTAAACACCGATAGGTATACCGTTCTTATTAATGGTTTTACTGCAGGTAGAGTTCCAATGTCGAGGACTCGAGGGCAAAGGCACCACCGCATTACCTAATCTACGAGTATCTGATGCCAAACAGTATTGCTCTGCACGTACACATATTGACCTCCAGTTCTGTGTAAATGGTAGATTTAACTGGTGTTAGAGCTCCAGTGACACAGATCGCGGGCGTAGGCACCATCGCATTACCTAATTTACATGCCGCTAAATGGTAGTGTTCAGCACTATCGTGTTCCGGTCAGGTGGTAATGTACGGCCCTGTAATTTCCGGCACAGAGGCGTAAAACCTTAGGCTTCAGGAGTGGTAACGCATCTGCACTTTGACCTTGGTTTTTGTGTGGGTGTCTATAGGCTGCAGTCATCACTTAACATCAATATCAACTGCATGCTTGTATGCCACTTCCATTACATAAAAAAGATATCTATACCTAGGTATGTCATATAGTGTCCTTAAAATAGGAAACTTAAATAACAATTAATTGGAACATGAAAGAACACATTTATACCTTAATTACAAACTGAACACATACATTCAAAGACAGATAGATCTAAGAAGCGCTGAAACTTATTCTGCCTTAGGTGTATGAATAAAGAGCAAGCGTATACAAACATATTAGGAAAAATTCCAAAAACCAAGGATAAAGGCTTCTCCACACAGGAGCGTTATTATAAGTCGATAATATCGCATGCATTACTGCTATATCTGTTTTCAGTACATTTTGTATTAGGATGGTCATGAAGTTACACACTGCTGCGATAATAACGCCGCAATGGAAGTAGGACGTTGCGTTTCTCCGTCCTACGATATTCCGATATGAGTTCTAGAATGTTTTGTATCAGGACGCAAACGACCGTACACACACCTGCGATGATAACGTTAGTACTTGAAGGAAGGTTTAAAAATATCGGACGATAAAAACGCAGCTGTGTGCAAGGAACGTAAAAGGAATCGGGACGCATTATCGCAATACCGCATGCGATATTATCGACCTATATAACGCGCCTTCATTTTCCAATCGAAAATCAAACGCTTTCAAATGTTTATTCCTGAGATCGAACTGCGACCTCAGTTATCAAAATGAAGCCTACAAAGCTTAAAAAACATTGTCAGAAAAATGTTCTGTAATTAATTTAATGAAACTTTTGTAACTGGCAACAGTTGTAACGAATCCATGAAGTTTTACCAACAATTTAAACGTCGGTTGTAATATTGTACTGAATTTTCAATGTTGATTCTTTGAAGCTGTAAAACTTTACAAACTAGGTTTTCGGTATCGATAACTTCACTGTAACATTTTAACTTGTGATTGTTTTTATATTATTTCGCATTAACACATGCTTGTGAAATATATTTTATTTTAAAGAAAAATGGAAAGAAAAATTTGACTTCAGGCGAGACTCGAACTCGCGGCCTACTGGGAATCTAGTCCAGCCGCTCTTCCAATAGAGCTACTGAAGTCCTGCCCGATTTGTCAAATCTTTCCTTCACATTTATTGCCTTGCTTTATGGTAGCAGTAGCGCCATCTATTACCAACTATGCTAGTTAGGCAATTTGACAAATCGGGCAGGACTTCAGTAGCTCAATTGGAAGAGCGGCTGGACTAGATTCCCAGTAGGCCGCGAGTTCGAGTCTCGCCTGAAGTCAAATTTTTCTTTCCATTTTTCTTTAAAATAAAATATTTTAACTTGTGGTTAAGATAATTTAGCTTATGGAAATAAAAAAAGTTACATTAAAAACAATTCGATCCATTTGTTTCTTTTTTATATTTGACGACCCGGTTGGTCCAGCGGTGTGAGTTGACCGTTTGATTTGAAGGGTCGCGGGTTCGATCCCCGCTCCGGGACAAATATTGGCATGGCCTACAGATATTTGTTTCGGGTCTGGGTGTTTGTGTATGTGTTGTTTGTATGTAACGGCACCCACGACACAGGTTTTATACCTACTGTGGGGCTGTGAGTGTATGCGTATTTAATAAGTATTTAATATGTCTGAAGATTGACAGACAAGCAAACGGGCCACCTGATGGAAAGTGATCACCGTCGCCTATGAACATTTGCAACACCAGGGTAGTTGTCAACGCGCTGCCAGCCCTGGGGGACTCTTTTGACGCCATTTTTGAAAAACCCCATATTGTAGCACCTAGGGAACACATCAGAGGGAAGTTCGTTCCACAATTTACACGTTCTGGGCAGGAACGAACGTGAAAACCGCACCGTTGAGCACTGCCAGGTGTCCAGTCGTTTTATTTATTCTAGTTTGTTCACCCTGCTGTTATGTTACTACGATGTCATTTTGCGAAAAATAAACTATTACAGTACAAAAAGTCAGCGTACAGCGAAATTCCTAAATTGTACGAAACTCTATGACCGCGAGTCCGATTTGCTTTTGGTTGGTTTTTTTATGTACATCTCTAATGCTGCAGTGCAGTTTATACTGACTGACGTTTTTGCAAATTATTGTACCCAAAATCTCCGTAAAAAAAAACAAAAAATCTCATTTGTTATACAAAACAACTGACCTATAGAAACTAAAGAGAAAATAGAACAAAAAAAACGCCATGATAAATGTAAGCAGTGTAAAAGTGCAATCGTTACTGTCAGATACAAGAAGGGCTAGTGGAGAAAACTCGTTATTAATAGCCGAGGGACTGTCCGAGGGTTGCGCCTTTAAAATAACGTATCTCGACCTCTTGGAGCGGGGTTTTCGGAAAAGTAGGGTAAAGTTCGAGGTCACAGGCTAAATGTTGACGACTTGAGTGCTGGCTGTATTCTAAATTATTTTTTATTTTTTTATGTATTGATAGTGGCAAACCAGCATGCAGTTCACATTGATGTTAAGTGATGACTGTAGCCTATAGACACTTACACAAAGACCAGAGGTCAAAATGCAGATGCGTTACCACTTCTGAGGCCTAAGGTGTTACGCCTCTGTGCCGAAAATTACAAGGCCGTACATCACCACCTAACCGGAACACGATAGTGCTGAACACTACCATTTAGCGGCAAGTATACTAGGTAATGCGGTGGTACCACCGAGTGGAGCTCTACCACCATTAAAATTGGATTCCAGTCTTCCAGTCTTTTCGATTTATATTTTATTTTGTTGATAGAGCTACAGTGACGCCGCTATAGGGTGTACGCAACACAGTAACTAAATCTTCTGGTCGCTGACTGGTAGTGTTCAGCGCTATCATGTTCGTCGCTCATGTAAATACGTTGCCACACGTTGCTATATTCAAAACGTGTACTGCATTCCTTATCTTAATAATAGTTGTAGTTTCATAAAGTTGATGTGTCGTTTCGTAATTTATATCGAGTGTCACTTTTACACCCCTCTCGAGCTGAATACATTAGTGAGGACATGCTGAGTCATTTCCCACTGCGATTCCGTGTGCGTGCCTTATCTTCCACGCCACTCTAATCCCAAGGCGCAATTATGAAACGTGCTGTGGCGTCGTAAATTAGACCGTAACTACATCCATTGGTGCTCTCAGAAGTGGTTCAGTTTACATAGCGCCTACATGGTGTGACATGTACACAGCCGTAACAAGTGTGTTCGTTCTGCTGATTTATCTGAATTTAGTGGGGTTAGGCTTTGTCTTCTTCGAAATGGATTGCGTTGGGGTATCTATACTTGGATTACATGAACAACAATATTGTTTATTTTTTACACCAACACTAGATAAGATATTAATTGGAGGGCAGAGGCGGCTCTTGACGTTTTTTTTTTGTGAAGTTCACAAAAAATACATACCTACTTCTTTTGTAATTTCATTTTAAATATTTATTTAAAAGAAAAACTGCAAAATAACGGTTGAATCCGACACGTTTGTTTGTGCACCTACATAAAGCGGCAAAAGCAACGCAGCGTATTATTCCCGCGCACTTGCGAGCGCCGCGGTTCGGCAATGTCACGTGATCACAAGTGAGCGGCGCTCCGCATTAAGCTAATTTCTCATACAAAATGTTCTGTTGCACGCGCCGGCCTGTGTCGATGTTTCCCTTTCGCACTCATTGAATACAGAGCTAGGAATTGTACTAAACTTCGTTTCATAGGACCGCAATCGCTGGCGCTCCACAAAATATTAGAATATACTTTCACTAGACTGTCGGCCGAAAATTGGTACCAAAATACGACGTCGAGACCTAAACAAATTCTTTATATTGCCTCCAATTCCATCGTATGATTTTCTTCACACCAAATACTCACACTTCGACGTAACTGCACAACAATGGTCGCTCGACACAAACCATTTTGACGTTATTCAAGTGAGCTGACCCGGAACTGAACTCATCCAGATGTGAGAGGGATATACTACCTCGTTAGTGGGTTATTGTTAGAGGTTCTTATCTCTACATACCTGTTCTTTAAGATAACACATTATAATAGGTTGGGGAAAAAGGCTTTTCGCATTATAGTATGTATGAACTTGTAATAAAATCTCTTTGGCTGTAGTATTTGCATCTGGCTGGTTTTGGTATCATTGAAAGTTAAAATTTTAAAGAACATAATTCCAAATTCAAATTAGGCAAATGTGTGATTTTCATTTGTTTTTCGTACTGTCAAGATGAGTGAATCTAATGAAGAAATTCGATACATTTTAAAATTTCACTACAAAAAAGGTAAAAATGCAACGCAAGCCGCGAAAAAAATAAGCGTTTTCAATCCGGAAATTTTCATGTCAAAGATGCACCTCGCTCTGGTCGCCCTATTACGGATAAAATGGATGCCATTTTTGAAAAAGTGGAGCAAGATCGACATATCAGTAGTTACGACGTAGCTGAAGAACTGAGAATTGATCACAAAACAGTTTTGGCACATTTGAAAAAAGCTGGGTACAAAAAAAAGCTCGATATTTGGGTACCTCACGAGCTCACTGAAAGAAACCTAATGAACCGTGTACTCATTTGTGATACTTTATTACGACGTAATGAAACCGAATCATTTTTGAAGAAGCTGATAACTGGTGATGAAAAGTGGATCACGTGCGACAAGAACGTGCGAAAAAGGTTGTGGTCAAAGGCCGGTCAGGCTTCACAGACTGTGGCGAAACCCGGGTTA
The DNA here is from genome assembly GCA_036365455.1 of Macrosoma leucophasiata. Lineage (NCBI taxonomy): Eukaryota > Metazoa > Arthropoda > Insecta > Lepidoptera > Hedylidae > Macrosoma > Macrosoma leucophasiata. The sequence goes on along the minus strand of JAWQUS010000014.1, from coordinate 3,080,148 downwards.
ACTCGCAATAAGGTGATGTTGTGTGTGTGGTGGGATTGGAAGGGCATTATTCATTATGAGCTATTACCACCAGGCAGGACTATCGATTCTGAACTCTACTGCGAACAACTGATGAGATTAAAGCAAGAAATTGAGAGAAAGCGGCCGGAATTGATCAACAGAAGGGGTGTGGTGTTTCATCATGATAACGCTAGACCTCACACATCTATAGCCACTCAGCAAAAATTAAGAGAGTTTGGCTGGGAGGTGTTAATGCATCCGCCGTATAGTCCTGACCTTGCACCTTCAGATTTCCACCTGTTTCGGTCTCTTCAGAATTCTTTATGCAATGATAGGTTAACATCACGATAGGACTACCAAATCCACTTGTCGCGGTATTTTGATGAGAAGTCCCAAAATTTTTATAGCAATGGGATCATGTCCCTACCTACAAGATGGCAAAAGGTTATCGAACAAAATGGTACATACATACTTTAGTTAAACTTAAATAAACTATATTAAAAAATGTTTTGAATTATCTTAAAAAATGCGAAGAAACTTTTTCCCCAACCTAAATATTGAAAAAAATAAGGTTTCTATTTAACGTCCGCTTCTTCGAACGCTTCTTATAGTAGGCTATTATTGTAACCATAGATTTATTATCTACTTAACTCTTCTCCAGAAACTACTGACCACAGACAATGCCAATGTCAATTGCAATAACTATTTTTTAAGGCTTGGTCCCTTTTGGCCTCCAATTCCGTCGTATTATTTTTTTCACACCAAACACTCGCACTGTGACATAACTGCACAACAATGGTCGCTCGACACAAACCATTCCGACGTTATTCAAGTGAGCTGACCCGGAACCGGACTCATCCTGATGTGAGAGGGATATACTACCTCGTTAGTGGGTTATTGTTAGAGGTTCTTATCTCTACATACCTGTTCTTTAAGAGAACACATTATATATTGAAAAAAAAATACCTTTCTATATTAAACGTCCGCTTCTTCGAACGCTTCTTGTAGTAGGCTATTATCGTAACTATCTGCTCCAGAAACTGCTGACTACAGACAATCCCAATGTCACTTGCAATAATTATTATTTAACGCTTGGTTTCTTTCGGGTCTCCTGACCCGGAACCGGACTCATCCAGATGTGAGAGGGATATACTACCTCGTTAGTGGGTTATTGTTGGAGGTTTTTCACATACCTGTTCTATGTGAGAATACATTTTATATTAAAAAGGAGAAAGTTGTATTAATCAATTCTTCTAAGTTTCGCTTATATGTACTAGGCCATTATTGGAATTGGCTAAGATCCTGAATTTATTTGTTTATCGTTATTTGAAGTGACAAATATACTTGGAAAAGCGTACGTATACGAAACAAATCAATAAATGAACAAGTTTTATATCATTTTTGTTTTATTAAAGTAAGAAAATATGTTTTTTGCTTTCCTGGAAAATCCTGACGACGGACAATGTCATTTACTGTCGATACAAATTACTTATAATAACACCTAAAAATGATGACAATTTCTCTTGCAATAATTAGTTGTTTATGCTTGGTTAACTTTTCCTCCAATTCCTTCATTTGATTTTCTTCACACCAAGCACTCACACTGCGAAGTAACTTCACAACAATGGTCGCTCGACACAAACTATTCCGACGTAATTCAAGTGAGCTGACTCGGAACTGGACACATCTAGATGTGATAAAGATATACTATCTCGTTAGTGGATCATTTTGTTCGATACCTGTTCTGGAATCCAGTTTGTTTTGAAAAGTTTTGATATTTGGCCACGTTTTATTTAGTTTTGTTGTAGTAGGCTAGAGGTTCACTAATGTTCCACCGACAAAAGTTACGCAAATCTTCATTTTAAAAGCAACGTTTTGTACCCTATTCATTCCACAAATATATAATTCCTCAAATGTATTATTTCGCAACCTGTTCTGGAATCCAGTTGTTCTGAAAAGTAGACGATTCGTATACTATAATTATTTCGTAAACATTTGATTACGTAAATATGTAAAATATAAATTAATACTTTTCCAATTTCTACTGGCTGCAAAAAAAACCTGACACCGAACGGGCAGGCTCCGCTCGCCCGCCGCACCCTTTGAACTAACCTATGGCGTAAAATTTGAGAATATTATTTTCAACTTAATTATTTATGAAGTGATTAATTATGAAATGAATAGTTTTGTAATAATCTGTTTGCCAAGTGAATTATTTATGTAGTGATGTAGTTGTGGAACGTTGAAATGTGAAACGAAATCGTTGCGAAACGTTGGTTTTATAATGAAGAGTTTTGAATGTCGGTAAAATGAACTAGGGTACCAGGCTAGATCACAGGTTTGATTGCAGTGTGAAATAGTAGCTTAGGCCTCAGTTATGCAACGTCTTTAATTAAGACCTCTAGTTTTTGTAGATGTTTACAGGTCAGGTAGTTATTCACACTCTATCCATCGATGTGCTTATCTTCCATTACCGTAATATAAAGAAATATTGTACTCTACCAGTGTTTCACGAACATTGTTGTTCCATGGCTCGGTAATTTTCACACTGCCTCTTCATGACCCACTTAATATTTTTAAACCCGTGCTGGTTCTACAAGGTAAAAAAATACATATTATAAGGAGTATTTAGGATGCGTCGATCAATAGTAGGTAATATACTCGTATTTCAAACAAGGCAGAAATGTTTGATCCGGTATTTTATTTTGATGACCCGGTACCGGGTCCCGACCCTGCAAATGGAAAAAGATGCTCTATACCATCTGTACCAAAATTAACTTAAATTATTTTCAAGGTTCATAATTAATTTTGTTTACTGTCTTGGAAATGTCAGCTTGGTTGACATTTCAATTGGTTTTTCCTCGACATTTCTGATGTCTTTGTTAATGCGTTGACAGGTTGTTTATGTTTACATCGAAAGAAAAAGTAAATTGTTTATTTTAGAAATGGTTTGCTGCCAATGCTTAGGTAAAATAAACAGACTCGGTCTGGTTCGATAAACAATTTTAACATAACTTTTATATTCTGTTCAGAAATAACATAATAAAATATTATGTATTTGTCTTTGCTTAATATAGATTTTAGGGGAAAATGGAGTAAACTTATAATGTACTGGTTCATAGGCAATAAGTGTAGGAAACGTGGGAGACCTTCCAAAAAATGGGTGGACGATATTAAAATGATTGGAGGTTCTCCATGGACTAGAAACGCCAAGGATAGAGATTCGTGGAAGGAGTTGGAGGAGGCCTTTGTTAATCCGGCAAACAGTCAATAAACTTAATGTAACAATTATTTTTAAACACTTTATTGTAAATTTGATGTAAATTGACTGAAATAAAGGCTTATATTATTATTATATTAAATTATATAGATTTATACATATATTTGTTATACTTAGTAGGTATTTTACCAATATTAATAAGTTCTTTTACTGGTGGTAGTGTTCCAAGAGTAAGAGTTTGAAGGCGTAGGTACCACCGCATTACCTGATGTCTGCCGTCAAATGGTAGTGATCGGCACTATCATGTTCCGATGAAATGTTAATAGTTAATCATTACGCATGCACCTCACATTAATGTTAAATTATAACTGCAGCCTATAGACATCTACACATAAACCAGAGGTAAGGTCACCCCTGAGACCTGTGATAGAGTTGTTATATCTCTGTGATAGTTAAATCGGGACCATATATTATATTGATATGTTCTTAGGTTTTCGCGAGCTCATTGAAATAAAACTATTTTTATGGCTTATCCGCTATGTGTTCACAGACTGCAGACCTCCCTGTTCTTCGGTTTGTTGTGTTAATCCTGAACGCTACGCAAGGCGTTTACGAAATCGATGGAGGTAGCTACATATAATTTTTTCAAACTTCTGTCAGACAAATGTCACCTCAGTCTGCCCGGGACCACGGAAGCTGAAAAGCGACCGAAACGTCGGGTTGATTTTAAAAATCATTTTAGTTTAATATACGCGAGATAAATCCGTAAAAATAGTTTTATTTCAATGATATATTATATTACCATCTAACCGGAACACGATATTGCTGAACACTACCATTTGGCGGCAGATAGAGGTAATGCGGTGGAGCCTACACCCGCGAACTCCGTCACTACAGCTCTACAACCAGACGAAAAAGAAGAAGAAAAACACTTTATTGATGCACCAGTAAAACACACAGTTCCAATAATAACAGAGTTATTTTAATGTATAATCTTGTATTGTATAAAATATATATATATATATATATTGTAATAGATTTAAGCATTTAAAGGAGAAATAAAGAAATTATCTTATCTTATCTTATCTAAAGTGTCAAGTAATTATTTTTTTTTTCCTTTGTTCCAGATCTAAGAGCAGTGAAAATAGTGACAATGGTAGTGCCTGAGATAATACAATACGGTGTGCAAGACTCTGTGATATTAGACTGTGACTACACATACGGCAACGACACGAGGGGACTGGTCGTGAAGTGGTTCTTCAAGAGCAAAGCGCGGCCGGTGTACCAGTGGATAGCGCCGCAGAAACCTCAAGACATGGGCGTATTGAGGGGCCGAGTGGACTTGTCGTATAAAGTGTCTAACGATCCATTGACTATGCATCGAGCAATGCGTATAGTGAGACTTAATACGGACATTTCGGGTAATTACACGTGTGTTGTGTCCACGTTTATGGAAGAGGATTCTAAGACGAAGCAGATGATTGTTTTTTGTAAGTTGTAATTTGTTTTTGACGTGACAACGTCTTAAATTAGGTTGCGGCTCGGAGTCACTCATGAAAAAGTGTAACGCCCGGTAACGTAACGATGAATCACCGAACGAGAGAGAGGCCTGCCGGACCGGCGAATGCCTTTCTACCGAGAAAAAGACTTGTCACGTAAAATCTTCGCCCGTAAAACCGACTTTACAGGCAACCAGTTTTTGTTATGTTTTGTACTGATAATGTAATTAAGTAGGTATATTAGTCTTAAATTTTAAATATGTAATAGGTATTTGTTTCTCTTCTATTGTTTTTTAGGGTTCCGTACCTTAAAAGGAAAAAAGGAACCCTTATAGGATCACTCGTGCGTCTGTCTGTCTGTCTGTCCGTCTGTCACAGCCAATTTGCTCCGAAACTACTAGACCGATTGAGTTGAAATTTGATGAATATATGTAAATTGGTGACCCGAAGATGAACACGTCAAGTAAAATAATAAATTTAAAACAGGGGGGGCCACTTTCGGGGGGTAAACCAGAAAATTAAAAAAAAAATCTTAACCTGTGTCGTGTGACATATCAAATTAAAGAAGTTGTCAGCATCTCAGATATATTTTTTTAATAATTTTTGCATAAACAAATTTGAAGTTATTTAAGAAAAACGACGAAAATTGACCCCCCATTCCCGCCGCCCCTATCTCCGAAACTACTGAACTTAAAATTTTGAAAAAAATGTGGAAAATAGTTCTTTGCCTATAAGTTACTGGAAAACCTATAAGAAGTTTGAGTATTCAAATTAAATCGAAAATTCTTAATAATATAACCCCCCCCCCCCCTCCCTGCCGGTACCACTATAACCGCTATGTCCCTGCATTTTAAATATGAAATATATTCGAAAATATTTATTTAAATTACGGAACCCTCACCACGCGAGTCGAACTCGCACTTGTCCGGTTTTTTTTCTTAGGTACCGACCTATTTTTGTATTTATTATCTTTTTGCTTATGTTCTGTTTGGTTACTTTTTTTTTCGGGGAGCCACGCCTCATCACTGCCCCAATAAAGGCAATTCTTTTTTGATTTTTCTTTCTTTTCTTTTTATTGGTGGTAGAGCTCCAGAGGACCAACGTGACAAACGTGACAATCTCACCACCCATCTGGTGTCGGGACGTGACCTACCGCCCAATAGCTGAAGAATTTTCTTCTACGGGTAGAGAATTCTCCCACTAGTGCAGTCAGTCAACCGAACAGTGGCGGTAATTTTACTGGTGGTAGAGGTCTAGTGACGAAGCTCGCGAGCGCAGTCATCACCACATCACCTAATATACCTACCGCTCAATGGTAGTGTTCAGCACAACCGTGTTCCAGTCAGGTGGTAATGTAGGGCCCTGTCATTTCCGGCACAGAGGCCTTGGGCCTCAGGAGTGGTGTGTGTGTCTATAGGCTGCAGTTATCACTTAACATCAATGTGAACTGCATGTTTGTTTGCCACTTCCATTTCATTAAAAAAAAAACATTTCAGTGGGGCGGTAGTAAGTGCAATAACATATGATGGGCAGCGGCATTTGCAATAAAACTACCTGCTGCGCTCGCCAATCCGCATGCCAAGCGTGGCGAACAGGCAGCAGTGGATGTATTTCGGCTGATATGATGATACGATGGATGAGAGCTCCAGTGAAGTTATTTTCTCCGTCAATAGGAATAAAAGCTATTTGTTAATTTTATAAAACTTTGTTACCTGGAATTAATTCTTCAAAATTTTTCGTCTTATTTAAATGTAACTTCACGCCTGTAATCCCCGAAGGGGTAGGCAGAGGTAAATGTATGCATTCAAGCATAGATGCAAACACCCACGACTCGCCGGTTACGTTTTGGCCCATGTAACAGGTGGCGAACCTGTTGCCATCTCCGGGCACATTACCAAACTTCGAGATACTGGGACTTATAGAACCAGCGATAATGGATTTTAAACCGTTATCTCTGATAGCCCGTGATCCGGGAATCGAAACCGGGACCTCCAGCGTAGTAGTAGTGGCCTGCTACCACTACGCTACTGAGGCAGTTCGTTCAGTCGTCTTATTCATATCACTTAAAAACAATTCTTGTGAACGTCGGCTTATTAAAATTTTACTACGATAACTTTAAATTAAAGCGAGCGAGGCCTTAAAAGGTTTTGGAGCTGCATAAAACGAAGTCACTTCATGCAGTCAACTTCCGAAGTTTGGATTACGTGTACCGAAAAACTATGACGGGTACAGCGAAGTTCCTCGTATGAGAGCGGCGTGGTGTATGCAATTTAAAAAGCACTTTAAAATCAGGGATGCTGAATCACTCAAATGACATGAATTTTGATAGGTCAGCATAATAATATCACTTTTAGTCTTAGCTAATCTACGTTTATGAATAAGGGGGTTAAACGCTACCAGCCCCGAAGGAAAGACCTTAGAAGTCAGTTCATTCCACAACTATAAACATGGTTGTGGAATGAACTTACTTTCTAGGTGTTCCGTCGACACAACAATATAGGATCCTTCAAAACTGGCATCAAAAAAGTCTTTCGGGGCTGGTAGCATGTTAACAAGTCTGTTAATTTTATGTTTAAGGTGTTATGACTCTGTGCCGGAAATTACAGGGCCGTACATTACCACCTGACCGGAACACGATAGTGCTGAATACTACTACTAGCGACAAGTAAATTAGGTAATGCGGTGGTTTACCCGCGAGCTCCGTCACTGGAGCTCTACCATCAGTCATCGTCAGTCACTATTTTTAAACATGCACGCCGATTCCTGAAACTCTAAAAGAAGTATTTGGAAAAATGATTAATGGTTTTATAATGAATCCTACAAAATAAATAGGTCTACCAACTTGAATTGTATTTAAGTATACAACATATAACGGGAATAATGCACACTCTCTAACTCTTTTAACTGGTGGTAGAGCTCCAGTGACGGAGCTCGCGGGCGTAGGCACCACCGCATTACCTGATTTACTTGCCGCTAAATGGTAGTGTTCAGCACTATCGTGTTCCGGTCAGGTGGTAATGTACGGCCCTGTAATTTCCGGCACAGAGGCATAACACCTTAGGCCTCAGGAGTGGTAACGCATTTGCATTTTGACCTTGGTCTTTGTATGGGTGTCTATAGGCTGCAGTCATCACTTAACATCAATGTGAACTGCATGCTTGTTTGCCACTTCAATTACAAAAAAAAAAAAAAAAAATCACCCTGATTGGAAAATCGAGTTATAATCATAATACATGAACTGAAATTACATGTTTATGTATATAATATTTTTTATTTAAGAAATCAGTTGTCCTCAGTTTGTACGAACAGTATGCACACCCTGTGCATTCTTACCCTACCTCTACCTACGGTTGCACAAAAAACACGAACCTACTCACACACACACACGCTGTTGCAATGTAACTTATATTATTAGCGTATGTTAACTTGCGTACCCTTATTTAACACTCGCTAATAATAAGATTAATTTCCCCTATTTTATTTTTTTAATTATTATTTTTTATCAAAAAGCACCTCTCAACGAGTTCTAATAACTAGCATTTTATTTTGGATACACGTTAGTCTCATTTTCGTTTGTATTGACTGTTCACCAAATGGGTGACCTTAATTGTAATTAATTTTCGGACAAAATATTACTTATATCAAAAATGCCTGAAATCGATTCGGTTATCGATTCTGAACCAACTAGTTTCGAGTTGTACATTGAATCCTGTTACACGTTGTATATGCTACACCTTCAAAGAAGTAGAAGCGTGTAGCTATGCTAAAATTAAACCCCCTTATTCATAAACGTACATTCGATACGTTTTAGCTATAGAATACTTTGTCTTTGTCAGTTGCATTGTCAAATGTGCAGGATAGAAAAAGATAAAGGAGAGATTAGCAACACTTTAGCTAAATTACGTTTATGAATAAGGGGGTAAATGTTTACAAAGTTATAAAAAAATATTTTCATGTGAAAATAAAATATGCGTCTCCAGGTTGTAGCGTCGTAAGCTAAAGAGCTTTCTAAACCTTCGCTCTTTTTCCATTCCACTTTGCCTTTATGATATCATTTTATGAAATAAGTTGAGCATATGGGTGTTAATGACCTGTTAACACTCACTACATTAGCCAAGTGGTAAAATTGTTTTCTTTTTTCCTAAAAGTATGTGAAACTAACGGAACTTCATGTCTGTAATCCCCGAAGGGATAGGCAAAGGTATAAATGCATGCATTCAAGCATACGTGCAAACACCCATGATTCGGTTACGTTTTGGCGAGCCTATTGACATCTCCGGGCACATTACTTAACTCCGAGGTACCTACAGGAAAACTTCCAGAAAATGGAAAAATCCCAACAGAACCAAAAATAAAGGATTTTACACCCTTATCTTTAATAGACCTGGGAGTCGAACCTAGGACCCCAGCGTAGTAGTAGTGGCCTGCTACCACTAGGCTACTGAGGCTGTTGTAAGAGCTAAATAAGTATCAGCTTCATGTAAAAAAAGTGTGAGTTTTATTGAATTTTTTCCATATTCTGAAAGTTTCCCAGTGCCATCCTCGGAGTACCTAATGTGAAAATGTCAACAGATTCGCTGTCTATGAGATAAGACGAAAGGTCACCGTAGAAGGACGGACGCTGGTGCCCATCGTGCGTTGTTCCCTTGCTAATTTCTCTCTCCGTCTATGGAGCATTGCGACTGCGGAGCCTTAGCCCAAACCATGCAACACATGCTCCAATGCCCGCTCTGTTCCAATTCTTATACTTTGGAGGATTTAAGGACTGCAAACCATAAAGCAATTTATCATATCAGCCATAGGACGTCCACTGCTGAACATAGGCCTCCCCATAAAGCAATTGCTGGGGCGAAATATTAAGCTGACAAAATGTATGCCAAGCCGCTGACTCGGGAAGAAGAAGAAGAAGAAGAGTACTACTCCATTGGAATGGTTTGATCGCCATTGTTCGGTGGACTGATTGCACTTTTCGGTAGACTAGTGGGCAGTGGAGTTTTCACGTCCCAACGCCAACTCGTGCCGACGCCAACTGAATACTTACGAGTAGTTAATCTCGGAATAAGCATTAAAGCTTACAGGTTCCTCTAGGCAGATTCTATTAAGCCCTATTCACACAGTGTACATTACAGTACCAGAGAACAACTTTCGTCTGATCCAGAACAAGAGTGATGACGACACAGTTAACGTCATCTGCGCTGCTGACGGCGCGTTCCCTGCGCCCAATCTCACTCTCGCCACACCTGAGAGGTAAACTAGCTTGTAATTTACACCATCTTTTCTACTTGTGGTAGAGTTCCAGTGACGGAGCTCGCGGGCGTAGGCATCACCGCATTACCTTAATATACTTGCCGCTAAATGGCAGTGTTTAGCATTATCGTGTTCCGGTCAGGTGGTAATGTACGGTAATTTTCGGCACAGAGGCATAACACCTTAGACCTCAGGAGCGGTAACGCATCTGCTTCGACCTTGGTCTTTGTGTAAGTGTCTATATGTTGCAGTCATCACTTAACACCGATATCAACTGCATGCTTGTTTGCCACTTTCAGTACAAAAAAAAATCTACTGAAAAATGATTCAATGAAAGCACTTCTTACCTATAATACCGATATTGACATCAAACCTGACATGTTCCCATCTATCCACACATGCTTAACAGTCAATAATAAATGTCATCATCATCATCACTCCAGCCGAAAGACATCCACTTCTGGACAAAGCCTTCCCCAAAAATGCTCACAACAGTGTTGTGCGTCATTAGGGGAGAATATGCCATAATTGCTACGCTTGGCAGGCAGATTGGCGATCGCAGTGGCGGGGCGGATCCCGTTTAGATAAATACGGATAAAATTACTATTGTTTTTTGGCAAGTCCCTTTTATAGGAATATAGTCCAGGAGAAAGGAAACTCTGCACACTTCAAACAATTCGCCTTTTTATTCTGATCAACTCATGAATCACTTAATCACAACTTGTCGTTACCGAAGTCGGCACACCAATGCCCCTTGCCAACATTCGCCTTATTTTATAAGCCCTGCTTATCAAACCCCCTCCCCTCCACTTCTAAATGACGGTAATGCGAAAGGTATTGCCGGTAATCTTATCGACTTATTACACTATTGGACATCAATAAAACAGTAATTATAGTGATTATGCTAACACTTTTTTGATCAAATCCTGCCTATTCATGACAATCCCATATTTGGTTGGAATAGTCCGACACGTATCGTTCTCTGAATTGCTCGTAATTTGCCTCATTTAGTTTCCACTGTACGGCCAAACTGCGTTGCACCACAGACAATAGCTTTAGATGAAAGCTTAACAAAATCAATTTTGGCTGTGTCCAAAATTTCCCAGCGTGTATTTATTTGAATTGCTCAATTAGAATTGTAAATGAGTACATACTTTCCGGTCGATTTGGCCGCGTGAATTCAGCTGGAAATGCACCTGTGTTTACACAACATGTTTGTGCATGTCTGTGACCGCGGAAGGTTGGTTTCGAAGCTGAATATAGGCCAAAACTTTATCACTGTGAAATCTGGATATTGAGTAATATTAATAGTTAAAGTGTATGACAAAAAGAATAATGGCTAAATATGATGATTTCAAGTATTAGTTGAGATTAGAACAGAACAATTCTGGTATCTCCCTCCTTTTCCGGTCTTTTTAAAGCTCATTGGGGTATCCTGGGAATCAAGTTTTGAAGTATATATCTATCCAAAGCCCGCCATTTCAATTTCCCTTAAATACGTTCTTGGGATACAAACTGCATATCACTCAGTTGTCTGGCACGTATTTACATGCCAGAACAATCTAAGATCCCAACAAAACGCTCTCTACTTTCGCGATATCGCCATTGTTTCTACCATATATAAAAAACTGGAATCCCGCTTCCCGTTTAGATGCTTTCTACAATAGATGGGGGATATATCTGCGGACATATCATTTAGTCGATAAAGTGGTCAGGCAACCGTTTCATAAATTATCAGTTCTATCCCGGATCCCGTTTTCTTTCTTTCTTTCTTTCAAATTTATAAAAAACCGGTACCCTTAGAACAGAAAGTCCGTGTAAAGGAAGGGTTAAGGTTGAAATCCTGTTAGAAATCATTTTTCTTTTCAGAAAATCTATAAGTATAATACGTTCCCATGTGTCACAATTGTTGAATAGCATCGTTCTTTCCACAGACGATTAGAGAGAGTGATGCACAGCGTCAAAGAGGTGAACGGGAGGTACTCCGCAGTGGCGTCAGTGACGCTTCAGGACGCAGACCTACCTTCGCCTGCAGAGTTCATCTGCACGCTTCGAATTCCCCTCGCCAATTACGCCGTGCGGAAAGAAACTATATATTATCCAGGTACTTGTATACTTCGTGCATACAATGCATATCTCGAAATACTGACTCGACGTGACAAGTATTCTTAAAAGACAATATTTAAAAATCAACTGACATGGATGATTGTTATTTCATGACATTATTTAATTTTAACTTTAATAGTTAAATCATAAATATAGGTTGTGCTTCATCCTCGACCCTCAGACTAGTTCTAGAAGACCAGAAAAGTTCTTGGCCAAACGTTTGCCTGAAGCTTTTTAAAATCATGGTGACATCATGGTCTGGTTCATAAGATGATTAGTACAATATTTGTGCTTACTACCTCAGTAGTCTTGTAGAATCAACAAGAGTGATGAAGCCACTACTGCTACACTGGAGTCCTGGGTTCTATTACTGGGTCGGGGTGGTAAGTGCTATTGGATTTTTTCCAATTTTCGGAATTTTTGTGCCACTCTTGGAGTTCGGTGATTTGCCACCTATAACATGGGACAAAAACATAACTGACAAATCGTGAATGTTAGCATGTATGCTGAAATGTATGCACATTTAACTGTGCCAATCCCTTCAAGAACAAGAAGTATAGACGTGAAGTTACGTGACACGTACTTAAAGTATGATTAAAGATTCGCTCTGATTTAAGCTACAATAATAATGGCAACACATTATACGTCCCACTGCTGGGCACGAGTCTCTCCCTTTTTTGGGGGGAGGCCTGGAGCTTACTCCACCACGCTGCTCAATGCAGACTGATGGAGGTGGGTGGGTCAGTGGCCAACCCGCTGTCGAATATTTTCAAACCGCCCATAAGGCTGACTTAACGTGCCCTCCGAAGCACGGAAACGCGCATTTAATTTGCCACTAGCGGTCACCCATCACACTACCCGACCGCGCCCGTAGTGCTTAACCGAGTAGATTGCTTATGAGCTACACCAGCCGTCGGGCCATGCGCGCTTCGCTGATTTAAGCTATAAATCTTTTGATTTTTTTTTAACAGGGCCAATCAGCACGACACCTGTAATGCCAACAGCCGCGGATTTGGCGGCAGCATTAGGTTCTAAAGGTACGATTATTATTTCGATAAAATTCCTTTTACTGGTGCTTAAAGTTCTAGTGAAGGAACTCGAGTAGGCACCTGATTACCGTCAAACTTCTAATATTTATTTCAAAGTAGCTGACTCAGTAAACTTCGTATTGTCTCAGCATGAAATAACGTGTCAAAGGTTTGATAGATACGGACTTTTTGTATGGGAAAATTAAATTGTGGTTTTTACTATTTCCCTTCAATTTCTTCATATTTTCTTAACTTATTTTTCTTCCCTGGACATCCAAAAATCATTCAAAACCAAAATTAGCCAAATCGGTACATCAGTTCTCGAGTTTTAGCGAGACTAACGAACAGCAATTGATTTTGAAGTAATTGATTGTAAATACACAAACAAAATTTTATACTGCCTCTGTAGTCTAGTTGTAGCAGGCCACTACCACATCGCTGGGGCCCTGAATTCGATTCCCGTGTCGGAGGCTATAAGAGATAACGATTAAAATCCTTAATATTTAATTACCTCTGATTCTAAGGTACCCCGAGATTTCAACAGTCTCGCCATCTGATACATGAGCCAAAACGTAACCGGCGCAACGAGGGTGTATGCGCGTGTATGCTTGTATGCGTGCATTTACCTCTGCCTACCCCTTGGGGGATTATAGACTTGAAGTTATGTTTTTCTAAGATTTTGTTTTTATTTCGCAGGATCCTGTCTCTTCCCAGCAACGACAGTGTTTTTACTACCTGCATTAACTCAGTTCGCTGTATTATAATGTTAAATTTGACAACAAATTTGTAATAGGGTATTTTACTAATATTATTTATTGTAATTGCAAAATGTATAGGATAAGTATTAACTTTTTCTACCATCTTTTAATGGCATCTATTATGGTATCGTTCTTGGTAGGGTTGCTGAGGATTCCTCTTCCTCTTCCTCATAATGAGGAAGTTCCGCAATATTTTGGGATCCTCAACCGTTTCCGCATCCTCAAAAATTAAAATTAAAAAATCCTCTTCCGCTACCGCTTCCTCAAAATTTAAGAGGAATTTATGAGTAATTTTGTTGCGCATGCGCGTCGCGTATCGATGGCAACGCACACGCCGCAGCACGGTGCCAGGCCGAACAGGCGAGCGAGACCTTCCCACCCGCCACCGGCGCTGTTCCTTGATTGTTTGTTTTAATTTTATTGTCATACATTATTTTGTTTATACGCGTACTCAACTTAAAAAATCGAAATATTCGGGGCTTTACAGAACTGTATCTTTACAATACCTATCTTCTCTTCCATCAAATGTACCAGCAAACGATTTTTAGCAATGCTCTATTGGTATATGATGAGCTATAAAACCGGTTGTTGGAGAAACAGCGTCCAAATATTTTTTTATAAAAATATTTGGACGCTGTTTGAAAACCTCCCTGTTTAAAATAAATTTCGATTAATAGTATTCAATTTTTTCATTTTTATTAATAATATTCGACTTAAATACCTAATTAACAAAGAAATAAAGACTGCATTCTTATTTTCATTTCAATTCATTTCATCACTCATCTTTTTTTTTGGTGTGCGTGTGATTTTTTTATGTCTGTATGTTGACAGACCAGCAGACGGGCCACTTGATGGAAAGTGGTCATCGTCGCCTATGAACATTTGCCACACCAGGGGAGTTGCCAACGCGCTGCCAGCCCTGAAGGACTCCTTTGACGCCATTTTTGAAGAACCTCTTAATGTAGCACCTAGGGAACACCTTAGAGGGAAGTTCGTTCCACAATTTACACGTTCTGGGCAAGAACGAACGTGAAACCGCACCGTTGAGCACTGCCAGGTGTCCAGTCGGTGTGGGTGGAACTTCTCTCTTCGGCGGGTAGTACGGTGTAGGAAAATAGATGGTAGCACCATGTCAAACAGTTCAGCACAGCACTCACCATTGTAGAGACGGTACAATATACACATACTCCCAATGTTTCTGCGTAGGCTCAGATGTTCGAGCCTGTCAGTAAGTCCTGAATCGTTAACAATACGAACGGCGCGTTTTTGTAGGGAGTCAAGTGGACCAAGCTAGTATTTGGGGGCTCCCGCCCACAAATGAGTATGAGTAGTAGTAGCTGCCCTGAAGTGAAAGTAAATACTGCCTGGCTTTGTTAAGCACCCCTAGCTTTTTGGATGCCAACTTGGTCTGACACTCAATGTGACTCCCGAATTGCACTTCGTTCGATATGTCAACGCCCAGGAAACAGATACTTTTACCAACGGCGATTTCCGATCGCCGTTGGTAAGCGTTGTGTAAGTGTATTGTAAGTGTGTGGCCCTGGAACTGTGGTGCTACAATGCATGGCGTTTTTTTAGCGGTGAACGTGCAGACTTGTGTCTTTGAGGGGTTGAACTGCATTAAATTAAGTCGACCCCAATCCGAGACCCGCTCCAGAGAGTGCTCGATTTCAGACACAACTCTAGTCCTTCTTTCCTCGATAAGTGTCCGAGAGGCATTTGCACGGCTAGTGTAGTGTGCATATCCCGTACTATCATCGGTCTAGCAATGAAAATTGGAGTTTTGCTCCAACATTTCATTGATGTGCAGAAGAAAAAGCGTGAGAGATAGCACAGAGCCTTGCGGCACACCAGCGTTGATAGGTAGTCTGTCTGAGCGCTGACAGTCAACTAAGACTTGTATATAACACTTAGACAGAAAACTGGCTGTCCAGTTGCATAGCCTCTGGGGAAGACCGTAGGATGGAAGTTTCGCGAGAAGTGCCCTGTGCCGGACCCGGTCAAAGGCCTTAGCAACGTCGTTGTGTAGATATGTCACTGAACTCGTCCTTAACTGCTGGACCAATTTTGATGATTCTTTATCGTATATGTTTTGAGAATGGTTTAGATTTTAGATTCATAGTAAAAATAATTAAAAGAGCATTTTGTAGTGGACCAACCACTACAAAATGCTCTTCTCATTATTTTTTTGTATATATACATACTTAGTTAAGTAGATAGAGACAGGACAGCGGATTTTAGGTTGGGTCCGCTAGTATTTATATCTTCGTATCATCCTCTTCTCATCTTTCTGTAGCGCGCAAGGCCTCCCGGCTGGTGTAGAACGCAAGCGATCTACTCGATTAAGCGATACGGGTGCGGTCGGGTGTGTGACGGGTGACCACTAGTGGCAAATTAAAATGCGCGTTTTCGTGCTCCGGAGAGCAGGACGCCGACGGTCCCGGTTGCTATCGACAGATAGCAGTCGTTAAACCTTGTCGGAGGCTTTATGGGCGGTTTGAAAACATCCGACAGCGGGTTGGCCACTAACCATTGCAAGTAACTCCACCAACCCGCATTGGAGCAGCGTGGTGGAGTAAGCTACAGACCTCCCCTCAAGAAGGGGAGAGACTCGTGCCCAGTGCCCAGCAGTGGGACGTTTCAAGAGTTGCTATTATTATTATGTCATCTGCTTCCTCTTCCTCTTCCTCTTCCTCTTCCTCTTCCTCATCCTCTTCCTCATAAAAATGTCCTCTTCCTCATCCGCATCCTCTAAATTGGCGCATCACAATTCCTCTTCCTCCTCCTCTTCCTCATAATCACTTCCTCAACAACCCTAGTTCTTGGAACCACTCTATAACTAATAGTTTTTAAGATACCACTACTCAAATGTTGCAAGTGATGATATGTCTCAAACGGCTCGTATATAATCGGACTTGCCTGTGACGTCACAATTGACGTATACACCTACGAAACCAATGACGGTAGACAGTAATTTTTACTGGTGGTAGAGCTCCAGTGACGGACCTCGCGGGCGTAGGCACCACCGCATTACCAAATATACTTACCGCTAAATGGTAATGTTCAGCACTATCGTGTTCCGGTCAGGTGGTAATGTATGGCCCTGTAATTTCCGGCACAGAGGCATAACACCTTAGGCCTCAGGAGTGGTAACGCATCTGCATTATGACCTTGGTCTTTCTGTGGGTGTCTATAGGCTGCAGTCGTCACTTAACATCAATGTGAACTGCATGCTTGCTTACCACTTCCATCACAAATAAAAAAGTAAAAAATGGTGTAAAGTCCTTTATCTCTGGTTCTATTGGGATTTCCCTTTTCTGGAAATTTCCCAGTACCTCGGAGTTTGTAATGTACCCGGAGATATCAACAGGCTCGCCACCTGTTACATGGGCCAAAAACGTAACCGGCGAATCGTGAGTGTTTGCATGTATGCTTGCATTTACCTCTGCCTACCCCTTTCGGGGATTACAGGCGTGAAGGTACGTTTAAGACCTTGTGAATATTTGAAAATACAAAATTTGTACAGCATTTAGAAGTAAAGTTTTGTATATGATTTGAAATATTTATAGACATCAAATTATGTTTATGCTACAAGAAATTGTATGCGCAACTAATATTGCGCATACTATATGCGCAATACTAGTTGTAAAATCTACGCTTAGTCATAAGATGTCATTGTGTACCTATAGCTTGACCTGACACAAGTTGTATATTGCTGTGTAAGATATGGATAAAATCCAATCAAGTTTAATAATGTAAAAAATAAATTCATAAAAATCGTGTAGTCGTTGTTTGCTTTTTTTCTATTTTCTTATCTTCTTTTCTTCTAGGAAAAGGAGATGTTGCAAAAATGTATGGACCTCCGATCATGTATTGTACACAATATCATTATACAGGCAAAATCAATATAAAACGTTTTTTACTGCATATTTTCACTTATTTAGCTTTGTTTGCAGTTACAAAACATAATTTGCAGTTCGAATTGCAACTCAAAACTAACATGGCAAATATGGCGGGCGATGTCATTTTGACATTTTCATTTTTTAAATGGTATTTTGATTATAGAACTTCGAGAAAAAAGTAATATTTTCTACATACTATCAAAATCGATTGATCCCAAGTGTCGGCTGTATTGCCGCCATGTTTAACAAAGTTGAAAATGATAAAATCGTTTGAATTAAATGTGGTTGTAACTCTAAAATATATTCTTGAATAAATTAATTGTATTTTTTTTGGATTCTTCTTTAATTTACCCATTTTTTGAGGACGTGTACGAACCAGGGCCGAGCTCGCAACATCTCCTTTATACCGCTAAGGTGATATGAAGTTCGTCGGGACAGCTAGTAAAAATAAATAACTGATGAAGTGGACGACACTTGATTGGTTCCAGAAATATCTGTATAATAATAATAATTTAATAATGTGAGATGATGAATATAGGCAGGTACCGGATCTCACTCCATAGGCCCAGCCAGCTAGTCCCCCCAGTTCACCCACATAGCCCAAGGTTTGGCGAGTCATTCATCAAATACAATAGTCCCATGTATTCTGCGGGGTCTCTCTGTGTCTGTATTAACTATTGATGCAGTCAGAGAGAGGAATATAACCCATTACAAAATAGATCAAAATTCTCGAAAGGGCCTCTACGTGTTGGACCCCCCCATGTCCACGCGCAAGCCTGACAAAGGTCCGGGGTTCAAATTGGACCCCGTGCTGACGAGAGACGTAATAATAATCTATATGATATTTCAGAAACAATGTATCTCAATACAGAGATTAAAAACTTACAAGAATGTTTATGCTTTATGCTACGAGCAACATATTGTCTAAGCTTAGTGTTGCTACGCACGTAGCATGTCTACGTCGTAGATCACAAGATAGTCCGGGAGGCGCTAGCAACGGTGACATATTTCTAAGTTATGTATATATTTTTTTGTGCTTGGAATATAAATCGGTTTTGCACGAAGAAAGATTTAATCGAGCGGGCCGTTCACTAAACATACATCTGGTAATAAGAATTTAACGTTTCTTATAATGTTCAGAAGAAGACAACGAAAAATCCTAAGTAATTAGGCATTTTTACATTGTCATTTCTTAAACTACCTAGAGTGAATAGTCTTGATAATGAAAAACAAAATATATTTAAAAGAAATAAAACAATGGCATATATGGAAGTAAATTGTTTACAAATTCCTTAATTTTCCAAAAATAATGAATTTGGTTGTCAGAAGATTCTCCTCCTTTTATTGAAATCTGTTAAATATAAAGGTTATTCACTTAGCAGAGTTCCAAGTAGGTACAGTCAATTCTAAGAACAACTCCACTACTGAAGACACTCAGTAAACTCAGTACTTTTAGTCTAAGAGAAAACAACGGTCTCTATTAAAGTTTTTTTTTTATGTAATGGAAGTGGCAAACAAGCATGCAGTTCACATTTATGTTAAGACCATCCACACAAAGACCAAGGTCAAAATGCAGATGAGTTACCACTCCTGAGGCCTAAGGTGTTATGCCTCTGTGCCGGAAATTACAGGGCCGTAAGAACGCTTTATGAAAGTTGCTTGTTTAATATAAATACAGATACAAAAAGTATAGAAGTTCCATCCAATCAAATCCAAAAATACGGACCAATAAAATCCCGAAGTAAACATTATTCAAATCACTATGACCTAGTATCATTTGCATGTCTTTGAAAGTAAATATGTATGGAGTATTGCATTCGCGTGACAAGATGCTCGTGATAAGAACTACAGGAGTGCTATATTTATTTCTTATTTTGCCGGGAAAACATTCGCTACATCCATTTTATTTTCTATCAAGTTATTATTTTATGCATTGAAATTGTAAACAAGCATGCAGTTCACATTGATGTTAAGTGATGACTGCATGGTAATGTGCCCGGAGATGTCAACAAGCTCGCTCAACCGGCGAATCGTGGGTGTTTGCATGTATGCTTGAATGCATGCATTTACCTCTACCTACCTCTTCGGGGATTACAGGCTTGAAGTTACGTTAAATTAGGTAATGCGGTGGTGCCTTCGCCCTCGAGCTCCATTGGAACTCTACCACCAGTAAAAGAATAGGTACATTGGGCAGCAACGGGCACTTACCTACTTGCCGCTTAATGGTAGTGTTTAGCACTATCGTGTACTGGTCAGGTGGTAATGTACGGCCTGTAGTTTCCATCATACCCTCAGGAGTAGCAACGCATATGCATTGAAATCTCCGGTTGCATGAAGTTGTTTATAAGCTACACCATCAAAGTTTTACTGGTGGTAGAGCTCCAGTGACGGAGATCTCGGGCGTAGGTACCACCGCATTACCTAATATACTTGTCCCTAAATGGTAGTTTTTAGCACTATCGTGTTACGGTCAGGTGGTAATGTACGGCCCTGTAATTGCCGCCACAGAGGTATAACACCTTAGGCCTTAGGAGTGGTAACGCATCTACATTTTGACCGTGGTCTTTGTGTGGGTATCTATAGGCTGCAGAAATATATATATATATATATATTATTTTTTATTTTTTCAAATTGGTCTACAAGGACACTTTTGCATTGTCGGGTTATAAGCTACCTAAAGATAATGACTTATAATAATAAGCCAATAGGTATTAATATATAACAATTTAAGTACAAACCAAAGACAACATTAAGTATCTTATCACGCAAGATCAATTTCCAATTCAGTTGGAACTGACGCTAACAGCATGAACATGGATGATCCTGGCTCACTCCCACTCTCACTCGTATTCATGACAATCTGGATTAACGATTGAAAGTCAAATTACAATGTTTTTTGATGAATCTATGGTTTTTAGTGCCATTGTAAAGGCAAATTGACACATCCGTAAATAATTTCATAGAAACACCTAGTGCGAAGTACATTTTTATTTTATCTCCTGGTGGTAGAGCTCCAGTGACGGAGCTCGCGGGCGTAGGCACCACCGCATTACCTAATATACTTGCCGCTAAATGGTAGTATTCAACACTATTGTGTTCCGGTCAGGTGGTAATGTACGGCCCTGTAATTTCCGGCACAGAGGCATAAGACCTTAGGCCTCAGGAGTGGTAACGCATCTGCATTTTGACCTTGGTCTTTGTGTGGGTGTCTATAGGCTGCAGTCATCACTTAACATCAATGTGAACTGCATGCTTGTTTACTACTTCCATTACATAAAAAAAAATATCTGCGTTTGGGAATTTTATTGTCGGATCTGAAATGAGATCTGACCTTAGCTGTGTACAGATGGACCAACGTACAGACGGATATAAAAAATCTGTTTTAAAACTTTTCACTATATATTTTTCTCCTATTTTGAAAACCTGCATCAAATGCGGAGTTCCGTTACATTATTTACAGCTGTTGTTTTATGATCTGAAAATAACGATATATTGCCGGCAATTTGTTTAAGTTATTACTGTTTTTAAAGCAAACGAGTTGACGGATATATGTGAAATATCGGGTATTAAAACGTTTTTTTAATCGGAATAGAACTCATAAGGATGTTATGTTTTGTCTTTAGATTATTTTGCCATGTTTTTTAAATATTTAGCTCGGAGCATGCGGGAACAGCAATATGTCTTCTATGGTAATGTATATTACCTTTAAAATACCTCTAACAACAAAATTAAAATTATATTTAAGGACTTTCTGAAACTACGAGTATTATAATGCTGTTCAACTATCTGTACTTGCTAGCCGCTGGTAAGTCTTTTTTCTGAAAATGTTGATATATAATATAAGATATATAATTTTTGCTTTTTGATAATGATATTTAACTGCCTCGGTAGCCTAGTGGTAGCAGGCCACTACTACTACGCTGAGGTCCTGGGTTCGATTCCCGGGTAGGGGGTTATCAGAGATAATGGTGAAAAAGCCTTTATCTCTGGTTCTATTGGGATTTTTCCATTTTCTGGAAATTTCCCAGTACCTCAAAGTTTGGTAATGTGCCCGGAGATGTCAACAGGCTCGCCACCTGTTACATGGGCCAAAACGTAACCGGCGAATCGTGGGTGTTTGCATGTATGCTTGAATGCATGCATTTACCTCTGCCTACCCCTTCGGGGATTACAGGCGTGAAGTTACTTTTTTTTTTTATATTTACCTATTAAATATATACAAAAATGTTTAAACGTAACAATGATTTTTACTTTACTTAGAAAAGTTTCCAGGAATGATGTACCTACAAATGGTCAGATAGACCGGCACCGTTGATATAAGCCTAATTCATTATTTGTTTATTTATAAACTAGCTGATCCGGCAAACTTCGTATTATTTATTGCCTCAGAATGAAATAATGTGTCACAGGATTGATAGATACGGACTATTTGTATGGAAAAATGAAATTGTGGTTTTTACTATTTCCCTTCAATTTCTTCATATTTTCTTATCTACCTTTTAAACCATCCCTGGATTTCTAAAAATCAATCAAAACCAAAATTAGCCAAATCGGTCCATCAGTTCTCGAGTTTTAGCGAAACTAACGAACAGCAATTGATTTTTATATATGTATATATAAATGAAGTATTGTTCTGTCAACATTATTAAGTTCTGTCGATATCGAATCTCTAAAAGATATATTCGTATTGCAATACAAACTGTAGACTAGTAACTCCTTAAGTAATGCAGTTATGCGTACCTATACGACCAATCCCCAGGTCCACTGCCTGCTCATTTTCCAAAAAAGAAAACATATCTAGTAGTTGTTTTATATTATTTCGCTTCAGTAGCTCAATTGGAAGAGCGGCTGGACTAGATTCCCAGTAGGCCGCGAGTTCGAGTCTCGCCTGAAGTCAAATTTTTCTTTCCATTTCTCTTTAAATAAAATACATATCTAGTAGCTTCTGCACTCATAAAAAGATCTAAAAAAAAGCTTTTAAGAAACTGCAAGCTTATTCAATTTCCTAAGTATTTTCATCCGACTAACGAACCAATGGAATAAAATGTAGTGGAGAGAAAAGTTTTTTGGCTCGAATTAAGATTCAGTTAAGTGCAGCTATGGAATACGAGTATTTAGCAAAAGAAATCCTTTTTCTTGGAAGATAAACTGTTTTGATATGATTTATGAGATTTTATGCTTTTGCATTAAAATACTGTCCGATTTCACTCCACATGACTTCGTAATAAAAGGCGTTTTTCGTTCCTAAACGAGTTCAATACAGTGGCGGATTTAACAGCAGGCTGAGTAGGCTGGAGCCTAGTGCGGCAAATTTTAAGGGGCGGCAGATTTAGTTCATAATTTTTTTATTTCTATTTACACAAAATAACTGTTAAAATTATCAAGATTCAGACCATAGTTCTCAATGATTCTTAGCATAGAAAAAAGTTGATGTAACGAGGATGACGAAGCCTAAAACATAAAGTTGGAATTGAATATGATTGTGGACTACTACGATATCAAAATATACGGGCGGCAAAAATTGTAAATCCGCCACTGGTTCAATTACACTATTTGGATTTTACCATCTAAAATTGTTCGTGATAAGGTTGAAATTGGATGCAAATTTTAAGCTAAAATGCGTTTTATTAAGACTAAACTTAGTTCATAGAGCATACGGTGAAATTTACCCTAAGCGGTTTGAAATTATAACCACTTAAAGCCCCCTTCCAGTAGATTTATTGACATCAAAGCTCGTCGTGTCGTGAATACGACATTATACGCATTTACACTTACCGTCATTGAAGGTAATTAAGGTAATGTAGAATAAAGAATAATCGTACGGTACCCTATGAACGTGAGCGTGACTTGCACTTGGCCTCTTTTTTTTCATGTTATTATTTTTTTTATGTAATGGAAGTGGCAAACAAGCATGCAGTTTACATTGATGTTAAGTGATGACTGCAGCCTATAGACACCCACACGAAGACCAAGGTCAAAATGCAGATGCGTTACGACTCCTGACGCCTAAGGTGTTATGCCTCTGTGCCGGAAATTACAGGGCCGTACATTACCACCTGACCGGAACACGGTAGTGCTGAACACTACCATTTAGCGGCAACTAAATTAGGTAAAGCGGTGGTGAGCCCGCGAGTTCCATCACTGGAGCTCTACCACCAGTGCATTAAGTGTAACGTTCTGCCACAGTGGTAAAACACCTTAGGCCTCAATTATAACAACAAATTTACCATGAAACCTACTTTAGATAACGCACTCACGCTTTTCTGTGATTGAAGATAGAAAAGACTCAAATATTTACACGAAGTCAATAACAATAAAACTTAATATCCTCTTTATTAGGCTTTTGTGTATACGCACGGTCCATTACATTATATTACACGGGGACTGTGTTGTGATAAAATATTTCTACCTTCCTTATTTCTGGGCAGGGAATACGGCTGTTACGCATTCTTTCTTTAAGTGATTCTGATAAAAACTCTACTTAACTTGAACTGCCTCGATAGCCTAGTGGTAGCAGGCCACTACTGCGTTCAGTTCCCGGGTAGGAGTTATCAGAGATAATGGTGTAAAGTCCTTTATCTCTGGTTCTATTGGTATTTTTCCATTTTCTAAAAATTTTCCAGCACTTCGAAGTTTGGTAATGTGCCCGGAGATGTCAACAGTCTCGCCACCTGTTACATGAGCCAAAAACGTAACCGGCGAATCATGGGTGTTTGCATGTATGCTTAAATGCATGCATGCAGGCGTGAAGTTACGTTACGGTTTTACGTAATATGAACTTGTTTTGAAAAGACCCTACTGAGTTTTTTTGTCAGGTTTATCTCACTATTTTTGGGCTTTGACTGCCAGTGAATGACAAAGAATGTCTCATATTCTTTTCGCTTAGTCTTCTTATCTTATCCGTTTGTATTTTAACCGACTTCAGAAAAGGAGAAGGTTCTCAAATCGACCGATTTTTTTTATATATGTTGACCGATATTTCGAAGACGCCTGTACCAATTTGGAGATTTTTGTGTTTAAAAGGGTACACCTCACAGGTCGTCAGATTGTCACCATGTCAAGATGTGATGATGGGATCCTGGAGAAATGGAGGGAACTCTTCAAATTTCATAGCATACATTTACCTGGTGGTAGAGCTCCAGTGATGGAGCTCGTGAGCGTAGGCACCACCGCAATACCTAATATGCTTGCCGCTAAATGGTAGTGTTTAGCACTATCGTGTTCTGGTCAGGCGATAATGTTCGGCCTTGTAATTTCCGGCACAGAGGCATAACACCTTAGGCCTCAGAAGTGGTAACACATCTGCATTTTGAGCTGTGGTCTTTGTGTAAGTGTCTATAGGCTGCAGTCATCACTTAACATCAATTTGAACTGCAGGCTTGTTTGCCTCTTCCATAAAATAAAAAAGTACCGAAGCGAAAGTTACGAAACTCACTTACGAATAAACCATATCTGTTCCGATATATAACCCAAACGCTTTGGGATCCTATTCCCATATTGAGGCTAACCTCAACAGTGCAAATATTAAATACTCAACCATTGAGCGAATCAAGAATAATAGGGACTCGTAATACTGTTCACACGAATGGATCGCCGATTGGAGCGAACCGAGTCTCTTAGGTAAATTGAATCTGTGAATAGATATCACTGATTGAATTAGCCGCTTCGTCGACGCTCGCTATCGGTTCACAAGTTTACTACGATACGTTTTGTTGAATCTGTTTTGTCGATATCAAAGATATCGTAATAAGATAAACGATGCTGAGATATTGGAGTTTGGAAGGCTGTAAATAATTGTATTACTTTGGTTTCGCTCGTCAAAGAGCTTGGTTATAATTTGCTTGTGAAATAGTGTGGCACAAAAGGAGAATTCAGGTTGAATTATCGCTCTCTGTATAGGAAACTGACAAACAAGCAAACGAGTGAAATAGATGGTAAATGAATATTGCAACATGGACAGACACACACAAGGATAAGAATATTGGACATAAATTTAAACTGAGTATACCTTGCAAGTCTTGCAACATTTCAAGTGTGTCTGGGAAATTCAAACTGAATAATCCCTCTTCGTTAAGTCACAAAACACTTTTGAATATGGTAATTTGTACAACAATTTGTATTTATTATGAAAGAAGCATCCCCGAAGTAATACAAAGGCATTGTACAGTACTCAACAATAAATATTGCGTGTCGAGCTTAGAAAGGAGACTTCCGCTTATATCGGGTGAGTAGAGCGTTATCTCTTTCACACCGTACCTATTTGACGTTTGTCGACCATTTTGATCAAGTTTTGACCAATACTGTCAGTGCTTACGTAGGCAGTGTGCAGCAGAGATGACGCTCTACGAAGTCGAAACGAGCCGATCGTCTCTTTTGTAGGTTCGATGTGCAATATTAATTGTTGAGTACTGTAATTGATGATGACTATTGACAAATAGTGTCCATATAAAAAGGATGACTGGTGGTAGAGAGCCAATGACGGAGCTCGAGAGCGTAGTCACAATCACATTACATAATCTACCTGCTGCCAAACGATAGTATTTAGTTCTATCGTGTTCCGGTAAGTATTTCCTGTAATAACTATCAGCTTCGGTCTCAGGGTAGGCAACGCATCTGCATTTTATTCAGTATTCACATTACCATAATGGGCACTGCTGGCCTATTTGCCCCTACCATAATATATAAAAAAATCTCTGCCACCCCTGCAAGGAAATGTATACTTGAATTTATGTAGATATGTTTGTTTGTGTGCTTATAATATATCTATAATCCGGTAAGTAGTGTAACGGTCTATTGAACTCCTTTTGGGATCATATTTTGAAACTTACGTGGGTCCTCCATAAAACCAATTGATATAAAAACATTATATTATAATACAAGTTTGCCTGGGGGCATCCAATCCATCGTATATGCATGACATAGATGGACAGACGGTATAATCCTCTGGGTATCTGGGGTAACGATTGTGCCCTCGCCAAGACGATCCAAGCCAAGCGCAAACAGGCAAAAGACAGTGCCTGCCTTTTCTCGAATAGTTCCACATTATTTTAGTCCACGAAATTAGGCTTCATTCATACCAGAGAAGTTAATTTCTCTCTATATAATAGACTTATAAAAATTAATATACTCGTACAAAGTTTCAATCGCGTAGCTCTAATACTTTAGATGTTATTTCCATCTAAAAAGCCACGATTTCATCACTCTATTCTTCTCTAAAATTAATAATATTCTTTAGGAACTTCCAGTAAGCATATAATATGGAAATATGGTACGTACACTAGTATTTATACAAATAACAAAAACATTGTATAACTTTTAACCCCCAATCCCTTAAACCCGGGATGGAAATGTGCATCAGACTTCCACAAATTTTAATGGAAGAAATACAATAGGTCAAGTTACGCATTTCAACCATTGTTAAGAGTTTGAGAAGTTAGCGTGTACAGATAGAAACTTGGCTCTACAAGAGTGTTGCTAACTTTCATCAGTGCGAGCCATATGGTCTCGTCTTGGCATCATTTTACTTAAAATGTTTTTGATGGGATCTAGTTTCTGATAAAAAAGGGTCACGCGCGGAATTTAGCTGACGAAGGTTTCGTCAATCTTAAGCTATATCCGTATATCCTTTCCTGAGTACTGAGCCAACAAATATTTGAATAATTTGCAAAGGGTTCACGAAAGGTGTAACTCCTGTGATAGAGCTCAAGAACGAGACCAGAAAATGTAACTATTAATACTTCTTACTGGTGGTAGAGCTCCAGTAACAGAGCTTGCGGGCGTAGACCACCGTATTACACCTTATAACTTGCCGCTAAATGGTAGTGTTCAATACAATCGTGTTCCGGTCAAGTGGTAATATGTGGTCCGGTAATTTCCAGCACAGAGGCGTCTTAGGCCTCGGGAGTGATAACGCATTTACATTGAAATCTTTGGTTTCATTCATTTTATACGCTACAGTATCACTTACCATCAATGTAAACTGTATGCTTGTTTGCCACTTCATGACACAAAAAAAAATTAAACATTCAACGCTATTGACGACTTACTTAGTCCAGCGGTGTGAGGTGACCGTTTGATTCGAAGGGTCGCGGGTTCGATCCCCGCACGGCGACAAATATTTGTACTTCCTACTGATATTTGTTTCGGATCTGGGTATCTGTGTATGTGTTGTGTGTGTACAACGGTACTACGACACAGGTTTATACCTAGTGTGGGCTATGAGTGTATGCGTATTTTGTTATTTATTTTTTTCATATAAACCTTCTCCTGATACGAATACAGGCAGGAAATTCTAAAGTCAAATCACTCTCTAGAAATGAAAAACGGGATAGTTGGAAATTGACTGGAAACTGTTAAAACACAACTTTATTTAACTGAATAAAGAAGGTTCCGCTTTAACTCTTAAATGCATTGTTTCACACCCAATAAAGCTAATGAATAAAATAATGAATTTCAATTAAAATGCTTTTATTGCCTTGTACGTTCAATTTCATATCGAATATTTTTCTTACTTTTAATAAGTAAGAAAGTAAATAAGTTTTTACTCAACTGCATGAATCATTCCGGTCAGGTGGTTCCAGCCCTATGACGTCCACTGCTGGACAAAGCCTTCCCCACAACACTGTTGTGTGTCATTAGGGGAGTTTTTTTTTATGTTATGAAAGTGACAAACAAGCATGCAGTTCACATTGATAAGTGATGACTGCAGCCTATAGACACCCACACAAAGACCAGAGGTCAAAATGCAGATGCGTTACCACTTTTGAGGCCTAAGGTGTGATGCCTCTGTGCCGGAAATAACAGGGCCGTACATTACTATCAATATGCCATAATAACCACGAGTAGCAGGCGGATGGGCGATCGCGGTCGCAGAAGTTTTATCACTGGACGCTGCTACCCATTACGCATTGTTATTTTTACTACCGCCCTTTTGGAATGGTTTGGCCTCCATTATTCAGATGTCTGTGAAGGCGTAGGGCCATGACGACCCCATCGCCGCAGAATTCTTCCGCTAGTGCAGTTAGTCAACCGAACTATTTTCAATAACGATAAGTAATAAAAACTACCCACCAAGAACATCCTGGGCGTTGACATATCGAACGAAGTGCAATTCGGGAGTCACATTGGCATCCAAAATTTGGGGGTGCTTAACAAAGCGAGACAGTATTTCACATCGGGGCAGCTACTACAGCTTTATAAGGCCCAAGTGGGCCGGCCCCATCTGGAATACTGCTCTCATTTGTTGGCGGGAGCTCCCAAATACCAGCTTGGTCCACTTCTACTCTACAAAGACGCGCTGTCCGTATTGTTAACGATCCAGGAGTTACTGACAGGCTCGGACACCTGAGCCTGCGCAGACATTGAGAGTCTGTGCGTGTTATACCGTCTCTACAATGGTGAGTGCTCTGTCGAACTGTTCGACATGGTGCCACCGTCTCTTTTCCTACACCGTACTACCCACTGATGAGAGAAGTTTCACACTCACTGACTGGACACCGGGCAGTGCTCAACGGTGCGGTTTTCTCGTTCGTTTCTGCCCAGAACGTGTAAATTGTAGAACTAACTTCCCTCTGACGTGTTCCCATAATATGAAGTTCTTCAAAAATGGCGTCAAAAGAGTCCTTCAGGGCTGGCAGCGCGTTGGCAGCTCCCCTGGTGTTTTAATGTTCATAGGTGACGGTGACCACTTTTCACCAGGTGGCCCGAGAGGAGTAGCCATATACAAGCTTTCCCCTCTGTCAAAGTACAAGCACAAGTGTTCCTATGCCTTTCGCCAGATGTTTAAATGTTTTGAGTCAAGGTGTAACTTCCATAGTAATAGCCGATTTTTGTTATGTGTTACACAAATTTCCCCCCGTAAAAAATAACAGACTGTTTTGCATCGGTAATAAACGCTATAGCTACTCCCCTCCGGCCGGCTGGTGGCCCGTGTTGCTCTATGGTAGCAGAGCACTAAAATAAACATCACAGTGAATAGAACATAAACAGGTTTAATTGTAACTAAACTTCAATCCTGATTGTGGGTGGATCTGGGAATGCTCTAAGGCGTGTTTATTTTAATTAAAGTTCTTGCTGCTGTGATTTTCACTCAAAGCCTTCGGTCGATGGGTAATATATTTAGGGACTAACTTCGACTTTAGGGTCCTTAAAAGGAAAAAACGGAACCCTATTCGGATCGCTTTGTTGTTCATCTCTCTGCCTGACAAGACGCCTGACTCTTTTTCTCTACATTTTTATGTAATGAAGGTGGCAAACAAGTATTCAGTCCACATTGATTAGTAATGACTGCAGCCCATAGACACTCACCAAAGACCAGAGGTCAAAATACAGATGCGTTGCCACCCCTGAGACCTTAGTTATTATTCTCTCTGCGATATTTATTACGGGACCATTTCCATCTAACCGGAAGACGATAGTTTTTTTTTCTCTATATTATGAAATTGGCAAACAAGCATGCAGTTCATATTGATAAGTGATGACTGCAGCCTATAAACACTTACAGATAAACCAGAGGTCAAAATGCAGATACTTTACCATTCCTGAGGCTTAAGGTGTTATGCCTCTGTGCCGGGAATTACAGGGCCGTACATTACCGGAACTGACCGGAACACGATAGTGCTGAACACTAGCATTTAGCGGCAAGTATATTAGTTAATGCGGTGGTGCCTACGCCCGCGAGCTCCGTGACTGGAGCTCTACCACCAGTGGAAAATGCTGAACACTACCATTTGGCGGCAGAGAGATTACTGGTGGTAGAGTTCCAGTGTTCCAGGAGCTCGAGGGCGTAGGCAACACCGCATTATCTAATCTATCTGCAGATAAATGGATGTATTCAGCACTATCGTGTTAGCTTGTATGTAAAATCATGCTTTAATTGGAAATAAATGTAGCAAATTTAAAAAGTATATTCAGCCAATGTGTTGAAAATTAAGTCAAGAATTCTACTCAAATTTATTGAATTGATTAATTATTGATATAAAACCTTTACAATTATTGAGTTCAGTGTTTAAAATAATAAACAACTCAATTTGGATTCTCATTTGATTAAATTGAACAGTCGTAATGAATTGTCATTAGTCAGTCAATTGACTATTTTAATTATTCGTCGTTTTGAATATAAAAAGGCGAACGTTTTTACCTATCGGCATTGATTATTGAGCTTTAAAGCCGTTCGGAAGTGTCCAAGTGAAGTGAATTGTGAAAAATAAATATAGTGAAGTGTGTAATCATTTTGTGTCTACAGTTTAAAGTGGAGAATTTCTAACAATCGTGGCAACCCATCTGCATTTTACTGGTTTTTGTGAAGATTAACGCCCTTATTCATAAACGTATTTTAGCTAACGTGTTGCTAATCTCTCCTTTGTCTTTTTCTATCCTGCACATTTGACAATGCAACTGACAAAGACAAAGCATTATATATCTAAAACGTATCTAATGTACGTTTATGAATAAGGGGGGTAGTCTATAGGCTGCAGTCATTACTTAACAACAATCTAACATCATACTTTTTAAAAGTATGAACTCTCACTCACTTTCTCACTTTACAAATGAAAATGCACTTTAGGGAGCTGGGATATTGTGCGTAGCCCAACACGCATCTGGCCAGTTTTAGAAAGTCAAAAAACAAAAAAATCTACAAACAAAAATACTGATTTATATTCCAACAAGTACCTAACATTGCAAGCTTGTAGCCTATATCAATGGATTTATTAATTATTCAATATCAATTAGTCGCCCGACGCCGAATATTTTTTGCTCTTCGATAAAATACAGCCCTGTACTGATTTTATTTCAAATGCGAATACAAATTTCCAAAAAGTAACAAATAAATACACTAACTAGCTGTATTGTATTGGATCTGTGGTCTATTTTATTGGACAGATCTCGTCAGAGTCCCAGAATCGTTTAGTATCTATAAAAAAACGTGATCTAATGATCGACTAAAAGATTGAGATCTGTCTATTAATTGAACCTATGTATCGGAGCGGAAGCGTGCATGGCCCAGCGGCTGGTGAAGATCGTAAGCGATCTACTCGGTTAAGCACTACGGGCGCGGTCGGATAGTGTGATGGGTGACCGCTAGTGGCAAATTAAATGCGCGTTTCCGTGCTTCGGAGGGCACGTTAAGCCGTTGGTCCCGGTTGCTATCGATCGATAGCAGTCGTTAAACCTTGTCGGAGACCTCATGGGCGGTTTGAAAACATCCGACAGCGGGTTGGCCACTAACCTACCTCCACCAATCCGCATTGGAGCAGCGTGGTGGAGTAAGCTCCAGGCCTCCCCCCAAAAAAAGGGAGAGACTCGTGCCCAGCAGTGGGACGTATAATGGGTTGCCATTATTTATGTATCGGAGACGGACATAGCTTTGGATCCTTAAATTAACGTTTTATGTAGGTTTTCGCGAGCTTCATGCATTGTAGAAATAAAACTTGCCGATTTTCTCGCGTATACAACACTCCCAAACTTCTTCTTACACCCGACGTTTCGGTCGCATTCCAGCTACCGTGGTCACAGGCAGACTGAATTCTTGAATTAGTTCTTGAATCATTAATTGTATAATTTTAATCGAGATTCCTGGCGCCATCTCTGGCTGATCCGTGAATTTTGATTTAACAACTTTACTTTCTAATCACTAGATGGAGCTATCGGTCTTTAGTTGGTTCACCTGTTTTATGTCATGAAGTGGCAAAGAACAGTATAGTTCACATTGATGGTAAGTAGTACTAAGCCTATAAACGTCTACATAAAAACCATAGATTTCAATACAGATGCGTTGGCATTCGTGAGTTCCAAGCTCCTATAGGCTCTGTGCTGGAACGAGACCGTACAATACCACTTGACCGGAACACGATAGCACCGGACTACCATTTAGCGGCAAGTGTATTAATGCAGTACTTCCACTCCTACCACAGGAGCTCTACCAAAGGAAGAAAGATAATAAATAAATACGCTTACCCTCACAGTCCCACACTAGGTATAAACCTGTGTCGTGGGTACCGTTGTACAATACATTACACAAACACCTTAACCCGAAACATATATCTGTAGACCATACAAATTTTTGTCCCGGTGCAGGGATCGAACCCGCGACTCTTTGAATCAAACGGTCGTCTCACAACGCTGGACTAACCGGGTCGTCAAAGAGAAGAATAAGAAAGGAGTCTCTTATAAATAGACTATGAGCGACAGACAGATAAACACACAAGGGAACCTATAAGGCTTCGGATTTTTTCTTATAATTTACTGGTGGTAGAGCTCCAGTGACGGAACTCGCGGGCGTCGGCACCACCGCATTACCTAATTTACTTACCGCTAAATGGTAGTGTTCAGCACTATCGTGTTCCGGTCAGGTGGTAATGTACGGCCCTGTAATTTCCGGTACAGAGGCATAACACCTTAGGCCTCAGGAGTGGTAAAGCATCTGCATTTTGACCTTGGTCTTCGTGTGGGTGTCTATAGGCTGCAGTCATCACTAAACATCAATGTGAACGGAATACTTGTTTGCCACTTCCATTAAAAAAAAAACATACAGGGTACACTAAAAGCCTCAATTGTTTACCAAAATAGTTTCATATTGGCTTGTTACTTAGATCCTAACATTGTCGTTCCGCGTCATATGCCTTTATTGGCCTGTTTACTCCTTAAACCACTTAAGTACTCAGGAGCTCACGAGAGGAAGCAACTTAAAAGTTTCGAGAGCCCATTTCAAATTACGTTTCCTCTTTGCGGGTCGTATTCAGCGTATAACGCACAAGAAAAAACTCCGTAATATGATACAAAAGTTCTGCTTTTGGAAAAAAAACGATACAAAACCAAATATGACCTTAAGCCATTAAAATTATTTTAATTACCTACTTATACTTAAATTAAACCTACTTATTCATGCTAACAGTATGTGTTAGTGGCGGTGTGGATATAATATTATGATTTACAAAATTACATTTTTAAAATTTTTATACTTTAAGCGGTAGCATAGAGCAACACGGGCCACCGGCCGCGGCGGACCGAAGGGGAGTAGCCATATGCAGGCTCTCCCCTCCGTCAAAGTACAAGCCCAAGTGGCCCGCGATGTTTGAATGTGTGCGTGAAATTGTTTATGTATTTTTTTAAAGTCAAGTTGTGAGTTTCGTAGTAATAGACGATTTTTGTTGTGTGCCTGTGTGTGTCACACAAATTTCCCTCTGCAAAAATTTGACAGACTGTTTTGCATCAATAATAAACGCTATGGCCACTCCTGTAGTAATAAATGTTTGATTTGGTTGATTTTGTAACAGTTTTGTAGGAGAGTTTCTTGACTGTTTTACTCATCTCGAAGTTTTTGGAATCAATATGCATGTGTGTAAACAGAAGAACCAAATAAATCTTAATTTACATTGTGGTAACAAGGTGTGAACGAGGCACGGACCATACAACAAATTACCACCATTACCCAAGACTGCAGGCCATCGACTTCCCAGCGCTATCGTGTGTAATGACAAGTCGTTTCTTTTACTCATGTGACATACCAGTCGAGCGCCGTTTAGACGTTATGCCTTTGCACGTTCCCATAGCTATTTTATTACTAACTGCACTTACTTAATACGAAATAATATTTTTTTTTTATTTAAAAGGTTTTTAAAATCAATCCGATGCTTCGAACGTTTTTCAGCTTCCGTAGTCTCGAGCAGACTGAATTGACGTTTGGTTTTCCATGTTGAAGTTTTCCAGAATGTTGCGATTCGAACTTCATTTAAAGTTATAAATGTTTTAAATCCCAATCGCAACAATCCGTAATACCTCAAGACAGGTACAATTGGTTAGGTTTACGGAAAACGATTGATTAAAAAGATATGAGTTAACTGCTCATAACAATGTGTCAGCCTCCTGTCATACAATTAAAGTCACCTTAGTCTGCCAAATATCGAAGTTAAAAAGCGACCAAATCATTGGGTTTACTTAAAAAATATTATACTTTCAATATACAAGAGGAAAGTCTGTACAAATAGTTTGATTTTAATCCAATAAATGATATTGCTCCAACTAGAGATCGAATCCAGATCCTCAAGTCTAGAAAAAAAGGCAAGGCACTTAAACTACCTTCGTAAATAGAATATCAAGTTGGTAACGGAATAATACAAACTTAATGATAAACAGTTCAAGATATAAATAATAAAAATTGGAGCGTTTTTTAAAGTAATAGATATCAGCAATGGAATCAAAGATCCAATACGAAAGTTAATTGGAAGCGATGGGACTTGAATCTGTGATTGAAAGATTACAAATCTGAAATCAAATCGTACTGGACGTGGATGAATATTTATCTTCACTTTGAAGACTTTTGATTTATTCATTGGGATATTGGAGACGTGGCATTTTTAACCGACTCCAATACTGAATTTATATGTTTACGGTTTTTTTTGTAGTTATTTTTCTTTTTTGCGCAATTCTACGAACTGATAAGATTGAAATTTATGATGCGCGTGCACACCGACTGATTAAAGTGACATTCTAAAGTTAGTTGCTAAACATATAACAACTTAAGTCTGTTTGTCAGTCTAAAGTTGCTTAACCGGTTACTTAAAAACTGGTTGGTCAACCAATCAATGATTGGACGAATTCTCTTCCAGTAGAAGAAAATTCTTCTGCTAGTGGGCGGTGGGTCGTCGCGTCCCGATGTCAGCCCGAGCATTTTCATAAATATGATTGTAGCTCGCAAAAACCTGAAAACAAATATAACACTTAGCAACACCTATTAACCAAGCAACTTTAACCTCAAAGAAACTTTGTATTACCATATACTAGCTGAGCGTAAACCTAAGATGTAAACGCAAATAAGAGTGTTCGAGACACAAAGCGAGACCTCTTTCGCTATCGCCGACATTCTAGCAAAGAGCCACTTATAAACATCAAAGGGCGTCGCTACATTATACCTACATACGTGCACGTGCATTGTACATGCTATAGTTAACCTTAATAATTTGCATGGAAACGCATCTTATACGATATTATGTGTAAAAACTGCTCATGGCGGTTAACAAAAAATATCATGAAACCATTATATATATATATATATATATATATATATATATATATATATATATATATATAGATCTTGAAGGACATGTTGCGTCCTACATTGCATTATTTACCGATGATGCTGCGTCCGACTGACTTTGGGCGTCCGGAATACGGACGCAAGATTGACCGACCCTCATTTTTAGCCCAAGGGTCCCTTATGATCATTAGAATGCAAAGGCGAAAAATTAGCGTCAGTAGTCGTTCAGCTTTCCACCGCTCTGCCCCTCATGACTGCCGGCCGCCTTTGTGCATTGTGCGGGCAGTGCTCAATCATTATTTTGCCGTGATTAGTGTTATTTTAAAACTGCGATATCTCCCAAGATATTGATTTAAATTGAATGAAGTAAGGTGCAATTTCGTTTTAAATTAAATACTTGTGATGAATAACATATTTATTTTGATAAGGATTAATATCATGTTTATAAAAACACCTTCGCAAATAATGCATTATTTTGGAACAACTTTGGTTAGCATAAAAAAGCTTATAGTGAGCTAACGTTAAAAGATAGACACATGCTGTCGTGGACTTTTTTTAGAACTTTTGAAGGGAAAAACACCTGTCATACATAGTTTTTGTGAAACTTTTACCGTTTACGCAGCGCACGCAGTGGAAACTCTCAGTAGGAAAAAAAATCCCCCGATTTTGAAATATTCTTTTTTGGTGCTCCGCTCCTGTTGGTCTTAGCGTGATGAAAGCCTGCCTCGATACATGGACTGTCTAACACTGAAAGAATTTTTCAAATCGGACCAGTGGTTTCTGAGATAGCGCGTTCAAACAAACAAACAAACTCTTCAGCCTTATAATATTAGTTAAGATTTATTATCTGTACCTGGAGTCAGTATAAGCCTTTATATAGTTGGAAACCTCTTGGCTGATAAACTGGATACAATAATTCAAAGACAGTATTCGGAGCCAATCTGAATTCAATAGTAGATGGATGTAATTTAGTTATTATAATCATTATGATATATGCAAAGCATTATACGGAATTGATTTAAACATACATTCAGATGGAGGCGGGAATTTGCATGCAGTGTTTAGTAGGTATACGCAGATATTCAGTGTGCAAGAAAGATTTAAGAGTGAACGGACGCACAAATTCAGCTAGAAATATTTAATTTGAATATCACCATTTAACGTTTAAATGAAATTTGACGTCGACTACTGATATGATACTGATTAAAACATCTTACATACGCATTGAAAACATTAAATATCTGACTACATTCAGTGGACGCCGCAGGGTGGTAATTTTTAAAGACGCCAGAAGTCCTTCGCGATTTTTATATATATTCTAGCGGCCCGCCCCGGCTTCGCCCGCGCTGCTCTGCTCCTATTAGTCATAGCGTAATGTAAGCTATCCTATCTCTCAAGTTGGATCGAACTGCACATGGTGTGCGAATTTTATTATAATCGGTTAAATGGTTTAGGAGTCCATTGAGGACAAACATTGTGACACGAGATTTATATATATTAAAAATATATTATATATTAAATATATATTATATATATATGTATATATCATGAGATCATATTGGCCTTTGGAACTCTGCCGGTGAATGACAAAGAATGACTCTTTTTCCTTTCTTTTTACTCTTTGTTGTCAGTTGTAAAGGGGAAATGAGACATTCTACTGATATACTTTTTACATTAGTTTATTATATTTAGTTTTATCCTAGTGATATTCTTGACTATACATATATTTTTTATCTTGTTTGGCATGTATGGTTGGGGAAAAAGTTTCTTCGCATTTTTTAAGATAATTCAAAACATTTTTTAATACAGTTTATTTAAATTTAACTAAAGTATGTATGGACCATTTTGTTCGATAACCATTTGCCGTCTTGTAGGTAGGGATATGATCCCATTGCTATAAAAATTTTGGGACTTCTCATCAAAATACCGCGACAAGTGGATTTGGCAGTCCTCTCGTGATGTTAACCTAACATTGCATAAAGAATTCTAGAATAAAGGTAGAAATCTGAAGGTGCAAGGTCAGGACTATACGGTGGATGCATTAACACCTCCCAGCCAAACTCTCTTAATTTTTGCTGAGTGGCTATAGATGTGTAGGGTCTAGCGTTATCATGATGTAACACCACACCCCTTCTGTTGATCAATTCCGGCCGCTTTCTCTCAACTTCTTGCTTTAATCTCATCAGTTGTTCACAGTAGAGTTCAGAATCGATAGTCCTGCCTGGTGGTAATAGCTCATAATGAATAATGCCCTTCCAATCCCACCACACACACAACATCACCTTATTGCGAGTTAACCCGGGTTTCGCCACAGTCTGTGAAGCCTGACCGGCCTTTGACCACGACCTTTTTCGCATGTTCTTGTCGTACGTGATCCACTTTTCATCACAAGTTATCAGCTTCTTCAAAAGTGATTCGGTTTCATTACGTCGTAATAAAGAATCACAAATGAGTACACGGTTCATTAGGTTTCTTTCAGTGAGCTCGTGAGGCACCCAAATATCGAGCTTTTTTTTGTACCCAGCTTTTTTCAAATGCGCCAAAACTGTTTTGTAATCAATTCTCACTTCTTCAGCTACGTCGTAACTACTGATATGTCGATCTTGCTCCAGTTTTTCAAAAATGGCATCCATGTTATTCGTAATAGGGCGACCAGAGCGAGGTGCATCTTTGACATCTAAATTTCCGGATTGAAAACGTTTGAACCAAATTTGTGCTATTCTCACAGACATTGCACTAGGTCCATAAACATCGCAATTTTTTTTCGCAGCTTGCTTTGCATTTTTACCTTTTTTGTAGTAAAATTTTAAAATGTATCGAATTTCTTCATTAGATTCACTCATCTTGACAGTACGAAAAACAAATGAAAATCACACATTTGCCTAATTTGAATTTTGAATTATGTTCTTTAAAATGTTAACTTTCAATGATACCAAAACCAGCCAGATACAAATACTACAGCCAAAGAGATTTTATTACAAGTTCATACATACTATAATGCGAAAAGACTTTTTCCCCAACCTTATTATTCACTTTAATTTATTTTGTTTGTTTTTGACGTGTCATAAGAGGTGCCTGTCACCCTAAATGAATAAATGAGTTTCTGATTCTGATTCTCATTAAAATAGTTGATAAAATATAAAAAAATTATAAACTATCTCATAGATTCGTTTGTAGCAGAACTTAGCAATTTTGTTATTACTACAAATTATAAAGTCCCCCTATTTTCTCTGTCTATGTATGCGCTAATCTTGGAAAGATGTAAACGGATTTTGCTTTTTTGAAATTTTGTAAAGAGGGTTTTATGAGGAAGGTTTATATCTATAATAAATTATACCCGTGCGAAGTCGGGGCGGATCGCTAGTTATAATTAAAACAAACAGTCTTTTGGGGACGTAACGACCCCACCGCACACTAGTGGAGGAGAATCCTACCTCTAGTGTAGTCCGTCAACCGAATAATAACGGTGAAATATTCCAATAATAATAAAATAATAATGGCAACCCTTGATACTGCACTACTGGACACGAGTCTTTCCTTCTTGTGAGGAGGCCCGGCGCTTACTCCACCACCCTGCTCCAATGCGGGTTGGTGGAAAAATGGTTAGAGGCCAACCCGCTGTCGGCAATTTTCAAACCGCCAATAAGGCCTCCGACAAGATTTAACGACTGCTATCTATCGAGCAACCGGGACCGACGGCTTTACGTGCCCTCCGAAGCACGGAAACGCGCATTTTAATTTGCCACTAGCGGTCACCCATCACACATCCGACCGTCCGACCGCGACCGTATCGCTTAACCGAGTAGATCGCTTCCGATCTACACTAGCCGCGGGGCCAGGCGCGCTTCGAATAATAATAATAAAATAATCATGCTGCTGCTCTTATCTACAGTAACGCAGTAGCAGCGTCTCACAATAAAACTGCCGCTATTGCAATCGCCAATTCGCACACCAAGCATGGCCTTAGATTATCGCATATACTCCTCCAATAACGGATTTTGTCCAGCAGTGGACGCCTTTCGTTTCTAATGATGATTAATACCTTAGCCTAACGAATCATCTGCTTCAAACTCAAGTACCTACTTCAATTTCCATTATTTTCAAGTCTAGTTAAAAAGTTAAAACCACAACCTTTCACGGCAAACAGAAAATCACAAAGTTTAATTATCCACGAGATTGGAAACAAACGAGAAAGTTGCCAAGTCTATTTACTTTTCCACGGGCATCGTGAATCTAAGTGAGCGCTCAAACCATTGGGTGCATTATCTAGAAAAGTTTTTTCCACTACTGACTCAGTAGCCTAGTGATAGCTAGCTAATACCACACTGGGGTCCTGGGTCCGATTCCCGGGTCGGCTATCAGAGATAATTGTTTAAAATCCTTTATCTCTGCTTCTATTTTCCATTTTCCCATTTTTCCAAGTTTCCCAGTACCTCGTTAAGTTTGGTAATGTGCCCAAAGATGTCAACAGGCTCGCAGGACTGGCAGCGCGTTGGCATTCCTCTGGTCTCTGGTGTTGCAAATGTTCATAGGTCATCATCAACTATTTCCATCAAGTGGACCAGTGTGCTCGTCTATCAAACTTTTAACATAAAAAAAATCACCTTCAAACCACCGGCAATGTTTTTGACAAAATAATTATATATAGTTTTTATAATTGCACCCCTTCTATCAGTATCCCACTACCTCAAGGTTGACTGGTAGAGAATGCCCTATGGCATCAAGTCCGCCTTATGTACTAGGTGCATTAAAGTTTAAATAAATAATTTTGGCTTGTTTTTTCAAAGCAAAACTGCTACAAACAACATGCCCGATTGAAATAGACCCGATATTACTCACTGACCTAGTTACGATAAGAGCTCTCACATATTAATTCTAACAAACAGTTAATACCCTCACAATATATGCATCCTACAGTAAAATAAGGATCCCACGCACCAAAACCTTTTCGAGGGTAGCCAAAGAATTTTGTACACGCTTTGAGTGGCTCCTGATATCAAAGGGAACAGGAATGCCGGATTGCGAGATTGTAGACCCGAAGGGTAGCTGACATAAGAAGACTGAACCACATATTTTTTGGTCTATTGGCAGTTGATATGCGAGTAATGCGACACGTTTGTGATTCTGGTATGACGTGTAAAACATTTTTTTTATCGAATATGTCGTCATTTTGAACTTGAACATACTTTATTAAAGTAAGAGCAAACTTGTGCATTGTTTTTGTTCTGTTAGATTCCATGGTAATTTTGCCAATTTGTATAACATTTATACTAATTGAAATAAAACTAGTTTTCGGATTTCTCTAGAAGAGAGATATAGAGACCACAGAAGCTGAAAAGCGACCGAAACGTCGGGTTCGATTTTAAATAATCATTTTAGTTTATAATATATCGAATTAAATCCGAAAACTAGTTTTATTTCAATGAGAGCAGCTCGCGAAAACCTAAGAACATTATATTTATACTAGCTGTGCCCGCGACTTTGTTCGCGTGGAATAGTGACTTTGGGACTTTGGGTAGCGCTTTTGGATATAAATTTTGGTTAATTTTGGATCATGACCGCTTTTGCGTAGCTAAAAAAATCTAGTTTACAGTAATGCTTCTCTGTGCACGATATTAGATGTATGGCCATCGGGGATAAAAACACACAGGCCGCTAGGATTGCGAAAAATTGCTAATAATGTGTTTAAACGCGCATTCGTGTAAGTACCTATAACCTACAAACGTCCATCCTATGCTGAACCGTATTTTCGAAAAGGCCGTTTTAAACTTCTATGCATAGTATTTTTTTATAGACAATTATTATAAAGTTTCAGTCAATTAGTGCTACTAACAGAGAATGAAAGATAAAAGA
Organism: Macrosoma leucophasiata; assembly: GCA_036365455.1. NCBI lineage: Eukaryota > Metazoa > Arthropoda > Insecta > Lepidoptera > Hedylidae > Macrosoma > Macrosoma leucophasiata. The sequence continues at coordinate 3,038,501 of JAWQUS010000014.1, read as the reverse complement.
TAGATCTATACATAATATATGCACTCCGTAGAAACCGGCAGAAGTGAATAATTTAATATTAACGTTGTGCATTTTAACCACTAATGCCACCATCACCACCATCGCCACCACCACCACCACTGTCACCACTACCACCTCCACCACCACCGAAACCAACATTACCGAATATACCTAACGGTTAATGTTTTTGAGTTGATAACTACACCTTTTGCCTCATCGTGTATAAGATTCAAAATATGAAAATGTGTTGCAATTATGCGTATCAATACTATACTAATTATAAAGAGGAGACATTAAGTGTTTTGTATGTATGTTTGTAACGTTTTCACACAAAAACTAGGGCACCAATTTCATAAATTATCTCACCATTAGAAAGCTGCGTCTTCGCTGAGTGACAATTATCACATTCATTCTACCCGTACGAAGCCGGGGCGAGTCACTTGTAAATAAATAAAGTACCACTGGTTAAATACATTATAAAGTTTCCGTAGCTGCCGTAGTAACTGCCTCAGTAGCGTAGTGGTAGCAGGCCACTACTATTACGCTGGAGGTCCTGGGTTCGATTCCCGGGTCGGGGGATATTAGAGATAACGGTTTAAAATCCTTTATCTCTGCTTCTATTGGGATTTTTCCATTTTCTGGAAGTTTCCCAGTACCCCGGAGTTTGGTAATGTGCCCGGAGATGGCAACAGGTTCGCCACCTGTTACATGGGCCAAAACGTAACCGGCGAGTCGTGGGTGTTTGCATGTATGATTGAATGCATGCATTTACCTCTGCCTACCCCTTCGGGGATTACAGGCGTGAAGTTACGTTATAAAGTTTCCGATTCATTAGACAATTTAACAGTAGCAAATAATAATACAACGAATTATTTAGTTTTAATTGAGTTTCTGCGGTAGAGTAATCGGGCCGAAAGTAATTTGATTAAATAGCCGCATTCATAACGATCGACGTTGAAGGTTACACAAACTAAACAAAATCGATTATACTGTAAAATGTCGACCAAGAAGGTAAATGAGGCACGGGAGGTGTGTCATATCTGGCGCTCCACACTCTCTGCCTACCCATTAGGGACCTGGCGTTAAGATACATATATACAATATCGACCAAGTACGAATCCAATTCCCCTATCTATACTAATATTATAAAGAGGTTTTAATGGTGGTAGAGCTCCAGTGACGGAGCTCGCGGGCGTAGGCACCACCGCATTACCTAATATACTTGCCGCTAAATGGTAGTGTTCAGCACTATCGTGTTCCGGTCAGGTGGTAATGTATGGCCCTGTAATTTCCGGCACAGAGGCATAACACCTTAGGCCTCAGGAGTGGTAACGCATCTGCATTTTGATCGTGGTCTTTGTGTGGGTGTCTATAGGCTGCAGTCATCACTTAACATCAATGTGAACTGCATGCTTGTTTGCCACTTCGATTACATAAAAAAAAAAGGTAATATTTTTTTGTTTGTTTGTATGTTTTGAATAGGCTCAATAACTACTGGACCGATTTTAAATTTTTTTTCACTTTTCGAAAGCTACATTATCCACCGGTAACATGGGCTATATTTTATTTTGGAAAAAATAGGGTTCCGTAAGATATTTGGGTTTTTCAGACACAAGGTGTAAAAAATCAACCAGAAAAGTTACTTATTTTGCGTACGCTGCCTAAATTATAAAAGATATCGAGGAAGACTTTAGGCTTTATCTATGTATAATCATCACGCTAAGACGAATAGGAGAGGGTAGGCAATATTGCACCGCGCGAAGCCGGGGCGGGCCGCTATCTTATATATAAAATTTCCATGTCACAATGTTAGTTACCGTAGTCCTCTGAAACGGCTGGACCGATTCTCATGAAATTTTGTGAGCATATTGGATAGGTCTGAGAATCGGCCAACATCTATTTTTCATAACATTTTTTTTATTTTCTAGGGCGATTCGAAGTTTTCCGGGACAGTTCATAAGTTATAATCCCACTGCAGAATTATTTCGTGCATCCAGATATGCTGCAAACCTAATTTTTACGTATATTTATGATCTAAACAATATATTATGTCTACTAGGTTGCCTATCAAAATATGGCCACGCGCAAATCTCAGAAACTACTGGTCCGATTAAAAAAAATCCTAGTGTTAGATAGACCATTTATCGAGGAAGGCTCTAGGCTATATAATCACGCTAAAACGAATAGGAGAGGGTAGGTAACATTGCACCCGCGCGAAGCCGGGGCTTGCCGCTAGTAAGCTATAATATTCACTTACCCTCAATGTGAACTGTATGCTATATTATTAAAACGTAAAAAACAGCATAGTTTAAAGTGTTTATTATTGATGACTAATTTCTATCCGCTCTACGTATTTGCTTTAAAAATAAATCACATAGGAATATCATGGTTCCATTTTTTCCAATTATACCGCACTGCAGTTTAATATTTGAGTTCAACATATCATACAATCTACAAAGCATAGAGTGCTTGCATGTTGGACTCAAACCCCGTAATGGAGTTGTGAACTCATACATAGAGCTTTAAAATGAAGTATAATTTGTGAATTCAAATTTCACCATATTCAACGTCAGCCAAAGTTTGATTGGGGAAATTCGTAAAGGTTAAACGTTGGTTTTTCATGTTTTGTTAGATGTATGTTATTTGTTTATGGATTTTGTAAAATAAGCACAAAAGTTTAAAGGGTTAAATTAAAACCCATTCAGATTTGAATATTTTTTGATGTCGGAATGGTTCCATTTTTATATTTTGTTTGAATTAAAAAGACTACAGAAACCATGTGATTTGTACTTAAGCTAAAAATTCTTAACATTACTGTCATTTCAAAATAAGAAAATTGACTTGTAAATGCCCAAAATTGTGTTTTTTAATTAAATGTTTTATTACGTGAAAAACAAAACCCGCTCGTATATTGTACAATAGAAAAGAAATACCAGTTTAGCCTAACTGAACCAATTAAATTAATTCACAAAAATGCTTTCGTTTCTCTCGTCATCTTTACGAAATGTATCTCAAATTTAATTTTCTATTTTAAAATTCATTACGAAATATTTTTTGTGCCTTGTCAAAGTGAAATGTGATATTTCTTTGCTTGTCACGTTCAGCCATAGAGCAACACGGGCCACCGGCCGACCGGAGGGGAGTAGCCATAGCGTTTTTTACTGATGCCAAACAGTCTGTCATTTATTGCGGGGGAAGTCTAGCACAGACACAACAAAAATAGTCTGTTACTACGAAACTCACACCTTGACTTTAATAAAATACATAAACAATTTCACGCACACATTTAAACATCTAGGCGACAGGCATAGGCACATTTGTGCTTGTACTTTGACAGAGGAGAAAGCCTGCATATGGCTACTCCCATCCGGTCCGCCGCGGCCGGTGGCCCGTGTCGCTCTATGCGTTCGGCCGAGGCCGCGAGGTATGAAGTTGACAGAAGTGAATAGATGACTTATAGGCTGACTTAAAGTCTGCATATGCCTACTCCCCTCCGGTCCGCCGCGGCCGTGGCCCGTGTCGCTCTATGCGTTCGGCCGAGGCCGCGAGGTATGAAGTTGACAGAAGTGAATAGATGACTTATAGGCTGACTTAAAGTCTGCATATGCCTACTCCCCTCCGGTCCGCCGCGGCCGGTGGCCCGTGTCGCTCTATGCGTTCAGCCGAGGCCGCGAGGTATGGAGTTGACAGAAGTGAATCGATGAGTTATAGGTACCTTACTCGTATATTACTTGCAGTTTACCGCGATTTCGCCAGTTGATTCCGATCCCGTGTAATATCGATGAAAAAGTGAACTGTCACTCTGTGATTATTAACAGATATATCGGTAAAATACTTTTAGTTCACTTCAGTACATCACGATTTTTTTCGTAAAAACAAATCACTTAATAATAATAATAATGGGGGGGCAGAGCAGCTTGTGGCGAGCTGTTGATGAGTAGCGACACCACCCCCTACCATCATCTCGAGTTCCTCCGAGAGAACTGGGCTCAGCCTCGTCCACCACACAGAGGTACGGCCGGACAGAGCATCAGGTCTCTCACCTCTGGCTTGCCTTCATTGGCCGGTCAGAGTGGGGCGCTAGAGGTATGGCATTTACAGAAATTTGGATAATAGGCTGTTGTCTAAATTTCTGCAAGAGCCATACACTCGGGGGTGGAAGTGTCTAAAGGCATAATAGCGGGGAAGCCCGCTCCGAGCTTGAGATTACTCGCTCGTGATGGTGAAACCGGGGCCACACCTCTCGACACCCCCGGCCTCTCTCAACAGTGTTGCCCCCCGTCGACCATCGGGTTGGCTGTTTGGGGGGCCCACCAAGGAGAGGCGAGTCACCACCTGCCTAAAGTAGGATTCGATAATGTGAGATGTTGAATACAGGCAGGTGCCGGGTCTCACTCCATAGCCAGCTAGTCCCCCCAGTTCATCCACATAGCCCAAAGTTTGGCGAATCACTCATCATTACAATAGTCCCATATATTCTGCGGGGTCTGTCTGTATTAACTATTGATGCAGTCAGATAGAGGTCCCGCCGAATATGGGTTATATTCGGCGGGAATTACAAAGTACATCAAAATTCTCAAAAGGGCCTCTACGTGTTGGACCCCCCATGTCCCCGCGCAAGCCTGACGAAGGTCCGGGGTTCAAATTGGACCCCGTGCTGACGAGAGACATAATAATGGCAACCCATTATACGTTCCACTGCTAGGCACGAGTCTCTCCCTTTTTTTTTAGGGAGGAGGCCTGGAGCTTACTCCACCACGCTGCTCCAAAGCGGATTGGTGGAAGTGGGTGGGTTAGTGGCCAACCCGCTGTCGGATGTTTTCAAACCGCCCATAAGACCTCCGACAAGATTTAACGACTGCTATCTATCGATAGCAACCGGAACCGACGGCTTGACGTGCTCTCCGAAGCACGTAAACGCGCATTTTAATTTGCCACTAGCGGTCACCCATCACAATACCCGACTACGCCCGTAGTGCTTAACCGAGTAGATCGGTTATGATCTACACCAGCCGCCGAGCCATGCGCGCTTCGTATTAAATCACTTAATATTATACAAATGTTAAAAGCTGCCCTGTTAAAATCATTTGTTATGTAATCTATAAGTCTAATTACATTTACTTTTGCAATAAAAACAACTTTATTGTAATATTTTTCCAAAAAATAATGCATGTAATAAATTCATTCTTATAACAGTTACGTATTAAGTTTCCAAATAAAGAAAGAAAAGACTCTTATTCATAACATCAATTTTAAAAACACTGTTTATATAAGTGCTTAAAAACGGAATCCCAGTTTTTTCAATAATTCACAATGAAATAAAAGTTTATTTCTTCCCAATTTGTTTTTTTCTTAATTAAATAATAAAGAAACTGTTTCCCGTCTTATTGTTTTCTCAGTAACCGAGTCTACTGTATTGTTATAATTCCTGGAAATCTTCACATTGGGTAACGTCCACACTTCTTTACTGTCATGAGTTTGTAATTGATATTAACGTCAAGTACAGTTCGTAAAGAATATAATATAGGTCGCAAAATAACATTTAGATACATAAAATGTAGATATCTTTTGCGTGTATGAATGTATTTTTTAATTAGTTTAGTATTCTATAAAATTTGAATTTTGCGTAATCTGCTATCCGTAATACGCCACTTTGAATTGGGAATTCTTTTAATTTTGTCTATTTCTGTAAAAATAATAACTATAGTGTAACTTTCTCACTTATTCCTTTAGTCAGAGCTTTTCTTTTATTTGATTCTTTCTTTTTATTTGTCCTCGTCAACTTTTTTATTAATCTTATATGCCAAATACCTGATATCTTAAGGTACACCGATTTAACACTTTACACTCCTTGAATTAATACTTTTCTAGCCGACTTCGAAAACAGGAGGAGCTTATCAATTCGTCGGAATCTTTTTTCATTATGTATGTTCCCCGATAATTTGTTAACGGTTTTGGTTTACTTTTTAACTGTAGCTATTTTATGTCACTAACTTAAAAAAAATCAAACAAAGGAACATTATGTCAACAGCTTAACTTAACTCAAACGTAAACTTTCTTTTAACCACGCGGAAAACTTAACAAAGCATAATCATTTGGCTCCCATCCCTCAATTCATCACTATGCATTCACGGACAATATTATACTTAACATTTTTCTCTACACTCTTTCTAGAAGATCAAATAACAGATTCGTATAAGACGCTAGGAGATCTAAAGAAGCAGTATAAGAAGATTGAAAATGAAGATTTTAGCACGTCAGATGTTCTTGTGGGGAAGGCAATGGATTTCATTTACTCCAATAAAACAGTGATGACATTGATCGCCCGGGAGCTTTGGAACGTGGGTTCGAGAGCTATTGACAAGATTGTCGAAATGAAAGGTATGGTTTATTTTGCTTTGATTAATCGTGAAATCTGTTGACGTAACTAAACAATGGCGTTTGTGAAATAAAAAAAATAATAAAAAAGACGTGTGGCACTCGGGGTCTGCCGCGGTAAAGATATTGCATTTACATAATTATCTAAAATTATGCAAAACAAAAATAAAATGCAAATAAAAGAAAAAAATAGAAAATGAAACAATGATTTTCTATTAATATTTACCACTTTTTAAATATTGAATGGAAAAACAAACAATAAAAAAAATGAACAAAAACAATCATGGCAGCGGTGGGATTCGAACCCACGCCTCCGAAGAGACTGGTGCCTTAAACCAGCGCCTTAGACCGCTCGGCCACGCTACCCACGAGTTTGGACGGCGAAATTATACATGACTTTCTTTAAATGAGTTTAAAATTTGTAATCCGGAAAGTCAGGTTTTTTCGTTACGGAATTTCTGAACTCGGTCCCCGCGCTCAAGCCCCGCGATAGAAGCTATGCAATAGCTTAAAAACAAACCTGTAATCCCCGAATGCGTAGGCAGAGGTAAATGCATGCATTCAATCATACATGCCCACACCCACGATTCGCAGGTTACATTTTGGCCCATATAGGTAACAGGTGGCCTTTTGACATCTCCGGGCAAATTACCAAACTTCGTACTGGGAAACTTCCAGAAAATGTAATAATCCCAATAGAACCAGAGATAAAGGATTTTACACCGTTATCTCTAACATCGACCCGGGAATCGAACCCGAAACCCCAGCGTAGTAGTAGTGGCAATAGTAAAATACGTTTACACTCACAGCTCCTCATTAGGTATTAAATAAACCTGTGTCGTTGATGACATTATACACATACCACTCATACACAAACACCCAGACCCGAAACAAACATCTGTAGGCCATACAAATATTTGTCCCGGTGCGGGGATCGAACCCGCGACCCTTCGAATCAAACGATGGTTTCACACCGCTGGACTAACCGTGTCGTTACTACTTAGTTGCATTTTCAAATGTTTTAATCGTTCCATTTTTTGTTTCAGGTAAAACTCCAAAGAGTTGAAGAGAAAATGAACTAAGGAAATAAATAGATCACAGAAAGACACATTTTTCATTAATTTACTTTCACATTTCAAATTAGCATTTTACTGAAACGTTCATACTAATTATGCAGGATACGTACTAACAATATCTGTATCCGTATCTCATGCAACTCATAAATTTAAAATATCTAGCAAACAAAGAACGGAGCAAATACATTTGCCTGCTTTCTTTACACCAACAAAACTGTTGAGATGCAAGTACAATGGAAAGAAGTACTATTTATTTTATGATGATTGGAAAAAGATATGTTGTTCTGATAAATAATTTTATTCAGTTTCGGAAAATCCCCAAATTGTCAAGCAAGTTCATCTATTCGATTTAAACAATTCTTTCAGTGTTAGACATAGAGCCTCACCGGAGGGAAGTAGGCATATGCACTTTCCCCTCTATCAAAGAACAATCCCAAATGGACCTATCCCTGTCACCTAGATGTTTAAGTGTGTGCGTGAAATTGTTTCTGTATTTTGTTAAAATCAAGGTGTGAGTTTCGTAATAGACAATTTTTGTATGTGTGAATTTCCCCCCGCAAAAAATGACAGACTGTTTTGCATCGGTAATAAACGCTATGGCTACTCCCCTCCAGTCCACCGCGGCCGGTGGCCCGTGTTGCTCTATGGTGTTAGATAGCCCATTTAACGAGGAAGGCAGCATCACGAAGAATGAATAGGAGAGGGTAACATTGCATCCGCGCGAAGCCAGGGCGGGCTGCTAGTTGTACATAAACATCACGTGTCACAGTTTTTGTTATCGAACGCCTCCGAAACGGCTACACCGATTTTTATGGAATTTTTATATAGCTTCTTAGGTCCGAGAATTATAGATCGTAGAATATTTTAGTAGAATTCCGATACCATCAAAACGTGGTGTGTAGTACTGAATACATTATTAAATAGATTAGAATACATTCTACATTTCATATAATATATTTTACGATGTCACAGCTTAATAATTCATCACAAAAAATCGGTCGGCTAGTGTAAACGGCACGCAAACCGCTGCATACGGATAACGTATTGAATAATGGAAGAAATATGATGGTTGAAAATGGAGTAGAACAAACGCTATTGTGCTCGTGTTGCGTCTTCAATCTGTTATGTGTAAAAAGATGTTCTATATCAGTGTATCGTGTAGTTGGAAGAGATCGTCTCATTATTCATTTCTGAATATAAACAGATTTTTTTGTGGATGATACATGTTTCTCGTGACAAAGTATTTTATGATGACAGCGCAGGTTTCAACGGTCTCAGCTGACTGTAGCATATATAATTAGATCATAATATATCATCGGAGCGGCATTGGGACATGACTCGGTGTCGAGACGTGACGAAAAACGATCAAACCATTCCAATGAAGCGGTGGTGAGTATAATAACGTAAGATAGGCAGCAACGTCCTGCGATAAAACTACTAGCCTTATTACACGACACGGTATTCAGGGTCCGGCAGAATGGGTGACCTCGCACCGGGTTGCAGCTTATTACACTATCCGCCACCTCACTGAGTAGGGAGGGAATACAAGTCCGAACATACAGCGGGCGCAGCGTGGCGAGATTTGATGGCGGCGTGACGTTTAGCAGTTGTAATGTACTAGATATAATGGAAGACACCACACCGACCCGTCGCGCCCGGCGTGACGGTAACTTATGAACAGTATGGAAACTACGTACAAAACATTCGAAATGGCACACTAACACAAACATGCGCATCGACGCTCGATGTAGCGAGTGACTCAGTACTGCAGCACCGCGAGAACCGCTTAGAGGCCTCGTCGATACGCATGTTTGTGTGAGTGTGACGTTTCAAGGTTTTGTACTTAGTTTCCACACTGTTCATATTTGCATTGTGCCGCGGCGCCGCGTCACTGAGTAGGGAATACAGGTCCAAACATACAGCGGGCGCGGCGTGGCGAGATGGGGTGGCGGCGTAACGTTTATTAAATGAAATGTACTAGATTGATATATCTATATCAATCTAGTACATTATTACACATATTATGGAAAACGCTACACCTACCCGTCCCGCCCGGCGTGTTACACCGCGCTGGCTGTCTAGTTAGACCTTGAACTAGAGAACTAACTGCCGATAAAAGCATACTTATTTATTGAAATTTAGTTCTTAATACAACAGAAGTTTGGTTACTCAGTAGCCAGAAAAGTGAATAAAACGATATCCCGAAGTTGAAGTGGCCATTAACGAAGTTGTTTACAGCTGGCCTCGGGCTACGGTCCACGTTACTGGCCTATATTTTATTTTTATTACAACTTAAAGTCAGATAAATCGACGATAAAGTATCGGTAAGTAATTTTGTTTTAAACGATTTGTTTGAATGTTATTAGTGTTCAAACATGGCATTGTGCTTTATTTTCTCGAAGAGGTAGACAGAAGTATTTATTTTATTTGGAAGGTGAACAGTATAACTTTACCCATTATATATCCTCGCAACATAAAATGGATATGCTTCTTCACGATAGAAAAACGTATGGATTTTTTTATCTCAAGAAGTGGCAAGCACGCATAAAGTTTATATTAATGGTAGATAAGTAATACTATAGCCTATCAAGAACTACATGATATCAGAGATTTCAATGTAGATGCCTTGCCACTCCAGAAGCCTAAGGTGTTATGCCTCTGTGCCGGAAATTCAGGGCTACGCATTATCACCTGACTGGAACACTAAAACCTTCGCCCAGGAACTCCGTCACTAAAGCTCTACCACCAGTAAAAACAATAATTTTATTACATTCGTAGCCCGCTTTAAATACAACTTTATCGCTATACTTTATAATTCATCAGAGCACCGCCCACACGCGGCCGCCTAATGATAGCCTTCTTGCTAACGATAATAATAACTCACCAACCATAGGCATATAGGTATTTATAGAATTCTGGTGAGGTTATTTCTAAACTAATAACACAAAAATTCTTCTGCTTTGTTCGATATAGTTGGGAACGAAAAACATAACTTTACAACCTTTTTGGCTGCATGACTCCTTCTATTCTGGTCATGCAGCCAAAAAGGCAATCGAAAAATGCCTATGCCTAGGCTACTGAGCCTAGTAGTAGCAGGCCACTACTACCACGTTGGGGTCCTCGGTTAGATTTCCAGGTCGAGGTCTATTATAGACAAGGGTATAAAAACCTTTATCTCTGGTTTATTGGGATTTTACAATTTTCTGGAAGTTTCCCAGTACCTCGGAGTTTGGTATATAGGTTATTGACATCTCCGGGCACATGACCGGAGATGTCAATAATCTCGCCACCTGTTACATGGGCCAAAACGTAACCGCCGAATCGTGGCTGTCTGCATGTATGCTTGAATGCATGCATTTATGTGAAGTTACGTTGGTTACGTTGTAGAAATAATATTTTCGGTTTTTTTTTTGACGACGAGAGACGAGATGAATGTAGGAATCCTATATGTACTACTGTTTCCACTTTGCCTTGCACTAAAGGTAGCGAACTCTTAACACACTTAACTATTTCCCAGTGCGATAAGATTCCAATGTTTGTTAGTCCTAACCTCTTCTATACTAATTGTTTTTTATATTATTTCGCATTAACACATGCTTGTGAAATATATTTTAAAGAAAAATGGAAAGAAATCTTCTATACTAAATAAGTAAATAATAATTTCATGTCGAATATAACTTGCATAGTTCTATGGTGTATCATTTAGTTACAGTTGCATTAAATTCGAAACACACCACTAACAAACATTGGTATGGGATTAAAAGCTTATACAACTGGATTCTGGATGCAATTCGATGGTATTTAGTGGTTTAGATTCATAGAATGCGCTACAATAAAGGTTGTTTGTGATATAATATCGAGAGTGGGAAATGTTGTTTGGTTTCCGTGTGGATAAATAAAGCTTTAAGTATTTTTTTATGTAATCAAAGTGGCAAACAAGCATGCAGTTCACATTGATGTTAAGTGATGACTGCATAGACACTCACACAATGACCAGAGGTCAAAATGCAGATGCGTTGCCACTCCTACATTACCACCTGTCCGGAACAGGATAGTGCTGAACACTACCATTTAGCGGCAAGTATATTAGATAATGTGGTACCTGGCGTGAAGATACATACATACCTCACATGTAAAAAAACATCACTGGTGAAATAACGTTTTCGTAGCTGGCGTCCGGAGCTTGGGTTGGTATTTATTCGTTAGTCATGTAATTTTCGAGATGCCATTTGCATTGTTTAGTCCACAGAATAGATAAATCCGTGGTTTAGTCAAATATTTTTTTTTTTTTTTATGTAATGGAAGTGGCAAACAAGCATGCAGCTCACACCGATATTAAGTGATGACTGCAGCCTATAGACACCCACACAAAGACCGAGGTCAAAATGCAGATGCGTTACCACTCCTGAGGCCTAAGGTGTTATGCCTCTGTGCCGGAAATTACAGGGCCGTACATTACCACCTGACCGGAACACGATAGTGCTGAACACTACCATTTAGCGGCAAGTATATTAGGTAATGCGGTGGTGCCTACGCCCGCGAGCTCCGTCACTGGAGCTCTACCACCAGTAAAAGTTTGCATGTTTTTGTGTGAGCACCATCAATGAATGGATCTCTTGAGTTTTCATCAACAAGTATTGCTAGATGTGACGCATTAGGTACTCTGATCCTAGGTCGGGTAGAAAAATAGAAAAACACATTTGTATTTAAAATTCCCTGAGCTAAACATAACATGATCGACTTATGACCTATGCCTTAACACCACACATTTAAAAGACGCCACTGGTCAATTTGGTGTACATGTAGGAATGTTAGTAAATTATATCTACCGCCTATCGATACATGAAAAACAGGTGCGTAAGAAATCACTTTATTATTAAAATGACTGAGTGTGTTTGGTACGGATCTGATAGATGTAATTTATTTCATACTTTAAATATAAACATCTATTCTGCCCGTTCTCAGTAAAGTGTTCGAAAAACTGATGCTTACTCAATTGCTGCAACATTTCAATACAAATAACATCTTACACGAACAGCAATTTGGTTTTACAAAAGGACGTTGTACAACCGATGCCGGTGTTGCTTTATTAAAACATATTTTTGAAGCTTGGGAGGATTCACAAGATGCTATAGGTATATTTTGCGACCTTTCAAAGGCGTTTGACTGCGTGGACCACAATACATTAATTGGCAAACTTGATCATTATGGACTTGAAAATAAAGCTCTTCAACTTGTTCAATCATACCTTAAGGATCGGGAACAAGTAGTTCAAGTGAATGGAGTAAAATCTCAAGGTGCAAAGACAGGAATGGGTGTCCCACAGGGCTCAATATTAGGACCATTTCTGTTTTTAGTCTACGTTAATGATTTACTTCATTTGATGCCTAATAGTATGCCCAAAACAATTTTATTTGCAGACGATACTTCAATAGTTTTTAAAATGAACAGACGGAATCCAGATTACGATACTGTAAATAAGGTCATAGGAGAAGTACATAAATGGTTTACTGTCAATAATCTTGCACTGAATAGTAAAAAAACCAAATGTATCCGTTTTACCCTCCCTAATGTAAAAAGTAAAGAAGGAGACATTTTTATAAACAATGACAAAATTCAATTTGTTGATGACGCTACCTTCTTGGGAATAACGCTTGACTCGAAGTTACAATGGGGACCACATATTAGGCAGTTAGCGAAACGTCTGAGTGCCGCAGCTTATGCTGTTCGAAAAATTAGGCAATTAACTGATATAGACACTGCAAGACTTGTTTATTTTAGCTATTTTCACAGTGTCATGTCCTATGGTATTTTATTGTGGGGTCGAGCGGCTGACATACAATCAATTTTTGTATTACAAAAGAGGGCCATTAGAGCGATGTATAACTTACGTAGTCGTGATTCTTTGAAAGAACTATTTAAAGAAATAAATATAATGACAGTCCCTCCCCATTACATCTATGAAAATATACTTTTCGCGAGGAAAAATCTACATCTGTTTGATAAAATCTCCAATAGGCATAGTTATAATACGAGGAATAAGAACAAGTTGTCTCTGCCAAGTTTTCGACTGACGAAAACTAATACATCTTTCCTAAAATATAGTGTAGAATTTTATAACAAGATCCCAGCCGGGATTGCTGAACTCACCGATGGTAAATTCAAAGCATTAATTAAACGCAATCTATGTAAAAAGGCTTACTATAAACTCGAGGACTATCTCAAGGATAGAAATGTTTGGCTAAATGCTGATCTAGCTCCACAAAGGTGTTAAATGTAATAATCAAAGTGTAATGTTGATATTATATTGTTAATTTTAAGCTTGTTTAAATTGTGGAAAATTGTAAAAATATGCCTAAGGGATATTTTTAAAAGAGCCGACTGAGTTTTTTCCGGCAAGTTTTTCTCAGATCATATTGGCCTTTGGAACTTTGCCGGTGAATGACAAAGAATGACTCTTTTTCTTTTCTTTTTACTCTTTGTTATCAGTTTGTAAAGGGGAAAAGAGACATTTTACTGATATACTCTTTACATTAGTTTATGACATTTAGTTTTATCTTAGTGATATTCTTGACTTTACATATATTTTTTATCTTGTTTGACATGTATATCAATTGTTATTCGCTTTAATTTATTTTGTTTGTTTTGACGTGTCATAAGAGGTACCTGTCACCCTAAATGAATAAATGAGTTTCTGATTCTGATTCTAAATCGTTTAGATATAGGTTTAGTTAATAGTATAGTAAGTAGTCCCTGTAGTGAAAGTGCTAGATATTTAATTAAATTTGTTAATCAAAGCCGTAAGTTAAGATCTGTATAATAGTTTTATAGTATAAATTTAATGTATTCAGGTATGATGGGGCTGACATAGTTTACCAAAAGTCCCTAAAAAATTAAAAATTTAAAAAATGACGAATGAAAAATTAAAGACTTTGTAACATTTTCCTTCACAATATTCCTTCGCGAGTTTTATTTTGCCATCGCAGCGTAACACACCGACGCGGACGTCCGGAGCGTGGGTTGATATTTATTCGTTTGTCATCTAATTTGTGAGATGGCGTTTCCATTGTTTAGTCTAATGACATTTGGATGTTTTTGTGTGAGCATAGAATAATTTAGAAAAGGGGCCTTCAATGGATGAAACTTTTGGTGTTTTCAATAATGGATTTTTTTCAAATACAAACAGCTTCGTTCAATGCTATTTATTGTATAAAAATCGCGTCTGATCGAACTTCACTTAAGGACTTATTACACGGCACGGTATTCAGGGTACGATAGCAAGGGTCAGGGTAGTGTAAAAACATTTAGGGAGTTAGGGCCCTAATTAGGGCGACCGGAGCGGCCCGTGTATTTGTACTGCGACCGGATAGTGTATTAAGCGGCAACCCGGCGCGAGGCCTCGCCCACCCTTTCTGCCGGACTCTGAACACCGTGTCGTGTAATAACCTTTTTAGTAAATTCTACTAGTAGTTCTAACAGATTAACATACAAACAAAGAAACTTCGAGTTTATTATGCTATACTCGTATATTAGCATTTTGTGTGCGTAATTCGAAATGGATCAAGCCTTTATCGAGCCCTTGATCTCCTATACATACAATGCTTAGTGGATCACAAGTCAATTATTCAAATAATGGAATCCAAACAATTTCAGGCTAAAAGGTGATTTACATAAAGGTCAATAACGGCTATAATTACTGGAAGCTCAAAAGTAAAAGCCTGTGTTTTAAGTGCTTAACTTAATGCGTCTAAATATACGCCTGAAGAGAATTATTTTACTGATAGTATTATATTATTAATATGGAAAAAAACATTTCAGGCGGGATTTGAAAAGCCTATTTGCCTTTTTTATGTAATGGAAGTGGCAAACAAGCATGCAGTTTGTAGGCACCACCGCATTATCTAATATACTTACTTACCGCTAAATGGTAGTGTTCAGCACTATCGTGTTCCGGTCAGGTGGTAATGTACGGCCCTGTAATTTCGGGCACAGAGGCATAACACCTTAGGCCTCAGAAGGTAGGTAGGTAGGTAACGCATCTGCATTTTGACCTCTGATTTTTGTGTAAGTGTCTATAGGCTGCAGTCATCACTTAACATCTATGTAAACTGCATGCTTGTATGCCACTTTCATGACTAAAAAAATACTTTTAGGGAAATTGTGTACCTACATCAACCATTATTTTCGGTGATTCCCACTACCGTTTATCTACTTAAAAAAATATCGGTCATTGCCCGTGGTGCACTTAGTCCATCGTCTATTCAAGATAAAAGTTTACCTAACGAATCTGTTTTGCCAAACTATTAAACAACTTCGTTTCACAAATTGAGCGGAAACTTGTACCTTAATTCGATAGTTTTGTCCCCAGCCTCTGCTTGATTCTCAAATGGCGGCTAAAAGTTTCATAGTTCGGAATTCGGTCCGAAGTTAGTTATCTAAGCGTATTTTGATACACAGCAGTGTGTTAGGCAAGTTCACAAAGTAGGTAAATATATTACATACGAAAGGAGATTAATATCTTTTTCTTCCATTGATCTACGAGTATATGTACTAAATTCCTAGACAGGACACCACCCCTGGTACCACGGTTCCAGTTTCCATAAGTAAATTTCCACATTTTCATATGACGTGGAAACCTCACACATAAATATCTGTCAAATCAATTTAAAAACGGAACGCGCTGTTTTTTTTTCTGACGTCTTCTCAACCGAAGTTTTAAACGAAAGCACTTATCAGCAATTAAAAAAAAAATCAACATATTGATTACACATAAGAGTAAGTTAAAATTAGTCTGCCCGTGACCGAAAACTAGCAAAACGTCTGTTTATTGACTGTTGGTGTTATTGACGATGCGAAAGAAACTGGCAAACTAATTTTAAAGAAAACTTATTTTACTACCTATAGCAATGATTTGACTAAATTACTGACAACAGGAACATATTTTGCAAACAACTAAATACGTTATCTATTATCGTTTTAATTACCAATTATAACAAAACAAAATCCTACCAAAAGTATTAAAGTGAATAGGAATGAACTTGGCCTCTTTTTACATTCCCGATTTTATTGGGGTCGTCAGTTTACTTAAGATATCTCAGAGCCCTTTGAAGAGCTTTCGAAGCGAATTGAGATTCACGGTTAACTTAAATTTAACTAATGATACAAACAGATTGCTTGTGACCATTTATGTATACATAAAGATTTAAAATATCATAAACTAACTTCAAAAATAGAACTTTGAGACTATTTCCAATGAAAACATCTTCTAATTGACAGAAGATTTTTTGAAGATATTTTTAAATGTAACGTACAGTATGGGCAAAACTTAAATGCCACCGAGTGAAATTTTCTGCGTAGACTTTGCGCTAGTCTTTTAGCTCACGACGACAGCACTGTCGAAAAAGAAAGCAAGTCTCCATGTTGGCCTGTTGAAAATGAACCACTGTCATAATTTCTTCTTTGTGTATCCTTTCGATATCGTAAAATTACCTTTTTCGCAGCGAAGTGTAACTCACTCCACGGACGCATTTAAGTTTTGCACGCACTGTACCGCCATATATTTGCATCTATGCTATGGACGTTGACATTATTTGATTTTTCACGATAATCTGTACTAGATTTAAGCTTTCATTTAAAAGAGCTCTTACTGAGTTTGTTGGGTAGCGGAGTTCTTCTCAGTAGTGACTGCACTTGGAACTCTGCTAAGTGAATAACATTGATCTTGACGAATAAGTTTTTCTTTTTCTTCATTTATTATCATTGAAGGAATTGAAAAATTTTATGATTATTATGTTTTAACCAAATAGTTTAAATTTTAATTTTTAATTTACTATTAATATATGATTTTTCTTTACTATATGTAATGGTTATTCGCTCTAGGTAGTTTATGATTTATTGACGTTTTGAAAGTATCTGTAAAGATCTATTCGAAATAAAAATATTTTCTATTTCTATTTCTATTTCTATATCTTTATTTATTTCTTTTTTCTCCTTTTTTTGACCTCTGGTTTTTGTGTGAATACTTTAGGCTGAAGTCATACCTTAACATTCATGTGAACTGCATGCTTATATGACACCTACATTAAATAAAGAAAACCGCATGAATTCGTGAATGACTTAAGTAAATTCTTCCCTGAAAATTAAAATCTAATCTATGCAAGGAGGCACATTCGGATGTTTTTTGATCATTTCTATGTAAAAATCACAAAAACTCGAGTTATATCACTTGTCACAGGAGGCACAGTTATGTCTCCCATAAAAGTTACCGACAGACATGATATTAATAATGCATAGCATAATAGACCCCTGTATCAGGCAAATTGTAATGACGGCCTAGAAAATGGCCAGCGCCCTTGTAGGTAATGCTAATTATAAGATAGCGACCCAGGTTAATGTTTGTTTAATTCAAAGTGTTATTACGTTGGCGGAAATAAGGAAGTGATTTTTATACACTGACTGAGAACTTTCTATGAAACTGAATATTTTAGATATTAAAGAAAAAATGTAAGGAAAAGTTTAATTTCGGGCAAGAATAGAACCTGCGACGTCAAGATAACCAGTCCTGGTCGACTCGCCCCGGCTTCGAACGGGTGCAATCATAGAGCAACACAGGCCGGGCCACCGGCGGCGGCGCATCGGAGGAGAGCGCATATTTATGAATTCAGTTCAAAAAATTGGATATCTGCAGGATTTTGGTGAAGTTTAAAATATAAACAGTTGAGGGTCCGGGTTTAAAAATAGATTATAAAACTCAACCCCTAAAGAGATAAACTGAAATGAAAGAGATGAAAAGAAAGAAAAGAGAGCAAAAAGAAAAGAAAAGAAGAGATTAAAATTTGTATGCAAATTCGTCATTTTTGTTACGAATTCAATGCAGAAGAAGTCCCGGATAAAAGCTAGTTTATAACAATACATTAATGCGAATGTCATGATATATTATTGCCAGGTTATATATAATATATGGTACCCAGTCGACCCAACCCTCGCATTAATAGCGCGGCTTCGTAAAATCTGCAGAGGGAAATTAATAAACACGACACGAACTGTAATCAGCGGTTTGGTTACCTCAAAAATCGGTTGCCGGTTAATGCTCAAATATTAATGCGATTCTACTACAGTCTGATAAGCCAGCAACGCATATGTAATGAAGCTGAGAACTTTTAATATATTGAAACCCAGCTTCATTTGGTTAACTCAATTTTTTTATGCAATAAGGGTGGCAAACAAGCATGCATTTCACATTGATGTTAAGTGATGACTGCAGCTTATAGGCACCTACACAAAGACCAGAGGTTTTCTGGTGGTAGAGCTCCAGTGACGGAGCTCGCGGGCGTAAGCACCACCGCATTACCTAATATACTTGCCGCTAAATGGTAGTGTTCAGCACTATCGTGTACGGCCCTGTAATTTCCGGCACAGAGGCATAACACTTAATGCCTCAGGAGTGGCAGCGCATCTGCATTTTGACCTCTGGTCATTGTGTGGGTGTCTATAGGTTGCAGTCATCACTTAACATCAATGTGAACTGCATGCTTGTTTGCCACTTTTGGTACATAAAAAAAAGGTCAAAATACGGACGCGTTGTCCCTTGGGACCTTAGTTGTTTTGTCTCTGTGATAGTTATTACGGGGCCATTACCACATAACGGGAACACGATAGTGCTGAACCAGAGAATATGAAATAATACTACGTATAGAATGGACACGTAGACGTCCCGATTTGCTTGCATCACTCAACCCCTGAAGCGCGCGTGGCCCAGCGGCTGGTGTAGATCGTAAGCGATCTGCTCGGTTAAGCACTACGGGCGCGGTCGGGTAATGTGATGGGTGACCGCTAGTGGCAAATTAAATGCGCGTTTCCGTGCTTCGGAGGGCACGTTAAGCCGTCGGTCCCGGTTGCTATCGATGGATAGCAGTCGTTAAACCTTGTCGGAGGCCTAATGGGCGGTTTGAAAACATCCGACAGTGGGTTGGCCACTAACCCACCCACCGCCACCAATCCGCATTGGAGCAGCGTGGTGGAGTAAGCTCCAGGCCTCCCCCCAAAAAGGGGAGAGACTCGTGCCCAGCAGTGGGACGTATAATGGGTTGCCATTATTATTATTATTTACTCAACCCCTTTCCCTCTTATGGGCGACGGTTGGTGTTTTGTACGTGCTACGCACACAGGTGCGCGTGTAAATACACGTCACTGAATGTCTGTGTAATAGAAACCAAATTAAGCGTTTGTATGGAATTTTGGGGGAGTGTCCGCGGTGTGACTGAACATAACCATTTGACGGCAGATAGATTAGGTAATGCGGTGGCGTCTACGCCCTCGAGCTCCTACACTGGAACCCGGCTTCATTTGGGTAACTGGAAGGGTTATCTTCCACTTTTTTATGTCTAAATGTTGACAGACAAGCAGACGGGCCACCTGATGGAAAGTGGTCACCGTCGCCTATGAATATTTGCAACACCAGGGGAGTCGCCAACGCGCTGCCAGCCCTGAAGGACTCTTTTGACGCCATTTTTTAAGAACTCCATATTGTAGCACCAAGGGAACACCTCAGAGGGAAGTTCGTACCTCAATTTACACTTGTGGGTGGTGGGTCGTCACATCCCGACGCCTTTTGTAAATCAAATCTTAAATTATATATATTCGAATAATGGCAGTTACTTATATAATTTATTGCTACAGAATACTACCCATATTAGGTAGTATTATAAAATTTGCATCCAAATTTGTGCATTCTCATGGTGATAGAGCTCTAGTGACGGAGCTCGCGGGCATAGGCACCACCGCATTACCTCTATCTGCCGCCAAATGGTAGTGTTCAGCACTATCCTGTTCCAGTTAGATGGTAATGTTTGGCCCCATAATAACTATCACAGAGACATAACAACTTAGGCACATTTAGGTCTCAAGGGTGGCAACGCGGTCAATTTTGACCTCTGGTTTTTATGTCGACGTCTAAAGGCTGTAGTCATCGCATAACATCAATGTGAGCTGCATGCTTGTTTGCCACCTTCCTTACATAAAAAAAATCTATTTTTTTTTTCTAAATTAAATGGAAGTGGCAAACAAGCATACAGTTCACATTGATGTTAAGTTATGACTGCAGCCTATTTTCAGCCTGCAGCCTATTTATTATTCATAGACACCCACACAAAAACCAAGGTCAAAATGCAGATGCGTTACCACTCCTGAGGCCTAAGGTGTTATGCCTCTGTGCCGGAAATTACAAGGCCGTACATTACCACCTGACCGGAACACGATAGTGCTGAACACTACCATTTAGCGGCAAGTATATTAGGTAATGCGGTGGTGCCTACGCCCGCGAGCTCCTTCACTGGAACTCTACCACCAGAGACAATTTAAAAGAACATGATTGTTTGATTGACAAAAAACACATTGAAAGTTGGTATATCATTCAAAAGCCATCTCAACTTGATGCAACAAGGGACGCCATCAGTATTCTATATCCAGCGTGGAATTGATCCAGATTTTGTTTTGCTCTCCCATTCCAGTAAATGCTCGCTGCGGGAATAGAGTGGTCAACTTTGTGGAGTCCGTTTTTCGCTTTGATAATATTTTAATTCGCGTATCCAACGGAAATCTGTTCGCTAACCCGATACACTTTTAACTTTTTTTTTTAAAGTGTAACTACTATAAAGCTGTAGACAAACATTTGCAGCTTCTCGTTATGTTATTCTACTTTTGGAGTTTTGGAGATAAAAGAAGGAATGGTCAAAGTTTATTTTAAAAATAATTATATCTATTTCTATTGATTCTCGCAATGAGACCTGTCTCACAATATGTAAAACGTTTTCTCGATACCCAAATTTACTCATCAAAAGTGGCCCCTATTTTTCAAATTCCATAATTTTCGTCAAATGATCATGTGTTGGTCAAATACATACACAATGCAAAAGTTCCAAATTTCAACTCAATCGATCGATTACTTCGTGAATAATCGTGATTAAATTGGCTGTGACAGATGGACAGTCAGACAGACGCACGAATCTTTACCTTCT
This sequence comes from Macrosoma leucophasiata, assembly GCA_036365455.1. NCBI lineage: Eukaryota > Metazoa > Arthropoda > Insecta > Lepidoptera > Hedylidae > Macrosoma > Macrosoma leucophasiata. Next base: position 3,017,032 of record JAWQUS010000014.1, on the reverse strand, counting down.
GGTTTTATTTATTTGAGGATCGAATACCCACATATAATATTATAATCACTTTATTGGTCCCGTTGTAAATCATTACATTCGGTACATTTACCTTAGATGTTTGCAAAGGGAGGCCGCTTTACAACAAACCGGCAATAAAAAAATGAAAACACTTTATTTCTTTACCAAACGAATCATAGTTTATTTATTTATTTTTTCACAAAAGTGCATTATACAACCATTTACCAGCAAGTAAATTAGGTAAAGCGGTGCTGCCTACGCCCGCGAGCTTTGCCACTGAAGCTATACCAGTAACAAAGCTTTGCTAAATATAACAATTTACAAAGCCTTACAATTAACCACAAAAAAATCCATCATTCCGCCACATTAGCACAAAAACTAATTTGTTGAATGAACGCCATTCGTAAGCATTGTAATAAAGAAAACAAAGCTTAATGACCGACCATATAGGAAAACAGAATTCCCGTTTATCCTTAAATCAACAGGTGATCTGGTATCGGCCGACGTTCAACTATAATTATTGTGTACAAACTGAATATAGTCCTGTCTTCTAGGAATTTATTTACTTAATCGTATGATATAGTATACAAAAGAGGCATACTTATACATTAAAAATATATATTCATATCCAGGCTGCGCAACCAGTCAATGGTTTCAGCTTTGAATCAAAGAGGTCCATTGGGTAGCTGTGGTGGCATCGGTTACACCAGACTGATTGCCATCTTCTTCATCATATCCTAGGAATGAAGTGTCATTACTTCATGAAGATTCTTTTCTCTTTGAATATAATTATCTGTATCTGTTGTCTATTTGAGGCATAGAATAATTAAAAATACTATCGGTTTAAGTCTTCAAATAATTCCAATCTGTAATTTTGGAAATATAAACACCGTGTAGAAATTAAAATAGCGGATTTTCTCGCGTATACAACACTCCGAAACTTCTTCTTATACCCTTATACTCATAAAGCAACGTGGCCCACCGGTCGTGCCGGACCGGAGGGGAGTAGCCATAGAGTGTATTACCGATGCAAAACATTTTTTGCGGGGGGAAATGCGTGCGACACACACGCACACTACAAAAATAGTCTATTACTAAGAAACTCACACCTTGACTTAAACAAAATACAGAAACAATTTCACGCACACATTTAAACGTCTAGGCGACAGGTATAGGCCCATTTGGGCTTGCACTTTGACAGAGGGGAAAGCCTGCATATGGCTACTTTCCAGCTGAAGTAGAAGAAGTTTGGGCGTGTTGTAACGCGAGATAATCGGCAAATTTAATTTCTACATTGTATGAAGCTCGCGAAAACCTGCGTAAAACGTTAATAAACACTGTACCTAATAGCTCGTCAGTTCTTGTTGGTCTATTTCATAAAATAACACGAGAAATATTCATGGAGCCTTCAATGCATAAAACAATATTGCAGGAAAGTCACTCACTGGGTTTGTTTCCTTTGAAAATTATAGAGAAAAATTATAATCGAATGTCAATACTGCAGTTATTTAATATTCAAAGTGGATGCTCCTGTACAAGAACTAACTGTCAATATCTTTTACTGTCTGCTAAGGAATAGAATAATGTTTTGTTTTTAAAATTTTTGTTCATTATGCTCACGGTATATCAATATTTAGAATATTTAGGTATCTGTCAACTGCCTCAGTAACCGTAGTGTTAGCACGCCACTACTACTACGGTGAGGTGCTGGGTTCAATTCCCGAGACGGGGGCAATCAGAGATAACGGTGTCAAAATCTTTGTCTCTGGTTCTATTGGGGTGTTTGCATTTTCTGGAAGTTTCCCAGTACCTCGGAGTTTGGTAATATGAACGTAAAACGTAAAATGCCAGAAAAGCGTAAAATACCTGCATTAGCCTTAATGCACATTAGGAGTAGTAAATTGGCTCATTATAATACACGACTCTATTAATCTAAAATAAATAATAATGTGACTATATTTTACATCAGTCATTTTTCACTTGAGTGCAAGTGTAAGATGGGAGTGAACCATCCTCACGCCGGAAAAGCGCAAAATACCCGACTTAGCCAAATTGACGTAAAACGACCCCCATAAAACATGAAAATAAATTCGGGAACTATCCGCAGGAAATAGTCCGACGATATCCATTTGAGGGATCCCTCTAATTTACTATTCTGACCCAAATACTGACCTCATACCATCGATGTGTTTTTTTCAATGCCCATCGTGCCCCAAAATGTTCTGTATGTGGGATAATAATCAACGACTCGTGCCCGGATACTGCAGTTCTTTTGACAGCAAATTCTCTTTCCAACTTCAAAAAAAAGGTGGGCGTTCTCAATACGTCGGAATCTTTTTTTATGTATATTCACCTATTATTTCGTAGTTAGATATTCAATAATCTCAAGTCAAAAAGTAACAGGCCACCACTAGTACGCTGATGTCATGGTTTTGATTCCCAGGTTGGTGGCTATCAGAGATAATTAACGATGTAAAATCCTTTATCTCTGGTTCTATAGGGATTTTTCAATTTTCTGGTCTCAATTTTCAATTTCCCAGTACCTCAAAGTTTAGTAATGTGCTCGGAGTGGTGAACATGCTCGCCGACAAATCGTGGGTGTTTGCATGTATGCTTGAATGCATGTATTTACCTCTACCTACACCTTCGGGGATTACAGGCGTAAAGTTACGTCAAGTTAAATTTGGCTTCCGAACAATGAATCTGAATGGTTTCTTTTATGTTATGAAGTGTTGTAATTATCAGTGATGACTGCAGCCTATAGACACCCACACAAATTACAGAGGTCTAATAGCCACCACTAAAACCTTAGTTGTTATGTCTCTGTGATAGTGATAACAGGGCCATACATTACCACCTAACCAGAACACGATAGTGCTGAACATTACCTTTTGGCGGCAGATAGATTAGGTAATGCAGTGGTCTCGCTCTCGAGCTCCTACACTTGGAACTCTACCACCAATAAATGATGATGGAATTAAGAGATTAAGCCTGGGTAACATTTGTTAAAGTTAAAGATATTGTAATATTTCATATCCTTCTCTAACTTAAAAGTTATTGTTACGTTTCACATCCTTCTCTAACTTTAACAGATTATTTTAAGTTAGAGAAGGATGTGAAATCCCTACTTCCTTTTTTTATGTAATGAAAGTGGCAAGCAAGCATGCAGTTCACATTGATGTTAAGTGATGACTGCAGCCTATAGACACCCACACAATGACCAGAAGTCAAAATGCAAATGCGCTGCCACTCCTGAGGCATTAGGTGTTATACTTCTGTGCCAGAAATTACAGGGCCGTACATTACCACCTGACCGGAACACGATAGTGCTGAACACTACCATTTAGCGGCAAATATATGAGGTAATGCGGTGGTGCCTACGCCCGCGAGCTCCGTCACTGGAGCTCTACCACCACTTATATTTTAAATGCCAAACTAACTGTCTGTCTGTCTGTTACCTTTTCACGTCCAAACGACTAAACCGATTTTAATGAAATTTGGTACAGAGATAGAGCTAACTTTAAGAAAGAACATAGGCTTCTTTTTAAAACGACATCCACGCGGGCGAAGCCGCGGGCAACAGCTAGTGTTACAATAACTTTAATTTTAACAAATATCGTGGTGCAACTTAGGCTGAGCATTTTTCCAAAACCTATTTCATTGCCATTTGTTTAACATAACCATATATACAATACCTACACACAACTCAAATAAACCAAAAAGAGGTATCAATCTTTTTTCACTGTCTCTTTTGAACTCAAAAGTAAAACGAAATGTAGTTTCAGCTTCATCCCTAATACACAGAACCGTGCTCACGCCCGCAACAATATATGATTTTGTGAGTTGTAATGAAACGGAAATTACTTCGTTCAACTTCACCCACCGACGCAACCAACCGCGTGATCGTCTCGCGATAAAAGATCTGGGTACCAGGTTTCAGTCGTTCCATCATCCATCATGACTAGGGAATTTGAAACTAACTACAGTTGCCATTACATACCTATCAGCTTAGAAAAACTTTTTAATAAAAAATGCCGACTTCAAAAACATGCTACTAAAAAGACAAATACAACAATTAACGTTATGTATTTGTTTTTCGGGAGTAAGAGGAGAACGGTAATACCATCTTGACCGGCCCTATTGTCAACCTCACCTGCTCGCGTCGGTGGTTTGTACGAATAGCCGACGGCGGTGGCACAACAGCCATCGCGGTGCTCCCTGCTGGATAACGGACGAGGCTCTGGCGACCGAGACATGGCGGTATAACCACACACCCGGCTGGGCGACCAGTCGGAAGAGGCTACAGCGACCTTGAGGCTTAAATACCCTCAGAAATGTCTGGTGCAGAAAGCAATGGGAAACTACTGCACTATATCCCAAAGAAAGTCGTTATGAAGGTACAAGATAAGACAAATAGAACGCCATGCGACCCGCCTAGCAACCGGCGCCGTCCTGCGTCCGGGGTAGACGGTGGAAAATATGCTACCGGCCATGCGGCTGTGGGAGACCAGGCACCGCACGGAAATTGGGCGACTGGAGGATCCTACAAGTTACGTCAAATCCAGAATATAGAAACGTGGAATGTGCGCGGCTTACTCATGGACGGGAAACTTGAGATATTGGAGAGAGAGATAGCTAGATGTGACGTGAACATCTGTGGCCTTGGTGAAACTCATTGGAAAGGTCAGGGTCACTTCCTTACTGAGAACCATGCTGTTTACTTCTCTGGCAATGACAACAGCAGCGTAAACGGGGTAGCATTCTTGATTCCAAAAGAGTTGCGAAATCACGTGTTAGGATATGAACCAATAAATGATAGAATACTAAGTATAAAACTCAAAGCAACACCAATAAACATTAATATCATACAGGTTTACGCACCCACGAGCACTGCTAGCGATGATGACATAGAGAACTTCTATTGAGAATTAGAAATTGCCATTTCTAAAGTACCAAACAGAGAAATGCTTATGATAATAGGAGATTTTAATGCCAAAATCGGAGAAAATTGCCAACAACTAAGTCAAGTGGTTGGCCGATTTGGATTAGATCAGCGCAATGACCGAGGAGAACGGCTGATCCAATTTGCAGCTGATAAAAATTTAACGATTGCAAACAGTTTCTTCCAACATCACCCCCGTAGTCTTTATACTTGGACGTCACCTGATGGTAAACACAAAAATCAGATCGATTATATTCTTGTGAGATCGAGGTGGAAAAGCTCTATTAAAAATGCCCACACGCGTCCAGGAGCCGACTGCGGGTCGGATCATCAATTGCTGGTCTCAAAGGTGCAGCTTAAAGTAAAAACAGCCAGGAAACTGTAAAAACAGGTCAGACTTGAGGTGAAGAACAGCCTTAAGTATATAGCAGCATTTGAGAAGAATTGGGATCAATGGACTAATACGGCGGACGATGATTCTGATGAACTATGGATTCGATCAAGAACTTTAATCGAAAACGCTGTGAAAGAGTCAAAAACAGAAGTGACGACACGAAAGCGCCAATCCTGGATGAGTGACAGTACCTTTGCTCTGGTTGAAGAAAGACGTAGGAACAAGTCGATGGGCGCTGGCATCAAAATATTAAATGAGCTCTCCGCAAAGATCCAAGCTCCATGTAGAAGGGATCTCAATTCCAGACTACGAGATGTTTGCGCAGAACTAGAAATGTATGCCGATAAGCATAAAACAAGAGACCTTCACCAAAAAATACGTTCCCTTACGAAAACCCTTTCTTGAAAATAATAGCGGTGAATTGGTTACCGAAATAGAACAAATATCTGAGAGATAGAGAGACTATTGCCAGACTCTATTTCGAGATCCCTATTCTCAAGCTTTTGTCTCTACTAACCCAACGGAAAACGACCTAGAACCAGACATACTGAAAGAAGAAGTTCGAGCCGCAATCAAACACCTGAAAAATGGGAAAGCTACTGGAATCGATGTTATCCCAATAGAGGTCATCAAGGCTGCCGGTGAATACGGTGTCCAAATGTTTACCACCCTGTGTAATAAAATATGGCAGACAGGAACATGGCCAAAAGAATGGGTTCATACGGTATTCGTTCCCCTCCACAAGAAGGGCTCTACAAAGGTATGCAGTAACTACAGACTAATAGCTTTAATATCCCACGCAAGTAAAATTCTACTGCATATCCTAAATGAGCGACTCAAGACCTTCCTCTCCAAGGAAATTGCTCCCGAACAAGCTGGTTTCGTCAAGGTCAAAGGTACCCGCGAGCAAATCTTCACTGTACGACAAATAATTGAGAAAGCCCGAGAATTCAACAAGCCTACTTATATCTGCTTCGTTGACTTCTCTAAAGCATTTGACTCAATGAAGTGGCCGACTTTATGGAGAACTTCATTGGAAATGGGAACTCCAAAACACCTTGTGCACTTACTCAGATCTCTATACGAAGGCGGAACAGCATCTGTCAGGGCAGACGAAGTATTGTCTAATAATTTCCACCCTAGTGCAGGAGTACGCCAGGGTTGCATTATCTCGCCTCTCTTGTTTAACATCTACACGGAGATGGTGATGAGAATTGCCCTCGAAGACTGGACGGACGGAGTTGTTATTGGTGGAAAGTCTATCTCAAACCTTAGATATGCGGATAATACGACCTTATTCGCAACAAGTGTAAACCACATGGAAGATCTGCTACATAAAATGGAAACTACCAGCCTTAGCTTTGGATTGAAGATAAATCGTTCGAAAACCAAAATCATGATTGTTGACCGTGTCAACAACAACTCACCAGAGGTTACAAAAATAGGAAATTGTGAGGTTGTCCAATCTTACATTTATCTCGGCGCTCTAATATCCAACAAAGGTGGATATTAGAGCGCCGAGATCGTCTATCGTCGATCTCCATAGAGCATCTAGTAGTGCAGGGAAAAGTGGAAGGTACCAGACCGCGAGGCAGATCCCCGTTGAGATGGACCGATCAAATCAAGGCGGCAACAAACTACACAGTTCATGAGTGTACCAGAAAGGCTGCGGTCCGACAAGAATGGCGCCGTATAACAAAACTTGTCACTCAGCCTGTTCCTGACTGACGACCACGACCACTCTACCAAGAGTGAAACGACAAAGAAGAAGATTTAACCTTAATATACCATAGGTATATCTAAGGTTAAAAAAGGTTAAAAAACCATATTTAAGTGTAAAAACTTCGCTCATGTGGATAACACGAGCGAAGCCATGGATAACAGCTAGTTTATACTAATATATATTAGAAATTATATAGAAGGCTTATTTTTATTTTCTCTAATCCTGAAATTGGATTGAACGCTTGTTTGCTGCATAATTAATAATCATGTAATAAAAAATATTTACTCAAATTATTAAACTTATCCAAGATATTTTCGTAATCAATTAGGTATATATATTAAAACAACTAGATCATTTCCAACATAATGGGCAATACAGGTTCTTGAAACTTATTTAAATTTCTCTACTTCTAATAAAACAATTTAATCCAATGACAGTAGGTACTCGTACATTATAGTGTCCCTAATTTATTTACTTACACTGGCTCCCAATGTCGTATCCATGTTATTTACAGTACGAAATATAGAGACGGGAGACTTTCGAACTTTCGTGTTTACTGCCTGAGTAGATAATATCAAGTGAAATTTAACTGGTGAACCTAGTGGTAAAGATCAGGGAGGAACGACCCGACGGCCCGATAAGTCCAGCTATGTGTGATGATCGTTTGATTCGAAGGGTCGCAGGTTCGAGCACCGGAACAAATATTTGTATGCCCTACAGATATTTGTTTCGATTCTGGGTGTTTGTGTATGTGTTGTAAACAACAACCTGTGTCGTGGTGCCGTTGTACACAACAACGGCACCACCACACAGGTTTATACCTACTGTGGGGCTGTGAGTGTAAGCGTATTTTATTATTTATTTATTAACGGGTGAAAATTTTCCTGTGACCACAAAAGGTAAAATCCCGCGACCAGGCGAAGTGATAGCGCCGGGTGGGCTGCAGCCTGATTTCTTTTAACAATGGAAAATTATATATAACGCATCTCGTATCATAACTTCATAAGTGCGATTCAGTGAGTCATTCGTCATTGTTTAGAGTCTAGCACTAGACCAATAGGTACCTGCGTTTGTTCAGTGAAAGAACCTCTCTTTGAACCTCTCGTTGTAAAATTATGCATAAGAGATATTTTTAAAAGAGCATCCGGCTCTTTTAAAAATATCTCTTATGCATAATTTTACAAAGTTTTTTTGGGCAGGTTTTTCTCAGATCATATTGTCCTTTGGAACTCTGCCGGTGAATGACAAAGAATGACTCTTTTTCTTTTCTTCTTACTCTTTGTTATCAGTTTGTAAAGGGGAAATGAGACATTCTACTGATATTTTTTATCTTGTTTGACATGTATATCAATTATTATTCACTTTAATTTATTTTGTTTGTTTTTGACGTGTCATAAGAGGTGCCTGTCACCCTAAATGAATGAGAGTTTCTGATTCTGATTCTGAAGTATTGTAATTATGTTCGTATAATAAACGAAGATTATTAATCTACGTATTTTTTAAACAATGTGTACTTTTTAAGTACCTATTGCAAATTTTATAATTCGAGTTTTCTGTAGTTATTCGAGTTATTCAAGTAACCTGAGTTATCGACCTCAATGGGTAATTAACACTTTTAGTTTTATTACTTTTCTTAATATTTCAGTTTCTTGCTTTTTTCTGTACTGCAAAAATATTTGATGCTTTGTTAAATAATAAATAGAAGCATTTGAGATAATGTTATACGAGATACTCTGAAATGTTTGAGAGATTCTCAAGCTAAGCTATTGCGAGACATCTAATGCACATTATAATGGCTTAAGCCTTAATATCCTATCACAAATAGATTTCCCCGGAGACAGATATTCTACGTCAGATCGTGACTTTATCTGAAACTAGCAATTTCCCGCGACTTTATCCATGTTTCGGCGCAAAAAGTTGTCTTAGTCAAATATATTGAAACTAGCCGACCCTGCGAACTTTAGAATCAAATAATTTGTCAAAGATTTGACAGTACCTATAACTTTTATATGAAAAAATACAATTGTTGCTTTTACCATATTCCTAATGTTTTTATCATACGACTCACCTTTTAAACCTTCCCTGGACTTCCAAAATTAATTCATTACCAAAATTAGCCAAATTGATCCAAACATTCTCGAGTTTTAGCGAGACTAACTAAGGTGTCACCGAAAGGTCCAAGAATATTGAAATGTGTTCATCTACGAGTATATCAAGTTTCAAATCACTTAACGTAAACAATTAGAACGAAATCACAACTTTTTTTTTCACACAAAGTTTAAAAATTAATTATTTGTTATTTTATTTGACCACCCTAACAAGCTATCAATGAAAACGCTCAGCATTCTACACACAAATACCGTGCGTGGTGATGGTGAGTCGAACGGTACGCGTGTGTGCGTATGAAATGCATAGCGTTCGCTTTCGACTGATACGCTTTTTTACTGGTGGTAGAGCTCCAGTGACGGAGCTCGCGGGCGTAGGCACCACCGCATTACCTAATATACTTGCCGCTAAATGGTAGTGTTCAGCACTATCGTGTTTCGGTCAGGTGGTAATGTACGGCCCTGTAATTGCCGGCACAGAGGCATAACATCTTAGGCCTCAGGAGTGGTAACGCATCTGAATTTTGACCTTGGTCTTTGTGTGGGTGTTTATAAGCTGCAGTTATCACTTAACATCAACGTGACGCTTGTTAGCCACTACCATTACATAAAAAAAAAAAAAATACGCTGTCAGATGTTGTTATCATGGTTGAAACGCATAAAATTTGAATCTAAATTTGACTCGTAATTACTGATGATTATACATTCTTAGGGTGAAAAGACCTTGGCGGATGAAGTCAACATCAGTATATGCATGGACTGTTGAAATATTGTTGGACCTTTCCGTTACACCTTGTGTTGGAATGAAAAAATGGAACTACCTCCATGTTAACTTTCATCTCTGTCAGCTTAGCGGATTGGTTGTGAAAACCTTACAGACAGACAAACTAACTTCCACTAATATGTAGGTATAAAATGACTTTAAGGATTGTCATTTTGATCCGATTTTAGGGTTCCAAAAAATATTACATTTATGTATTGCCCTATGTGTACTAAAGTTCTAAACAAGACACTCCCCCTAGTTTCAATTTACCACTATTTTCCATGATAACATGACAGCTGACGTGATAACGTCTTGAATTAATACCTATCTGTCAAATCAATTTAAAAACGGAACCGGCTGTTTGTTTTTTTTTATGTAATTGAAGTGGCAAACAAGCATGCAGTTCATATTGATGTTAAGTGATGACTGTAGCCTAAAGACACCCACACAATGACCAAGGTCGAAATGCAGATGCGTTACCACTCCTGAGGCTTAAGGTGTTATGCTTGTGTGCCGGAAATTACAGGACCGTTGTTCCCGGTTTATCCTCATTGCGTTCATGTCTTATTTATTAAACGCCATACTATAGCAGACATTGTATATGGGGAAAGTTTGGATACAAGTTACGATGTATTTGAATTGAAATTAATTACGCAACAAGGTCGAGTAATGGCCGAGCGTTAATGAATTTTCGAGGACTAATAATGCCAAAGTTTTAATGTATTTTGTTACCTGATATTTCATTTGGTTACGTTAACTTATTGTTATAATTGTCCTGTAACATTTGTTATTATATTTATTTTAATAAAATTTTAACAGAAAATTTGATTAAGAGCTAATAGGAAGCTTTAGTTGAATTTTGTATCTTCGTATTTTCTTGGGGTCGTATTTACTGAATATACAGAAGAAGCAAAAAAATGTAAACAGTTGCGTTTTTAAATAACAATTTTATTTGACCTTATTTTCTAAAATTTGAAATTAACCAAACCAATGGATGATTTTATTTCTTTTAAATGATCTTTGTAGGTTCTGTAACCAAGGCAAAACCTCAATGGTGGCAATGTAAACCTTTTGATCTCTGGTTTTTGTGTTGATATATACTCTTTATTGTACACCTAAAAAAATACGACAGAATAATTTAAAAAAAAACAATAAGTACAAAAGGCGGTCTTATCGCAGAAGGTGCTATTTCTTCTAGACAACCTTTGAGTCGGGAATCAAACACCCACGATTCGCCGGTTACGTTTTGGCCCATGTAACAGGTGGCGAGTCTGTTCACATCTCCGGGCATGTAACCTCACTTTGAGGCACTAGCAAACTTCCAGAAAATAGAGAAATCTACTGGTGGTAGAGCTCCAGTGACGGAGCTCGCGGGCGTAGGCACCACCGCATTACCTAATTTAATTGTCGCTAAATGGTAGTGTTCAGCACTATCGTGTTCCGGTCAGGTGGTAATGTACGACCCTGTAATTTCCGGCACAGAGGCATAACACCTTAGTCCTCGGGAGTGGTAACGCATCTGCATTTTTATCTTGGTCTTCATGTGGGTGTCTTTAAGTTGCAGTCATCACTTAACATCAATGTGAACTGCATGCTTGTTTGCCACTTCCATTACATAAAAAAAAACCCAAAGAACCAGAGATAAAGGACTTTATAGGTATACTTTGTACTTGCCGCTAAATGGTAGTGTTCAGCACTATCGTGTTCGGGTCAGGTGGTAATGTACGGCCCTGTAATTTCCAGCACAGAGGCATAACACCTTAGGCCTCAAGAGTGGTAACGCATCTTCATTTTGACCTTGGTCTTTGTGTGGGTGTCTATATGCTGCAGTCATCACTTAACATCAATGTGAACTGCATGATTATTTGCCACTTTTATTACATAAAAAAAAATACTTTCCGAAATTAGCGCATACATACAGAAAATAAGGGTAGGGAAGACAGATTTTACTTTATAATTTGTAGTGATGTTTATATCACTCCAATATAAAATACAAAACAGAATAGGAGCATTCAATTATATAATTAACTTGAATTGAATAAAAACCTTCTTTCAAAGTCCAATACCAATTCGACAAGTATTTACAGACCCGTAAAGGTATTCAAACTGGAAAAAGGTCCTTATTCGAATTTATATGAAAGATTTACCCTAGAACATATGAACCCTGAATCCATTGGTTCTTTTATACAGATTTAATTCTCTAATACCTGTATCTTAGATACTCGCTTTTAGCAATTAATTGAAATTTTCTAATACTAGAGTGATATATATAGTATAGGTCGTAGTATTATTACATATTCTCTGGTATTGGTCGTAGTTTCTGTGACGTAATATTTTTAGGGGGGTCACAGATACTGTGACACAGCGTGACAATATCGAAAAAGGGGGGAAGCGGCCACGGGGGCCCCCCCAAGCGGGGAGGGGCCGCTCGCCTCGAGAGCCTACCTTTAGCGTGACATTTTTTTGGACAGCTTACTAAAACTCTTAAAACAAAATCTTTTATTTTTAATGGATTTGGCAAACAAGCTTGCAGTTCACATTGATGGTAAGTGATGGCTGCAGCCTATAGACACCCACAAAAATACCAAGGTCAAAATGCAGATGCGTTACCACTCCTGAGTCCTAAGGTATTATGCCTCTGCGCCGGAAATTACACAATTACACATTACCACCTGACCGGAACACGATAGTGCTGAACACTACCATTAAGCGGCAAGTATATTAGGTAATGCGGTGGTGCCTACGCCCGCGTGCTCCGTCACTAGAGCTCTAACACCAGTCAAAAGTTTCATTTATCGGCGTCAAAAAAAGTGATTGTAAATAACGGAGAACAGTCTATTTTATTTCTGGCAAAAAAAATTATTGAGGTACAGGCATTGCCTGGCAGCTTGAAGTTCGTGATTCCCCTAGTGGCAACAGAACAACCACCAGAATATCAGCGCTGCAGTCACTCTGCAGCAATCAGCTGAGGTGGGTGCTGTTTTTCTTGGCTTCCCACAACCAAATATGTAACAATTGTTTTACTTGTTTTTAAATATCTTTATTAATGGTTGTTGTGTGTGTGCCATGAAAATAAATATTATTTTTCTTCTTCTTCTTGTTCTTCAGTATAATTTATTTATCCCAACGAAAATAAAAGTACTGTACTCCGACTGGTCACATCATAAAGGTTCTCCTAAATTGACGACCCGGTTAGTCCAGCGGTGCGAAACCACCGTTTGATTCGAAGGGTCGCGGGTTCAATCCCCGCATCGGGACAAATATTTGTATGATCTACAGATATTTGTTTCGGGTCTGGGTGTTTGTGTATGTGTTGTGTGTTTATAACGGCACCCACGATACAGGTTCATACCTAGTGTGGGGCTGTGAGTGTAAGCGTATTTATTTATTTAAATAACAATACGAATCGAGTTGGTAAACATTTTTTCGTCCTAATAGGGTTGCTTTCGTCCCCAGTCAAGTATGTGGACAAACATTATTTCCTCCTGTTTAAGAATTTACTGGAAATGGGTTGAGGATTTCTGGCGGTGGCATTATAAAGCGGTAATACGTCGGAAAATGTATTATAATGGTTCATAAAATGAAGTTTCAAGAACAGATTTTGGGGTAGCTTTATGTTGAATTTATTTTCACAACATTTTTTGCTGCATTAATTGTAGATCAAATTTTTAGGGTTCCTTACCTACTTTCACTGGCAGATAGCTGATGTGACAAGGAGTAACTTAGGCTACTTTTATCTGCATAAAACCATACATACATACCTACATACAAATAAATAGAATTTGAGTGTCTCCGATTTTGACGGGCCTTTCACTGGCAGATAGCTGATGTAATAAGGAGTAACTTAGGCTACTTTCATACTAGTTTTATATTATTTCACATTAACACATGCTTGTGAAATATATTTTATTTAAAGAAAAATGGAAAGAAAAATTTGACTTCAGGTGAGACTCGAACTCGCGGCCTACTGGCAGGCAGGACTTCAGTAGCTCAATTGGAAGAGCGGCTTTACTAGATTTCCAGTAGGCCGCGAGTTCGAGTCTCGCCTGAAGTCAAATTTTTCTTTCCATTTTTCTTTAAATAAAATACTTTTATACTAGCTGCGCCCACGACTTCGTGCGGGGTATATACTGAACAATCATATTTTTCCTCACATGGACGAAGTCGCGGGCACAGCTAGTAAGAATATAAAAACCATTAAAATAACATACTTACCAAAACGATAAATTTATATTAGTACCGGATCAGTAGCAGTCGTTTTGATAACTACGTGCATTATAATATACTGCGCTAGCGTTAACGTTCTCAACTGCCGCTGAAAAAAAGACATAAATAAGTCGATTTCAAACAGCATTACCGACAAAAACATCCACAAAGAAAAAGGTTCCATTATCCAGATTCCGTTCTTTGTAAGTGAAGACGATTCGACCCTCGTTATCACTAACCCTTCAAAAGGCACCACTAATTTCAAAGCCTTGTTCCTGATTGAGATCTGAGTGTCGGATTGCGATGAGAAATTGTTTGACGCGACACTAACGAGCTTAAAGATGTTATTGATTTGTGTAATGTTTGTTAAATACCCACGTTCCCAAGTGCCCACTACTACAACGCTGAGGTCCTTGGTTCGATTCCCGGGGGTTATCAGAGGTAATGGTGTAAAGTCCTTTATCTCTAGTTCTATTGAGATTTTCTATTTTCTATTTTCTTAAAATTACCCAGTACCCTGGAGTTTGTGAAAGTGCCCGGAGATGTCAACAGGCTCGTTATAGTAGATGTCACAGTACGTAAGAATATTTACAGGCCTCTGATAGTGGACTGAGGATAGATTAATAGAAAAACTGAACTATGAAATCGGTTCAAACTGATTTGTACGATACTCGTATGAACTTGAAAATATGTCATACGAGATCGTGTTTAGGCAAGCCGAGATTCTCTTAAGCAAGAATCTGCTTACGATTATTTCGTCGTGTAAACAAACATAGGCAATAATCGCCTGGCGATATGTCCTGGCGAATCTCGTATGACATAATCGTACGCGAGATTTTAGTTCTTGCCTGTGTGTAAACATTTTGACACGATTATGTTATGGCGATTATTGCTCGTGACAGTAGCGTACGATTTTCTCGAACCAAACGTATGAGAAACTCTCTCCATCTAAATGGCTCTTTAGACTATGAACAGTAAAACAATGAATATCACAATGATTTGCAATGAATCGGCATAGCAAGATAGCAGCCTTTAAATTAGTTAATTAGAATAGAACAATATACAGTCACAGTCTAAAGAAAACGAATAGAGTGCTCAACAATAAATATTGCACATCGAGCCTAGGAAGGAGACTTCGGCTTATTTCGGGTCTGTAGAGCGTTATCTCTTTTGCCCCGTACCAATTTGACGTTTGTCGATCATTTTGATCAAGTTTTGACCAATAACAGACTGTCAGTGCTTACGTAGGCAGTGTGCAGCAGAGATAACGCTCTACGAAGTCGAAACGAGCCGATGGTCTCTTTCGTAGGCTGGTCTCTTTCGAGTACTGTATATTCTTTACTATACTACGTATAGAATGGACACTTCGACGTCCCGCCCGATTTCTCCGCCTCACCCAATCTCCTCCCCTCTTATGGGCGACGTTTGGTATTCTCTACGTGCTACGCATACAGGTGCACGTGTAAATACACGTCACTGATTGATGTCTGTGTAATAAAGACCAAATTTAGCGTTTGTATGGAGTTTTGACGGAGTGTCCGCGGTGTGCCTCGATGCGTAATATTTCTTTCTAAGTACTGTAATTCAAGTTGAATTACGTCACATGAGTCAGAATGAGACGAAAATACCAACCTCTATGTATAGGGCAAATGAATCTGCCATTAATCTGTCTGCCTCAAAAGAGGAGGCATTATTCCAATCAACCAGATTCCTCCAATACAAGCCTCCGAACATAGATGCAACGCTACTCAAACCTGAAGAGTGGCAGCATCTGCATTTTGACCTACGGTTTTTGCGTAGATGATTTTTATGTAAGTAGTGTGGCAAACAACCATGCAGCTCACATTGATGTTAAGTGATAACTGCAGCCTATAGACGTCTACACAAAAACAGATGCGTTGCCACCCCTGAGACCTGAGTTGTTATGTTTCTGTGATAGTTATTACGGGGCCATACATTACCATCTAACCGGAACATGATCGTGCTGAAAAGTACAATTTGGCGGCAGATAGAGGTAATGCGGTGGTGCCTACGCCCGCGAGCTCCGTCGCTAGAGCTCTACCACCAGTAAAATGTCTATAGATTGCTTGCTTTGTATTCATTTATGGGTATTGGTAGGGCTCCGGTGATGGTAGGAGCGTGGGCACCACCGCATCTCCTAATTGTCTTGCCGCTCATAAGTAGTGTACAGTACTATCGTGTTTCGGTCAGATGGTAATACGGCCCTGTTATTTCTAGAGGCCTAGAGCCGCAGGCCTCAGCAGTGGCAACACATTTACAGTGAAACCGCCTCAGTAGCATATTGGTAGCAGGCCACTACTATTACGCTGGAGGTCCTGGGTTCGATTCCCGGGTCGGGGGATATTAGAGATGACGGTTTAAAATCCTTTATCTCTGCTTCTATTGGGATTTTTCCATTTGCTGGAAGTTTCCCAGTACCCCGGAGTTTGGTTATGTGCCCGGAGATGGCAACAGGTTCGCCACCTGTTACATGGGCCAAAACGTTACCGGCGAGTCGTGGGTGTTTGCACGTATGATTGAATGCATGCATTTACCTCTGTCTACCCCTTCGGGGATTACAGGCGTGAAGTTACGTTATCTCTGGTTTCATGTAATTAGATTTTTGTATGCTATTGTATTATTTGTATTTTTCACTATGTACTTATAAAAACGGCATGAGAGGTTGGACGGCCGTATACGTCCAGCGTAAATTGAAACGGAAACTTCAAAAGTATGTTCAGACGGTCGTATACGTCCAGACCGCCCAATGCAATTTCAAACTTGATTTTTAACAAAATAAAGTTTATTTGCGAATTACGCCGTAAAGCGCATACATTTTTAAACAGCTGACGTCTTCTTGAGACGGCATCAGTCTACTTCACTTTTTGTAAAACGTTGAGGTGTCATGACCAAATCTGAAGACGCGAAATAAATCGGATAAGCATACGTACGGGGATGAAACATGTCACCCGGGAATATTGAATGTGAGCCTTTACATGGCTTACAGTTGCTATTTATTCAATTCCCCTTACGTCATTTCCAGTTACTTGAATAATACTTGAACTGACATTAAAATACTCGTCGAATATTTGATGTGATAAGCTTAGGTTAGGTTGCAACAAAACGTTTGTTGAAGTTATGGTTTTTGTCAAATTTAACACTAACAGTAGCATTGACTTTTAACCTGGGTTGCACCAAGATATTAGTTAAAGTTAAAGTTATTGTAACATTTCACATCCTGCTCTAACGTATGTATACACGGTACATATACCAAAACAATTTTTTTTACAATTTTTGTCTGTCTGTCTATCTGTCTGTTTGGCGGGGCTAATCTTGGGAAGGGCTTTACCGATTTTGACGGGACTTTCATTGGCAGATACCTAATGTAATGACTGACTGCGCCCACGACTTCGTCCGGGTAGATACTGAACAATCATAATTTTTACGCCTTTACCATCTCGGTGCCACAGCCAACCTTACCTGCACGTGGTACACCCTGCTGATCAAAAGACAAGGCTCTGGCGACTGTTTTTTTGGTTCCAAATGGTTGCTGGGTCGACACTATCAGCGTAATCCTTCCTAGTGTCCTGCATGGTGGTAAGGTCCCTTAAAGGGCCTGCCTAGCTAGCTACCACCCTCAGGTCGTAATCTGCCGCCAAGCGTCGTCGGACGTGTTTCGGCTTCCGAGCCTGAGAGCCAGCCCCCTTCCTCTTTCCCCTCCCTGATGTGTACCGTATTGTCCACCCCCGGACCGGTTGGTGTAAGGACGTCTTGCACTCAGAGACGCAACATGTTGGCCTGGGGGCCAGGGAGAGCCGATTAAACGGTATCCGCTGCCGCCCGCCGGTCATTAGGGGACCCGAAC
Source organism: Macrosoma leucophasiata (assembly GCA_036365455.1). Lineage (NCBI taxonomy): Eukaryota > Metazoa > Arthropoda > Insecta > Lepidoptera > Hedylidae > Macrosoma > Macrosoma leucophasiata. The sequence continues at coordinate 2,999,034 of JAWQUS010000014.1, read as the reverse complement.
CCAGGCCTCACTATTAACCTCTGGCCTGGGAGGCTGTCTCGCCAACCGGTGCAAAGTCCCGTGTGCAGTCTCCGTGCCGGAGTAAGAGACCGGAGTGGGGCCAGGCGCCTGTGCACGGGGGGGATCGGGGGTCCTTCCGTCCCCCGGGCCAGCAATTTGCACCACCTCTGAGAACAGATGGTCTAGTAGTAATGCGGTACACATCATCCTTCCCCTTTCCCGACGCTGCAAAAAAACAAAAATGGTTAAACAAAAGAAAAAAATTAGGCTTCTCTCAGCGGACACCCCCCCCCCCACATTTACTGTGGACATGTGCAATATTAGGGGTTTACATACCAACCTGAATGCCGTCCTTCTTCATCTGGAAACGGCTAAGCCGGCCCTACTCTTTCTGACGGAGACACAAATATTCTCTCCACTCGATACTGCATATCTTACTTACCCCGGCTACACTCTGGAGAACAATTTTATTCGCCGCGCCGGGGTATGTCTGTATGTCAGAGAGGATGTCTGCTATCGCCGTCTTGACCATTTTGAAGACAAGGACCTGTCTATATTGTGGGCGCGCGTAGATTACGGTGGTTCCAACCGAATTTACGCGTGCGTGTACAGGTCCTATAGCGGAGACGGGGAGACAGCTCGCATGTTCGAGCACATCCAACAGGTGGTCGACACGGTGCTTGAACAGCATCCTTCTGCGGAGTTGGTGTACCATTGGTCCCACGCCTTGGACAAGAGTGGGGAGGCATTGGCTGTAAGCCTGGACATTGCTAAGGCCTTTGACCGGGTCTGGCACAGGGCACTCCTCGCGAAACTTCCATCCTACGGTCCTCCCGAGAGGCTATGCAACTGGACAGCCAGCTTTCTGTCTGAGCGTTATATACAAGTCTTAGTTGACGGTCAGCGCTCAGACAGACTACCTATCAACGCTGGTGTGCCGCAAGGCTCTGTGTTATCTCCCACGCTTTTTCTTCTGCCTATCAATGAAATATTGGAGCAAAACTCCAATTTTCATTGCTATGCCGATGATAGTACGGGAGATGCACACTACACTAGCCGTGCAAATGCCTCTCGGACACTTATCGAGGAAAGCAGGACTAGACTTGTGTCTGAAATCGAGCACTCTCTGGAGCGGGTCTCGGATTGGGGTCGACTTAATTTAGTACAGTTTAACCCCTCGAAGACACAAGTCTGCGCGTTCACCGCAAAAAAAACCCCATCCATTGTAGCACCACAGTTCCAGGGCATTCCGCTCGCCGTTGATAAGAGTATCGGTATCCTGGGCGTTGACATATCGAACGAAGTGCAATTCGGGAGTCACATTGAGTGTAAGACCAAGTTGGCATCCAAAAAGTTGGGGGTGCTTAACAAAGCGAGGCAGTATTTCACATCGGGGTAGCTACTACAGCTTTATAAGGCCCAAGTGCGGCCCCATCTGGAATACTGCTCTCATTTGTGGGCGGAAGCCCCCAAATATCAGCTTGGTCCACTTGACTCCCTACAAAAACGCGCCGTTCGTATTGTTAACGATCCAGGACTTACCGACAGGCTCGAACATCTGAGCCTGCGCAGAGACATTGGGAGTCTGTGCGTGTTGTACCGTCTCTACAATGGTGAGTGCTCTGCGGAACTGTTTGACATGGTGCCACCGTCTCTTTTCCTACACCGTACTACCCGCCGAAGAGAGAAGTTCCACCCACACCGACTGGACACCTGGCAGTGCTCAACGGTGCGGTTTTCACGTTCGTTCCTGCCCAGAACGTGTAAATTGTGGAACGAACTTCCCTCTGAGGTGTTCCCTAGGTGCTACAATATGGGGTTCTTCAAAAATGGCGTCAAAAGAGTCCTTCAGGGCTGGCAGCGCGTTGGCAACTCCCCTGGTGTTGCAAATGTTCATAGGCGACGGTGACCACTTTCCATCAGGTGGCCCGTTTGCTTGTCTGTCAATCTTCAGAAATAAAAAAAAAAAAAAAAAAAATGGGGTTCTTCAAAAATGGCGTCAAAGGAGTCCTTCAGGGCTGGCAGCGCGTTGGCAACTCCCCTGGTGTTGCAAATGTCCATAGGCGACGGTGACCACTTACCATCAGGTGGCCCGTCTGCTTGTCTGTCAACTTAATGACAATAAAAAAAAAAAGTAACAACATCCAATAGATTATTAATTTTTATTTTTTGCAATAACACATTTGAGGGAATTTATGAATCAAAGAAATTTTTTTTAATAAAATACGCTTACACTCACAGCCCCACAGTAGATACAAACCTGTGTCATGGGTGCCGTTGTGCACATACAACACATACACATGGGGAGAAACAATTGTCTTCAGGCTAGGAATGCGCCCTGAGGACTACCAGTCTAGCCGCTTTACTACTAAGCTATCGAAGTGTTTTTAATACATTACTGTTTTCCTAAAATAAAATAACTATTACATCGTGTTCCGGTCAGCTGGTAATGTACGGCCCTGTAATTGCCGGCACAGAGACATAACACCTTAGGCCTCAGAAGTGGTAACGCATCTGCATTTTGACCTCTGGTCTTTGTGTGGGTGTCTATAGGCTGCATCCATCACTTAACATCAATGTGAACTGCATGCTTGTTTGCCACTTTCATAACTTTCATTACATAAAAAAAAATCTTAATGATGTTAATCAAGATACAACGCCTTGGTCCATGAAACCATGTAATTAAAAAGACACACGTTATTGATGAACCGAGTGGTCCAGCATGTAAACCTCTATCGGTTAAACGTAACATAAGCCCATGTTCCATAAATTCATATTATGGTCACGGGTTTGTTTCCTTTGCAAATATTATTAGCAATAGAATATTCATCCATCGTCCTGGCTTACCTAACGAGCCACCCTAAATAAATGCTAATAACCGGCGCAATCATGCTAATACAATATGTCTATTACGGTGTGGAACAAGTTACGAGAATTGTAACTGTTCGTATATACGTAACGTGACCATTTTTATCGTCACTCAAGACGGGACATTCTCAAAATAAACCTTCAAGGAACCAGGTGAGAAGAGGCTAAGAACTGACGAACGCCCAGCTATAACTCCCTTCTTTAAGTATTGTTTTAAGAATCTTAGGTATGACTATCGATTGCTATTAAGATTATTATAAATTATTAAAAAATTAATTACATTTTCGGATTGACACTAGCTTCCTATACATTTTTGCTGAGCTTACTGATAGCGGGAAATTTTCGATTCCCAAAAGTTTTCCTAGGACACCGGGGTTGCATGAAAACGGAACTGTCCCGTTCAAAACCGGACGCATGGTCACATTATACGAGTATATACGTCTTATAAAATTAATACATAAATGAACGCCGACTGCACGAACGAAAAAGTGTCACGTTCCGCCTAAGCCGAGCGTGAAAGCGAAAGCGCGGAACAATCGTTCGAGAAGCACGATCGGCTTAAGCACTCGGCTTGTGACGTATGTTTTCTTATGACATCACAATTAATATTATAAATGTGAAAGTTTCTATGTTTGGATGTTTATCCGTCAATCACGCCGAAACTACTGAACGGATTTTGATGAAATTTGTTACACAGATAGTGTATTAGCTGGTTTAGATTATAGGATACTTTTATCCCGAAAAAATGTTCCTGTGGAATTCCACGGGATGATTTGATGAGTTTCCACAGGTTAGGGTGAGGATTTTGTGATGCGGGGAAATCGGGCGGGACGTCGAAGTGTCCATTCTATTCGTATACGTAGTATTATTACATATCCTCTGCTTACGCCCCGAGCTCACTAAAGCTGTAGTACCAAATTAATAAGTATTTTTTAAATTTTTACGATGCAGACTCTTATGACTTGGACCTCAAATCTTGTCTAATAGTGAACACGTGTGTACCAGCTTTATTATTATTCATCGGCCATAAACTTAATAACACGCCATCTCATAGATGAGACTTTCAAAAGACAAAATATAATTTTTATTTTTTACTTAGAGGTATAACAATGTAAACAACGTTATTTTTAACGATAATAATCATACCTAGAGCAACACAGGCCACCGGCCGCGGCGGACAGGACTGCAAAACAGTCTGTTATTTTTTGCGGAGGGAAATACGTGTGACACACACTCACACTACAGAAATCGTCTATTACTACGAAACTCGCACCTTGACTGTAACAAAAAACATAAACAATTTCACGCACACATTTAAATATCTGGGCGACAGGCATAGGATCATTTGGTCTTGTACTTTGACAGATGGAAAGCCTGCATATGGCTACTCCCCTCCGCTCCGCCGCGGCCGGTGGTCTGTGTTGCTCTATGATGTTAATAGATGAAAATAAATCTTCATAAACATAGTCATTCACTTAACAAAGTTCCAAGTGCACCGAAGAACTCCGCTACGGAACAAACTCAGTGAGTTACTGTTTTATACAAACATAAACAACTTATTAAAGTCCTTAAACTCTTGAGGTGTATAAATCGCAGCTGAGATTTGCCACTCAATATTCGCGATACCGAAGGAAAACCTGCTGAATGTGATCACAACTCGGTCTCTGAAAGATTGCTTGTCGACGTGTCACGTGCCGGAGTGCGTAATATATCCGGTGCGTAATACTTCTCGGTATTCATACTGAGAGACGATTATTGAATGGGGGAAAACGAGGTGATATTAATGTACAACCTTAAACGAAATTATAGAGGGTAGGTGTTAAGATTGTTTGAATGCTAAAAGCCTCATAGAAACGTGTTTTACGTCAGGACTAAAATTGATTATGAGTGACATCGCATTGTTAGATAAATATGCTCATATAAAACAGTTTTTAATAGTATACAGGGTTAAATATATCTAACGCATAAATCGTCAAAGGTGAGGTAGGTACGTTAAGACTAACAACTTTTCTTCTATGACTTTTGCCAAAACGCAGTACATCACATGATAAGAAATAAAATCGTTTCAAATGGGACTTCTATCAATTGTTAGCACTACGTTTCATAGGTATATTTTTACATATGTACAGACGTCAGCTGTTTACGCACGTGAAGGTAAGAAGTATTAGAACTGCAAATTCTATTTATTATTTTTTGTATGGTAAAAAAATATTGAATTAGAAAAAGTTGTATAACAAAAGTGTTAAGTCTTGATGAGCCGAAGGTTCCCTTTAAGAATTATGCGATGGTTACAAATAACCCTGTATATATTATATTCTAATCAGATGGTCACCTATTCCGTAATTTTGACATAGAAGCCAAACTTAGCCCTCAGACGCATCTACAATGAGATTATAAAGATCTAAAAGCTGGTGTCCCTACTCACCATCAATTTGCTTGCTTGACACTTGTCTACATTTTATTTCAATAAATGCCTCAAGATACCTACGCCATAGATATAACCAATATTCGTAATACACACTCACAAGAAAAAGGTACCGAATTTGATCACAACAGTCGCTGAAGGATCGCTTGTCGACGTGTCACGTGCGGGATACGTTACGCACTCCGTAATACTTCTCAGTGAGAGGTGTTTATTGAAAAGGGGGGATATAAATGTGGCAAAACCTTGAAGGAAATTCTAAAGTTGTTAAAATTGATTGAATGCTTAAAGTCTCATAAAAACTTGCTTTATCTCTAGACAGTACAAACACGTATACAAATCACGTCTATGATGAGCAAATACCTATTTTAAAGTCTTCCTTTGAATTCCGAACTGAAATGGCTCACCTGGCGAACGCTAAATCGACTATGTAGCGGAGTGGGTCGTTGCAGATCGAACATGGTTTGATGGGATTATTCAGCGGGACCTGAATGTGACTGCGGTGCTCCAAAACAGGATATAAGACAGCTCTTCTCCTGCCCATTACGTCCCAGCAGAACTACGGATGTCGCTGTTAAATTGACAAGTTTTTGCCTGGTAGAATATGACTATAATAGGCCATTGATACAAAAAAAATAAGAAGTCTTAATATTGAAAGACGATTGCTAAATGGAGGAGGAAACGTGGTGACAATCATGAAGCACACAATCAAACGAATTTTTTAAGTTTAAGTGTTAAAACTCGACGGATACCTATAATTTTTTAGTGTAAAAGTGGCAAACAAGCATTCAGTCTTATAACCTTCCAAATGGTAGTCCATTTGGCGGCAGATAGATCTGGTAATTCGGTGGTGCCTAATCCCTCGAGCTCCTAAACTGGACCTCTACCACCAGAAAAAGTCTAAATTATGCTATAGTAATCATTCACCACCACGGAACTCATGCTTACTTGATACTTTCATTTTATTCATTCTTTTTTTTTTTTTATGTAATCGAAGTGGCAAACAAGCATGCAGTTCACATTGATGTTAAGTGATGACTGCAGCTTATAGACACCCACACAAAGACCACGATCAAAATGCAGATGCGTTACCACTCCTGAGGCCTAAGGTGTTATGCCTCTGTGCCGGAAATTACAGGGCCAATTTTATTCAAATAAATGCCTCAAGATACCTTACTTCTACGCCTTAGATATAACCGTGATTTGCCACTCAATATTCGCGATACACACTCGCAAGCAAAATCTCTCAGATGTGATCACTACACAGGTACTCAATGATTGCTTGTCAGCGTGTCACGTGCCGGATATATTACGCACTCCGTAACACTTCTCGATATTCATATTGAGAGGCGATTATTGAAAGGGGGAAGCAAACGCGGTGATATTAATGTAAAACCTTATGGAAACTTTAAAGGGTAGGTGATTGATTGATTGCTATGAGCATTACAGTATTAACACACAGCAACATACTGTTTTGGTCCCATGAACGTTTCCGTTTAGTGGTGTAAGTGTTTCTATGACACGAGACATCAATCAGTGACGTGTATTTACACGTGCACCTATGTGCGTAGCAGGTAGATGCACGTGTAAATACACGTGCATCTACCTGCGTACCCAAACGTCTCCCATAAGAGGTGAGGGAGGTTGGGTGAGGCGGGGAAATCGGGCGGGACGTCGAAGTATGTATGTATCTCCACGCCAGGTCGCTAACAGGGTAGGCAGAGAGTGTAGAGCGCCAGATATCCCGGTCCTGTCATACCTCTCGTGCCTCATCTACCTGCCTCATCGACGTCGAAGTGTCCATTCTATACGTATTATTATTACATATTCTCTGCCATTACCGTCAGAATCCGAAGACCCAAATAAACAAAATACATTCTGTTTTTTGTCATTGAACTAGCAAACAGAGAAAATCTTAAGATTGATGGTAAGTGAACACTAACCTCTCTATTGACGTCAGATGTTTTGCTATTCCTGAGATCACGAGCTCATCGAACTTATCTGTACCTGAAGATTCAAGGCTGTCCTTTACCACCTTACCAAAAAAGTACAGCACTGAATATTTTTTGAACAGATCGAACACGGAATTTAGGCGATATTTTTTAATTATAATAACATAATAATGGCAACTAATTATACGTCCCACTGCACGGGCACGAGTCTCTCTCCGTTTTGGGGGGAGGCCTGGAGCTTACTCCACCACGCTGCTCCAATACGGATTGGTGGAGGTGGGTGGGTTAGTGGCCAACCCACTGACGGATGTTTTCAAACCGCCCATAAGGCCTCCGACAAGGTTTTACGACTGCTATCCATCGATAGCAACCGGGACCGACGGCTAAACGTGCCCTCCAAAGCACGGAAACGCGCATTTAATTTGCCACTAGCGGTCACCCATCACACTATCCGAGCGCGCCCGTAGTGCTTAACCGAGCAGATCGCTTACGACCTACACCAGCAGCTGGGCCATGCGCGCTTCATTTTTCGATTTTTTAATTACATCACGATTTTTATCAATCAATCATTGTAATTTTTTTGAAATTCAATCTTAAAGTTCAAACGTATTAAGTCGCAAGCGGAACCTTATTCATACAGCTTACATTATCTTGGTTAAGATCCCAACATGTGTCTCAAGAAGCCAAGGCACTTACGGTAAACATTAGTTACCGTACAGAATCGAATGCCGGATAGCCGGATGCAAATGAGTGCTGAATTTGCATGCAACACACATTAACTGCCGGACCGGATTGCTCGAGAGAATTTAAATTTGGGCTATTCATACTAAAACAGTCTATTGTATTGTAATCCAATTAGATATGAGAGAACACTTAAGGAGAACCCTAAATTATTTTATCTTTAAGATACTCAAATTAGTTATTTCACTGGTGGTACACCTCCAGTGATGGTGGTCGGGGGCAAAAGCACCACCACATCACTTTATCTACTTATCGCTAAATGCTGTTCCGGCTCTGTAATTTATTACACAGAGGTACAACTTAGAACTCAGAAGTGGCAACTGATCTTAATTGAAATGTCTGTTTTTCATGTAATATTTATAAGGAACAGTATTCACTTACCGCCAATGTGATCTATACGCTTGTTTGTCAATTTAAAACATGAAAAAAAAAGTATTTTACTACAGGACTTTCATTAGTTAGAACTTCCCCGTTCGACGACAATGCACTACCGCATTGGCTCGTCTTTCTGTTGCTTTATACAGGTAGGTAGTAAAAGTGTTCAGTGCTGGAGTTCCGGTTAAGTGGGCTAAAAATCACTTCTTTCTAGACCCAAATAAACTAAATGTCACAGAGTCCCAGTTCCCAAAAGTCTTCGACAAAGATCTTACATCTATCTCAAACCAAGCAACTTACGGCAATTATTCATAACCGTGCAGAATCGAATGCCGGATAGCGGGATGCAAATAAGTGCTGCATTTGCATGCAATACACATTATCAGCCGGACCGGACTGCTCGAGGTCTTTTAAATTTGTGTTAGCCATATTGAGATGGTATTTATTGTGAGACATATTCCAGTGGCCTATATTATTTAGTGTGACTTACAAAGGACGCTAACCACGGACCAATGGACGCTACATTTTATGTGCATTTAAGCATATATGCAACACCCCTCCCCTCCCCCCCACTTCGCTTCGGTTACGTTTTGGCCAATACCAAGTGGCGAGTTTATTCACATCCAAAAAACGAGAAAATTCCAATGGCACCTAAGGTAAAGGGTAATTCAACTTTACTTCTGATAGCTCCCGCCCGACTCGAGGATCAAACCCAGGAATAGCAGTCCCAGCGTAACTGTAGTGGCCTACGTTCAAACTCAAAGGTAACCAATATCCGTATTTAAGAGAAACCGAACTCAACGTGATTCCCAATTAGTGTACATTCCAAATGCACTCAGATAAGAGCTTATTTAACTGTTACTTATTAGAAATTTGAATTTAGGTCAATCGGTCCGAGGTTGGTTTTTATAAACTTAAATTTTAAATGTTTTCATTGCTTTGGGTATGCTAGGACTACGTTTGAAGATTTCGATGCGTTAAAGTATACTTGTGAACTATTTACATCCTTTTTCGAAAATTTGCGTTAAATTGTCAATTGCAACCCTTGAGACGTCCCCCTGCTAGGAACGAGTCTCTCCCCTTTTTGGAGGGAGACCAACACCACACCGCAGACACTCCGCCATAATTCCATACAAACGCTTAATTTGGTTTCTATTACACAGACATCAATCAGTGACGTGTATTTACACGCGCACCTGTGTGCGTAGCACGTACAAAATACCAACCGTCGCCCTTATGAGGGGAAGGGGTTGAGTGAAGCCGGCAAATCGGGTGGGACGTCGCAGTGGTCGCAGTGTCCATTCTATACGTTGTATTATTACATATTCTCTGCCAACACGCTGCTCCAATGCGGGTTGGTGGAGATACGGGTTAGTGGCCAACCCGCTGACGGATGTTTTCAAACCGCCCGTAAGGCCTCCGACAAGGCTTTAACGTACCCTCCGAGACACAGAAACGCGCATTTTAATTTTCCACTAGCGGTCACCCATCACACACCCGACCGCGGCCGTATCGCACAACCGAGAAGATCACTTGCGATCTATACCAGGCCCTGCGCTCTTCAATAGATCATCATACTATTAGCCAAATCCAACAGTATAACAAACATACATTTGAAACTGGTAACCTACTTTTTTGAAGTCGGCTAGTAATAAATATACATTAGTGTTTATGAAATCACACCTAAACCCATTTATAGGCCGTAATTAAAATCCACTTAAAACAGACAAAAACTACAAAGGAATTCGACTATAATGAAAATTGCAAGGCTGTCACAAACATTACCACCATTCAATTTGCACTGACAGTGAAATAATTTATACTTTATAATCGTAATTACAAGGTCCACGAAACTCATTACGCTGCTCCATTTTATTCGAAGAATGTTGATTTCGAGTTGTAAATAGATTGAAACGCCGACATCTGATAATTGCTGATAGTTTTCTTGTTAGTGGAAGTGGTGAGTTCGTCGACAGGTCTTTCTTAGTTAGTTCAAGTTTTGTCCGAGAGGAATTAATCACTTTATTGCCACAACATGTTACGAATTTCAGATAAATATTAGAAGTTTCAAACCTTTAAGATAAATTATAAATAAGACATTTTTTACTGATGGTAGAGCTTCAATGACGGAGCTCGCGGTACGCCGGCACCACCGCATTACCATTACTTGCCGCTAAATGGTAGTGTTCAGCACTATCGTGTTCCGGTCAGGTGGTAATGTACGGCCCTGTAATTTCCGGCAAAGAGACATAACACCTTAGGCCTCAGGAATGGTAACGCATCTGCATTTTGACCTTGGTCTTCGTGTGGGTGTCTATAGGCTGTAGTTATCACTTAACATCAAAGTGAACTGCATGCTTGCTTACAAATTCCATTACATAAAAAAAATTAAGCTTTAAACTTAGATTATATACACGTCTAGATGGAGCGTCGCCTTACAAACGCTGCAAAAACAATGTCCAAATTCGAAAAACCTTGTGTGCGTGTAACTTACACACACTACGTGTGTAAAGCGAATAAAATATACGTCTTCAACTGGTGAAAATGTTACTTGCTTATGAAATTTACCCTAAAAGTAGGGAAAATTAGCTTAAGTCGAGTTAAATTTTTCCTAATGTGTGACATAATAATATTACGATATTCGTCAAGTCATCTCACAGTAGCTTTAGTTATTCGTTTTAAGTTATTTTTAATTTTTTGTTTGTATAGGTACGTGTATTAGCTTAAGTTATTCGTTTTTAGTTATTTGTTCTTAGTGTCAATTACTTGTATCGTGGAGATAAATAAATACATTTTAAGAACAAAATCAAAATCTGGAATTGTTCCACTTCTAGTTGGGAATTTACAAACCCGCAAACAGATACACAGTTCAAAGTTAGAACACCCCTCTTTTTCCATCGGGGGTTATTAAAATAATGTACTTATGTATTAAACATATATTTTATATAGATTTTATTTTATAACTTCATATTTCACTGGGAAGATTTTAAATCAAAAACTGGCAACACAGTAAACATGGCGTTCAATGAATCGTACAAATGCGACGTAAAATTAAATATTGTTGATATATTTCTGGAATAAATTTAGGATTATGGAAAGTGTAGTTACCGATAATAAGAAATGTTTTAATATGTTTTTATTCTTCTTTTGTAATTTCGGCACACTTTAATAGCGCAAATCGTCATAATGAAAGCATAGACGCGGACGTGTTTACGCGACAATGACATTAACGCTACTGAGCGAGCGGAACGAAGCTATGAGCCAACAATTAACTGATATTTTTTGGACGCCTATGAATTAAGATGTTCCATCTAGACGTGTATATAATGTCAAAGGCTTTAAAGCGCCAATTTTCGTTAGAGTCAAGTGTCCCCCCTCCCCCGTACCAACTAAACGGACGTTGTAAGAAATTCAAACATAGTAGCTTTATTTTATTTTAAAGAAAAGTGGAAAGAAAATTTTGACTTCAGGCGAGACTCGAACTCGCGGCCTACTGGGAATCTAGTCCAGCCGCTCTTCCAATAATTGGAAAAGAAAAATGGGAAGAAAAATTTGACTTCAGTAGCTCAATTATTGTCAATTTTTTTTCTTTCCATTTTTCTTTAAAATAAAATATATTTCACAAGCATGTGTTAATGCGAAATAATATAAAACAAATATATATTATTTATATTAAAATTGTATTTATTATTGAAATTAAAAGGAAAACAATCACACTTAAGTTGGGTTAGGTCACAGGTTGGTTAAGTCACAAGTTTGCGTGTAATAGTCGACCAAATGTATTTTACTCGAAAATTTCGATTAACTCCATAAAAAATATCTACTAATTTTTTTCATTACATCTCTCACGGGTTCCGTAAACCCTACACTGCGCGTGTTCCGACATGCACTTGACCAGTTTTTTATGTATAGCAAAGGGTGACAAATAAGTATGCAGTTCACATGGACTCGTGGAAAGCATATAAACATCTACACAAAACCAGATGTAAAAATGCAGATGCGTTGCCACCCCTGAGACGTTAGTTGTTATGTGAACACGATAGTGCTGAACACTACCATAGGGCGGGAGATAGATTAAGTAATGCGGTGGTACTTATGCCCTCGAGTCCCTACACTAAACCCTATCTCCATATAAGTATTTAGTTTTATCTTAATTATATTCTTCATTATGTATATTTTTATTAGTTAATAAATCGACATGTATATCAATTGTTATTCGCGATAACTTCTTTTGTTTGTTTTTGACTTGTCATATGGTGCTAATTTATTTATTATTCATTTATATCATGCTAAATGAATAAATTAATTTCTGATTCTGATTCAATAAAAACTTTCAACTATGAAACCAAAATTACACGACCGTTATATTTGTTAGAAAAAAATAATCGAGCTTGACCTTCCATTAACTTCCAATTTTATTAATTACAGCGTGAAAATAAACTAGATTATAATAAATTACCGTTAAATTAGGTACGTAACTCAGATTAATATTTTTCAGTTAATTGGATTAAGAACGCACTAAGGTTGTAAATTCAAAAGCAAATCGTATTAAGCGCAATACACACTGAGCCCGCCGGGCCGCCGACATAGCCCGCCGACTCAACCCGGCGACCTGTATGAAAAGAATCATTTTGGCAATCTGCGCCCGCGCGTGTTGCCCGTCGTCATCTTGGCGGCTTGCCGAGGTACGCTTAGTTGCCCGGCGACACTCGAGCGGTAGTGACAAATAAGTTCCTGATCTCAAGCCGCCGATATGCCGCCAACAAACTTTTCTGACTTACAATGAGTAAATCCGCCAACAAACCCGCCGACAACAAGTTGCCGACATAGGTCGGCGGCCCGGCAGGCTCAGTGTGTATTGCGCTTTATTATGAGTGTGAAATATTTTATGCGGCAAAATATATACTTTGATAACATGAACTTTCACTGATAAGAACTTTAGTTTAGTAGCTCGAGGGCTTTACCTAATCTATCTGCCGCCAAATGGTAATACATATTTGTTTAATTATCTTGGCATCGCTATTAAACATACGAATAGGTGTATAAATAATAAAAGAATAATAAAATACGCTCTCAAAGCCCTACATTAGGTATAAATCTGTGTCGTGGTCGTGATTGCTGATATACACACACAACTAAAAGTCCACTGTTAAACTAGTGGACTTTGCACAACACAGGTGCGTTACATAAGCCAGTCTGTATATCTAAATACAGAACACTATATAGGAGGACCTATACTCGGATTTAATCCAAAATAAGACCCAGACTCACAGCACCAGTCCGCCACACACTAAATCACAGGTTACGCAATCTTGATAATAATCTTAATAAGTCTCTCGCTGTACACCTCTAATTACCGCTAATCATCCTCTTAGTGGCGTCGTGCGAAATTAATACGCCTCTCTCTTGAGATGCGGTGCAAAGGATAAGCGGAAGCGCATAAACGCTTCCGCTTATCCTTTTGAATACATAAAGTAGCGTATCCAGTGGTGGGGTATAAAATGAAGCCCTCCTTAAAATCATTCAGGTCCAATTCAATCGTAACAAATTCTTTAATTTAACCTCTGGTTTTTGTGTAGTTGTCTATAGGCTCCAGTAGTCACTTATCATCTTTATAATCCTTGTCCTTTCTTTAATTGTCACCTTTATAACTAAAAAAAAAACTTCTGATCAATATTTTTTGACCCAGTATTTACCTACAACTTCAGTTAATGATTATCTTAGCCTTATACGGAGCAATGCATAAATGTACTATATTATTACCTATACCTTTCCCGAACAATACAACATAAAAATGTGAATGCGCAAACTCATAAATGCATGCGCAACTCATGCGCAAATTCATTTTTATTGATATCTACAAAATGCAGTGAATGCTACGCGATAACACTACCGCCACTTGATTTTGGTATACATCCTTTATGGGGAAGCTTAGATGCCTCAGTCTGTGGACATCTTTAAGCTGATATGATGAATCGGTGTATATTTATAAACAAACATAACAACCGAATTGAGTGTAATATTCCATTTTTTGCAATCACATGCGAGCGAACTTTAGAAATTAAAGAAAAAAATGGAAAGAAACCGCCCGACCCTAAATCGGTTAAAAAGCAAAAATTTACGAATCGGTGTGGGACTTCGGTAGCTTAGTGGTAAAGCGGCTGGACTGGTTATCCTGAGGTCGCAGATTCGATTCCTAAGCGAATTGAGATTCTCCTCTCTTATTACAAAAAAATGCAAATAATTAGTTTTCCACTAATTGCTTATACTTTATACCACACCCTCACGCTACAGGATTAGGTGCTTCCGTTAATGCACGCACGTATTGTTGCTACCTCTCCACTGAACGCGGAAGGTTACTTGAGTTATTTCAACGCACTTAATCTCATTATTTTCACATTAGTCTCATTATTATTTTCGTCATTTTACATGGTGCAGTTTCACTCCGAGTCTCACTTCTACCAACTTATTCGCGCCACACTACTTGCGGGTAGGGGTACCGTCCGTCCGGATTAGTCCGGACATTAGTCCGGACGGACAAAGGTCTGGAAGTCCACCTTTGTCCGGCCCTACCTATTCTTTTTGCGGATTTTTTATTTACATGGATTATGAAGAATAAAACTTACATATGTAGTATCAAATAAGTCTTTAATCTTTTCTTCCCACTCATCTCATATTTTTATGGTTATATTGAATCATCAACAATGATCTGACCGTCTAATCTGTTAATCTAATAAAAAGTCTATTGAAACACAATGGCTGTCAAAGACTAACTGCTTTATTCATTGTGCTAAGTGATACAGATACAACAAATACATCATAGATGGCGTTACAAGTATATTATTTTGATACTAATTCTAACATCCCGACTTATCAAAATAATTAAAACTTTGGAATATACAAAAAAAATTACAGCTAAGTTGCCCGTTAAACAATTTCTTGGATACCTAGCTCCTTTACAAAGTAGGTATGTTTCACACTACCTAACCCCTTGGTCAGCAAGTCTGCTGGCATCTCAGATGTAGGCAGATAAACAATCTTGATGAGATTGTTAGCTACCGCTTCCCGGACAAAATGATGACGCACATCTATGTGCTTGGTTCTTTTATGAAATAGTGGGTTTTCAGATAACTTCTGAGCACCTTGATTATCATTATACAATGTTATTACATAGTCACAATTGCCCACAATTTCAAAAAACAAGTTTTTTAGATAAATGGCTTCTTTACAGGCTTCCGCTATTGCCATATATTCTGCCTCGGTACTTGACAAGGCTATTGTGCGTTGTTTTCTACACTCATATGATATAACTGTGCCTGATAATTTAAAGTAGTAACCCGTGTATGATTTTCTATCTAGGGTGTTAGAGGCCCAATCTGCGTCAACAAAACCTTCCAAAATATCATTATTCTTGCTAAACATTAGCCCGTAAGATTTAGTTTTACACAAATATCTTAGGATACGCTTTGCATGCTTCCAATGAGTATAGGTATAACAATTGTTGAATTGGCTCAAGTAACTTACACTAAAAGAAATATCTGGCCGAGTTAAAACACTTAAGTACATTAAACTACCTATTAGTTGTTGATATGGGTATTGCTTACAAATATCTCCACCTTTTTCTAATTTTAAATTACTTTCAATGGGAGTATCAACAACATTACAGTTTGTCATATTAAATTTAGTTAAAATATGATCTACAAATTTTTCTTGATCTAAGGAAATACAGCCATTCTTGTATATTTTAACCCTCATACCCAAACATTGTTTCAATTTTCCCAAATCCTTAATTTTAAATGTTGACATTAAACTAGTTTTTAACTCATTAACCATATTAATACTGTTGGAAAAAATGAAATAATCATCTACAAAAATAGCTATTATGATCTGCTCTTTTTGATAATTTTTAATGTATAGACATGGTTCTAATTTTGATTTGACAAAATTTAATTTAAATAAACAATCATTTACTCTTTCATTCCAAGCCCTGGCTGATTGTTTTAAACCATAAATTGCGCGATTTAATTTGAGAACACAATTTTCTTTACAATCTAAATTAGGTGGCACTTGCATATACACATTTTCATGTAGGTAACCATTTAAGAATGCTGTAGTTACATCTAAGTGAGTAATTTCATAGCTAAGTTTGACACTCAGAGCAAATAAAAGTCTTAATGTAGAGTAACGAAGCACTGGTGAGTATGTTTCATTGTAGTCCACACCTTCTTTTTGGGTGAAACCTTTTGCTACCAGTCTTGCCCTATAAAACACGCTATCG
Source organism: Macrosoma leucophasiata (assembly GCA_036365455.1). Lineage (NCBI taxonomy): Eukaryota > Metazoa > Arthropoda > Insecta > Lepidoptera > Hedylidae > Macrosoma > Macrosoma leucophasiata. The sequence goes on along the minus strand of JAWQUS010000014.1, from coordinate 2,982,398 downwards.
TCACTTTGGTACTTTTTCTTGAATACCCACTTACACTGCACCACTCTATCAGCTTCTTTCCTATCTACAAGTGTCCATGCTTGATTATCGTCAAAAGCCTTCAGTTCATCTGTCATCGCCTGTTTCCACTGTTCTTTATCTGGTCCACTTATCGCAGCTTCGTAGCTGAGTTCTTCATGGCATGGTTCCAGATTGTCCAGAATACAAAGATTGCTTATACCATACCTTTCTACTGGCTTTCTACTACGCTTAGTGTCCACCTCCTCCTGAATTTCATCCTCTATGATAGACTCTTTTCCAATTACAGATTGAAATGAATCATCAGATTCAGAGGTTGATGACTCACAAGTATATATTGAATCATTTTGATCTGAAAGAGTATTATCTAGTAAACTTTTATTATTTTCTAAGTTTTCACCTTTCTCTGACTTTTCTTCACAATTATTTACTACTATCTGAGCTGTGTCCGACTCTGTTTTTTCCATTATAATGACATCTCTGCTTGTAGTAATTTTTCTAGTTTTTGGGTTATACAATCTGTATCCCTTTATATTCTCCGGATACCCAACTAAAATCAGTTTGTCAGCCTTCTTATCCCATTTTTGCCTTTGCATTTTTGGGACATGCACCATTACCTTACTGCCGAAAATTCTGACATGGCTTAGGTCTGGTTTCTCTCCTGTCCACCTCTCAAATGGTGTCATCATGCCTAAACTGGCGGCTGGCGTTCTATTCTTCAAATATACTGCAGTGTTAACTGCTTCAGCCCAAAAACTTTTATGGAGATCCGCTTCAAACAATAAGCATCTCGCCCGTTCAACTATAGTTCTGTTGAACCTCTCTGAGAGACCATTCTGCTCCGGAGTATGAGGATTAGTCTTCTGATGGACAATACCAACTTGTTTTAAGTAACTCTCCATCTCACGTGAACAAAATTCACCTCCGTTGTCGGTTCTCAATACTCTGATTTTGTTTCCTGTCTGATTCTCAACTAAGCCTCGAAATTCTTTGAAATGTTGGAACACCTGGTTCTTTTCTTTCAAAAAGTAGACAAAAGTCATTCTGCTGGCATCATCCACAAATAGAAGAAAATACCTTGCCTGACCAATTGATTTGGTCTCCATCGGCCCGCATAAATCTGAGTGTACTACATCCAGTAGTTTTTCACTTCTATGGTTAGCTGATGGGAAAGGTAAGCGTGTCTGCTTTCCCTCACAGCACACTTCACAATTCTGTATTTGTATGTCAGCTTTCTTGTCAAAAGAAACTCCTGCCACTGCTCCCTCTTTCATTTTCTGCAAAGACTTGCTATTTATATGTCCTAACCTTTTATGCCATGTTGACATCGCCGATAACGAATTCTCGAATTTAATTGTGTTTAACTTGTACACACCATTTATCAAATTTGCCGTTCCAATGAGCTCATTCACTTGGTTGTATATCAAACAGACATCCTTTTTGAATACAACTCGATTACCATTAACCATAAGTTGGCTCACAGACAGTAAGTTTGTCGTCAGATTTGGAATGTACAACACATTCTTCACAATCACATTATACTGAGAATTGTTCACGCATGTCGTTATCTGTGTTTCACCTACACTAATTACAGGCACTGTCGTTTGATTTGCCACTACGATTTCTCTCTTTTCATGCACAGGTCGGGTTCGAAGTAAACAGTTTTTATTTGACGTCATATGTGCGCTTGCGCCCGAGTCAACATACCAGTCTTCTGTGCTATAACAACCGTTGAAAAATGCCGCACTAAAAGCGTTTACATGTTGATTCGCTTTTAATTCAGGACACTTATTTTTATAATGTCCGATTTTCTTGCAATTATAGCACTTTATTTGTTTTGAAGTTGACGTGACATTTGACGTTGACATGACATTTGACGTTGACATTTGTCTTCGGTTAGTGTTGCCACTTTTCGACCGCTGATGTTTTGTCCATAATGCAGATTCGGTTCCAGAACTGCCAACCTCCGAACACATATCAAGCAACTTTGTTTTTATGACGTCTGCGCTAATGGCGATTCCAGAGTGTTCTATCGCCATTATCATAGGTGAATACCTATCTGGGAGTCCCGCCAAAAGTAATGACCCGATCCACTCATCTGTGATTTCAAAGCCTGTCCCCTTCAGTTTATGTGCTGTCTCGACCACTTGAGATACGTAGGACGTCATAGATTCACAATTATCGAGACGTATTGAAATCAATGTTCGAAGTAAACTTATTTTTCGTTGATATCCCTTGTCATCAAATAACTGTTTCAATTTTTTCCACACACCGTCTACTGTAGTCTCACTTTTAATATGCACATATAACGAACAGTCAATAGTCATCACGAGTTTTGCTTTGGCTTTCTTCATCTCAGTTTCACTTATTGTCGCCGGCACATGTTCAATGTCGATGCCTTCGAGTAACAGAAAATTGCTTGTCGCGAACGCCCAATTATCATAATTTTCGCGTCCTTTAAGTTTCGGCACATTTACTAAATACCCCGATGTCGACATTATCACTTTTGCACAGTAAAATAAACGGGACTGGGCCCATAACCTATTGAAACACAATGGCTGTCAAAGACTAACTGCTTTATTCATTGTGCTAAGTGATACAGATACAACAAATACATCATAGATGGCGTTACAAGTATATTATTTTGATACTAATTCTAACAAAGTCCGGACTTTTTTTGTTAAATGTCAGGGTTTTTCTCAAAACTTTTAAAATTTCTAAATGGTAACCCTATTTGCGGGTATCCCTCTCAAAGCTCTCAGGGTATTTATGGTTCTGAATAATCTGTGTTATCGAATGGATAGTCGGACTACCTATAACAAGTATAAACAAACGAAATGAAAAACGCAATTTTGTCTTATATCTCGTAGATAGAATGTAAACCCACTCCGGTAAGTACTAACTCGAAGCAAACCATACTAAATCTAGTATGGTTTGCTAGATATTTTTCCTCCTAGAACCCCTAAGTGCAGCAAATGCACTTCATAAATTCACCATACAGCACTTCGTACCTCACGGCTGTTACTTTATACGCGTCGTACATCTTGGTTTATCTCGCTCACTGCGGCCATGGTATTTATGGATCTCTACAGGCTATCCATTCAATAACACCTTATACGTTTGCTTGTCCAGTTTATTTATGAGAAACAAAAGATGGTATACTTAAACATTCTCAAATAAACGATGGTATAAGCATTCTCCTGAAAGTTATTAGGTTGAAAGGTTTTAAAGAGAGATTCCATTCATCGGTCCACAAATTATATGTTCCTAACATCCCACTGTAGAATCATTTCGTTCATCCAGATGTCACCTATGTCGATATGGACCGATGCACGTAATTTTTACGCATATTTGTAATCCATCTAGAGAATATATATCCACTAGGTTGCCGATCAAAAAATGGCCGCAAGGTTTTTTTTGATATTTATTTTAGGAATGAATTTTTTTTACTTATTTTTTTTATAAAATATTGTCAACTTCCAACTTGACCAAACGTACATGTATTATTTATATATCAAATTAAAACATTTTTTTTCTCATTATTATGCTAGGTATACGGGCGCGAAATTAAATCGGCTGTAAATAAGAGAAGCTGGCTGTTAAAGATAAAATATTATCTATACTTATAATAAAACTGTAGAAGTGTAAATTCTGTACATTAAAAATATTGTAAAAATAAATACCAGGGGATGTTACTAGATCGATACCGAACCCAAATATGTGATTAGAAATTTTTTTGTCTGTCTGTCTGTCTGTCTGTTTGTTCAAGCATCACATAAAAACTACCGGTCCGATTACTATGAAACTTGGTACGATTATACTTTAACCTTTGGCGCACAACACTGTACTTTTTATCCCGGAAAAATGTCTGTTTGTCTGTGTGTTTGTGCACGCTAATTTCAGAAACGGTTTATTCGATTTGCGGTTTTAACTAACATATTTTGGTAAGTTTCACTTAACATGTAGTGTTTGTTTCATGTAAATCGGTGCAGAAATAAAAAAGTTATGTCAATTTAAAGAATCATATGGAATATTTTTAGCTATTCTGTATCTTAATTCTATCTTTTAGGGGGTTTCGTACCTAAAAGGTAAAAACGGACCCTACGGATTACTAATCCTCCGCTGTCTGTCTGTCTGTCTGTCTGTCTGTCTGTCTGTCTGTCTGTCTGTCCGTCCGTCCGTCTGTCTGTCACCAGCCTGTATCTCATGAATAGATAAAGCTAGAAAGCTAACATTTTCAAAAATTATGTATTTCTGTTACCGCTATAAAGACAAAATTAATTACTAAAAATAACGTAACGTAACTTCACGCCTGTAATCCCCAAAGGGGTAGGCAGAGGTAAATGCATGCATTCAAGCATACATGCAAACACCCACGACTCGCCGGTTACGTTTTGGCCCATGTAACAGGCGAACCTGTTGCCATCGGGCACATTATCAAGCTCTGAGGTACTGGGAAACTTCCAGAAAATGGAAAAATCCTAATAGAACCAGAGCTAAAGGATTTTAAACCGTTATCTCTGATAGTCCTCGACCCGGGAATCGAACCCAGGACCCCCAGCGTAGTAGTAGTGGCCTGCTACCACTACGCTACGGAGGTACTAAAAAAAAGAAAATGAATGTAAAGACGTCCAAGGGAGCATACAATAAAGGTATTTTTTTTCGTATATTTTTTGCTCGATAATAACGGTAGCAAGTAGAGCTTAATAATATTATAATTTTCACAGAATTTTTAGGTCTTATGTTGTATTGTACCTTCCATAATAAATCCCTACTTCCATAATACTTCCCTACTAATATTATAAATACGAAAGTAACTCTGTCTGTCTGTCTGTCTGTCTGTCTGTTACCTTTTCACGTCCAAACGACTGAACCGATTTTAATGAAATTTGGTACAGAGATAACGCTGACTTTGAGAAAGAACAAAGTCTACTTAGTTATTTATAAAACGACATCCACGGGTGCGAAGCCGCGGGCAACAGGTAGTAATTAAATCATTTTCATAGGCTAGTGGTTATATTATATTTTCTAGATTTAAAATAATGGGTAAAAATTACGAGTGCTGCATATCTGGATGAACAAAATGATTCTGCAGTGTAATCCTAACTAATAAGACGCCTGCGCTGTCAAGAGAATGATATGTAGGTAAAAGATATTTGGCGCGTTGAGCTGTCTATCCCGTAAGGGACGTAAAAAAACGAGTACATAATCATATTTACAAGCGCATAAGCAAAGAATAACCTCCCTGCATTCAAAGTGTAATAAAGTGCATCGCTCTCGGCAATCTCCGCAAACAAGGAAATTTTAATGAAGTGGCGAATGGATAGAATTGCTGAGTGGTTGTTGGCTTACAGTGCTATTATTTTTGCTGCGAAATACATTTTTATGGTTTGTTAACGCAACTAAAGGTTTATTATAAACAACCGGCCAATTGCGAATAATAATAATAATAATAATAATAATAATATGTATGGCATTTGCAGAAATTTAGATAATAGGCTGTTGTCTAAATTTCTGAAAGAGCCATACACTCGGGGGTGGAAGTGTCTAAAGGCATAATAGCGGGGAAGCCCGCTCCGAGCTCGAGATTACTCGCTCGTGATGGTGAAACCGGGGCCACACCTCTCGACACCCCCAGCCTCTCTCAACAGTGTTGTCCCCTGTCGACCATCGGGTTGGCTGTTTGGGGGGCCCACCAAGGAGAGGCGAGTCACCACCTGCCTAAAGTAGGATTCGATAATGTGAGATGTTGAATATAGGCAGGTGCCGGATCTCACTCCATAGGCCCAGCCAGCTAGTCCCCCCAGTTCACCCACATAGCCCAAAGTTTGGCAAATCACTTTTCATTACAATAGTCCCATTATATTCTGCGGGGTCTGTCTGTGTCTGTATTAACTATTGATGCAGTCAGAGAGAGGTCCCGCCGAATATAACCCATTACAAAGTAGATCAAAATTCTCGAAAGGGCCTCTACGTGTTGGACCCATGTCCCCGCGCAAGCCTGACAAAGGTCCGGGGTTCAAATTGGACCCCGTGCTGACGAGATAATAATATATACTTTATTGCACACCAAAAAATAAGTTTACAAAAACAAAACATTTCAATTACATGTGATACAGCGGGCGGCCTTATCGCTAGAAGAGCGATTTCGAATAAATACACTGTTACAGTTACTAGCTGTTCTGCCTATCGCTGAGAGGTATAAAGAATAGTTTACGACCTTAAACTGATTTCATAAAAATCGGTCGAGCCGTCTCGGAGCTTAGTTTTTTTTATATAATGGAAGTGGCAAACAAACATGCAGTTCACATTGATGTTGAGTGATGACTGCAGCCTATGGACACCCACACAAAGACCAAGGTCAAAATGCAGATGCGTTACTACTCCTCAGGCCTAAGGTGTTTTGCCTCTGTGCTGGAAATTACAGGGCCGCACATTACCACCTGACCGGAACACGATAGTGCTGAACACTACCATTTAGCGGCAAGTATATAAGGTAATGCCGTGGTGCCTACGCCCGCGAGCTCCGTCACTATAGCTCTACTACCAGTGAGTTACAAACACTTCGTGTCGCAGTGTTTTTTGAATTGAATTTTATATCATCATCACTTCACCATCACTTCACTATCATCACGACATATTATAAAGTATTTTCTTTGTCTGTATGTGTGCACTAATCTCGGAAAATTGTGAACGGGTTTTGTTTGTGTTAAAAATGTTGGAAAGAGGGTTTTCTGAGGAAGGTTTATATCTATAGTTTATCAATATCGTACTTATATTTACCGTGATATTTTTTGTCAAGGAAATCGGGCGCGTCCTCACAATATAATAAATGCTACCCGAGCGAAGCCGGGGCAAGTCGCTAGTATTAAATAAAAAAGAACAATATTCTGTGGCTTAGCTAAGTAATGTAATTTAGCAATGAAAAAAAAGACTTCGGGTAAGAATCAAACCAGTGACCACAGGATAACCAGTCAAGCCGCTTTACAACTAACCGAGAATATGTATTAATACTACATACAGAATGGACACATCGACGTCCCGATTGACAGGTGGCGCTGCTACCGAGTAAACCTTGCTCCCGTGTAATAAATTTCTAAAAAATATTAAAAGTGTGAGACCTATCGTAAAAACTGTGTTAGTGAATACTATAAGACCATTCTTAGAACCGATTAATTCTGACATTAAAATTAAATATAACAATAATATAATAACTGATACTATTAAAATTGCTGACATTTTTAATAATTTTTATATCAATCTAGCTCAAAATAAAAAAAACATTAATGACATCAACATTAATTCTCAATCGCAAAGTATATTTTTGAAACCCTGTGATCACAAGGAAGTTGTTAACATAATTCGATCGTTAAATAAAACAAACTCTGTCGGATATGATGGCATATCAACTAATATATTAATGCGCGTCTGAGCTCTCTATGGTATTAAGGTATTTAATAAATTTGTCTTTTGAGCTGGGTATTTTTCCAGACAAACTTAAAATATCGATTGTAAGACCTATTTACAAGAAGAGCAATAAACTTGACATAAATAACTATCGCCCCATAACACTTATATCAATATTATCTAAAATATTTGAAAAAGCCATGCACGTAAAGACTTAATAATTATTTGTTAAATTTTAATATAATAAAAAAAAAACAAAACGATTTTCAAAAAGGAAAATGTACATCACTGGCAGCTTTCGTTCTAGTTAAATCAATTTTGGAATATGTAGATAAGGGAAAGTTTGTTTCGGGAGTGTTTTTTGTTATGAGTAAAGCATTTGACCATGTCAACCATGAAAGACTCCTGACCAAGTGTGAAGTTTATGGTATTCGGGGCCCTGTTCTTGATTGGATAGAAAGTTATTTGCATTTGAGAACTCAATGTGTAGAACTAACTAAGTTAAATGATAGGAATGAGGTAACGCATTATAGATCACACTTCGAAGTAAATAAGTGTGCAGTTCCTCAAGGAAGCATATTAGGGCCTTTACTGTTTCTCATATACCTAAATGACCTCCCAGATATCACTAAACATGAGTGCGTCTTATTTGCCGATGATATTTCTATCATAGTTAAAAATGATTCTGAAAGGGAGCACATTGCAGAATTCAATGCAATTGTAAGGGCATGTATAGACTGGATTTCCCAAAATAATCTAAAAGTCAACGTCAACAAAACTTAATTCCTACAGTTCTACAATAGAAAACCAAAAAGTAATCAAATACGTATAACTTACGATGGTGAGGATATTCATGAATCCCATGACACAACGTTTCTTGGAATCAAAATAGATTCTAATTGCTCATGGAAACTTCATATAGAATCGGTTAATAATAAATTGAATGGTTTTGTATATGTTTTGTGGAAATTAGCACGTACTACAGACTATTAGACTGCTCTTATAGCGTATCACGGACATGTAGCCTCCTTACTGCGTTATGGAGTGATATTGTGGGGTAACGCAGTTAATGTGAGTGATCTTTTCATAACAGAAAAGAAATGTATACGCGCTATTTTTAATGAACCACCCTGGGGTTCATGCAGACCATACTTCAGAAAGCATAGACTATTGACCTTACCATGTATCTATATTTTGGAAACTTGCAAATTTGTGAAAACTTATATGCAATTATTTACTAAATTTAGTGAACATTATAAATATGGTTCAAGGCATTTTGACAGACTAGTTGTACCAAAATATGTTAAATCTAAGTTACAATCTCGCAATTCTTACTCAACAGCCATTAAAATTTATAACAAGTTACCTAAATCCTTAAAAGAAGTGAATGGAAACACTTTTCACTGTAAACTGTGTAACATATTGACTGAATAATGTTTTTATTCCCTGGACGAATACTTAAATTATAAATGTTGACTTTAGCGTTGACTGCCTCAGTAGCGTAGTGGTAGCAGGCCACTACTATTACGCTGGAGGTCCTGGGTTCGATTCCCGGGTCGGGGACTATCAGAGATAACGGTTTAAAATCCTTTATCTCTGCTTCTATTGGGATTTTTCCATTTTCTGGAAGTTTCCCAGTACCCCGGAGTTTGGTAATGTGCCCGGAGATGGCAACAGGTTCGCCACCTGTTACATGGGCCAAAACGTAACCGGCGAGTCGTGGGTGTTTGCATGTATGATTGAATGCATGCATTTACCTCTGCCTACCCCTTCGGGGATTACAGGCGTGAAGTTACGTTGACTTTAAAATAATTATTCTTGTTGACATGATATTACGTATGATCTATTTTTTTTGTTTTGTAATTGATCCAATATATTTTTTTCTGTTTGACTAGCCAAAATGAAATGTTATTATTATCCAAATATAATTTGATCAATGTGTAAATGGAATTGTAATGATTATAATGTAGTAATTGATAAAATTCTGTTCTGTTATTTGCATGCAAATGAAGTGGTGAAATATGAAAGGACATTATTTTATTATACTGAAGATCTCATGTACTATATTTCTAGCCTATAAATTAATTCATTCATTCATTAATTCCCGCCTGATTTCCCCGCATCACCCAACCTCCTCCCCTCTTATGGGCGACGGTAAGTATTTTCTACGTGCTACGCACACAGGTGCACGTGTAAATGCACGTCACTGATTGATGTCTGTGTAATAGAAAAACTTGTAGGTAGAAGAACATCAAGCCACCCGCAATTTGACATTTTGCTGTTACAACAGTCTGTCCGCGACCACGGCTTGTGCAACCGAGTCGAAACGTCGGAATAAAGGTAAAAAGTGTTTTTACCCAATATCTATATCGCGTCACGACCCGGTTCGTAAAATTAGTGAAATGTGTAATAGAGACCAAATTAAGCGTTTGTATGGAATTTTGGCCTCGGTGTGCCACTAAGCTACCGAAGCCGTCTATTAATTGTTGGGATCAAGAATGTAATAAGTTTGAAATGTTGGTGGTTGAGGTGGCAGTACAATATCCGCGCCGGGTGCCTCCCGTGCTACCTACGCCGTTGTAGGAGTAAAGTTTGTTACACAATCAGGTAAAAACTTTACCGTAGATAAAATCTAACAGATAAACGGTGACCTACATTACAGCTGCAGTACTGAATTTATATTTTATCTTGACAGAAGTTAGAGTGATTTTGTTCGAGTTTCAGTAATTTCAGTAATAATTACTTATTTTAGTTTTTTTTTATTTTTTTTATTCCGATTCGGCAAACTTCGTATTGCGTCACAGTGAAATAATGTGTCAAAAGTTTGATAGATACGGACTATTTGTATGGAATATATTATTTATATGTGCTATTTACTAATAGGTTTGAAGTCGGTGCCAAGCCAAAATCACTAAAGTAGGCATTTCATTTAATACTTTTTAAGGCATATTTATTTAATACTTTTTAGTTTATTGCTGCATTTCCATTTAGATTAATGTTCACATCTGTTAAATTTGTAAAATCTGACTCTTTTAGCTTCGTGATAATTAGATACCTAATTTAAATTGTTTAGGTGTGTCGATACAAAATTATTACACGACTAGGTATACGAAATAAATGAAAAATGTTTATCCACGAAGGAGTAAATAAGCTCCGTGTTGTGTCGTCGATGAGTAAATGTGTCAATGTCACTTGTTGTCATGCGCATTAGGACTATCTAGGACGTCAGTGCGTGGATTCAACGCACTGTATGACAACTCGCCGTCTATTCTTCTTCCTTTAGTATGAGGTGAAAGTTAGTTAAAAAATGCTCATAAAATAAAAACTGATGGGCCTATCTGAATTTTTATGGGACCAATTCGAAACTATTCCGCATCAAACAAAAAAAGAATTACGTAAATCGGTCCAGAAAGAAAGGCAAAATTCGAGTACATACATAAAAAAAAAATACCGGCCGAATTGAAGCCCTTCTCGTTTTTTGAACTCGGTTAAAAAATACACATTTCCATAAATTCACATGCCAATCTCTTCCCATTTGCATACACACGGTCATGATATTAAACACACTAAACATCATTCCATTCAAGCCAAGATTGAATTTCATGCGCCATAACAGCAGCCTTCTATTGTCTATTTGTGAATTTCAGTCGCAACTCCCAACACGCAGGATATTGACCCCGCAACAATGCTGCGCCAATAGTGGCCACCAAAGGTGTTCACTGTTTACACACATCAGGGAGAAATATCAAAACATGTATCGTTTTGATACTCTAAAATAAAATATAATAGAACCCCGTAATAACTATCACAGACACATAACTAGGATCTCAGGTTTTTGTATAGATTGTAATATTTATTTTTCGCAATAACACATGCGAGTGAACTCTAGAAATTAAAGAAAAAATGGAAAGAATAATTTCAGCGACCCTAAATTGGTTAAAAATTAAAAAAGGGAAAGAAAACTTGACGCATCGGTGTGGTACTTCGGTAGCTTAGTGGTAAAGCGGCTGGACGGGTTATCCTCGTAGATGTAAAGTAGATAATAAATCTATGGGTTATCCTGAGGTCGCAGGTTCGTTTCCTGCCCGAAGTAAAGTTTTTCATTTCGTTTTTTCTTTATTTTTTTTATATAGATGTCTTTATGCTGCCCTATATACCATATTTATCACCGAAAACCTTAAGAAATGGAAAAATAAATTATATCACTCAACTGACTTGACACTCAAGATCAAATCTGGAATATCAAGCGTAGTTATGTTTTATAATAACAGCAGACTTCCATGCGCTCGCCAATTATTGCCCGGTGAAGTAGACCGCCTACACACGCCCATTCAAAAAAATAGGCTTTACAAATTAACATATAAAAGTCGACCAACTGAACTCTATATTACGCGTGGTCCGACACGGACTCGGCTGGTTGTAATAATACAAATGTAAGGAAATATAATTTTCATATAAGTCTTCGTTGCCTTTTCAACCTCTTCCAATATAAATTTAAAAGTCCCTTACTAAAAACTGAGCGCCGGAACATGTAAACCGACTTTTTCCGAACACCGTTCGTTTGAATAAAACAATTGAATGATTGGAAGGTGCTGTTTGCGCAGTGAAAATTTTAGTGTTTGAGTGCTGTAAAATTTTGCTGAGTGGTTGTTCGATCTGAATCCTTTAGTTCTATAATCTTAGCTTATAGTTGTATAAAGTAATCTGTAGGTACGCTTTTTTCGCTTAGCTATCAAATAATGGAGATACTGTACACCTGTGTATGAGCTGTATAATCTAACGAATTAAAACCAGGCTAAGTAATTACGGATTGGTATTAGGGTTGACATAAAAGAAAAATGACGTATATACTTAAAAATAATATATTACAGATTTTCTTTATGCTAAACCCTAATAAACTTTAATAAGTATTGTACAGCTTAATAAAACATAAATAGATACCTATATAGATATAATGAGAAAAAGGTAACCCCTTGTGGTAAAAAGTGTAGTTCACATATTAAACGTTACAAACTTCGAAAAAAATATATCAAGATAAAAAGAAACATTTCGTGACAATTACAAAAAATGAGACACGTATTTACAATGTTAAAAACCTCATAAGGTATTAAGACTTACCACCTTATTCACAAACGTAGATTACGATAAGAAAAAGATATTTTATGTTTTGTTTATATGCGATGAATTGTCAACTCAATATGATGAATGGATGGAATGAATGGATCGATGGAAAAAAAACTGATTGACTATTCTTTACATAAAATAGTTAATGAAGAAGATAAAATTTAAGAAATCAAAACTGTATTTTAATTGTAGTCTTACCCCCTTATTCATAAACGTACATTAGATACGTTTTAGCTATAGAATGCTTTGTCTTTGTCAGTTGCATTGTCAAATGTGCAGAATAGAAAAAGACAAAGGAGAGATTAACAACACTTTAGCTAAAATACGTTTATGAATAAGGAGGTTAATATCTTGCACAGCGCAAACAAATATGAATATCATGAGAAAAAAGAAACACATTGTGACAATTACAAAAACAATGTAGGATGTTAATAAACTCATCAAAATATTTATTGTACACTTATTACCTCCTTATTCACAAACGTAGATTAGACAAGAATGAGATCATCATCATATCAGCCATAGGACGTCCACTGCTGAACATAGGCTTCCCCCAATGACCTCCATGCCGACCGATCGGAAGCGACGCGCATCCAGCGGGTACCTGCAGCCTTGATCAGGTCGTCGGTCCATCCTGTAGGTGGACGTCCTACGCTGCGTTTGCCGATACGTGGTCTCCACTCGAGAACCTTTCTGCCCCAGCGGCTATCGGTTCTTCGAGCTATGTGCCCTGCCCATTGCCACTTCAGCTTGGAAATCTGCTTGGCTATGTCAGCGACTTTCGTTCGCCTACGGATCTCCTCATTTCTGATTCGATCCAGTAGGGAAACGCCGAGCATAGCCCTTTCCATTGACCGCTGAGTGACTTGCAGCTTTCGTACGAGACCCATAGTGAGAGACCACGTCTGAAGAATGAGATACTCGTGTTTAATATTTTGTTTGTGCGAGATGAATTGTCAATTTGATGTGAATGGATGGATGATGGATGTCTTAATTATATTGAAGGGATCGATGAGAAAAATGTCAATTAGGTATGTTTTAGGTAAAATACATTAACGAAAGAGGTAAACTTACACTTACCTATAAGTAAAAATATTATTAAGTAGATATAAATAAACCGTAGTTTTAGAATAATTTCAGTAGATTTTGTTGATATCTTCTTACTAGAAATCATATTCAACCAACCCAACCCAGTCTTAAGTATTCTAACCGGTGTCGCTGAAAAGTAGTCTGTATGTTATAGAATTATAAAAATAGCTCTTATATAATCAGTAAAGCCTCATGTCTAACATTCCTGGGTTGAATATATTTACTAAACACTACATTTCAATTTATAACTTCCTGTAGTAAATGCCATGATGGAATTCCTCTTCTTTCTTTGGTTTGGGCACGTATGGGTTCTTCCGTGGATCAGCGTTCAATCTGAAATTCATTCAGATTTTCAATAAATAATTAAAACACAATTTTACGCATATTGGTATTCGTTTATGCGAGCATTTTTTACTTTGCTGGTAAAGGGTATCAAAATAACAAAGCGTACCAAATAGCATAAATGTTAGTCTAGTTACTATCGTGATCCAGTTAGATGGTATTGTATGGCCCCGTAATAACTATCACAGAGACGTAACAACTTAGGTCTCAGGGGTGGCAACGTATCTGCATTTAGACCTCTGGCTTTTGTGTAGATGTCTATAAGCTGCAGTCATCAATACAAGCTCTATACTTGTTTGCTACCTTCCTGACTTAAAAAAAACGTACCTATAATGGGCGATAGCCTGCGAACAATCCACGTTGTACCACCAGTCGCAGGCGAACTTCGCCTGATCGAAGAGTGTGCCGTTGGTGCACAGGAACGAGGCTCCCTGATCACCCTCGCGACCGTCGTGACATACGTGGTAAGCCTGTATACAAAACATTTAAGATATTCTGAGTCTTTAGCGTGATTTACTACACAAAATTATATTCGAATGACTTCACCATCGCATTAATCGACAACGACTTTTCTTTGGAAAATACTCTTTTTGAGAGAAATGGAAAGAAAAAATGACTTCAGGCGGGATTTAAGGCCCCCAGTCCACTGGGATAGCTAGTCCAGCCGCTCTTCCATCTGATCTACCGAAGTCCACATCTGACTGTTGATTTTTTCGTTTACATTCATTGCATTGCCTGGTGGTAAATAATAATATATTTCAGACGTTTTATTACATATTTTATCAAACTTTTTAACTCAATTTACATCCGTGTCACCCATGAGAAACCGGAGTGAGTCACTTTTGTTCAATTCTAAATTGTATTGAAAAGCTTTGCAGATGAATAAATGTAAGCAGAGAAATATTTAAGCATAAATGAAATCTTGAATAATACCGCCATTTGAGGGATTGTATCAAATGAAAGGAAATCTAAACTGCCGATTGAATAGATAAATTGATTGTGGAGTATTTAAGCAAAAATGTTCCTTTATTGCAGCCGGGAGGCTCTTTTAATAGCCCTTTCATCGGCCACTGTAATTGTTTTTGTCTTTGTAATTCAAGAAAGGACACTAAATTATTATTTCTCTAACGAAACTGTCAACGAAATGGAAGGGATTGTGGTTGTGTAAAGATTTCGTGTTATTTTACAAATTTAGAGAAATTTTGCTTTGATACGCACAAAACTAAAATGCGTTTGCGAAGATACAAGTCGCTGCCAAGAAGAGCGATTTTATAGTTGAAAAGGGATACGCGAAGAGGATCCTGGCAGTAGTTAGCTTTCATCGGGCCAATATTGAAACTCGTGTTACGCGGCTGTATGGTCGTTGCGAACACGAGAAACTGGGTCATGGTACGTGATAAAGGAAAAAGCTGCTCTCCAGAAGCACGTATAGGATAGGATAGTGCACGATAGAAATGACCGTTGCAGAGGTCCTGGGATAAACAAAACCATTTAGTTCCTGGTATCCAGTCTCGACGTGGCATACACATCAGAAAACGAGAAGCTGATCTCCGGAACAGCGTGGTAGATAGGGTAGTCCTAGCTGGGTACTCCCAGCATAATGACAATTCCAGGCTAAATATAATCATACTCAAACCATTCTATACCTGCCATCCAGTCTCGAAGTTGGCGTCGATTCCGGGGTGAACTGGCATATGAGAACACAAGAAGATGGTCTCCGAAACTATATGGTAGATAGGATAGTCCAGCCTGGGTACCGACTCCCTGCACATTGCGCCGATAGTGGGCTGAATATGATCATGCTCAAACCATTTCGTACCTGACATCCAGTTTCGACGTTGGCATACATTCCAGGGTGGACTGGCACATGAGAACAGGAGAAGCTGGTCTCTGGAACCGCGTGGTAGATGGGATAGTCCACGCCGGGGATGCCCGGGACGTTGCGAAGATCTTGGGGCTTTTCGTGCTCACGCAGGGGTTTTCGGTACACCACGGGTTTGTAGTAATAATTATAGTGTGGGCTTTCATATTCCTGGAATATTAATTTTAATTTCAATAATAAATAAATACTTTAATCATTTTATTTCGCTTATTATTAAATGAAAAAACTAACAAATAAATATGTTAAATACTAACCCTCTTATACATAAACGTACATTAGTTACGTTTTAGCTATATAATGCTTCTTTGTCTTTGTCAGTTGCATTGTCAAATGTGTGTTCTTTTCTAGGACAAAGCAGAGATTAGCAACACTTTAGCTGAAATACGTTTATGAATAAGGGGGTTATAATTTAAATAGATTTATTGGACGGCGTCGGGTCGTGACGAAACCATCGCCCGTTAGTAGAGGAGAATGCTTCCGCTGACGAATATTGTAAGTGCAATGACGCAAGATGGGTAGCAACGTCGTGCGATAAAACCACCAGGACTGGGAACGCCAATGCCCATGCCAAGCCTTCCAATTATAGCATATCCTCCTTATGGGGAGGCTTTCGTGGACCAAAGCCTCCCCATAAGGAGAAGCTTTGGTCCACTACCTGCTGCAGCAGTTGACGTCTTTCAGCTGAAATCCTATTTAAGATTTTGTTATTTAGTGTCAATTTCCCAGTGCCGACCTCGGAGTTTTTAATCAATAGTTTCGGAGATTTCAATAGGCTCACCACCGGACAACAACGTGATTAACGAATCAAGGGTTGCATGTATGCATGTATGCATGCGTTTACTTCTTCCTACTCTTTCAGGGAGTACAGGCATGAAGTTACATAAATATTGCGATTGCTAGGCCGTCGAACTCCGTTATAAGAACTTTAGCACAAGTAAATAATAGTCAGAGGACTGGGTGCAGTGCAGTCACGGTCGACTGGTGCTTGCAGCAAGAATACAGTGAAGCTTCACTTACATCTATAGCAAGGCTCATTCACAAATTGCGACTCGGTGCAACGCGAATTCTTAACGTATAAAAGTGCGACACGAATTTTGCGAATCACGGTAAATCGAATCGCAGCAGTTCGTGTCGCAATTTTCTGTGTGGTGAATTCGCATGACACTGAGTCGCAGTTTTGTGTTCAAGCCCTGTACTGTAGTGGCTAGTGTCGGCTACTTAAATTGTTATGTCTCTGTGATAGTGAACTTATTTTGAAAAGACCCTACTGAGATTTTTTTGGCTGGTTTTTCTCAGTTATGCGGACTTTGAAACACTGCCAGTGAATGAAAAATAATATCTCATATTCTTTTCCTAAATCTTATCTTGTCCGTTTGTAAAAGAGAGAATGGAACATTCTGTTGATGATGTACTTTAATTCTACTGTTTTTGGATAATTACTTATTTTATTTTAGAGATTTACTTTCAAATAATAATCAATGTATCAATGTATTATTGTTATTCACTTTCAATTTTTTTTTGTTGTAATTTTACCTATCACGAGAAAATTTTATTATTGCCAACAGATTAAATCAATTTTGATTTGATTTGATAGTTATTACGGGGTGAAAACGGGGTTTATTTTGCAAAGTTTTGCTTTTATTTGCGTATCACGTACAGTGCTCATCAAGAAATAATGCACATCGAGCCTATGAAAGTGACAATCGGCTAGTTTCGGTTTCATAGAGCGTTATCTCTGTTGCACGCAGCCTACGTAAGCATCCGTAGTCCGGTATTGGTCAAAACTTGATCAAAATGGTCGACAAACGTCAAATAGGTATGGTGCGAAAGAGATAACGCTCTATGGATCCGAAATAAGCCGACGCCTCTTCCCGAGGTCGATGTGCGTTATTTCTTGTTGGATACTGTACAGAGATGTAAATGAAGCTTTACTGTTGCTTCATACACCAGCGACGCTATCACTTTCGTAATTCACTCTTCCATAATTATATGAAACACGTGGCTTGTGACCTAGCTAGTAATTTTGCTTTTCATTTCCTATTTTGTTTCCTAACCGACTTCGAAAAAAGGAGATTATCATTTCGTCGGAATCTTTTATGTCATGAAGTGGCAAACAACTTGGTAGAGGGGAGACACTTGACTCTAACGAACATTGGAGCTTTAGCTTAATAAGTCACGCACAGTTAACTAAATCGAAAAATGATATTAGCAAACCCCTAACATTTTTGAAAGACCTATCCAACCCTTTAAAGAAAACAAAAAATAAAATAATATCCTCGCGTTACATGTATACATTTTTTTTTTTATTTTCACTCTACCACTTTGTCGGCATGATTAAGGTGTATACTTGTGCTAAATTTCAAGTCTTGAGTACCAATACAGGCAGGCAGACAGACGGATATGGCAAAACTATAAGGGTTCCTTGTTTAGTACTGAACCCTAAAGACTGATCATCTTTCCAACACATATATGTATAAAAAACTCTCCTTTCATCTCTATAACATCTGCACTCCCCACCGAAAATTCAAAGAATATGAAAACTGAACATCAAAAGCTGCCGCCAAATATCCGACTAACAAAGGTGAAAAAAAAACACCTCCGAGGTGGGAACTTGCGATATTTCTCAAGAATACCAATTTGACGCTAGCCGGCTCTCAAACAATTTCCACTTTGAGTGTTGATCAAAGAAAAACTAAATAAAAAACAGACCTTACAGGCAGTCGAAGAAAATGAGAGTGAATTTAACCTTTGCGCGCCCTAAAGGAAAGTTGGAAGCAAAATTACAAAAGTTACTTTTCGAATTCGCAATGATTGAAGTTGAAAATCGGCCCGTTTACGTAGAAGGAAATTGATTTGGGAATGCGTTTCTACAACTTGAGCTACTTCAAGAGTTGAAAGAAAAAATCCATGTTCCTGCAGGTTTTTGTTTTTCTGTATTGGTTGTAAAAAGGATATTTAATTATATGTGAACTCTCATTAACAATTTTTGGACAAAATTAAGTAAAATCAAAAGATTATAAATAGACAAATTTGTACGTAATTTAAAACACAATTTTTATATTTTTTAATTTGTAATTAGGTAATAGATTTTTATATATTAGTAGTATAAGTTAGTCAATAACATTCTTTAGAACAAACGAACTTCCTATTTTATGCCTTAGAAGCTAATAATGTTATAAGGAAAAAAAATACAGAGCTGATATCCTATCCGAGCCCATGTCGGTAAACACGACAATATTGTATATCGGCCAATATTTGTCCAAGTTGGCCACACAGTAATAACTAATTGTCCGGTTAGCCGTTTCCCCATTTTCCTCGAAGGGAACGGTGCCTAGGAACTATTAGGGATGTTCCTATTTTTATATAAAGGTCTTCGTTTATTTTCGTTACATTATTACTTAATCATCATAAGAAAGAAACGCTCTCAATTTTGTTCGCTGATTTAAATTAATAAAAGTCTAAATAATTTTCAAATTCATGCAATATCATTGCGTGATATTTATGTTAAACTCCTGAACTATTTTTTGACAACGCACGTTTTACGTTTTGTAACTAAAAATCACAAGATTCAAAAAACACAAATTTGTAATTTAAAAGGCAGTTTTATATTTGTTTACTTGTAATCAATAGATAAAGAAATAAGTTAGTTAATAACATTCTTTAGAACAAACCAACTTCCTATTCGATTCCCTAGAAGCTAATAAGGAAAACAAATACAGAGCTGATATCCTATCCGAGCCCATGTCGGTAAACACGACAATATTGTATATCGGCCAATATTTGTCGAAGTTGGCCACACAGTAACAACAAATTGTCCGGTTAGCCGTTTCCCCATTTTCCTCGAAGGGAACGGTGACTGGGAACTATAAGGGATGTTCCTAATTTTATATAAAGGTTTTCGTTTATTTTCTTTGAAATATAACGTAATTTAGTTTCATTAGGAGCAAAAAAAAAGGCAATTACGTGAACTTGACCATTGAAAAGTCTAAATTATTTTGAAGATCATAGTCATGTTTTACGTTACATCTCCTTCAAATCCATAAAATATTTTTTAAGAGTGAACTTCATGCAGCCTTAATAAATATATTTCTTTAAATATTAAAAAAAAAATGTTAATTTGCTGTTTCAGGCGAGACAAATACAACACTTAAATGAAAAATATGAAGACTAGTGTTAGTAAGTATATTTATGCAGAGTATATAAAAATCAAATAGGTACCTATCTACTGTTATTGACGATTAATTGTGTTTATTTTAAATTTAAAAATGGACCATAATGCACTTTATGCCATGTATTTAATGTATACCAAATAGACAAACGTAATTTTTACCATTTATTTTTTTCAAGCTCTTGCATTAAGAGATATATAAAATGATTAAGCATTTTGGCCCTTTTGACATTCAACGAATTGAGACTCAAACCCGGCACCTAAAATAAGTCTATCATTAATTATATACTTGAGCTCACCTCTAAATAAGCCGCATAAGACACAAGAGCACAGAGTAGCGCACCAGTCAGAGCGCGCAGCACCGCTTTGCCCATGGCTCCGCACATTTTGAACTTTATTGTATAATTAAATTAAATCTACTCTCTTATACTAATACTGTAAAGTATATTTTTTGCACTTAAAACCTGTACTGTACACGACTAACTCTTCAATCGCACTGAACGCATCGCGCGGCGTTAGGAATGGTAGGTTCGTGGTAGGATGTAAAAGTTGCTCAAATCGGATAATTTGTTTAATTAAATCGTGAATTCTGTACTGAATTTGCAGTTCTGTGTAATTTGGAACCTAATTGTGTTTTGCGCAAGAATTCTTTGGTTTATTAAGACCGAAATATTTTTTTAATAATGTTTTAGAAATAGGTATCTATACAGTCCCACAAAATATTAAGTTGGTTTAAGTAATTTGATATTAAAAGCAACAGAACATTTTATTCGTCACACAATTACTCAGAATTGGCTTTGATCCATTTTCTTTATTGGAACATCTATAATTTTCTTTTATGATAGGATGGATATTATAATAAACTAGTTAAATCTTTCAATCAACCTTTTAGTTATTATTGTAAAACTCACTTAAAATACTGTTCTAATGTATAATAATTTTCACTAATTTCTTTTGGATATACAGTACCTATTTAGTTTTTACCTCACATCACATCAATGAAATAGTAGTAGAAGTCATCTGATTTAGGCCTCAGGAGTGGAAACGCATCTATATCTGGTTTTATGTAGGTATTTATAGGCTAGAGTATTACTTACAATCAATGTAAACTGTACCTACGCTTGTTGGCCACATCATGACATAAAACAAATATCAGCAACCTATTTACGACTATGACGCATGTCGGCTACTCCGTCGCTGCAGCGACGCGGCGCTCACCACTGTGCAACGCAGAACATAGAGCAACACCGGACGGGAGTAGCCATATGCAGGCTTCCCCTCTGTCAAAGTACAAGCCCAAATGGGTTATACCTGTCGCTGATTACCTGTAGATGTTTAAAAGTGTGCGTGAAATTGTTTCCGTACTTTGTTAAAGTCAAGGTGTGAGTTTCGTAGTAATAGACGATTATTGTAGCGAGCATGTGTGTGTCGCACGCATTTCCCCACGCAAAAAATGACAGACTGTTTTGCATCGGTAATAAACGCTATGGCTACTCCCCTCCAGTCCGCCGCGACCGGTGGGCCGTGCTGCTCTATGGAGCAGAAGATGCCGAGACAAAGCGGCACGTGCCTCGAAGCCCATACCGCGCCATATGAACGACGCGTGTGGCAGCCAGGATTCTCCTCCACCATATTGGAGGGATTTTTTCCCTGTACTGTACCTAATAGGTATATAATACCTGTACCCTGTATACGACGGCACCGAAGCAAAAATGCATTAATTCCATAATAGTTAAGTGTTACTGGTGGTAGAGTTCCAGTGTAGGAGCTCGAGCACCACCGCCAGGGGCGGCTTATAGTGCAGGGTGTTCAAAGCACACGGGCGCCGCCTTTTCAGGGGGCGCCGCGGCAGCTAAGAGCATCGTCTTGGACTATCATGGTCAGGGCGCCAGGGTTTCATTGCACACGTGCGCAACCCGAGCTAGAGCCGCTCTTGACCAGTGCATTACCTAATCTATCTGCCGCTAAATGGTAGTATTCAGCACAATCGTGTTCCGGTTAGATGGTATTGTATGGCCCCGTGTTGACTATCACAGAGACAGAGACATAACAAGTAAAGCCTCAGAGGTGGCACCGCACTTGCATTTTTACTGGTCTCTGTAAGGGTGTCTATAGGCTGCAGTCGAACTGCATGCTTGTAGACCACACCACCTTCATTGCATTAAAAAATCGGAAACACTCGCATATCCGACTCGTACTTAGCCACTTTTTGCGCTAATGTGTTACATCACGGTTACAGAATTAATTGCGATGATAATGAACGATACACACAATATTAGCCTCTAGGGCTTTAAACTCAGCAACGATAGTGAAATCATAATTTTGCGGTAATCATGTACGATTATTCAATGTAATTACGCAGTTGTCCATTAGTGCTGAATTTATTGTTTCATTATATCATAATTTTATTGCATGAATTTTGTGTTTATTTCTTAATGAAAAGATTATCAGTTTGTTGAATTCTTCGTTATGTTAAATGTGTTTATTCTCTGATATGGCTTGACCGATTCATTAATTTAAAAATTATGTTCGCGTTTTTATTTAATGATGATGACAACAAGCATGCAGTTCACATTAATGTTGAGTGATAACTGAAGATTATCGACACTCACGCAAAGACCAGATATCAAAATGCGTTGCCACCCCTGAGACCTCATTTTTATCTCCGTGATAATTATTACGTGATAGTATTACGAGCGACAGGTAGATTAGGTAATCCGCTGATGCCTTCGCCACACCCTCAAGCTTTTGCACTTGGACTCTACCACCATCTAATATACTTGCCGCTAAATGGTAGTGTTCAGCACTATCGTGTTCCGGTCAGGTGATAATGTACGGCCCTGTAATTTCCGGCACAGAGGCATAACACCTTAGGCCTCAGGAGTGGTAACGCATCTGCATTTTTACCTCTGGTCATTGTGTGGGTGTCTATAGGCTGCAGTCATCACTTAACATCAATGTGAACTGTATGCTTGTTTGCCACTTTTAAAACATAAAAAAAAAAATTGTTTTTTTTTTATTATCCCAGTAAACATCACAAGTTGAAAATACTTTAGGTAAGTCAATCAGCAAAATAATCAGCTCAAAATAGTTTGAGAAACTCTGACCTAAACTATTACGTCAACCAACACAACTCGTATATTGTTACCGGCCATTACCACGAGTTAATTACCGCCGCTTTCAGTTTTCACGGCTCGTGGTTACAGATTTCCTTCGGACGTGTATCCGAAGATATCTTCAGGTTACCCTTGTATTTTGTAAGATCCGTTCTGGGGCCGTACCACCATCGGCACCAGTCTGCTTTACCCGGCAATCGGTGAGTGCAAAGGGTGGTAAAGGACTCTCAACCTAAATACTCGTTAAGGAGACGTTCGTAATGTATGAAGGTTGGGCCTGCACCTTGTTGCCCTATATTGAAAGAAGAAGCGTAAATACTTCATCGTTTCCAGCTTTTCAAATAGTTTAATAAACCTTCATTTAAGTGTCGTTTATTTCTAAAAGAAGAATGATAGCGCTAAAAATATGGTTGGTTGTACGTACGTTGAGCATACCTCGTAGCAGCGTCCCGACATAAAACAGCGTCCCGACGCCAAGCGTCCCGACGTTGAGCGTCCCGACGCCCAGCGTCCCGACGTTGAGCGTCCCGACGCCCAGCGTGCCGACGCCCAGCGTCCCGACGTCAAGCGTCCCGACGCCCAAAGTCCCGACGTAAAGCTTCCCGACGCCGGAACTCCCAGCGTCCCGACGCTTAGCGTCCCGACGCCCAGAGTCCCGACGCCCAGCGTCCCAACGCCCAGCGTCCCGACGCCTAGCGTCTCGACGTCGAGCGACCCAACGCCCAGTAACTCGACGCCCAGCGTCCCGACGCCCAGCGTCCCGACGCCCACCGTCCCGACGTCAAGCATCCCGACGCCCAGCGTCCCGACGTAAAGCGTCCCGACGCCGAGCGTCCCGATGCCCAGCGTCCCGACGCTCGGCGTCCCGACGCCCAGCGTCCCGACGCCCAGCGTCCCGACGCCCAGCGTCCCGACGCCCAGCGTCCCGACGCCCAGCGTCCCGACGCCCAGCGTCCCGACGCCGAGCGTCTCGACGTCGAGCGACCCAACGCCCAGTAACTCGACGCCCAGCGTCCCGACGCCCAACGTCCCAAATCCCAGCGTCCCGACGCTCAGCGTCCCGACGCTCAGCGTCCCGACGCCGAGCGTCTCGACGTCGTGCCACCCAACGCCCAGTAACTCGACGCCCAGCGTCCCGACGCCCAGCGTCCCGACGTCAAGCATCCCGACGCCCAGCGTCCCGACGTAAAGGGTCCCGACGCCGAGCGTCCCGTCGCCCAGCGTCCCGACGCCCAACATCCCGACGCCCAGCGTCCTGACGCCCAGCGTCCCGACGCCCAACATCCCGACACCGAGCGTCCCGACGTCGAGCGTTCCGACGCCCAAAGTCTTCCCGACGCCGGAACGCCCAGCGTCCCGACGTCCCAACGTCAAGCGTCCCGACGCCCTGCGACCCGACGTCGAGCGTTCCGACGCCCAGCGTCCCGACGCTTAGCGTCACGACGCCCAACATCCCGACACCGAGCGTCCCGACGTCGAGCGTTCCGACGCCCAAAGTCTTCCCGACGCCGGAACGCCCAGCGACCCGACGCCTAGCGTCCCGACGTCAAGCGTCCCGACGCCCAAAGTCCCGACGTAAAGCATCCCGACGCCGGAACTCCCAGCGTCCCGACGCTTAGCGTCCCGACGCCCAGCGTCCCGACGCCCAGCGTCCCGACGTAAAGCGTCCCGACGCCGAGCGTCCCGATGCCCAGCGTCCCGACGCTCGGCGTCCCGACGCCCAGCGTCCCGACGCCCAGCGTCCCGACGCCCAGTGTCCCGAAACCCAGCGTCCCGACGCCCAGCGTCCCGACGCCCAGCGTCCCGACGCCCAGCGTCCCAACGCCCAACGTCCTGACGCCGAGCGTCTCGACGTCGAGCGACCCAACGCCCAGTAACTCGACGCCCAGCGTCCCGACGCCCACCGTCCCGACGTCAAGCATCCCGACGCCCAGCGTCCCGACGTAAAGCGTCCCGACGCCGAGCGTCCCGATGCCCTGCGTCCCGACGCTCGGCGTCCCGACGCCCAGCGTCCCGACGCCCAGCGTCCCGACGCCCAGCGTCCCGACGCCCAGCGTCCCGACGCCCAGCGTCCCGACGCCCAGCGTCCCGACGCCCAGCGTCCCGACGCCCAGCGTCCCGACGCCCAGCGTCCCGACGCCCAGCGTCCCGACGCCCAGCATCCCGACGCCGAGCGTCTCGACGCCCAGTAACTCGACGCCCAGCGTCCCGACGCCCAGCGTCCCGACGCCCAGCGTCCCGACGTCAAGCATCCCGACGCCCGGCGTCCCGACGCCCAGCGTCCCGACGCCCAGCTTCCCGACGCCCAGCGTCCCGACGCCCAGCGTCCCGACGCCCAGCGTCCCGACGCCCAGCGTCCCGACGCCCAGCAACCCGACGCCGAGCGTCTCGACGCCCAGTAACTCGACGCCCAGCGTCCCGACGCCCAGCGTCCCGACGTCAAGCATCCCGACGCCCGGCGTCCCGACGCCCAGCGTCCCGACGCCCAGCTTCCCGACGCCCAGCGACCCGACGCCCAGCGACCCGACGCCCAGCGTCCCGACGCCCAGCGTCCCGACGCCCAGCGTCCCGACGCCCAGCGTCCCGACGCCCCGCGTCCCAACGCCCAGCGTCCCGACGTAAAGCGTCCCGACTTCCATCAACTCGACGCCCAGCGTCCCGATGCCCAGCGTCCCGACGCCCAGCGTCCCGACGCTTAGCGTTCCGACGTCCAGCGACCCGACGCCCAGCGTCCCGACGCCCAGCGTCCCGACGTAAAGCGTCCCGACGCCGAGCGTCCCGACGCCCAGCGTCCCGACGCCCAGCGTCCCGACGCCTCGCGTCTTGACGCCCCGCGTCCCGACGTTAAGCGTCCCGACGTCCATCAACTCGACGCCCAGCGTCCCGACGCCCAACGTCCCGACGCCCAGCGTCCCGACGCCCAGCGTCCCGACGCTTAGCGTTCCGACGTCCAGCGACCCGACGCCCAGCGTCCCGACGCCCAGCGTCTCGACGCCGAAGTAGCAATATGGTGACATATTGTTCTCATACAAAATAAATATAACTACGTTATGAAAAACCGACTTCAAAACTGAAAAGTAAAAAATAATGATTTAATTGTAATTATATACGACCTTTTATTTATATGTGCTATTTACTTATTGGTTTGAAATCTGTGCCAAGCCTTTAACAAATAATTATATTTTAATCACTTAAATATGAATACGAGCATAAAGGTTGGGGAAAAAGTTTCTTCGCATTTTTTAAGATAATTCAAAACATTTTTTAATATAGTTTATTTTAATTTAACTAAAGTATGTATGTACCATTTTGTTCGATAATCTTTTGCCATCTTGTAGGTAGGGACATGATCCCATAGCTATAAAAATTTTGAGACTTCTCATCTAAAAACCGCGACAAGTGGATTTGGCAGTCCTCTTGTGATGTTAACCTAACATTGCATAAAGAATTCTGAAGAGACCGAAACAGGTGGAAATCTGAAGGTACAAGGTCAGGACTATACGGCGGATGCATTAACACCTCCCAGCCAAACTCTCTTAAATTTTGCTGAGTGGCTATAGATGTGTGACGTCTAGCGTTATTATGATGAAACACCACACCCCTTCTGTTGATCAATTCCGGCCGCTTTCTCTCAACTTCTTGCTTTAATCTCATCAGTTGTTCGCAGTAGAGTTCAGAATCGATAGTCCTGCCTGGTGGTAATAGCTCATAATGAATAATGCCCTTCCAATCCCACCACACACACAACATCACCTTATTGCGAGTTAACCCGGGTTTCGCCACAGTCTGTGAAGCCTGACCGGCCTTTGACCTTTTTCGCACGTTCTTGTCGTACGTGATCCACTTTTCATCACCAGTTATCAGCTTCTTCAAAAATGATTCGGTTTCATTACGTCGTAATAAAGAATCACAAATGAGTACACGGTTCATTAGGTTTCTTTCAGTGAGCTCGTGAGGTATCCAAATATCGAGCTTTTTTTGTACCCAGCTTTTTTCAAATGCGCCAAAACTGTTTTGTGATCAATTCTCAGTTTTTCAGCTACGTCGTAACTACTGATATGTCGATCTTGCTCCACTTTTTCAAAAATGGTATCCATTTTATCCGTAATAGGGCGACCAGAGCGAGGTGCATCTTTGACATCAAAATTTCCGGATTGAAAACGCTTAAACCAAATTTGTGCTACTCTCACAGACACTGCACTAGGTCCATAAACATCGCAAATTGTTTTCACGGCTTGCGTTGCATTTTTACCTTTTTTGTAGTAAAATTTTAAAATGTATCGAATTTCTTCATTAGATTCACTCATCTTGACAGTACGAAAAACAAATGAAAATCACGCATTTGCCTAATTTGAATTTAAAATTTTAACTTTCAATGATACCAAAACCAGCCAGATACAAATACTACAGCCAAAGAGATTTTATTATAAGTTCATACATACTATAATGCGAAAAGACTTTTTCCCCAACCTATTATTAATACACTGAACAAAAGGTAACCGGCGAATCGTGGGTGTTTGCATGTATGCTTGAATTCATGCATTTACCTCTGCCTACCCCTTCGGGGATTACAGGCGTGAAGTTTGGCACCGACTTCAAACCTATTAGTAAATAGCACATATAAATAATAGGAAGTATATAATTACAATTAAATCATTATTATTTACTTTTCAGTTTTGACGTCGGTTTTTCATAACGTAGTTATATTTATTTAATACTTTTTAGTTTATTGCTGCATTGTCATTTAGATTAATGTTCACATCTGTTAAATTTGTAAAATCTGAATCTTTTAGCTTCGTGACAATAAGATACCTAATTTATATTGTTTAGATGTGTCGATACAAAATTATTACACGATTATACGAAATCAATGAAAAAATTTTATCCACGAAGGAGTAAGAATGCTGTGTTGTGACGTCGATGAGTAAATGTGTCATTGTCACTAAACTTGTTGTCATCTTGTTGTCATGCGCATTAGGACTATCTAGAACGTCAGTGGATTCAACGCACTGTATGACAACTCGCCGTCTATTCTTATTCCTTTAGGCTGAGGTGAAATTAAGTAAAAAAATGCTCATAAAATGAAAACTGATGGGCCTATTCGAATCAAATTTTTATGGGACCAATTCGAAACTATTCTGCATCAAACAAACATCAAAAAAATATACCGGCCGAATTGAGAGCCTTCTCGTTTTACGAAACTCGGTTAAAAAATAGAAAAATATTTCCGACCAAAACAACAAAATTATTTCTTGGGTATTTTTTCATGATTCTACATATTTTTCTCTATTTTTTGATACAGAGTACAAGGCGTGGACCCAACGTGAAACTTGTTCTTTAACGCAACTGCCTAAGGGAGACCCCTGCCGGTCCGATCCTCGACCAGAGGCGTTGTGGAGGGACACTTCAGACATATGCGTTTAGGTGCAGTAGTAAAGTTATTAGTGGAGTTTTGGCGGGAACCTTGAAAGAGGCGTATGGTGCTCTTATTTTATTTCATTTTCTTGGTGTATTTTTAAGTAATATTGAATAAAGTTGGTGGCATTTTGTTTGATATAGGTTTATTACAGTGCCCGTGTATAGTGAAATAGAATAACAGTGCGAAAACACGACTTTTCAGCTTGCCTCCAAAACTTCATTGTAAATGTTCTGGTAAAGTAGCCATCGCTTTACTCGAATAACTTGACTGTAACTCACTTGACTGACATATTATACTTCTTAACTTATTTGATACTTACATATTAAACTTGATGACTATAATAAACTAACTTTTACACTGCTTAAATAAATACGAAATATCGTTTTACTTGACACTGGCAATATGCGTAATAGCGATGCCATAAAACAAAAAAAAAAAAGTTATTAGTCCTGCATATGTTATATACTACAGGGCTTATTTTTACGATTCCGACAATATTCAACCGCGACACAATATCAGTATGATCGCTAATTGTCCAGAAAATTCTATTCGATATTAATATTCATAGAACGATTAACGCTTTCACGTGCGTGCAACAGTTCACTTCCACGTAACGTGAAGTTATTAAATAATGCACGTAATATGATTTAATTGATACTTTTTTATAATTAAAATCTAACAAAAGAAGAAAACCTTTTACTGGTGGTAGAGCTCTAGTGACGGAGCTCGCGGACGTAGGCACCACCGCATTACCTAATATACTTGCCGCTAAATGGTAGTGTTCAGAACTATCGTGTCCCGGTCAGGTGGTAATGTACGGCCCTGTAATTTCCGGCACAGAGGCATAACACCTTAGGCCTCAGGAGTGGTAACGCATCTGCATTTTGACCTTGGTCTTTGTGTGGGTGTCTATAGGCTACAGTCATCACTTAACATCAATGTGAACTGCATGCTTGTTTACAAATTCCATTACATATAAAAACACATTTTTATTGGTAGTGTTCCAGGATAGGAGCTCAAGCTTCAACAACTTACTTAAAACAGGATCCTTTTCTGTAGAGACCATTGTCGTTTCCCTTGAAATGATAACACAGTAGACTGATGACCCATCTGTCTGTCAGCCTAAGATATCCCGGTCCTGGCACACCTCCCGTGCTTCTTCTGTATTAATTTCACTCATTTCATTAATTCTCTTCATACATGCACGCCGATTCCTAAGAGTTTTTACTTGGTACGTATATTCCAATAAATCCCACTCACCTTTTTCATAATACATAAATAAAATTAATACAGCACTCAATTTCTATTCTCATTCCATTAACAGATCTTTTTCACAAACAGAATTAAACGAACAGAGCGTTAAGCGTTTGAAAAATGCAATTACCATAAATTCCTTTCTATTTCCTCTACACGTTCCCCTTTATCTTTTGTACTTGGATCGGTTACCGTCTATTGACACCCTTTTGTTCACGCCTTTCAGCTTCCGTTGCGTGTTTACACCTCACGACTTGGTCGCGACAGGCAAACGACGTCTTGGGTAAAAAGGTGATCAAGATTGCAGTCCATTTCAAAGAAGAAAAAAAATTGTTTGCAAAGTTGTAAGCCAATTTTACGTTATAACGACATAATGGGTCATATACTATTTACTACAAAAAAATACACCGAAATCCGTCCAGCCGTTTTACCATGATTGAGCAACAAACAAACAAACATCCATACTTTCACATTTATAATAGCAGTAAGATGGTAAGTAAGTAGGAACCAACCATAGTTCTCGTTTAATTTCAAGTTACGGGAATGCCCCGGGCATTTGTCAAATCGCAGTACCTATTAGTTTCGTTGACGTAACATTCCTACATCCAGATAATTTTATAAGAATTTTGATATTCTCAAACACATAAATAAATTGGGCCTCGGTTGATAGCAAAATCTGTTGAACTTGTAGTTTAAACTTGAGTTCAGTATTAAAGGTGAATATCAACGTCACAACGTTGTTTTTTGAATTGGAACATTTGTCAGCATCAAATGAATGCAATAGACTTTGGATAGAATAGCAAACACCTTAAAAACATGCCGTTCAAATTCTTGTTCAGTTAAATTCAGTTTCAAATTATGCTAAAACACAGCCTCTCGCTGAAAACGTTGGTGAAATCAACCTTCAGATAAAATCGTCTCGCAATCGTATCGCCGCATGTAAGCACTACCCACGACAGACCGAGTACGTGTAAGTTTACTCCTTTATGTTTTACATTCTTACCACCCGAGGGGAGCTTTCCCACCGGGGGCCGGTGGGAAAGCTACATTCCCTACTAAATTCGCAGTTAGGAAATTGAATTTTTCAAAGTCTTCATATTGACGTTCTTGCCAGTTAATTTGAACTTCCGTTGTCGTTTAAGTTTTATTAGAAAAAGTAGTTGGAATGGAGCTTGATAAGTCATAGCTGGATAATTGAATTGGAGTGGTCTCGTATAGGCTAAGATCCCACTGAAGAATCATTTCGTTCATCCAGATATGCGGCAAACTAATTTTTACGCAACTTTATAATCTAGAGCAGTGGTTCTTCAGACGTGATTTTTCCGAGTCTTTATGTATATTTCCGTGAGGTAGACGATATTTAATTGAAAAAACTAATTAAAAAAAAAAATACCAAAAATAGACATAAAAATATACTTGCGGGCATTTTTTGATAGGCAACCTAGTGGATATGTATTCTTTAGATTACAAAATTAAATATGCGTAACAAATAGGTTTGCAGCATATCTGGATGAACGAAATGATTCTGCAGTGGGATCCGAACCTAGTAGGTTCAATATTCAAATGTTGAAAATTATATCGTTTTATACTCGAAGTAAAATTGATATTTGGTAATAATGATAATTACGCTTACAATCACAGCCCCACCCTAGTTATAAACCTGTGTCGTGGGTGCCGTTGTACACACACAACACATACACAAACACCAGACCCGAAACAAATATTCTGTAGGCCATACAAATATTTGTCCTAGTGCGAGTGATTCTACCCAATTTTTGTTTCTTTTTTTTATTTATTTTTTATATTTTATTTCTTTAAGATATAATATTGAGAAATACGTATAAACCGTCATTTTCAGTTTTCTACCACAAAACCTAATTTCTTAATAGCGGTATTAGTATCTCCACTTTTAATCTATTAGGCTATACGAAGTTCATCGAAACAGCTAGTATCGCTATATAAAACTCACCCCAAAAATACATTTCTCTGGTGGTAGTGCTCCAGTGACGGAGCTCGCAGGTGTAGGCACCACCGCATTACCTAATATACTTGCTGCTACATGGTAGTGTTCAGCACTATCGTATTCCGGTCAGGTGGTTATCTGCGGCCCTGTAATTTCCGGTACAGAGGCATAACACCTTAGGCCTCGGAAGTGGCAACGCTTCTGCATGTTGACCTCTGGTCATTGTGTGGGTGTCTATAGGCTGCAGTCATCACTTATCATCAATGTGAACTGCATGCTTGTTTGCCACTTTTATTACATACTAGCTGACCCGGCAAACTTAGTATTGCCTCCGAATGAAATAATGTGTCCAAGGTTTGATAGATACGGACTATGTGTACGGAAAACTGAAATACTACTGAATACTTTTTCCCTTCAATTTCTGCATATTTTTTTGCCTTTTAAACCTTTCCTGGACTTCCAAAAATTATTCAAAACCAAAATAACCAAATCGGTTTAGCCGTTTTCGAGTTTTAGCGAGGCTAACGAACAGCAATAGATTTTTATATATATAGACTAGCGGCCCGCCCCGGCTTCGCCCGCTCTGCTCTGCTCCTATTAGTCATAGCGTAATGTAAGCTATCCTATCTCTCAAGTTGGATCGAACTGCACATGGTGTGCGAATTTCATTATAATCGGTTAAGTGGTTTAGGAGTCCATTGAGGACAAACATTGTGACACGAGATTTATATATATGAAGATAAAAATACATAAACAAATTGCGCATGTTGCATATAAATATAATTTAATTCAGCCATATTCACCAAGTTAATTAGTGCAAAAAACAACATATGAGCACACGTCATCATTAATTAAAAGGCTCATTACCGCGAAATTTACTCAAAAAACGATACAGCAACATTGGATACCTTTATTAACAGTCTTAATTATATAAACTGATGAGATGAAAATGATATTTCCGACAATTATTATGCGATATTATTGATGAAATATAATTAATGAATCTCAATATATTTTATGCTTTTATTTTATTGTACGTAACTTCACGCCTGTAATCCCCGAAGGGGTAGGCAGAGGTAAATGCATGCATTCAATCATACATACAAACACCCACGACTCGCCGGTTACGTTTTGGCCCATGTAACAGGTGGCGAACCTGTTGCCATCTCCGGGCACATTACCAAACTCCGGGGTACTGGGAAACTTCCAGAAAATGGAAAAATCCCAATAGAAGCAGTGATAAAGGATTTTAAACCGTTATCTCTGATAGTCCCCGACCCGGGAATCGAACCCAGGACCTCCAGCGTAATAGTAGTGGCCTGCTACCACTACGCTACTGAGGCAGTTACGCTATTGTAGTAAATTATATTTTGTGTTACTGAATTATTGGGTAGATACTAACAGCGTAACTACTATGACTTGCCACTCCATAGTGTCAATATAATATTCTGGTCTGTTTATCAGAATTTATAATTCTTTCATAATTCAAATTGTAATATGTATGATAATTAAATATGTTATTGCCCCGTAATAACGATCACAGAGACAGAACACCTAAGGTCTCAAGGGTGGCATCGCATCTGTATATTGACCCCTGGTTTTTGTGTAGATGTCTATAGGCTGCAGTCATCACTTAACATCAATGTGAATTGCATGCTTGTTTGCCACCTTCGTAACATAAAAAAAAATCAAAATGGAAGTTTAACTTGGTCAGCATCATCGTTAATTCCGCCGAAAGACGTCCACTGCTGAATAAAAGCCATCCCCAAAGTTTGCCACTACAAACTTAACATCTTTTCAAGTAACAGTCGGTCAAATTATAAAAAGCACTTGAAAAAACGGAACCCTACATTGCGAAACATCCGACACGCACTCTTACTCTTTGTTATCAGTTTGTAAAGGGGAAATGAGACATTCTACTGATATACTTTTTACATTAGTTTATTACATTTAGTTTTATCTTAGTGATATTCTTGACTTTACATATATTTTTTATCTTGTTTGACATGTATATCAATTGTTGTTCACTTTAATTTATTTTGTTTGTTTTTGACGTGTCATAAGAGGTGCCTGTCATCCTTAATGAATAAATGAGTTTCTGATTCTGATTCTGATTCTGCACTTGGCCGGATTTTTATCTTTTGAAGCACGGAACCATTGTAATGGCAAAGACCGTATTATACGCCCATGCAAATGTACGCAATAAATGATAACACCCTGCCCTCATTGCAAAGGCTACATTGCCACACAGTATGATAGTTCTAAGGTATTACACCCACCGGATGTCATTTAATATGACCCGGTTATTTACCCTAATGATTAGGTACACTGTTATACAAATCAACAGTATTGAACCGTCATCATCAATGGCCTTTGCATCTTTTTTTTTTATGTATGGAAGTGGCAAACAAGCATGCAGTTCACATTGATGTTAAGTGATGACTGCAGCCTATAGACACCCACACAAAGACCAAGGTCAAAATAAAGAATCTGCGAAAGATGTAATGAACGGTGTCCCAGGTTCGAATATTTTTTAGAATGGCTAAAATGGCCAATTCGGGAGAGGCAGCGATGTCCGCATATGAGGCAAACATGAGACCCAATGGTTGAAGACTGATATTCTCGCTGATGTTGGACAGCGCGTTGATTTGCTAGGCGCTCATGTAATATAGCCTCGTGAGCCAAGACTCCCTGAGCAATTTTCTTTCGCCAGAAGTCCCGATCTTCGGCAGTGGCTTCTATGGACCATGTGAATTGGGAAATTCACATGGTCTATAGCAAAGGCAGTCATATCACGCTTGATACCTTCCTCTAAACTCTAGACCAGTGATTTCCATAGTGGTCTATATCGACACCTGGGGGTCAATGACAAACTGAAAGGGTTCTACGTCAGCGAAAAAAAAATTTGGAGGTCCATGAAATGAAAACGGGGATCCACGATAATGGATCTCAACACATACACTGATAGTACCAATTTACTTACATCATACCAGTGATTTCCAAAGTGGTCCGTGGGAGACTCTATGTGGGTCTACGTAGGCGTGAATAAAAATAGGAAATATAGGAATGTGATATAAATGTAGCAAGGAACCAGAAACCAGAAAAAATTGTAAAGGGTCTACAAGAAAAAATAGTTTGGGAACCTCTGCTCTAGACTGATAATTTACGAATTATTGCATAGATTTTTTTCTGCCAACTGCCTGAAGGCAGACGAAGTAGAACGTGGCGTTTTTATATGGAAATTTAAAAATCATAGTTAGTTATGGATATGTCCACGTAGGTTTTTATAATCTGCTGAAGAAAGTGAACTACAAAAGTAAAAAAAAACGTATAGGAACTGGTGGCGTCACTTTCGGCTAAAATCGCTTGTAATTATACTTTGTCTCATCGCACCCGCAATACCCATTATTACCTATCCTTTTCCCTCTCGTGCACTATCGCTTACCGCCTCGCAAACCGCGAGGACGCGAGTCGCCGCCAAATCGTCGACATCAACGGACATACGTTTTTCGAAGTCCTCGCATTCCCGCTTACCCAAGTGTGTAGTGTGGTGTGTTGTACGCCTGATAAAACTCAACACCTAACCCACCGCGAGTGTCTGTGTGGTGTGCATTTGCCCCGTAAGGCTCTGTTGCCCGGGGACGCCTGGAGTTGTGCCAACGAGATAAGTGCACGAGTTCCTTCCTGCTAGATCTCCCTACATCTTCCGCAACCGCATGCCCTCGCGAGAGACAAGACAAGCTTTCATTGATCTAAAACATACAGTCCACTGCCCTTCAGGCGTGCCGCTGAGCTACCTACCAGGTACATTTCCCAATGTTAATTTTTTGACACGTCTGTGAAGTAAATAAACGGTTAGTTCAACCTGTTCAACTCCATGTCAAAGTGTGTGTGTCTGTCTTATCGACTTGCCGCTAGATGGTAGTATTCAGCGCTATCGTTTTTCAGGCAAGTTGTTATGTACGGCCCTGCTATTTCCAACACAGAGGCATATCTACAAAGACCTCAGGACTGGCAAAGCATCTACATTCAAATATCGGGTTTTTATGTAGATTTTTATATGCTAGAGTTTTCACTTAGGTACCATCAATCGTAGTCGTAGTGCTGGCTGTGTGTCTCGCCCTAACTCACCTAACCACTTAAAACGCCACGTCCCATGGAACGGTTGGCAACGATAATCGTATCGGCCTGTAATTATCAAATGCAATTGAAATATTCCTTGTGCAAGTATCCATTACAATGTACAAAATATTGGAACAAACGCACGCAAGCTGGTATCATTAACTTATACTTCGACACAATTATTATCACTGTATTGCGCCCCCCTCCCACACACAAACACACACACACGCCCATACACCACAACACATACACCACGACACTCCCAACACACCACAAAACGCCCAGTTTAAGTCTAGCATATTCTAAGTTTTGCATTGCATTATCTGAATTATATCCAAGACAAAGTATCTTACCAACCACCTTGTACCAAAAGCAGACAAAGCCAACAATAGCATCTCGGCGGTAACACAGGTTAACCCGCTTAACGTGGCTGCTGGTTACACAGGGCTTAGCAAGTTTGTCCATTAATTCAAACTGTCTGTCCCAAGGATGGTGTCATGCGATTATAGGATTAATTGCTTCTAGGGATTAGTGTGAAAATACCGTATGGCTTAGACAGATGAATTAAACAAACTTGACCATTTCGAGGTGTTTCCAGAATTATATCGGAACGAGTGTATTCGGTCTGAGTGTAGATTCGAATTAATTAAACTTTTACAAAGCATATATGATTTTACCATAGCAGTGCCACGACATACTGGTGAGCTCCTGCTTTCTCTGAAAAATTATTGAGCCTTGTAAATAACTTAGTGGTAGTCAGCTATTACTGCTAGATTCCCGATATGGTCCCTGAGTTAGGAGTGATATTCGACTTTCGGTTCCGTAAAGTTCTGTAAGAGACCTTATATCTACCTGAAATGCGTAATCGGCGAAACATAGGTTTTTGTTGTCATGAAGTGGCAAACAAGCATGCAGTTTTTATGTTTTTCTGTTGTTCAAGCTAATTCGAAGCTAAATAATTTTGAAGCTTTGAAGATAATTATCCACTCCTGAGGCCACAATTTTTATGCCTCTGTGTCATACATTATAGGACCCTAACTACCAACTGACCGGCTGATACGATAACGCTGACCACTACGATTTAGTGGCAAGTGGATAAGGTAATGCGTGGGTACCTACGCCCGCAAGCTCATGCCACAACATGGAATGGTTACTAACAATTACAGGGCATAATGTACGGACCTGTAATTGCCGGCACAGAGACATAACAAGACTTCAGTAGCGGCAACGCATTTACATTGAAATGTCTTCTCTAATTGAAAAGTCTCTATGTTGATGATAACACATTATAGTTTATCCTACATAGACATACCTACTCGTAGCGATGGGATCTGTATGCATGTTTGCCACTTCATCATTTCCACGCTCAGTCGTCGCATTAAGAGGGCTTCCAATAGCTATGCAGAGTTAAATTAGATCATATAAATTCGTTTAAACATACGAATATTAACTTATCCACTATTCAAACCGCTTGTCATTTCAATAGTAAATGAGACCTAGGGTCATAGCTCACTAGAGCACTACCCGGCACCCGACCAGCGCCCGACTGCCTCGAGCGGTCTGCGCTCATTACATCAACTTCGCTCTGTATCGACACCGGATCGCATCGACCGCAAGCGATAAACGCGCGGGCGGTGGCGAGTGGACCACTAGCTTGTCTTGCGTTGACTTTGTATTGCCAACGCGCGGTCGCGCGGTGTCCGCAAGTGGACCGCGCGCTGTTCGCGGGTAGTTTACACCCAACCGCACCCATCGTTTTCACCCGTGGACCACCCGTCGACGAGTGGAGGCCCTAAAACGAGGCGGTCGAGAGCCGGGTGGTTGTAGTGAGCTATGACCCTTAACCCAACTAAATATTCGATTCCGTTTCACTAAATTCCAGCCTTAAAACATACTCAAAAAAAGTATTCCACCAGTAAGTATTATGTAGGTACTCTATCAAAAAATTGCTCCAATATTCACTAAAAAGCCGGGTCGATCCCAGCTGACCGCATTTAATCTTGCGTTTCCGTGTTTAAATGTTTACAGAACTGTACGAGTGTAAATTCATTACCCTGACTCCATCATAAAACCCTTATCGGCCGCCATAACAACCCTTCTTTAATATCCCATAAACGTTACTTATGGCGTAAAAAATACTGTTTGTTTTGACGCCACCAACTGTTTTATTTTCGGGTGAATGTTAAATTTGGTTTAATGTTCCGAAATGATTTGTTCATTGTGTGTGAATCTATACTTAATAATATAAAGCTGAAGGCTGAAGGTTAAAGCTCAGGAACTGCGGGTCCGATTTGAAAAATTCTTCGAGTGTTAGATAGCCCATTTATTGAGGAAGGCTTTAGGCCATATAACATCACTTTAAGATGAATAGGAGAGGGTAGGTAACATTATAACCGCGCAAAGCCGGGGCGGGCCGCCAGTATACCTATAAGTTAGGTGGTCACATTTCACAAGTTAAGTAAAGTTACAATTTGATCTGTGAATATCGCACATAGAGTCATACAATACATCTGTAACACTTAAAAAACCTAACCCACTATAAGAATAATGAAATCCAGAGTCGTCCTTCCATTCCGCATCAAAAGTGCTCGGACAATAAAAGGGACCATTGAATTACAGAGCAACCATTGCTTGAATACAGTACGCCGAGCTGAAGTATACTTAAAAAGGACCTCACAAATTGCAGGCACGTGTGATTTGTAGAGCGCAGGTGGACGGGCTCGAACAAACTGCTTGTTTAAGTTTGCACCTCGCGCCGCCAGCGAATGGCAACTTGGGGTTCTACGAAATACTTGAACTTGCCTCAATTTTAGTTACTGCGACAAGGTCTTTTAGATGATTTATAACTGATTTATGTTTAAATTTGTTTTCACAGGCTATATTAGATTCTTTACGACAAGAAATATTCAATTACTGCAAAACATCACTTAGCTAGAAATTTTCGGCATACAGCTGAGTGTCTTCTGTACTGTAGGATATTTACGAATGAATTTAATCATGACTCACGCCTAAAATTAGGACAACATTTATACTTTTTACAACCTTGCAAGACATTTTAAAATTTAGCAAATAATATCAAAGCTTAATTAATATAAATTAAGCTTAATAAAAATAAAGTGAGGAAGGGATACAGGGAGAGATAGAAGCTTTAAAGTCAAACAGACCTACAGGATTCTGCTCTTCCAAGCTGCGTGTCCCTGCAAAACATCTGCAGATATTCCTTAGCCCCGATTTCTGACCCGAAAGTGTGGTTTTCAGACGATACTGGGAGGCGAGACGTACGCCTCAGTGAGAGTGATTAGTTTTTAAGATAATAGTATATTCTTATATAAGTGCAGTTCTTAGTATAGTCTTATATAATTTTTATCCTCTATGTATTTATCTAGTTTATAAGATACATTTATAAATAGTATTTTATGTGTTATCTGTGTATTGTTTTATATGGGCCCTGGTTGCCTGAAATAAATAAATTAATTAAAAATTAAAACAATCTCAAGTCCATAGTTATCGCAGTGTTTCAATAACAAGCTGGACAGTCAAGTACACGTGCCCCGACTGCGAGGGAAATCTAATTTTCCAAGGCATTGTCTCACTTATCTCATAGTGATGGCTCGTTCACTGATGCGCCGTGAGCACGATACTCACAACAATATTGTCTCTTGGGAATATACGTTAACGACTTTCTTGTAGATGAGACGCCTAGAACTCGGTAGAAGTTTCTATATTTAAGTGAAATGAAAACGCAACTCGATACAAATTTCCATATTTAAACGTAACAAAGATGCAGTTAAAATGTATGATTTTTGCAGCCTATTAACAACGACAATAACAAAGGTCAAAAGACGTTAAAGATCTCCGATGTCTACGCTGTTTTGTCTCTTGATAGTAACACGGGTTATGATAGTAAATATGGATCTAACTGGAAAATCTGACCAAAAATTGGTCAGAAATGTTTACACTTTTGGTAGAAAGATTCGGTAATCTTACTTCGTTTTAATGGTCGAACTTAGACTAGGTAGTGTCCATCAGAAGCACTGTCACTGCCCGATCATTTTCCACTCGCCATTATTTTAAAGTGTGTTATTCTGGCTCTTGTGTAGATATCTTTAGTATGCAGTGTTCACTTGCCATCAGTATTAACTGTACGCTTATTTCTCAAATATAATAACATTAAAGAGAAAAATAAGTTAATCGATCTTTCTGAATAAAAAGCTTTTTTCAATGTTAACTGTACGCTTGTTTCTCACTAATAGAATAACATTAAAGAGAAAAATTAGTTAATCGATGTTTCTGAATAAAAACCGGTCAAGTGCGTGTCGGGCCACGCGCAGTGTAGGGTTCCGTATATGTATAGTGTATTTACAGAGTAAGAAATATAATGAAAAAAAAAATATTTTTTATGGAGTTATTCGAAATTTTCGAGTAAAATACTGACTGACTACTGAATCGACTGTTACTCGCAATCTTGCAAGGCCAACATAAGTGTGACAGTTTTCCTTTTAATTTCATGATATATAGCTACTATTGCCGTAACGTTTGAGTCTCTAACAACAACCGTTTAGTTGGTAGGGGGGGAACACTTGACTCTAACGAAAATTTTCACTTTAAAGCTTAATAAGTCACGAACTGTTACCTAAATCGAAAAATGATGTTACAGCATCCATAATATTTTTGAAAGACCTATCCAAAGATACCCCACACTGTATGGAAACCGAAAATAAAAAAAATATCCGTGCGTTACATGTAGGGGAGGTTACCCTAATTGTATTTTTTTTTCATGTTTTTATTCTACCACTTTGTCGGCGTAATCAAGGTGTATACTTGTGCCAAATTTCAAGTCTCTAGTACTAATAGTTTTTGCGCTAAACCGCGGACGGACAGAAAAACAGACAGACAGACGGACATGGCGAAACTATAAGGGTTCCTTGTTTACTACGGAACCCTAAAAAAGCCTTTTTCCGTCAAGTCCAAACCGCACTTTAACCTGGTGTATGCGACCACAGCTTTTGTTAATGTTAATGAGATGGGCAGTTCACTCATCGCATCGCTACCTCGAATTCATATGATGCCAGGATTATCATTATCGATGTAAAAAACCCGTTGCTCTCACCACAATGCATTTATCAGGCAATTTATCTACAGCGTCAGGTAATTTATCATTCACCAGACTTCGTTTGTGTTAATTTATTTTCAATTAGCTTTTACCCGTAACTTTATAAGTACGATCTTTTTAAATTATTATTATTACGCTTTATAAGTTATTCTAAATTATGCGCTGCTTAAAGTCACATACAAGTTGCTACTTCTCGACCTTAATCGTTTTCGCCTGAGTTAGAAATTAGGAATAGCGCATTTAGACACTGTTTTAAGATATGTTTTGAATACCTTAACACTGCGGTACTCACCATGTTAATGTGGAACTAACTTAAATGAAAATGTCATGTTCAAAACCGTGCAAAAATTTTGATACATTATCTACAAAACCTAAAGAATACTTACCATGATCCTTGAAATAATAAATTATTCATATTTCTATGGTCATGTTATAATAGGATAGACTAGCTAGACGCACGTGACCCTTCTTTCACGAGGGCATTCGGTTCTGCACGTACAGATTTTTCTTAGACCAGGTTAGACCCAATAAATTGGCACGGCGATAAAGCATCGTTTGATATAAGTATACGCTCATATGTAAACTAACTCAAACACGTACCTATCGATTGCAGCCCAACACTACATTAGGCAAACATTGTTTTGGCATATCAAATGGAAGACAATATCGACTCTATATCCGTTACAGTCCAATAGATGTGGTTAGCTTAGCGTTGGAGTGAGTGCACAGTTACGGGAATTTTGGAGCTACTCTTGCTCTCCCTGTATCTATAAACAGGCACGGCGATAAAGCAATAGTATGCTCGTGTGAACGTACATATAGAAACACATACGCCACTAAACGGCATCCTGTATAAAACCGAAACGGAATATGGCTGTGTGAAACTTGTTATATTGATATTTGGACTAACTCAAACACGTACCGATCGCTTGCAGCCCAGTAGTACATTAGGCAAACATTGTTTTGGCATATCAAATGGATGACAATAGCGACTCAATATCCTTTACAGTCCAATAGATTTAACTTAGCATTGGCGTGAGTGCACATTTACAGGCATTTTGGACCTACTCTTGCTCCCTGTGTATCTGCCACCACTCTTTTTCACCCACATTGTCTGTTTCGTCGTTCTCTCATTTCATATTCTTCTTACAATCCTCCAAGTATGTATAGTATTGTTTTTATATTATTTCGCATTAACACATGCTTGTGAAATATATTTTATTTTTAAAGAAAAATGGAAAGAAAAATTTGACTTCAGGCGAGACTCGAACTCGCGACCTACTGGGAATCTAGTCCAACCGCTCTTCCAATTGAGCTACTGAAGCTCTGCCCGATTTGTCAAATCTTTCCTTCACATTTATTGCATTGCTTTATGGTAGCAGCAGCGCCATCTATCACCAACTATGCTAGTTAGGCAATTTTTCTTTCCATTTTTCTTTAAAAATAAAATATATTTCACAAGCATGTGTTAATGCGAAATAATATAAAAACAATTATTAAGGGTAAAAGCGACTTCTTCACGATATTCAATAAACTGAAAAGTCTATTATATCGGTTGCCTAACTAGCATAGTTGGTAATAGATGGCGCTGCTGCTACCATAAAGCAATGCAATAGATGTGAAGGAAAGATTTCACAAATCGGGCAGGGCTTCAGTAGCTCAATTGGAAGAGCGGCTGGACTAGATTACCAGTAGGTCGCGAGTTCGAGTCTCGCCTGAAGTCAAATTTTACTTTCCATTTTTCTTTAAAAATAAAATATGTATAGTATTCCTTTTAACTGAGATGAAAAAGAGGGGTTGTCGTAAATGTTCGGCTGCATACAGGTTGTTTTATGTAAAAAAAATCTATCTGCCACCTAATGACAGTTTTCAGTACATTCGTGTGGCATTTAGATGGTAATACCTACCACGGAGACAAAATAACTTAAGCCGAAGTGGCAACGCCAAAATACGCGTAGTATTTTGACTTCCAGCTAGGCGGTACGAAACTAACAAGATGATATCGTACTCGAAAACATCACGAAAGCATTAGAGTTAGGCAGTCAGCCCTCAGTTCTTGCGTAGAGGCTGCAGTATTAATTTACCATCCATCAAGGTAGCAAACTTGCAAATCCCATAATTGATAGTTAAATTGCAACTGATTTTACTTGCACTAACAAACGACTCGCGATTATAAGGGGCATCGATTGAATTGCGATTCAAAGACTGAGATGTTACGGGAATAAAGCGTTTGATACATAATACGGTACAGAGACAAACATCATCGTTTATGCTCAAGCACGTCTTTGTCCATCAAACACGGCGTATACATTACATTGTGTAAAGAGAATCGACAATGTTGTTAAGCTACAGAAATGCTTGATCAACATGGCTAGTTCTAGTTCATTAAGACAATATTTGCATGCAATAATAGGTTCGGTATGCGCATGCACTCAATAAACCAAGTTGGAGCTAATGTACGTGGAATATTGCAACATCATACTGAAAAGCATTATCTGAAAGGAGACATATGAATGGTGTACCTATGGCATCACATTATGACTATGGCTGTTTTCACAGGGACACTGAACAAATAATACCTTATTCTCGAAATATGTCACTTAATAATTCACATTTCAGTCAGTCACACCTTTTTGTTCTTGTTTTTTTTGTACACTTTTTGTTAAGGATATAAAAGGATTTTTTATTTTTATTATTTACTCCCTGTTGCCCGCAGCTTCGCCGGCGTGGATGTCGTTTAAAAAGTAGCCTATGTTCTTTCTCAAAGTCAACTCTATCTCTGTACCAAATTTCATTAAAATCAGTGCAGTCGTTTGGACGTGAAAATGTAACAGACAGGCAGAGTTACTTTCGCATTTATAATATTACTAGGGATTATATACCTCAACCCGTAGTTAGCTCGTGATTTACTCAGTTTTGTTGACGTGTATTAAAGATAGGAATGAATACGATTAAATGATCTGAACTAAGTCAGTATTGTACATTTATGGAATGCAATAAATGATTGAGTATTGAGTATTGAGAACTGCATATAAATATTTGATATTAATTTTTTTATACGTTTACACTCACAGCCCCACAATAGGTATAAACCTGTGTTGTGGGTGCCGTTGTACACATACAACACATACACAAACACCCAGACCCGAAACAAATATCTGTAGGCAAATATTTGTACCGGTGCGGGGATCGAACCCGCGACCCTTCGAATCAAACGGTCATCTCACACCGGCTGGACGGCTGACCGGGTCATCGATCTAGAGTAGTTTGTTTATCTGAACCTTTTGTGAGTCGGCATTTCACAACCAAAATACGGGTTTAAAAGTATCCTTATTTAACAGTTAAATTAATTATTAAACATGTCTTTTAGGAATTTTAGCATTATAAAGTAGAAAATGAAAATTAGGATGCAACGTAAATCGAGAGAAAAA
Source organism: Macrosoma leucophasiata (assembly GCA_036365455.1). NCBI lineage: Eukaryota > Metazoa > Arthropoda > Insecta > Lepidoptera > Hedylidae > Macrosoma > Macrosoma leucophasiata. The sequence continues at coordinate 2,937,950 of JAWQUS010000014.1, read as the reverse complement.
CTAGGCTGTATATTTTAAGAAATAGAGAGCGGTAACGAACAAAAACCAAGTAAATTACCTTTTGAATAACTTTTGAGACCAGGAACATTTGCAACAGTGACTCCTGAAAATTGATTGAGCAATAGTCAATAAACTTTTTCAACTCACAAGGCCTGTGACATCTGACTAGCTTTCAGAATTTCCAATACAGGAATTGCAAACCATTGAAATTCGTTTACAATTTTACAAACATTGTTCGAAAGAAATTAGTATTTCTCTCTCTAAATCGTAGTTCCATTGATCCAAATGCGACGTTATGCGCTAAACTAATGAAGCAGGTTCTTAGCTAGGTCTCGAGTGCTTACGATACTTAGTGTTCAGTGTTTTCAATTACAACTTTTAGGGTGGTGGTAACAAAGTTCAGGTAATATCTGGTATTCAATTGACATCGCTGCTGAACAAGTCTGTGTGTGTGTGTATATGTTTTTTAAATTTTATTTTTATAACTTGTTACAAAATTATGTCCCTTGTTGTAATCACCTACATTGTAAGTATATTATGATTAGGTGTCTCATAATTTTCCCAATAAAGTATTTTCCTTATTAATAATATACCTAATAATAATTTCAACCCTTGAAACGTCCCACTGCTGGGCACGAGTCTCTCCCCTTTTTGGTGGGAAGCCTGGAGCTTCTAGCCTCCGACAAGGTTTAACGACTGCTATCTATCGCATTAGCATTCGGGATCGACGGCGTAACATGCCCTTTTCTTTCTTACTTTCTTTCTTTCAACATATTATGTGTTTTTTTTCTGTCTGTATAGAGAAAATAAATTAATGTCCATATAATTTTACGTAAGATTATTACATTCTTGTAAGATTCATATTAATCTTAACCCCATCCAAACGCTTCCCTTGTACGAGCATGAAATTGTCCGCGGCTCAACAGAATATTGGATCCGACAAATTGATTACACGAGGTAGACCTGCATTTCAGAATATTTAAGGGGTTATTAGAGAGTATTTTGTACCACAATGTTTAATTAGAATTTGATATTATTCAAAGCTAGGCCAGTCACCTATAGTTCAGAGTATCGTTAACATACATTATGTATCGCCCATCGCCCTGTAATAACTATCACAGGGACATAACAACTGAGGTCTCAGAGGTGGCAACGCATCGGCATTTTGACCTCTGGTCTTTCTGTGGGTGTCTATAGGCTGCAGTCATCACTTAACATCAATGTGAACTGCATGCTTCTTTGCCACATTCAATAAATTGATAAATTTTATTATAGCAAACAAAGTGGCCCAAAAGATTCTAAAATAAAGGCGGATGGTCAATCTTCGCCTAATTTCTTAAATTAAGTACTTCAAAATCGTTTATCTTAAAATTAAGAAAAAAAATTTTTTCGATACGTATCACAATAGTGAAAATTGATATGATGCATATTAAAGATGTACTTTTGAGTTTTCGTGGGAACCTTGAAAAAGGCGTGTGGTGCACTTATTTTATTTCATTTTCCTTGGTGCATTTTTGAGTTACCTATATTAATTAAAGTTGGTGGCATTTTGTTTGATATAGGTTTATTACAGTGCCTGTGTATAGTGAAATAGAATAACAGTGCGAAAACACGGCCTTTCAGGTCGCCTCCAAAACTGCATTTTAAATGTTCTGGTAAAGTAGCCATCCAATTCCTGACTGTAACTCTGACTGATTGACTGTTAAATCTAGTAATTGTCTGACTGACTCTGTATTTGACGCTGTTTATTACGAATATAAAATATTGTTTTACTTAACACTGGCAATATGCGTAATAGCAATGCGACTACAATGAAAAAAAAAGCACTGCTTTGCATTTTTTTTTTTTAATTTACTTATTTTTATTTTAGCAATGGGCGCAACTTTTGAAATTCGTCGAAAAAGTTAAGCCGCAGAGCCTCTAGTAAAATCGGTTAAAAGCCAACTCTACGATCCAGCTTCGTGAGAAAAACTACTTACCCTTTAAAAAATAACTTGATAAATGTGAATAGTGGGTGATACTAAACAGCTTGTACTCACCGCATTACTTTACAAAGTGCCCACAATTCTTAATCTTGTCCCGCCTCTCCCCTTCCATAATTTATACTGCTATCAGCCCGGTCCACTCGCGCCAATGATCCTCCTAACATATCGTCGGCCATTTTTCCACTGACGTCACATAAAAGGATTGTTTCACAAGCTATCCCTTTTAAAATATAACATACATGCGCATTTTTCATTGGTTACTTAGAAACACATTCTAATTAGTGACGGTGAAACGGCGATTATTTCTGTAAGTTGTCGCTTTTATTTTCGGAGGGGATAGATAAAGAGATATAATATAAGCATTACAGGCATTAAAAGATTGCTCTACAAGTTATCCTTCTTAAAAAGTCATCCCCACTTAGATATACTTCTCTTACATGTTTATAATTGGTTACACCATGTTCATAGAACAACACGGGCTACCGGCCGTGGTGGACCGGAGGGAAGTAGCCATATGCAGGCTTTCCCGTCTGACCAAGTACAAGCCCAAGTGGTCCCAAATGTTTATATGCGTGAAATTGTATAAGTATTTTGTTAAAGTCTTACCTATCTATTATTGCGAAACTCACACCGAGTTTCGCAATAATAGAACTAGCAATAGACAATTTTTGTTGTGTGTGTGTATGTGTGTATGTGTGTGTGTGTAAGTCACACAAATTACGCCTGCAAAAAGTGACAGACTGTTTTGCATCGGTCATATTCTACATATTTTCTGCCGTAAGGAAGGCTGATTGGTCTGTGGCGTTACCGCATTGTAGTGTTGTGATCACGTCCTTACTTCTATACTCTCGGTGTTTCCTGATTTAACTCCCACGCCCGTCCGTGAATAAACCTTTCAATAAATGGAATTAATGGATCACCGTCAAGTTACCAATTAGTCTGGGCTAACGGTTACTCAAATGGCTTATTTGTTTAGTAGCTAAAAATGGCTTGCTTTTATTTGAGTGTTCATTATTCTTTAGTGAAACTGACACAGACAATTCACGTTGATGGCTCAGACTAAATGATGGTTAGTGAATACTGTTGTCTACGGATTTTTTTTCTGTGAAACAAATGGTAAACAGTGGTCACCGTCGCTAATTGACATTTGCAAAACCAGGACTCATTTGACGCCAGTTTTGAAGAACCCTATATTGTAATGCCGAGGTAAAAGAGAAGTTCATTCCACAATATGCACGTTCTGAACAAAAACAAATTCGTTTAGCATTTCCTTGTGTCCAGTGTGGGTGGATGGTGTTTCTTCTATTTTACTTAAGTGTCTTAAAAGACTTTATTTAGACATGTACACTAAAACCAGAGGTCAAAATGCGGATACATTGCCACTCCTGAAACTTTAGTTATTATGTCTCTGTGATAGGTTAATACGGGGCTATACATTACCATCTAACCGGAACACGATTGTGCTGAACACTACACATTACGCCTACTCCCTCGAGTCCTTACAATGGAACTCTACCACCAGTGAATTATAAAAAATATTTGAGATCCTTAAAATAAGACCTTGTGCTAATTAGATCTCTTTGACCGCGACTCAATATAATTAAAACACTTTTTTTCCCAATTACAACATTGACATGTTATCAGAACAAAATTCATCAATATTTTTTTGTTAAAAAAAAACCCTTGTCGGTATTTCCTGTATTAATAGAAGAAGAAAAGCACTTCATTCTTTGGCTTACACAACATTAAGAAGAAAATGACAAAAAATAAGTAATTAAATAGTAGCTATGCGGATATGATTAATGTATGACGTTTTTTATCAGTTTGTAAAGGGGAAATGAGTCATTCTACTGATACTTATACTTTTTGAATTAGTATATTATATCTAGTTTTATCTTAGTGATATTCTTGACTATACAATATTTTTTATCTTGTTTGACATGTATATCAATTGTTATTCACTTTAATTTATTTTGTTTGTTTTTGACGTGTCATAAGAGGTGCCTGTCACCCTAAATGAATAAATGAGTTTCTGATTTTTATTCTGATTCTGAAGCCAAAAAAACTGAACCCATCTCAGCAATATGCTGTAGCAGAGACTACAGCGCTGGTATTCAGATAGGTCTGATGAGCCATATGGTCCAGCGGTGTGTGACGACTGTTTTAACCGAGGCTCACGGGTTCCATTCAAATATTTGTTGGTCCCAAACAAATATCTGTAATATTTGTTTGGGGTCTGGGTGTTTATGTATGTGTTGTGTTAAAACAACGGCACCTATACATATATTTTTAACTTGTTTGACATGTATAACAATTATTATTCACTTTAATTTATTTTGTTTGTTTTTGACGTGTCACAAGGGGTGCCAGTCACTCTAAACGAATAAATGAGTTTTTGATTCTGATACAACACAGGTATACACAGAGTGTGGGGATGTGAGTCTAAGCGTATTTTTTTTATTAGGTCCGACTAAGGTATCATTTCGAAAGCAAGAATGGTGCCTATTAAAAATAAAAAAGCTACAAACGAGAACGACAAATTGAGCATATTAGGAAAAGTCTAAAACATAATAGCTATAATAAAGGATAATATACAGTTGAAAAGGCTCCATATTTAAAATAGCTGCTAGTATCGGCAGGAAATGTGGTGCTGAGCCTATAATTTATGGTTATTTTACCACCAATTGTAGTAAATTGCCGGCAATAGCTTATTGTTTGCAAAATTTATGTACTAAGCCATAAAGTGACGGCGTGTTCGTATTCCTAGACGCAAATATTCGCTTCTTAATTATTTCGTCATTTTGATTTGATGAAACTTTTTACTGGTGGTAGAGTTCCAGTGTAGCAGCTCGAGCGCGTAGGCACAAACGCGTTACCTAATGTATTGTGCATCACTAACGTGTTCCGGTTAAATAGTAATGTAGTACGTAATAACTTTCATAGAGGCATAACACTAAGGTCTCAGTCTCAGTCTCTGTAAAGGGGAAAAGAGACATTCTACTGATATACTTTTACATTAGTTTATTACATTTAGTTTTATCTTAGTGATATTCTTGACTTTACATATATTTTTTATCTTGTTTGACATGTATATCAATTGTTATTTGCTTTAATTTATTTTGTTTGTTTTTGACGTGTCATAAGAGGTGCCTGTCACCCTAAATGAATAAATGAGTTTCTGATTCTGATTCTGATTCAGGGGTGGGTAATGCATCTGCATTTTGACCTGTGTCTTTGTGTGGATGTCTAAATAAATAGTCTTGAAGACACTAAAGCAAAATAGAAGGGACGCCATCCACACACACTGGACACACTAAACGCATTTGTTTTTGTTCAAAACGTGCAAATTTTATTGTGGTATGAATTTCTCTCTTCCCTTGGTATAGGCTGCAGTCATCACTTAACATCAATGTAAGCTGCATACTTGTTTGCCCCCTTGCTTACATAAAAAAAGGATTCGAATGTCCCTCTTGTGCAAAAAGTTCTAGGACACGGTGACGTAGTTCGTGACTTTTCTCTCTTGAAATTCAAGAGAGAAAAGTCACGAACTACGTCTAGTCTTACAAAATAGCTTTCAACTCAAGCATTAAACTTAACATCGGGTCTTTGAAGTGAAGAATGCCGGAACACGCCGTGAGATATTGAAGTTTCCTCATAAAAGAATTTGTAGTTTTATGGACATAAAAACTTTTTCCACTGGGGCTATTGCAGCTAAGACGGCGATATAAAATGTTATTGTGTAACTTTTTCGCTTCTACAATAGTCTTCGTTGTTGATTTTTAGGATCTCGTTCGAGGAAAGAACAAGGAAAGAACAGAATCCTTAAAAGGGGTTTTTACACGACACGGTATTCAGGGTCCGGCAGAAAGGGTGGGCGTGGCCTCGCACCGGGTTGCCGCTTATTACACTATCCGGTCGGCAGGGCGTTAGGCTGACCGGGCCGCTCCGGTCGCCCTAATTAGGGCCCCAACTTCCTAAATGTTATTACACTACCCTGAATACCGTGCAGTGTAATAAGGCCATTAGGCCTCCCCACGTGAGGGGTGCGCGTTCCTCGGGCGTGTGAGTGAGCGACACAAGGCAGCAAAACGCGACGATCACGAAGCGCCCTTGCGCTTCTCGCACGCCCGAAGAACGCGCCCGCCTAATGTGGGGGAAGTCTAAAGAATCACTTGAATGTCTATCTTCTGAAACGATTGATTTGAATTTCGGTACCTACACATAATAGGTTAGGATCCCACTGCAGAATTATTTCGTTGATCGAGATATGCTGAAAACTTAATTTTTTTTTAAATATTTATACTTATAATAAAACTGTAGAAGTGTAAATTCTGTACATTGAAAATATTTAAAAAATAAATACCAGGGGATGTTACTAGATCGATACCGAACACAAATATGTGATTAGAACATCTTTTGTCTGTCTGTCTGTCTGTCTGTTTGTTCAAGCATCACACAAAATCTAGCGGTCCGATTACTATGAAACTTGGTATAATTATACTTTAACATTTGGCGCACAACACTGGGTACTTTTTATCCCGGAAAATGTCTGTTTGTCTGTTGTGCACGCTAATTTCAGAAATCGCTTATCCGATTTTCAGTTTTCACTAATATATTGTGGTAAGTTTCACTTAACATTTACTGTTTGTTTCATGTCAATCGGTTCAGAAATATAAAAGTTACGACAATTTAAAGAATCATATCGAATATTTTTAAACTATTCTGAATCTATCTTCTATTTTTTTTAGGTTTCCGTATCTAAAAGGTAACCCTCTTACTCATCCTCCGCTGTCTGCCTGTCTGTCCGTCCATCCGTCTGTCTGTCACCAGACTGTACCTCATAAACAGTGATAGCTAGAAAGCTAAAATTTCACAAATTATGTATTTCTGTTACTGCTATAGCGACAAAATTAAGTACTAAAAATAAGAAAGTGACAATATTAAGGGGTCCAAGGGGGCATACAATAAACGTGTTTTTTTTTCGTATATTTTTGCTCGATATCAATAACGGTAGCAAGTAGACACTTAAAATTTTTACAGAATTTTTAGGTCTTATGTTGTATATTACCTTTTAACAAAGGAAATTTTTATGCCATTTTTTGTACGGAACCCTTCGTGCACGAGTTCGACTCGGCCGGCTTTTTCTCTGTTAGTAACATTAAGCATACCGCGTAGCAGCGTCCCGGCATAAAACAACCGCCGCTATGATCACCATTCAGCATGCCAAGCGTGGCAATTATGGCGTATTCTTTTCTTATGACGCACAACACTTTTAGGAGCATCTTTGGGAAAGGCTTTGTCCAGCGGTGACGAATGGATTTCTTTCGGATGTAATTATGAAGATGGTTATGGTGGTGGTGGTGGTGATGGCGTTGGTGTCGTTGGTGGTGCTGGCGGTGGTTTTACTGGCGATGGAAGCATTGGTGGCGTTGGTGGTGTTGGTGGTGTTGTTGGTAGTTTTGGAGGCGTTGATGGCATTGGTTGTGGTGGTGGAGGTGGTTTCTGTGGCGTTTGTATCAGTGGTGGTATTGGTGGCGTAGGTGTTTGGTGATGGTGATGGCGTTGATGGCGTTGGTGGCGATTGTAGTGGTGGTGGTGGTGGAGGAGATGGTAGTGATGACAGTGGTGGTGGTGGTGGTGATGATGGTGGTGGTGTTGGTGGCATTAGTGGGTAAAAATGCACAACTATTCAATTTTTCTCTTCTGCCGGCTCTTACGGAGTGCTTATTAGTGCATAGATCTATCTTTTAACTTTACAAATTGACTGATATTTTACAAAAGTTTATAATATTTTTCTAAAAAAATATTATGCATAGAAGTTTAAAATGGCCTTTTCGAAAATATGGTTCAGCACAGGATGGATACGCGTTTAAACATATAATTAGCCATTTTTTGCAATCCTTGCAGCCTGTGTGCTTTTATTCCCGATGGCCATACGTCTTATATCGTGTACAGAGAAGCATTACTGCAAAATAGTTTTTTTTAGCTACCCAAAAGTGTTTATGATCCAAAATTAACCAAAATGTATATCCAAAAGCGCTGCCTAAAGTCCCAAGCCATTATTCCACGCAAATAAAGTTGCGGGCACAGCTAGTATAATAATAAACTTTAATGGTACTGGCCCAGTATATGTGCTGCCAAAATTTTATTTCATTTGTCTTATGTGACAGCGCGTATGAAGAAACGTCGCTCTTACCCTTAATAATTGTTTAAAAAAATTATTAAGGGTAATAGCGACTTCTTTACAATTTTCAATAAACTGAAAAGTCTATTATATCGGTTGCCTAACTAGCATAGTTGGTAATAGATGGCGCTGCTGCTTCCATAAAGCAATGCAATAGATGTGAAGGAAAGATTTGACAAATTGGGCAGGGCTTCAGTAGCTCAATTGGAAGAGCGGCTGGACTAGATTCCCAGTAGGTCGCGAGTTCGAGTCTCGCCTGAAGTCAAATTTTTCTTTCCATTTTTCTTTAAAAATAAAATAAGGCTAATAGCGTTTCAGTTTAGGTTGACAATAAAAGGCCGCTGAAACGTAGCTCACTATGGCCAGAATCAGAATCAGAGAGAGAGTTATAAGAAGGCTCAAGGGTCACGCAGAGAGCAATGGAGAGAGATATGCTCAGCGTTTCCTTGCGAGATCGAATCAGAACTAAGGAGATCCGCGTGAGAACCAAAGCAACCGACATAGCCCGCTGAATATACGAATGCCCTCCACTAGGTGGACCGATGACCCCAGGAAAGTTACAGGCAATCTCTGGATGAGGCTCAGGGCCGTTCGTTGTGGCAATCTTTGGGGAAAGCTTTTGTCCAGCAGTGAACGTCTTTCGGTTCAAATAATGAAGACCATGATTACACACGGAGAGCATCACGGGCCACCGGCCGCGGCAGACCGGAGGGGAGTAGCCATATGCAGGCTTTCCACTCTGTCAAAGTACAAGACCAAATGGTCCCATGCCTGTCGCCCAGATATTTAAATGTGTGCGTGAAATTGTTTATGTACTTTGTTAAAGTTAAGGTGTGAATTTCGTAGTAATACACGTTTTTTGTAGTGCGAGTGTGTGTCATACGTATTTCCCGCAAAAAATGACAGACTGTTTTGCATCGGTAATAAACGCTATGGGTACTCCCCTCCGGTCCGCCGCGACCGGTGGGCCGAGTTTTTTTTCTATGAAATGGAAGTGGCAAACAAGCATGCAGTTCACATTGATGTTAAGTGATGACTACAGCCTATAGACACACACATAAAAACCAAGGTCAAAATGCAGATGCGTTACCACTCCTGAGGCCTAAGGTGTTATGCCTCTGTGCCGTACATTAAAGTTGCTCTACGATGACACATAATGTAAATCAGCGAGCGACTCAAACATGCATGTGCGCACGTAATGATACGAGCTAACCCCGTTCCTGCAAATCTATGATTACGACGTCCCAAAATCTTTGCTTGGAACGAGCCTGCCACCTTTAATACATATTTTAGCACACTGAATAGCATATTCAAATAAGGATTAGAATCAAAGGGCCGATTAATAACCCATTGTTACCTATCTACCTAATGGATCCCTGACTAATTAATGTTAGTTAATAATACATTTGGCTCGATTAAACTGATCTAATCAGTTCCATATATTTATGCAATCCTCAACCATTTTATATAATAAAAAAACTACACGCCTGTAATCCCCGAAGAGGTAGGCAGAGGTAATGCATGCATTCAATCATACATGCAACCCACGATTCGCCAGTTACGTTTTGGCCCATGAAACAGGTGGCGAGCCTATTGACATCTCCGGGCACATTACCAAACTTCGAGGTACTGGGACACTTCCATAAAATGGAAAAAATCCCAATAGAACCAGTGATTAAGGATTTTACACCGTTATCTCTAATATTCTCCGACCCGGGAATCGAACCCGGGACCCCAGCGTAGTAGTAGTGGCCTGCTACCACTAGGCTACTGAGGGAGTTTATTCTTACTGAGGCTGGTTATAGTTTTTTTTATATTTTATAGAATAATATTTAATTAACCATGATAACCTTAAAAGTCACAGCTTAGACCAGAGGTTCCCAAACAATTTTTCTGGTAGACCCTTTACAATTTTTTCTGGTTTCTGTGGACCCCCGTCCTTGCTGCATTTGTATGAAATTCCCATATTTCCATTATTTATTCACGCCTACGTAGACCCCCATCGAGTCTCCCATGGACCACTTTGGGAATCACTGGTATGATGTAAGTAAATTGGTACTATCAGTGTATGTGTTGAGATCCAATATCGTGGACCCCCATTTTCATTTCACGGACCCCAAATTTTTTTTTTCGCTGACGCAGACCCCTTTTAGGTTATCATAGACCCCCAGGGGTCGATATAGACCACTTTGGGAATCACTGGCTCAGACGATTCAATTGGTCCAGCGGTTTGTGACTACCGTTTCAACCAAGGACCGCGAATTCGATCTCCGAACCGGGACAAATATGTACATGGCTTACAAATATTTGTTTCGAATCTGGGTGTTTGTGTGTGTGTGTGTTGTGTGTTTACCGACGACACAGGTTTACCTACACCTAGTACGAGACTGTGAACGTAAGCGTATTTATTTATTTATTCCGTTAATTATAATTTATTATTTCGCTATCAACAATCACGGATTCGGTAGAAGATCAGATATTTAGACGTAATCGGTATACATACAAACCAACCGAAAAAAAAGTAAACCAACCGAATTTAGAACCTACTCCTTTTTGAAGGCGGCTTATAACATGCAAAGGAGGAAAAATGCAATTCAGGTCGAGCAAATGAAACAAAGTTTGAGCGCTCAATTCGGGGCCTAGGTAAAGAAAAATTGAAAAATTACCTCGTGTACCCAAAGAACTGTCGAACTGAATCTTCTATTCCACACGGCTACACTATCGCCATTTGAATGGATGCAAGATTAGATGCCCGCATTGGCTTTCAAAGGGCAAGCCAGGCTTCAATAAGAATCGAAAATGGAAACTAGACATATTGGTTACGCTACGAACTCGCGTCCCCGTGCCTTTGATCCCATGATGGAGCTGCGGAATGTCTAACAGTTTTCTTTATACGCCTTTATTAGCCGGTATGTAACTGAGTCGCTTCATGAAAACGTTTTATTTCCACAAAACTGATAGGGTTATTACGATTAAAGTAGAGTATAAGAAACCAAAAACACAATTTTTTGAATTTTTGACAGTTTTTTTTATGTAATGGAAGTGGTAAACAAGCATGCAGTTCACATTGATGTTAAGTGATGACTGCAGCCTATAGACACCCACACAAAGACCAAGGTCGAAATGCAGATGCGTTACCACTCCTGAGGCCTAAGGTGTTATGCCTCTGTGCCGGAATCTACAGGGCCGTACATTACCACCTGACCGGAACACGATAGTGCTGAACACTACCATTTAGCGGCAAGTATATTAGGTAATGCGGTGGTGCCTACGCCCGCGAGCTCCGTCACTGAAGCTCTGCCACCAGTGAAAAAAGTAAGTTCCAAAAATGTTATTGATTTATTAAAACATTTTTAGGTAATCCCTTTCAATAAATAAATCACCACTTTGTTCTTAAAACTGATGGCATATTTAAGCCCAAACAAGAATAGAAAATGAATAATCAACATATTAGTAACGCCCACGTACTCTCAGTCCCTTTTTGATCCCATTAATAACGCAACACGATGGTTACTTGTTTGTAACTAGACTTGGGCTTAGTCATTTATATCGGTGTAGTAGGTCAATCCATCTCATTCAGTATATTGAGCCGTTCTTTTCAATCGCTCCTCAAGAACGATAAACGCGTGAATCAAAATTACTCTGCAAACTGAACCTGAACACTAGCTCTCAAAATATACATTTAAATCGAACTTCATACCTCTTTTCAGGCTTAGGAATGACACTAAAAATTAAAAAAAGATTTCCAGCGTATTTAAAAATCAATGTTATATTATATTCTATTATATAAAATTTTCGTGTCACAGTGTTTATAACAATACTCCTCCGAAACGGCTAGACCGATCATTATGAAAATTTGTGTGCATGTTTGGTCGGTATGAGAATCGGTTGTAGTCTATTTTTTATATTCCTTAACGGTTAGGTTTATTCTCCCCAAATTTTTTTCGATTTCTTGGACATTTCATTTTTTATTCATAAGTCAATTACCAATACTCGAGAGTCGATAACAGAGCAACTAGCTACAACTAGTGTAGTCGCTCGTCGCTCCGAAATTCGTACATCGCTCACGTTACGCGAGTCAAATGTAATGTGTCAATTGAATTACTCGCTCTGTATCAAAGTGATAAACAAGCGAACTGAAACAATAAAAGCCATATTTGTAAGACATTTAATTCATTCAGCGATTGTTTTGAACGACTCGCTCATGAGTTACACAAGCCTATTTTTAACTTAGTAACGGTGGCCCCAAACGAGAGAAGGCTCATTTTGTCCGCACTCTATCAAATTAATTAATTCTTTGTGTAAACAGACACTGAAAATTGTAGCGAGGCTTTAGTATACTTTGTTTTAGGGATTTTTAAGGACTTATTACACGGCACGGTATTCAGGGTACTATAGCAAGGGTCAGGGTAGTGTAATAACATTTAGGGAGTTAGGGCCGTAATTAGGGCGACCGGAGCGGCCCGTGTATTTGTACTGCGACCGGATAGTGTAATAAGCGGCAACCCGGCGCGAGGCCACGCCCACCCTTTCTGCCGGACCCTGAATACCGTGTCGTATAATAGCCTTTTTAAGCAAGTTAAAATATTGATCAATGCAATTTTAATGAGTAATAGGATAAAAAATCTAGTATGAGTTTTGTATAGATTAATCTTTTGAGCAGTTTAAGATATTGAGGATAAAATAATCAAAAAATATCCTTTCATTGGATTGTAATTTAATTATACACAAAAAGTAGAAAATTCTTATGAGAATCTTGTCAGATTCATTAATTCAGATCATTATTATAATTAGTTGTTAGATAAATTATATTGTTCATTTTGAATGATGGTGTTAACAAGCAATTTTCGTGCATGGTAAGTATTACAGCAGCCTATAGATATGCTACATTTGAGGCCTAAGTTGTTTTGCCTCTATGATAGTTATTATGGGACATGACCATCTAACCGAAACCGAAACTGGTGCTTAACACGACCATTAGATAGTAATGGCAAACCATTAAACGTCCCACTGCTGGGCACGCAGCTCTCACCTTTTTGGGGGGAGGTCTGGAGCTTAGTCCACCACGCTGCTCCAATGCGGATTGGTGGAGGTGGGTGGGTTAGTGGCCAACCCGCTGTCGGATGTTTTCAAACCGCCCATAAAGCCTCCGACAAGGTTTAACGACTGCTATCTATCGATAGCAACCGGGACCGACGGCTTAACGTGCCCTCCGAAGCACGGAAACGCGCATTTAATTTGCCACTAGCGGTCACCCATCACACTACCCGACCGCGCCCGTAGTGCTTAACCGAGTAGATCGCTTATAATCTACACCAGCCACCAGGCCATGCGCGCTTCCATCATTACACCATAGATAGCAGATAGATTAATGTAATGCGGTGGTGCTTACGCCTCCGATACTGGAACTCTACTACCAATAATTTTACCACCAGTTCTTTAAATGACGACCCGGTTAGTCCAGCGGTGCGAAACCACCGTTTGATTCGAAGGGTCGCGGATTCGATCCCCGCCCCGGAACAAATATTTGTATGGCCTACAGAAATTTGTTTCGGGTCTGGGTGTTTGTGTATGTGTTGTATGTGTACAACGGCACCCACGACACAGGTTTATACCTACTGTGAGGCTGTGAGTGTAAGAAAAAAAATGTATATATATACCTTAGAAAGCCAGATACTGGCAGTGCTCTGTTTCAACAAATATTTGTATGGCCTACAGAAATTTGTTTCGGGTCTGGGTGTTTGTGTATGTGTTGTATGTGTACAACGGCACCCACGACACAGGTTTATACCTACTGTGGGGCTGTGAGTGTAAGAAAAAAAAAAAAAAATCTTAGAAAGCCAGATACTGGCAGTGCTCTGTTTCAACAGATTTTAAAGTCCCTGTTTCGGCAGACACTCTTGAGTCTTGACAGATATAACACACTATATTCAAACAAAAATAGTTTCTTCTTTGTTTAAAGCGAAAACTGTTACAAAGAGCTATCGCAAAAATTACTTCGCAGGTCGCATCGAACAAAATATTAATATTTAGCAAACAGCATCGCTCTGAAATTGGAAACGTGCTTGTTACTTGTTTGTCAGTCAGTATATTTGATTGCACCTGAGCTCGCTGAACTTTGCGATTCCTATACGGTATATTAAATTTCAGTTACTGCACAGTGAAATAAAAAATAAGTCATGTGTGAATCGCGTTCTGCTCTTTAGTGTGAAATTTTCTTTATACAGGTATCTATATATGTATCTATACAAATAAATAAAATTGGAGTGTCTGTTTGCAATATAAAAATAACCGCTTTTTACTAAGTGCATATGTATGTATACACGGTACACATACCAAAACAACATTTTTTACAATTTTTGTCTGTCATAGCTTATGTAATAAGGAGTAACTTAGGCTTACTTTTATACTAGCTGCGCCCACGACTTCGTCCGGGTAGATATTGAACAATCATAAATTGTCACGCGGGCGAAGTCGCGGGCACACCTAGCATACAGTAAATTAATAATAATATAATCATCATATTAACTTAAGAACAGTTTGTAGGATTATATGAATGAAGAGAATAGGTATGCAATCATTTTGCTAGAGGCTATCGCGGACTTTTTTGTAGATCTACCAAAGAGGAAATATTCCACCGTACATTGTTTTGTTTTAGGTACATATATCGAAGGTCTAGCGGCCCGCCCCGGCTTCGCGCGGTTGCAATGTTACCTACCCTCTTGTGCAATTTTTTTTTTTTTTTTTTATGTAATGGAAGTGGCAAACAAGCATGCAGTTCACATTGATGTTAAGTGATGACTGCAGCCTATAGACACCCACACAAAGACCAAGGTCAAAATGCAGATGCGTTACCACTCCTGAGGCCTAAGGGTGTTATGCCTCTGTGCCGGAAATTACAGGGCCGTACATTACCACCTGACCGGAACACGATAGTGCTGAACACTACCATTTAGCGACAAGTATATTAGGTAATGTGGTGGTGCCTACGCCCGCGA
Organism: Macrosoma leucophasiata; assembly: GCA_036365455.1. Taxonomy (NCBI): domain Eukaryota; kingdom Metazoa; phylum Arthropoda; class Insecta; order Lepidoptera; family Hedylidae; genus Macrosoma; species Macrosoma leucophasiata. The sequence goes on along the minus strand of JAWQUS010000014.1, from coordinate 2,922,783 downwards.
GCTCCGTCACTGGAGCTCTACCACCAGTAACAATGCATATGTACCGTGTATACATAAATATGCATTTAGTAAAAAGCGGTTATTTTTATATTACAAACAGACACTCCAATTTAATTTATTTGTATAGATGTACAAAACTAAACCTGTTTATTTTAAGTCACGGAATAACCAAATTATGTCACATCTAATATTTGAAGCATACACGTTGTTTGTTTAATAGGCGAACACAAGTTGAATGCTAATTATCTAGTCCCGGGTAGAGCGGACGGTCGGGTAATTCTGCACAAATTATGTGTTATTTCAATACGAAAATGATAGTGTCTTTTGGGAATATACAATTGGCTTAACCAACATTGGTGTTGAAACGCTCCTTCAGAGCTCTAATCTGAGATGGTCCTTTATTTATGAAGAGGTTCGGTTCAGGCTGTCGCTCCGATACTTGACCTCTAAGTACCACCGCTGATATATCATCACCACGCATGACACAATCTCCACACTCAATATACAGTAGATTTTAACAATTTTTATATTAAACTGCCTCAGTAGCCTAGTGGTAGCAGGACATTACCTACTTCTACGCTGGAATCCTGGTTTCGATTCTCGGGTCGGGGGTTATCAGAGATTGAGGTGTAAAATCCTTTATGGTTCTATTGGGAATTTAACATTTTCTTTAAGTTTCCGTGTGTTCCTCGAAGTGTGCCCGGAGATGTCAACAGGCTCGCAACCTGTTACATGGGCCAAAAAGCACCCGGTGACTCATGGGTATTTGCATGTATGCTTTAATGCATGCATTTACCTCTGCCTACCCCATCGTGGATTACAGGAGTGCAATTGCGTAATATTACACACTGTAGCCGTAGCTGGTGTGAAAACAACGGAAGAAATTAAGTACCTACCAATATTCACACATGAGATCGATTTCTTTGAATAACGTATTTTATATTCGCATTCTCTATACTTACCATCAACGTAAATGTTATTTGTTTGCCACTTTAATAACACAAAAATAATATTAAATAATTATAGGTATGTGCTTAATAACATAGAATAACGTATTTATTAACAAAATGAAGGTCTAAAATCTAATAACACTGTAATACAAGAAGTCGGTATTCGAGACATCTAAGGCTATAAATTACAGTCCAACCGCCACGAAACAATTTTGAGAATCTTGATCTATATCCTAAATGACTCGCACTTTCGCACTAAAATTCCATTTGTTTCTCCCGGAACATTAATTACGTTGCTAAAAACTCTTTACAATTTTCACAACTCAGTTGGGCACTTTCGTACATTCTGGTACTGTAGGCCAGGTATCCACCAAAGAGAGAAGAGAGATGAGAGGAGATGTCTTTGAATAAACCAATCCGATTTCGTTATTTCTACATCTCTTCTCCTCTTAGATCGAGTGGAAATGGATCAGGCGTAGAAGAGCTTTTACTGGTGGTAGAGCTCCAATGACGGAGCTCCCGGGCGTAGGCACTGTCGTGTTCCGGTCAGGTGGTAATGTACGGCCCTGTAATTTCCGGCACAGAGACATAACAACTTAGGCCTCAGGAGTGGTAACGCATCTGCATATTGAACTTGGTCTTTGTGTGGGTGTCTATAGGCTGCAGTCATCACTTAACATCAATGTGAACTGCATGCTAGTTTGCCACTTCGATTACATAAAAAAAAGAAAGGAGATGTCTTATTTTTCTATAGAATTTTCTGCGGCGAGCGACCAAGTGGCGCGGCAGAGCGGAAAAGTGTCTAGTCGATGAACGAAAAGTGACGTAGCCAATGCAGTCCGTCCGATGCCGAACTGGAAATCGCCGGGACCGGACGGACTGCACAATTTCTGGTTAAAGTGGCTGCGAAGTTCGCACGCTCGTTTAGCAATCCAGTTTCAGTCATCTCTGGAATCAGGCTCTCTCCCACAGTTTCTAACGACTGGTGTAACCCACCTGCTCCATAAAACAGGTAGTACCGCGGAACTCAAAAATTATACACCAATAACTTGTCTACCGACGGTATATAAGGTTCTTACATCCATTCTGAGAGTTAAAATAACTAAGCACATTGAAGACTCCTCCATCTTGTCTCGCTCTCAGAATGGATGTAGGAGTGGGTCCCGCGGTACTAAGGAGCTACTCCTCATAGACATGGCAATTAGCCAGCAGGTTCGTCGTAACCGAAAGAGTCTGTCGACTTGCTGGATAGATTATAAGAAGGCGTACGATTCCGTGCCGCATACACGGCCGTTTTTACCGGGCCCTCCATGGGCCCGATGTAGATTTCTTAGCTTCTGTGGCCTGGCTACGATTCGGTGACCTCTTTGGGGAAACCGAAGGTTTTGTTTGTGCAATTATGGACGAAGTGGTAATGACCAGCAACTACCGGAAGTTTATCCTGAAGGATGGAACGGTCGACATATGTCGGGCATGCCATCGACCGGGTGAATCAATCAGGCATATTGTTTCCGGCTGTTCGAACCTTGCCAACGGCGAATACTTGCACAGACACAACCAAGTAGCCAGGATAATCCATCAGCAACTTGCCTTGAAATACGGTCTTGTAGCCGCGGAGATGCCGTACTACAGGTATGTGTCCGACCCAGTTCTAGAAAATGACCATGTTACGATGTATTGGGACCGATCTATCATCACTGACAGGACTATTGTTGCCAATAAGCCTGATATAGTGGTGATAGATCGCTCGAAGCGACGCGTAATGATGATCGACATCACCGTCCCGCATGATGGGAATCTCGTGAAAGCCGAAAAAGACAAGGAAATTAAATATCTTGATTTGGCTTACGAGGTTGTCGCCATGTGGGATGTGGATTCGGCCATCATTGTGCCGATAGTCGTATCGGTGAAAGGACTGATAGCGAAGAGCCTCGACCAACGTCTCAAGAGGCTCTCGCTAGGTGTATGGATCAAGGGTCTGATACAGAAAGCAGTACTCCTCGGCACGGCACGCATAGTGAGGAGGTTCCTGTCTCTGTGTCCCTAACCACCGGCAGCTTGGACCCTGCTCCCGCTGCCGGCGGCACACAATTTTTTATTTTTTTATATATATTTGTTGTTTTTGTATATACATATATATATGTAAAAAATTATATAATAAATTTTATCAATAAATAAGTGGAATAATAATAATAATAAATAATCTTTATTTCATTAACAAAATCTATCATGACACAAATAGGCTGAAGTCCCCTTTTAAGCATTGTAAAATGCCTGTGCCAAAGGGCTCCGCTCTTCTAATTTACAATTCTTTTATTTTTAAAGAAAAATGGAAAGAAAAAATTGACTTCAGGCGAGACTCGAACTCGCGACCTTACTGGGAATTTAGTCCAGCCGCTCTTCCAATTGAGCTACTGAAGCCCTGCCCGATTTGTCAAATTTTTCCTTCACATCTATTGCATTGCTTTATGGTAGCAGCAGCGCCATCTATTACCAACTATGCTAGTTAGGCAACCGATATAATAGACTTTTCAGTTTATTGAATATCGTAAAGAAGTCGCTTTTACCCTTAATAATTGTTTTATATTATTTCGCATTAACACATGCTTGTGAAATATATTTTATTTTTAAAGAAAAATGGAAAGAAAAAATTGACTTCGGGCGAGACTCGAACTCGCGACCTACTGGGAATCTAGTCCAGCCGCTCTTCCAATTGAGCTACTGAAGCTCTGCCCGATTTGTCCAATTTTTCCTTCACATCTATTGCATTGCTTTATGGTAGCAGCAGCGCCATCTATTACCAACTATGCTAGTTAGGCAACCGATATAATAGACTTTTCAGTTTATTGTGTTAATGCGAATTAATATAAAACAATTACAATTCTTTTGTTAGATTGATTTTTTATTGTTACAATAAGTACCTACCAGTGATAGAATATCGTAAGTCTAAGTCCAATTTACAATGTTTTGGATGACCAGAAACCCCTACGACAGCACATAATCATTTTAAATTCACATAATATAACATTTTAAGGTTATATTCATAATTAAGATGTTACTGACAAGACATTAATAGAAAAATGTACGTATTCATATTTTACGTTAATTTTATTATAACCAAACACAAAAACCAATTATTCGAGAATCGAGGGTAGTATGTAAATAATATCTAGCCGATGCCGTTCGAACGAATGCAATTTGACCCACCTATGCACTATCGCAACGCGCTTAGCAACCAACGTAAGTATAAATGGTGTGTGGTCCAAAAGCAAGCGGCGTGCATTCGATCAATTTTTTTTTTATCTTGTTTGACATGTATATAAATTGTTATGCATTTTAATTTATTTTGTTTATTTTTGACGTGTCATAAGAGGTGCCTGTCACCTAAATAAATGAATTTCTGATTCTAATTCGATATTATTATAAGAATAAATTAGCACGCATAGTAGTACACAGAATATATATATATATATATATATATATATTTTAATATTTATTTTTTATTTATTTTAAATGAGTGTTTGAAAGATTGCCTCTGTATCATTAAAAGATAACTGTTTTAATCAATCAATAACAATAGTTTTACATTCAAAAGTTTGTTTGTTATATACATTTAATTTTTTGTTCACTTTGTTATATATATATACGCCGACCGTCTCCTGTATTAATTTTGAGCAAACTTGGTTCTAGCAATTGGTAAAAAAATTACATTACATATCGATCGTTTATTTTTTTTGTATGCCTCCATGGGTGAGGTTATAGTTTGATGATTTTTTTAGATTATCGATAGTAAATATAGCTTCCTGACAGTTAGTAAGTCACAATCTTTGTAAAGAGCTTCAGTAGAGTATCTTATGCGTTTAAAATATAGAACCTTAAGTAATGCACGCTGTGCCCGCTCAACCTGGATAAATTTTGTTTTAGCCGCCCCTCCCCAAACACAAATGCAGTATGATAATATAGACTGTACCAATGCAATATAAATATTATTCAAAAGACTTTTTCCACTATTTAATTTTGTGGTAACTGGTATGACATGTCTCAATGTTCTAAACATCCAAATAAGTTTTCTGACCCTATTAGTTACTTGTTCGAGATGAGGGTACCAAGTCAATTTATCATCAACTATGACACCTAGATACTTAGTATTTTTAACTTTATTGATAATAGGACAGTTACAAACATTACTAATATGATTACAGTTATGTATTTTTATTAAAAGGTCCTCTTTAGGTTGAGTGCTCTCATTTACACTAAAACAGATATAATTGGTTTTCAACGTGTTGAGAGTCAATTGATTAATAAGCAACCAATTTGCCATCAATGTCATACCAACCTCTACACTTTGTTTGACTTCGTACCAGGAGTTACCGCTAAAAACGATAGCAGTATCATCTGCATATGCAAATATCTTGGCATTTGGTATATTTAAATTACATAAATTATTTATATAAATTAAAAATAACGTGGGACCCAGCACGCTCCCTTGGGGGACGCCATAAGAAACCACTAATTCCTCACTGAGACAATTACCCACTTTTACTTTTTCTTTTCTGTTTGTAAGATAATTTTTAAACAAATCTAGTGAAGGACCTCTTATTCCAATACTTTCCAGTTTATCAATTAAGCACGGAATGGATACTGTATCAAAGGCCTTTTTAATGTCTAAAAATACTGCGATACTCTTTTTACCTTTATCGAGGTGTTCAGTAATGTTTGAGCTTAGAGCCATAACTGCCTGTTCAGTAGATATTCCCCGTCGGAAACCAAATTGAGCGGGTGATAATATTTGATATTTCTCCAAGTAATTTAAAAGTCTTAAATTTAATAATTTTTCAATGACTTTAGATAAAGCTGAACTGAGATAGGCCTGGAACTAATGGCATTAGACGTTAGACAATAGCTTAGGCGTCGATTTTTTCTCGTTGTTATGCGCGTTATGGTCTGTCCGGTCAATCGTCGCGATGCTTATAGCGATGATTGGCATTGACATTCATCAAAGTTCGAGTTCAGTTCAAGACAATCATAGGTAGAAGTCAAATTATTAGTATTGTTCATTGTAAATTACAATTTTAATAGAAAATAACTTGCACTTAAAAACAGTATACAAAACACGTTTTTATAAGCACTGCTTTTAACGCTACGAATAATGCATACAGAGCAAGTGGAGTATGAAATAGTTTTTCAACTCAAAGCATTCATTTGAATAATTGTCTACCCGTTTCATATTTTTCATAAGATGAACAAAAACACTGCAGCTTGCATCCGAGTGATATTTGTTCTCCGACTCTATGCTTGAATAAGACAGAAGTAAGTAATATTAAAATTATGCATGCGTTACTCCAAAAAGAAGTTATATAACGAGTAGTATCAACACTGGAGCTCTACCTCCGGTAAAATTAGCATTTCTTTACTGTACGGAATGTTTTTTTTTTTTATTTAATAAAAGTGGCAAACAGCATGCAGCTCACATTGATGTTAAGTGATGACTGCAGCCTATAGACACCCACACAAAGACCAAGGTCAAAATGCAGATGCGTTACCACTCTAAGGTAACTCGGTAACTCTAAGGTACTCGCCTAAGGTGTTCTGCCTCTGTGCCGGAAATTACAGGGCCGTACATTACCACCTGACCGGAATACGATAGTGCTGAACACTACCATTTAGCGGCAAGTATATAGGTAATGCGGTGGTGCCTTCGCCCACGAGCTCCGTCACTGGAGCTCTACCACCAGTAAAAATCCATTAGAAGTCCACTACGACGTAATCAGCACACACGAGCTGTCAATTATGCACCCTTGATTGTCAATTATGTGTAATTCGTGTCAAAGAATCTCAGCTGCACGTTATTTGCGTGCGTAGGTATGATATTTTATTCAAGGTAGTATGAAGGTAGCCTATCTGTTTGCTGTCAACGTTCCTTACCGCCCGATTTTAATTCACACTACACGGTAAAATTGTGATCGTTCTGTATAACTTAACTACAATAACTTGCGTATGACTTCCGATATTTTTTCCGGTCATATTGCTAACTAGACTTCCGATAGTTAAATGGAGAGTGCTTTTGGCGTAAAATTGGTCATTTGTGTCAATATGTTATAATATAGTGTGACACGGGAGCAATCCCGAAAGTAGGTCAACTAGACCAAAATCTTTTATCGCCAAAAAATAAAATTTAACTAGAAAAAGTTTTGAAAAAAATAATGTTTAACTCCTGGTAGTATACCTTTACGAGCTGTTTGTGAATTCACCATGGCTGCTAACTATTCAACTTATTTTTTGTTTTATTTCAATGAAATAAATATTTATTTTTTATGTAGAACCCATACTACTAAGTTAAAAAAGTAAATCAGCCATTACGTTTACGATGTTTTTTATTTGTCGATAGATTTTGGTCTAGTTTGACATCCTTTCGGGAATCCACTTTATCCCGCGTCAGGCTGTATATTGTGGCAATAAAGTTTTAAATAAATAATGGTATACGGAATTCAAACAGGGTGATCTAGTGAGAGCCTTTACTTTGTACGCTTCACAAGTCCACTGCGACGTAATCAGCACACACGAGCTGTCAATTATGCACCCTTGCTTGTCAATTATGCGTAATTCGTGTCAAAGAATCTCAGCACACACGTTTTTTGCCGGCGTATAATATTTTATTCATGGTGGCCTATCTGTTTTATGTCAATGTTCCTTGCATGGTAATATTCACGCTATACACGGTGAAGTTTCGTACATAGACAGGTCGTTCTGTGTGCCTTAGTTTTTCTATCCATTCAATCTATTTCGAATAATGTATGATGGGACCGATGGGAAGAGGAGATGCGCATGAAAAAAATTACATCCTCACTACGACTTCGGTTTATTTCGTGTTTGTAGAGCGTTTTCTCTTTCGCACCTTACTTATGTGACGTTTGTCGACCAGTGTGCAAAAGAAATATTTTTCTCAGTAATGTGGGCTTTGTAACTCTGCCAGTGAATGACAAAGAATGTCCCATATTCTTTTATTTAGCTTTTATCTTTCAAATCTTTTATCTTGCCGTTTGTAAAAGAGAGTATGGAACATTCTGTTGATACCTATTTTTATTAATAAGTATTTTTGGACTTTTTTTTGTTTACTTTGACATATTAATCAACGTATCAGTTGTTATTCGCTTTAATTTTATATTTTGAAATTTGACCTATCACAAGCAAATTCTATTATTTCCAAGTGATTAAATAAATTTTTGAGTTTGAGTTTGAATAACGCTCTACGAAGTCGAAACTAGTTGATTGTTTCTTTTGTAGGCTCGATGTGCAATATTTTTTGCTGGCTGTACAGCTCAAATTCAAGGTCAAATTGAACTGAATTTATTTCCACTCTAGGGTAGGCACCTAATCGTTCCTTTATTTCGATTTAAGTCCCTTGATAACCTGACTGACAACATGAAAAGAATAAAATAATAATCAAAACTTCCACAACCAAAATAGAAAAAAAAAAAAAAAGAAAAGAAAAGAAATACATTAATTTACCTGACAACACACAACATACATACATAAAATAACAGAAAAGAGAAGAAAAAAAAAATAAAAAAGAGTAGACAACTAACATTAACAAACTTAAACGGTATGGTCACGTGAAGCCAGGAAAAATGGCACCCATCTCAGCTATTTGTTGCAACAAGAGCTGCAACGCTGATAAAATAGGATGTCCAAACGTAAACAGGAAGAAATCCACTGTTCCCAAACTTGAAATCGGCTGCGTAAGACAACATCCGTCATCACATCCAGCCATTCACGTAATGGAAGGGCGGAACCCCAATAACGTATATCACGCACCCTTTCGTAATGTTGTAGTGGCGTATAGCCTGAATCATTGTTGATCTCGTATTTGAGGCAACTGTTTTTGTTTCGGGAGATATGAAGACCAACATCCTCGATTCCTCAGATACAATAAATAGATAGATAAGTGAAGCTTGCTCAAATCCATTTTTAAGCGTCCATGTTACAGAAAACATTGTTAGTATCCATTCAAAACATATGAAAAGCCAATAAAGACTTACCCTTATTGATAAACGTACATTAGATACGTTTTAGCTATAGAATGCTTTGTCTTTGTCAGTTGCATTGTCAAATGTGCAGGATAGAAAAAGACAAAGGAGAGATTAGCAACACTTTAGCTAAAATACGTTTATGAATAAGGAGGTTATTGTTCTATCAGTCTAGTAACCATAACACAAATTTAAATAAAGCTCGAAGGTGAAGGTACCATCGCATTACCTAATCCTTAAACAGCTATTTAATCTTTCAGTATTTTTGAAAATACTTTACTCAGAGGCAAGGACAAACGTCAGAGCGTGGCCAAATTGAAGAATGGGTCAAAGTTCCGCTAGAAGCGTGAGACAGATTATATAAACTCCACAACAAACATCAGCAAGCCCAAACGTAAACAGGAAGGACACCACTGTTCCCAAACTAGAAATCCGCTGCGTAAGACAACATCCATCATCACATCCAGCCATTCACGTAATGGAAGGGCGGAAGCCCAATAACCGTATATCACGGACCCTTTCGCCGTGCTGTAGTGGCATGTAGCCTGAATCATTGTTGATGACCGCCTATTTATGGCAACTGTAATTGTTTTGGGAGCATTGTAGGACCGACAATTTCCTCAGATTTGTCGAAAGTTGTTTGAAACTTGAACATTGTGTGATTTAAAATATATGGCTAAAATAAACATGTAAGGTATACAATTCATCACATAAATGCGAGTCACTATTTACCAACTAACCGCTTTTTAGTGACATTTTACTGGTGGCAGAGCTCCAGTGATAGAGCCCGAGTACACACCACGGCATTACCTAATAAACTTGCCGCTAAGTGTTCAAGGCTATCGTATCCCGGTCAAGTAGTTTTGTGACTTCCAGGACAGAACAATTTAGGTCAGAGTTGGCAACGAATTGCATTAAAATTTCTGGTGTTATGTTGATAAATAATAGGTTGGGGAAAAAGTCTTTTCGCATTATAGTATGTATGAACTTGTAATAAAATCTCTTTGGCTGTAGTATTTGTATTTGGCTGGTTTTGGTATCATTGAAAGTTAAAATTTTAAAGAACATAATTCCAAATTCCAATTAGGCAAATGTGTGATTTTCATTTGCTTTTCGTACTGTCAAGATGAGTGAATCTAATGAAGAAATTCGATACATTTTAAAATTTTACTACAAAAACGGTAAAAATGCAACGCAAGCCGCAAAAAAAAATTGCGATGTTTATGGACCTAGTGCAGTGTCTGTGAGAGTAGCACAAATTTGGTTTAAGCGTTTTCAATCCGGAAATTTTGATGTCAAAGATGCATCTCGCTCTGGTCGCCGTATTACGGATAAAATGGATGCCATTTTTGAAAAAGTGGAGCAAGATCGACATATCAGTAGTTACGACGTAGCTGAAGAACTGAGAATTGATCACAAAACAGTTTTGGCGCATTTGAAAAAAGCTGGGTACAAAAAAAAGCTCGATATTTGGGTACCTCACGAGCTCACTGAAAGAAACCTAATGAACCGTGTACTCATTTGTGATTCTTTATTACGACGTAATGAAACCGAATCATTTTTGAAGAAGCTGATAACTGGTGATGAAAAGTGGATCACGTACGACAAGAACGTGCGAAAAAGGTCGTGGTCAAAGGCCGGTCAGGCTTCACAAAATGTGGCGAAACCCGGGTTAACTCGCAATAAGGTGATGTTGTGTGTGTGGTGGGATTGGAAGGGCATTATTCATTATGAGCTATTACCACCAGGCAGGACTATCGATTCTGAACTCTACTGCGAACAACTGATGAGATTAAAGCAAGAAGTTGAGAGAAAGCGGCCGGAATTGATCAACAGAAGGGGTGTGGTGTTTCATCATGATAACGCTAGACCTCACACATCTATAGCCACTCAGCAAAAATTAAGAGAGTTTGGCAGGGAGGTTTTAATGCATCCGACGTATAGTCCTGACCTTGCACCTTCAGATTTCCACCTGTTTCGGTCTCTTCAGAATTCTTTATGCAATGTTAGGTTAACATCACGAGAGGACTGCCAAATCCACTTGTCGCGGTATTTTGATGAGAAGTCCCAAAATTTTTATAGCAATGGGATCATGTCCCTACATACAAGATGGCAAAAGGTTATCGAACAAAATGGTACATACATACTTCAGTTAAATTTAAATAAACTATATTAAAAAATGTTTTGAATTATCTTAAAAAATGCGAAGAAACTTTTCCCCCAACCTAATATTTATACGATCGACTTAAAAGTTATAAACAGAACTTTTGATCTCGCAGTATGGCTTCGAACGCATCTATTCGCGTTAACAACCAGTAATGAACGTGTCAGGCGATGTTTATCTATGGACCGGGCTATGACAACATAAACTGACGCTAATCAATTTATTGTAAGACTAGCAGCTACCCGCAACGTCGTCTGCGTGAAGGCTCTACAGCACCAAACATACCTAAGATGCCAGTGTCGCTTTAGCATTATAAGCAAACAACTTTTGAAATAGTATTAAATTAAAAGTATAAGTTTTTTTGCAAGCGAAGCAAGTGAAGGGAGTCATATGAGAATCCTGCTGAGTTCAGTAGTATTCTACATATTCTCTGGTTCAGTCATAAGATGTGACTGAAGGAAATAGACAAAATAATGCAGGAATATATTCCCGGACACAAAAGAGTAAAATTACGTACAAAGGTATCAAACCTTACAACACTTTCCTATAAACTACGTTGGTAGTTATTCTGCCAGGAGCCAAAATGTAAAAAGAGACAGGACTGGTAACGCGGTAGCAAGCGACGTACAGTTGCCCGTGTGAGAAGCAACTTGTCCTGAGGTTAACATCCGCTGACCTCAGTGTCTGCCCCTGGGACTTATTGATGGTCATTGCGAAGAAAACATTCAACTGTACGCGCTTGAACTGGAATGTGTAGTTATGCGGTATGAGGGGAATGCGTGGTATAAATACTGCCTCGCCAATGCCGGGTCCCGTTATACAACTTCGGAGGAGATAAATTCCGAAGAAGCATAATCGGGACACCTACCTTCAGCTTGATGGTATGCGATGGAAGTCCGCTTGCTGATAGGAAGTTCAGAAATGCCATGGGATAATGTGTGGCGTCATCTTGCTCGACGACAGTATTTATGGAGGTAAAGACCACTTCATTGCCTATTAATTGCTGCGGCCTGATCATCTTTGGGCGTCAAAATGGCCCGCTTACACACCCAAAACGTCGATTTCTCCTGGTGCGGTATACGATTTATGTCCCCGTAGACACCGAAAATGAGTTCTTCACTCCTGGATACATCTCTGTCGAGGGTTTTGGAAACATTACCTATCAACCTCTCTCTTCTGGTAGAGTGCTTCCGCGAAGACTTAGAAGGACATCGGAAAATTCTTGAGCACGTGCATTGTCGTCGAGCCGAGCTCTCATATTAATGGTCAAGCGCAGCGTAAATACGAACTCGTTCAGATCGTTTCATCAAAGCATTCATCTCGTCAGCCCTCGATCTTCGCGTCAAAACGGGAAGCGTTTGCCGGAAATCGTCAGTGAACAGTAATGTGACACCACCCACTCAAATGTTCGTTCCTGCGGATGTCCTGCAGGGTTCTGTCCACGGCCTCAACTGCCTTTCTATTGGCCATCGTACACTCATCCAATACAATCAAGCAATCCTTGAGCACGTGTCCCTTATCACTGTTACATGACACACCAAAAACGTCATTTCGGCGCTCTCTAAATATAAGGGAATTTTTAACATGACATGTACTGTCTTGCTATCCGGAAGCAGTGTGGCAGCAATTCCCCACGACGCTACAGCAATAGCAATTTTGCCTTGCCTCCTGACCTCTGCAAGTATGCCAGTGATAACAAATGTTTTTCCTGTTCCACCAGGAGCATCCAAAATCCAGGAGAAAAACATTTTACCCTGGTTTTGCCCAACGCTTTCGAGGACGGTTTCATAAATTTGTTTTTGCTCTGAAGAGAACAAAGCGACATGGTCATTTCGCCCGGATCGTAATTTGTCTCAATGATATACTCCCAATTTCTACGGTCTTGATGCGGTGATGATTTGGGGAGCTGGTAATCCATATTCGATAGTTCAATCGATGGTGGAAATTACCACATCTTGAAATGAACAGGTATAGAATACAGGTGTTCAGCATGCGTTCATTAGTTACTTCGACTTCGTCTCCAGTAGCACGTGTCTCAAAGCTCGTAGAAAATCTTCAGACAGATGATGGCGATATTTCTCCGTCACTGACGCTTGCCTCCGCGAGGGTGTAATCCCAGTTTTGGTAACCGTCGAGAAGGTGACGTGCTACGCAGACTGCGCGGTAAGTGGGATACTCCACGCCATCAAATGTCCTCAGAAAAGTAAAATACGTTGAGCCTCGGACCGTGTGAAGTAACAACCGCAGGAAATAGCTTTCGCCATTATTTGGATGCACGGTACCTATAAAACTTACCCAATGAGGTGTCCTTGAAAATTCTCGGATATTCATGCAAAATTAGAAGTAAATCCATTAAATCCATTACTTTTTGAGTTTAGCTCGCACATACATACAGACAAACAACAACAGACAAAACAAACTATATTTGGCTTCGACATCGATAGTAGATCACGCCCCAAGTATTCTTTAATACAAAAAAATCAATGTACAGTTTTGACTTTCCTACGATTTTAAAGATTTACAGCTCTTCCCCCGTAGGAGACAGCGTGATAATATGTAGCCTATATGTTGACCGAACCTGTTAGTATTAATCAGCAAAATTTTTCTACAAATTTTGCATGAATATTACTAACAGACGCCATTTAGTAGGTACTTTTTTAGTTTAGCCCGGACATACATAGAGACAAACAAACAAAAAAACTTTATTTTTGGCTTCGATTTCTATTGTAGATCACGTCCCAAGTATTCTTTTAAAAAATATTCAATGTACAGTTTTGACTTTCCTACGATTTAATTAAATGTAGAGATTCCCGTGGGAATGAGGGATTTTCCCGCAGTAAAAAGTAGCCTAAATGTTGGCCAGGCTTAGTATCTATACACCACAAAAAGTTTCATTCGAATCCATCCAGTATCTTCGGAGATTAGCCTGGACAAAGGGACAAACAGACAATAAAATTAAAAATCATTGAAAAGTGTTCTAATACTATTTTAAAATCGCCCCCAATTAGTTTTTCGTAAATATATACTATGCACAGACACGCGGGTTTCAGTGTTTTATTATATGTATAGATGATTTGATTTGTTGACTGTGACTTATCAGTAGTAACAAGTTACAAGGAGTTTTTTTATGTTTAAAGGTTGACAGTCAAGCAAACGGGCTCTCTCATGGAAAGTGGTCACCGTCGCCTAGCCTAGATAATTCTAGTAATGTATATGAATCCCATTCTCTTGTTTTGCGTTCTTCAGACTTTTTTCTTTTAAACACTCCTCTTGCTTCGTCTTTTTTCTTTTGTAAATCCTTTTCTGTAGAAGCAGTTCGCGTATTCTTTTTCGTTCGGTATTCTTACCCTTTGTCAATTCGAAAGGTACAAATTATCTAAACTTAAAAAATTGATTAAAGAACAATACTTCCCTTTAATGTACTAAAATAGAGTATAATAAAACTTTACATAGTTATTATCCAACCCCCATAGATTTGCTAACTTTCGATTTCCTATCAACTCATCGCTGTTGATCACAGTGCTCCGAATACTTTCAGTCGTATAATAAACTATTTCATTTTCCTGGTTCTTGTACACGCCATTATTTCTTTTCGTTAAATATTTTCCAAGTCAATTCTGATTATTTGAAAGAAATTTCTCTTAAGCAACAAGAACGTAACTTGTGAACTGTACTTCTTTTATTTAATATATTTATCTGTATTGTATTATTTCTTGGTTTATACAATAAAGAAAATGTTGATGTTGTTGTAAAGTAAATTGACACAAAAATTAGAGTTTCTAGCATAAAAACGTGTAAAGTGAGAGCTTGTGATGGAAAAACACAAAAGAGCGTTAAACTATTTAGCCGTAATACGGTTTAAAATTAAAAGAAATGTTCTATAAATCAACGATAAATGTATGATGTGGCCACCGCCTGGTCCGGGCAGACATTGTATAGCACATCGACAGCCAACGGCGCCCCAATATCCATCAATGTCCTACGGATTTTGTCCGGCTCGCGTTCAATATTGAGTGTGTTTAGTACGAATTTTGGACGTGTATGCTTTCGGTTGCGTTCTACATTTAATTTTTAGAGAATCGATGCATATTTTTGTTTGAAGTTCTTTCTGGTTTCCATCTTGGGTTTGTAGAAAACAAAGCACGAGCACATAAACAATTTCACGCACCCATTTCAACATCTAGGCGACAGGTATAGCCCAATTGGGCTTGTACTTTGACAGAGGGGAAAGTCTGCATATGGCTACTCCCCACCGAACCGCCCGCGGCCGGTGGCCCGTGTTGCTCTATGTTACCAGGTATCTACGCGTTTCGACAAAGCCTGAGATTGATTCGATTATCTGTTTTCATATATAACATAGGTATTCGTCGCATATTCCATTTTGATTGTCGTGGCATATTTGCGTCGGATCATCATTGTTGATAAACTAAATCAGTTCAGTCGATAAACACGAGTTGCGAGCGAGTTGATAATCGATTTCATTCGTGCATCTGGGGTTTCAGATTTACGTTTGTTGTCAAATGAAACATCAATAATAGAGCCGGATTCGACAAAATCAAACTTCCAGCAGAATGGAAACTGAATTGTTTGATCAACTTGCAACTCTGTTTTGTTGGTAGTTCCAACTAATGTGTTGATTTACGACGAAATCCTATGTTTTATCATGTCCGTAATAAAATACTAATAAGTACCTGTTTTTTCGTATGAAAACCCATGATGGACACCCGCCGCTTAGAGAAACTAGTTCAACGCTCGGAGTTCTCTGTTACCCTGTTAGTGAGGCAGATGGACACTTCCAGCCAGAACAATCATAACACGAGGCGTCCCATACTTGGTTCCACCTCGCTTCGCCAGAAGGTCTCAAAATCAAATCCAACGGGTTCACGCGTCGCAAAACCAGGGTTCGCATTTGAAATTTATCTCTACTAAGACCTAAGATGTTTAAATGTATGTTATGAAATAACATGATGAAGCAGTCCTTTAGATGGTTCCACCTAGAGGACTGCTTCATCACAATCATCACTTCACATCGATGTGAAATGTGTGCTTGGTTCACTTATTGTGAATTTATAACATAAAGAAGTTATAAAATTTTAAAAATTATTTTATTTCTGCAATAACTAATACAAAACATTTTTTTACGGAATGCTATTTATACGCAACTATTTTTTTACGCAAAAACATCGTTTTGAGTCGCACAAGCAAAAATCAGAAAACAATAGATCGCAGGCGGCGCGCGGCGGTTCCTGCTTGCGAGCGAACCATCAGGAGCAGGTTTACGCACGGACACGCTCACGCACACTTCCGCAACTCCTGCAATTAAATAATGAACAGTAATTTCTGCACAGAGGGAAAAGATCTCATTTTACAGTCTACAAACAACAGAATCACGTTTTGTCAAACGAACGAGGCGCGAGCGACCGGCGAACGCAGTGTGACTAATTGATCAGGTAATTATTCGCGACACGTGCGTGCCTTTATGAATTATAAATTGATTGATTAAAATTAAATAGGTAACTCACTCCGGTATGTTAGACATTCCAGTTTCCTTAAATTTCTTCTGTTATTCCATGGTTGGTTGATTTTAGTAGATTTGATAAAATTTTCCAATTATTTATAGAATAACTATGATAAGAATATCATTTCGATTTCACCATGGGATAGTTATGATTTTCACGAAATTTAATTTTATTAACTACAACAGAGGCAAAACTACTTAGGCCTCAGAGGTGCCAACGCATCTGCAATTTGAACTTCGGTTTTTGTGTAGATGTCAGTAGACAGTTAATACAGCTAAGAGATCTTTAGATAACTTACCATCCATGTTAACTGCATGATTATTTGTCACCGTGATTACATAATTGCTTAAATAAAACTCTTTATTCAAGAGCGAGCATTTTTTTATTTACTACCGAAGTTGGTTTTACACTATATTTTACCCGAAAATTTCCGTCAGAGAAATTTCACGAACGTTATCAGGTAGTAAATTATTTTAATGGCTTAGAAAAGTGGATGAAATCAAATAGGTTGTTTGCTGTTAATTCAAAGCAATTATGTAGGTAAAGTAACTAACATAAGGAACGTTATCAGCATTCATTATTTTAGTGAAATTTAATAATACGTCTATCTGGTCACGGAATTGTTGAGAACGGATTACTTTTCTTATTAATGTATGATATTTTTACGTTAAACTTCTGAAAAGTTCTAGCTTGTGTTTCCGTGCTCCAACGGTTAATTTTTTTTTTTTTTTTTTATAGGTCGGGCTTTGTGTAGGCGGCCTGTCTCGAGACGGCACTAGTCGTTATATATGTTGTGGACGTTACAAACTTTTACTGTAAGTCTCACCGTAGAGTTCCGAAAAAAGTACTCCTCTATTCCATTCATTATTTTACTCCTTAATCACACGACTACCGTACATTTTACATGAAGTTGCTGATGTGTTTTAGTCGTTATTGATTCACAGTAAAGATCGTTCATGATTTCTTCTTATTGCTCATGTATTAACAATGTAAAGATTTGACAAAGTACACTCTTTAAAAGTACACTGTTGTCTTAGAGAACGTTATAGACTGTAGTATTCACTTGGCATAAATGTATAAATAAGACAAGATAGATAAGAACAGATGCTTGTTTTCTACTTTTATGAATTAAATATAATCGCTCACTTTCAACTGCATAGGTTCTAACATAACCTATTCTACAGATAGGCCAATTCTGTAAAACATGACACTTCATCAAAATTCAACGACGTGACCTTGTATAGAGTACAATTTTTTTAGGTATATTTTTATTAGATTATATTTTATATTTATTGTTGTATAGATACTGTATTTATAATCTAAAAATACACTTAATTTAAATTCCACTTAATGTTATTTGGTATCTGTCATTTCAATTTCCTATGTCTCTTTCGCTCCGAAAACTTAGCACAAAGCATCTTTTGTTTAGGTAAACGACAGATCAAACATGTTCGTGCCCTCACAGGAGTCGTCGTTGAACTGTGCCAGTCTTTTGAACGCTCATGTTTACACAATGTGAGGATTCGACAAAGTACGCGCGGGGGACAAATAAACTTGGAAGTATACAGATGTATATTGTCTTTCAGTGACAGTGATGTCAACGCGATATTTACTGGAGCCAGACGTGTCAAAGATAATTTTATGTATAATATATTCATTTAAGAAATGGTGCTCCAAACAAATGTAAAATCGTATGGTTCCAAATAATACCAAGCTGAGATTTTTTTTAATGTCAAAGTATTCACAAACTAGCAGATGGGCCACTGAATGGAAAAGTGGGTAACCAAGCGACGGTAACATTGCGAATTAACATTTGCAATTTTTAGAAGCCATGTTTTCAAGGGGTAATCTGTCTAGTACAACCCTTCAAGGAACGTAAAGCCGCCGGCGGCTAGACACAATTGAAAATCAATTGTCATATTTTTGTCGTGACTTGACGGTTGTGTATTTTATTCTACCTAATAATATAAATGCGAAAGTTTGTGAGTTTGGATGTTTGCTACTCTTTCATAAAAAAGCTACTGGACGGATTTGAATGAAAATCACAATAATATAGGTAAGATATACATTGTAATAACATATTTGTACTGGTGGTAGAGGAAGAGACTAATGAAGAAGAAGTCTAGACTAATGTTAAAATGAGCTACCTAGACCAAACAGACCGAGTACTGTCTGAGGGTTGGTTAAGAGTCCTAGTAATAGCGTGCATGTATAAACTGTGTACTGGTGGTAGAGCTTCAGTGACGGAGCTCGCGGGCGTAGGCACCACCACATTACCTAAATTACTTGCCGCTAAATGGTAATGTTCAGCACTATCGTGTTTCGGTCAGGTGGTAATGTACGGTCCTGTAATTTCCGGCACAGAGAGGCCTCAGGAGTGGTAACGCATCTGCATTTGGACCTTGGTTTTTGTGTGGGTGTCTATAGGCAGTCATCACTTAATATCAATGTGAACTGCATGCTTGTTTGCCACTTCTATTACATTAAAAAAAAATTATATATATAGGCTTCAATTTGTAATTATTAAAATTACCACGGAATAGATAAATAAGGATGGAAAGGCCTTTGCTTCAATTTAGTATTAGAACCAGTGTCGCCGCTTTTCTCCCACCATGCAATTTATTACACAAATGTAACACCATCTCGACAATCACCCACACATTAATGTCAGGGCAGCTATTCGTTTGCGTAAGTTTGCATACTAAGATGTAACGCCCGTAGACAATAAACACTCGCACGCACACAACAATATACTCACCAATAAACTAGTCGAAGTGTAGCGAACGCATTACATGCTGTACATTGCCAGCGGAGACAGTAATAGCGTTAATTGAGTGAGTGCTTAACGAGCAATGTATTCGCTAGCAGTAACGTTTAAATAATGCAGTTTAAATTCGAATATTCATATTCCTTTGTATATATATATAAGTCTGTTTTACTACATGAAAGAAATAAACCTTGTGTTGCTGTAAAGAAGATTTATTGTTAGTTTTTTTTATACAGAGACTATTTTATTTAGGTAATATAAAACAATATGAACTCAAACCTGTAAAGAAGAAACGACAATGAAAGTTTATTCTTTCACTTTTAAAACATAAAATAATATAATATTAAAATTTTCATTGATTATCCAATTGTCAATCAACTCGTATTTAAATCTGTCATCTGACATTCTGAATTCATTTCTTCTTTAAAATCAGACAATTAAAAAGTTAAAAACTATAACCAAACTTCATGGTAAGTAAACACACAGAGTGCGAAGAAAGAAATAGTATTTCTTTACATCTCCCCCCATGGGGAAGAAAATTCACCCGTGAATTTTCACTCCAGTTCTCCATTTGATACTTGCACATTCTCATCCTCTGTTATCTGTACTGGAATTAGTTTTGTGATATGAAAAAGATTTGACTCTGTTTTTCTATGTCCTGTATCTATCTCGTAAATTGTATTAGATTTCTTTTTAATTATTTTATATGGTCCAATTCTCAATTCATCTAGCTTTTTCCTATTTAGTTTATTCCCATTTTCTATATATACTAGATCTCCCACACTGAATTCTCTTTGTTTTCTATTCCTATCATACCTCATTTTGTTATAGTAATGTGATTTCAAGGTATTATTAAGCGCTGTTTTCTTATCTCCGATCCAGTCACTATTTATACCTCCTTGTTGTAGTTCTTTTGGTAAAACCTTAACATCTGTTCCGTATAGCAAATAACATGGTGCATAGCCAGTTACTGAGTGGTTAGTCTGATTGTATTTTTCTACACATTCATGTGCTATTGTAGTCCACGCTCTGTTTTCTCCATCTTCATTGATTTTGCATCTAATTTTGTTAACTATCGTTTGATTCAACCTTTCATTTAGGCCATTAGAAAACGGTGCATTCACTGCTGTAAAAATTATTGTTATTTGTTTGTCAGTAAGGAACTTCTTGAATTCTTTAGAGTTTATTCCTGGATACTGGTCGGTAAGGAGCATCCCAATGTCTTCGGTTTCAGCGACCTTATTTATTAGCTTTATAAAGTCATGTGCACCCTGGGTTTTTGATGTTATAATAAATGCATATCTAGTGAAGTGGTCCACTAAAAGATGTATGTATTTCTTGGTTGATCTAGAACCACCAAAACCTCCAATTGTGTCTATTGATACTATTTCAAAGGGTCTTGTCGCTGGGCCTAAATATGACATTAATCCGTATTTGTGTTGTCCTCTTGTTTTGTTTTTTATGCAAATTTCACAATTCCTACAAACATTTTTAATATTTTTCGTTAAATTTTTTGTTGCGTACAGTGAACTGTCGTTAATAGTCGTTAGCATTTGTCCCACTCCAATGTGACATAGATCTTCATGTATTCGCTTTATAAATTTAATACTGAATTCTTCTGTTATTATTATTTTCTCTTTGTTCCTAATTCTTTTGAAGTATAAATTGTGTTTTTTGATTATTTTATTATTGTTTCTCTGTATTTCTTTATTTTGATTCTGATCTATTACAATATCTTCTAATGTAATTAAGTTCACAACTTTCAGTTGTTCTTCTAGATTATCCTCTGGTTCTAATACAGGATTCCGACTTAAACAGTCCGCTTCTAAATTATCTTTTCCAGGGGAATATTTGATTTTAAAATCATATTGTGAAAGGTAATAAGTCAAATCACCTAGTTCTTCGTCTGTTCTAGCTTTTAAGTTCATGTTTTCTAATGGTTTATGGTCTGTGTAGACTGTAAACGATTTACCTATCAGCCAGTACTGCCAATATCTTAGTGCTTCTTTAATAGCTAAGCATTCTAAATATATTGCCTTTTTCTTCTTTTGCGCTCCATTCAGTTTTTTTGAAAAATAGGCTACTGGTTTTTCTTTACCATCTAGTTGTACTTGTTTTAAAATTGCTCCAACGCCCAGCAGAGAACCATCAGTATAAATATTTATTGGTAGATTTTGATCATAAATTTCTAGTATTGGCTGTGAACACAAGAGACTCTTTATTTTTTCAAACGCATTTTGACATTCTTCAGACCAAACAAACTTTTGATTTTTTCTTAGCAAATTATGTAATGGGTCAAGAATTATTGCGCTCCTTGGTATATATTTATGGTAAAAGTTTACTTTTCCCAAAAATTGTCGAATATTCTTCTGTGTTTTTGGTACTGGAAATTCTTTTATCGAAATGAGATTGTCCTTCAGTGGTTGGATAGAATTATATTGAATGATATGTCCCAGGTATTTTACCGAATCTGATGCAAATGTACATTTTATAAATTTTAGTCGAAATCCTTCCATTTGAATTGCTTCTAGTAACTGTTTCAAGTGACTTATGTGTTCATCAAATGAGTTTGAAAATATCAGGATGTCATCTATATAATTGACAGCAAAATCGGTTAGTTTATATTTTCTAAGTATGTTACACAATATTCTTTGAAATATTGCTGGAGCAGTCTTCAAACCAAATGGTAGGCAAGTCCATTGAAAGTGTCCCTCTTGAGTTACAAACCCTGTCTTCTTCCTGTCCTCTACTCGTAGAGGTATAGACCAAAAAGCTGAATTAACGTCTAAGCTTGTAAAAAATTTGCAATTTCTTGTTTTTGTCATTAAATCGTCAATTAATGGGAAGGGTTGAGCCTGAGGAACTACAATTTTATTCAAATCCCTGAAGTCTATACAGAGCCTTGATTTTTTATTTTCTTCCTTTTTAAATGTCAAAGTTACTGGTGCTGCGAATGGACTATAAGATTCTTCTATAAGCGCATTATCCAATAATTCGGCTATTTGTTCTGCTATCTCTTTTTTGTCTTCTATAGTGCATCTGTATGGCCTCTTGCTGCAGTATTTATCCATTAATAAATCTATTCTTGCTTCATATCCTTTAACCATTCCCACGTCATACTTGTTTTTGGCAAAAACTGATTGATATTGTTGTATTAGCTTATTTATTTCTTCCCTTTTATCATCATCTAAATGACCAACCTTTATTTCAAATTCCTCCTCTTTGATATGTTCATTAAAATTAATTTTGTTTTCGTTTTCATATTTATTACCTTCATTTTCACCTTCGTCTATCTTTTTCTCCATTTTTTTACTATTCTTTTCATGTAAGTATTGTTTCTGAGTTATTTTTAACTCCTCATTTTGTACTAGCTTGTATTTCTTTATCATATCTAATCCTATTAAGAAATCATATCTGAATTTGTGTTCGTCAATGATGTACACATCCACATTTTCTTCTATTTCAAAAATTTTTATTTTTAAATTTGTCAAACCACTTGTTTTTTGGACACCATTAATTGTTACTATATTTTCTTCATTCGAGTTATGTCCTTTTGTATTTAGTTTTAGTAATTTGGAATTAATTAGAGATACATTTGAACCTGAATCGTATACTCCATAAATTTCTAATTTATTATTTAACAGTAGTTTGATCTTAATTAATGGTGTCACTACTAGTTTTTTTGTTCTGTTTCATTTAACTCTGCTTCAATCACTGAATTATTTACATGTTTAATATATCTTTTATTTAATTTATCATCTTCTCTAACTCTAAACCAGCATGCAGCTTCGGAATGATAGCGAACCCCTTTATTTAATTTTACGCATATTTTGCATGGATAACGTCCTTCATTTGTAATATTTATCCTTTGATTTTCATACTTTCTGTACGTTCCATTCCTATTTTTATTTACCAAATGTTCATACTTTCTCACCTCATTGAATAAACATACTATATCGTTCATTGCTTCTCTATTTATCTTCTCTAATACAAAACCTGGCAAACCTACCGCTATCAGATCCACCAGTGTACCTGTATCAATTGAATTTCTCATGTCCAATAAAAGTTTTTCCTTTTTAATGGCATAGTCCACTAATGAACCATCCTTATATTTAAATAACAATGCATAGGTCACTTGGTTCCAGTTTTGGTTTGCAAATGACTCGCACAACTTTTCTTTCCAAACTATCCACTCTGAGTTGAGTGTTAATTTTATAATCATTGAGCTGTACCAATCAACACAACTTTTATCCATAAATAGTCGGAGAATCTCAATTTTTTGTTCATCTTTCATAATACCGAAGCGAGAACATTCTCTCTCAAAAATGTCAATCCATTGCCTTGCATTCGAGTTTTTGCTCGTAAATTTCTCAATCACAAACTTCTCTGCGACATATTTCAGATTCTGTTTTTTTAAATCATGTGTATTTTCTATTAACTTTGTAAACATTTCTTCCAATAAATTCGAATCTCTAATTTGTTCTTCAGATACTCGGTTATGTTCAATTTCCTCCAGATATTGTTCTCCAAATTGTAAGTTACCATCAGCATCTATGTAAATTTCTCGTAATTTATTTGTCATAGTTATCCAAACTCTTCGTGTCTGATGTCTTTTCTTTAAACTATTTTTTACTTTGTTGTACACAGCTGTCTCAATTAATTCTTCGTGAAATCCAACAGACTGTAATTCCTCTGGTATAGCAAATTTTTTTTCATCTTTAGTTGTGATTGAGGTTACACAACAAATATTAGATTTTCCATCATTCGCCGGTAAAATCGTGAATTCAAAACGTAACTGCTCCATTTGCATCTTTTTATAAACAAAATTGTCGTTTTATAAGTCTGTTTTACTACATGAAAGAAATAAACCTTGTGTTGCTGTAAAGAAGATTTATTGTTAGTTTTTTTTATACAGAGACTATTTTATTTAGGTAATATAAAACAATATGAACTCAAACCTGTAAAGAAGAAACGACAATGAAAGTTTATTCTTTCACTTTTAAAACATAAAATAATATAATATTAAAATTTTCATTGATTATCCAATTGTCAATCAACTCGTATTTAAATCTGTCATCTGACATTCTGAATTCATTTCTTCTTTAAAATCAGACAATTAAAAAGTTAAAAACTATAACCAAACTTCATGGTAAGTAAACACACAGAGTGCGAAGAAAGAAATAGTATTTCTTTACATATATATATGTTTTTTACAAGTATTATAACAATAAATGTTATTTGTGACTTACCGATCAAAAGATATACCTCCTCGCTTTATACTTGAGGTCTGACATTTCATATTACATGTTAAAATTGGCACTACATGGTATTTTACCAAGAGATGCGTCGTTCGAAGCAGTCTACACGACACTACGAGCGGCGAACGAATGGTTCTACCGAACTGTGTGTGTACACGCATAGTTGTCGTGCGCTTGCCACGCCCACATTACCATTCCATCTTTATTTATCTATTCCGTGAAAATTACACACGAACTAGGTCGCGGGCAAAACCTAGTAGGTCAATAAACGTAACTTCACACATAGATAAATGCACGCATTCAGGCATATCTACATGCAATCAGCCATGATTTGTCGGTTACGTTTTGGCCCATGTTGACATTATCGGGCACGTTATCAAATACCGAGTACCGGAAAAATTCCAGAGAATTGATAAATCCCAATTCTTAATAGAACCAGACAAAAATTTTACAACTTTATCACTGGTAGATTTTTTAAATCCCTGACTCGGGAATCGAGCCCTGGACCCCAGCTTAGCAGTAGTAGCCTGCTACCACTAAACTACTGAGGCAGTACATATAGGTCAACATCTAAGTATGTATCTTCACGCCAAGTCCCATACGGGGTAGGCATAGTGTGTGGAGCGCCAGATATCCCGGTCCTGACATACCTCCCGTGCTCCTAATACATTCAATCATTCTTATTATGAAAATATGGGCCGGTGGTGCCTACTCTCTCTAGCTCCGACACTGAAGAACAAACCACTTTTTTTATGTATTAGAAGTGGCAAACAACCATGCAATTCACATTGATGTTAAATAATGACTGCAGCCTATAGACACTAACACAAAGACCAGAGGTCAAAATGCAGATGCATTACCACTTCTGAGGCCTAAGGTGCTTTGCCTCTGTGCCGGAAATTACAGGGCGGTACATTACCACCTGAACGGAACATGATAGTGCTGAACACTACCATTTAGCGGCACATAAAATGTATCTTCACGCCAAGTCCCATACGGGGTAGGCAGAGTGTGTGGAGCGCCCGATATCCCGGTCCTGACATACCTCCCGTGCTCCTAATACATTCAATCATTCTTATTATGAAAATATGGGCCGGTGGTGCCTACTCTCTCTAGCTCCGACACTGAAGAACAAACCACTTTTTTTATGTATTAGAAGTGGCAAACAAGCATGCAGTTCACATTGAAGTTAAGTGATGATTGCAGCCTATAGACACCCATACAAAGACCAGAGGTCAAAATGCAGATGCGTTACCACTCCTGAGGCCAGTGGTGGATTTACCAGCAGGCTGAGTAGGCTGGAGCCTAGGGCGGCAAGTTTTAAGGGGCGGCAGATTTATTAATAATATTATTTTTATTCGATTTACAAAATTAAAAAAATATATACACACAAAATAAGAATTTCTAAAATTGGAGGGAAATTAAAATATGTAACTAAAATCGAATTATATTCCTTTAAACAATGCTAAATATTTCAATATCTTTACATAAATAATTGCTAAATTTTAATCGCTGTGTACTTCAATGAACATCATGAGTTTTTAAAAAATTCGCAATAGCGCTTCTTTATTGTTGTCGAAAGTTAGTTATACTATATACATATTTTCTTCTCTCTTAATTGTTCTGTAATTGATATGATTGTGGACGATATCAAAATTTAGGGGCGGCAAAAAATGAGTCTAGCCTACAGGCAGCAAATTTGTAAATCCGCCACTGCCTGAGACCTAAGGTGTTATGCCTCTGTGCCGGAAATTACAGGGTCGTATATTACCACCTGATCGGAACTCGATAGTGCTGAACACCACCATTTAGTGGCAAGTATACTAAGTAAAACATGTACACCTCTGTGTAGTAAATCTATAAATATTACGATATTCACTTCCATCCGTTTCGAGTTTCATTACAGTTTAGATAACTCTGCACAAAGTGGCAGCACGTTAGACGTCCTAAGTGTCTCGCGTGTTCTGGAACTTTCTAAAACAGTCTGGACGACTATTTTCGTCTAGTAACGTTTCACTTTAGCCAGCTCCATAAATAAGATGCTGTGGTAAGTGCATATGTGACTTAGAAACAACTTTGAAATGAGTTTTTTTTTTATGTAATGGAAGTGGCAAGCAAGCATGCAGTTCACATTGATGTTATGTGATGACTGCAGCCTATAGACACTTACACAAATACCTAGGTCAAATTGTAGATGCGTTACCACTGCTGAGGCCTAAGGTGTTATGCCTCTGTGCCGGAAATTACAGGGCCTACTTACTAACGTTTATTTTAGTTATTCTTAAATAAACTTATCTTAAACTACTGCCTCAGTAGCCTAGTGGTAGCAGGCCTCTTCTACTACGCTGGGGTCCTGGGTTCGATTCCCGGGGAGGGGACTATCAGAGATAATGGTGTAAAGTGCTTTATCTCTGGTTCTATTGGGAATTGTCCATTTTCTGAAAATTTCCCAATACCTCGAAGCTTGGTAATGTGCCCGCAGATGTCAACAGGTTCGCCATCTATTACATGGGTGTTTGCATGTATGCTTGAATGCATGCATTTTCCTCTGCCTACCCCTTTTAAGTTTTTCTATTTCCTGTAGTTTGCAAAGTAGTGTTGGGCAGATTCCAAAGATGGAGATGATCGTGTTCATGTCAGATGTTGAGACCTCCAGCAAATGCTACCTAAAAAGTCGCAGACACACAGCCTTTTTTAGGTTTCCGCACCCTTCAAGGAAGCCTGATATTGTCGCCATGTCCGTCCATCTGTCTGCAGCTAAGCTCGTAGACTATCAGTACTAGAAATCTACTAATTATTATTTTTTACTAGTGGTAGAGTTCCAGTGTAAGAACTGGATGACGTAGGCATCACCGCATTACCTAATCTATCCACCCAATTGTAGTGTTCAGCACTATCGTGTTTCGGTTAGATGGCCCCATAATAACTATCACAGATTCATATCAACCAGAGTCTCAGGGATGGCAACGCATCTGCATTTTGACCTCTAGTTTTTGTGAAGATGTCTTTAGGCTGCAGTCATCGCTTAACATCCATGTGAACTGCATGCTTGTTCACCACCTTTGTTATTTACAAATTCTGTAATTTGGCATGAAGGACAACTATCGCGTATGTAATTTATTTAAAACTAGCTGACCGGACAATCTTCGTATTGCCTCACAATGAAATAATGTGTCAAAGTTTCGATAGACTATTTGTATGGAAAAATAAAATTGTATTTTTTACTATTTTCTTTCAATTTCTTCATATTTTCTTACCTTTTAACCTTCCCTGGACTTAACAAAAATCATTCAAAACCAAAATTAGCCAAATCGTTTCGGCCGTTCTCGAAGTTTAGCGAGACTTACGAACAGCAATTAATTTTTATATATTTAAAATAAAGACATTACACTCGAAGAAGAAATCACATCAATAGTCCAAACCGCAGCGTCCGGTATAAAAGTGTGACGAGCCCGTCCGATCCATCTCCAACTTTTCTCGTTAAACTTGGCTTTTATCTCGCACATCACAAGGGAGCGGCGTCTTATCGCCCATTTTATTAAATTACTTAGCAATTTGAATGGCTGACGTACGTATTTCTTTGCCAAGCGGCTAGACGCCGCTTTTTTCTAAATTACTGCTCTATCTGGTATGCCTTATTTAAATATTTTATAACTAGTCTAAGTGAACACCTAAGGTGAATGTTGAATGTGTCATCAACTTCAAGTTTATTAGTTTTATTCTCGGTTTTATTATAGTAAAAATATGACATCGCCAATGGAAAGGACTATGCTCGGCGTTTCCCAACTGGATCTAATCAGAAGTCGCTGACATAGCCAAGCAGATCTCCAAGCTGAAGTGGCAATGGGCAGGGCACAAAGCTCGGAGAACCGATAGCCACTGGGGCAGAAAGGTTCTCGAGTGGAGACCACGTATCGGCAAGCGCAGCGTAGGACGTCCACCTGCAAGATGGACTGACGACCTAATCAAGGCTGCAGGTACCCGCTGGATGCACGTCGCTTTCGATCGGTCGGCATGGAGGTCATTGGGGGAGGCCTATGTTCAGCAGTGGACGTCCTATGGCTGATATGATGATGACATCGCCCCCCATGTCCCATACAAACTTCCCAGCGTTTACTGTACTTGTAACTAGTTATCGATGCAATGAACCACTTCAACGACTCGCAGTCAAACTAAACTTGTAAACCAAATGTTTGAGATTCTTTCTATTTCAATGAATCTTACAAAAGACGAATTCCAAACTTAAAACTAATCTATGTATTTCCGTGACACCTTTGTATTTGGGTAACCAACAGATTAGGTATGTGTACCTAACAAATTTTTACAACATCGAACCTAATAGTTAAGACTAATTTCGGCGCTAATAGGATGTAACAAACGGATGGATGCACGAGTAAGCAAATAGATCTTTTGAGAGCTCCATGGATTCTTTTTGAAAAACCATTATCTAAAAACACAGTCCTAATATCACAAAGCCAATTAAATCATAGTTTTTATAGGTTATAGTCGTGATAGGTGAACGGCCGTTTAGTCGTCGAAATGTCCGAATTGTCCAATTAGCTCTCCATCCATTGAGGCTCCATTATAGATAAACTTCTGACGGAATGCCCCGTTACTAAAGTTACCGAGCCTCGGTTCAATGCAGATATTTGAGTTTGATGAACCTGAAATACTTCAGTAGTTTCTACCGCGAATATAGAATTTACAATGAATTGAAAGAATTTATAGCGCGAACGATATAATAGGTTGGGGAAAAAGTCTTTTCGCATTATAGTATGTATGAAATTGTAATAAAATCTCTTTGGCTGTAGTATTTGTATCTGGCTGGTTTTGGTATCATTGAAAGTTAAAATTTTAAAGAACATAATTCCAAATTCAAATTAGGCACATGTGTGATTTTCATTTGTTTTTCGTACTGTCAAGATGAGTGAATCTAATGAAGAAATTCGATACATTTTAAAATTTTACTACAGAAAAGGTAAAAATGCAACGCAAGCCGCGAAAAAAATTTGCGATGTTTATGGACCTAGTGCAGTGTCTGTGCAGAGTAGCACAAATTTGGTTTAAGCGTTTTCAATCCGGAAATTTTGATGTCAAAAATGCACCTCGCTCCGGTCGCCCTATTACGGATAAATGAATGCCATTTTTGAAAAAGTGAAGCAAGATCGACATATCAGTAGTTACGACGTAGCTGAAGAACTGAGAATTGATCACAAAACAGTTTTGGCGCATTTGAAAAAAGCTGGGTACATAAAAAAGCTCGATATTTGGGTACCTCACGAGCTCACTGAAAGAAACCTAATGAACCGTGTACTCATTTGTGATTCTTTATTACGACGTAATGAAACCGAATCATTTTTGAAGAAGCTGATAACTGGTGATGAAAAGTAGATCACGTACGACAAGAACGTGCGAAAAAGGTCGTGGTCAAAGGCCGGTCAGGCTTCACAGACTGTGGCGAAACCCGGGTTAACTCGCAATAAGGTGATGTTGTGTGTGTGGTGGATTGGAAGGGCATTATTCATTATGAGCTTTTACCACCAGGCAGGACTATCGATTCTGAACTCTACTGCGAACAACTGATGAGATTAAAGCAAGAAGTAGAGAGAAAGCGGCCGGAATTGATCAACAGAAGGGGTGTGGTGTTTCATCATGATAACGCTAGACCTCACACATCTATAGCCACTCAGCAAAAATTAAGACAGTTTTTCTGGGAGGTGTTAATGAATCCGCCGTATAGTCCTGACCTTACACCTTCAGATTTCCACCTGTTTCGGTCTCTTCAGAATTCTTTATGCAATGTTAGGTCAACATCACGAGAGGACTGCCAAATCCACTTGTCGCGGTATTTTGATGAGAAGTCCCAAATTTTTATAGCAATGGGATCATGTCCCTACCTACAAGATGGCAAAAGATTATCGAACAAAATGGTACATACATACTTTAATTAAATTTAAATAAACTATATTAAAAAATGTTTTGAATTATCTTAAAAAATGCGAAGAAACTTTTTCCCCAACCTATAATATGAAATTGGTACCCAGCTCACAACTATCTTCTATGCAAATGTTTATAGACGAACATTTTTTGTCACAGTACCCAGTTTACAACTATATTGTATGTTTGCAAATGTCCATAGACGAACATTTTTTGCCACGTGTACAAGCGTCTGCCCTTCAATTTACTGATATGAAAATCATAAACTAATACATTTCAATAATACCTAGTATAATTTGTACTGGTGGTAGAAATACAATAAAATGACGTATCGTGCGTATTACAGTCGCGGCCAATTCTCAAACGTCACTTAAGTCTAAGTGGGACTTAAAAGTCTTCTGTCTTTATAAAACACATTCAAACGAAAGAGATAGCGCACATTTGAGCCTTAAAATTGAGTGACGTTTGAGTATTCGGCCATCAGTCAGCCAGAGCAAGTAGCGAGAACGTGAAGTACTTCCCTTGTGGATCTCCTGTGCGAAGAATGGATCTCCCCAGAGAAGAATCTCTTCATGAATCTCTTACATCAACGTCATTTTAGGAGACTTGACGACTCCGACGTATTTAATCAATGTAGGTCAGTTTTGGTAGATATCCTTCGAAAACTTCAACAAGGCGTTAAGATAGATGAAATGCCTAAATTCGTACATGATTTAAGTAAAATTCTAGAAAAACTGTTAATTGAATCCGAAATATAAAAATACACGACGACAAGCAAGGATTCAATTAACGTTTTGACTTAAATAGAATGTTATATTTGCTAACCCCCTTTTAGAAAAAAACATTTCAAAATGCACCTATTTTTGTCATAAAATGCAAATGTTCTCTAAAACGGCACAATCTTTTTACTTCGATTTTATTGTAAAAGAAAAAGCTTTAAATTACTTACAGTTCGACTTAAGAGTCTTATTTTTTTGGTGTTTTTTATTACTGAAAATTAATAAAATGTCGTAATTTCCGTGCATGAGCGCGAGCTTCTTCGTCCCGCCATACTGTAATCTCAGTCAACATCTATTGGCTAGTCGGCTACGGCCCTTTGTGACGGGAGGATGTACAGCGTGCTGCCGGAATATAAACTTACCTATTTTGGGATGTTACTGCAAAGTTATGAGTAAAACCTAACAAAAAATGTGTATTACTATCAACACGAATGTTTACGGGTCTAATATTTTACTAAATAGTGGCCATCTCCTATGTTTTTGCGCGAGTTGATTTTATGTTGTTGTCAAAGAATATAAATACATTGACAATATTGACATTCCAACACGGATCATAGACGTAGAAAAAAGATGCACAAATAAACTGAAGGAGTACATATATATAGTTGATTACTCTTTATACTTGCTATACCTACGTGTAATTTACCGACATTGCTACTTACCAAAATTATATGAGTAAGTAGGTATCTATTTTTTGTGTAAGATATAAATAAGTTAGTTATCTACAGATATTTTTCAATCTTACTTACTATTATAAATGTGAAAGTATGGATGTTTGTTTGTTGTTGGTCAGTCATGCCAAAGCGGCTGAACGGATTTCGATGAAATTTTGTTCACAGGTAGAGTGTATATAGTTTACAGATGTGTAGAGGAGGATTTTTCTACTGACGGTAGAACGAATGAGAAAAAATAATCTCACCAGTTCAACGATCGAACTAATGAATTAAACTAATGAGACTAAAGGTGCTTCAAAGAGTACCTATATTTATACCTGAAGTCCACGAACTAGCGAGTAAAGGCTAGTAGATATAATAATATTTTAGCCTTGAAAATATTCGCTACCGACTCGGGGAGCGGGATGCGGGATTTGGTACAGCGGTATTGTTCGCCGAAACAAGTTCCACTAGACCATAGTAAATTAAGAATTAGTTGAAATAAAACTAGTAAAATTGTGAAATAAAAATACATAGTAGTTAAAATAAAATAAGAATAGTAATTGAAATAAATCCAAAATAGCGAACACAATTGTTTTTCGAAAAAGTGGTATGGGTATCAAATTCATGATTTCTTGGTATGCTGATTTCGAACATGACACCTGTTTTCAGATCCAAGATATTGGACCGATTTTTCATTTCGAAATATGATAAAGGTATCAATTTCTAGGTTTCTTGGAGTGCTCATTATGAAAATGACATCATTTTACAGATTCAAGATGGCGGACATAATTGTTATGTATTGTCTCAGTTGTTAGGAGTGTTCATCAGCACCCTCACTGGGATATTGACGGCTTATAATGCCGGGCAAGATATTGTCCCCGCCCTGTTAGCAGGTTTGGCCGATTTAAGACGCTACAGTGGTCCCGTGTAAGCTGAGGATCCTGTATTGGAACCCAGGCGGGATCAGGGGTCACGTACGGGATCTTCGAGAACTCGCCCAGTCACAGGATATACATGTTATCCTGCTGGGCGAGACGAAACTACGCCCCGAACAGGAGCTTCGGGTGAACAACTATTTCGTGTACCGCCATGACGAGGTGTCTCCGCGAGGCCCCGCATACAGGGGGACAGCGGCACTTGTCAGGCGGGATCTGGTGCACGAGGAGTTGGACACACTGCCTTTTGTGTCGACTCGCACTAAGGGAGTGCGACTCTATGCAGAGGGTACCGAGCTCCGCATCTTCGCGGCGTATCGCCCTCCAGGTGAATCCTTCCATGCCGGGGACATCCAGGCCATCCTCGGAGATAAACCTACACTAGCCGTTGGTGATATGAACGCCAAGTATCCTACTTGGGGTTCCAACGTTATCACTCCGGCCGGAAGGAAGCTCTTCGAGGACAGCCAGCGGAATGGATATGAAGTGATAGGGCCCGATGCCCCGACACACATACCCACTCTGCCCATCCACCAACCGGATGTTCTCGACGTGGCATTCTACAAGGGGATGCCATGCCCGGTCAATGTGGAGGTGTTGTACGATCTCACCACACAACACCTCCCCATTTTAGTCACGCTTGCACTGTCGACGGACTTTACAATCGCGCGCCTACCGCGTGGGCGCATCAACTGGCGCACGTTCGAGTGCGCAATGAGTGAGTCGGAGCCGGTAGGCGCCCTGGACACTGCAGAGGATGTAGTAGTAGAGGCAACCAGCCGTCTTACCGCCGAAATCCGGGCCGCACAGGAAGCGGCCACATCAACTTGTCCACCGACGCAACGCAGGGCAGCCCTGCCTGACTCGCTCCAACGCAAGTTACACCGGAAGCGCAGCCTGCGCCGGTTATGGGCGCGCACGCGCTGTCCGACAGTGAAGCGTGACCTCAACCGCCTCGATGAAGAGGTAAGTCTAGCGGTGAGTGTGTTTCGCGGTGACGGCTGGGATAAGGTCATAGACCGAGCAGCTGTCAGCGACACTAACCTTCATGCACTCACCCGTGCACTTACTAAGGAGGCGAGCCCCGTATATCCGCTCCTCGACAGTTCCGGGAAGCGGTGCTACGGGGCCAAAGACCGGGCCGAGATATTGGCCAATTACTTGGAGGGCGTATTCACCCCCCATCCCCCTTCGCAGGACCCCGCTATCGTCGCGCATCACGATGATTGTGAACGCCGCGTGAGGGAATTATTGTCGGCCACGCCCGAGCCGCTCCGGGGAGAGGATTTTATCTCCCCGTCCGAGGTGAGGAGGACAGTCACCTGGTTGCCTCCACGGAAGGCACCAGGGCCAGACGGTATCCCCACTGCCGCGTTACATCATCTGCCGTGGGGTAGCCTAGTATCCCTAACCAGGCTATTCAACGGCATACTCCGCACGGGCCGATTTCCCAAACCTTGGAAACTTGGGAAAATAATAGTCCTCCCAAAACCGGGTAAGGACCGCCGCCACGCTTCTAGCTACCGCCCTATAACTCTGCTTTCACACCTCGCCAAGCTGTTTGAGCGGCTTCTGCTGCGGAGGCTGAGACCGCACCTCCCGTGCAGGGAGGAGCAATTCGGCTTCCGCGCGGGGCATTCAACAACGCTCCAGCTGGCGAGGGTGCTCCACTACCTCGCTAACGAGCACAACAAGGGCCGGTACTCGATCGGAGTCTTTCTCGACATCGAAAAGGCCTTCGATCGGGTGTGGCATGTTGGGCTGTTGGCAAAGGTAGAGATACCATCGGGCCTGCATAGGGTGGTGGCTAGCTTCCTCGAAGGCCGGCGGTTTTACGTTTCGGTGGAGGGAGTTGACTCGGCCGAACACTCGATCCGTGCAGGAGTCCCCCAGGGCAGCTGTCTGTCACCGTCGCTTTATGCGGCGTATACAGACGACATCCCGACCATACCGGATGTCATGCTGGCCCTGTTTGCCGACGATAGCGCCTACCTAACGTCGTCGCCCCGGTTGCAAACAGCCCACGAACGAATGCAACGTCTGCTGGATGTACTACCTGAGTGGTTTGACAGGTGGCGGGTGGCCGTCAATGTGGGTAAGACGGCCGCTCTCCCTACGCGAGTAACCCGCTGCCGGCTGCCACCACTCAGGCTTCGTGGAGAGGACGTGCAGTGGCAGACACAGGCCAAATACCTCGGGTGCACCATCGATCGTGCGTTGCGCATGACACCCACTGTGAATCACGTGGTGTGTCAGGCGACGGCAGCGCGGTCGATGCTGCGCCCGGTGTTGAGCTCAAAACTGCCGCTGCGCACCAAACTACGCCTGTACAAAACGTACATCAGGTCGAGGCTGACGTACGCGGCGCCAGCGTGGTATGCGCTGTGCTCTGCGACGCAGCATAAACGACTACAAACTCAGCAGAACGTGTGTCTCCGATTAATTGCCAATGCGGGGAGGTACGTTCGAAATGACGTCATAGCACGGGACCTGCGTGTGGAATCCGTGAAGGAGTTCGTGGCACGTCTTGCGCGCGGCATGTATGACCGCGCCGAGAATGGGCCGCACGAGCACCTCCATGGATTTGCCCCACTGCACAGTAGGCCTCCTGATGGGAGACCTCTCCCACGCGAAATCCTCACTGCTCCGGCAATAATCGGAGCACCCGGAACGATGACGAGGTAGCTGGGTTAGACCCCGCGTTTCGTGACCTGCAGCGCTAGCGAGCTTGACTCGACCTGACCTGCTGATAGGTAGGATTGAAATCACCTGACCTGGGTTCGAGTCCCGGGTGAAGAAGGTTCCCTCCTGGGGCGCGGCCACAAGCCCAGCTAGAGCCAGGGCGATGGTTGCGCCGTATAACTGTGGGCGTCGTCATCTTGGTGGGGACGCCCGCCACCCTTTGTTGTTGCAGCCGAGTGCCGAAGGATTAAGCCCGCTCGAGATCGCACCAAGAAAAGAGAAGAGGATGAGAGCACAGCAGGACCTGGACGCCAATACCATGGTGGCATGAGTCCATGGTGCCCACCTCCTCCACCACAGCCCCCAAGGGGGTGCCAAACGCCGTCCTGCAGCCGCAGGGCAGAAGAAGCTGCAGCAGAGGGGGATGCCCCGGTGCTGCATCCGCGTCGCGCGAATAGTGCGCGCGAAGACCAGTGATGATGGACATAATTATTTTCCAAATTGTGATATGGGTGTCAACTTCGAGGTTTCTTGGGGTGCTGATTGCGAAAATGGCATCCGTTTCGCAAATGGATGCCATTTTCGTTATCAGCACTAAGAAACTATGAAATTAAGACTCAATAAAAATATGTCCGCCATCTTGGATTTGAAAAATCTGTACCTCAAGAAACCGTGAAATTGAAATCCACATCATATTTTCGAAAAATAATTATGTCCGCCGTCTTCGATTTGAAAGGAGATACCTACCATTTTCGTAATTATCAGCCTGACATTGATACCCATATTGCTTACGTACTATTATCGCTTATAGTAGGTACCATTTAGTGAAATGTAAATTGGAATGCGGTGGTTCTCGCTATAAGGAGCTTGGCCACGCGGTTTCGCTGTGAGTAGCAGATGATGCTCAGGCCTAAATAGAACTTTATTCTTTCGATTTTTTTATGTGTGAAAGGTGACCGCAAAATTGTTTCTTTTTTATGATGACCGAAAGTAGGTACTCCAGATTCCATACAAAAGTGTTAAGTACTCTTTGATCACTTTTATACACATAAAATCAAATATTGAACGGTTTTTATGATACCTGACCTAACGCCTTCACATAACTGCACTTGTATTCAAAATAGTTAAACCGTTCTAGTATCATAATCACTGTACCTAATTCAATATTAGGTAATAAGCACAACAATGCTTGTCACCTCTACAATTACTTAATCTTTGATCTTTTCGACCAAGTACAGCGTGTATTCGCTAGATCGCTCTAATTTTGACAAATATATGTTGAGCTCCGTTTTGCCAAGGTCATTCAGGCTACTTAACGCCTTAATCAACAACTTTATGTAACTAAGGTGGCGAACAAGCAATTCACGTGTTGTTAAGTGATGAATGCAGCCTATAGATATCTACACTAAAACCATAGGTCAAAATGTGGATGCGTTGCCACCCCTGTGACCTTAGTTGTTATATCTCTGTAATATTTATTACGGGGCCATACATTATTATCCAGAACTAGCTGACCCGGCAAACTTCGTATTGCACCAGAATGAAATAATGTGTCAAAGGTTTGATAGATACGGAATATTTGTATAGGAATAATTGTAATTTTGAAATTTGATAATTAAAAATTGAAATAATTTGTATTTTACTACGAGTAGTTTGTAGTTCCCTTCAATTTCTTCATATTTTCTTACCTTTTTAACCTTCCCTGGACTTCCAAAAATTATTCAAAACTAGAATTAGCCAAATTGTTTCAGCCGTCCTTGAGTTTTAGCAAGACTAACGAACAGCAATTGATTTTTATATTATATACGAGTATATAGATGAATTCTAGATACGACACTCGTAGGAAGAAATATTTTTATAAGGTACTTCGATGTATTCTAAAACGCGATGCCGCTAAATAAGGCCCAGTTTTACTACTATCTTCCTACGCCTCCATCACCGTATTTGCCTCCGACAATTGTACTTGGCGTAACTTCCCAATGTTTCTTTAAGCGTCGGCATCATCATTGGAATACGATTAGATTGTAAAATATATTAACTTAAACACTACAGAGGGTACAGCTACCTCAGACGGTAGATAACAGGATCAAACTCAGTTGACATCATTCTGATGATCAGTACATTGCTGTTCACCTAAAAAGATGGTAATTTACAATTTAAAATTTTACCCGTGGTTGAGTTTCAGTGACGTAGGCACCATTGTATTTAATCTGCCGCCAAGTGGTAGTTAGTGTTCAGCAATGGTAGTTTTGGTTAGATGGTAATGTATGACTCAGTAATAAATACCCAGCAAAAACATGATAATGTAAAATGTTTCCAAGACGAGACAATATCACTCGCACTGCCAAGTTATCAAATCTCTTGTAGAGCCAAGTCTCCAAGTATACGCCCTAACTTCACAAACCGTATACTTTAGTCAAAATGCGTAGCGAATTGGAAACTCATAGGGAGCTATATCATGATACGATTTCATTTCTCGCTCGCTCATACATAGGTACCTACTATCGGTACAGAAACACTACCTAAGTATCTGTATGTTTCGCAAGCAAGCAACAGATAAAATTGATTTTTTTTATGTTAAAAAGTGAAATTCGCTGACAAAGGTTATAGGACAATTTTTTTTGCCCGTCTAACAAGTAGGCTTTGCAAGTGCGTAGTGATGCCCTCGACCACTATTAAAGGTATTTTGGAGTTAAAGGTGTCAACATGTATATTGATCACTACACCTTGGATACTTGGATGAATTTTTATCGCTCATGATCGCGTGCAGGAAGCCTCAGCTTAAGCGCGACCCTTCGCATAAATGACGCAATTGCGCCGAAAGCCGCCCAGAATTTGTTAGACATTTTGCATCGTTCTTTTCCCTTTGTTATAAAAAATATGTGTGCAATTTCACGAGAACCCTTTGAAGGCGTGCTCCAAATATTCACGTGAGTTCCAACATGGTGTAGTAGACTTATGGCGAGCTACGTTGAATTGGAGTATTTTTTATGTGACTTGCAATCCTTAGGACTCAGAAGTGACAATGCTTCGGCATTTAACCTTTAGTTATCGTGCAAAAATCTATAGGCTTCAGTATTCCCTTACTACCAATGCAAAACACTAGCCTTGTTAGACACTTTTATTACATACAACATGCGATGGTAATAGGTACGTGCGTATAAACTTACCAAAAATATTACTTCACGCCTGTGTACCTTGGAGTAGTATGTGGACATTTCCACGCACATTGCCAAACTCCGATGGTAGGAACAACCAGAGCATGGCAAAATTGCTGTACGAATTCGAGGTGGATCCCAGCATAGCAGTTTAGTGGCCTTCTGCCACTAGATTACTGAAGCAGTCAACATAATCTATACATATAATAAAACTGTAGAAGTGTAAATTCTGTACATTAAAAATATTTACAAAAATAAATAAAAGGGGATGTTACTAGAAAACAATGAAATCCGTGTCTCCTAGCTGTACTAAATAATGGAGGACCGATGTCATTCACCATCAACTTGAATTACCTGTCCATCGATAAAGTAATTATTTGTGCATAAAACCCAACCCAACCTCAAGTAAAACTCTATTCACAAAATCTACAGAATTGATAAATGGAAGGACCCATGAAAAAGGTATCCCTGTTTACACAGCCGTATCCGTCGGCATCCGTCCATTGACGGAATAAATTAATATCCATATAATTTCACGTAACATTGCACTTCTGTTAGAATTATATTTAATCTAAATTCCACAGGGGTCTCCCTTTGTGCGAGGAATTGATCAGGGCTCTACATTATATTGGATTGGATTTTGTTCCACTTGACTAACCAGCACTTTTGATATTTGGGAGCATCTTATTAGAGCAGCGATTCCCAAAAGGCTTTCCAAAGAATCTGACGGTTTGAAAATAGTTCAACAATAAATATATAAACTTATTATTAAGACTTATTTATATGGCCTTGGCAGATTCGGTTATAAGTTACGGATTAAGTAGCTATGGCAGAACATACACATCTTATATTGAATCCATATACAAATTGCAATTAAGAATATTACAAACTATAACGCCTAAACATGTACTAAATAAAACTAAAAATAACGCAAGAAAGTTGTTCGAATATTGTAATATTATGTGTGTGTATAAAAAAATTGAATACTTAATTTTGTCTGAAAACAATAACTTAGATTCTTTTGTGGAAAATATAAGACCTGTATACATGAGAACACTCATAAATCGAAACAAGTATATTCTGCCAAAAATCAACAACTTCTATGGGACTAGAGTGATAAGTTATCTAATACCTCATTATTTAAATAAACTACCTATAGATTTGCAAATGATGTATAGTACAAACCATATTTTTTTCTGTAATAAATTAAAAAGGTACTACACTAAGCCTAAAATTAGCGACTCACCGGCGCCCAGATAAACCCTGTGAGGTTTTCGTGGTGCGGTACTTATTGTATAAAAGTGTATTTAAAATATACTGAATAAACCAATAATAAATAAATGTAAACCCTCATCCAACGATCGCTCGCCACCTTCACACAGCATTAGACTTATCGAACCAGGTCTGCCTGTCTGGTAAGTTACAATTTTGAATCTACTCAACGGATTTGAACGCGGTTTTCACGAACGTTTCAGGAGTGTTGTCATAAATTTGTTTGGAAAAAATCGGTTAAGGGAAAAAGACGTTATGATCAATTGAAAATTAGGCGTAATTTAGGTTAATTTATGTCACGAAATCGGCCCCAATGGAAGACCAGCGCCGCTCGTAAGACCGGCTTTATGCTGAATTTCGGACCTTTTTGTAACAACCTTGTTTTTGTGTTCTTTGTTTTAGTGTTTATGTTGTTGTTACAAATAAAATTTTTCTATTCTATTCTATTCTATATCGTGTACAGAGAAGTATTAATGCTCAAGTCACTATTCCACGCGAACGAAGTCGCGGGCACAGCTAGTATTATAATAGCAGCATGATAAAGTACACGTAAGGAAGACCAAAAATAGCCTTACGTTGAGATGTAAGATAATAAAATTATATGGGAAACTAAAAAGCTTATTGCATCGCGATAAACAAAGCCATTTGATATTTCCACGCAATAAACGTATGAATATGGCGACGCAAATTGGCTCTTGCACAGGTACGTAATTCGGGCAAGTTATGAGTAAACCAATAACTCAGGCACCGTCAGACATAACTCAGTTATGAATGACCTGAAGTAAACGGCAAACAGCCTAGAACATGCCCGTGTTCAGCTGACTGAATATTCATGGCTCGATAGACTGAATAATTAACTTGATGTATTTTTAAAACCTTTCATTTGCAGCGAGAGTATAATATTGCTTTCCAGAAACGACTTGTGAAAAACGTTATGTTATGTTCCGCGTTGAATATTGGAGCGATATTTGAAATCACAAAATCACTTTCATATACTCGTACGTATCGATTTTCTCTGAGCGCAACGCAAAATAGTCTATGTTTTCCTAACGTTTTTGTGAATAGTCAGTTATTGAAATGGGGAAGTCGATTTGTTTTGTTTTTTTTTTCACCATGAGCGGTTAGAAAAAAATATGAAATAAGAATAATACCCTTATATCATGTAATGAAAAGACAAGGCCGTACACGCAGACTACTTTTAACTATGGCCGTACACTACCACCGGGCCGGAACACGGTAGCGCTTAACACTACCATTCACCGGAAAGTGGATTAGGTAATACGGTGGTGCATACGTCTGTGAGCTCCGTCACTGGAGCTCTACCACCAGTAAAATGATGTAGGTACTTTTACTTTTTATTACTGAAAAACACTTTTCTGATTACATAACTTAAGCAGTAACTATCCCATGATGTAGGTATAATGATTGAAAAGGCTAAACCTTAGGAAGAACTTTTCGAAAATTCATGTATTAGGAGAGAGCTGAGGGCGCTATCAGTCTAAATAAATTAAGCGCAACTGCGAACTGCCTAAGGGAAATCCCTGTGGGACCCCCAAACCTTGACTTAGGGCGTTGCGGAGGGACGCCTATGACATATGCGATTAACCTAGGAATACCTAGGATCAGAATTCATCTACCTTATACAGACTTTTAAATTATTTATTTCATATACCTACCATCAAAATATTACCCATTAAAGATTTGAAAATATTTTGTTTTAAAATATCGAAATCGCAATCCAATCAAAAAAACAACAAAAACCCTCGTATATTTTTTCAATTTCATTGAATTACTGAACGCCTGTATGCCTCTATTGCAGCTCTATTTTTTAATTTTTACTGCGCGTACGAATACATACCTAAATTTAATTATTTTATAATCTTTTCGTTATCAATCAAAGCGCGTTGTTAATTTCTTTTTTATAAAGCTATTTGAAAATATTGAAATTCGTTTTATAAAAAATAGCCTTAATTAATTTACTGGTAATAGAGTTCCAGTGACGTTGACATAGGCGCTATTAATCTTAATTATTTACCTGTAGCAGAGAATATGTAATAATACTACGTATAGAATGGACACTTCGACGTCCCGCCCGATTTGCACACATACACAACCCCTTTCTCTCTTATGGGCGGTTGACGTGCTGAGAAAATGGAATAATAGAATTTTCAAAGGTGACCGGTGTTATAACGTCAAGATTTAGTCTTTGAATCTGCGAGCTACCACCTAAAATAATGCAGTGACACTTTGATGCATTGACCGAGATACCAAACTTCCTGGACCACTCAGAGATAGCATGAAGGTCGTTGTTGATAACAGAGATAGCATGGTTAAGGTTGGCACTATCAGCTTGAGCACATATCTGCAGATCATCAGCATACAGATGGTAAGAGCCACGAAGGTTGAATAATACCCTTACCGTATTAATAAAGAGGGAGAAAAGAAGAGGGGAAAGTATACCACCCTCTGGTACGCCAGTAGAGAGATTTTGCCAGTTTGAGAACTCCCCATTACCCCGAACTGTCTGCTGACGTCCACCAAGGTACGAGGAAAACCATTTTTGAACCAGTGACGAAGAGTTGAAACGTGCGAGAATAGCAAGAAGGATGTCGTGATTCACGGTATTGAATGCGTTAGAAAAATCGATGTGAACCAGTACAGTTAACTTTGAATGCTCCATACCGATTCTAACATCCTCGATAACATTGAGAAGGGCTGTGGAAGTGCTATGAGCAGGCCGAAAACCAGATTGAAGTGGAGAGATAAGGTTATTTGCAAAGATAAATCGAGAGAACTGTTTATGAACTATGGCCTCTAAAATTTTTGACAAAAAGGGAAGAATTGAGATAGGGCGATAATGCTTAACCAAGGTGTGATTTGATATTTTAGGTAGCGGTATGATGTGAGCCTTGCACCAGATTGAAGGGAAAGCCCCGGTCGTTAGGGAAAAGTTGATAATATGGGTTTAAATGCGCAATAGACAGTCAAGAATTAAAAGTACCATAGTTCTGCCTATTCCATCGCAGCCAACTGCCTTAGATTTCAGAGAGAGAATGCATTTTCTAACTTCGTCACTGCTAACAGGTGAAAAGGAAAAAATATCACATGGGATATAGGGCAAAGAGGAAAGGGACCTGATAGTTTCTGCTGTTTCATGTATACCTACATATGCAGCAATGAAAGTATTTAACT
Organism: Macrosoma leucophasiata; assembly: GCA_036365455.1. Classification (NCBI taxonomy): domain Eukaryota; kingdom Metazoa; phylum Arthropoda; class Insecta; order Lepidoptera; family Hedylidae; genus Macrosoma; species Macrosoma leucophasiata. The sequence continues at coordinate 2,879,487 of JAWQUS010000014.1, read as the reverse complement.
AATAATTTGTCCCTTCAGCGAAAAGCCGAAAGAGACGCGAATTTATAAACTAAATGTAATTGAAATTCGTAACAATATCAAATTTAGCAAGTCAGATTAAATTTTTCGCAGAGGTGTCCCGTGAATGTTTGCCAGCTATAATGAGTTCCGAACTTTCCCTCTTTGTAAGATTACGCCCAAAATTATGTAACTCCCACGACGAACTGTTTGACACACTTACAGAATGTCCCGCGAGAGAATTAAGATATTATTCAACTTTTTTATATTAAACTTAGAATAGGATATGTTGGTACATCGTTGCTAAAGTAATAAAAAGTGATTAAATGTGAAAAAAATAAACTTACCCAAATTCTTTTTAGCGTTGCGTACCTGAAAAGGAAAAGACGGAACCTTTATAGTATCACTTGGTGGTCCATCTGTCGGTCTGCCTGCTTGTCTGTCGCCTAAGACTTTTGGAGCCATCCGTAAAGTACCATGTTACCGGAAGACTAAAGTGTTGGACACTACAAGCAACAGTCAATTCGATTGGTACCCACCAACTTGCTGGATGATGCATTTCTGTTCGTTCAGTGAGAGCTCTATAATATATTTTGCTCTATAATCAATATTTTCCTACTACAGATACAGATAATTTATTGATAACGTGTTAAGTTACATGTCAGGTTGTGCGTTACATTTTTATAATTATTAAAACAAAACAGTTACATTTATTTTGTCTTACGCATAATACAGTTTTCCATGTCATATTGTCATCAAAATTATATTTATATGTAGCATTAATAATTAGAAAGAATAAGTAAATTAATTGGCAATAATGTAAATAATAAGTAAATGTAAATAAAAAAATTATGACCCCAAAACCACTACCGACAAGCAGACGGCGTTAAATGCATACTATGCATATGCTCACTCTTGGCTACAGTACGGAATTGTCTTATAGGGAAACAGTACAGATATTAATAAATTAATTAAATTACAAAAAAAATGCATTAGGATAATACAAAATATAGACGTAATGGAAAGTTGTAAGCATCATTTTATATCCCTAAATATTTTATCCCTCATATGTATTTATATACTGGAAGTCAGCGTATTTTTGAAGAAAAATATGGACCTGTTCCCCATATACTCGCGACCACTAAATTTAAGACCCCGAAATAAATTGGACAGACCGTCTTATACGCTTAAACTTTGCTCTTCGGGCCCATTCACCATGGTAACACAAATATATAATAAATTACTTTTAGAATTAAGAAACATTGACAACCCCAATAAATTTAAAAATTATCTAAAGCAGCTACTATTAAAAAGATGTTACTATACGTTGCAAGAATTCTTAAACGATAGTCTAAAAAATATTTAAATGTTGAACTGTAGATATTAATTAATATAGAAATAAGTTTTTACTGGTGGTAGAGCTCCAGTGACGGAGCCCGCGGGCGTAGGCACCACCGCATTACCTAATTTACTTGCCGTTAAATGGTAGTGTTCAGCACTATCGTGTTCCGGTCAGGTGGTAATGTACGGCCCTGTAATTTCCGGCACAGAGGCATAATACCTTGGGCCTCAGGGGTGGTAACGCATCTGCATTTTGGCCTTGGTCTTCATGTGGGTGTCTATAGGCTGCAGTCGTCACTTGGCATCAATGTGAACTGCATGCTTGTTTGCCACTTGCATTACATAAAAAAAAAAAAAAAAGTTCTTGCTATTGTAATTGTGTTTTTACTACCTACTCAAAATTGCAGTGCCCTTGCAGGGTTCATGTTTGAGACTATGTACTTATAACTAAGATCCTTGTGAAACAACATGAGAGTAATAAACATTTGATTTGATTTGATTTGATTTGATTAATGATAGTCAAAGATTAATTGAATAATTGTAATTATAAGTATTTAAATAAGTCAATATTATATTTCAAATTACACATATAACAGGAACATATAGTACATTAATCGTCTGCTTAATCCCTACTAATATCATCTGTCTGTCTGTTTGTCTGTCTGTCTGTTTGTCTGTCTGTCTGTTTGTCTGTCTGTCTGTCTGTCTGTTACCTTTTCACGTCCAAACGACTGCACCGATTTCAATGAAATTTGGTACAGAGATAGAGCTGTTCCCAGTACCTCAAAGTTTGGTAATGGGCCGGAGATGTCAACAGGCTCGCCACCTGTTACATGGGCCAAAACGTAACCGGCGAATCGTGGGTGTTTGCATGTATGCTTGAATGCATGCATTTACCTCTGCCTACCCCTTCGGGGATTACAGGCGTGAAGTTACGTTTTAGATAGAGCGGACTTTGAGAAAGAACATAGGCTACTTATTTATAAAACGACATCCACGCGGGCGAAGCCGCAGGCAACAGCTAGTATATAATAAAACATTGTTAAATACGTTCAACTCATGTCCAGACTATTCAGTTGTGTGACAGTTTATTATCAATAAAGGAAAACATTCCAATAATAACAGTCACCAAAACACGGACCAAATATAATAACGTTTCAACCAATTAACTGAACGATATAACGATACAAGCAATTCCAATATTAATGAAAAACGAGATAGCGGCATTACAACAAAATTTAAAAGCCTTTAGGCGTGACAAATATTTAACGTTTACTGGGAAATTTCATTAATCTGGGCACTAATTAAAGAGTCCGCTGCGGCTGAATTTTTAGAGGACAATGCGGCATCGACCACTATTAAGGCAGACGCCGACTCTTTTGAGCCGCAATACGATGTTTTTGGGACAGCTCTAAATAATATTTTCCATGTAAGTTGAACTTAAGTTTTAAACGTTTGGTGATGGACTAATTTTATTTAATTTCGTTTTAATTGTCGATACTACTGCTAACAAGAGTGATCTCTTTCTGTTATGTTGAAATCCACTATGTGCACAATAATAATAATTTATGAATACTTGTGAACTTGTGACTTACCTACTTACTTACTCAGGGGCGGCTTAACCTATAGTGCAGGGTGTGCATACACGGGCGCCGCCGTTTCAGAGGGCGCCCCCTGAGACAGCTAAGAGCATCGTCTTGGACCATCATGGTCAGGCCTAGGGGGCGCCAGGGTTTCATTGCACACGGGCGCTACACGAGAGTCGCCCCTGTACTTACTTCACTGGTTCAGCTACCCAAATTGGCCACCGAAACGAGAGTATTTCACTTTCTTCTATCTTGAGCGATTACAGGCCAATCGTAGATCCGAAGTTCGCACACGTCTGCCTCAACCATGTCAATCCAGAGGTACCGAGGCCGGTCAACTTCTTACTTATTGTGAATTTGTGATCAATCAGCGCGTACCTCTAGATACATAATATTAGGCCATAGCCGGTAGCTGAATCAATTTTCAATGATTATGAGTGGAGGCAGTAACATGATTGTATGTTTGTATCTTCACGACAGTTCCCTTACGGGGTAGGCAGAGAGTGTGGAGCGCCAGATATCCTTTCACACCTCTCGTGCTTCTTCTATATTCATCATTCTATTCATACATGCACGCCGATTCCTAAGACTTTTGACCCCACCCTCAGACAGTAGGTACTCGATCTATCTGGTCTATTTGGGCTCATTAACATGATAATTTGAATGTCAAACAAATACATTTTGCGTTCTAGTGGCGTGGCGGCGTGGCGGCGTGGCGTGGCGGACGTTTTTGTGGTTTGCGTGCCCGCCAACATTTTAGAGTGCGCATGTTAGAGGCAGGTGATAAATAATTTTCATAACGCAATAATACAATATGTTCTGTGGTTTATATTTCGGGGCACAATTAAATTGTATCTCATTTTGCTTCGTACGTACCTACTTTTTAAGTACCTAGTTATACATAAATGGCTATCCAACTGCGCTGCAAAATTTATGAGATAATAATAGTTCTAAGAGTTTGCCTCTCTCCGTATTGCTCCGTGACTTCACACTTTTTTCAAGTAGCTAGTTACCTGAGAAATGACTTCGCGAGTTTTAAAAGTTGAGAAACTTGACGGTGAAAAAGTTATCACGTTAATATTTTCTTAAATTATAAATAAGAAAGCTGTTGTTGTATTTTTAAATATGGTCAAACCTAATTACATACCTTCCTGTAATCCCCGAAGGGGTAGACAGAGGTTTGCATACATTACACATTAACATAGCATGCATACACCCAAAAGTAGCAGATGGCGAGCCTATTGATATCTCCGAGCACATTATCAAACTCTGAGTGTGGCACTGGCACCCGAGGCAAAGGACAAAATACTTCTGCCTCCGATAGTCCCCGACATGGAGATCGGACACAGGACCTACTGTATACCTTTATTTTTTAACTGTCTCAGTACTGCCACTAGAGGGTAACCAAGGGTACACCCCTGACACTCTGCTCAAATCCCGTACAAACCTTTGATCTTTATCTGAAGTGCTGACGCTGGAACTATACCACCAATCAAAGTGAGACGTTGGCAAAGACTCCAGTCAAAGGTTCATTCTTAATTTTATCAATCAATACGCTCAATCATCAATATCTACGTGCACTCTCATATCTAGCATTTCCATAACACCAGCAATCCGCGACACAGCCCAAATTTCCCTGGAGCACCATCCACAAGAATAACGCAAGTGAATGCAAAATGAAAATTATCATACAAATTCCCTTTCTTATATGAACCACGATGTTGTCGTAAGTATGCAAAAATATGGAACAACTCCTTTGCCTTTCAAATATTAACGAATATACGAGTTGATATCGTATTTTGCGCGTAAATTCTCGCTACAGAAAAATTTGCATTGGTAAGTAATTGTGATTTCCTTTGTTTTGAGGTAGCTTATTGAAGTTTATGGTGATGAGTTCGCTGTTCTTATTTGTTTTTGCTGCTTAATTTATGGTCTTGGCACTTATGAAACGCGCAATAGAAGCAGTTTAGAAAACGTTTCGAGTACCTACCTACAATCAGACAGACATTTCAAATATGGTTAATAAGCTACGACTTAGACGGACCTAGATGTAGGTATCCTAGGGGTTCCTCAGCAGATTAAACCATTTTAGCGAGGAAATCCATCGTGGACACCCACCCTCTAGGGCAGCAGACGGTGAGTGGTGTAAGAGTGTTCCAACTCCTCCGCCATTAATGACCAGGCGCGGAGACAGCCTCCAAGGATCGCGATGTGGTCACGCGGTCCCTAGAAAATTTGCCAAGAAAAATCGCTACCGAGCCCAGCCAATTGTAGGACTCCCAGTCAAACTGGTGGCGTGTGGAGCAGCGGCACACCAGCCATCTCTACCTATCTTCATTCGAGCGACGAGCTTTCCAGGTAGTGAGATCCACTGCGGAATATCACGGAATTGTCCGATTGACTGGGCACCTTATAGATGGCAATAAACCTGTATCCTATATTTTACTGATTTTGGAAAAGCGGAGAGTTCCCAGACTGTACGTCGCGTTTACAAGGATCGCGTGGGTCCAAAAGGCATTTTGACGCACGGAAATCGTGACGGGCACTTTGTCCGTCAGACGCCTTAATTGTTATGTGTGATTATTTAAAATCGAACCCGACGTTTCGGTCGCTTTTCAGCTTCCGTAGTCTCGGGCAGACTGAGGTGGTATTTGTCTGACAGCAGTTTGAAAAATTATTATGTGCAGCTACCTCCGTCTATTTCGCAAACGTATAATCATTTTAGTTTAATATACGCGAGATAACTCCGAAAACTAGTTTTATTTTAATGTGTGCAGAGTGTACGCGAATTCGATCGCGTAAGAGTAAACGCAGATTTGTATGGAATTGAAGGAGCGTCATCTAGCGGTGAATCGATTCACGATCGAATTCGCGTAAGAGTAAATAAAATCTCGCACTAGGCACTCAGCTCGCGAAAATCTAAGAACATACTATGTTATGTGTGTCCAGTCCACAACGTAAACGCATCTATATATCTATCAATACCGGCATTTGAATTCCTTTCGCGTTGGTGCTAGTTGGTAGTCCTTCCGAAGCAAGACATTTTTTTCACACGTACGGAGGCACGAATTTTAAGTGATGACTGCAGCCTATTGACATCTACATAAAAACCAGAGGTCAAAATGCAGATGTATTGCCACCCCTGAGACCTAAGGTCATATCTCTGTGATAGTAATTACGGGGCCATACATTACCATCTAATGGGAACACGATAGTGCCGAACACTACCATTTGGGGCGGATAAGTTAGGTAATGCGGAATCGCCCTCAAAATCCGTCACTTGGAACTCTACCACCAGTAAATGTTTGAGAACATCGTAGGATTTTAGTGAAGTTCTTACTTAGGTACTACTGAGCTGATTAAGAGTGCAACCTCAAATTCTAACGGTGCAAAAATAAAACGATTTGGCAATTAAATAAGGTTATTTTTGCAATTTGACTTCGATACCCTAAAAACCATGTCCCCAAGGCTACGATCGTTCCAATGTTAATATTACTGTAAAAAATATTCACCCCAAAGCACGTCATGCGCACCTCGCTGCTGGATATCAAGTGGCACGCGGTTGATTTAACACTGGTTAATGAGCGGGAAATATCTCTGCCACAGATTAAACATACAAGTGGCCTGTGATGAATAAGGGTTTTTTATGGTGCATAAAAACCGTACTCACACGGGTAAAGGGGAGCGCATTACAAAGCCTACGGTTATCTGTCTGTCGCAGGACTCTTAACCAAAATATACATTTTTGAAGTGTTTAACCACTTCTTTAGTAGTGCCTTGCACTTTTAGTGATGGGTAAAAAACTGTTAAAATAATTAAATGACGTGCTTTACAGATGATTTACTTTCGTCTAATTAATATACAAACTTTAAAACACTGACAACACATCTTATCGTATCGCCATATTGAACGAAGGGAGCGAACCACAGACCAGCGAAAACGGAAAAGGAAATACAATGAGCAAGTGCACAGAATGCACACACGGTGTTGCCAATATAAATGTACAATTATCAACAAAAAGGTTAAAGTGCGTCAGGACACGTGACCCTGATCGAAAATGCGTAAGTCGGACACGTGACCACAATTGTATCCGCTTACTTCTTGGGGACCCAATGACAGCTGGTGGGTAGTGCAACAAAACAAAAAATGCACTACGTAAATATTTAAGTTTTCACTTCTGCCGGCACTCCTGGAGTGCAACCCGTTGTTTTTTTATATATCAAGCAAACAAGCATACAGTTTACATTGATGGAAAATTTAAATATACTGTGGATGTAGACGCCGTACCTACATTACCACCTGGACGAAACACGATAGCGCTGAACACTACCGCATCACAACAAATAGATTAATTAATGCGGTAGTGCTCACGCCCAAGAGCTCTGTCGCTGGAGCTCTACAAACAGTTACATTTGGAATGGCCCGTCCAAATAGGCGATCTTGATACTCATCGACGATACAAAGAGCAACACGAGCCACCGGCCGCCGCGGAGGACCGGAGGGGAGTAGCTATGGGAAGTAGCCATAGCGTTTAATACCGACGCAAACAGTCTGTCTTTTTTGCTGGGGGAACTATGTGTGTTACACACACACTATACAAAAAATATATTATAAACTAACTATCTATAACCAAAAAAAAAACCGAAGATTTAAAACGAAAACAGGCACGACGTGTGAGGCCGAGGCCGCACTGCCGTATGGATTTGAAAAACACGCCGTGCGTGTGCTGCCGCACCGCCAACTTGGTCAATATTTGCCACACGCCGTGCGTGTAATACCGTACCCGTGGATTGGATAGGTGTCGATTACACGCCAGGCGTTTTTCAGCAGTGAACGTGTTAACAAAATACATAAACAATTTCACGCACACATTTAGACACCTGGGTCACAGGCGTAGGACCATTTGGGCTTGTACTTTGACAGAGGGGAAAGCCTGTATATGGCTACTCCCCTCCGGTCCGACGCGGCGGCCGGTGGCCCGTGTTGCTGTATTGATCGAAACAATTGATATATATATATCTGGGCCCGCTTTTATATTTTTCCAAGCGCGGGAATCGACGCCAATGTTTTGTTTTGCTGATCAGAAGCTTACACTACCAATAAGTATGTCCAGGGCTTGTAGCACGACGTCTTATTGCGACGCAGTTTAGGCGCTGCCAAAATCTTGTTTCATTTTGTCTTATGTGACGCGCCTATTAAGAAACGAGACAAAGCTAATAGTGTTTCAGTTTAGGTTGAGAATAAAAGTCATGGTACGACCGCTGTAGGCAATCTAAATAATTTTTAAGGTTATAAAATAAAACAAAAATAAATATATCGTTTGTAAGTTTTTATTTATTAATGCAACTGATATAAAAGCGGTTCAACTTAATAAGTATAAAGATACCACAATATTGTACTTAAATGGACGCGTAAATGTAAATCACTATTTGCATCTATCAAATAATACAATTTCATTAAATAAAACAAAATGCAAGTCCAAAATATGTTAAATATAATAAAATGCATACGGTAAGTAAATAATATTATAAATGTATAAATGCATAAAACTGGAATTATTATATTATTCGATTAAAAATTAGTAACACAGAAATCAGTATTGCCTATAGCTAAAATTTCGTAGAGCTCATTTCAAATTTAATAACTTTGGTTTATATTAGAAACTATATAGTCGTCTTAAAAGTACATTATTTTATATTATTAAGTAATTTCATTAGTGCCTGTAGAGATTCATAGAGAATATGGCAAGTAGATTGTTGAATAATAATATGAATAAAGCAGTATTATTTAACTTAAACAATAAATCTCTTTGAACATCTAGAAAATGTATTAATATCTATAAAATAATAATACACAGATAAAATAGACTAATCTACAACGTATGGCTCATTCACGTAAGTACAGAGCATAAAAATACATATTAAAAAATAAATGGAGTCGCCAAAATCTACTTCACATTTCGCGTTGTTTATATAATATATTGTTAGCGATACATAGTTTGTGTTGATGGCGAATCATCAGAGTAGATAATTTAAAAGTGTTGAATATTTTTGAAAACTAATATGGTGTTCGAAATATAGAGTACGTGTCCTAATATAGGTTTACACTTATGGAAGACTAGGAAACGAGTAAGAATAAAGGCGATTTCCAGAATAAATTGGCGATTCCCTAAGGAGAGCTAATTATATTACAATTATTGCTCTCGATAATGTCCTTATAACCTTATAAGTATCTATTATAAAGTATTAAAATATCTAACAAGATTATTACTTCGAATGAAGTGTATCAGTTATTTCAAACAAATTTTAAAAAATGAAGATTTAAAATAGATCGTCACTGGTATGAGATTCTAGATTGTTCTAGAATATTCGATTTAGTGAAGAGTCAGCTTGACATGAAAAGGACTACTAAAACTGCAATTTCCTTATGTATCAGTCGCACGTCATGTATTCGAGCAATCTTTTCGAATATATAATACAGCAACAAAACAACTAATTTAATTGATGAAACATATCAGATCAAGGAAGGTCTTTCAAAGATTCTATTGACTCTAAAATAATAGCCTCGATAGACCATAAAATCCTTAGGACATTTTGACAAAGTCCGTCAGAGAATAAATGGCCTAACAACATTTTAGACCAACTAAATAATGTCCGTGTCATATGTGCGTGAAAATGCAAACAATTTTTGTGCTAAGAGTTAAATACTTTTTTTTATGTAATGAAAATGGCAAACGAGTATACAGCCAACATTGACATAGACCTTTTACGCTGACAACCTACACTCAAAATTAGGGGGCATTCATCAATTACGTTTAACCTCCCCTCTCCCTTGTAAGATTACTTGAGGTTTGGCTCAACCCTCATCCTCCCAATCTCACGTATTTATAAACGTTGAATTTATTATAAAAAGGAAAAATAATTTACCCAATGTTTATCTAAAAAGAAGTGATCTATAAGTATTTAATGGTATTCATAAAGTAGGCTACTTGTTTATGCTTTGGGTGATGGGACATATTTTAGTAAATATTTAACACTTTTTTCTCTGTTACTTGCGGAGACAAATCACTGATCTCATATTAGGTTTTTGGCAATTCTCATCTAATTTTACTTTTGGCAGAGGGATAGTACCGTAGTAGATAGTTCGACGACCCGGTTGGTCCAGCGGTGTGAGTTGGCCGTTTGATTCGAAGGGTCGCAGGTTCGATCCCCGCACCGGGTCAAATATTTGTATGGCCTACAGATATTTGTTTCGGGTCTGGGTGTTTGTGCATGTGTTGTTTATTATACAACGGCACCCACGACACTAGTTTATACCTACTGTGGAGCTGTGAAATTTTTTTTTTTTTTTATTTTTTTTTTATTGAATGGAAGTGGTAAACAAGCATGCAGTTCACATTGATGTTAAGTGATGACTGCAGCCTATAGACACCCACACAAAGACCAAGGTCAAAATGCAGATGCGTTACCGGGCCGTACATTAAATTTTATTTTAAATTACAGGGCCGTACATTACCACCTGACCGGAACACGATAGTGTTGAACACTACCATTTAGCGGCAAGTATATTAGGTAATGCGGTGGTGCCTACGCCCGCGAGCTCCGTCACTGGAGCTCTACCACCAGTTAAAGTGTATCAAAAAAAAAGTACCACCAGTGCCAGGGGTTTTACCAAAAGTTAAATTAAATGAGGTTCGCCCCCCCCCCCCTTTCCCCCCTCCTCCCCCTCCATTCAAACGTCTCACATAAACAAAGGAACGCCCCCCATATTACAATGACAACAAAAACTAATTTTAAACCGCCTAAAACTCGTCGTGCCTGGCCAAAGCCTCACCGAAGTCCGTCGCCTGGGAGCCCACAAACAGGTCGTATTTGTCCAAAACTTCCGCTTTGGTTAGCTTCTCGTCCGCATCCGAGTCCGCTTCGAAGACCAGGTGCCTCGCTTCGGCCTCCGCGTGGTCGAACTCTGGCGGTGCGATCCACTCTTTCACTTCGGCTTCGTCCATGAAACCGTCTTTGTTGGTGTCTCTGGAAAGAGATCGAGTGTTGGAAAGAAAGTTTTCGAATACAACTTCAGCTTCAAAGTCACGAAGAAATTAATTTGGCAAATAAAAGCAAGAGTTGTTGATGTAAAATGGCAAACGAGTGAGTAGTTTTTACACTGGTGGTAGAGTTCTAATGTAGGTGATTGGAGGTGTTGGCACTACCGCAATAGACAGAAAAATAGGAACAAAATTAAACGTTTGTTATATAGTTAGGATTAGATTTGTGTTACATTATAATGTATGGCTCCGTGATAATTATCAGAGACATGACAATTAAGATCTCAGGGGTGGCAACGCATATGCATTCTGGCCTCTGGTCTTTGTGTGGGTGTTTATGACTGCTGCCTGCAGTCATCACTTAACATCAATGTGAACTGCATGCTTGTTTGCCACCTCCATTACATAAAAAAATATATAAACAGGATGTCCCAGAAATCAACGATAAACCGAAAACGGGTGATAGCCCAAGTCAAGACAGTTATCAGAAAAATGTGAGAAAAAAAAGATTTGTCATGTATTTTTAAGTTTCTCGTTAGCACGGGGTCCAATTTGAACTCCGGACCTTTGTCAGGCGTGCGCGGGGGGGGGACATGGGGAGTCCAACACGTAGTGGCCCTTTCGAGAATTTTGATCTACTTTGTAATGGGTTGTATTCGGCGGGACCTCTCTCTGACTGCATCAATAGTTATACAGACCCAGACAGACCCCGCAGAATACATGCATTTTTGTCATGTATTTGTAATATTATTATGATTTTAAAAAATATCGGAAAAACCGACGTCCTGGGATGATCCTTCAAGTCCCAAGACCACAAATATTATTTTTTTGTAATTTCCCCCTCTGTATTGTAGTCATGACTACAGCCTATAATTAAAATCCCAATAATATTAAAAGTACATGACAATTTTTTTTCACATTTTTCTGATAACTGAAATTTCTTGGCCTATCATCCGTTTTCGGTTTATCGTTGATTTCTGGGACATCCTGCATATAACAAGAGACAGAATCATAGTGCTTAGTCACCTGTATCCAGTGAACTGTTCCCGTTCCTGTTTCACCCAGTCGGGTTCCTCCCCGTCCTCGCCATCTTCCGGCTTGAACATGTCTCCGATGTATTCGTCCAGCGACACCTTGCCGTCCTGCAATAACATTAGGTACTATGTTATAACAGAAATTTGAAATTAGATTTTATTTTAACTCGATTACTATAACCTAAAGGAATATATGAATTATAGTGTATAACAACACACACAAGACACAGAAACAAGGATACAGTATAAAGGAGATGTTGCAAAAATGTATGGACCTCCGGCCATGTATTGTACACAATACCATTAACAGGCTAAAATTTATATCAAAACGTTTATTACTGCATATTTTCACTTATTTAGGTTTGTTTGCAGTTACAAAAATTATTTGCAGTTAGAATTGCAACTGAAAACCAACATGGAGAATATGGCGGGCGATGTCATTTTGACAAATTCCGCTAATAATCGATACTAATCGATTTCCAATTTAAAGAAATTCATCGGAACTTCTTTAAATTAATCGATTCGATACATCGTTTTTTTTTTGTTAATATGTGATGCACTAGTAAGATACACATAGCATTACTTTTGTTTTATCTACATAGGTAGTATCCCAAGCGTAGGCTGTATTTGGTTATTGGTCTGTGGGCTGTATCGCCGCCATGTTGAACATGGTTTAAAATGATAAAATCGTTTTAATTAAATGTGGTTGTAACTCTAAAATATATTCTTGAATAAATTAATTGTATTTTTTTCGGATTCTTCTTTAATTTACCCATTTTTTGAGGTAATGTACGAACCAGAGCCGAGCTCGCAACATCTCCTTTAACATACAAAACAAATATAGTCAAAAAAACTAGTAAACGAAATAGAAAAAATAAAAAGAGGCAATCACTGGCAGATTCTCAGTCGTGTTATCCATGTCCAGTTTCCACCAACTAACACGGGCCACCGGCGGACCGGAGGGGAGTACCCATAGCGTTTATTACCGATGCAAAACAGTCTGTCATTTTTTGAGGGGGGGAAATTTGTGTGACACGCACAACAAAAATCGTCTATTACTACGAAACTCACACCTTGACTTTAACAATATACATAAGTAATCAATTTCACACACACATTTAAATATCTCGGCGACAGGCATAGGCCTAATTGCACTTATACTTTGACAGAGAGGATAGCCTGCATATTGCACCCTACTACTGTTGCATAGTATTATGTCTTATGTGATGTGTTTTTTTTATGTAATGAAAGCGGCTTACAAGCATGCAGTTCACATTGATGTTAAGCGACGACTGCAGCCTATAGACAGCCCTACAAAGACCAAGGTCAAAGTGCAGATACGTTACCACTCCTGAGGTCTAAGGTGTGACGCCCCTGTGCCGGAAATTACAGGGCCGTACATTACCACCTGACCGGAACACGATAGTGCTGAACACTACCATTTAGCGGCAAGTTTATAAGTAATGCGGTGGTGCCAACGCCCGCGAGCTCCGTCACTGGAGCTCTACCACCAGTAACAGTGTGATGTTAAAGTGATCCCAGCTTATAGAGCTTTCCCATACTAACATTATCTTTGTCGATGTCCTCCATGGTCTCCAAAACAACGACATCTCGCATCCCGCTGTGGTCCTCCGGGTGCAGGAACAGCGCGAACTCCGTTCGGTTCAACGCGTCGTTCTCATCTGCGTCTAAAATATTGCCAAGTTTGTATTTAGGGAATAGCTCATATAACATACTAGCGGCCCGACCCGGCTTCGCGCGGTTGCAATGTTACCTACCCTCTCCTATACATCTGAGCGTGATTTTATATATAGCCTAAAGCCTTCCTCGATAAGTGGGCTATCTAACACTGAAAGCATTTTTCAAATCGGACCACTAGGTCCTGAGATTAGCACTTTCAAGCAAACAAACAAACAAACTCTTCAGCTTTATAATATTAGTATAGATTTTGGCTTCGGGACCTGACGACCCTACCGCCCACTAGTATTGATTTTTTCCGCTACAGTCGGCCAATCGAACAATCGCAGTCGAACCATTCCAATAGATGGCACAAAATAATGGTAACGCGGGATGGTAAGCACCGGATAAAACTGTGGCAACTGCGATCGCCAATCAGCATGCCAAGCGTGGCGATGACGGCATATTCTCCCCTCATTACACACATTGTATGCATTTTGGGAAAGGCTTTGGTCCAGCAGTGGACAGAGCAGTGAAAAAAAAAATAATATGTCACCCTGTAGGTATGTGCGTATTGTGCGTGTTATTACTGGTGGTAGAGCTCCAGTGACGGAGCTCGCAGGCGTAGGCACCACCGCATTACCTAATATACTTGCCGCTAAATGGTAGTGTTCAGCACTATCGTGTTCCAGTCAGGTGTTAATGTATGGCCTTGTAATTTCCGGCACAGAGGCATAGCACCTTAGACCTCAGGAGTGGTAACGCATCTGCATTTTGCCCTTGGTCTTTGTGTGGGTGCAGGCATCACTTCACATCAATGTGAACTGCAAGGTTGTTTGCCACTTTTATTATTTAAAAAAAATAATTAAACATTACAACGTCACATACCAGCATAAGTCCACCTCCTACGGTCCCTCTTCAGAAGGTTGGCGTACGTGAAACCCTCGCTGTTTGGTGTCCGCAACTCGTTTTCGGACATCTCCTCCATGAAACCGTACACGTTATTCCTGTATGTCTGCAATGAAGGAATAAATAATATATAAACCGGTCAAGTGCATGTCGGGCGACGCGCAATTTAGGGTTCCGTAGTTTTAAGGTTTGTTAACTTATGAACCGTTGGGTTAAGTTGTAATCCGAAAGCTTCACTCCATAAAGAAATATGTTTAAGGTCGTTATTGACACTCTGTATGGATTCAGGCAAATGAGTGAGATTGGCCTGGCAATAAATTTGAAGATCATCTGCATAAAGGTGGTAGAGAGAAGATACATTTTGAGTAATTAAGTTGATAAAGGCAGAAAAAAGGAGAGGAGACAACACGCCACCTTGTGGTACGCCCCAGTGACATTACACCAAGAAGAAAAGATATTGTTTAATGATATTGTGTACAATACATGGCCGGAGGTCCATACATTTTTGCAACATCTCTTTTACATGAATTTTAGCGGTCGTAGTCGCGGTCGTTGCAGTAAATTAGTAGAACGCAGCCAAGCAGCAAATATATAAAGCAGACGAAACCTGTGAAAACGTTAATGTTACTTACATCCCAGGAGATAAGGTCATCGTTGTTAGGGTTATGCTGCTTCCAGTGCCTGTCGACGTCTTCATCGATGTATCGCTTCTGCGTGTAGCGGATCCAGTCCTTCAACTCCACCAGCGTCACGAAACCATCGTGGTCCGAGTCTATCTTGTCCACTATTATCCTGGAAAGAGAATTTCCTATTTAATTCATTTGTTAGTTAGGTACTATAACTTGGTATTTATTTGAAGGAATAGTCGGATATTTGTCGACACCCACGATTCGTCAGTTATATATTTTTTAAGTTACAAATTAAGTAAAAGAAACAAGTGATTTATCCATACGGGTATATTGGACGTTCTTTACGGATGGACCACAACTTGAGGTTAGGCGTGTCGTATACCTATTTACTTTTAAACCTATCTGACTTTGCATAATCAATTGGATTACCACCTTAAAAACAGCTAGAAATGTAGAGTGTTTGTGGTTTACGGTATGCCTAGGGTGAAAGTTATGAGTAGCCTGCCCATATAAGCTATACTTAGCAGACGACGCAAGTTTTTTTTTAAGTAAGGAAGGAGGCAAACAAGCATGCAGCTCACATCGATGTTAAGTGATGACTGCAGCCTATAAACATCTACATAAAAACTAGAGGTCAAAATGCAGAAGCGTTGCCACCCCTGAGACCTAAGGTGTCATGTCTCTGTGATAGTTATTACGGGGCCATACATTACCATCTAACAGGAACACGATAGTGCCGAACACTACCATTTAGCGGCAAATAGGTTAGCTAATGCGGTGGTGCCTGCGCCCTCGATTTCATGTCAACAAATCAACAGCACAACAACGTATCAAATTGACGTGGCCCACCGATAAAGGGGTTGCTGAACCCGAGATAACAAGCCGGTTCATAAGCGCTAAAAATGTTTCCGTGTTTCGAGAAAAAATCGTTAGTGTGAGGGCTGATTGTAAGAGATCATTGATTTAAAAATTTATCTATTTCCTACAGAACGAAATTGTATATTAAATGTATTTCAGGATTTTTGACTCTAGTCTCTGGTATTTTAGTGAAAATCGGTAATTAAAACCTTATATACTCATAGTTATTATCTGTTGTATGAAGTTTGCATAGGCAAAGAGTATACAAATACTAAGGTATGTATCATCGAAGAAATGTCCGATCGGTCAGGTCGGTGCTTTTATAGTACGTATGCGTTTGGTATTTTGCACAAATTGCACTAAAAATATCGGAAAATCAGAAGAATGCCGCAAGGTGCCCAGCTTTTTCGTTTCGTTGACTGACACATGTAGTTGCCTCGTTGGCACAGTGGTCGCAATCGTGATGGTCCTGGGTTCGATCCCCAGGTCGGGAAAATCATTTATTGGGTTTTTCTGTAAGGAAATGCCCAGTGGTCGAGCCAGCCTGGAGTCCGATCATGCCTCGGAGAGCACGTAAAGCCGTTGGTCCTGCGCCCGATCTCTCTCCGGTCGTGTCGGATTGCCGTCCCACCGCGCTATGAGAGTGAAGGAATAGAGGGTGCACCTGTGTTTGCGCATACACTTGTGCACTATAATATCTCCCGCGCAGTTGGCTAGTCGCAGTCTCCGTTGAGATTGACGGCCATGACCAAAATTCGGTCTGGAGGACATTATTATTACATGTAGTTGACGAGCAAAAAGATAAGTAACCTAATGCCATTTTTATCAAACGTTCCGATATATTGAAGATCGTACTTACATATTTTCGATATAAAAATATAAGGTTCTTCGTTCAAAATTTGAAAATGAAACTTGACGAGACTTGGTACCTTATTATTGTTACCAAATTGTTACCTGACTGCTTCATTGTTGTATTATATGTACACAAGTGTAAATAACTTTCATACTATTAATATTGGTTGATGTTTGCGTAATTTTATAAGTAACAGCCACGTATAGTGTACACTGTTTAAGAATGTGACGGTTTATCTAACCCACTTACTGTGGGCGAGATAATTCAATGTAAATGATCGCGCGAGAAATATGTGTATCCGCTAGTTACTGCGAGTTACGTTTAAGATGTATGAAGCTTAACATATCCTCGGTTTAGAAATCATCAGAGACATGTAGGTATAGGAGAAATAAAATAAAACTTAACTCTACATCCGTTTTTTAGGGTTCCGTACCTTAAAAGGAAAAAAGGACCCTTTATTTTTTATTTAAGGAAGGTGGCATACAATCTTTTAGCTTGCAGCTCACATTGATATTAAGTGCCGACTGCAACAAGACATCTACACAAAAACCAGAGGCCAAAATGCAGATGCGTTGCCACCCCTGAGACCTAAGCTGTTATGTCTCTGTGATTTGATGACCCAGTTGGTCCAGCGGTGTGAGACGACCATATGGTTCGAAGGGTTGCGGGTTCGATCCCCGCACCGGGACAAATATTTGTATGGCCTACAGATATTTGTTTCGGGTCTGGGTGTTTGTGTATGTTGTATGTGTACAACGGCACCCACCACACAGGTTTATACCAAATGTGGGGCTGTGAGTGTAAGCGTATTTTATTTATTTTTATTCTTTATAATTTTTAGGGGGCCATACACAAGCATCTAACCGGAATACAATAGCGCTGGACACTACCATTTAACGGCAGATATCAATTACGTTCTGTTATCCACGATTAAGCAGTCTTTTTATAGGTATACTAATTGCCATATTATAAAAAATCCGAAAGGTGCTATCAGGGGATTGAGCAATAAGCAATTGTTAGGGAGAATAAGTATTTTTTTTATATTTTTTGTGATTTTTTTTTTATTTAATGGAAGTGGCAAACAAGCATGCAGTTCACATTGATGTTAAGTGATGATTGCAGCCTATAGACACCCACACAAAGACCAAAGTCAAAATGCAGATGCATTACCACTCCTGACACCCAAGGTGTCACACCTCTATGCCGGAAATTACAGGGCTGTACATTACCACCTGACTGGAACACAATAGTGCTGAACACAACCATTTAGGGGCAAGTATATTAGGTAATGCGGTGGTTCCTATCCCCGCGAGCTCCGTCACTGGAGCTCTAGCTCTTATACTTCTTTTGGCACGATTGGAAAAATGATGAGTGTAAATTTAAGCTCCAAGGCATTTAAATGTTTCAAATATTGTTGTTTAATAAGGCTATCAAGAATTCACATATATCTTATTCAAAAAATAACCAACCTAGTAGAGCATTTTTTACTGGTGGAAGAGCTCCAGTGACGGAGCTCGCGGGCGTAGGCACCACCGCATTACCTAATATACTTGCCGCTAAATGGTAGTGTTTAGCACTATCGTGTTCCGGTCAGGTGGTAATGTACGGCCCTGTAATTTCCGGCACAGAGGCATAACACCTTAGGCCTCAGGAGTGGTAACGCATCTGCATTTTGACCTCGGTCTTTGTGTGGTTCATCACTTAACATCAATGTGAACTGCATGCTTGTTTGCCACTTCCTTCACATAAAAAAAAAGCACCATTTATTCAGATTGACCTATTTATAGAGAAATGTAGCCATGGGTTTAATGGCATATCAAATCAATATTGATGTCGTTTGTTAGGAACAATCAACCATCTAGGTCAAGTGGTTAGACACTGCAAAGAAAGTTATAAATACATTTATGTCATGAAACAAAGGTTTTTTTTATGCAATGAAGGTGGCAAACAAACATGCAGTTCACATTGATGTTAAGTGAAGACTGCAGTCTGCAGTTCATGTGTTCATTGATAAAATATTAGTATAATCTATGTTTTTCATAGAAACGAAAAATTTTACAAAATTAAATTTGGTAGCTATTACACTACAACCATATGTTCAGTGCTATTGTGTTCCAGTTAGTGCATGGTCCTGTAAATTGAAATTTGCGGCACAGAGGCACAAAAACTTAGACAGAAGGAGTGGCAGTGCATCTAAATCTCTGGTTTTTGTGTAGATCTTTAAAAACTACAGTATCGCTTAATCCCTGACATAGCAGTAGCCCCGATCGAGGCCGAGAACAATAAAAAATCAATTGTCATATTTTTCTGGTGGCCTGAGGGATTAAGTATATTCAAAGCGAACTGCTTGTTTGTTTGCCACTTCATGAGAAAAAATAGATATACAGAAAAGCCTGCAGCACCTTTTGAGACAAACATTATACTTCATTTATTAAGTTTTAGATATGGGTGTATTTTATTATTGATAAAAAATGTACTCACCCCAGCCTCCTCTTGCTCTCCTCAGGAGGTAGCTGATCAAAGGTCTTGGCCTGGTCTTCACCCAGGAAGGCGTCATGGTCAAACTGCTTATTATGGTGCTCATTTCTGTAGTGCTCCGCATCTGATAGATGGTCCATCAGACGCTTTGTCTCCTCAGGGTTGGGCACACCAGCAAACACGGCCGATATGGCCAGAGCCAAGTATAGGGTTGTCAACATGTTAACTGAAATACAATTAGCTATTACATTTGTGGGCTGGGATTTGGGTTTTTTAACACTTGGTGTCAAAATAGTCCTTCAGGGCTGACAGCTCCCCAGAGGCTGGTGTAGCAAATGTTCATAAGCGAGTGACCGCTGTCTATGAAGAGGCCAGTCTTCTTCACTGCCAACCTTTTGAACCAAAAAAGATTGAGAACTAGTTTTAGACAGAAATTAGATATCAAATGTGGTGGTGGTAGATAAAAATGTAATAATACCTATCTTATTCTTAGAATAGTTTATAACATTGAAATATTAATAATTTTATAATTTTTATAATTTAATGCAAACCAAAACAAAATTGCTCACTATTATTACACATTATTATTTGTAATTCTAAATCCTATCTTCGACACAAAACCTTAGATTAATTAATGAATGATTTTCATATTGGGAGAATATACAGCAACACATTCATTGTGTTGCTTTTCTGTACGGAGGTGGCATAGTCAACGTATGACTAAACTCCCAGGAATAATGGTTCAGAATTAAAAAAAAAAAAACACATTCATATAAAATTTAATGAAATTATTTATATCTGAGTGTATGAACTGTTCACTGCCTTCATCTTTCCTTCTGCTTTTGATGAAAGGATAGCATTGATATCATCATTAGAGTTTCAACTTTATTGAACTAAATATAACAAACTCCCAACTCTATACATTTTAATCTACTTTATACCTTTCTTATACTTGCTTACAAGAAAATTCGTTGAATGTTTAAACAAATGGTACAGTTGATTACTTATCAATATTTGCACTGTACTTAGTGTACTTACAGAATAACTGTGCTGTACGATATTCCTTAGACAATGGAGCAATAATTTCAACAATTGAATTTTAGGCCGGTAGGTAGCTGATCTAGTGAACGCCACGTCAATACGTTACACGTACACAACCCACGTAAACTTCCGTGTCACAGATCTCCAATGGCGCGTCCCGGTTCCCGATAAATCCAGATGAGATTCGGGGAACTGTGAAGTTGTGCTCGAATTCTCGAATCAGCAACAAACGCGATCACAAATCACAAGACGAACACAACCATAGATTATACACAACTGTCACTGTCAGTGTGATCCAGTATAAATAATGTACTCTTTGGTCTGATCGCCCATCGCACAAGCATCACAAAAATGGTCTTGTCTGTGACATTGCAGTAAGTTAAGTAATTTATCTGTTCTCGTTTCTTTATGAAAATTAACTAAAATTAGCCGTCGGATCCTCATACAAATATTGCTAGGTTTACCAATTGTGAACAAAAACACTGAATTTGGGATGTTACCCTTAAGTTTTTGGATTTAGTTTCGTTCAGACATGCTCAATCTTTGGACAAGTGGTAATCGAGAGGTAGCCTAATTTAATTTATTATCTACCTACGTCATATAATCTGTGCCCTACGTGTACTTGCTGAAATGTCAGAAACGTTAAAATGTCATTGATTTGATTAATTTGTTTTGTCACAGAACATGTCTGACTGTTGTGCTTAGAATTTGCATAGTTCCGAATCGAAATCTCAATTATGCGCCCAGGTGTAATTGCAGCGTGAGCTATATCCAACCCTCGTAACGCGTGTTCCGTGTAGAAGTCATCAGAACCAGATTGCAAATGTCAATATGTCAGGATCTCGGCCTTAACTTCCAACAGAGAATGGTAAGAAAGTGCATGTATCTACTTCATAATTTAAGAATCAAATGGCGTACGCGTCCCGCGCTTATTTCGTAGGTGTTTTCGTTCATAAGTAGATGGTAATATATTAGAATATAGCTTAGCTGTAATCTAATCGGAATCGCCGTTCGGGTGGCAGGATGTCCTTCACATTGTATTCGATAACCGGTATCGTGTTTGGTAACGGATTTTGCGTTGTTTCTATGTAAATAATTTGATCTAATAATGATAACGATGCCAATGAGCCGTGATGCAATCCAATTTTTATTGTCACTCGTGCATAATAAGTTGCAATTAGTTTACTATGTGCATAATTTGTAGTTTTCATTTTGTTACTTCCTGTTGAACTATACTTTTTAAATGGTCAAATTAATAAAGCTGACTGCGGTTCCTCATAATCATAATCATTCATTTATTTACGAGAATATTAAATAGTTTTGTACAGTTGGTGAGAGTACAGCTTATGCAGATTATAATATTCTACCATGACAATGATGTGTAAAATCAAGAATTGGTAACTAGGTGACTGCATATGAATAAACTATTTATAAATAAAAAAAAATTAAACTCAAGCATATCTGTACCAAGATACAGAATCTGTTAAAACAATAATGATGTTAAGTGATGTCTGCAGACTGTAGACATGTACTTACCATACTTTTGGCAAATAAATCTTTGAATCTAAACTAGAGGTTGAAATGCAAATGAGTTGCCACCCTCTAGGTATAAGTTGTTTCACCTCAAATAAATAGAGAATATAGGGATATACATTACCATTTAACAGGAACCCATTGCTGCATGTGCACACTACCATTTGGCAGATAGATTAAGTAATGAGATGGTGCCTAGTGCCTACATCTTCCAGCTCTAACACTTTTGGTCTTTGATTTCAAATGTTTTTTTTATGTTACAAAGATGGCAAACAAGCATACTGTTCACATTTATGTTAAGTGATAACTGCAGCCTATAGACACCTACGGAAAGACCAGAGGTCAAAACGCAGATGCATTGCCACCCCTGAGACCTTAGATGTTGTGTCTCTGTGATAGGTATTACGGGGCCATACATTACCATCTAACTGGAACACGACAGTGCTGAACACTGCAATTTAGCGGCAGATAAATTTATTATAAATTTTAGTTCCCTGAGCCCTCCAGCTCCGACACTGGAACTCTACTACCAGTAAAATGTAATTGTAATGTAAGTTGGTAATTGAGTTTTGGCGGGAACCTTGAAAGAGGCGTATGGTGCTCTTATTTTATTTCATTTTCTTGGTGTATTTTTAAGTTATATTGAATAAAGTTGGTGGCATTTTGTTTGATATAGGTTTATTACAGTGCCAGTGTATAGTGAAATAGAATAACAGTGTGAAAACATGACCTTTCAGGTTGCCTCCAAAACTTCATTGTAAATGTTCTGGTAAAGTAGCCATCGCTTTACTCGAATTACTTGACTGTAACTCACTTGACTGACATATTATACTTGATAACTTATATACTTGATATTATACTAACTTTGACGCTGCTTAAATAAATACGAAATATCGTTTTACTTGACACTGGCAATATGCGTAATAGCGATGCCATAATAATTAAAAAAAAGTTGGTAATTGTCACATTGTCAAAGTAAGAAATCAGTTGATTTTGTGTTTTTGTGCGAATCACACATAGGAATTATGAGTTAGGAATTATTATTTATTTGTTGCATGTGTCTTTCATAAGGAAAGACAACTATGGCATAAATAAAACATTTCACTTTGTAAAATTATAATCTGTTCTTTTGATAATCATAAATTACTGCTGTAATGTATGTACTTATACATATATAAAAAAATCTATTCAAAATTAATTCTCTAAACTTGCCTGTGTCGAAACAAATGACACATATTATTTATTATTATAATATGATAGCAAAAGACTTCTTACATTATATGTGATAAAGGTGTTCTATCTTACATTTCATTTTTTCTTTTTTATAAAAATATTAACAATTTTTTATTGTTTCAGGGCGCAAATATATCACAATTAGAGAGAGATATTGGCTCTGAACAATTCCCACCGAATGAACATTATTTTGGTTTAGTTAATGTAAGTCAACATTTTATTTATGTCATCAGATTGTTAAACTGTCTCAGTGGTCTACTAGTAGCCGGCTACTACTGCTACTGCATTACATACCTGGGTCAGGGAGTTAAGTGGTTTGAGATACTACCATTTTCTGTTCCCCAATGTGTGACCTTCAAAATTTGGTAAGTTACTACAGGGAACTAGAATAAATTATTTAGAGCAGCGTTTCTCATTTGCCGGGTCATCATTATAAAATACCGGGTCGCAACATCCTTGTTCTAATAACTGAGTTTGCATTGATGAAATATTCACATAAAAACATGTTAAAATGACAGGTTTGACAGCGTGCGAATGCTAGCACCAACAAGACATTCATCCCAATACATACTTTATGCGAAGAGTTGTGAAACATAATCATCTTTAATGTTTTTAGTGCAAACTAGGGGTAATACTTACCTAACTATTGATTGACGCTTCGTAAATATTTATAATAAAAAATAGTACTGGCTGGGCTTTAAAAATACTACTACTTGGGTCACAAAGGGGCAGAGTGAAAACTGGATAGCACCTAGGACAGATGAGCAAAAAAAATTACGAATTATTTCCCATTCTTTTGCGTTTGCATGTATAAGCCCGCTAACCAATTTTGGTTATTTAAACATAGTTGATCACTGGAGAGGGTGCCACCTGTTTGTGGCGCTAAATCGACTCACATAACTTTCACGCTTAGAAAAGGAAACTGTTCACCCGTGTAACTGGGAAACAATACTCTGCCTCAATGTGACTCAGTCAAGCTCGGAATACACCTGAATAGAAGACTGACATGGAAACATCATATCAAAATGAAGCGTGATGAAACCATCATACGGTTCCGGACCATGAATTGGCTGATGGCACGCAATTCCAAACTTTCAGTGGACAATAAGCTCCTAATCTATAAAATGATTCTCAAACCTGTATGGACGTATGGGATACAACTCTGGCGAAGTGCTTGTAACTCCAATTTAACTATAATACAGAGATTGCAAAATGGCATATTGCGTACCTTGTCGAATGCTCCATGGTTTCTCACTAATTCTGAGATACATGAAGCTCTGGAAGTCAAAACAGTAAAGGAAGAGATCCAGCAGTCTTCAAGTAACTACAGAAATCGGTTCGACAACCACCCAAATGACTTGGCTGCCGAATTAACAAAAATCAAGTACATTAACCGCCTTAAACGCCATGACATCCAGACTTTACGTTCTCGATGATAAAATAGGAGTGCCTCCCACTGGGGAGACCCTTCGCACAGTCACAATCGCCTTAACAAATTTGCTTATAGTCCTGGGACTGATTGCAGATCAAAGGAAAACAAAAAATAAAAAAAAAACTTCTATTATCGTCACATTTTCAGCCAAAAGACGCCCAATGCTGGACAAAGCTAACAAAGATTGCATCATATGAATGGATATGCTACTAGCCAATAATCGCCACGCTTGGCATACAGGTTGGCAATCGCATTGGCGGTAGTTTTATCGCGGAATGCTGCTGCTCATCCTGAGTTATTACGTTTACTACTATTGGAATAGTTTGACCGCCATTGTTCATTAAACTGACTGTACTACCGGAAGAATTCTCCTCTAGTGGGCGGTGGGATCTTCACGTCGCGGCCCCATAGATAATAGTCCCCTTTTGATAGTTATTGCGGCAAATAGATTAGATAATGCGGTGGGGTCTACGCTTTCGAGTCCCTACACTGGAACTCTACCTGGTGGTAGATTGTATTGGTAGAGCTCCAGTGACGGAGCTCGCGGGCGTAGTCACCACCGCATTACATAATATACCGCTGCTAAATGGTAGTGTTCAGCACTATCGTGTTTCGGTCAGGTGGTTATGTACGGAACCGTAATTTCCGGCACAGAGGCATAACACTTAAGGCCCCAGGAGTGGTAACGCATCTGCATTTTGACCTAGGTCTTTGTTTGGGTGTCTATAGGCTGCAGTCGTCACTTAACATCAGTGTGAACTGCATGCTTGTTTGCCACTTCCATTACATAAAAACATATATAGGTATATACGCGAAATACAATTCGCCTTTATATAGATATAATTATTATTTGTTTTCCTTGAAAATAAAAAAAAAACAAAAATAAATTCGTAAAAATAATTATGCTCACATAGCTCAGCTGGAAAACCGTGTGCAAGAACTGTATTCTGAGCTATATACAGCGCCTGTCATAACTGAAGAACAAACAATTCAAACATTTGCTTTTGATGAGTTCATTGAATACAATGGATTATAAAGAAGGTTCGCACACTTTTTCAACATAGCGACATACAATGATCTATTTCAATGTTTAATACATCGATCTCTATTTGTTCTATGATGTCTAGCATCATATTTGATCGCGGTCTTCAAATATCATAATGAAATTCAGGACCCGTTACAAACATATGCGTAAATGAACTAAATATAATGGGATCCAGAAGGCTTATTATGTAACTCGATTGTCACCATTACGATTTTAGAAATTAAATAAAAAAACCGGACAAGTGCGAGTTCGACTCGCGTGGTGAGGGTTCCGTTATTTAAATAAATATTTTCGAAAATATTACAGATTTAAAATGCAGGGACATAGCGGTTACGGTGGTACCGGCAGGGGGGGTTATATTATTAAGAATTTTCGATTTAATTTGAATACTCAAACTTATTATAGATTTTCCAGTAATCTATAGGCAAATAACTATTTTCCACATTTTTTTCAAAATTTTAAGTTCAGTAGTTTCGGAGATAGGGAGGGGGGAATAGTCAATGTTCGTCGTTTTTCTTAAATAACTTCAAATTTGTTTATGCAAAAATTATAAAAAACATATATCTGAGATGCTGACAACAACCCCATTTCATTTGATATGTCACACGACACAGTTTACGATTTTCTTTTTTAAATTTTCTGACCCCCCGAAAGTGGCCCCCCTGTTTAACATTTATTATTTTACTTGACGTGTTCATCTTTGGGTCACCAATTTACATATATTCATAAAATTTCAACTCAATCGGTAGAGTAATTTCGGAGCAAATTTGCTGTGACAGACAGACAGACAGACAGACGCACGAGTGATCCTATAAGGCAGCTATACTCTAAGTGTATTCCGCGGAACCCTAAGGTTCCGTGATTCCTCTGTCGGGTTTCCGCAAGAATTTAGAATAAAAAAATCAAAACACCTCTCTCTGGTCGCTC
The DNA here is from genome assembly GCA_036365455.1 of Macrosoma leucophasiata. Classification (NCBI taxonomy): domain Eukaryota; kingdom Metazoa; phylum Arthropoda; class Insecta; order Lepidoptera; family Hedylidae; genus Macrosoma; species Macrosoma leucophasiata. The sequence goes on along the minus strand of JAWQUS010000014.1, from coordinate 2,852,873 downwards.
CGCCCCACAAAACGCTATGAACGTTAATTATTTATTTATTTGTATATTGAATTGGTCAGATATCTCAGTTCGATGCGCGCATCTTTTGAAAAGTATTTTCCCGAAGAACACAATACAAAAATTAAAGTGAATTCATGGATTCATAATCCTTTTTTACCCAACTTGGAAAAGCCTGAAAACATGTCAAACGAGATATATGAATCTCTTTTAGAAATGTCATCAGACACAAGTATTGAGTCACTGTTCAAAACGACGCCTCTCAATGATTATTGGTGCAGAATCCAAGATGAATATGCAATACTTGGCCAAATGGCTCTGGATATTCTTCTCCCGTTCCCAACTACATATTTGTGCGAAACAGGATTCTCTACCTACACAGCCACGAAAACAAAATATCGCAATAGACTGGGCGCCGAAGCTGATATGAGACTCCAACTTTCTTCCGTCAAACCTGATATCAACCAATTGATGAAAAATAAAAAACAGTTTCATACCTCCCACTAGTTAGATTTTTTCTTTTTTAATGTTTTCTATTATTGTCCTTGCCAAGTGGTGAAGTAAATAATAATAAGTAACTGTTACATTGTAGGTACTTTTATTATGCTGATTAATAAAAAATACACTTATAAAAACAATTGTTTTAGTGTGTAGTAGTAGGGATCAAGTATTTTGATTCCCAAAAGGGTTCCGTCATTTAAAAAGTTTGAGAACCACTGCTATAAGGGTTCCTTTTTTCCTTTTAAGGTACGGAACCCTAAAAAATAATGGAAAGAACAATTTGACTTGTCCTGCCCGAAGCCAAATTTTTGTTTCCATTTTTCTGTATTTTCTAAAATTCCCTCGCATGTGTTATTGCGAAAAATAAAAAAATTGCAACCATTTCGTTTTTCCACTTGTCAGTACATTGCTATTTTAAAGTAATGTCACAACTGCGATAGTATAGGAGAAGCGGCAAAGTTCTGCAAAGTGGCCATCGATTTACAAAAATACGCCTGCTGGTCAAAAAATTACTTTAGCGCCCTTTACTTACTTTACGGGTCTGGTTTGCGGTGTTTGCCTAACATCTATCTTAGGCCCCGAACCCACTAACCATTCATAGGCCTCGGGAGTGAATAGAGCCACAGAGCCACCTGGGTCCTGCCAGCTTAGTCCGACCCTGTACTACAGAACCCACAATACAGGTTTATACCTAGTATAGTGCTGTGAGTGTAAGGCTATTTATTAAGCAAAATAAACGACATATGGTGTTACTCCTACAAAGTTCAATATTTTGAAAAAGTAGGAAATATTGTCAGTAAGTATGGAGTGAATTGTGTAGCAATTCTGCGTAAATACCTTTTTTTTTAAATTGTATGTAGGTATGTATCTTCACGCCAGGTTCCTAACGGGGTAGGTAGAGAGTGTGGAGCGCCAGATATCCCGGTCCTAACACTCCTCCCGTGCCTATATTCATCATTCTCTTCATACGTGCTCGTCGATTTCTAAGACTTTTGAACCCACCATCAGAGATATTCCAGCTTATGACATCGTAATGTAGCTAGCTTTTTTTAATGCTGGAAATCCAATACGGCAGGCTCTCCACTATTCACTATTTCTTTATTTTTTGTTACAGTTCGGCAACACCTGTTATAGCAACTCAGTACTACAAGCGTTGTACTTCTGCAGGCCTTTTAGAGAGAAAGTTCTAGAATATAAGGCTAAGAATAAAAGAACAAAGGAAACGCTGCTAACATGCCTCGCGGATTTGTTTTATAGCATCGCCACGCAAAAGAAGAAAGTCGGGTCAATCGCGCCTAAGAAGTTTATTGCTAGATTGAGGAAGGAAAAAGGTGAGTTTTATTTAACCATATTTGTATTATATAGGGAGGGGATAAACCGAACAGTTGCCCGGGGCGGCAAAATGTCTTTTTATATAAGTTAAAATTACACCATCTATGGAATAACGCATGGGTAAAAGGCGGCAAGTATTATTTTGCCCGGAGCGGCAAAATAGCTGGATCTGGTACTGTTTGTATTAACACAATGTAATAATTATTTAACTTTTTTGATCTGACAATCCTGCTATACATTTTTTTATAAATGATTTAACTTAATAAAAACTTAATTTCACGCCTGTAATCTCCGGGGTGGGCAGAAGTGCACGTTGCAACTATCTGCCGCCATATGGTAGTGTCTTAGCATTATATATCGTGGTCCGATTAAGTGGTATTGTATGGCCCCATAATAACTATCACAGAGACATAACAACTAAGGTCTCAGAGGTGGCAACGCATCTGCATTTTGACCTCTGGTTTGTGTAGATGAACCCACACAAAGACCAAGTTCAAAATGCAGATGCGTTACCACTCCTGGAGGCCTAAGGTGTTATGCCTCTGTGCCGGAAATTACAGGGCCGCAAGTATATTAATTAGGTAATGTGGTGGTGCCTACTGGAGCTCTACCACCAGTTTTTTTTTTTTTTTAATAATAAATAATGACATTTTTTTAAATATTAAGTAAATAAACAAATAACGCTTTACGAAGTCGAAACTAGCCGTTTATCGTTTTCCTAAGCTCCTGTGCGCAATAATTCTGTCTGGGTACTGTACATTATTTTATATTATAAACAAATATTGCGTACTTTTTGTTCACAGAAGAGTTTGATAATTATATGCAGCAGGATGCCCACGAGTTCCTTAATTTTCTTATCAATCACATAAATGAAATTATATTAGGTAAGCATCGCAAGTTATTGTGATATTAGTATTATATCAAAATGTTGAGAGGCGATTTGAAAGAAAATCATATTTTTTTCAGCCGAACGCAACCAAAGCACTTTAAAAGTGCAAAAGACAGAGGGCGTTACGTGCAACGGCAGCGTCCCTCAGAACCAAAATACGGAACCAACGTGGGTCCACGAGATATTTCAAGGCACCCTAACAAGCGAGACCAGGTGTCTCAACTGTGAGACTGTAAGCAGTAAGGATGAGCATTTCTTCGATTTACAGGTCAGTCCAAATACCTGACACACCCCGGACACTCGGCTTAAATTCCATAGAAAGAAAGAAATTTTTTTTTTTTTTTATGTAATGGAAGTGGTAAACAAGCATGCAGTTCACATTGATGTTAAGTGATGACTGCAGCCTATAGACACCCACACAAAGACCAAGGTCAAAATGCAGATGCGTTACCACACCTGAGGCCTAAGGTCTTATGCCTCTGTGCCGGAAATTACAGGGCCGTACATTACCACCTGACCGGAACACGATAGTGTTGAACACTACCATTTAGCGGCAAGTATATTAGGTAATGCGGTGGTGCCTACGCCCGCGAGCTCCGTCACTGGAGCTCTACCACCAGTAAAAGAGAATAAGAAAATATTTTTATTTCAAAAAGATCTTTAACAGATAGGTACTTTCAAAACGTCAAGAAATCATAAATTACCTAGAGTGAATAACCATTACATATAGTAAAAGCAAAAACAAATATTAATAGTAAATTAAAATTAGAATTTAAAGTACTTAATTAAAATATAATAATCACAAAATTTTTCAATTCATTCAACGATGATAAATGAAGAAAAAGAAAAAAAAAGATCAAAATTATTCACTTAGCAGAGTTCCAAGGCCAGTCACTACTGAGAAGCACTCTGCATCCCAACAAACTCAGTAAGAGCTCTTTTAAATGAGAGCTTAAATCTAGTACGGATTATCGTGAAAATCAAATAATGTGAACGTCCATAGCATAGATGCAAATAAACTGCTATCTATTATATGAGATGTAGCTCCTGCAAAACAGAACAGACCGGCACCCGTTCACGAGTATGACGCATGTGGCAGCCATTACAGGCATACATGCATAAATGCTTATTCTAGTTACCTTCTTGAAAAGAAAAGAAAAGAAAACATTTATTTGAACAGCACAGAGACATGACGATACAAATTGCCAGACGATTGGTACACAGGTACAATTAAACAAAAAGCAAAAACAATAACAATTAAAAGAAAAAAAAAAAAGAGATTAAGTCTCACGGCCGGTCCAAATGGGAGCCCAGATCAGCTTCATGTCAAGTCGATAACATCAATCGACTTGACGCTGATTTTCATCTGGGACACTGGTGTTTCACGGATGTCAAGCAGATCAAACAAATTAAATTAATAATGGTTAACAATATATACTTACATATTTTATCAGGACAAATAATATATCGTATTTACTATAATTATACATATATTCTTATTATACCGTATATAAAAATAAATGTTTACAATGAATATTTTTTACATAATATACTTATATTATTATACTTATATTATATTATTATTCTTACTACACAGACAATCAGGACGTGTTTTTACACGCACACACACAGTTGCCCGCTCGCAACCTCAGTGCACGAGGCTGCCGGCATGGTACTCAAGTCACAACTTTTCAAGATTAGAGCATACATATAGACAGAAAATAGGTGGACTTTATAATATGAACTGCCTCAGTAGCGTAGTGGTAGCAGGCCACTACTACTACGCTGGAAGTCCTGGGTTCGATTCCCGGGTCGGGGGCTATCAGAGATAACGGTTTAAAATAATTTATCTCTGGTTCTATTGGGATTTTTCCATTTTCTGGAAGTTTCCCAGTTCCTCGGAGTTTGGTAATGTGCCCGGAGTGGCAACTGGTTCGCCACCTGCTACATGGGCCAAAACGTAACGGGCGAGTCGAGGGTATTTGCATGTATGCTTGAATGCATACATTTCCCTCTGCCTAACCCTTCGGGGTTTACAGGCGTGAAGTTAGGTTTTTTTTAGTGAGTGATGATTCTCTGTTTCCGACCCTAGCACGACTCGCGTGGTCGTTTCCGATCACAAACCGATGACCAGAGCGAAAGTTATACCGCTCCTAATCGTCTTATGCCATCCTCCGCAACGCCCTAAGCCGAAGTTCGGACTTACAGGGGTATTCCTTAGGCAGTTGCGCTGACTTTATTTAGGCTGAGAGCGCCCTCTGCGCTAGCCGATTGCCCGGTGAAGTAGACTAGTCCCGTCTCGAAACGTATAAGCATAGAGTACATTAAATATATACTCATAGAGTCTTCAGCTGGCATTACGATCAAACGCCATCTCTTGAGGAAAGAGGGAAGTACATCCACGGATGCGTGTTAGCTATAGGTACCTACTTATATATTTGTGCTCTTATATAGCTGGATGTAGGTACTATACCTATTTTATATTTGAATACTAAAACTACTGGGAAACATAATTTGAAATAAAACACCATTTACAAATTTTATTTTTTGTTTTTCTTTCACACAAAGTATAGCGCGGGTAAACAGATTACAGAATATTTTGAATCAAAAAAGTCCTAAATGCATTGCCAAATCGTAAATAAAAACCATCAAATCGTAAGCGCGTTCTATCAAAGAGAATATAACCACTATCCTTTGTTATTATGTTTCATTCTATGGTTCCGAAAAAAACAGCACAAATACACAGACAACAACTTAGACACAAAAACAAAAACACCAAGAATCACATTTAAAGGAAGACATTTTGTTTTGTTTTTTTTTTTTTTTAATTTTATGCCGTTGGCCGCTATGGCGAGTATGGCCATCAATAACGTTCCTGAGTACTGCAATAATTGTAGAGAATAATTGTGATTTGTTCACTACAAACTTATCCAAAGTTTTTAAATAATAGGAAATATTATATAACATTCATAAAAATATATTTTATAGACATATAAAAATGAAATCATTGATATTAAAACATACGTCGTTCCCCATGAGTAATTCAACACATGTGTAGAATGAAACATGAAATAATTTTATGTTCGGCGGTGTGGCAATATGTCTTAAAAAATGGATATTACATCAATGCATTTAATTAGCAGTAATAATTTATTTCAAGTTTAAAATTACGCACGTTCAAATTGACGCTAAATCAAATATTTAAACTTCTTAATTCATGTTCCTAATTTTTTAAATATGGCAATTATGCGCGTTGAATCTCCCCCTTCCGTGGAAAGATCGAACTTATTTCTAGCTATCTTTTCCATACAAAAGAAAAATGTGCTAAGTGAAACGATTCTGCGTATAAGTAAAAGTTAGTAAAAGTTGTTGGGACTTGTATTTGATATCATTTTTAAACTAATTCTTTTTTACTTTTTTTTGTAACTTCTCTACAATAGTGCACCGATTTGAATAATTTTTATGTTTATTCTTTTCATTTCCATGTTACATCCGGAAAATGTCTTAAAAAAAATACACATTGTCAGATACCTTTTTTTTATGTTATGGAAGTCGCAAACAAGCATGCAGTTCACATTGATGTTAAGTGATGACTGCAGCCTATAGACATCCACAAAAAGTCCAAGGTCAAAATGCAGATGCGTTACCACTCCTGAGGCCTAAGGTGTTATGCCTCTGTGCCGGAAATTACAGGGCCGCACATTACCACCTGACCGGAACACGATAGTGCTGAACACTACCATTTAGCGGCAAGTATATTAGGTAATGCGGTGGTGCCTTCGCCCCCGAGCACCGTCACTGGAGCTCTACCACCACTACAAAACCCTACTGCACATACACGTTCTGGGCAGAATTTCTCTTAGCTCATATAATTTTCAGGTGGACGTCGGCCAAAACACAAGCATCACCCACTGTCTAAAGTGCTTCAGCGACACAGAAACACTGTGCAACGACAACAAGTTCAAATGCGACAACTGCAGCAGCTACCAGGAGGCACAGAAACGTATGCGCGTCAAGAAACTGCCCCTCATACTGGCGCTGCACCTGAAGCGGTTCAAGTATATGGAACAGTACAACCGGCATATCAAGGTGTCGCATCGCGTCGTGTTCCCTTTGGAGTTGAGGTTGTTTAATACGGTGAGTTCTATTTAAGGGGGGCGTATCTAATGGTGAGATTCACAGACGGCACTACGACTTTACTTTCGAGCAAAGTATGCTTCGAACTGTCAAAACCCATACATTTCTGACAGTTCTAAGCATACTTTGCTATGAATCTCGCCTTAAGTGCGATTCACAGACCGCACTACGACTTTACTTTGAGCAAAGTATGCTTAGAACTGTCAGTTTAGTATGAGTTTTGACAGTTCAAAGGCGTAAGTATGCTTAGAACTGTCAGAAATGTATGGGTTTTGACAGTTCGAACCGTACTTTGCTCGAAAGTAAAGTCGTAGTGCGGTCTGTGAATCTCGCCATAAGACTCCACTGTCTGTCTGTCACCAGTCTGTAACCGAAGTTAAAATAGCTAGTGTTGAAATTTTCACAGATGATGTATTTCTGTTGCCGCAATAACAGATCAATGTAAAGTAAAAATACTAAAAACAGAATTAAAGAAATATTGAAGAAAGAGAATCCCATATAATTTAATTATGTATTCACTTCAATAAATAAATAATTTAGTAAAAAATTTTATTTAAGGGCGGTTCCTATACAAGAAACGTCATTTTTTGACATAAAAATTTATAGATAATGGTACAGAAACAGTTTTGTGCGACTCCGACTCGCACTTGGCTGGTTACCTGCACCATAAAAATGGATCGCAGAGTATGCAAGCTTTTTCTTAAAAAATACAAATCACACACGTGGAATGTGCTTCTTATTGATGTAATTTTTTTCTCGATATTAATGATAACGGTGACTGGAATATTCTAGAGTATTTAGTTATGTATTCACTTTAATAAAGAAATAATTTAAATAAAATTGCGAACCAACCTGTGCGCGAGTTCGACTCAGAGTTGCCCGATTTTTCCTAACTGCACTTATCAGGATTTTCGGATCCAGAACGATGTAAATATCACGGTATATCGCTACTACAAATTGTGTTTGTTGTCAGTCGGACGACGCGGTGAACCCGGACCGGCTGTACGACCTGGTGGCGGTGGTGGTGCACTGCGGCTCGGGGCCCAACCGCGGGCACTACATCAGCATCGTCAAGAGCCACGGCTTCTGGCTGCTCTTCGACGACGATATGGTCGACGTGAGTATACACTTACACTGGAATGGACACTTCGACGTCCCGGCTGATTTCCTTTCCCTCCTCACCCATCATCCCCCCTTGAGAGCCAGTTGAATAAATTTCAACAGTGAGGTTGCGAACGGGCGAGCGAGCGGTCTATTTTAGTTAATTTGGTCACGTCGTATTTCACGATTGTTTTGAGTCATAACCCTACGTACTACAATACTGTGTGCGCTTGTAAAACCACGTCACTGATGTGACCAGAATAAGCGACTGTGTGGAATTTTAGCCGAGTGTCCATTGAGTGACGAGGTTCAGAACCACAGGGTGCTCTCTTGGCGAATAATTATCGCTGCCAATCTGCAGCGATCTGTAATTTGAAATCAGCCAGCGAATAGACCATTAAAGTCACTGCAGTGTGCAGCTTTAGAGCAACAACGTCACGACACGTATAAAAGGCGTGCGTCTATGTATCGAAATTATTGTCTACACCGTCCTTCCTTTAAAAGCAATAGTGATAACGCAACGTGATGAACATGCTTTCGTAGGTGATAGACAAGTATTATTGCTTGTCTATTGTATGTTGTTATGTCTATAGATTATCGTTATTGCTTACAGGAAGCTCAATTTTAAAAAACAATTGGTATTGTTTTGTAAAATAACACACTTGACAGTAATAACAGTTTCGATAGATGCGCCTATGGTGGATGCTAAATACATCCAAAAATGTTTATTTTGCTTAAACTTAACAATTTTCTTGTTTCAGAAAATCGACGCATCCGCTATAGAAGACTTCTACGGCCTAACTTCTGATATACAGAAATCGTCTGAAACAGGATATATACTATTTTATCAATCTAGGGACGCTAGTTGTTAAGTTTCACTAATTATAGTAATTTATATATTTAAGATAGAAAGGAATAAATCGTGTTAAAATAATATGCCATATTTGTTAAAGTTGAAACGGCATATGTTATTGAAATTGTTTAATTCCGATCACTGAATTATTTTATTCTTTTTATTGGATAATCATTCATTTGTAAATATTATTCATTTCAAAATAAAAAGTTGTGATCTATCTACAAAGTTTTTTATTTCATATCATTTATGCTTGATGGTAAGGTCTGTGATAGTCTATCTGCAGTGATGCTGTTTGTAGAATTTATGTTAAAATTGAAAGATTTTTTGGCTTGCAAACAAAGATCCAGGCAGCAGAAAAAGCCAGGCTTTTTGTCTTCGTAATGAAGGTGATAAGAGAAAGAGAATGAATATTGTAGCCAGCGCCGGATTTGAACTTCGGCGGCCCGTAAGCAGAGCATGTAGTGAAGACCCTCAAGCGTAAGTAAGCGAACTGATAATATCGTCGAAGTCTATTTCCCTCCAAAAAAAAAAAAGGTTTCCGTGTCTACGAGCCTTACGGTTACGAGCCATTATATCGATTAAATTTGTTCTTTGTCTGGTGCGTGTGGTGTAGGGCCATAGGCAATTAGGCCTATGTCGCCTATGCTTAAATCTGACACTGATTGTAGCCTAAAAACCGCTACCAGCCGGTGCCAATAGACGGCACGGCGCGGTAAAGGATTTTTTCGTAGACAAATGATTTTCGATCTCAATGACGTTACAATGACATTTAATTAATAAATTACGAATAGGACGAAAAACGTCTCGTGGAATAAAGCGACTTACCACAGCATGCCGTGGCACGTCCGTCATTCCCCAAGATACTGCGGCACTTCGTAAAATACCACAAGATGCCACTGCGCGCCACCGGAGCATGTCATTAAGGTGTGTTAAGGTAAGTAAGCGCTAAATGTATTATAATAAGGTTGAATCTGGATTGAAGGATCTTGAATAGGTTTACTGAAGTGAAGGAGAGAAGGGAGGAAAGGGTCGCCGTAAGACAAGGAATTTAATCGCAGCATAAACTAATGCTTATCATTGAGATAACTAAAAAACAACAAATTCCTTAAAAATACTTTAATCCAGTTTACGCCACAAATTCGTATGGGATAGGTGCAAGTAAAACTGGTTTCTCAGCTCCGCTGACGATGTGAGCGGCTTTGGGTGGCGCTGGCTGTCTCTTCAGCTTGACGATCTTGCCGGCCGCCTTCGCCTCCTTCAACAACCTCTCGTTCTCCTTGACACGGGTCAGGAAGTCCTGCCTGCACTTGGAGTGCTTCACGTGCTCAATGCGGATGTTGATGCGCTTGGGGATGATTCTGCCGCGCACTCGCTTGTTTACGATGACGCCGAGCGCGTGCGCTGTGACGTTGTACACGCGGCCCGTCTTGCCGTGGTATACTTTGTGTGGCATACCTTTTTGTACAGCGCCATTGCCCTGCAAAGAAATTAATTAAAAAAAATAATCATATTATAAAATAGCCTGGAGACATCACAAAAACCCTTTTTAAAAAATAAAGTGAGAAAAAAAAAAGTCATTTTGTCCTTAGAAAGTGGGCTATGGAGCAGCATTTTTTTTATGTAACCAAAGTGGCAAACAAGCATGCAGTTCACATGGATGTTAAGTAATTACTGCAGCCTATAGACATCTACACAAAATCCAGAGGTCAAAATGCAGATGCATTGCCACACCTGAGACCTTAGTTGTTTTTTCTCTGTGATAGTTATTATGGGGCCATACATTACCATCTAACTGTTACATGAAAATGTTAATACAAAGTCTAAATGTAGACAGTCAACCGATATTTGATATGTACCAATATTTTGGTGTATGGATACAACACAACGCAATATAACAATATTTTGTATCGATACACGTCAATATGAAATATGACTGGATCAAATCACTTTGCCATAATATTGGTGACATATTTCTTACCCCTACAAAAACCTACTTAGAAAAAGGTATGTCTTTAGGTGGTAGCTAACTGCTATCATTGTTTTACACACATATATGCCACAACAGTCCAAGGTACAATCCCTCAGATCTCATTCATTATGATACTCAATGGCCCCAGTAGTAGGTATTTGGTAACAATTTTATTTTTATTCACATATGTACCTTGTAAGGTACTCCATGAAAATACATAGGTACAGTCAGAGAGCTCACTGCTTATCTAGGTAGAGTGTGGCACCAGATATCCCAGTCCTGACACCAGTGGCATAGCTAGCATGTGGCACCCAGGGCAGATGAGCACAAAAAAGGGAAATACTTCTACAAATAAAACAAGCTAGCTTTAGCCCTAGTTGTTAAACATGTAAATAATATGCAAATCCTCATTTACTATTTAACACCCTCACGGCCAAATACTCAAACGTCACTTAAATCTAAGTGGGACTTAAAAGTCTTGTCTTTTTATTACACATTCAAACGATAGAGATAGCGTATTTTAGAGGGCTGCTTAAAATTGAGTGAAGTTTGAGTATTCAGCCATTAGGGATTCAATATTGAAAGAAATGTATAAAGACATGTTTCATATTCATTTATAATTAATCTCTCCAGACATGAGAAAAATATGACAATTGAAATTCAATTGTGTCTCGCCGCCGGTGGCCGTACGATCCTTGAAGGATTAAGCAAACATTCAAAGAAAGGAATATTTTTTCCATAAAAACATTTATCACTTCAGGCAATAAATTTCAACTAATTCTCTCTCATTCCTTGTCATTCTAGGTCCATGGGTTTAAGAGTTAGGATAGGCTGGGTGTTGATGTCAGTCAATGAGCCAGGACTTTATGTAGGTACTTTTATACAGATTCCTCCAAAGCATTCTGACATTGCTTTTTTTAGTCTCCCAACCTAATTAAATCGGGTACATAAATGACTGAATTACCGAGTCTGTGGCTGAATTACAGAGTCTCTGGCGCCGACTATGATATAGACAAATAGGAAATCGAGATATGAAGCCAGGAAAAGTCACACTTATCACTGCGTCACGAAGGCAGTTCACCAATATATCCAGAATTCCAATCGGGAATTAGAAACTCACCCATAGAATTCTCTATGAACTCACCCTAATGTCGACGATGTCGCCGACTTTGTATACTTTCATATACGTGGAAAGCGAGATTGTGCCATGTGTGCGGAACCTGCGGGCGAACAAGTCCCTCGTGCCGCGACGGTAACCCTTGGAGTTCGTCATTTTGACGCCTGCAAACAGAAATAATCTAATGCACACTTCGCACGTGGCCAATACTTCACATTCTCAATAACAATCTCGCCAAACTGCGTAAATACAAAATATGTTGTTATAACTGCACCAATTAATGAAGAATACAAAAGAAACTACGTCAATTATGGGAAAATATTTGTAATTTCGTAAATTTTCATGATAATCACCTCTGCTTTATAAAGCTTGAAACAAGAGAAAGAATTAGGTTAGGTTATTTTGTCTATGGTGTGGTTTAGTGTTGTGATGGTCACCTCGATTTACTAACTCGAGTTAACTCGAGTAGAATAGGCTAGTCGACACTTTTTTTAAGCAAGTCTCAATTTATCTAAAATTACATTACAAAGCTGTAAAAATTGTTCGTGGATTTTTTGAAGCTTAAAAAGCAATAAAACTTTCATTTTAAAATTCAATTTGACATGAATCCACGAAAACGCTGTCGGCCATGATGGCATTTCATCATGACGTCATTCTCCAATAAACAACTGTCAGATCATACTCTAACCTGTTAATTTTATTTCTCTAAAATAATAATGATTTCTATTAAATAACATGACAAATATAGTAATTATCGTTGCTGTGTGGTACGAGAATGCAAAAATATATCTTTGAAGTGTCCAGATAAGTTATGGATTATAGTACCCAGTGAAATGAAAAGACGTTGCACTTGGCTTCAACTTGCTGGAATAAATCCTACATCTTTATCGAAACAGAGTAAAATAAACTGTGCAAGTAGTACAGCACAATATCCAGATTCATGATGAAGCAGTCCAAGCTCAGCCAGTATACCAGGACAGATCATGTAAAGTAAAACCATATGATGCCCACAAACTTATTCAAACACATTGAAAAGTATATGAAACAAAGGGGATTTACTTTGTTGAGACCTCCGAGTGTGGCTTCTGAACAAAAACTAACAAAAGCTGAAGCTAAACAAACTAAAAAAATAGGCAGACCCTGAATCCATGTGGAAAGTGTTATCTCTGACAACAGTTTATTTCATTTACCATCAATTTTCTTTTTTATAGAAACAATGTGTGAGAGAGGCACTTATGTCGCAAGCTGAACAGGTTTAGCATATTGAATTACATGGCAGGCTGCAGTTGCTATAGGCCACTTACCGAATTAACTTGTTAGTAGTTGAAAAGACAAACCAACTTTTAATATAATGTAAATTATTTATTATTATTATTATCAGACAGTAATACTTTCATACAATTTGGAGAATAGGTATATTAAGTTTCCAAAACAAAACTGGTTATGGACATTTTTAACATATTGACTATCATAATGTACAGGTAATATTTTCACACTGATCATTTTCAAAATCACTACAAAACATTTGAACTTGTACTTGAGTCAAGCATTTCTTGCTTATCTTATTATCTTTAATATACGGTTCCATATTTTTCTTGGTAGATAGACATTAACACTTGGAGGCTGTTATCCTTCCGAAGCGAAGCTCAAACCAAAGGGCACTTGTTTTGGCATCTGGTTTGCATTTCAGCATATTTTATGTTGTCATTGCTAAATAATCCTTCAAGTTTTGTGATGAATCTTTCACAGTTTGGTTCTTTGAATGTGTGGAGGAACGGGTGGAAGTGTTCCTCCGGCGAAAAGGGAGGATCTTCCAACCAGGCGAGGTGGTAGCGCCTGGCGCGCCGCGGCCCAACGGTTGACGTTGGGAAGTTGTATATATGCCAACTCTTGAGAAATTTTCGTATGTGCGATGTAATTTGACTGCACGCCATCTATCGTACTAGACAAGTACTGTAAGGTTTCATTGTATTCCACTAGTTGGCGCCTTAATGTAGTCACATACATCACTCCCCTCCAAGACCGGAGGTTGATATGATCGAGACAGCTGTCAGAGCTTCTCGCGGAGCTGTGCCAATGCCATATAGTCCCATGCCGCAAGTCCCAGTGAGTCGGGTGGGAAGGTCCTCAGTGAGTCGCGGTAGTCGCTGCTGCGGTGATGCGAAAGTCCCCTTTGAGTCGAGGTAGTCGCTGCGTAGTAGCTACTGCGGGCCGACGCAGTGTGCTGACGCTGATGTGGCTGCAGGGTAATCCAGGCATGCGCGATCGCTGCAGGCGTGTGGAGTATCCCTGATGAAGCCGAGGGTATTGGCTGGCGAGACTTGATTACCGCTCGATCAAGTGCTGGTAATGTGAGGGATGACGTCGTCGAAGGTGCTGCAGAGTGGCTGCTGAGAAGGTTGCTTCCAATCACGCCGGGGTCACCACTGTGGAGGAACGGGTGGAAGTGTTCCTCCGGCGAAAAGGGAGGATCCTCCGACCAGGCGAATTGAAAAATTGGTTTTTTTCCAATAACATTCAATGGATGTACAAGATGGTTCTTCACTGTGACGGTACAACTACATTTAAAATACAATTGCGGGTTGGCAGCCACCAAAGGATGCAGGACAATCTTGGCAGAGAGAACTTGTAATCTCTTCTTCTTCTTCATACACTACCACTATAATTTTATATTGTTTTGAGCGTACCTATCTTATGTTCTGGACAAATTGTACATTTAACAGTGCAGATTTTACCACCTCTTTTTAGTAGGACGTAACCTATGGCATCATCACAATTGATTCCCTTGTTGATCTGTAAATAAACCATTACGAGTGTTTAATTATCGTCAAATAGAGGTTATCCTTGGCAAATTACTACTTGTTTTGTTTAATATCTACGTTGCTTCATCAAAAGCACTTTACTTACATAGAAGTTTTGAAATTCCTCAACTCAGGAGAACAGAAATCCGGGTTCATTGCGAAGAACTTGCCAATCATCATTGGTTAATTCTCGGTAGATTTATGCTATCAGCTTTGACAAAACCAATATCCATTTTAAAAGCGTTTATTCGTCAACAACTGTCCCGGAGGCTGTTTTTTTAAATGTTTTACAAGAAAATAAAATATCAAATCAACACGCGAAATTGACATTTGTTTATTTTTAGGAATAATGACGTCACGGCTTCATCAAAAATGGCGCATAGCGTTTTCGGACATACAGAATACAGATAAAAAAAAATATTTTACAATTTAATTTCTGAAGTGATCCGAGATTTTTTGTTATTAAAAGCTTCATATTCGGAATCCTGGCATCAAATACTATATAAAGTAAAGGTTTTGGTTATTACTTTCGCTATAGATCAACTACCCTATTCTCTCTGACTCTGATTCGAAATTTCGAATACTCTCGCGCTAGCGCGCGTAATATACGTCAACTTACAAGAAATTATTTCTGGAGCTGTACCAGAACTGATAGTAATTTGTGAAGACTGCTACAATTTAATATAACGATCTTAATATTAATAATTTACTATATTTATGTCGTGAAAATTTAATCCAAAATACATGTATACACATGATAAATAAATCAGTCTTTTATATAAATTCTACCCATTTTTATTAATTACAATAGTCGTAATACATATTTATACTGAATCTGTTCTAATTTTTAAATACTGTTACGAAGCTGAGTCATTAAAAAACCACCTTAAAAAACAAAAGAAATCATTTACTCAGTTTCATCGAGTTAACTCGAGTTAGTTAATTTGGGTTAAACTCGAGTAAGTTAATTACAACTCGAGTACTATCCCGAGTTCGCACATCACTAGTATGGTTACTTAGAAGTTGCCACCTGTCAAAAATAATACTCATAAATAGGACATGTAATTAATAATACGTTTATCTACGAAGAACAAATGAAGACATAAAAAGTTAAGTGTACCTATCAATAAAATCATTATTACCCTATTATTTAAATAAGAGTAAAAATACTGCTTTTAGAAGGAATACCAATGCAAAGTTTTTGATTTCCTGCTATAAACCCGGTAAATTAATTCCTCTTAATCCCCGCTGCATTATACCGATACCCCGAAAAATCCCCGTCAGCTATATATGGAGGCTAGAACATAACTAAAACCCACTAAAAATATAAATTTGCGACGGTAGGCGATATGAATCAAACTTATCATAATTTTTTGGTGACATATAATCGAACTTCTCAAGCCTAAAGTTGCAGCTCTAGCACAATATTAGTGACTTTTGATTATCTTGTATGATACAAAGAGTACTTATGTAGCTAATCACTCCGTGGTATGATACGGTACCAAAGTAATGAATGTGTTATGTGTGAAAACGATTTTTTTTAAATCAAAAATAGTTTTGACTATTATATTAATCGACTATTACATTAAACGATTTAAACTTGAAACATCACTAACGTAAATATAGTTCATAGACAATAATAATTTCGTCTGTCCACGAGTCATACACAAATCGTTCAAGAACTTAAGAATTTAATGATTAATCAATAAACGCTATTACAATATATTTTAGACATAATTTCTGTTCCATAAAATATAATATCTTAAAATACTAAGTAACGACATAGAATTTGCGTTAAATCAGAATTATTTGCAAAGCTTTCACATTACTTTTTACTTTGTTTGTTTATTTAGACACCATTGTTTAATTCTGAACAGAATAATTTATGTCATACCATTTCGGTAACAAAGACTAGCCTTATTTTTATTTTACCATAATTCTCTTTTATCACTTTAATGTTATGTAGAAATTATATAAATCATAGTGAAATTACATTTATAATAATTATGAATTCTTCTACGGATAATATAATCGTGAATTCATGTCAATATACTCCTGTTTACGTGATCGAAAATCCTAGCGTTGCGCAGGTATTTTTTATTTACATATCTTAATATTCGATTATTTCTACTTGTTTTTCAACTCAATCCGTTCTTTGCAGACTAGATCGTATGTCATTGCACAAACAAGTCCGAGTGTATCGAAACCAGTGGTCAGTGATAATCTGAAAAGGTTTTATGAAAATAGCGGCAAACTAGAAAACAACCTCCTTACTGCAGTAGAAACCGCTGCAAAGCCGCGAATACTCAGGAAACAGGAGAGTAATGTTATCGGAAACAATTTGAAACTAGCAAGTTTTCTAATACCGAAGAATGATACCAATAAACATATAATAACCCCAGTGAATAACGTAATATTGAAGCCGGTGGTGATTAGCAACACGTCAGTGCAGAACACAGTTCCTAAATTGGACATAAGCAGTAAAATAGTGAAGTTAAAAGATTTATCTCAAGTAAACTATACCCCCAAATCACATTCAAATGGAAAAGTGTTACCAAAGATTAAGCCAAAGGAAATGTAAGTGATTTTGAAATAAAAAGCTTTTGATACTATTAACTATTATTAATAATTATTATTGACTATTATTATTAATCCCTGAAGCCGCAATAGACCCGATCGGGACCATGAACAATAAGAAATCAATTGTCTTATTTTTCTGGTGGCCTGAGGGATTTAAGAGGAAACATTTGTGTTTTTGTATGTTTGTAACATTTTCAATTAAAAAGTACTAACCCGGTTTAAAAAAAAATTCATTGTTAGAAAGCTGCATCTTCACTGAGTGACAGGCTATATTGCTTCCATTGCACCCATGTGAAGCGGGGGTGAGCTGCTAGTTATTAATAAACTTTATAACAGTATAACATAGTGTTTAAAAACTTTATGTCTATAAAGTTTTACCCAGATAATACACTGGTTATTCCAGCATTACCCAAATGGCCTAAAAGTAAAGGTTATTATTTAGAACCTAGAGTCAACACAATTTGTTTAACTGCCATTCTCCATGATTATGCATTAATAACCCATTGTACAAGTTGAAAGTGATATTATTGGGTGGTTGATTGACATGGACTATGAAAACATTGAATTTCTAGTTGATAAAGCATTATGATATGCATTCACACACACATATGTTTGCACATTTGTAACTTCCTTGTAAACTAACAGCCCACAAGTCTTTATTGGTATCTTGGTCTCTGTACGTGTCTCGAAAGTGTACTGTGGTCTCTGTATGCCTGCCTATAAGTGCAGTGTTGCAGTTGATCTCAAGTTCTGCCGTCAGTAGCAGAAGACGGTTGTTTGGATAATCGTGGCCCTACTGCATGTCTGTTTCAAATCTTTTTCACTTTCCTTACATTGAACATATTAGATTCATACAAGTTCACATGAAATGCTAACTGTGCGGTGCAGGATCAAACTTTTTATATATATTTAGCTTCACATGACCACCATGTGGCACTGCTCTCTATAGGCAGCTAAACACTCACACCACGCAGTCATGTGAACTTAGCCTAAAGGCCACTACTTACTTACTTAAAAAGGAAAAGTACAGATAATAAAATAAAAATTAAAAAAATATATATTTTCTAATTTAATGTGTTTCTTTCAGAGCTCCAAATCCATCAAAACATACACCTGTGCAATTATTAAAACTAGGAGAAACATACCACAGGTAAAGTTATTAAAGTAGTTTGCGGTTTTACCTAAATCTCCAGAATTTGATTTGGATCTCCAGAATTGGATGCTTAACAAATTTTGCTAGTTAATCAAGTAATAGTTAATAATCATATTTTGTTAATCTAGTAATGTAACTGAAACTAAGTAAAGAATTATTTATGACCTGACATTAAAATTAAAATTTGCACGTCGCTAATGTGATAACATGTAAAAAATATATGATTTTGTTGAAACAGAAATAAAGGAACCCTAAAACCACCGCGTTTGTCGCTCTAACAAAAAATACTAAACACAGAATAAAATAATTAAGGGGACTCCATTACAACAAATGAGTTTTTTGCCATTTCTTATTGATGATGCTATGGAACCTATCGTCCGCGAGTCCGACTCGCACTTGGCCGGTTTTTATAATATTTCGATACCAGGAAAAGTATAGAGTAATAACAAAGAACTGTTTGTTTTCCTCAAAATAAATGCATCATTTTTCTAAATTAATGTATTTATTTTCCAGAACACCAAATATAACATCACATACCACATCGAAACATACATCTGTGCAATTACTAAAACTAGGAGAAACATACCACAGGTAATGTGATTATTTAATTAATTGATTTATGTATTATCTATACTCAACCATTCAAACAAGCATGCAGTTCACATTGATGTTAAGTGATGACTGCGGCCAATAGACACCCACACAAGACCAAGGTCAAAATTCAGATGCGTTACCACTCCTGAGGCCTAAGGTGTTATGCCTCTGTGCCGGAAATTAGAGGGCCGTACATTACCACCTGACCGGAACACGATAGTGCTGAAAACTACCATTTAGCGGCAAGTATATTAGGTAATGCGGTGGTGCCTACGCCCGCGAGCTCCGTCACTGGAGCTCTACCACCAGTAAATGATTACCATACCCTCATAATATAACACATAACCACTACCAATAAAAGTTATGCCTCCTGGCGGTTGCCAATAAAAAAAAAGTGTTTATGTACTTGTTATATTTAATGTATGGAAGTTTTTTGAGCTTTACTTAAATAATTCTTAACCAATTGACTATTCTACAGACCACATCTCTTATCATTAGTAAAAATGTGTCTGGTATTTGGGCTGTGTATTATATTTGAACTTCATCTATTTCAGTTTGAACCAGCTCAGTGATGACCAAATGAAAATAGTGAACCATGCTCTCAAGATATTCAATGACCCGCAGAAAACAATAGAGGAGCCGGCCTATGACCCAGTTACCAACACGCAGTTTATTTATAAGTAAGTCTTTTGCAGATATTTATTTCCAAATTGCAGATATATTAAATTTATTGATCTTATATTACTTTTTGATCGTAGACTGTTATGATCAAAAAGTTTTATATTATTATCAATTTTTTAAGTGTTTGTGTAAATTATATATGCTGATTTTTTTTTACATCGTATGTTGCAAATGCTTCTATAGTCCTATCATCTAAAATGATACCAAAAAGACTGAATGGCGCTACTGCTACCATAAAGCAATGCAATAAATGTGAAGGAAAGATTTGACAAATCGGGCAGGACTTCAGTAGCTCAGTTGGAAGAGCGGCTGGACTAGATTCCCAGTGGCCGCGAGTTCGAGTCTCGCCTGAAGTCAAAATTTTCTTTCCATTTTTCTTTAAAATATATTTCACAAGCATGTTGTCATATACAGAAATATGTCACAATTCGAAGGTACCTTTTTCACTTTGTATAATAATAAAATGTATAAAGGTAGGTAGTTGAATATCATTGTTGGGGTTCTCACATTATTGTATTGCTACCGAGCTGAATACACTCCATAGTTCCAAACATGTGTTTTCATTAATTCCTGGACATAATACATGTGTCAATGCGAAATAATATAAAACAATTAGTTATAGTATAACACTGAATGAAAGAAAAATTAATTATCACATTCCACCATTTTCAGAATTGTATCACCAAAAGACTTAACAGTTGTAGGCAAAAATAAAATGGTATTGAAACAGAAGAAGGACGAGGTTAAGAAAGAAGTGTTAAAGAAACCGGAGAAGAAAGAACCCAAGCACGTCTTCTTGCCAGAAGACTCGGAAGATGATGAACCAATCTGTACTGAGGTTTGTTTTGCAATACGTATTTGTATGTAGTGTTTTACTGGTGGTAGACCTCCAGTGACGGAGCTCGCGGGCGTAGGCACCACCGCATTACCTAATATACTTGCCGCTAAATGGTAGTGTTCAGTACTATCGTGTTCCGGTCAGGTGGTAATGTACGGCTCTGTAATTTCCGGCACAGAGGCATAACACCTAATGCCTCAGGAGTGGCAGCGCATCTGCATTTTGACCCCTGGTCATTTTGTGGGTGTCTATAGGCTGCAGTCATCACTTAACATCAATGTGAACTGCACGGTTGTTTGCCACTTTTATTACATAAAAAAAAAGTGTTTTGCTTCTTGATTTTTACTTGAACAGTAGCCAAGTGACTGGGGTGTGCGTGAGCTCAGTAACGTGAAGTGATAATACTATATTTTCAGACGAAAGTAACACGGAGCGGCCGAAAAGTGAAACTCCCGAAGAATATCCTGCCAGAGGAGACGCCGCAGAAGCCGAGGAAAAGGAGTGGGACGACGGTCACGTGTTTTCAATGTTCTTGTGTGAGTATTAGGCAAACTTGAAACGTCACTCTGGTATTCTCCGAAAGGAAAGACAGAAATAATTACATGCAAACTGATGCAAAGATTTTTGCCGGGAATCGTTATAAACAGTTTTCAACCCTTAAAACTCGCACCTTTATTTTATAATTATATTTATCATCTCGATTAGTGTCTGTATTCTCGTTTAGATCGCAGAGTGACAACGCATCTGCACTGCTCATGCTCACTCCATTTCTATTTTGGAATATAATAACAGTTGATCAGCGTACCCTACATCTATCAGATAAAGCTCTTATTTTATGCAATCAGATATTTATCGGTTATTAATAGAAACCGAACATTTTTTTTGTGTTTCCGATTGGGCAATGTGGTCGCTTAACAACCCCCTTTCGATTGTGTTATGTTAAGTTGAATGAGAAATAAGCCTGAAATAGAGTATTTGACTATTATTTTTTATTGTGATTTCTTGCTTGTTTTGAAAAAGTATAAGAAATGTTAGTAAATATCGTCATTGTATCTACTAGTCTATACCTAATAGTTTTTGAGATATCACCATTCGTAAGTTGCAAGTTAAGAAATGATCTCAAACGGCTCGTACAAAATTGTACAGGCTTGTGACGTCACACGCTTGAGATCAGTGAAAAATTCAAGAAATATCAAAATATCTTCGTTAATATGCGTGTTTGTAAATAGATTGCACAGTAAAAGTTGTTGGGATTTGTAATCATCATACTCACATCATCACATCTAATACTGTTATTATTTTTAAACTAAATCTATTTTAGAAATTAAAGAAAAAACCCGAAGTCGAAATTTTTCTTTCCGTTTTTTCTTTAATTTCTAAAGCTCACTCGCATGTGTTATTGCGAAAAGTAAATAGTACAAATAAATCATTTCTTTTTCACTTTTATATTTTTTTAACTCTTCTACAATAAGACACGGATTTTAAATTTTTTTATGTTTCCATTTCCATACTTTCCATACTTTCGGACTATGTCATTTAAAAAGAAAACACATTGTCAAATACCCTATTGTAAAACTTTGGTCCCCAGGAATTCAGCAGTTTATACCGACTAGAGCGCCACTACGAAAACCATCCGACGCACATCCCCTCGCGGATCCACTCCAACCTATTCCACTGCCTGCTGGCCATTATCAAGAGCGGCTCCGAGAAGGACAGCGCCAACATCTTCATCCAGCAACTGGAACAGCTCATCGCGAAAATCAAGTCCTTGCTGCCGTGTCTCCTGAAGAAAGATGGTGTTGACGGCAAGATGAACACCATCAATGATGACGTGGGAAGGTAATGATCTGAGCTTTTGTTACTTCGAAGACCTGTCAATTGCGAGACGGACTCCGTACCATTTTCTATAAAAAACGGGCAAACTTTTAAGGAGTAACCCCCCCTCGCATATTTTCACGCTGTGTCACACTATCTGTGACCCCCCTAAAAATCTAACGTCGCAGAAACGAAGACTCCCCCTGAATATGTTAAATTTCAATTGAAAGTACACAAATATTAACAATTAAAAATATTTATTTGGTTTTATAATAAAATTTCAATACGTCAACGTCACGGTACTCACGGTGCCGTAGACTCCCCCTCCCCTCACACGTCACATCTTGTCACGTTCAGGGAGACTCCTCCCTATTATATGCGAACGTATTTTATGCACGGCCCCAAAAGGAAAAAACGGAACCCATAGAGGCCGTTTGTTACGTTAAAAAATTATTTCAATATAGTATTTTAGATATTGTATATAAGCATAACTCCATAAATATCCTTTCATTACAGGTTATTTGGCATGGACCCTGGCAAATACAATTTGAACATGGACGCTCTGAGCTGTGTAAAAGACAAAGATGGCTACTGTGAACACAACCCGCAACCGGCACCGGACCCCACGAAACCTTCACAACTGTGGCTCTCAAAACACAACGAGGAAAAAAAATGCGAAACAGACGACTGCGCAAGAATAAACTCCGCCGAAAAATGGCCTACGGTCAGCAAGAAATTGGAAGCCAGAAAACAAAAACAGGCACACCAACCATGTAATCCAAAGAAAATGCGAATGGAATTCGATCCAGAACCTCCTATGACATTTGGCATGGATGAATTAGTAGCCCTTCTAAATACAGACACCGAAACCGACCCACCACAGTTACAACCAGAGCCTGACAAAACTAATGCTAAAGGAACAGAGCCAGCGCAAGACATTGCATCGAAAGATCCAAATCCACTTATACAATTCCATAGTGCTCACTTCGATATACGTTCTTCACCAATCAAACCGTCTTCAGCCGTGTTCCAAAAATTCCAAATCGATCCTGCGAAAATAGCCAAATACGAACCCAGAGCAATCCGACCGTTAACATTGGATCAAGATAGTGAATTCGGTGAAATGGAGTTGCGACAAAGTACCGAAACACAACCTCAAGACATATACAAAGACAATATGGATTTACCGTGTAAAGAAACGGAACAACTGAGCTTCAACAATATAAAAGACTGGTCAAAATTTGATATATCTAATGATCAAAACTTTATGAAATCAAATAGTCTGATTAATGAACAATCTGATAGTTTTAAATCAAATTCTGTAATAGAACCATCATTAATTCACCTTAAAAATGAGTCAGTAAAAGAAATGAGTGCTAATGAAGTGTCAGAAAGTGATCAAGTTAGTATAAATGATATTAGGTTATCGTCTAGCCAGGGGCAATCGGTGTTAAACTTCTTAGAGTCCCTTGGCAATGAATGCTTGTCGTACCCTGAGACTGCAATACGAAACAACCCAGTTGATTTTCAACTGGACTTGTTCCCGTTCAACCATTCATAGTATAATTCTAGTTATAAGTAATAGACAATTGATGTATGTTTATTTTTGCAACAAATATATTATAATTATAGATTTATTAGCTTTTATTTCATTGGTCGCCTGCTTAGCGTAGCGTGTCTTAGGTTATGGGTCATAGCTCACTGCAGCCACCCGGAGTACAACCAGCACCGCCTCGTTTTACGACGTCCACTCGTCGTCGACACGTCCACGGGTGAACGACGCGACGTTACTTGTGAACCACTCGCGTACGGCGCGCGGTCCACTTGGAAACGGGGCGTTGGCAACGCAAAACAGGCAAGGGCAAACTAGGCGTCCGCGCGTGGACCGTGCGCCGCAATCTTCTACAATGGCACAATCTTCTCGTCGGTCCAGTGTCAGTATGTTGCCATCGCAAGTTGGTGTCGGGTGTAGTACCTGACGCCTATCTGAGATTCTTAGTAGAGATGAAACGGATATCCGGTTATTATCCGGTATTCCTATCCCGCCGAGTACCGGATGCTGAGGCAATATCCAGCCGGATAGAAGAATTAATAAAAATCGCATTATTTTACACAAGGAAAATCATACGACAATAAGAACACATTTTAAAAATATCAAAAGATTTCGTTTTATTTACTTACAAAAGTTTATTTATTTACAAAATTAACAAGTAGCAAATTATGGTGAATGAATACCAAACTTTCTGCATTTGTTGGTAAGAGGCGATGATATTTAAATCATGTAATGCAATATAGGGAAGAATATCCGGTGGCCGGATATCCGGCGCTCCGGCTTCGTAGCTTGCCGAATATCTGGTAGTCGGCCAAACCACTATCCGTTTCATCCATTCTTAGCACCCCTGCTTCGCCTGTGCCTTGATCGCCATTAAAGTCAGGAATAGCGGGACTGCCGGGGACCAACGAAAATTTCGTCGTAATCGAAACTTCACACCTGTAATCCCCGAAGGGGTAGGCAAAGGTAAATGCATGCAGTCAAGCATAGATGCTTACGTTTTGGCACAGGTGGCGAGCCTGTTGACATCTCCGAGCACATTACCAAACTTCGAGGTACTAAGAAATTTTTAGAAAATGGAAAATCCCAATAGATCCAGAGATAAAGGACAACACTATTATCTCTGATAATCCCCTACCCGGAATGGAACCCAGGCCCTCAGCGCAGTAGTAGTGGCCTGCTACCACTAGGCTACCGAGGCAGCAGGTGATAATATCCCATGATCGCCGCGCTTGGCTGGACGCTGCTGCCCATCTCGCGATATTGCAATTACTTACGACCCGTTGGAATGGTTTAACTGACTGCACTTGGGAAAGAATTCTCCTATAGTAGGCAGTGAGGTTGTCACATTCCTAAGCCTGTAAGAATGGGGTTAAACATTTGTTCACATATATTTGCATTGAATATTTAATCTTCCTGACAATGACCAATGAGATAATTAGGTAATAAAAAAAATATTCAACATAAATTACAATTTATTCTTTCATTAAAATAGAGAAGTATGTACATTCAATCTAAAAAAATCTTTCAAAACAGGACTTTTTCTATATTCTCCACTTTCTTCAATATAATGGCATATTATAATGTTAAGCAAGAGGAGGCTAGAAAACTAGTATCTAATTATTTAAGTTGAACAAAACCTTAAAATCAGATAATTATTGAGAGTTAATAAATAATAAATGATGATGATGTTATTATTGATGTTAATAAATAATAGATGCAATTATGATACAATGAATAAATGATTATTCATTGTATCATTATTGCATCTATGAACTAGTATGAAGAGAATGATGAATGTAGAAAAAGAATGGGAAGATTGCAAGGACTGGGACATTTGGCGCTCTACACTCTGGCAACCCTGAAAGGCACTACACTCTCTGCCAACCTTGCAAGGGACTCTGTGTGAAGATAACATACACACATTGCCATATTAATGTCACAAGACTATCGTAATAAAATTATATTATTGGAAGAAACCCAAAAATTATTACATGCACATTGCCCAGTCATGTCCATAATAGAAATAGTTCATCTATAATTATTATAACAGCATTTTACACTAAGCCTGCAACACTGGTCTTTCATTTTTGCCTTCTAAGTTTTGATTCGTAAGAGCATATCCTGTTCCGCCCCTCTGTAGAGGAATTATATCTTTCTCCTTTAACTTGTCTCCAGTTAAAGGGTGCAGCCAATCTTTCTTTATTATCTTTTCAATGCACTCCATTGTGACTACATGGCCAGTAGTTCTGAAAATATAAGAAAAATTAAACAATATTTATTTTCAATAGATAATTATTTTCGTGGTATTCCGCTAGACATGTTTCGTAGCTACTTGTGCAACAGATCTCAATGTGTTAAAATTGAGAATCATGTTAGTAAAGATTTACCGATCAGTTTTGGAGTTCCGCAGGGCAGTGTCCTCGGTCCGAGTCTCTTCCTTATTTACATAAATGATCTTTGTAAATTAACATTACAAAAAGGCACAATCTTTAGTTTTGCTGATGACACTGCATTGGTATTCTAGGGAGAGACTTGGAACGAGGTATATGCCACAGCTCAACACGGTCTAGTTACAGTAGGTAAGTGGCTTAACGCAAATCTTCTATCCTTAAACCTGGAGAAATTAAATACATGGCTTTTAGTGTATCAGATAAATCTCAACCACCTAACACAAATAAACTTTACTTCCATATTTGCAACACACCTCTGACTGCTATCTGCCGCTGTCTTGAAATTAGCTAGAGAAAAGAGAAAGAAAAAAATCTAGAGAATTGAAATATCTTGGTGTTACAATTGATGATCTATGTAAATGTTATTCTCATATTAAAGTTCTCACTCATATCTAGAGTACGCAAGTTATCTTGGATTTTTAAGAAATTACGATAAATTGCTACGCGTGAAATCTTGATAATAGTATATAAATCCATATGTCAATCAATCATCCAATATTGTATTTCAGTTTGGAGAGGAGCTCTACCTTCTCAATTTATTCATTTAGAAAGAGCCCAAAGATTTCTGCTTAAAATAATGTTTTTTAAAAATGCCAGATTCCCTACCGAGGACCTTTATAATGAATGTCAAGTACTCTCAGTCCAGAAACTATTTATTTTACACACTGTATTAAGAAAACACAAAAACATACCACTTGATCTCGAATAGCCAATAGCAACAAGAAGAAAATATTTAATATGCAAACCATTTAAAATTAATACAAGTTATATTAAGTACCAATATAGCTACATGTCTATAAGTCTCTATAACAAGCTTAATAAAATATTAGGTATACATATTGTTAATTATATGAGTTGAAAAGTTGAATTAACGAAATATCTGCTTGCCTTGGCACACGATCGCACGTCAGCACACAGAACATATTTCTCAATTTTTATTTTTATTTTATTACTAGCAGCTGTCCGCAACGTCGTCTGCGTGAAGGCTCTACAGCACCAAACATATCTAAGATGCCAGTGTCGCTTTAGAATTATAAGCAAACAACTTTTAAAATAGTATTTAATTAAAAATATACGTTTTTTTGCGAGCGAAGCAAGTGAAGGGAGTCATATGGGAATCCTGCTGAGTTCAGTCATAAGATGTGACTGAAGGAAATAGACAAAATAATGCAGGAATATATTCCCGGACACAAAAGAGTAAAAATACGTACAAAGGTATCAAACCTTACAACACTTTCCTATAAACTACGTTGGTAGTTATTCTGCCAGGAGCCAAAATGTAAAGAGAGACAGGACTGGTGACGCGGTAGCAAGCGACGTACAGTTGCCCGTGTGAGAAGCAACTTGTCCTGAGGTTAACACCCGTTGACCTCAGTGTCTGCCCCTGCGACTTATTGATGGTCATCGCGAAGCAAACATTCAACTGTACGCGCTTGAACTGGAATGTGTAGTTATGCGGTATGAGGGGAATGCGTGGTATAAATACTGCCTCGCCAATGCCGGGTCCCGTTATACAACTTCGGAGGAGATAAGTTCCGAAGAAGCATAATCGGGACACCTACCTTCAGCTTGATGGTATGCGATGGTAGTCCGCTTGCTGACAGGAAGTTCAGAAATGCCATGGGATAATGTGTGGCGTCATCTTGCTCGACGACAGTATTTATGGAGGTATAGACCACTTCATTGTCTATTAATTGCTGCATCCTGATAATTTTTAGGCGTCAAAATGGCCCGCTTACACACCCAAAACGTCGTATTCTGCAGGTGCGGTATACGACTAATGTCCCCGTAGACACCGAGAATAAATTCTTCTCACCTGGATACATCTCTGTCGAGAGACTCTGGAAACACCACCTATCCACCTCTCTCTTCTGGTAGAGTGCTTCCGCGGAAACTTAGAAGGACATCGGAAAATTCTTGAGCACGTGCATTCATTCGTCGAGCCGAGCCCTCATATTAATGGTCAAGCGCAGCGTAGGTACGAACTCGTTAAGATCGTTTCAACAAAGCATTCATCTCGTCAGTCCTCGATCTTCGCGTCACCACGGGAAGCGTTTCGGAAATCGTCAGTGAACAGTAATGTGACACCACCCACTCAAATGTTCGTTCCTGCGGATGTCCTGCAGGGTTCTGTCCACGGCCTCAACTGCCTTTCAACACTTTACAACACTTGTATACTCATCCCATACAATCAGAGAGCAATCCTTGAGCACGTGTCCTTTATCACTGTTACATGACACATCAAAAACAGTCATTTCGGCGCTCTCTAAATATAAGGGAATTTTAAACATGGCATGTACTGTCTTGCTATCCGGAAGCAGTGTGGCAGCAATTCCCCGCGACGCTACAGCAATAGCAATTTTGCCTTGCCTCCTGACTTCTTCAAGTATGCCAGTGATAACAAATGTTTTTCCTGTTCCACCAGGAGCATCCAAAATCCAGGAGAAAAACATTTTACCCTGGTTTTCTCCAACGCTTTCAAGGACGGTATCATAAATTTATTTTTGCTCTGAAGAGAACAAAGCGACATGGTCATTTCGCCCGGATCGTAATTTGTCTCACCGTTATACTCCCAATTTCTACGGTCTTGATGCGGTGATGATTTGGGGAGCTGATAACCCATATTCGATAGTTCAATCGGTGGTGGAAATGACCACATCTTGAAATGAACTAATACAGGTGTTCAGCATGCGTTCATTAGTTACTTCGACTTCGTCTCCAGTAGCACGTGTATCAAAGCTCGTAGAAAATCTTCAGACAGATGATGGCGATATTTCTGGGTTCACACCCTCGCGGAGGCAAGCGTCACTGACGCTTGCCTCCGCGAGGGTGTGAACCCAGTTTTGGTAACGGTCGAGATGGTGACGTGCTATGCAGGCTGCGCGGTAAGTGGGATACTCCATGCCATCAAATGTCCTCAGAAAAATGAAATACGTTGGGCCTCGGACCGTGTGAAGTAACAACCGCAGGAAATAGCTTTCGCCATTATTTGGATGCACGGTACCTATAAACCTTTCCCAATTCGGTGTCCTTGAAAATTCTCGGATATTCATGCAAAATTTGAAGTAAATCCATTAAGATCTATTACTTTTTAAGTTTAGCTCGCACATACATACAGACAAACAACAGCAGACAAAACAAACACTATATTTGGCTTCGATATCGATAGTATATCATGCCCCAAATATTCTTTAAAACAAAAAATCAATGTACAGTTTTGACTTTCCTACAATTTTAAAGATTTACAGCTCTTCCCTCGTAGGAGATAGTGTGATAATATGTAGCCTATATGTTGACCGGACCTGTTAGTAATATTAATGCAAAATTTACTTCAAATTTTGCATGAGTATTACTAACAGGCGCCATTTAGTAGGTACTTTTTTAGTTAAGCCCGGACATACATACAGACAAACAGCCAAAAAATCTGATAACTTTATTTTTGGCTTCGATTTCTATTATAGATCACGTCCCAAGTATTCTTTAAAAAAATATTCAATGTACAGTTTTGACTTTCCTACGATTTTGTTAAATGTAGAGAATCCCGTGGGAATAAGGGATTTCCCCGCAATAAAAAGTAGCCTAAATGTTGGCCAGGCTTAGTATCTATACACCACAAAGTTTCATTCGAATCCGTCCAGTATCTTCGGAGATTAGCCTGGACAAAGGGACAAACAGACAGACAATAAAATTAAAAATCATTGAAAAGTGTCCTAATACTATTTTAACATTGCCCCCAATTAGTTTTTCGTAAATTTAAACAATGTACAGACACGCGGGTTTTACTGTTTTATTATATGTATAGATAAGGAGTTAAAAAACTTAAAAGTCTAAATTAGTATTTAATCAGTTATTTAATGTATTGTTCTTCTTATTAATTTATTTTTTAAGTAGAAAGAAACCAACTTGATATGATACATAATGGAAGGTGATCCCCAAGATACAGGTCAACCTAGTTTGGGGATCAATGATTTTAAGTTCAAAATGTAACATGTGTAATGTATGGAAATAAATTTTTTTTATTTTATTTTATTTTTAAACACATTGTAGATCATTGATGATCCTCGAAAATATAATAAATTTTGTTAAATATACATACTGTAAATAATAAAGCATTATTTAAGTTACTTCATCCTATAAAACGCATTTAAAAAATTACATAAATAAGCTTGTCATATTTTTTTAATGCAATAACATATGCAACTGAATTAAAAAATTAAAGAAAATATGGAAAGCAAAATTTGACTTTGGGCAAGGATCAAACCTGCAATCTAAGGAAAACCAGATCACCCACTTTACTACTTTAAATGATTAACTACTGTTAAAAACCCTTATAGTACTGAAGACTAAATTGCAGAACTCTATCTAACCTGTTTTGGTGGTAGTACCTACCTCTGGGTAGCAATAAATGTGCTAATTGATGTTGGTAGCAATAAATATGCTAATTGATATGTCAAGACAATGATAATTATTGTAGACTGTCTGTTATTTAACCACTTTATTTACCTGATAACAGCACATGGAACAGCATTACTCAAAATATCATGCGTGACAGGACACATGTATCTGTTCTCTTTGGCAATCAGGGACTTTTTATCATCGGGATCATTCACCATTGTCCACTTCACTTCAATCAAATCCTTCACTTTCATGTGTTTCCCACTAATAGGACAGTAAACTGTTGGATCTGGCTTCTCTAGTTTAGACAGTTTTGCATCTGGCAACTGAGAAGGCACCCAAAAACTAGGCAACTCCTTATTTTTACCATTTGCCAAGTTAGAAACAGAATTTGAAGTAGACGGCTTATCACTGTTCTCAGCGGAGGACGTATTAGTTATATTCTTCTCTCTATTCATAAATTTTATCAAATTGGCTTCTTTTTCAGCGGCTGCTAACTCCTTTTTTTCCTCGTCTTCTTTTCGTAGCTGCTTATCGTACTGTTTCAATTTTCGATTGTACTCGCTCTTTTTCTTTATAACATACTCCAAGATCGCTTCTTTATCGAATAAATAGCCGTCTTTTGTGATGACGGGGTTCCTACAGGGCTGTAGAGTGAGGCTGCAACAGTCGAAGTTCTTCACAGAATCTTTGCCAACTCTCTCACTTTGAGTCCCGTACCCTGACGCCGCGGCGTCTTTTTTCTTCTCGTGATACGTATAAACAGCACCGGCTGTGCAGTTTCTTGCGTGTCGTGTCATTTTTATTTAATATTATATTATTATTTACTGTTTAACAAGAACAAAAATAAGATGAGATAGGTACTTAGATTTTGTTCACAGCAAAGAGTACATTGTACATTATTTTGGTTCACAGATCACTAAACATCACTAAACGAATTTTGTTGTTCAAAAGAGCACAGACCAAAAGGATGACATTGACATTTGACAACTAATCTATTGGCTGTTCCGATTTAGGCTGAGATCACTGCGACAATGCTCCACTGGGGAATATTTCGTTCCGATATACCATAGATCAAAACGGGCTACTGCATCGGCCGACCGAAGGGGAGTAGCCATAGCGTTTATTACCGAGGCAAAACAGTCTGTAATTTTTTGAACGTTGTCATGCCTTGCAGTGGCCCCCGTAAATTTCGGAACATAGCCTATATGACTAGAGGTGTAAAGTAACCAAGAAGCTTGAAGGTAAAAATGGAGACCACACAATCCATACCTATTTGAAGCAAACCTAAATATAGCTATCTCTCTCTCCGGGGGCAGGCCGTCTCTTTCTAAGTAGGGTGACCATAAAGTTACAATTTTCCTGGGACACGACTGTGATTTTTATTTAAGATGACAAAATGTTTTAATTTTTCTTCTCGTTTGGCAAAGAGACAGCTATAGACTATAACGCCATTGATCAAGTAATATTATAATTATACATACAACTGCTCATTTCATAAATCTCTAACATAGTGAATGAATATATTTATGGAGGATGTCGATCGCGATGATGAGATGGTTCCATATGGAAGTTGATGGGATGTCCAGTGAACTAATGGGGAGTAGGACCTTCTTATGAAGTCTCGGAGGAGCACGAAAAAACTTTCCTACACCCGTGCACGCTATCGATTGCTTTATGATAAAAATCCCACATATTTGACACATAAAACATAACTACACATATATATTTTTTTTATGTAACGAAGGTGACAAACACGCAGCACGGATGTTTAGTGACGACTGCAGCCTAAAGACACCTACACAAAAACCAGTGGTAAATGTGCAGATGCGTTGCCACCCCTAAGGCTTAAGATAATCTGCCTCTGTGGTAGTTAAGGATTTCGAAGATCTCAGTTGATACGAACATCCCCATTATAACAGTCTGTTAAAACCTTCTTCTTTCTGGTTAGATGGCCTTACTAGGGCCGGGTTCCAATAACTTACCAACATCCGTACTATTCCGTACGTATATTTAGGAACGGTTGATTGTGAGAGTTAATGTATGGATGAAATGTCAAATTATAACGGATAGTAAGCTATGTAAGCCTACCTACGTTAGTAATTTATTGAAAGCGAGCATAGGAAAAGAATGAAAATCTTGTCGATAATGAAGCATTTATCAATGAATCCCAAACTTTAAGACGAAATCTCTTGTGGTACACAAGACATTGAATGAAGTAAAAATTATGAATTTAAGAGTGTTTAACAAAGTTTATTACATATAGATAGATATATATTTATATATATATATATAATCTGTCGGAGACGGTCACTAGTACGGACCGATAACTGACAAAGCACGAGTTCCGGTAAAGGGTGACACCGTCGCCATGTTGCAATTATCTTCGTGCTACAACAGAGCCTAGCCGTTGGAGGGAGGTCGGATCAAGGCTCACTTACCATTTGATCGTTCTCGTGATAAGTTCTCCTCCAAGCTAGGAACTGTTTCTGTCGTTTCGGTCTGATTTTGTGTTGTGGTTGTGTACAGTGACTTGTGAGTGTAATTAATTGTGTAATTCGTTGTTTCGTTGCTCGACTACCCACTTTATACGCCCACTATGTCGGACGATGAAACTAATAATACGTCCGTGCCGATATTATATATAGAATTGTGGTAAATCGCATTCTTTTATGTAATGCAAGTGGCAAACAAGCTTGCAGTTCACATTGATGTTAAGTGATGACTAAGGACATGAAATGACATGACATTCGAGTCTCGCCTGAAGTCAAAATTTTTCTTTCCATTTTTCTTTAAAATGAATTATATTTCACAAGCATGTGTTAATGCGAAATAGTATAAAAACAATTACTCTTAAATTCATAATTTTTACTTCATTCAATGTCTTGTGTACCACAAGAGATTTCGTCTTAAAGTTTGGGATTCATTGATAAATGCTTCATTATCGACAAGATTTTCATTCTTTTCCTATGCTCGCTTTCAATAAATTACTAACGTAGGTAGGCTTACATAGCTTACTATCCGTTATAATTTGACATTTCATCCATACATTAACTCTCACAATCAACCGTTCCTAAATATACGTACGGAATAGTACGGATGTTGGTAAGTTATTGGAACCCGGCCCTAGTAAGGCCATCTAACCAGAAAGAAGAAGGTTTTAACAGACTGTTATAATGGGGATGTTCGTATCAACTGAGATCTTCGAAATCCTTAACTACCACAGAGGCAGATTATCTTAAGCCTTAGGGGTGGCAACGCATCTGCACATTTACCACTGGTTTTTGTGTAGGTGTCTTTAGGCTGCAGTCGTCACTAAACATCCGTGCTGCGTGTTTGTCACCTTCGTTACATAAAAAAAATATATATGTGTAGTTATGTTTTATGTGTCAAATATGTGGGATTTTTATCATAAAGCAATCGATAGCGTGCACGGGTGTAGGAAAGTTTTTTCGTGCTCCTCCGAGACTTCATAAGAAGGTCCTACTCCCCATTAGTTCACTGGACATCCCATCAACTTCCATATGGAACCATCTCATCATCGCGATCGACATCCTCCATAAATATATTCATTCACTATGTTAGAGATTTATGAAATGAGCAGTTGTATGTATAATTATAATATTACTTGATCAATGGCGTTATAGTCTATAGCTGTCTCTTTGCCAAACGAGAAGAAAAATTAAAACATTTTGTCATCTTAAATAAAAATCACAGTCGTGTCCCAGGAAAATTGTAACTTTATGGTCACCCTACTTAGAAAGAGACGGCCTGCCCCCGGAGAGAGAGATAGCTATATTTAGGTTTGCTTCAAATAGGTATGGATTGTGTGGTCTCCATTTTTACCTTCAAGCTTCTTGAAAGTAACGAAAAAAAGCGTACCCGTATGTATTGGTTATATTCGTTACTTTAATAATTAGTACGAGTAACTATCATATCGTTACGTAACTTGTTACTTTTGATAGCTACTTCATAACATAACATAGAGCAACTTAAGCAAACTATGCAATACGATAATATGATGAGTCGACGTTAATAATACTTTTTGAGAGAAGTCGTATTATTACGTCGTATCGTATTGCAAACGCGTACGGCACGATATGGCGGCATCGCAATATAGGTAGTTTTATTTCTATTGTAACTACAAATTTAGTAAACAATATACGGAATTATGTACTGGATTTACAATAGATTATTACTTAGAAAATTATAACTGTGAGAATGTTCTATCTTATAGTACAATTACATAGCAAACCATCATGCATCGACTAATTAATTAAAAAGCAACAGGTAAGTACTTATTTAAAAATATTTATTAAATTATAACTACTTTTCGTTTGTAGCAGCCACTAACAGCAGAAACGGTGACGAAATAGTTCCTAAAAGAACTGTTTCAGTACAGCACGCATTGACGCACAAGAGACAGGAAAGTTCTTAAAAGAACTATATGCTGTACAGATGACGTTCGACAGAGACAGGATGGTAGCTCTGAAAAGAGCTGTTAGAGCTCTTCATCTGCAACCACGCTCTAACATCTTCAGTCTTCGACGTCTCCACTTCAATACTCACCGCACGACTTCAGATCCAGCTTGAACTCATAGCCACATCAGTCTACATCTTCGGCACGCATCATCAGCCGGCGAGCTCCCGCGACGCGTGCGTTCATCTTGCGAGCCCCAAGCGAAAGAGCGAGCCATTTTTTTTTTTTTTTTTTTTTTTTTTTAGGTCGGGCTTTGTGTAGGCGGCCTGTCTCGAGACGGCACTAGTCTACTTCACCGGGCAATCGGCGAGCGCAGAGGGCGCTCCAGCCTAAAATTTAGCGCAACTGCCTAAGGGTGACCCATGCGGGTCCGTGCCTCGGCTTAGGACGTTGCGGAGAGACATATGAGACATATGCGATTATGGGCGGTGCAACTTTCGCTCTACTCCATTCGGTTGGCGATAACCGGAATGTCATCGGCCTCGCGGGGCCGGAGATAGGGTCGGGATCAGGGGCGGGCGCGGCGCGAAACGCGTCGGCGCGTTGTATTATTAGCGGTTTGTGCAGTGTGATTCTGTAATCGATTGTTCATTGCGGCGATGGCCAACGTGGTCTCATCGTCCGGATCTTTTAAGACGTGCCTTGGACGTCTCCTTTTGGCGCGATCAAAAGGAGTGTATATCGCGGCCGCTCTGACCAGCGGATTCGGGTGGTGACTCGCCCGATCGAAATAGCGAGCTGAAGCTCGCTTCATAAACTGCCGGATGGTAGGCAGATTTGCATCAATGTGCAAGTTTTTATTACGTACGTACCAAGGCGCGCCTACGGCTCTACGTAAGAATCGGTTCTGCAAGGTTTGAAGTTTTTGTAATATTGTCTTTTTCGCGTGGGCGAATACTGGGGACGCGTAACATAAAATGGGCCTTATGCAGGACGTATAGGCACGGAGTTTGTTCCGGGCCGATAGCTTGCTCTTTTTGTTTAATAAACAATGTAACTGGGATAGCACGAATGCAGCCTTTGCGCGCGCTGCTCTTACATGTGCAGCGAAGGACAGATGCCGATCAAGCGTCACTCCTAAGTATTTGATTTTGTCCATCCAGGGGATGGGCTCGTCAAACATAAGGACTGGGGCTACGTTGGGTCTGGGAGCGCGGTCCCGTACAAAGAGTATGGCAGCGCTCTTGCTCGGATTTACCTCTATACGCCAGCGGCGGAACCAAGACTCAAGGTCTTTGGCCGCCGCTTGCAGGGCTTTCCTTATGATCTCTGGTTTTCTACCAGAGTCGTAAATAGCGGTGTCGTCAGCGTACATTGCCAACTGAACGCCGCGGCGGACAGGGATATCGCTAGTGTATAGCGTGAACAGGAGGGGGGAGAGTACGGATCCTTGGGGAACACCGGCTGTTATGGTGTGACGGTTCGAGAGGGTACCCTCGACTCGATATCGAAAGCCTCTGTCCGACAGAAAATCGCGAATGATGTGCACGATTTGGGTGGGCACTCCGAGAGTGTACAGCTTATATAATAAGCCGTTGTGCCACACGCGGTCGAACGCTTTAGCGATATCGAAGAAGAGGGCTCCCGTCATAATCTTTCTATCGAATTTACTGAGTATATGCTCAGTGATTCGATGTACTTGATGGACACAGGAGTGACGAGCACGGAACCCGAACTGTTCGTCCGGGATCAAGTGCCGCACTCGGGTGAAATCTAAGAGTCGAGCGTACACGACGCGCTCGTAGAGTTTACTTAGAGAACTGAGCAGACTTATCGGCCTGTATGATGAGGCCTGGTTGCTCGGCTTACCGGGCTTTTTAAACCCGATAATTGTGGCCTCTTTCCACGCGGGTGGAAACATACTATTTTTAAACGCTGCGTTGAGTATCGCAGCCAAAAGGGCAATGAGCAAAGGGGGGAAGTTTCTAACTGTGCGATTGGAAATGCCGTCCGCACCCGGCGCTTTCCGCACTTTTAGACGCTTGATCAGGTCTGTCACCTCTGCGACTGTCACAGGTCTGAGAGGATCATCATTATTTTCGCTATTACCGTTAGCGTTTTCATCGACTGGCGTGTCGGGAATGGGACCGGTTTCGCGCGGGGGGGTTGGCGGTCTCGCGTTCCTACTTTCGACTTCTAAGTTGATCTTGTCTAAATGATCGGCAGCTATCGGCATCGTACTTGGAGAGCATTGAATCTCGAGTTCGCTCGCCAGGCATTCGGACTTTTCGAAGTCATCGAAGGCTGGCGGTTGGTTAGGGCGAATGAGGGGAGGCATGGATGCCTCCATAGGGGATTTGAAGCATTTGAAAAGCCTCCAGTACTCTGTATGAGAGGGGTCAAGGTCAGTGAGCTTTTGCTCCCAGCGGTCGTTATAGACTTCCACCTTGCATTTCTTGGCCTGACGTTGCCAGTATCGCATGGTGGATTTTCTATCGGCCGTTGGGGCAGAGTAGTAAGCTCTGGTAGTTGCGTTCCTTTCCCTCACTATCTCCCGTACGTGTTCAGGGATAACGGCGTGACTGGGTACAGTCGCGGGTTTTTCCTCTGAGCATCCGTCTACGACAGATTGTACGTGATTAGTGAGAGTAAGGATCGCACTATTGACTTCGTCAGTGGTCTCTATCAGGGAGGGGATCGTATCTAAGTCTGCGGATGTGGTGGCGGCCAACTTGGATCTCACTTGAGACCAGTCGGTCACCACTCTCATCGGGATGTCGCTACGACCTGTATCAGTGGGACCGCTATGGGGGATAAATTCTATGATAACAGGTCTATGCTGCCGTGGCATAACTAAAATGCCGTTAACTGACATTCAATTGAATGTCAGTTAACGGCATTTTAGTTATGCCACGGCAGTATGGTCAGAGTCTAACTCGTGTAGCACTCGTATAGAGTGTAAACGCAAGTTTACATTCTTTACGAGCGCTAGATCGAGTATGTCGGGTCGTCCCATGTTGTCGTCATAACAATAGTGGGTGGGTTCGAGTGGCACTAGAATGTCTATAGGTGCTCTGTCAAGATAACGTTCAAGAACTGTCCCTCGTGCATTAGACGAGTTACAGCTCCACATTATGTGTTTGGCGTTGAGATCTCCTGCCACTATGACGGAGTCGCCAAGATTAAATAGACGATCTAGGTCGCCTACTAAGAGATCGCGTTGGGGAGATAGATACGCCGACACTATAGTGATCGGCTGATGACCGGTCATCGCTAATAGGCAAACTGAGACTTCAATGTTCTCCAGGTCGTCGGGGGGGGATAGAGGCGTGCAATGCAGCGTCCTCTTGTAATATATAAGGGTGCCTCCGAAGGCACCGTCTGTACGATCGTTTCGTACTAACCTATAATTGGCCAAGCTTGGGTTACGGCGGGCGGGTTTTAAAAAAGTCTCCTGGATGAGGAAGACATCAATATTTTTATCGCGGAGAAATTCTCCCAGCTCATCGCGGAGGCCTGACATGCCATTGGCGTTAAAAAACCCTATTCTAAGTGAATAGGGTTTTATCCTGCTAGATAAATTAGTTAAGGGCCGTATGTTCATTTTGGGTTTACCGGGGGGTGTTGTTTATCAGCCGGTTGACGTCGGCTGCGGCCAGGACCATTTCTACCCTGGCGTTGGGAAGGTGGGGATTTGCTTTAAAGTAGCAGTATCTGTCCAGCAGGGGCTGGAGTATGCTCATGTCAAACATGAGCGAAAAAGAGAGTACCTCGCTGATGAGGTCGAGTGGCGCCTGAGGGGGGCCGGGGGCGGGAGCCTGAAGGGCCATGGGTTGAGCCTGAGGGGCCTGGGTGGGTTTGTGGCGTGGTGCGGCCGTAGCGGCCAGCGGGGGCCTGATGGGAGTTGGCACGGGGGCCGGAGCGGGGGCCGGAGCCGAGGCCGGGGCGGGAGCCGGGGCCGGGGCTGGGGCTGGGACCGATTTTGGAGCGGCCTGAGGGGCCTTCGCGGGTGCCCGAGCGACCGGGGTGGTCGTGGGCGGCGGGATCACTCCTTTAAGAAGGGGGAAGTGGGTGGTGCTCATGAGGGAGGGCGGCGGACCGGTCCTCCATGCGGGGGCCAAGATGGGGTTGGGGGTCCTCTCGAATTGAGGGGCCGCTCTGGGTGGGATTGGGCGACGACCCCTGGTGGGGATTCGTGCCGCTTTGGGAGCCTCTTTGCATCCCCTATAATTGGCGGGGTGTCCTGCCTGCCCGCAGAGTATACAGCTCGGGGGCTCCGAGCATGCAGCTCTGTCCTTGGGGCGTGTGCAATCGGCCGTGCCGTGGTCTTCCAGGCACTTTACGCACCTGGGGCGCATTTTGCACCGACCTGAGGCATGTCCGTATCGTTGGCAGTTATGACACTGCCCTATGTTTCCCCTTTTGTTAGGGGGCTCGACACGGATGCCACCGAGTCCCGCAACATCTTTGATGTTGAAGATTGCGGTGGCTTCCTTGGTGTTGTCAAGAATGACTAGCACCATTTCAAGGTGCCCGTTTTGGCCCCTGTGCCCGCGGTGCATCCTATGCACTTGCTGCACGGGGAGGGCTTTGACCTCTTTGAGGTCGGTCATAATCTCCTCGGGTGTGAGGAAAATGGGGAGGTTGCGTATGACAACGCGACGCCGTTTCTCCTCTGGGAGGGCGTATGTAAAATACTGTAAGCCTCTCTCGTCAAAGAGCGAGGTGGCTGTACGGTGGTGGGAGGAGGACTCCAGTTGGATGGTGTAACAACCATCCTTGGGATTCCATCTGGTATGGAGGGGGACGACCCCTTTGACCTTCAGCGATGCTGAGAGGTCGGTCCAATTGAATTTGTCGGACCCTAGGAGTTTGAGTGGGGGGGGGCGTTTGGATTTAGGCGCTCCTGGGGCGCTAGCCTGTGAACTCGCTGAGGGCGAGCTGGCTTGGGATTGGTGCGCGGGAGATGCGCTACCTCGAGAGGTTATCGCGGGGGTGGGGGGAGAGGCTGTGAGTCTCACAGCTTTGGCGGGAACGGAGGGCTCCTCGGCCTGGGTTTTGCGGGTTTTCCGCTTTCGCTTGCCTCCTTTGACGAGCGTGAAGTCGTCTGTGTCGGAGGCGGACTCCTCATTGGACGCCTGTCCTACGGACATTGCGTCTGAGTCCGTAGAGCGTTCCTGGCCGGGAGTGGGGGAGGGGGTGGCGGACTCTGCTTGGTCCAAGAGTGGGGAGGCTGCGGACTGGGATGCGTCCGGAGAACAAACGGACTCAGGATGGTCCGAGACAGAGCGGCTCTGAGTGGGCGATCGAGAGCGCGGGGAGGGGGGGGAGCGTGAGCGGGGCTTTGGAGGTCTTGAGCCCTCACAAATGGATTCCAGGAATCCGTCGGGCAGGGGGTCAGGTAACTCCTGCATAATGCGGGTGAATTTGGCACTGATTTTACTGCTTTTCAGCAGGATGGCAAAAGCTGCCTCAAGCTTCCTTTTCTCCTCAGACATGTTGTCTGGGGAGAAAAGGACTCAGCGAATGGGGGAAATGGACGTTTGCGGACTTGGTGGTTTTTATCCCTATCTCGACCTAAGAACGCACGAAACAAGAGGGTTCGGTTATCGAACACGTTCCCCGGGAAGAACCCACAACAAACCCGGGGCAATCGTGTGTTTAAACGCGCCTATAAATTAAACGCGGGGTATTTATCCCTACCTCCCGGGTGGGACAACCCGGGAGTGTGTGAGGTGTAATTACCTCCTCGCCGGGATAGGCGAGGAGGGTGTGTCCTATGGTGAGCCCTAAGCTTGTATCGCCCTCGGCCAATCTTAATGTGCCGAGGGGCCCTAAGGTAACGTCTGTCTGTCAGTACTTGTACGGCAGAGACTATGGGGTCGCTCCAAATGCCTCTGTTCTAACCGTACACTTCCGATTTCGCTTTAGCCTGAAGGGCGCAGCAACGTCACGGGTCTTCGTTTAGTCGGTTTCGTTGGCACTGTTAAGTTTCAGCCGACTTGCCCTGAGGGGGCCAAATTGTTGTTTAATTGTTGACGCTTCGGAACTGGTAGGAACTGCGTACACCCCAATTCCTCGAAACACGGCGGTCGGTCAAAAGACTGACTGTCGTTATCGGTAATTAGGACTTAAACCCAATTCCACGAAACAACGATTAGTCAAGGACTAATCGTCGTTATCGGTAATTAGGGCTTAAACCCCAATTCCACGAAACGGGCGGTCGGTCAAGGACTAACCGTCGTTATCGGAGATTAGGGCGGCGATAAGCCGAAACTCGCGAACAATACACTCGCGATAGCGCTCTACCAGAAGGGAGAGCGAGAACAATGGAAGCGTGCGTTCAGGACGAGCGCACGAACCGGAATGAAAGAGCGAGCCAGCGAGCGCCGCACATACTTATACCGGCGACTGGCGCATGCGCACTGGAGTTCACCGAACTTCGAACGTATCGCGCATGCGCGCATTGCTCCCGCGCTGACCTTGACCGATAAATCGACACGTGCCGGAAAAGAAACAGAAATTGAGATAGCATTATCAATTATCTAAAATCCTATTGG
Organism: Macrosoma leucophasiata; assembly: GCA_036365455.1. Classification (NCBI taxonomy): domain Eukaryota; kingdom Metazoa; phylum Arthropoda; class Insecta; order Lepidoptera; family Hedylidae; genus Macrosoma; species Macrosoma leucophasiata. Next base: position 2,811,132 of record JAWQUS010000014.1, on the reverse strand, counting down.
TTGTTAATTATTTATCTGTTATTTTATTGGTTTTTCTTATTTTCCTTTTTTGTATAAATTGTGCTGTTTTTTGTGTAAAAATATATTCTACTACAACCTTCTGAAGAGTTTAATTATAATCAAGAACGAACACAAGTAGTCTTCAACACGTTCATTAAAAATATTGAACGCATTGAGCAGAGCAATGCCTGTATTTTGAACACGCTTTTGATTTATTAGTGCGAACAGAAATCCTGAAACTGAACTGTTGTACCCAAACTATATCCCATTCAGATAAACTTGGCACAAAGGGTAAACAACGAAATAACTTTTAAAACACTCGCGTTTCACATTCACAATTTACACGGGAATACGACGTCACATATTTTATTAGAAGGTGAACATCGTACGTCATGGTTCACGTCTTTTAGTCTACCAGTTGATAATGTAAATAACAGACGACAGATCAGTCAGTAGTGCGTGTGATCACCCGTAAAGACAAAAGACAGTTTCTTTCGGAACAGAGCCTGCGCCTAACGTGCGCACTGACTAATACAAAGACGTCGAACGTCGATGCTGGCCATTTAGATGGCAATCCGTTTGTGGCCCCGACATATGTATATATAATGATTTTTGGATCATCCTCTGTTAAAATAAAGACTTAAATAAAGACAATGGTTTTCTTTACATATATATTTTTTATCTTTATTTTTAAGAAACTTGGTAAACCATGTCAGCCCCATCGTAAACGAAATGCATTCGTCAGTAACGTTTCGTTATTCCGTACTTGATTGCGGACCGGTTACTGAGTATAGGTACCGAGTATCGAATACAAACGATTTGCTACAGTACAGCCCTATAGAAGCTATGTATGACATTTTTGGCATATAGCGTACAAATGACGTTTCTCACAAATCATCACAAATGTCCAACAATTTGTTTACAAAATACACGTTAACTTTTTTGATTGCGTATTCGTAGTTAATTTAAATAATAATTCGCGCGAGTCGTTGTTACTCGTTGTCTGTGTTTATCTTTGTGTGAATTTTATAACAGACAGTCGTGTTTTTAGTCGGATTGGAGCGCGAATTTTTAATTCGATATTTAAAAGAAATTCATCCCGTGTTTCTCGTGTTTATTCTTCAGTGATTAGTGAGACAAAATATCAGTGTTTTTATTTAGTATTAGTGTATGCGTAAATAAATATTAGTGAAATGAACTTATCGTTTGCCGGTTGTGGATTCCTTGGGATTTACCATGTTGGAGTGGCTGTGTGTTTAAAGAAATATGCACCCCATTTGCTGCTAGGGAAAATATCTGGCGCCTCTTTCGGCGCCCTCTCTGCTTGCTGTTTACTTTGTGATCTACCCATAGGTGAGCTTAGGTTAGCAATTATTATAAAAAAAATATATAATGCTTTTTCTCCACACAAAATTTAAAAAACAATAACTCGTCAGAAAGTGTCAATGTATCAGCGAACCCAACCAACTTTCGAATAAAACCAGTATATAATTGGTTTATAATTCCTAACTTTCTCTGTCAAATAAGCAAGCAAACTATTGCTGTAATAAGCATACCTGACAGTAGTTTTGTTTGTTTTTTTTATGTAATTAGCAATATACATGAAATAGCAAGCAGAAAATAGCAGCAGAAGTGGCATAAAAAACTTATGAGTTTGCAGTAGTAGAATACATTTACAAAGAGACCTCAGTTTCTACTTACTACCAATGTGGTGCCTACTTTTATAGCATTAAAAAAAAGCTGTAAATATAATATTGAAAAAACTTTGTAATGGGAAAAAAATATTTTTATCCATAAAATAACTTCTTTTTATTTTACAAATGACATCTGTTTGTAAAAAGCAAAAAAGTTAAAATTATAAATTATTTTTTTAAAAATGTATCCAATTACAGAATTTGAATGTAGATTAGATCTATAAACATCTGCAATGTTTATAAATTATTAATTCTAACACAAATCACAAAGATCATGACGCAGGTCAATGAATGAGTAAAAAATAGGATTGACCTATTTAAAAATATAAACTAAAAATATTTTTAAAAAGGTATATTTTATGGGACTTTAATCAATGGGGCTTCCATTTAATATTGTTAAGTGAGCTGTTTTCATCCAATGTTCCCTTTCTTGGTTTAGTGATATTTGGATTTGGTTGACCCATCCTTCCTCATTTTGAGTGATATTTATACTAAAATAATTATTGATTTTTTTATTACTTAATACAATTTTATTAATAACTAGCTTCTGTTGTTTTATAAATAACTAAGAAGCCTATGTTCTTTCTCAAAGTCAGCATTATCTCTGTACCAAATTTCATTAAAATCGGTTCAGTTGTTTGGATGTGAAAAGGTACCAGACAGACAGACAGAGTTACTTTCGCATTTATAATATTAGTAGGGATTTTAAAAATCACTTGTCAATTTGCCTACTGAAAAATAATGTCAACTGTTAGAGAAAAGTGAGTATGAGTTTATAGATACTAAAAAATGTTTATATTTTCAAGTGTTCAATTTGCTTGCATAAAATATTATTTATAAAATATAATTTATAGATGTAAGATTTTGTAAGAAATGTGTCCCACCATCTAAATGGTTTTTAGGTCAGTCAGAAAAAAATATTGCATCTATACTAATATCACAAAGCTGAAGAGATTGCCTGTTTCTTTTCTTGAATGCACTAATCTCAGGAACTACAGGGGTGCAACCGCCTATCAACATTGCTATTGTTGTTGTCATTGCTGTCAAATTTTTGCCCCCAGTCCTCGGCAATTCTCCTATTCCTCACTCTGGTGGTGAAGATTATTATGGTATTTATGGTATGAAGATGGGGCAGGAGCTGCTAAGAATCTCTGCCAGGTACTAAGGTACAACAACTGACAATGACTGGTCCTGGCCCTGGAAACATACATATTATTGGATACTGAAGACCAGCGAACCGAAAATAGAAGTATTGAGTAGGTTACAATGGAAATTATAGGTTTATCTGAAGTCCGAAGACAGGGGGAGGACTCGGCAATCTGAAATCTGAAGGTGCAAGGTCAGGACTATACGGCGGATACATTAACACCTCCCACCCAAACTCTCTTCATTTTTGCTGAGTGGCTATAGATGTGTGAGGTCTAGCGTTATCATGATGAAACACCACTCCCCTTCTGTGGATCAATTCCGGTCGCTTTCTCTCAACTTCTTGCTTTAATCTCATCAGTTGTTCGCAGTAGAGTTCAGAATCGATAGTCCTGCCTGGTGGTAATAGCTCATAATGAATAATGCCCTTCCAATCCCACCACACACACAACATCACCTTATTGCGAGTTAACCCGGGTTTCGCCACAGTCTGTGAAGCCTGACCGGCCTTTGACCACGACCTTTTTCGCACGTTCTTGTCGTACGTGATCCATTTATCATCACCAGTTATCAGCTTCTTTAAAAATGATTCGGTTTCATTACGTCGTAATAAAGAATCACAAATGAGTACACGGTTCATTAGGTTTCTTTCAGTGAGCTCGTGAGGTACCCAAATATCGAGTTTTTTTTTTGTACCCAGCTTTTTTCAAATGCGCCAAAACTGTTTTGTGATCAATTCTCAGTTCTTCAGCTACGTCGTAACTACTGATATGTCGTTATCGTCGTCGTCGATCTAGCTCCACGTTTTCAAAAATGGCATCCATTTTATCCGTAATAGGGCGACCAGAGCGAGGTGCATCTTTGACATCAAAATTTCCGGATTGAAAACGCTTAAACCAAATTTGTGCTACTCTCACGGACACTGCACTAGGTCCATAAACATCGCAAATTTTTTTCACGGCTTGCGTTGCATTTTTACCCTTTTTGTAGTAAAATGTATCGAATTTCTTCATTAGATTCACTCATCTTGACAGTACGGAAAACAAATGAAAATTTGCCTAATTTGAATTTGGAATTATGTTCTTTAAAATTTTAACTTTCAATGATACCAAAACCAGCCAGATACACATACTACAGCCAAAGAGATTTTATTACAAGTTCATACATACTATAATGCGAAAAGACTTTTTCCCCAACCTATTATGTCGGCACTACACGTCGACAGATGCACCTGCAGACGTCATCTGCGTATGCGTCCGCCGACGTTAAATACCTACCACAGACGCTCAAATCACCTCCAATCGTCGGCGGACGTAGCCTCCCAAAAGTGGGCCTTAAAGTCCCCATTCCTATTGTAGTTGAGGGTACTGAGCTAGAAGATATCGACAATTATATACTACATACCTCGAAGAAACAGTCCATTTAGGTAAATTCGAGAAAGAGATCAATCGTCGAATCCAACTCTGTTGGACAGCGTTCGAGAAGGTACGATACATCTTTACGTCCAATTTTTTGCAATTCGCCAAAACGGTCTTTGGAACGGAAATGTAGTCGCTTACCATGGGCCTCATAAGAAGACTCAAGCTCACGCAAAACGCTCTGGAAACGGTTGATGTTTCCCAGAAACGAGAAGATCCGCATGACAACCAAAGTAGCCTATATAGTCCACCGCATAGCCAAACTCAAGTTGGAGTGAGCAGGGCACATAGCTCGAAGAACCGGCCGTTGATGCAAAGTAGTTCTCGAACCTCTTATTGGAAAACAAAGCGTAGACAGGCCCTCCACGAGATGAACCGATGACCTTGATGAATGATGAAGGTGACGGTCAATCGCTGAGGTCGCAATTAAGGGGCCTTTCTTTGTGGCATTTTTTTTATCCAGCAATGGACGTCTTTCAGCTAAAATGATTATGATGATACTTACAGATCTAGACCATTTTCTCAGGTTGAGTCAAATCTCACGAAATCTTACCAGGGGGAGGAGAGGGTTTAAAAATGCTACGCCTTAAGTCACTGATGAAACTGTAAAAAGATTAAGTGACATTGTCACTTCTTTAGGATTCAACAGATTGGCTCTAGTTTTAGAAGGAATCTAGAAGAAATAGTTAAATAGTTTATTTATTTTTTTTGCACACGGATGATGTACAGAAGGCGGACTTAATACCAAATTGTATTCTCTGACCCGGTCAAACCTGTAGGTATTGTACCTACAGGTTGACGACGGGCCTATGATGTTTATTAGATACGTTTCCAAATGCTGTTGTCTTCTGTGCTAAAACTCAGAAAAAAGACCATAAATTCTTTATTATCATTGAATTTTTTCATTCATTGTTCATAAATTGTAGGAACTTACCAACCAAGTTTTTATTTTAACAGCAATTTCCTGACATTTTAACAGCAATTTTCTGACTTCTAGTATAAGTGTGATCTGCTATTCTATACGCTTAAAATGTACAAAATATTCAAGGTGAAATCACAAGCGATGTACTGAGGATAGTCAGCGAAGCACGTGCCGGGTCGCTCGGGCCGTTCAGCCCCTCCTTCAACATTCAGAATGTCCTCCTCGAGGGCATGGAAAAGTACATACCGGTGGACGCGCACAAGATCGTCAGCGGAAAACTCCACATATCGTTGACGAGGGTCTACGATGGCCAGAATGTGATAGTGTCAGAATTCCCGACGAGGGAGGATTTATTACAAGTAAGAATTAATTTATTTAAAAAATTGCTTTCGGTTTTAGAAGTGGTGGGACTTTAGAGTCACCCTTGCTTCTGCCTAGTGTTCAGTACTATCTTGCACCGTTAAGAAATTTAGTAATTATGATGTAAAGGCAAAACATCGTAGGCTTCAACACATCTGTAATGAGATCTTTAAGGTATTAGATGTCTGTAGGGGATCATACAAAGCTCCTGCAAATTTTACTATTAAACGAACTGCACCTACGGACTGCACTACTACTACTGCAGACAAAGTCCCAACCTTGTATTTTATTCCCGGGTCAATTAGGATATTATGTTCTCCATAATCTACATAACTCACTTTCTCGCTCAGGCATTACTTGCGTCATGTTTCGTGCCAGTATTCTCCGGCATGCTGCCGCCGCGGTTCCACGGTATAAGATACATGGACGGTGGATTCAGCGATAATCTGCCGGTTTTGGACGAGAACACGATAACCGTGAGCCCGTTCTGTGGGGAAAGCGATATATGTCCGAGGGATCTTAGCTCACAGTTGTTCCACGTAAGTATCTACACCTTCTATCCTTATTATAATCAAATACCAAGATAAATCAGTATTAAGTTAAGTAGAAAAAGTCTCACATAACAGCAAATAACTTCTTGATTAGAACTTGGTATTCACGTATACTATGTTCTAATCAAGTTTTTATTTGCTCTTATACACAAACGTTTATAGTATAACTTCATTGGGATAACCAGTCTAGCCGCTGGACATGTTATTACGAGAAAAATAAAATGACAAATACTCCTTGTGTTCTGTTCTGATTTCACTACAACGAAGTTATGGATCGAGTATATTAGTGCGTAGAAGAAATTCACAACTTTTACGCGCAATATTTTAATTGTTACACACATTTCTAGATATCAAATCGTCCAATGTTCAACAGGTCAACCTAGCGAATACTAGTATAGAACTATCGAAACAGAACATGAACAGATTCGCAAGAATACTGTTCCCGCCGAAACCCGAAGTGTTGAGCAACATGTGCAAGCAAGGTTTCGACGACGCCCTCCGATTCCTGCATAGGAACAACTTGATCACCTGCACTCGATGTCTCGCCGTCCAGTCGACTTTCCAGCTGCAAGATGTTCTAGATGATTCCACGTATGAATACGACCCAGAGTGCGAGGAGTGTAAGATACATAGACAGGTTAGTTTTTGATTTAAGTTCCACTTAGTAGATACGCTAAGGTTTTTTTAAATCTGTATTTGGAGTCGTTTAGCAGTTTACTTGCTAGCTAATCTTGTGAGTTCTACTAGATTGGAATTGAATCCAAGATTGTGTTTGATATGTTGTTGGGATATGCCTTTTGGCCATTGGCTACCATTTTTACTGACACCGTTGTAGCTATACGAATTATCACCATCTTGATTTGAAGTAGACATATGCCTCTGAGCATACGATATTCCAAGACCAATACTCTCATCTTTTATTTTTAAAGAAAAATGGAAAGAAAAATTTGACTTCAGGCGAGACTCGAACTCGCGGCCTACTGGGAATCTAGTCCAGTCGCTCTTCCAATTGAGCTACTGAAGTCCTGCCCGATTTGTCAAATCTTTCCTTCACATTTATTGCATTGCTTTATGGTAGCAGCAGCGCCATCTAAAAAAGTCAAATTTTTCTTTCCATTTTTCTTTAAAAATAAAATATATTTCACAAGCATGTGTTAATGCGAAATAATATAAAACAATACTCTCATCACCTAGTATGACGTCACAATGGTATTCCCAAATGCGATCGACTTGGCCAACGTTGGTCTGGTGAACTTGGTAATGCGATAGAGCTGCATGCGACGTGTTCTCTGATCCGTCAAGACACACGAGACCGCCGGCGGCGTATGAACAATTGCAAACAATTGTCATATTTTTCTCGTGAGATGGCGGGTTAACACCAAGAGCGACTATAATGTGCTCAGGCGACAATTGACCATTTAGGTTTCCATTTTAGGTTCGTTTCTCAATTTAATCATGACTCTAGCAATAAAGTTACATTATTTTTCGATAAGGATGCTCTAGTGAACGGCTAGCTAAACACAGTGATGAATTGTGTTTAAAATATTACACTTATTGGCAGAGAATACAGGAATGATTAGATATGAGGTTGAAATATTGACCTATCTTGGTTTTTAGTGTGATCAAAAATGATGGCGCTTTAAACAGGGTTGCAGTACCTATGCCTTATATTTCGTAAAAGATATGAAATCACCACTTTACGCACCTAAAACTAAAGTCTCATACTCGTATAATTCGACACTTAAATATAAGATACGTCTCTGATATTGTCCACTATCCCTGTCCTAAAGTCACAATATTTCCGACCAGGATGCCCTTGTGGACGACTTGCCCGACACGGTGATGACGATATTCCAAAACGCGATCGACTCGGCCAACAACGGCCTGGTGAACTGGGTGATGAGACAGCGCGCCATGCGATGTGTGTCCATGCTGACCCTGCCCTACAGGGTGCCCGTCGACATCATGTACGCTACATTTACCAAGTGAGTGTTGGATGTTTTATTTATCTTTTTTTTTTAACTTGGTAGCCTAGTGGTAGCAGGCAACTACCATTACGCTGGGGGTTTCGATTCCCGGGTCGGGGGTGTAAAATCCTTTATCTCTGGTTCTATTGGGATTTCATTTTCTGAAAGTTTCCCAGTACCTCGGAATTTGGTAATGTGCCCGGAGATGTCAATAGGCTCACCACCTGTAACATGGGTACAAAACATAACCGGTGAATCGTGGGTGTTTGCATGTATGCTGGAATGCATGCAAACACCTCTGGCTACCCCTTCGAGGATTACAGGCGTGAAGTTACGCTTACCAATTTTTTTTAACTTAAGGTTCGGTAAGTATTTGATGTATTCCAGTAGTAGAATATAGATTTTGAATATGATAAGTTACAGTTAGTTTCAAGAGCTATCTTTGATTACAAAGGTACTTCGATATAATATATCTATTGCCCTGTATAAACACGGCCTTGGCTATACCTACAGTTACTCTCATTAAGGCTGCTTCTGCACATTATAATAAACAACATTTCTTGTACGGCTTTTAAGGTCGCGCGAATCATACCCAGTCGACTAAGTATATTAACTTCTAGCGATATGTGAAGTGTGTATTTAGCATGATCATGATTTTGTATCTGTCCTATGAAATTACTTGCCAATTATTATTGTTTTAGAGCTCATTACACAATCTCAACGCACAATAATATACTATACCTATTAGTTTATCTAAGCATTTAATGCACATTATTATAATACGGTTTTACTTTTCACTGGTGGTAGAGCTCCTGTGACGGAGCTCGCGGGCGTAGGCACCACCGCATTACCTAATATACTTGCCGCTAAATGGTAGTGTTCAGCACTATCGTGTTCCGGTCAGGTGGTAATGTACGGCCCTCTAATTTCCGGCACAGAGGCATAACACCTTAGGCCTCAGGAGTGGTAACGCATCTGCTTTTGACCTCGGTCTTTGTGTGGGTGTCTATAGTCTGCAGTCATCACTTAACATCAATGTGAACTGCATGCTTGTTTGCCACTTCCATAACATTAAAAAAAAACGCTGGTAAGGAAAATTAATTTCATTGATAGGACTTGCTCACACCGATTTTTTTATTCTAAAGCCATTGCTTAAACATTATTGTACGACAGAACGACATTTGCAGGCTGCTTGCTAATTATAATTTTTTTTTTAAACTCGCATAGTCATAATTATAATAGTTTCAATGTGCACCCGAACTACCCGATAAGGTGGTTACGTCAATTGTCCTCGTATTATCGAAGTTACACATAGCGAACTATTTCGTACGGAACTATCGTTTGGGAATTGTGTCACGGTCTTTGCTTTACGAAATTTTCCTGATAATGCACAATGCTGCCACGTTTGATGAATCATAGTAATATTATTTGGTTCATTTTATAGATATTTTATTCGATGCCAATATGTTTTTGAAGTGAAACCTTTGAAATGTTTGTGATAGTCGATGGAACGAATAAGCAACAGTAAAAAGAGACACACAAATTCATAAGATTTAACGTGGGAGAAAATGAGATGGGAAGTTTTCGGTATACAGTGTTTGTAGGTGCATTGTGTAGTACAAAGCTTGAGTTTTTGAAGGTTTCACTATCTATCAAGTGTAAATTGCACACATGTATTTTTTTTATTTTTCTAATATTTAATTTTAGGTAGTGTCGAATTCCATATTTCAATGTTTTGAAACCATCGACTATGGAACTAAAGGAAGGCTGATTGGTCTGTGGCCAAAACGTAACCGGCGAATCGTGGGTGTTTGCATGTATGCTTAAATGCATGCATTTACCTCTGCCTACCCCTTCGGGATTACAGGCTTGAAATTACGTTAAATTAATATATTTTTAACTGGCGATTTAGGTATATACTTATACTATTATTAAAGTTTATACTTTTTTTACACCCGGCAACAGTCACTTTGACTAGGTATCTATCTATTTTTTGTTTTCATTTACATATTATTATAGATAGAATATACCTTGAACTTGGTGCGTTTGATTAGTTTAAATTAAATAAAGAAACGCGTCATCGCAGGTCGTTAAACCTTACATTGTTGTCCCCAAAGGTGGTACAAAGTACAATGTGCTTGAGCATACCCTGAGGTATGTATTGTACTCTGTACCAATACATTTGCTTTTTTTTTACATTATGACTTACTTGACTTAAGGTCCTATGTCCCCTAGCTGGGGCAGAGGGCGTCCACAGTGCGTCGCCATCCCTTCATTTCACTCCAGGTCCTGCCTATGCTCCCCGCCTCTGCGATGATAGACCTCCGCCAGGTCTGTTTGGGACGGCCACGCTTGCGCTTTCCTTGGGGATTCCAGTCTTGGGCTTGCCTCGGTATGTGGTCAGGGTCCCTTCGGAGCGTGTAACCAATCCAGTTCCATTTTCGGCGTTTGATCTGCTGGGCGATTTTTTACATTATACTGATTAAGTATTTTATTACTCTTATCTATTTTACTCATGAATTTGGCGTAGATATGGTCTGAGAAATTAGATTAGGGAAATCTTTATAATTAGTTTATAATATAAACGCACTACCTAAAAATATTAAGATAATTTTCTAGAAGATTATAATCAATTTCATTCCAAGTAATCCTAAAGGCCTCTTCAGACCTGCGCGATATTCGCTACCGGTGTGGGTAAAGGGATGTACCGAACGGGTTTCGCTCAGGTGTTTTGTATGAAGTTCTGTACTCCGCTAGACGACCGCTAGAAATAATTCCAATAGGCAGGTAGTACATGCAATAAGGTGGGCTGGCCAGCAGCGTCCCGCGATAAAACTACCGCCAAACGTGGTGATTATGGCATACATCTTTCCTAAGAAGACACAACATCGTTGTGGGCATCTTTGGAGAAGGCATTTGTCTAAATGTGGACATCTTTCGCCTGAAGTGATGATGTTAAATATGATGAATGTCACATTCGTGTTTATATATTTTTTTAATTTGAAACGTTAGATTCTAACACCAATATCATGCTTTTAGTTATCTGGGTGATAAAGTAGAGAGGCACGGTGTTCAGTACAGTGTGGTGGGGAGTATCCGCGTCGTTAGGCGGCGGTGTGTCCGACACAACAACACTATGACTAGGTTAGTGTTACACCAGTTACGGGCCAGCCGGTGGTGGTTTGTTGTGATCGTCTGTTTGTCGATGTATTTGATGCTGGACGGCGACGTGTAGCGTTGGTGTAGATGTAGAAGATGCAGCGTTTGAAGCTTAACTAGGTATTATAAAATTAGGATAGTTATAGCTGAGATATAAAAAATGTCGATGTACAAATACCTAAAAGATAGACTGGATTTAGAGACATTCGAATAACAGCTTTATACTTTTCTATTGTATAAATTAAATATACAAATTAATTAAATGCTAAGCCAACAGTGCCCTGTAAGATTTGATGCCATCACTATAAGTAGTTTTCATATCAACCTCAACCTAGTCTGCCAACCCTACATTTGTAGATCTGAGCATTCATAAACGGTCTTGATAGGCATGCAGACAGGCAGGCAAGTTATGATAACCTTATTGCCTGCACTATCGGTGGGCATCGGTGCGGCTCTGTACAGCTCGGGCGCCTGAGAGCGGCGTCGGACGACGCCGGGCTGCCTCGGCATTCGTAAGCATGCATAAAGACGCCGAGGCTGTATAATGTGTGATAATATTTTATACATGCTATGCTAATAGAAGACAGCCTCTTGGATCATGCTTATGAATACCCAGGCAGCCCGAAGGCGCCCGACGCCGCCCGAAGGCACCCGAAGCCGCCGGAATGCGCCCGAGCTGTACCGAGCCGCACCGATGCCACACCGCGGACACTACGCCAAAATTGCATACAAACGCTTAATTTGGGCTCTTTTAAAAAACAAACAAACAAACAAAAATATATTTATTGTACTTAAAAAGGATTGCATATAATAGTGAACACTGTCTGCTGGGGTAGCTTGCGCTGTGTTGCAGCAGACAGTGTCTTCCCGACTAGTTACAAAAGGTGCAATATTTTACACAGACATCAATCAGTGACGTGTATTTAACACCTATGTGCTTGGCACGTAGAGAATACCAAACGTCGCCCATAAGAGGGGAGGAGGTTGGGTGAGGCGGGGAAATCGGGCGGGACGTCGGAGTGTATATTCTATACGTAGTATTATTACATATTCTCTGCCGATGCCAACCGATAGTGGGCACTGCGCCTTAGCATCAAATGTGATGTGATGTAATGTGGTAAGGTTACATTTTTTACTCAAGTATTTTCAGAGTTCTTTTTCTGTTTATGCTAACTTATTTCATAAACGAGAATACGTTACCGGTTTTGTCCTCATTGACCTTGTTAGTCTTTAAATAAGTAACCCTATTTGCATTAAATACTATTTATCAACGCCTATTCGTTTGTTGGTATGTCATGCCGATAACTTTAAAATACGTACTTAAATTAACTGTTCAACTCAAAATTTCCCAATCCGGTGACCAAACACGCTAAAGAAATATTATTTTGTTTCCCTTAATGTTGTAATGTTTATTTTCTAGAATATTCTAATGTAACAATGTTATTATTGAGATAGATAAAATGGACACGTAGAGCGACAATTTTTCATATGACCTCGAGCACTTTGATACCGTTTTTAAACCACAATTAAATTGTAGGTTTCAGCGATAATATTATCCTTTGTTTATGTATTAATGTTTCCTGTTATTCTATAACTTATTCAAAGATTCAAAGATATTTATTTGCTTAAAGTATGGTTTTACAGTATATATATAGGTAATATTTAGTTTTTTATTGTTTCACATACTTTGCCAAATATAATTTAGCATGCAAATCTTATATTTAAATAATATAGCTGGGTTGCATCACCTTACTTTAATTTTAACAAAGGACAAGTTCTATGTTGGGCCCGCTTGTACACTAATCCTGGGTTGCACCACGATATTTGTTGAATGTGATAATGCGAGAAATAAATAGTACAAAAATTTAAGTTATTGTAACATTTCACATCCTTCTCTAACTTAAAGAAATCTGTTATAGTTAGAGAAGGATGTGAAATGTTAAATGTTACAATAACTTTAGTTTTTGTACTATTTATTTTTCGCAATAACACATGCGAGTGAACTTTAGAAATTAAAGAAAAACGGAAAGAAAAATTTGACTTCGGGCAGGAGTCGAATCTTGGACTGGTTATCCTGACGTCGCAGGTTCGATTCCTGCCCGAAGTCAATTTTTTTTTCCGATTTTTCTTTAATTTCTAAACTTTAATTTTAACAAATATCGTGGTGCAACCTAGGCTAAGTATAGATATCAAAAGATAGAGAAAAATACGTAAAATCATGGAAAAATACACAAACATGACAACAATATGTCATCATATTGCTACTATGACATTCTATTTATTATTTATGCTTCTTTTCTCAACATAGTGTACAAGGTGCGGGCCCAATCTCCATACATTTTGAAACGTCTATTTGTTAAGTCGCTCATACATATTTTATGCTCATCCCTTAAATGGAATTAAAAAAAAATGAGCATTGTTGTTTTTAATTAGGTACCGTCAACGTGAACTGCAGACTATTTGCCACTTTCAAAACATTAAAGAAAAACATAACTCTGATCAAATCAGCATAGGTCTCAAAGTCATAAGAGGAAAACCTAGACTGAGGAGGTGGTTGGTTTGCTGACGAATGGAGGGATTTATTGTCTGTATGTATGGAATTCTGCGAAAGTATTGTATGATAGCGTGTCTTTGATTACTGTAATTGATAGATATTATGTATCGTTCTAATTAAAGTAAAAATAAATAAAACCATTATATTTTATGTGATAATAACATTCGACTTTCAAAATTACGCGTGCAAAAAATACACATATCAAATCGCTGCCATTATGGACTGCCATGTGCATTGCCACGTGCGATTTGCATACATTATGTGATGACGTTGATGACGTAATGATGATGTGTGGTCAAATTGAGCACAAGATCCACTTTTGAAACAATTTTGTAGACGCTTCTGTTGCTTTGCTTTACGTAATTATTTACAAATGATGGAGAATTAGGTACGCATGTAATATGAAATTATTTACTTAGTCCAATTGTTGTGAGAATTGGACGATAAAGGGGCCGACAAACTCGTGGGTGCTATGCAAGAGGTACGATTCAATTATCGATCCCCTTTTTCTTCTACGTTGTTCCTGATATCTCTTCTTAAAATAATTTTCATGGATGATTCTATAAATGGTTTCTGTACGTTAGGTTGTGTTGATATTTTATTCCTTAAATTTTTTTTTAATGAAAGTCTCTTGTGACTGGCTAACTGCAATATCTACGGGACAAAAGTAACTTTAGATCAAGTAACATGAATAGTTATAGTAAGAAAGAATGCCGGTAAATTTTAAATGAGATGTTCGGTCAAAATGATTAGGAAGACAGATAAAGTAGATAGAATTATGCCTACAAAACACACAAATATAATTCCCAAAGGCAAGTAATATAATGAGCCTTCTAAATTCCCCTTGCTTCTCATCACTATAATTCTTTAATAGTCTCTTAGCCGTCCATCATTTTTTGAGACAACTCTGAGATCAAGTATTTGCAGGTTCGTAGCGTGCACTCCAAAGATGAGCAAGTCCCTGTGGAAGCTGAGCTGGCGACTGCTGAGGCAGCTGCACGGCTTCGTCTACTCCGCCCACGACCGTTCGGAGGCCGCGCGTCTCTTCTACAAGCTCACCATGGACAAAGACGATTATAGGATTGACAGAAGGTTAGTCGTGTAAATATTGTTGGATATTAGGCAAAACATGAGCGAGCCCCTGTGGAAACTGAGCTAGCGATTAATGAGGCAGCTGCACGGCATTGTCTACTCCGCCCACGACCGTTCGGAAGCCGCCCGTCTCTTCTAAAAGCTCACAATGGTTAAGAATGAATAAAGCATTGAGAGGAGATTAGTAAGTACTATACATTTTATGTTGAGGTAAAGCTTTGTCTCTTCATAAACTATAAGAGACTCCGAAATATAGATTTGCTGTAACCCATTTAGTGTCCCAATTATTCCTTTTATATTAGTCATTTTGAGTTACATATATTTTTTTAATTGGAGTGTAAATTTTTAGTTCCCAGTCGGCCACATAAGATTTCAAAATAATTGATTCATCATTTTGAGTAGATCTTTGTTTGCCAAGTTGCCAACTATATCCTTTTCCATAGTGTATTTAATCTTAAAACTTCAGGGATCATCCTGGAATTGTCACCCTCCGATATAAAGCGACCAGAGAACACTGGATATAGATACACAGCAAAATATAAGCATGTGAATATCTCACGTTTTGCAACATGCAGTTTTATCGCGACGATAAGCCGACCTTCGCTTTGTCGATGGCTAAAGTACAAGTTCACGATCCCTATGCACGTTGACTTCATAAACAGATATACATTACTGCCGCTCTAATGTCCGGGATACATTAGGCTAGTTTTCATGTTAGCTTGTCTTGGATCGTGTTTTTTGCCGTTTTGGTAGGTTATTCGTGATTTAAAATTAACTTGGGGAGGTATAGCAGCTTAGGCCTCAACAATGGTGACGTGTCTATGTACATTGAAATGGCTAGTTTCCTGATTTACTTACAATCAATGTTATCTGCACGTTTCTTTACTACCTCATAAATAAGACGTAGTGATAGTGTTACCCGGCAATATTTAGTTAATGTATTTAATTTTACAAAAACTGCCTCGAAAGTCACTATCCAAGGGCTATAATTATGTGTAATTTTCTATATATTGTCATTATTTTGTTATTATTTGCTATTATAATATGATGCTTACTACGCAGCTAAATAAAAAAATATCAGGCTAATTATCTTTTTTCACGTTATTTTTAGTTTCAAAACAGTATTATCTAGGTAAATAGGTCCTTAGTTGAGTTCTCTTATATCAATACGTAGGAATATAGTGGTATATTATGTTGTTTCAAAAACTCATACCGATTACATAATATGTTAACCAACTAGCCGCATATCCTGTAAACGCAAGACTAGAAGTGAAATCAATATAAATATGCCAACTGTTGTATATTCACAACTCGTCCTTGCAACTGCATATTTGTTGTGTAAACAGTGCGTTCGAGAAACATCGGTTATATTGTTAGTACTTTATCTGCTTTAGGCATTCGCATCATAAACAGTCTGCTGTGCTGTAGATACATAGTAAAACTTCAACTGGAATATTTTTTCCGCTAAATAGATACCTACATGCCCAATTCAGTGCCAATCTACCAACAGCTCTCATAATGTTTACGATATTTTACATTTTATTCGGTGATTGGTGCAACCTTTCTGATGAGCCCCTGAAATAATTAAAAACATAAATAACTTTGGTATTATCAATAATATTATCCGTTATTATATCTGTGTGCTTAAAGATTGGTTGTGTTTTGAACGACGCGCGAACTATTTTACTAGATAGAAATAGGAAGATATTATTACCGTGGAAAGAAATTGCCGACATTACCGGAGGCTTTAAAGCATGCTGCTGGTTATTCCATAATACATTTTAGAAAGTTATCACTAATGGTGACTTAGACTTGCTGGCATTTGACTTGAGTCGTCGTCGTGTCGAATATGAAAATACATACGTGTACATTCTACTATTTCTACTGTACAGAGCGTCTATATTCAGCATCAAATAAGTTACCTAATCGCATTAAACTAACATCTTACACCTCAAAACTCAGTATTTTGATACTCTCAATATAACTCAATACAAATTGTATCAAACTAGCTGACCCTACGAACTTCGTACCGCCAAATGCATAAATATTTTTTTTGAAGATCAACATATAATGTATGTATTTGAATACGGGACCCTACATTGCGCGTGTCCCAAACGAACTTGGCCGGTTTTTTATTTATATAGACTTTATAGACCAATACTATTTAATTTAGTTCATCAGTAACATTTGAAAAAGTTATCAAACTATTTAATCTGGCGCATTAAGTCGTTGTATATGGAATTTAAACGGATTAAGCATCGGTTATCTATTCCTGATCGTATATCAATTTTGTGATAGAACGTTTTGTAAAATTTAATCTGCTACATCTTTATGCAGTCGAGTCGCTGACTTCAATGCATGGGTGATTGACATTTCTTAATTTTCATTTGTGGTAAATGTTAAAAGGAGGTCGTCACGTGCTGACGCCTGACGCTGACGATTTGCTTAGCTGATTTATTTAGGTTTTTGTTTTCCATCCAGTTTAATTCCCCTCAGTAGCCTACTGGTAGCAGACCACTACTACTACGCCGCGGTCCTGGTTAATGGTGTAAAATCCCAAAAAGGTTCGCTTGATTTTTTTCCATTTTCAGGAAGTTTCCCAGTACCTCGAAGTTTGGTAATGTGCCCTGAAATGTCAGCAGCCTCTCTACCTGTTACATGGGCCAAAACGTTGCATGTATGCTTTAATGCATGCATTTGCTTCTGCCTACCACTTCGGGGATTACAAGCGTGAAGTTACGATTGGTTTCATTCCCATGAATTTTGGTTTGTAGTTTTTAGGAAAATATGATTCTTAGGTAATCATATAAAAAAATAAAAATTGGGGATGAACCAGGGCATAAATAACTATCACAGAGACATAACAACTTAGGACTCAGGGGGTGGCAACGCATCTGCCTTTTGACTTTGGTTTTTGTGTAGATGTCTACAAGCTGCAGTCACCATTCGTCTTCATCCATGTGAAATGCTAGCTTGTTTGCTACCTTCGGTATATAAAAACTGACTATAAGAGTGCATATTACACACACTCCAAGAGAATAATGCGTGCGTGTAACACTGCTTGTCGCTGTGGGAACCAGAGAATATGTAATAATACTAGTGGGAACGCTGCATTTGAAATTAGTATTGTATTTATAAAACAAATCTAATCTGCCCGTGACCTTGGCTTATCGATGTAGATTATTTATCAGTATTTAAATGCAATTCTTTATTGCTACTAAACCTACGTACTTAAACGTCGATTTACGTTAGATTTGATAGCAAAACCATATTATGAATTAAATCAAGTTTTTAGTTGTGTTTTCTAAGTTAATCCGTTATTCCGCATTTCCACGAGAGATGAAAATGGAAATTATGCCGAAAACGATTACCATAATACATCTTCGTTTTTTGTTAATAATAATAATGGCAACCCATTATACGTCCCACTGCTGGGCACGAATCTCTCCCGTTTTTTTTTGGGGGGCCGGACCGTTTTTGGTTTCAGCAATCAAAATAGGTTTAAAGAACTTGCTGTAAACTGCGCGCGTTGTTACGCTAGTGAACTAAAAAAAAATATAGTGACGCTGTCTGTCGAAAATTGGTCGTACCAACACAGAAACCTTCGTGGAGTCATGTCCAACAGCTTTGCTAAAGATCATCACAATGATCGAATGCATAGTTTACAATTCTATAAAGGACATACCAATTGAAAGATTTTTAGAAAATAAATAACTAATTCCAACCTACTTGAGATACTTGGCTTCTTAATATCTAATTTTTTTATGTTTCACAATATATTTACTGAAGACCAGTTCATATGTTTAGGTAGAAAACTAAAGATGAACCTATAATTTGGGTGCGATACGGGACTTCGAAAAGTGTAACACCGAATATCACGTCCCCGTAAGTTCACTAACACGAATCACGTGACAACGAATGCACGGTACAACGAAAAACTTAGCACCGAATGCACGCGACCCCGAATAACACCACCTCTAATTCACTATAATATGAATCACTTGAAAACGAATGCACACCACCACGAAAAACTTAGCACCGAATGCCTCTCCTTAAGAAATTCTCTCAATTTAGTGTTCCTCGGGCATTGGTCTCCAATTATCGCCTATTTGCAATATCTCTTTATCAGATTTAATAGCTATTACTCCTATGTATCTATTAGAATACAATGTTGCTACATCTACCTAAGCAATTACATCTTCGACTGAAATCAATTTACCTTCAATTTATGGTCAGTTGACAGTAGTTGACACATTCATCAGTTCAGTCCATAAGGGGCAATATGCAATAATCGCCACGCTTGGCATGCGTATTGGCGATCGCAGTTGCGGTAGCTTTATCGCAGCCATAGAACAACGCGGTCCACCGGTCGCGGCGGACCGCAGGGGACTAGCCCTAGCGTGTATTACAGATGCAAAACAGTCTGTCATTTTTTGCTGGGGAAATACGTGCGACACACACGCACACTACAACAATCGTCTATTACTACGAAACTCACACCTTGACTTTAACAAAATACAGAAACAATTTCACGCACACATTTAAACATCTAAACGACAGGTATAGGCCCATTTGGGCTAGTACTTTGACAGCGGGAAAGCGTGCATATGGCTACTCCCCTCCTGTGTTGCTCTATGATCGCAGCACTGCGCCCCATCTTGCGTGTTTGCACTTACTATCGCCCAATGGGGCCCAATGGGCCCAATGGGGCATTCCAATGGGAATGGTTTGACCGCCATTTTTCGGTTGATTCTCTTCCACTAGATTAGATATTATTCTTTCTTTCAAGTCCTGACACCGTCACCACATTACGTTATTACTATTGAAAATATTGTGAGTAAAAATTACACATGCCCGCTAATAAATTTGAAAAGTTAATATGCACCGTTCGTTCCCACGATCGCTCATATCAAAAGTATACACAATTATCTGTAACTACCCTATATTCACAGGAACAAAAGATTCACCGTTGTAGGCATAGACCTAAACACTAGTTTATCAATTTTATCGAACAGAACGAAGTCCACTACCTGGTAACAATATCTGACATTCAAATTGCGACATTATCTGTTCCATTGTAAGAATTAAAGTTGATTGCACGTGGTAATCAGGTAATCCTTTAGATTGGTTCGATTTCACCTCTAAAGTTTATCGACTTGGGTAACGGATGTGTAATCGTTGAGTTTTCGCTTTTTAGAGAACGCTGGAGGTTCTCTCGTGTTTTTGTTTAAATAGGTTTCAAATTATACCTACTTGCTTGACGTCCATTTGATAACCACTAAAATGAAATGAAATATATTTATTCACATTATTCAACACAATAAAAACAAACAGCATTTCTTGTTTATGGTATTCTATGCTAGGTATATCAATCCTCGAGTTCTGTCTGAAGTCGCTGCTACTTTCCGGGAAAAGGCTGGCTTATTTTAATTTGAATAATGGTACATAAAATTTCCACTTGCTCAGACTTCTTTTTTCCTTGATTTGCAGGAAGGTAATGGTCCAGGTTGTATATTTTTTGCATGCATAAACCTTTATCTCGCTCTTATACTTCGTACCATTTTCTCATCTATAGGGGCAAGTAGATTATGTAATGCGGTGGAGATTACGCCTGCGAACTCCGTCACTGGAGCTCCGCCGCACCAGTAAAATTAGTATTTATGAAAAACTGATCAACAAGTAAGAGATAATGCTCAAACGTATAATAATTTGATGAATCTAACGGAATAATTGCGCAATGAATTCACACAATAACACGAAATCAATGTATTTAGTACGGAACCTCTGATATGTTGAAAGCTCTTATCTTATGACCCATTTCTCATAGCTACGATTGTTTTCTTTACCAGCCAATTCTCTGAATTGATATTTCTATTGTAACATTATTGGTATCGACTAAAACGGCAAAAAATCACGTTTGTTGTATTGGACGTTAATATTTGTTTTATTCTGTTTTTAATATTGGTTGTTACAACGGCAACGGAAATAATAGGTTGGGGAAAAAGTCTTTTCGCATTATAGTATGTATGAACTTGTAATAAAATCTCTTTGGCTGTAGTATTTGTATCTGGCTGGTTTTGGTATCATTGAAAGTTAAAATTTTAAAGAACATAATTCCAAATTCATTTTAGGCAAATGTGTGATTTTCATTTGTACGAAAACGTACTGTCAAGATGAGTGAATCTAATGAAGAAATTCGATACATTTTAAAATTTTACTACAATAAAGGTAAAAATGCAACGCAAGCCGCGAAAAAAATTTGCGATGTTTAAGGACCTAGTGTCTGTGAGAGTAGCACAAATTTGGTTTAAGCGTTTTCGATCCGGAAATTTTGATGTCAAAGATGCACCTCGCTCTGGTCGCCCTATTACGGATAAAATGGATGCCATTTTTGAAAAAGTGGAGCAAGATCGACATATCAGTAGTTACGACGTAGCTGAAGAACTGAGAATTGATCACAAAACAGTTTTGGCGCATTTGAAAAAAGCTGGGTACAAAAATTATATGTCGGCTCGATATTTGGGAACCTCACGAGCTCACTGAAAGAAACCTACTGAACCGTGTACTCATTTGTGATTCTTTATTACGACGTAATGAAACCGAATCATTTTTGAAGAAGCTGATAACTGGTGATGAAAAGTGGATCACGTACGACAAGAACGTGCGAAAAAGGTCGTGGTCAAAGGCCGGTCAGGCTTCACAGACTGTGGCGAAACCCGGGTTAACTCGCAATAAGGCGATGTTGTGTGTGTGGTGGGATTGGAAGGGCATTATTCATTATGAGCTATTACCACCAGGCAGGACTATCGATTCTGAACTCTACTGCGAACAACTGATGAGATTAAAGCAAGAAGTTGAGAGAAAGCGGCCGGAATTGATCAACAGAAGGGGTGTGGTGTTTCATCATGATAACGCTAGACCTCACACATCTATAGCCACTCAGCAAAAATTAAGAGAGTTTGGGTGGGAGGTGTTAATGCATCCGCCGTATAGTCCTGACCTTGCACCTTCAGATTTCCACCTGTTTCGGTCTCTTCAGAATTCTATATGCAATGTTAGGTTAACATCACGAGAGGACTGCCAAATCCACTTGTCGCGGTATTTTGATGAGAAGTCCCAAAATTTTTATAGTAATGGGATCATGTCCCTACCTACAAGATGGCAAAAGGTTATCGAACAAAACGGTATATACATACTTTAGTTAAATTTAAATAAGCTATATTAAAAAATGTTTTGAATTATCTTAAAAAATGCGAAGAAACTTTTTCCCCAACCTAATATATCATCTGTGAGAATTTCGACTAACTAGGTATCACAATTCTTGAGATACAGCCTAGTGACAGACACACGAACAGCGGAGTCTCAACGATAAGCGTTTACCCTTTCGATATGGAACCCTTAAAAAATTATACCGTTTTCCAAACAGAAAATGCCTATTGCGTCTACAGACTCAGCTATTACCATCAGTTTTCATGCCGACTCTGAATGTAAAAATATGTAGGCACTGATTAGGAAATCGGCTAGAGATTAAAGCAAAAGAAAAGCTGGTCCTTATATGCAATACTGAACTGTAATAAGTAGACACAGATACTCATAAATCTGTTATAACATCAAATAATAAAACAAAGTAATTAAAGAAGTTCCTCTTTTCATTTTAAAAAAACAAGAACCATTCGTGTGCAAACCAACTCGCACTCAAAGAGACACTATAAAGAAACTGTAACCTATATCATGTAGTAGACCTTTTGTGTTTTATGTATATGCATCATGTGTCACCATTCAGCTTCGTTAATGTGTTACTTGTATAATCTTGACGTCTAAATACGCACATACGTGTTGATTTCTTGTCAAAAACATGACACACGGATTGATTTATACGCAATTATTGCCAATTATTAATAGAGTTGTCTTTTCCTCGCTTATATTAAAATAAACCGATTCCGTAGGTCCCCGTCATAGAGCAACACGGGCCACCGGCCGCGGCGGACCGGAGGGGAGTAGCCATATGCAGGCTTGTACCTTAACAGAGGGTTAAGGTACAAGTCCAATTGGCCCTATGCCTGCCGCCTAGAAGTTTAAATGTGTGCGTGAAATTGTTTATGTATTTTGTTAAAGTCAAGGTGTGAGTTTCGTAGTAATAGACGATTTTTGTAGTGTGTCACACGCATTTCCCCCCGCAAAAAATGACTGTTTTGTATCGGTAATAAACGCTATGGCTACTCCCCTCCAATCCGCCGCGGTGGCCGGTGGCCCGCATTGCTCTATGGTCCCCGTAGGTCATAGCTCAGGAAACCTTGCCTATTTTATTATATTTTTAATGGACTTACGTAGGCGGCTCGTTCCGAGACGACACTCTACTTCACCGGGCAATTGGCGAGCGCAAAGGGTTCTCAAAATTGGTAATATATACACAACTGCCTAATGGAGGCCCCTGCGGGTCTGATCCTCTGGTTAGGGCATAGTGGGGAAACCTGGCATACACTTCGCACGTTATAAGTAATACTCCCGAAGAAATTGCCATGTTTCTACGGATATAATAAGTTTTACTAGCGGTAGAGTTCCAATGTCGGATCACGAGCAACATTGACACCGCATTACCTAATCTATCTGCCGCCATAAGGTATTCAGCACTATCGGATCCAGTTAGATGTAATGTATGGCCCCTTAAAATAACTATCACAGAGGCAAAGCAGCTTGTGCTTCAGCGTCGCAACGCGTCTGAATATTGACTTCAAATTTTTGTATAGATATCTATGAACTGCAGTCTACTTGGCCTGGGTTGCACCAACATATTTGTTAAAGTTATTGTGACATTTCACATCCTTCTCTAACTTACGGATAACGGATTTCTTTAAGTTAGAGAAGGATGTGAAATGTTACAATAACTTTAACTTTAATAAATATCTTGGTGCAACCCAGGCTTACCATCCAAGTGAACAGCATGCTTGTTTGCCATATATAGTTACATAAAAAAGTATCTAGGTTGCGTATAGTCGAGTTGTCTGTCAACTAGAGTTAGCGTTATAAGCACTGCGCATCTACAATAATAGTGCAAGACTGAACCCAGTTGATTAATAAATAATTAAAAAGATACGCTCATTGTGTGTACAAGACAGTACAAGGACATGGTGCTCTACGTTCATTACAATTGTATAATACTCAACAGCAAAACAGGATGTTCTTAGAAGCGCGTTGTAGTTATGTAAGTGGTTTAAAGATTGTAATTTTTTTTAATGAATTTTTAGTATATTTTATTTCTAAATAAAATAAGTAGGTTACCTCAACCCAATCCTACTGCGAGATACTGAGGTAGGCACCGCCCGTTCTGCCTATATGCAATGCACGCTACGCAAGTAGGTACTAGGTATGTACCTACATGTCATGTAGAGTAGAGCGCTCTATCAAAGCCTTTTAATAAAATATTCAATACCTAAATCGTTCATTGTTTTGTATTTCCGTGTGTTACATTATGTCATAATGCGTAGTAATCAATATTTTTATTATTTATTTTCATAATCATCAGTGACGCATTTCGTGAATATGTTTTTGCGAATTTGCTGATAATGTGTGTCAATAGGTAACGTTAAGTTTGTGATCCATAAATATTTTATCTGTACTGTCCTTGGGGGTATTAGAGAGAATTTCTTTATCTGCATTATAATCCCGGAAGTGTTGATTTGGAAAAAAAAAGTAGATACACTTAAGTTGTTGCTTATTTTTGATTCTCTAAGTTCCTACCTACCCACCCGGAAATTATTCTTGAACGAACCATACATCGCGCGTGCCTCGATACGCACTTGACCAATTTTTTAAATGATGGAAGTTATCACGTTACGTCAACCCAGCAATGTACTGCTGTTAAATTAAAATGTCTGTCAATTGAAATACATATAGCATCTGAGGAGTAGCTATAAGACTTCATTAAGTCAAAGTTTAATGTTAATTCAATCCGCAGCAGAATTCGTATACAAGCACTAGGTACATGATTGTTCCATACAAAGACCCTTTGTTTACGGAAACATGAGAAATATTTAAAAGAAGCTAATAAGATGAATGTAACAAAGCCAACTGCGCACAAGCATCGCCTTTACCCCCAAGTGTTGTACAACACCGGCTGCCCCGATACGATGACACAGTTGGAGCAATCGACAACTGTGTACACGAGATTACGTATCACTTTCGTTTGCACACGAAAGCGTTTATCGTTCTCCACTTATTGAGCGTACGAGTTTGTTTTGTGTGAAAATAGGGATTTCTGGTTGACCCACTTTTGATTTGATTGGACTACCACGCTTGATACTGGTCCATCGGTCTCTTCTTTTCGTGCTTGAATTTTTTGCTACGCTGTGCAGCTATTTTGTCAACATTGTAGATGAGATATCAACGGAGACGGGTAATTTTGGGCCCGCAAAATCGTTACTGGTTAACACATCACACAGTACATTTTGTAATATACTTAACAATTTCATAATCAATCAGGAACAGTATTATTCTCAAGAAGGGCTAATTTATTTCGACTATTGTCGTATTTATGGGGATATTGAGCCTGCAAAAGACTAGAACTTAAGACTATTTGTTAGATTCTTAAACTGTTTACTGCAGCATTCGAGCTCAACATTATGGCAGCTTTTCTCTACTCTCCTATGTAGCTTTCCATACAGCTCGGATCACCTAGATTGTAACATATTTTTCGTCTTTGGAATACAGCAGATAAAATATAGAAAATTAAGCAGGATGGTGAATATATAGTGTAGCTTCAAGGTTTAAGTGAAGTTAAAATTCAGTTTAAAAACGTAACTTCACGCCTGTAATCCCAGGGAAAGAGGTAGGTAAATGCATGCATTCAAGCACACATGCAGACCACCTTGATTCGCAGGTTACTTTTTGGCCCATGTATCAGGAGGCGAGACAATTCCAAGGCTTCTTTGGGCACATTCCAAACTCCGAGGTAGGTACTGGGAAATTTCCAGAAAATGGAAACAACCCAATGGATAAAAAGGATTTTTCTCTGACAGTCCCCGGCTCAGGAATCGAACCCAGGACCACAGCGTAGTTGTGGTGGCTTGCTATCAGTAGTATACTGGGACAGTTCAATTAATTAAGCTAATCAGAACAATCTGAAATCTTCTACCCGATGGTAGTCCTTAGGTTAGCCTTACGATAAAATAATACACTTTAAAAATCTATCCGTCCGTGAAAAAAATATTTGAAATAAATGATATCTACCTCATTTATTTCAAATAATTTATTACAATGTATGATAGTAAGCATAAGTTGTCGACATATCGGCATGACATGACAAATCGGTAAACATCTGTATATTTAACACATTATCATTCGGCTTTTTAATAACAAAGCAATTAATTTTATTTATTTATTTTAGCTATTTGCACATATATGTACATATTTTGTATGGCGTTATTTGTAAGAAGTTACAAATAACTCACTATAGCGCAATTATGACTGAACAATGAGAATGATCATGTGATGTAATACATGGGTGATATTATAATACCCATATTTTGACACATGTCAACAGTAACATGACAGTAAATGGTAGTGGTACTACGATTTGATTAAAAACATGATTTGTGACATCCAAAGACGCAGGTCATTCGTTTGTTGCATTGATCTACATTTTTCATTATTGTGGTTTTTGTATTGAATAACTTCTTCTAGTTCTAATAACACTTCACAACGTGGTTTCCCTCAATGGATATTAATAATACTTATATATTATTTATTACACGTACAAGAGGAATTACGAATTCAATTCAATTATCCTCACAATATTATTATTTATCAAACATAATGCTCATTGCTAAATATACTATCGTTCATGATTATTCTAATTATGTAGTGAACCTAATATACGTTTTTTTTTCCAATCAAGAAAATTCTCAGTTACCTATGGAATTAAGAGATGTAGAAACTCGGGCCTTAAAATCAGTCAAAATTGCTGCCGAGTGTAGTTTTAAGTACAAAAGTACCTAGTTATGTTTGAATATCCTGCTCCAGCTAAATCAGAACCGGAACTCTAGTACACCGGGTGTAGGTACCACCGTATTAACTAATCTATCTGCCGCCATGTATGCTAAATGGTAGTGTTTAGCACTATCGTTTTGAGGTTAGATGGTAATGTGTGCCAACGTATCTGCATTTTATCCTCTAGTTTTTTTGTAGATGTCTCTAGGCTGCAGTCATAGTGTTTACCACCTTTTCGTTACATTAAAAAAATCGGCGGGCTACCGCTCATTGTCAATAAAATTATCAAAACATAAACCCACAATATGTATGCTAATATAGGCGAAAACCTATTGTAATGTATTTATGTTAGAATATGTTCCACTTGCAGACGCGCGAGCGAGTTGCGCGTGACATACGGCGATGCGCCGGCCGATCCAGACACGTTCGACCACATTTTGAACGTGACGGCGCACAACGACGCCCTGCTCGCTTACTACTACCTTGACAGCGATAATAAGGTTAGTCCTGTTTCTTGGGATATTGTAGGCCTTCAAAGAATTTTGCACGCATTCTTCAGATACAGCCCGCCACTGTTTTACCCAACAGCTTTGTTTAAGGCTTCCGGTACGCGGTCACCTTTCGATAATCCCCTAGCCCCACCGACCATTGCCTTTTGCTAAGTGCTCTGCCCATTGCCACTTGAGTTTCGTTATTCAGTGGGCTGTGTCGGCTACTTTGGTTCTCATGCGGATCTATTCATTCTTGATCGATCTCGGAGGGAACCTCCGAACAAAACTTTCTCCGTTGCCAACCCTGAGACCCTTGAGCCTTCTTTTTGAGCCCATAATGAGCATTGTATAGCAGTCATAGCAGTGTCGACTGTAATTTGGATTAAACATGTCGCTCTAGCAAAATATCCTGGGTCATTCGTATAGCATCTCTAGTATCCTACTTAGACCCTAAAGACGTAACTAACATAACTTTACGCCTGTAATCTCCGAAGAGGTAGGCAGAGGTAAATGCATGCATTCAATCATACATGCAAACACCCACGATTCGCCGGTTACCTTTGGCCCATGTAACAGGTGGCGAGCCTATTGACATCTCCGGGCACATTACCAAACTTCGAGGTACTGGAAAACTTCCAGAAGATGGAAAAATCCCAATAGAACCAGAGATAAATGATTTTACACCGTCATCTCTAATATCCCTCGACCCGGGAATCGATCCCGAGACCCCAGCGTAGTAGTAGTGGCCTGCTACCACTAGGCTACTGAGGCCTAAAGACGCTGAAATCAAAAAGGATGGCAGTGTACTTCTTCGTTACTTTGTGCACTTAAAAATTGTGATGATCGATTCTGTCACGCCTTTACCGTTACTCTAAAAATAAGATAGTGAAAATCTATTTTGTAATTTGAAATTTCATATTGTCTTCAAAATAATATTTACGAGTATGTTGGTTTTTGCATGTTGCATGTGTATGCCATGTCTCAGGCAATCTAAGATTCGTCTAATCACGTGCTTCTATCTCTCTTGTTATTTGGTTTTCATGCAGTTGCACTACCATTTAGCGGCAAGTATATTAGGTAATGCGGTGGTGAATACGCCCGCGAGCTCCGTAACTGGAGCTCTACCACCAGTAAATATGAGATACTATAATGTTGCGAAAGTCAAAATAGGAAGCCCGAGCCAAAACTGTTGTTTTACAGCTAGTAAACTTCGGGAAGAAATCATCGATTATACCCATGCATGATAGCATCGATTCACTGTCGGTGCTTGGATTACACTGTCTTTTTAATTTTCTCGAGGGTTTCCTTGTTAAGAAAGTTAAAGTGGTCGATTGCGGCTCTTGCTTTCATATTTCATGATATGATCGCATATATCGTGATGTGGGCAATTTTACGATAGAGCCATGACATACTTAAATTGCTACTCTTGAGGCCTAAGCTGTTCTGTGCCAGAGGCCTTTTCTACATACCATACAAACCATAGAACTCTACAATTAACACGTTAAACGACGATAGAAAAAACTAAAAATCGTAAAAATACTTTTGGTCGTAATTTGATTATTATGTTACGATACGTATAGAAAATAAAAAAGTTTTATTCAATTCTGTACATGGGTTACATAGTTACAGTCAAATACATAGCTGAGGTCACCGGTGCACCCCATGGCGCACAAATACAGAAAATACATTTTCCGGTAGCAGACGCCGCGCCGGCCACCCGCTACACCAGTAGTGCGCTCGCGCTTACGTAATAGAACGTAAGCGCGAGCGTTACAAAATAAAGACTGCTAATTTTCGTTTAAATAATAAAGACCAATCGAATTATATATCCTGAATTTTTATTTTGGTTACTTTTTACTCTATCTTTCGATTTTTTCAATTCCTTACAAGGTATGTTTGTCCCACTGCGCAGTATAGTTCTATAGCGCCGTGCCGGTCACGGAGTACGAATAAAGTAACAGTCAGTGTGGCCGGCGGCGAGAAAAAGTAGTTTGAATATGACTATACGCTGAGGTCACCGGTGACCACCATGGCGCTATGGTAGAGGAAGGGTGAGGTCACCGGTGACCCCCACGGCGTTTAATGTGTTAAGCGGCGAGTAGATAAGATAATAATATGATAGTGCCGACGTCCTTGAGCACCGTCGCTCGTGCTCTACCACCAGTAAAATATGCCAAAAAAGCCTGGGTTCAGCGCAAGACATTTACAGACTATTATTAATACATTAGATTCTAAAATAATATCTAACCATCTTGGTATCCGAGACATCGACATGCTTCAAGATTAACAGATTGCTTTCCGCAAGAGCGCTATCGCCCGCCAATGGCGGTACAGCGTGTCGGCATTGACGTAATATGGTCTGATTGGATCGCGAGCCTGTCAGAGGTTATCTCTCTGTGTTTACATTCCTTTTTTTCTGTATCGAAAGTTTTTTGTTGGTGTTATTTCCTCGATAATAAACGTATTGAGGTTATTGTCACGTTGATGAATTTTAAAAGACGGTTTATTGAACTTTTCTTGGGCGGTTTTATTAGATTTAAATCATCCAATTGTATTTTTCGTGGTTTTGCTGACGCAACACGATTTTCGAACATCACGATCGATGAAAATTAATTCGTTGAACATAATAAAATTTTTGAATGATTTCTCATATTTGTTTTTGTGACAAGATATCTAAGAAGCGTTTCAATTACCTAGAGTTCGAATGTAGGAGCTCGAGGGCGTAGGCACCACCGCATTACCTAATCTATCTACCGACAAATGGTAGTGTTCAACACTATCGTGTTCCGTTTTAAGCTATTGCATAGCTTCTATCGAGGGCCTTGAGCGCGGGGACCGAATTCAGAAATTCCGGGGAGGGGAGGGGAGGGGAGAGGAGAAGAGAGGAGAGGAGAGGAGAGGAGAGGAGAGGAGAGGAGAGGAGAGGAGAGGAGAGGAGAGCAGAGGAGAGGAGAGGAGAGGAGAGGAGGAGAGGAGAGCAAAGAGATACATCCTGCATTTCATTTTAAAATACGCTTACGCTCCTGCGAGTGTAAGCGTATTTTATTTTAAACCTTGGACACATTATTTCTTTGTGAGGCAATACGAAGTTTGCCGGGACAGCTAGTATTTAATAAAAGAAAAAAAATGTTTTCTTATCGGTCACCACGCTCAAAAGGTGTATCTTGAATTAATATCAAAGAAAAAAAGAAATACTGCATAAATAAAATAAATAAATAATTCTAATTGAATAAGTTGATACAAAATGCTATGCAATAGCTTTACCGCGGCAGTCTCCGAGTGCCACACGTCGATTTTTTTGTATGGCACCGTGATAACTATCACAGAGACGTAACAACTAAGGTCTCAGGGGTGGCCACCTACAGTATCCAACAAGAAATAATGCACATCGACCTCAGGAAGAGACGTCGGCTTATTTCGGATCTGTAGAGCGTTATCTCTTTCGCACCTTACCTATTTGACGTTTGTCGACCATTTTCATCAAGTTTTGACCAATACCGGACTACGGATGCTTACGTAGGCAGTGTGCAGCAGAGATAACGCTCTATAAAGCCAAAACTAGCCGATTGTCACTTTCATATTCTCGATGTGCATTATGTCTTGATGAGCACTGTACATTACTTTAAAATAGTGGTATTGCCTAGGTACTACCATAAAACAGTCGATAAAAGCTCCATTCTTTACCTAAAGATAATAATGATTTAAGTTAGCCCTGTCGCTAGTGTTCAAGATCTAGTTAAATCTAAAATGTCCGATGACGTTATGTGTGTTGCGCATTAAACAACTTATCTATGAGTAATATGTTTTCATGGCTGTTTGAAAACAATAAGCTTTGTCTGTGCCCTCTGACTCCACCTATTGCACCATTTGACCTTCCCTTTTTGTGTAATGAGTAGGAATTATTTTAATTAATTATTTGTAATAAATTAGATGTATAATAATGATATGCATATTATGCATATATTTTAATTGCAAATAGATTTTACCCTTGAATAACTTATACAATAGAGGTTCATTGGCATCTGATTCGGTTTTGAAGGTTAAATAAATTACTTATAATGTAAATAGATCTGCTCCAATTTTGTTTCTATTTTTAATGTTATTTTAAACATCATGTTGAAATTATCCTTTTTTATCGCGATTAAAAAAAATTATGAGAGTTCTTACGATGCGTACGCACACCGACAGAGAAAAGCGACAGTCTGAAGCTAGTTGCTAAACAAATAAAAGCAACAGTCTGAAGTTAGTTGCTAAAGTTTTTATTAATTTAATCGTTTAAACGACGGTGAAAATATTTCTGTTGAATACACTACTGGTAAAAGTGGTTTTAATAATACTATTTTAAATGCATTTATAGATTTGAGGTTAATTGTCGGTACTGTCGGTAGGTATGTTGTAATTTATTCACATTGTAAATTATTATCTTTTTTTTTGTTATGGAAGTGGTAAACAAGCATGCAGTTCACATTGATTTTAAGTGATGACTGCAGCCTATAGACACCCACACAGAGACCAAAGTCAAAATGCAGATTCGTTACCACTCCTGAGGCCTGTTATGCCTCTGTGCCGGAAATTACAGGGCCGTACATTGCCACCTGACCGGAATACGATAGTGCTGAAGGTAGGCAGGCTAGGTAATGCGGTGGTGCATACGCCCGCGAGATCCATCACTGGAGCTCAACCATCAGTGAAAATAATTATTTTAAACGTTTTGTTTTATTTCAGGTGTATTGGCTTTTTACGCTGAAAAAGTATACCCGCGTAGGTTACATAAGTACACACAAACTATTTTTTTTTATTGTAGTCTGGTCCATTCTAAATATTTTGTTCCATAAATGTAACAATCTGCATTTGTCATCAGATGAAAATGACGGAGATCTACGACGTGACGGACGCGGATACGGAGGCGGTGCAGTCGCCCACCGAACGTGACGTCAACAAGCAGCTCGAGTTCGACAACGACTGGTCGGCTGAGCTGATGCCCGACGAAGGTAATGTTGTCTCTGTCGTAATAGCATGTGACGAAAGAGACAGTACGCCAATTGATGATCACCAACTGAGCGTGACGTTGCCAAAAAGTTGACATTCGACGACTGATCTGCTGAGTTGATGCCCGAAGGTTGTGCTATCTCTGTCGTTATAGACTCTAATGAAAGGGATAATGTGCTAATAATGGTCGTCTACCGAATGTGACGTCAACAAGCAGTTGGAGTTCGACAATGACAGGTCGGCTGATCTGATGCCCGACGAAAGTAATGTTGTCTCGGTCTTTGTTGAATATGATGGATAGAGATAATGCGCCAATTGATGGTCACCAACCGAGTATGGCGTTAACAAAAAGTTGACAATAACTTGTAGTTCTATACGACTTTATTTATGTAAATATCTATAGGGTGATTGCCACTAGAGGTGATTTTTGCTCATTGTGTTTTAGATTTATTTCATAAATACTTTGTCAAATCAACTTTATCCAACTGGGCTTTCATTGTGCATTATAGAATATTCGACTCATTGTAATAATTAATTCAAGTTTAATTGCTCCTTGCAGATGACATAGACTTGGAGGATGAACTAGACAGGAACATATTTTCGGATCCCGAAAGCGAGTGGACAAGGAGACAGTCTTTCGCAGATTCCAATAGCGACGCGGAACAACCGGAGTCTGATCAAAGGCAATGCTTCGTTAGCTACGCCGAATAATCTCCCTTTCTTTCATTACGTCTTATTTTAATGAGCGAAAGGGATGGATAATGGTTTTTCGGTTCTGAGTAAGAGATGACGGAATGCAAGGGATATTTAAACCGCCAAAGTGCTTTTGAGGCTTAAACTGGCTTAAAGTGATCTAATCCAGGACTCTTTCTAGCGTTACTTGTTCGAAAGAAAGAGATAGCCAAGGGATAAGAGAAAGAAGATGAAGAGTGAAAGTAATGAAGTATTTTTCTACGTGCAGCTTTTGTAGAAGCTGCCTTCCAGGTCGAGTATGGACTTATATCGTTAGTTTAAAGAAAACATCACATAAGTATATTTATCTCATTCAAACCCTAGTAAAAACTGTTAAAATGGCAAAAATATAAAAGGAGTTGGCCTAGACTTGTTATTGTAAGTGTATGTATTATGCGATTGAAGTGGAAATCCTTCAGGATTAGCAAATTAAATTAAAATGGGGAGATAATGCAGAGGCACTTGTTTCAATTGTAACTTTCTGTCAAAAAATGGAGGAAATTCACAAATAATGGAAGAGAAAATCGTATTATATTTTGCAAATCAACATAAAAACAAACACACATGTGAATAATAATGTTAAAACAACATTTTATTCAATCATCATTAAAAAAACACATCTTGAGTCAAAAGTGAATGTCGGTGTTTAAATAAGTACGTCAATCAATTGAGATTATGACGTAAAATGTTATTGCTTACTGTTTTTGAGTACACTTTGTTTTTTAACAAATAACGTAGCCGCCAATTTTTACGATTTCTGGCGCTGTTTTCAATTGACGATTTAAACCAGTGTTTTCGTTAAAAAAAAACTCCATTCAATAAAGACATGTCATGTCCTTTGGAAACCTAGTACCTGATGAAAAACGTAACTCAATATGTTGTTATTAGTAAACTTTGAATAGAAAAGCATTGTTACCAAAACATTATTTTAAAAATTATGAAACATGACATTTGTTAATTTATTTTCCATTGAATGGATTTTGTATAATTAATATTTGGACTTTTAAAAAACAACTCATAATTATAATAATATTAGTAAGAGAGCCCAAGAGGGGATTTTCGAAGTTACTCCAGCACGTTAGATTAAGATATAGAAGATACCTTGCAGCCCTGTTCAGTACCTCCACCAAATCTAAGATTTCCATAAAGGGCCGAACCCTTAGGGCTCCGAAAAGGGCGCGGCATCAACGTCATGGGTCAAGAGCGTGTCCGATATTCTGCGAGGGTGTAAAATGTGCCCAAACAATGCTCCTATCAAAATTCAGACGATTCGGAAGATGAGTAAGATCGTAGCGACCTTTTGATTTTTTTTAACGGTTACCCTTCGGGTGCGGCTTTGTATACAAACTTTAGATTTAGTGGAGGTAACCAACATGGTGCAAGGTATCTCCCACATCTTAATCGGACACGCTCCAGTAAATACAAAAATAGCATCTTGGGCTCCCCTACTTACTATATGTTATACAGGGATCATGACATTGTATCACGTAGTGTATAAGGCCTTAAAAATATGTAGTTTTCGTGTGAATCACTATTTTAACTATTTATATTTTGATTGTTATATAGTCTGTACATTATGATTGTAAAGTGTACACTTATAGACATATTTTTTGTATTAAAGCATACTTTTATTAAACGTGATACAACAAAACGATATTAATTTACTTATCATATCACTTAATCTACCAAATATACTTTTTTGTATCAATAGACTTTCTGAGATTACTGATTACTTAGATTACTGATTTTTAAAGATTTTATTTTTAGATTAAAACAGGAGAAAATAAACTTTAAACTTTTTTAATCGAATCTGACGATATTTTAAATTAGATTTCATGTTTGATGCAATAATAAAACATTTTGTATTAAAAAAAGTGTGTTTACATATTCATAACATGTCAGAAGTTGTACTTCCTTAGCGTAACAATCGAAACGACAAAAAAGTTTAGCGACTAACTTGAGACTGTTACTTTTGTCTGCCGGCAAGGCGCGCGCATCGTTTAAAATCATTCTCATATTTTTTTTTCCAATCGCTTTAAAAGACAGTACATCTTCAAAAACAAAACATACAAACGCAAATAATCAATCATAACAGAATAATATAGACCAAATACTTACTTACTCCAGTTACCATATTAATGTATTATTGTATATTTAACTTGAACTATTTCACATTGATATCCGTTGAACATTTCAAAGTTTATTGGTGTAAAAGTTAACTCCTATAAGTATTCTTTGTTATTAATTAAGTGGTTTTGATAAAGGTTTTTTACAAAGGTTTTGTATAAAGGTTTTAGATTAAGGGGCATTCCACGTGAAGCGGACAGACAAAAAAGTGCATATTAGTGAAAAGTCAAAACTTCAATGTCCTCCAATTTCTTTATTTACATGAATTGAGGTCATATAAACATACAAAATACTCAAGTAATACTTAAATCGGAGACATCAACATTTATAACGTCCATTTTGCACTTTACATGGAATGCCCCTTATAATAATGTTTCATTAAATGAGATATTGTTGAAGCTAAGAAGTACCACAGATTAAACAAATAATATGTTATATCTCTCCAGTCACCCTTTTTCTAAATTTTTCCGGGTAGGTTCTATTTAAAAAATATGTTTTAGTCTGTGGTAATTGAGCTGGGAATGTATTCAATTTTAGACAAATGTCACAAACTTTACATATTTTAAATAAACTCATTAAAACTTTTCCTTTTCTTTTATTTTATCATATTTTGACCCCCTTATTCATAAACGTACATTAGATACGTTTAAGCTATAGAATGCTTTGTCTTTGTCAGTTGCATTGTCAAAATGTGCAGGATAGAAAAGATAAAACAGACAAAGGAGAGACTAGCAACACTTAAGCTAAAATACGTTTATGAATAAGGGGGTTTGAATTGAAGACAGGTTATTTTATTTTCTTAGTATTCCAAAAAAGCTCTGGGGATTCGTCTGGATGGGGATGGAAAGAGAGGTCGAGTTTATTACTTAAGGTGAGATTCACATACTGAAACATAACCAAAATAATGTAGAATATAATGTTTTTGTATAGTATTGCGTTCTAAATCCCTACTTATATTATAAATGCGAAAGTAACTCTCTCTGTCTGTCTGTTACCACGTCCAAACAACTGAACCGATTAAATTTGGTACAGAGATAGAGCTGGCTTTGAGAAAGAACATAGGCTACTTAATTATTTATAAAACGACATCGACGCGGGCGAAGCCGTGGGCAACAGCTAGTACCCCATAAATGTCGGGTAAGGCTGGTTATATAAACTTTTTGCTCAACAACGCTTTTTTATTGAATTTTTTACTGGCACGTTGAGCTTGAACTTTTATAAAAAACATCAATGTCACTGTCACTGTCAAAGATATTCTGATTTCGAACCGGTGCCACAATTACAATAGTTTTTGAGCGGAAGTTTATGAAATATTTAATCACTTATAAATTTTATTTACACTGTTACCGAGACGTTTCCTTGCGCGTTCTCCGAATGAATTTTTGATTTTATATTTTAAAATATGGTCGGCAAAGGCGAGATAAAGAACAGCCGGATATTTCATCAATGTTACGTAAAATGTTGCAAGTTACAAAATCTGACTCCACTTGCCAACGTCATACCGGCTAACAGTGGGAAAGTTCTGGACTTTTGTGTGGATAGGATAAAATATGCCGACTGGCCTCCGATCCTCAACGCGTTAAGCTGTGACCTCAGTCTACATTCGGTGGCTATAAGATGTAGACAACAAGTGAAAACTGGTAACACTGTTTAGTAAATAAATTGTGTAGTAGGTATAGTGGATTTTACGTAATCCGTTACTACCTTATATATAGATTTTCAGATCGCAGCATTGGATTGCTGCAGCCTACTTTTTTTTAATGGTAGTGGCAAAGAAGCATGCAGTTCACATTGATGTTAAGTGATGACTGCAGCCTAGACACCCACACAAAGACCAAGGTCAAAATGCGGATGCGTTACTCCTGAGGCCTAAGGTGTTATGCCTCTGTGCCGGAAATAACAAGGCCGTTCGTTACCACCTGACCGGAACACGATAGTGCTGTACACTACCATTTAGCGGCAAGTATGTTAGGTAATGCGGTGCTCTACGCCCACGCCCGCGAGCTCTGTCACTGGAGCTCTACCACCAGTAAAAGTACTTAATTAAATATATTTTTATAAGGACAATGCCAAAGCTGTCTCTTGTTTTGCACATATGAAGCTAAAAAATGTTTACCCCACTGGAGCTCTTTCACATTTTTACCCAAATTCTAAGAAGCTCACCTACTTGGTTTGGAAATGTGTCATTTTACCTATTGTCATAGAAAGTATAAGTAATCGAAGTATCTTTCACCAACTGATATCAATGTTTCGATATAAACATCACACTATCGATAATCCTCCTCAGTGCTAGAGCACATAGACTGCGAACGACTGGCGAAAACAGTGAACAAACGAGCGGTGATACTAACCAACTTTATGTTGAGTAATCTCGTGGAGGCGGTTTCTCAGCTCCTCTCCAATACCACTCTGCTGTCGTCGCTGCTTCTAGAAGGATTACCGTTGAAGATACCTTACCTGAATCCTATTTGTGAGGTGAGATTTTTTTTTAAATTAATTATTGCATCGCTATTACGCATATTGACAGTGTCAAGTAAAACGATATTTCGTATTTATTTAAGCAGCGTAAAGGTTAGTATAATATAGTCAGTCAATTACTTATTAAGTATGTCAGTCAAGTGAGTTACAGTCAAGTTATTCGAGTAAAGCGATGGCTACTTTACCAGAACATTTACAATGAAGTTTTGGAGGCAACCTGAAAGGTCGCGTTTTCGCATTGTTATTCTATTTCACTATACACGGGCACTGTAATAAACCTATATCAAACAAAACCAACTTTATTCAATATAAATCAAAAATACACCAAGAAACTTTCAAGGTTCCCGCCAAAACTGTGAGGTGAGATTATGAAATCATACTTTCGGTAGCTGCGTTAGAGTTTTACTTTTTGACAAGATAACGTCTTATGACCTACCATAGACAGCACGGGAGGTGTGTCAGGACCGGGATATCTGGCACTTCACACTCTCCGCCTACCCCGTAAGAGACTTGGCGTGAAGATAGATACATACGTAACACGTATGTATCATCACGCCAGTTCCCTTACGGCAGGCAAAGAGTGGAGCGCCAGATATATTATATGCAGATATTCCGCCCTTATTTGTGTAGCTGTAAAGTCTGAGCTGTATTTGGACGATAGGAAACTTTTCGATGGTACCCTATGTAGGCTATGTAGGACGTTGGTTGGTTGAACAAGATTCAATAGAAGATTCCTAATTTTGCTGCCGAGCATACGTTTAAGAATGCATTAAAAACTTGCAGGTATTATTAAGAAACAGTTCACTGCAACACCTGTATTTGCCGCGGGCATTGGTCGGTGACGCCGGATGCTTGGCCATCTGCAAAGCGGTGCGATGTTTGCCGAATATCCTCACGTTGGATTTGACAGGCTGCGAGCTGACACCGCTCGGCGCTGGCTATATTGCTGAACTGGTTAAGGTTATTATTGGTTTATTATGGTAGGTACACTATCACCATACCAAAATACTCGTAGTTTATGCACTACAGTAGAAGCTCTCCATAATAATAATAATGGCAACCCTTGGTGCGTCCCACTGCTGGGCACGAGTTTCTCCCCTTCTTGGGCGGAGGCCTGGAGCTTACTCCACCACGCTGCTCCGATGCGGCTTGGTGGAGATAAGGGTTAGTGGCCAACCCGCTATCGGATGTTTTCAAACCGCCCATAAGGCCTCCGAAAAGGTTTGACTGCTATCTATCGATAGCAACCGTTCCGGGACCGACGGCTTAACGTGCCTTTTGAAGCACGGAAACGGGCATTTTAATTTGCCACTAGCGGTCACCCATCACACACACAACCGCGCCCGTATCGCTTAACCGAGTAGATCGCAAGCGATCTACACCAGCCGCTAGGCCATGCGCGCTTCCGAATCTCTCCATACTTAGCTTTTAACGTTTTATTCTGGAGAGGTAAAAATATTTAAAGAATTGGAAAACGAATCTCAAAATAATATGTGTAAGGCGTAAGCTGTTACACCTTGTGTTACTTGTAACGTATACTTGTTTCTTATTCTTTCGGATGTATCTATCAGAAATCCACTTACCGTAAACTGACATGACAAAAATGCTAACAACAGACTAAACTGAACATCCCCAGTACCAAAAGATCCACCGGTACAGCGAGAATTGGGTGCACACGCTACGATATCGCCTGCCCGAGTTAGACACGATGGCGGGACTCCGACGGATCTCTTTGTGCGCCAACCCGCAGCTGGGCGACGCCGGCGTCGGCCTCTTGCTCGACGTGCTCGCTGATGATTTGTGGATCAAAGGTAAGATCTATGGTAGCCGCACATGTTACGTTTTAACTATGTACGAAAATTCAGGTTTGCACAAGAAAAGGTGTGTGACTACAATTTTCGCGCAAACGCATTGGTAGCTTTTGCAAGTCTCATCATCATCATACCTATTAGCCGAAAGATTTCCATTGCTGGAACAAAGCCTCCCTATAAGCGGGAAATATGCCATATTCGCCACGCTTGGCGATCGCGGTGTCGGTAGTTTTATCGTAGAACGCTGCTGCCCATCTTTCGTTATTGCACTTCCTACCGCATCATTGGAATGGTCTGACCGCCATTGTTCGGTTGACTGACTATCACTGACTGGACTAGTGGAAGAATTCCAATAGAATAAAATTCTTCCGCTAGTGGACGATGGGGTCGTCACGTAAAGCGTGTAGCCGGCATCAGTCGGGGATAATCCCCAACATCTGTGCCACGAACGTAGGAAAAAGTTAATGCATAATTATATTTGAAGGACAAAACGCAACTGCCGAATCGTGGGTGTTAAACCCACGATTGCGATTTATCCCATGCAATAGGTTGGGTGCCTATTGAAGGAGACTTCGGCTTATTTCCGGTCTGTAGAGCATTATCTCTTTCAGACCTTACTTAACTTATGTGACGTTTGGCGACCATTTTGATCAAGTTTTGACCAATACCGAACTATCAGTGCTTACATAGGCAATATGCAGCAGAGATAACGCAGTCTAAATTAGCCGATCGTCTCTATCGTAGGCTCGATGTTCAATTTTTCTTGTTGGGTGCTGTTATAAGGTATAGGTACCTATATGAACGTATACATTTTAAGGATAAATACATACATGCATGAATGGTGTGTCACTTTACAGCGTTGGACGTGCAAAATTGCAGTCTCACGGAGGAGTGCGCGTCTTCTGCGTTGCGTACGATGTGTTCCAACACTACACTGGTGGTGCTGGACTTGCGGCACAACCTCGTGTCTGGCGAGTCTCTCTCCAAGTTGAGGTCCGCCCTGAGGAACAACGAGAGAGGCATCGGTGGACAGGTTCGTCATCATTAAATAATATTTTTGACATTTTATGCAAATACTTTGGTGATGCTGAACTAGTACAAGCCAATCTCCGGCGAGTTTGTCCCATATAAGTTGTGCCTTGAGCTAATTTTAGTTATGATTTGAGTAACAATGATAGGATAGGATAAGTTTATCGTATAGCACATTTTTTTGAGGGTCGCCTTAAGCAACAACACTGGCTGGAAAAGTTCCTGGCTTACCTATATTTTTAAGGTTTTTATATTATAATTATACCTAAAGGTGATATATTCTTGCTAGTAATCAATATTTTACTGGTGGTAAAGTTGCAGTGTCTTTATAGCGATTGTCTTCCACAATAAATTCGGTGGGGTAATTTGTAGCGAAGAAGCGAGAAAGAGGTCAATCGCCGAATCCAACTCGGTTGGGCAGCGTTCGGGAAGCTACGATACATCTTCTCGTCCGACTTACCGCAGTGTCTCAAGAAAAAGGTTTTTGACCAATGTGTGTTGCCAGTGATGACAAATGGGACAGAAACGTGGTCGCTCACTGTGGGCCTCTTAAGAAGGCTCAATGTCACTCAGAGCAATGGAGAGGGCTATGCTCGGAGTTTCTCTGCGAGATCGAATCAGAAATGAGGAGATCCGCATGAGAACCAAGGTTACCGACATAGCTCACCGAATAGCGAGACTCAAGTGGCAGTGGGCAGGGCACATGGCTCGAAGAACTGACGGCCGTTGGGGCAGAGCAGTTCTAGAGTGGCGACCACGTACCGGGACACGAAGCGTATGCAGGCTTCCCACAAGATGGACCGACGACCTGGTGAAGGTCGCGGGCAATCGCTGGATGAAGGCGGCCGAGGACCGTTCGTTGTGGCAATCTTTGGGGAAGGCCTTTGTTCAGCAGTGGACGTCTTTTGGCTGAAATGATGATGATGAATTTGTAGCCCTTGAGCTCCGTAATGCGTTAACACCACGACGTTTCACGAGTAGAATAAAGTAGTTACTTAATCATTTTAAAAGTCTTTCTATCTTTCAGTATTCGTGGCTAGGAAGCAGCAGTTCGAGCGATGGAAAATCTGTCAAATCAGTTCCCTCCAAGTTAGTATATAAATTACCTACTTTGGGTGAACCAATTTAAAAATTGATTATAGAAGGGCTTTTTGAATTTATTCGAGCACGTCAGAAATATGAGAGACACCTTACATCCTGTTGAGTACCTCCACCAAATCTAAGGCTTCTATATAGGATCGAACCCACAGAACTACCGCCACGTGCTTGCCTCACTTCCAAATGGTCATAATTTGGGCTGGGAGCTTTTATGATTACCTGATATTCTTGAGTAATATTGCACTTCCATTTTTTAAAGAATCAAACCTTTTCGTAAGGGGCTCTGCATTAACATCATGGGTCAAGGACGCGTCAGATATTATGAGAGAGAGTAAAATGTACCCAAACAAAGCTCCTATCCAAAATTCAGACGATTCGGAAGTGAGGTAGGATTGTAGCGAACTATTGCAAAATTTTAAAGGCTGCTCTGCGGGCGCCCTTTAAAATTTGCAAACCTTGAATTTGTTGGGGGTACCGAACAGGGTACAAGGTATCACTAATATCTTTTAACGGCAACATACCTACGCTCAATAATCAGACGCGGGGCAGTGGTGGGAAGGACCATAGATCGTACCCTAAATCGCCACAGCAAATCGTAACCACAATTGTATCGCTTTCAGCGAGCTCACGATTTAGGGACGATCATTCCCACCACAATTGCCCCGATATCGCGTCTGATTATCGGGTCGTGTGTTGGCCTG
This sequence comes from Macrosoma leucophasiata, assembly GCA_036365455.1. Classification (NCBI taxonomy): domain Eukaryota; kingdom Metazoa; phylum Arthropoda; class Insecta; order Lepidoptera; family Hedylidae; genus Macrosoma; species Macrosoma leucophasiata. The sequence continues at coordinate 2,768,828 of JAWQUS010000014.1, read as the reverse complement.
GCCGTTAATACCGAACGCGCTCGAGTAAATCCAAAATTAGCATCCTGGGCCGTATTAAAACTAAAACTTGTCTATTTCAGAAATGGAATAGTGAAAGATCGAGTGGCGCCACTGATCAGGAATGCTCCCAGTAGCAAATATGCGAATAAATCGACAATAGTTAAGAAAGAGAGGTGAGTATTTACCATCAACCAGTAGACTCCATCCAGGTACCTATTAGAAAACAAAAGCTCGCTTATAGCTCCCAAAGTAAGTTGTTAACGTTTGAAATAATTACGTACCTGAGCAGTCTTCGATAACAAACTCTGTTCTTGTTGTGTGCACTGCACTCTTTGTGAACTATAAAAGGGAAAATATCTGGTCTTTCAAATCTTCTTTGATTCCTTGCATTCCAATTTCTATGACAATAATTGCTTAAAAATTTAATTGTTTTCGAAACAGAAAAGATATCGGTAGTAATATTTTGTAATAATGTCAAAATTTTTTGACATGATCTGGCAAATAACCAATAAATAACAACGCAGGATGAGCAGCAGCGTACCGCGATAAAACTGCCGTCACTGCGATCGCCAATCCGCCTGCCAAGCGTGGCGATTATGGCATATTCTCCCCTAATGACGCATAACCCTGTTGTGGGCGTCTTTGGGAAGGCTTTGTCCAGCATTGGACGTCATTCGGCTGGGGAGATGATGATGATTATTCCTCCTAATTCAGAGACTACGCAGAGGTATTGGAAGAACAATTGCAGGAAGAAATATCCCATCGGCAGCAGCTCGAAGAACTGAACCTGCAGCTGGTGGAACAGATGAAGCTGTTGAAGCAACAACAGATGCAGCTCTGGACCAACGCAGCTTCTTCCGGTACTGTTAATAAATTAATCGTAACTTTTGCCAATAACACATGCGAGGGAATTTAGCTTCAGATAGTAAAGCGGCTGGACTGGCTATCCCGAGGTCACAGGTTTAATCCCTGCCCGATGTCAAACTTTTCTTTCCATTTTGTCTTTGATTTATTAACGTACATTTATTATGTAAGGCAGGTGGCAAAGAGCAACACCAGAGGGGAGTAGCCATATGCAGGCCTTCCCCTCTGTCAAAGTACAATCCCAAATGGGCCTATACCTGTCGCCTAGATGTTTAAATGCGTGCGTGAAATTGTTTCTGTATTTTGTTAAAGCGTAGGTGTGAGTTTCGTAGTAATAGACGATTTTTGTAGTGTGAGTGTGTCGCACGCATTTCTCCCCGCAACAAATGACAACCTTTTTTGCATCGGTAATAAACGCTATGGCTACTCCCCTCCAGTCCGCCGCGGCCGGTGGCCCGTGTTGCTCTATGGCAGGTGGCAAACAAGCTTGCAGCTCACATTGATGTTGTGAGATGACTGCAGCCTATAGACATCTACACAAAAACTAGAGCTCAAAATGCAGATGCGTTGCCACTCCTGAGACCAAAGCTGTTACGTGTCAGTGATAGTACGGGGCCAAACATTACCACGTTACCGGAACACGATACTGCTGAACATTACCATTTGGCGGCAGATAGATTAGGTAGGTAATGCGATGGTGCCTACGCGCTGGAGCTCCTACACGGGAGCTCACCGGTTAAACTACAGTCTCTTTCTAACCTATGGAGTTTTTGGAAGCCTGGCTCCCTTAGTTTATCTGTAATACCTCTATGACCAGCTCATTTTTTTAAGCCTGGCTCCCCTAGTATTATCTCTAATGCCTCTATGACTAACTCACATCTCGCAAAGGCACAACCCGGTCACTCGGCTAAAATTCCATACCAACGTTTATTTTGGTTACCTATTACACAGACATCAATCACTACACGCGCACATAGAAATGTAGCACGTAGGGTTAAGATGACCTTAAACCAGTGATTCCCAAAGTGGTCCACATAGACCCCCTGGGGTCCATGGGAGACTCGATGGGGTCTACATATATGCGTAAATAAAAATGGGATATATGGGAAAGTGATATAAATGTTAGCAAGGGGGTCCTGGGACTGAAACCAGAAAAAACAAGAAAAATAGTTTGGGAACCTCTGCCTTAAACAAACGAATGAAATAAGTCGTCGCACTTACTACGTGACGAAATTAACTAAAAATAGACCGCTAGCTCGCCCGCTCGCAACCTCACTGTTGAAGTTTATTCACCTTACCATTTGACGGCCCGGTTAGTCCAGCGGTGTGAGATGACCGTTTGATTCGAAGGGTCGCGGGTTCGATCCCCGCACCGGGACAAATGTTTGTATGGCCTACAGATATTTGTTTCGGGTCTGGGTGTTTCTGTATGTGTTGTATGTGTACAACGGCACACACGACACAGGTTTATACCTACTGTGGGGCTGTGAGTGTAAGCGTATTTTATTATTTACCTGCCTCTCGAGTGGGGGTGATGGATGAGGCGGGAAAATCTCGCGGGACGTCGAAGTGTCCATTCTTTACATAGTATTATATTATTATATTCTCTGGCACAGGTTCGGAGCAGTCCTTGGAGGGCAGCTCGCGGTCCGGCGAGTTGTCCACCAGCTCCGGCTCCAGCTCCGTGCCCATCGACCAGAACACCCTCTCCTACATACAGCACGCCTTCAAGGATATCTACGCGTTTATCAAAAACAACCAGTGCTATGGGTGAGATGGCTAATGTTGGGACATATGTTTTAACACACATAAGAGGCGTTGTCTACCAATGGGAGGGTAAGACCATGGCATTTTTAGTACTAGGCCATTATGTGCCACATTGGTGGTGGTGGTGGTGGAGATCGTAGCGTTGGTGGCGTTGGTGGAATTGGTGTCATTGATGGTGGTGTTGGTAGCTTTGGTGGCATTGGTGCCTTTGGTGGCGTTAGTCTAATATCATGTACAGAGACGTATTAATGTAAACCAGTTATCTATATTTTTTATATTTTTAGCTATCCATATGTATTTATGATCCAAAATTAACCAAAAGTTATATCCAAAAAATTCTGCCAAAAGTCACCATGCCACGCGAACGAAGGCGCGTAAAATAAAAGCCCAAGGTCGTGCCCTCCCTTTGGAAGACAAAAATTTGGAATCATCCGGGGTCGTAAGCGAATATTTGGAGCAGGTCATGACTAGCGTGTGTGATTTTTCATACAGGCGCAAAACAAGACAAACTTTTGAGAAGGATCATCGGTCACAGCCAATGATTTGGTTCAACTTGTCATGTCTGATTTAAGGAATGGGGAGGAGAGCTGCCACTGGTAAGCTATACAAAAAAGATAGCTAGCTAATGGCGGGCTTCTATGTGGGTACAGTCAGGGGACTCTCAGCTTATCCAAAATCAATTAAATGTAGCATTTTATTAGCACCACATCAGGTGACCGTGCGACCAAGCGGACAGTTTCTTGATAGTACCTATACTCCCACGGCGCAACCCACCTCATATTAACTAAACAACTGATCTACATGCTGCAAATTTTTTTTTTTTTTTTTATGTAATCGAAGTGGCAAACAAGTATGCAGTTCACATTGATGTTAAGTGATGACTGCAGCCTATAGACACCCACATGAAGACCAAGGCCAAAATGCAGATGCGTTACCACCCCTGAGGCCTAAGGTGCTATGCCTCTGTGCCGGAAATAACAGGGCCGTACATTACCACCTGACCGGAACACGATAGTGCTGAACACGGTGGTGCCTACGCCCGCGAGCTCCGTCACTGGAGCTCTACCACCAGTAAAAAATGGTAGTGATGAGTGTATTTTACTAATGTCAGAATATCAATTAAACATTTTCCATTTTTTTTTTTTTTTTTTTTTTATGTAATGGAAGTGGTAAACAAGCATGCAGTTCACATTGATGTTAAGTGATGGCTGCAGCCTATAGACACCCACACAAAGACCAAGGTCAAAATGCAGATGCGTTACCACTCCTGAGGCCTAAGGTCTTATGCCTCTGTGCCGGAAATTACAGGGCCGTACATTACCACCTGACCGGAACACGATAGTGTTGAACATTACCATTTAGCGGCAAGTATATTAGGTAATGCGGTGGTGCCTACGCCCGCGAGCTCCGTCACTGGAGCTCTACCACCAGTAAAAATTTCCTCGTCAGTCAATGTATCCAAGAGAAACCACAAGAACCAAAATCTCATCCAATTGCCGACGAAGAGATAGAAGTGACAGAGACAGAAGATGCAGAGTTCCGAATCAACATTGCACCGAAGAAGACTCAGAGCGTGCATTTGAAGATGAAAGATGCTGTCAAAATGAAAAAGATCACAAAATCTGCGCATTTGCTCGGAGACATACTGAGAGACAATTTAGATATGGTACGATTTATTCCCTCTAAATACACTATGTCGAATACAGAAAGGAGTTCACGAGAACGGTATCTTTTTAATTCTCAATCATTTATTAACATCAAACTACGAATAATAATGTAAAGAAGTATAACTAAGCAAAAAAATGTTGCGCTTAGATAGACACACCGTGGGCAGGGTATAAAAAGGACACACCGTGGACGGGGCATGAAAAGGACACATCGTAGCACGTCAGCGAGCAATCAAATGCAATTATTGACTATGTTGTGTGTTTGTTATGATTGTAGTTACTTTGTTTTAGTGAATGGAATCAAAATGGAAGCAACGATTGAATGAGAGTTACATTTCTATACTTCTATTATTCATAATGAAAGTTTAATTGTCAATACATTGTTTAAAGATGGTTAACCTATTTTTACAGAAACCAGAGATGATAGAAAGACAAATGGGTGACACGAAAAATGTGCACAACGACGAGCAAAATACATTTGAAGATGATATGATCGCAACACACGCCAAGACGAAAAAGGTAAGATGTATATACTTGGTGGTATATATATATACTTGGTGGTTTTAAGAATAGCTTGGGCCGCCGGTTGTTAAGGAATCCGTTGGTGTTCTTACCATTTAGATACTGTATTTTCTCCAGATGCTAATTCTCCTCCAATCTATTAAATTGGGATATGTGATAGAGCAACACGGGCCACCGGGCGCGGTGGACCGGAGGGGAGTAGCCATATGCAGGCTTTTCCCTCTGTCAAAGTACAAGCCCAAGTGGTCCTATGCGTATAATAAAAACTAGTTTTCCGGACTGCTTATTAGACTAAATCTAGAAGTGCGACTGAACTGACGTCCTAATAAATGGCGATTTGTTCTGTTTTTTTTTGCTGTAAAGAGATCCTGCCATCTTCAAGATGTAAGTGATCCGAGTTTGTTTCCGAGAAGCCGCTGTCGCCGAGATGTTTAAATGTGTGTGTGTGATATATATGTGTGTAATTGTTTATGTATTTTGTTAAAGTCAAGGTGTGAGTTTCGTAATAGTTGTGCGTGTGTGTGTCACATAATTTCCCCTCCGCTAAAAATGACGAGACTATTTTGCATCGGTAATAAACGCTGTGGCTACACCACGGCTACTCCCCTCCGGTCGGCCGGTGGCCCGTGTTGCTCGGAACATTAAATGTATTTAGGACTATACTCAAATACGCAACTGGCGAATTGTGGGCACCGTCGTTTTCGCTGTTGACGAATATTGAACACTGATTATATGAATAAACCGAATAAACTTATCCTTTTTATTTATCCAGGATAGCACATACGAGTCTAGTCCACGCGACAGTATGAGCGATTCGTCCGACACGCTCGTCTGTTCGCCTCGCACGCAGCGGGCGAACGCCGCGGTCAGCACGCTGGCGCTCAACCCCAGAGACGCGTTCAGTTCTTCAGACGACGATGACGAAGACGACGACTGATTGTACACCTTTATATTTTGTGAAGATTAAACTTTGTTCGTTGTTTACATCTTTCTTTTTTTGTGTAATTAGTGGCAAACAAGCATGCATTTCACATTGATGTAAAGTGATGACTGCAGTCTATAGACACCCACACAATGACCAGAGGTCAAAATGCAGATGCGTTGCCACTCCTGGGGCTTAAGGTGTTATGCCTCTGTGCCGAAAATTACAGGGCCGTACATTACCACCTGACCGGAACACGATAGTGCTGAACACTACCATTTAGCGGCAAGTATATTAGGTAATGCGGTGGTGCCTACGCACCACGGTGTTCTACCACCAGTAAAAAAAACAATATTTTATTTAAAACTATTAAAACAATTTGGGGCTATCGATTGATTATTGGTATTCTTGCTTTAGATGTCTGATTGAATGAGGCTGTTTGGGAACTGATCAACCGAGAGAACGCTTCTTTTGTTAGATTGACTATATATTACGTGACCATTTCGATCTCTATTTAGACGTCGTATTGATTCGCCTCTGGGGTTCGGGTATCGAACGCGCCTCTGGGGTTGAGCGTCAGCGTGCTGACCGCGGCGTTCGCAGCTTGTCGGACGAGTGAGTAATTTGCCCACTCACTGGTGGCGACGATGACCTTTTTAGTTCCAACAACGACGATGATGACCTTCATATCTACTGTGCACTAAATATGAAGGTCATCAAACTGCATTTCTTTGTTATTTATGTAGAAACCTTGGAGCTATAACTTGATGATTGATCTCTGCTTTGACTAGATACCCGATTGAATGAGATACAATTTTCCACTGATAACATTTACACTGTTGTCAAATTCAGTTGTATATTGTGTGAATTTCGACTGTTATTTTGACATAAAATTGTTTGAGCAACTCGTCCGACTCGCCTGTCTATTAGCCGAGAGTTTTTTAAATATTGTAATACACTTTTAGTACTCAAAGATAACAGTTTATCAATAATTTTTGTTTTATTAATCTACCTATAACAATATAAACATAAATTTAATATTAATTAACCACTTAACTTTTAGCTTTATCACTTATTTCAACATTCTTCTGCTGAAGCTTGGCGATCATCATCTTCTCCTTGGCCTCCATCCTGGCCTGCCGCTCCAGTTTCTTCTGTTCCTTCTCACGTTTGGCCAGCATCTCCTGGAACCTCTCATCACGAGGGTCCAGTTTGAAACCAAAGTGTCTCCTCACTTCTTCTACAAGACGCTCTTTCTTTAACTGTAATAGACGTTATTATTATTACGTTATTATACTAGTCAGTATACTATGAATTTAACTAGTGGTAGAGTTTCAGTGACTAAACTTATGGGCATAGACACCACTGCATTGTCTTATCTACTTACTGTTACAAGGTATTGTTCAAAGCGTACGTTTTCTGGTCAGATGGTTATGTGCGACCCTGTAATTTTGGGCACAGATGTATCTCGACCTTAGGATTGGCAAGGCGTACTAACATTGAAATCCCTGTTTTTATGTAGTATTCACTTACTATACATGTGAACTGCATGTCTATTTGCCACCATCACAACATAAAAAATACAGTATTCAATTGGTGAAAACAATGTACTTATTTTCTGATCTTATACTAGCTGTGGCCACAACTTCATCTGCGTAACGTAATCTCATAATATAGCATATAACCTTCCTCGATAAATGGACTACTTACACTAAAATCATTTTTCAAATTGGTCCACTTCCTGAAATTAGCGCATTCAAACAAACAAACTCTTCGGCTTTATATGATTAGTACAGAAGTATAGATTCTTCATAGTGTGGCAACTACCATCATTAGGTAATTCTGTCAAATTCTGGTGATTGAAGAGGCATTAGTAGTGTGAGTAATGACTGGTGATCTGACTTCAAATTAAAATAAAAATATCTTACTTTAGCAGCTTCAGCTTCTGCAGTCTTCTTAGCAATCTTTTCCTCTAACTCTCTCTTCCACTGGTCTAACTTTTCAAACTTAGCTGATACTTCTCTGTCTCTTAGTTCTATCCTAGCCTGATCTTCATGTCTTCTCTGTGCTGCCGCTTCCATTGCCTCTTTGATGGTGTAAGGGAATGCAACAGATTCAAACTCAATTTTTTCCTGGATCTCCTGTTTTGTTGGCCAGCAGAGACCTGGAATACATATTATGTGGCTTGGTATGTTTGTATCTTTATGCCAGGTCCTTAAAAGAGTAGGCAGAGAATGTGAAGTGTCAGATATCCCGGTCCTGACACATCTCCCGAGCCTCTCTACCTATCTCCCTCTCCTCTCTGTGGCCTGGTCAATGTCAATAAAGTTTATAAAATGTCCCGATGGTGATAAGTGTAAACTAGCTTAGTCAAGGCTAGATATCTATACTACTACATGTAAAAAACTAAATGCACATGAATGGATGTATTATTTAACAACAATGCACTTGTGTCAGCACAAGTGTATAGTGGTGATGACTTTAATGATAGTTAGATATTTGTAAATAACATAAATAACATATGTTTACACTCACAGCCACACAGTAGGTATTAACCTGTGTCATTGGTGCCATTGTACACATACAACACATACACAAACACCCAGACCCGAAACAAATACCATACAAATATTTGACCCGGTGCGGGGATCGAACCGGCTACTCTTCGAATCCAACGGTCATCTCACACCGCTGGACTGACAGGGTCGTCAAAAATTAATGTATTTAATATGGTGGTGCTTACATCCTCTAGTAACAACACTAGAACTCTATCACCAGTGACACTAAAACGTTATAATCATGCTTTCATGCAAAGCGTTTACATACTTGGATTAACACCGCTGGCTATTCCATACATTCCATACATCTTTCTGCTGTACTTCACTGTTAAATGAGCAATAGTCTTTGGTTCATCGTACGGGCGTCTATTATTCATAATATTGTAATGTGCCGGTGATAAACCAGATTTGTTGCGTTTTTTTTCAATTTCGGCCTCTTTTGCTCTAATATTATCTTCATCATCGAGCAACACTTGTTCATTTTGATCCACATCGGGCACATTTGTAGATAAACGACTTAACGTTGTAACTATATTTAATCGAATATATTTTGCTTTTACACATAAATTCATTTTATTTTAGTAAATAAATCTATCCCGATTTTTAAGCGATCTCTTCAATTCAAACCTATAAACTTTTCAGCAATTTCAGGTAATTCAGGTTAATTTTTTGAAGATTTCGAAGATTTTGACAGATTTTGACATAACACTGACAGCGACTTCATAGATATCATAGACCACAGTGCCACAGTAGAAATGTGGTATGTATTTACGCGACCAGGTATTTGCTTACAAGTGCGTCAACCTGGTGCGAGTAAGAAATACTCGCAAGCAAGCTCGTAAGACTTGAAAGTATTTTATTCCACAAAGCATAATGTATGCCTATTGTATACTCTGTAACTCTTTTGTGTGTTTCTTGTATTCTTAACTGGTGTATAATAAAGTGTATTGCTGTTGTTGTTGTTGTTAATGTACTCTATGCACACACCTTTCAGCTTTCGCACGAGATCTATCGAGATTCGTAAAGCTCGTGTTGCTCGCTTCGGGGCCGTAAAAAAGTTTAAAAAAGGTATCTATGATGACAGTGACATGACTCAGATTCAGAGTTTTTTGTTCGGGTTCGGGCAACGTCAACGCTTGTCACTTTGCTTGCATAGTTTTTGTAAGAATTTCGTAAAATTAATATCAAATGGATGATTTCGGCGATAGTTTCGTGCAGCCAGAGGTGGATCCGGCCGCTGAGTTTCTAGCTCGCGAACAAAACCAACTGGCTGGTCTCGAAGATGACTTGGAAACCAGTGCTCCGCCCCCAATCGCTGTCGCATCCGCAACTAATGGACTGGACGATTTTGTCGGTAAATGATTTGTATTCGCTCATTTATTTTCAGATTTTATATTTAATAACACACTCTATTACGTATGCTTTACGAAACTAATCCAAAATATGTACCTACAGAAGCCTGAACCTTCAATTGATCTAAGTCACAAGTCCTACCTATCGACTTCTTTTATTTTTTTTATTGATCGGTGGATTTAATGATACTGGTATCTAAAATTACAAGTTAATCATTTCATTTGCAGGATAAAAATTTAATGAAAGAATACTCCAAAGTATGTAACAAACTGTTAGCTTAATACCTATATTATTAGTAATATTACACATTTTTATTTTATTTTGTTATAGGAATACATTATGTAAATGATACATAATATACTTTTACTCTTTCGGAACAAGTATATGTTTACTTGCTTGTTAATTGTATTTTTTGTGAACAAGTATCTGTTTACTTGCTTGTATTATGAAATAGTTTTTACTGCAATATTACATCACTGAATGAACTTAAGTGGAAAGGTATTAATATTTTAAAAGTTGACAATGTTTCTAGCTAATTAAAACTCATTTCACTGAGAAATCCACCAGCTTGTATTATGTAGTAAATTAAATAAGCCAAAAGTAACAGACTTTCATCAAAAGGTTTCATGTTAATGCACATAATCACTGTTAACAAAGGGTTATGTGTAATTTACAGAAGTACCAAGTGCAGCAGCATTTGAAGCGAACGGCCTACTAGACGACCCACCTGCACCGGCCTCCGTGTTCAGACAAGAGAAGGAGGAACCAGAGAAGATCAGACTGTGGCGAGAGGAACAGAAGATGAGACTTGAAGAGAAAGGTATTAACCAATCCTGTTTTTTTTTCACTTACCATTAGGTATGAAAATCTCATATGAGATGTCAAAAAATATGTAACAATAGATACACATGTTAATTTACAGCCAAATAAGAATTGGAATATAATCTCAATATCTTTAAAAATATATAATAATAATAATAATGGCAACCCATTATACGTCCCACTGCTGGGCACGAGTCTCTCCCCTTTTTCGGGGGGGGAGGCCTGGAGCTTACTCCACCACGCTGCTCCAATGCGGATTGGTGGAGGTGGGTGGGTTAGTGGCCAACCCACTGTCGGATGTTTTCAAACCGCCCATACAAGGCCTCCGACAAGGTTTAACGACTGCTATCCATCGATAGCAACCGGGACCGACGGCTTAACGTGCCCTCCGAAGCACGGAAACGCGCATTTAATTTCCCACTAGCGGTCACCCATCACACTACCCGACCGCGCCCGTAGTGCTTAACCGAGCAGATCGCTTACGATCTACACCAGCCGAATATACATACATATAACTAACGGCTAGCACCGGCTTCGCATGGGTGCAATTTAGGTACTAACATAATATTGCAACTATAAATTAAGATATAAAACTACCCTATCTCTTAAGTTGGATCAACCTGCTCACGGTGTGCAAGTTTGATTAAAATCGGTTAAGTAGTTTAGGAGTCCGTTGAGGACAAACACTGTGACACGTAATTTATATAAAGGAGATGTTGCAAAAATGTATGGACCTCCGGCCATGTATTGTATACAATATCATTAACAGGCAAAATCAATATAAAAACGTTTTTTACTGCATAATAAATAAATAAAAAGCCATTTATTCCTTAGATAGTAAAATACATAGTAAGTTCATTCTTAATATAGTTATATTAAGGACCCCACTATTATACTACTACACATACTCACTCATTTAGCTTTGTTTGCAGTTACAAAACATTATTTGCAGTTAGAATTGCAACTCAAAACCAACATGGCGAATATGGCGGGCAATGTCATTTTGACAAATGCCACTAATAACCATATTGAAAATGTACTGGTTCTGTACGTACCAGAGCCGAGCTCGCAACATCTCCTTTAGAAGATTAGTAGTAGTAGTAGATTTCTTTATACCCTTTTGGTACTTGCAATGATTCTTTGGTCAGCTTTGTTTAATACATTTTTTTATGTTTGAATAAATGATGCTGTACAAAATAAAAATTCTTAATTATTCATGGTCCAGATGAGGAGGAAGAAAGAAAGAAGCAGGAAATGTTGAAAGTTGCGAAAAAAGAGCTTGAGGACTGGTACAAAACACATGAAGAGACAATTGCTAAGACTAAAGCTGCTAACAGGTATGTTTCTACTGCAAGCATTAGTACAAACGATTATGAAACACATAATAGGCTTTTTTTTAATTTATTTAAAAACATACAATAATTAGGTGAATACAATAACAGTAAGACGCAATATTTCACCGGGATACCATGGCGGCGTAACCAGTCGCTCCACCGTGGTGTCCGGTCTGGCAGCCGAGTGAGTAAGACTCCATACAGTGCTATAGTAATTAGCGGTGGCGCAACCAGAGTGGCGACTCGACTAGTAACATTGTGTTGGCGTCCGAGCTGGTTGCGCCGCCAAATTGTTATCGCAACCAAATGGATACCAGGTGAGTAACTCTCTATAGAGCTGTATACATTTTATTGGTGACGGCGACTGGTTGCGCCACCACGGAGTCCCGGTGAAATATAGGCATAAGGTAATGTACCCTATACCAATGCAAATATGTTATTATGTGAGAGTATGTTGATACCACTTTCCAATGTTTCAATCCTGACCATAGTAAATTGTGTTTATGTAGTTAGTTGATTATTATAATAGAAAGTATTCGAATTTAATGTTTTGTGTAGTATTCTATTCAATCTGTCTAATTATATGTTTTATTTAACTGAAATATTTTGATTGCATGTCCTGAATTGTACTTCAGTAGTTAATCATATTGTAGTTTAGCAGTTGAATTGATAAAGCTTGCTTAGTTTACTTGATACATGAACTAATAATGTTTTATTTTCTTTTCGATGCTGTCAGGGAATCTGCTAAGTGAGTATATTAAAATCTGGGGATATACACTAACAACTGGGATATTGAAAACTTACCTATTGGTGATGGAATGTGTGAAAAGCATTAAATAATGATTTCATTTTTAATTTACATTATGTCAATTGTTTTGTTCTTAACAGGGATAATGTTTTGTTAAATGTGGTTAGTTATTATTTAGGCAATATACAATAATATACATTGAAGGAGTGAACATAGAACACAAATAGATGGATGGGATGCTCCATTTGAGTAATAAATTGTGTTAAAACGAGTTGCATCACTCTGGATAAAAAAAAGTTTATTTTTGAGTAAGACTAGGTATAATTAATAGGTAGCTATGCTAAAGAAACCCATGCAACCTTTTAAATTAATTTAAAATATTCTATATGTATTCAAATATATTCTTAAAAAAAAAACTGAAGTTTCAGAAATGGTTGCCACACCTCTAGACACACCCGGTCTAGAGTGCTATTCTGGAAAGAGCTGTAAATGACAGGGCCGGAGTATGGACATTAAGATTCGGTTGCACCAACATATTTGTTATAGTGAAATCTTACATCCTTCTCTAACTGTAACAAATGTGTTAAAGTTGGAGAGTTAACACTAACATTTAACTCAAACTCAAAAATTCATTTAATCACTTGGAAATAATAGAATTTGCTTGTGATAGGTCAAATTACAAATATAAAATTAAAGCGAATAACAACTGATACGTTGATTAATATGTCAAAGTAAACAAAATAAAATAAATAATAGTCCAAAAATACTTAATGATAAAAATAGGTATCAACAGAATGTTTACTACCATACTTTCTTTTACAAACGGCAAGATAAGACTAAACAAAAAAATATGGGACATTCTTTGTCATTCACTGGCAGAGTTCCAAAGCCCACATTACTCAGAAAAAACCTGCCAAAACAAAACTCAGTAGGGTCTTTTCAAAATATGTTCCTTAAAACTATTTTCACAATAAGACACTTATAACTATGTTTTACAATATCAAGTACAATGCACATTAATTTAACGTCAAATAGATCATTATATTATAATGCGCAGTTGCAACGACCTCGAACTTCACCAGCGTCCAATAGTACCAGGTTTTCGAAGTGTCCTCTCGTAACTTTACCTACAAATCTATCTGTTGACTCGCAAGACATAAAATTGAAATAGGAACGCGGAGCGCGCGCTGGCTCGCGGTTCGGAAGGCGGTACGGAGGAAGGCAACGAGTGGGCGCGCGTGGCCGAGCTGTGCGACTTCGGGCCGAGGCGCGGCCGCGACGTGGCGCGCCTGCGCTCCATCGTGCTGCAGCTGAAGCAGGCCGGCGTCCGGCCCAAGCATCCGCCGCGGGCGACTAAAGTGTGAGCTATCGGTTGTTGTGCTTATTAAAGGTAGATCCAGAATAAAACGGTCTCGATGCAGATATGCTTTGCTACTCCAGTGGCCTAAGATATTTTACCTCTATGCCTAATTACGGCGTGGACCCATGTCTACGATGCGGCACCGTGACATATCAACGTAAAAACTGAACCGTCCCTGCCACCGTAGTCGGTGCCGCGTCGCGCCGTGTGGGGCCACTCCTTAAGATCCATACTTTACTATCTTACCTAACTATACTAATATTATAAAGCTGAAGAGTTTGTTTATTTGTTTGCTTGACTGCGCTAATCTCAGGAACTACTAAGCAGATTTGAAGAAATCTTTAGATTAGAAAAGGAAAATAATTGGAAAAGGTACTGCAGCCTATAAGATCTGGGAAATTAAAGATATAAACGCAGATGCGTCGCCACTCATGTGTGCAGAAATATCAGGGCGATGTCTTACCGGTGCGCGATTGTGCTGAAGTTAATCTACCAGGACGCATAGAGCGACACAGGCCACCTCTGTCAAAGTATAAGCCCAATTGGGCCTCTGCCATGTTTAAATGTGTGCGTGAAATTGTTTATGTATTTTATTAGTCAAGGTGTGAGTTTCGTAGTAATAGACGATTTTTGTATGTGTGCATGTGTCACACGTATTTTCCTCTGCAAAAAATTACAGACTGTTTTACATCGGTAATCTATACTTATAATAAAACTGTAGAAGTGTAAATTCTGTACATTAAAATATTGAAAAAATAAATACCAGGGGTTGTTACTAGATCGATACCGAACACAAATGTTTTTTTTTTTTTATGTGATCGCAGTGGCAAACATGCATGCAGTTCACATTGATGTTAAGTGATGACTGCAGCCTATAGACATCCACACAAAGACCACGATCAAAATGCAGATGCGTTACCACTCCTGAGGCCTGAGGTGTTATGCCTCTGTGCCGGAAATTACAGGGCCATTGAATTGTGAACAGGTGTGATTAGAAAATTTTTTGTCTGTCTGTTTGTTCAAGCATCACAGAAAAACTCCCAGTCCGATTACAATGAAACTTGGTATGATTATACTTTAACCTTTGGCGCACAACACTGGGTACTTTTTATCCCGGAAAAATGTATGTTTTTCTGTGTGTTTGTGCACGCTAATATCAGAAACGGCTTATTCGATTTGTGGTTTTCACTAATATATTGTGGTAAGTTTCACTTAACATCAAGTGTTTGTTTCATGTGATTCGGTTTAGAAATACAAAAGTTATGTCAATTTAAAGAATCCTACCGAATATTTTTAAGCTATTCTGTATCTTAGTTCTATTCTTTTTTCACAAATTATGTATTTTTGATACCGCTGTAAAGACAAAATTAATTACTGAAAATAAGAAAATGAAAATGTTAAGGGGTGCAAGGGGGCATACAATAAACGTGTTTTTTTTCGTATATTTTATGCTCGATAATAGGTACCTAATAACGGTAGGAAGTAGACGCTTAAAATTTTCACATAATTTTTAGGTTTTATGTTGTATATTACCTTCCATACTAAATAATTAAATAAAAATGAAGTAAATATTAAACCTGTCAGACACGACACTTTACTATTGACTGGATTGAAGACTCACGCCGTATGGCGGATAAAGCAGCGCAAGCGAACCAGGGTGACACGCTCTACTGGATGTTCTAATAAAACGCCCTTTCACTGTTCACTATTATTTTCCTTCTGATTTCTTCCTTAGGTAGTGATCCGAGTATTCCGAGTGCTGTCGACGAACTGTACCGGCCATACAAAAGTGCCCTACTTTTATTCTAAAATCTCAAGGTCATCGAGCTTAAGAAAACCTCCTGTGATTGGTTGTTGGTTCAAGTAACCAATCATAAGAGATATTTAAATTTCAAGCAAACAAATTTTATTATCTATGATTGGTTGATTCGAACAACCAATCAGCTATTAGATTTATTTGGCCAATTAAAATCTCTATGTATCTCAGATCATTACCGAAAGGAAACAACAGACATCAAAAATCTTTATTTTCATAAAACATAAACATATTTCAACTATAAAACTTACATAAAACTATTACAAATGTTCAAAGATACAAACAGAAGTAAAAAAAAGTAAACTTATTCAAAAAACTATAATATTATGCACAAAAAACTGTTAAATTATACAAAACAAAGTAATATTAAACACAAACGAGCTTTAAGTGACACAAAACTATTAATTATACTCTAAATTACACAAATATTACATAACAAAGTCAAAATCTAAAAATAGAAGTTATACAATACTCTAACGCTATTGGTCACTTAAGCTCTATCTACGTTCCGATAACGTATACTATTGTGTACTATGCTATTGACGACTACGCAACACGATTGTTATTGGTTGTCTACGCGCTGACAACGTACACTATTGAGGACTGTATGGCCGATCACTATCAAAACTGTTTTTTAATCACTAACACTGTACATTATTCATGAGCGTCCTGCACATTTCTCCCGCCGTGCTACTCAGCATCAGGTACCGGTGCAGGCGCGATGTCATATCGCACTGGCAGAATGATGAATCTTCTTACAGGCCGCCGTAGTATCCCCGTCCTCGTCTGTATGTCTGCGGTGCGCACGATGCCATCAGGTCCCGGGAACGTAGCGATGACCCGGCCACGAAGCCAGGTGTTGCGAGGTGAGTTGGGGTCCGTGACTTGGACCAGGTCCCCAACTTGGACTGTGGGCCCCTTGTCGTGGGGCTCCCGCCGGTGTTGAAGCCCAGGCAGGTATTCTCGCAGCCACCGGTCCCAGAACAGGTCAGCGAGCCTCTGGGCGGCGCGCCAGCTGGATCTGGGTTGCAGGTCTCCGTCGTCAAAGGTCCCGGGAGCTGAGACCTCACCGGAACCTCCCAATAGGAAGTGATTGGGAGTCAGGGCCTCAGGATCTTCTGTGCTCACTGAGACGTGGGTCAACGGACGGCTGTTGACTGTATATTCTGCTTCTATTAGTAGTGTGTGCAGAACTTCTTCTGTAGGGTGCTTTTCATGGAGCGTCGCTGTCATCGCTGTCTTCACTGATCGCATCATTCGTTCCCAGGCACCGCCCATGAAGGGTGCACCGGGTGGTATGAAGCGCCATGAGATCTTCCGTTTCGCTGCCTCTTCCATCGTAGATCTGTCTATTGCCTCTCGTAGCTCCTTGTCAGCGGCCTTCAAGTTAGTCCCGTTGTCGGACCAAATCTCCGTCGGGCAGCCTCGGCGTGCTACCATTCTGCGTAGGGCCATGATAGCGGAGCTTGCACTGAGAGAGCCCGCTATTTCGAGATGTATGGCGCGTGTCGTGAGGCAGGTGAAGATCGCCACGTATCTTTTCTGATGGGATCTGCCAGTCGAAACTGAAAGCGGACCGAAGTAGTCGACCCCTGTGTAGGTGAAGGGTCGCCGGTGATGGGCGAGACGACACGATGGTAGGTCCCCTGTTCTCGGATACGGTGGCATCTGTGTCTTCATTCTGCAGTGAAGGCAGCGTCGTACGATTGTACGAGTAATCGGTCGTACACGTAGAATCCAATACTGTTGACGACACTCGTTTACTGTAGCTTCGACGCCCGCATGGTGAAGCTTACGATGAATGTTTTCTATCCATAGCTTTACTGTGTGATGATTGCCATCTAAAATCATCGGACTTCTATTAATTCCTGGAGCTTTCTCTATAGCTTCTATGCGGCTGCGTAAACGTAGAGCCCCTTCGGTGTATTCTGTGCTGAGCTGTTGAAGACGACTATCTTTGTTCACTATTTTCTGTTTTCTGATGTCTTCTATTTCTTGGCCGAAGGTTTCTTCCTGTGTAGCACGCATCAGAAGAGCTTCTGCCCGAATGAGGAGTTCGGCAGATACGTGGATGAACTTCTTTTCTGTTTCAGTCTTCTTTTGTATATGTTTTTTGACTGTTTTGTTCATCTTCTTTCTCCAGTCTGGATCTTGTTGTTTGTTTTTTACAGTTCTGCTATAGTTAACTGTGTCTGTTGATGGCTTGCAGAGCTGAATGAAGAGGAGAACCCGTGCTGTGGCGTAGCGCAACCTCTCCCAGTTAGAGAAGCGAGAGGGCACTGGTAGAGCTTCTGACAGTCTCGGTTGGTTTCTGTCTGTTATCAGATGGACTGCCTCTTCGCCTGTAGGTTCTGACGGCGCTGGAGCTGAAGTGTCTGCTGGCCACGTGTTCTCCGGTCCCAGGAGGAATTCTGGACCCGTGTACCATCTGTGGTGCTTGTTAAATGAAGGTGGCACCTTTCTGGTGGCATCGTCAGCTACATTCTGTTTACTCGGGATCCATCTCCACTCGTTGACTGTTGATGTTTCTTCTATGGCGGCGAGTCTATGTGCTACATAAGGTTTGTAGGCACGAGGTCCTGTCTTGATCCAGGAAAGCACTGTTTTACTATCTGTCCAAAATGTTTTCGAGTCTGGTTTTCTTTCGTGTTCTCGTATTACTGTTTCGGCAAGACGGACTCCTAGTACTGCGGCCTGCAGTTCTAATCTTGGTATCGAGGTAAGCTTCAGAGGTGCAACTTTCGCCTTGGCTATGACGAGTGACACGTTGACTTCGCCGTTCGGTGCTATTGTTCGCCAAAACAAGATTGCTGCGTAGGCCGACTCACTGGCGTCTGTAAAGATGTGTAGCTGTAGCGTCGTAGCATCTGAGTAACCTACGTAGCACCTCGGTATTGTGACGTCGGCGAGGCTCTTTAGGTGTGTCAGCCAGTCTCTCCACTCTGTCGCGAGGTCTTCGTCGATCTCGTCGTCCCACGATGTACCACGTCGCCACACTTCTTGAAGCATCTGCTTGGCTATGATGGTGACTGGTGATGCGAAGCCCAGTGGGTCGAAGAGGGACATGACGATCCGTAGAGCTTGCCTCTTCGTCGGTGTCTGACCTTCGATGAGTGCCGATGGTATTCTAGCCATGTTCAAGTTGAAGGTGAACTCATCTGTCTTCGGTTTCCATACGAGACCCAGTACTCGTTCTATTTTATCTTCTGTGCTATGAAACTCTATACTGTCTGTTGATTCTATTTCTCCAATGGCTTCAAGCAGGTAAGTAGAATTAGATTTCCACTGTTTGAGTTCGTAGTTCGCTTTCTTCTGTATGTTACGAACTTCTGTGGTGATGCGAACTGCGTCCTCGATGTTCTTGAAGCTGTCTAAGTAATCATCAACGTAGTGTTTCTCTATTATGGCCTTCACGGCTTCAGGATGCGTTTCTCTATGTTTTTCTGCGTTGATGTTCTTGACATAGATAGCTGTAGCCGGAGAACTCGATGCGCCGAAAATAAGTGAAGTCATTCTGTATTCTTCTGGTGGACGGTCATCTCTTCGATCTCCTCTCCAAAGGTAACGAAGAGCGTCTCTGTCTTCTGTTCTTAACTTCACTTGCATGAACATTTCTCCGATGTCAGCTGTGACGGCGATGCAGTGCTGTCTGAACCTCATGACGACCCCAGGCAAGGACTGGAGAAGGTCAGGTCCCTTGAGGAGCAGGTCGTTGAGGGAGACTCCTTTTGTTTTAGCCGCTGCGTCGTGGACAACTCTCAGCTTGCCTGGTTTCATCGGGTTCACCACGCCGAAATGTGGCAAGTACCAGGTTCTATTTTCTGTTTTCTGTTCAGGTGCGCGCTCCGCGTAACCCTTGGAGATGAGAGCTTCCATCTGTTCTGTATACTTCTTTTTCAGGCCATCGTCGCGATCAAGCTTCTTTTCTATACTGTAGAGCCTCTTCAGTGAGTTCTGTTTATTATCAGGCAGAGTTGCTTCTTCTGTTTTCCATAGAAGTGAAGTTTCGTATTTTCCATCTTCTCTCTGTGCTGTGTTACGCTGTAGAATACGAAGAGCCTTTTCTTCTGGGTCTGACTGAGGCTTCTTCGGAGTGATGCCCAAGGAGTCCATGGCGAAGTACTGTTTCATCATATCATCCAGGTTTTCATCGGTCGGTTCTTCAGTCAGGTGGTGAACGAAGTCAACGCTGTTCGACGCGTTACTGTGGCTGCCATGCAAGACCCAGCCCAGTGGCGTGAGTGATGCCACTGGTTGGTTCTTAGTGCCTTTCTTCACCTTCGTAGACAACAGTAGGTGGCAGTTGTCTTGACCGATGAGTATTCCAGGTTTTGCTTCACTGTAGGTGATGAAATTAGTGATGCCACGCAGGTGTCGACACTCCTTGATGCGGCGCCTTGACACTTCTTGTGCTGTGACATGCAAGTTCTTCACTGTTCTCGCTTGTATGGACTCTTTTCTATTATTGACACCTCTCAGTGTGATGCTAACTCTCCTTGATGCAGATTCTCCTGTCTTAAGTGAGTTGATCGCTTCTATGCGGAGTGGTTCGACGGGTCCTGTCGCTCTTATTTTGTCGGCGATGCTATTGTCTATCAATGTTACTGTTGACCCGTCGTCCAATAAGGCGTAAGTATCTATTTCGCCATCAGGGCCTGACGCTGTTACTGGAATGATCTTCAAGTATGACTGTCTTCCTGCTGACACCCATGCTGAGTTGATGGCTTCTGTTTTCTCTGTGTGATCATCTTCTGGCTTGCTGGTACTCCTTCTGAAGTGTAGCATTCTATTGTGATAGTACTTGCAACCGTCGATACCGCAGACACGCTGTTGACAAAAGTGCGTTTTCGATCGGTAGCGAAGACACTTGAAACACAGTCGATGATTCTTGGCTGTATCCCATCTCTCATTACTATTCTGTTTCTTGAAGACATCACAGTTGATGACGGCATGTCCAGTTTCTTCACATACTGGGCACTTTACTATAGGTTTCTCTGTTACTGTGTTAACTCGATGATTTCGTCTATTTAGATGACTCGATTGTTGACTTGACTGTTGATACTGCGTTGTAACTATTTCTGGCTGCGCGTATGGACCGCAGATCTCAGCTTCTCTCTTGAGGAACCGTTGAAGCTTGATAAGTTCAGGAGTTTCTCTTGGTAGTAACGCTGCGAACTCGTAGAACTTGAAGCGTAGAGTTGAAGCCATTTTCTCGACTATTGATCTGCCGACCTCTGGATTGTACAGATAGTAGATGCAGTTGAGAGCTTGCAGAGTGGCAACGACATTAGAAATCTTCGTTGAATATATGCAGATGTCCCTTGGCGATTCCGTCAGACGGGGTAGGGCACGAAGAGTTTCTATCTCAGCTGCTGCTATGGCATCTGGTCTGCCGAACCAGGCTTCCAAAGTTTCCATGATAATAGATGGATCGGAGTTCGTTATCAGTTGTGCTTCCACAGCTTCTCTCGCTTTTCCTTTCAGGTTTCTCCTGAGTCTATTTAAATTCTCCAGCTTCGTATGTAGGTTCTCAGTCTCTTGATACGCAGCACGGAAGTACAGCCAGTCTTGATATGCACCGTTGAATATCGGTAGTTCGATCGCCCTCGGTTTGTTGGCTGTTTTCGCAAATTGAGAGATCGCGTCTGCCAGTAGCACGAGCTCTGATGAAGGCTGCGGACCGGCAGGCGGCTGTTGGTGCGGAGTGAATGATGGCGCAGCTCTATAATAATTCTGTTGTTGCTGTTGCTGTCCATACTGCTGTTGTTCCGCTTCTATAGGCGATCTTCTAATTTCTTCAGCCTCTATTCTTCGAATGGGTTCGATCGCAAACATCGTAGGTGCTTGTGGCTGGTTCTGCAGCCAGGCATCGATTCTATCATGCTGTTCTATCTGTGTAAACACGGAGCCGTCGTCCTCGTTGTCGGACTCCGCTTCTATCACGGCGATCTGCGCTTGTGCTAGCTCGACTTGAACACGCGCAAGATTTTCTTTGGCCTTGGCCAACTTTGATGATTTCGTAGATCTTCTAGATCTTGGCTTGTTGAGGTTCTTCATTGCCTCCTGTTCTATTTGTGGCGTGACGCCCTGTTTCTTCATTTGTGAAGACGCTGTCTGTTCGGCGGCGGCGCTCCGGATGACGGCGCTCGCGACGACGGTACTCGCGGTGGCGGCACTAGCGACGGTTTTCGGGTTGACGACACTCGCGGCGGTACCTTTACTATACGGATTGACAGCACTCGGATTGCCTGCTCGCGGCTCGACAGCACTCGGGCCGGGAGCGGGACTCGGATCTGACGGGTTGTTCGATTTCTTGCGTTCCGTTTCTGTTGTCTTCGACGTGGACGCGGATGCGGACGTGGCTGTGGTCGTAGTCGCCTCTGTTGATGTGTTGTTCGCAGAACTGGTAGTTTCGGTAGTACCAGACTGCGTCGATTCTTCTGTAGTTGGCGACGATTCCGCTGTAGATGGCTGTGTACGTCCTCTTCCAGTAGAACGCGTAATTGGCATCTTGACTGCGTATACGGCGTAATTTCTTCTTATCCGGCTCGAACTGGACCAAAAAATGTCAGACACGACACTTTACTATTGACTGGATTGAAGACTCACGCCGTATGGCGGATAAAGCAGCGCAAGCGAACCAGGGTGACACGCTCTACTGGATGTTCTAATAAAACGCCCTTTCACTGTTCACTATTATTTTCCTTCTGATTTCTTCCTTAGGTAGTGATCCGAGTATTCCGAGTGCTGTCGACGAACTGTACCGGCCATACAAAAGTGCCCTACTTTTATTCTAAAATCTCAAGGTCATCGAGCTTAAGAAAACCTCCTGTGATTGGTTGTTGGTTCAAGTAACCAATCATAAGAGATATTTAAATTTCAAGCAAACAAATTTTATTATCTATGATTGGTTGATTCGAACAACCAATCAGCTATTAGATTTATTTGGCCAATTAAAATCTCTATGTATCTCAGATCATTACCGAAAGGAAACAACAGACATCAAAAATCTTTATTTTCATAAAACATAAACATATTTCAACTATAAAACTTACATAAAACTATTACAAATGTTCAAAGATACAAACAGAAGTAAAAAAAAGTAAACTTATTCAAAAAACTATAATATTATGCACAAAAAACTGTTAAATTATACAAAACAAAGTAATATTAAACACAAACGAGCTTTAAGTGACACAAAACTATTAATTATACTCTAAATTACACAAATATTACATAACAAAGTCAAAATCTAAAAATAGAAGTTATACAATACTCTAACGCTATTGGTCACTTAAGCTCTATCTACGTTCCGATAACGTATACTATTGTGTACTATGCTATTGACGACTACGCAACACGATTGTTATTGGTTGTCTACGCGCTGACAACGTACACTATTGAGGACTGTATGGCCGATCACTATCAAAACTGTTTTTTAATCACTAACACTGTACATTATTCATGAGCGTCCTGCACAAAACCCATACAACATACGTAATTTTTATGAAATTTTTTCTTCGTGCACAAGCAATTTTTCGCAATCTTTGCAGCATGTGTGCTTTTATCCCCGATGGATGGATGGATGGATGTAATATCGTGTACAGAGAAGCATTACTGTAAAGTAGATTTTTTAGCTACCCAAAATTTATATCCAACAGCGCTGCCCAAAGTCTCAAAGTCACGATTCCACGCGAACTAAGTCGCAGGCACAGCTAGTCGGTAATAAACGCTATGGCTACTCCCCTCCGGTACGCCGCGGCCGGTGGGCCGAGTTGCTCTATGATTATTTGAAAGATGTTTCAAATATATCTTTAAGTAATTTTCGTTTTTTTTGTTCACAGAGCCTGAATTATATCAACAAGATGGTATATTGTTATTAGCTTGAATATTGTCCATTAATAAACATCAGTCTCAGAAATCACATTTAATTATAAATATATTATTAATAGTAAATGTTTCACTTAAAGTAAATGTAATAATTATTTAAATCTTCGGGAACTGTTATTAGTGCTGTACAATATAATAATAAACTGCTTTCAGGAAGATGTTATTTATTAAAATTATTTTATATTCAATAATAATGGCTGCTCTGCTGCTTTTTTATTTGGTCATAGTATTAAAATAAATCATTCCAAAATATACTTGTTTGTTTTTATGAACGATACCATAACATACTTATTGATAATAATAGATACAGGTACACATTTTCCACTCAATAAGATCAGACTATGAACACAACATAACTTACACACATTTTATTTACCGGATCGTTACGCGATACTATTTTCGATAAAATATACTAAATAATATACATATACACAAGTAGTATAATAAATCTATGTGATAACCGCGCAAACTTGGAGATAGAAGATCATCGAGCCACCCTCAAATTGACATCTTGCTGATGCAACAGTCTACCCGCGACCACGGCTCGTGCAACCGAGCCGAAACGTAGGAAAAAAGGTAAAAAATAGATATATTAGGTAATTTCTATTAATAATTTGTATCATATCATGTATTTTTTGGCTTTATACTGGTGGTAGAGCTCTAGTGACGGAGCTCGCGGGCGTAGGCACCACCGCATTACCTAATATACTTGCCGCTAAATGGTAGTGTACAGCACTATCGTGTTCCGGTCAGGTGATAATGTACGGCCCTTTAATTTCCGGCACAGAGACATAACACCTTAGGCCTCAGGAGTGGTAACGCATCTGTATTTCGACCTTGGTCTTTGTGTAAGTGTCTATAGGCTGCAGTCATCACTTAACATCAATGTGAACTGCATGCAGATTTGCCACTACCATTACTTGAAACGAAATGCCGTTAACTAAGGAAAATATACCTATCTACTTACTTTTATATTGTGGTGAGAATTAAATCTTTATTTATTAATATTTATTATCTTTTGTTTTATAAGTACTTTCAGTGTGAAATCTACGGTAAGAAAATATGTGACCGTTTCCACCAATACTAAGCTATGTAGCTGTACGAGGAAGATGCGCTATGAACATGCGCCACCGCGCGTGCGCGGCACACTATAGGTACAGGTACTCTGCTCTGCACATAGCGAAACCACCTAAACCACTCGCGTCGGCCCATAGCACGCATCCATAGCTCGTACGTATCTATAGCACGCATCCTTCCATATAAAAAACATATCTTAGCTGAATCCGTTTCCACCAGTGCTAAGCTATGTGCACCAATT
Organism: Macrosoma leucophasiata; assembly: GCA_036365455.1. NCBI lineage: Eukaryota > Metazoa > Arthropoda > Insecta > Lepidoptera > Hedylidae > Macrosoma > Macrosoma leucophasiata. The sequence goes on along the minus strand of JAWQUS010000014.1, from coordinate 2,743,887 downwards.
AATATGATTGGTGGATATCAAACGCTTCCATAGCAACGCATAGCACATCACTGGTGGAGAAGCACCCTAAAACTGGGGTATGTAACAATGTAAACAAAACACCTGATTGAACATTCCCATTTATGTGATTCCAGTTTAAAGCTCGCAAGTGTAGAATTTTTTAGATGTCACTAATAAATAAATATATTCTTTATTATGCGTATTCTTAGTGCACGTAAGGTTTTTATCCTGCTTAGCAAATATATAAAACTTTTTAAAAATATTTCGCTTCTTGTCGCTAGATGTCTCTATAAAACAATATTGTATTCAATTATGTGCTCTGGCTATCTGTATTTAGTATTTTCATCTGGCTTGCCCTGTGCCATTGAACGCAGGTGTGATGTTGAATGGTAAAAAAAACAAATTACATATTTCTCTCAAGTAATAACTTGAGTAGGTATGAATTTTATTAAACGAAATCTTTGGTTTTCAAATGTATACCTTTTTTTTGTGGAATTCTATGTAGATACTGTTTTTAATCCAAATACTGGTGTAATAATTGTAATTAATGATTAATTGTAAATTCATTAATTTCATAGCACAATGTTGATCATTAGATATTTTTATTGAATAATCACAACCAATAGTAAAAAAAATTGTTCTTAATATCATAATTTAAAATCTTTGGCTATGTCTATATGTTTTCTTTTATATATTTTTTCAGTTAATTGCAGTAATAAATACATTAAACTTATCACTAATAGAAATGGCCACACACCACATGTGAGATAGTTTTTCAATTGCAACCCAAGAGGATTATTTTTGTTCAGCAATATCTTGTTATATACAATCTCTGTACGTTTTGTGACATCCATCCAACTGTACATATTCCTAACCATATAGTTACATTTGAATGGACATAATACATTTCCAACTTTCAAATCCTGCATGGCTAACTCAATTCCTTCAACAATACTGGTAACATTAGGTTCTGTTAAATAAATCATATTATCTGGTAATACTTCAGGTATACCACCAACTTTAGTTGATACCACTTTCAGGCCACAAGATGCTGCTTCTACTATAGCCATACAATATGCTTCAGTTAGAGAAGTATTTAAAAATATGTCACCCTTCACCAATACATTCCTTACTTCGGAATGTTTAAGACTACCCAATAAATTGACACAGTGTTGAAAGCCTTTTCTTTCCCGGACTTCCTGTAACAACCACATTTTTGGCCCATCACCCCCTATTATAAATCTAATATTTCGATACCTAGGACACATATCATTTATGACTGCTGCCATTAAATCCACACCTTTCCTATAAACCAGCCGTGATACAATCACAATAGTTATAAAATTAGGATCTCGTTGGCTTGGATCTGGAGTGAAATAGTATGCATCAACAGCATTTGGAATAACTGATACTTTGTGAGCTCTTACTTTGGCTCTTAATACTGTGTTCTCCTTCCCAGTATGTGAAACACAGATGCAGTGGTCACACTCACATAGACACATTTGTAAATACTTGTTGGTGAGAACGGCAGACATATCAGCAAAGCCAAATAGGCTATGGTCAGTGAATACAGTCTTTAAGCCCATCAGTTTACCTATAATTGAAACCTCATGAGCGAGGACACTGAAGGCTGAATGGCCATGGACAATATCTATACATTCTCTTATCAATATGTATCTAACTAATGGAATGTTGGCGATCATCGTTGGCAACGCGCACTGAGAGTAGAAAACTCGTATAGGTAGGTAGTAGACTTTTAGGCCTGCCGTCAAGTAGCGTATACCGACTCGTTGACCGTAGTTGTGGGTGATGACCACGACTTTGTGACCGCGCTTGATTAGGCATTGCGATAAATTGTAAATGTGTTCTTCTACTCCGCCCGTGTTGGGGTAAAAAAAGTCAGATGCCATACATATTACGTGCCCCTTCTTCAATGGTTCCTGAAATGTAAAGGTTTAGTTTAAATTGCTCGTAAATCAAGGAAAGTACGTAGGTTAGTCCTTATAATACATACCATAAGACCTTGCATTATATTCTGGCTGAATGGATGTGACATCAAAAATGAAACAGCATATTAGAATTAGAAGAATTCGACTCGACAAACAATAAAACTGAAGAAAACAAAATCTAAAAATTAAAAATGACAAAATTGAATTAAATTGTTGACATACTTGACATTGACAGTTGACAATAGATAATTGTTTTTTTTTAATAATAATTGGTTTTACGGCATTAATTCAAGTCTTGCAGCCAACCTTAATTGAATATCAAAATTGATATGAAAATCATAATAATGTAAAAGAAGAGAACAAAATTACGTCGAAACATTCTCTGTCGAGACTGAATTTTCGGCCTTAATCAGCATTCCAGTTGTGAGAAAGAGCCGTGTCGCAGCGTGAAATTATTTTAAAAACTTGTGTATATTAGTCGTATTTTTATGTGTAAAAATCATTGACCTTGGAAATATATGGACACGAAATACCTACAAAAAAAAGGTGCATACCTAAACTTCAGCAAGAACACAATATGGTTGCCGTTGGTAGAGATGTTACCCAAATGCTTGCCGAATATCGATACGGAAAATGTTTCTATAACTCGATACATTTTCGGCAAGCTGTATTCTTAACTTATTATATAAATTCTAATTTAACGGCTTTTGCCACTTTAACCTCCTATGCCTCTAACCTGACTGGAATACAATAGCGCTGAACACGGCACGCCATTTAGCGGTAGTTAGATTAGAGCTCTACTTCAAATAAAAATGTACTCGGAGAAACGGAACCTACGTTGCGCGTGTGGGACCATACGTACTAGATAAGTTTTTTACGAGGTGGAAATGTCTACACAACAGGTCATCTAGGAGGCATTCCCAGTTGCCTCCGCGGCGATTGCCTCCGGAGGCAAATATCTAGGGCCAAAGCCGGAATATTGGCCCCACTGATATAACCTTTATTTGGCATCACCGCACGTGCTTCTTGCCCCGAGGAGTATTTGCATACTCTTTTCCCCCAGGTTGAGAGGTAGTATATGTATACTCTTTGGTTGAGAGCCATCTGCGCTCGCCGATTGCTCGGTGAACTAACTAGTGCCGTCCGACACGAACCGCCTACGTAAACGCAATAGATCCGCAGCCATAGTTGCCACGTTACCAAGGGGCGGGGAACGATCCAAGATCCGATTAGCCTGGTGGTAAGGCTCCAGTGACAGAGCTTGCGGGCGTATGCACCACCGCATTACCTTACATACTTGCCGCTAAATCAAAGTGTTCAGCACTATCGTGTTCCGGTCTGGTGGTAATGTACGACCCTGAAATTCCCAGCACAGAAGCACACCTTGGACTACAGTAGTGGTGACGCATCAGCATTTTGACCTCTGGTCTTTGTGTGAGTGTCTATAGACCGCAGTCATCATTTTACATCAATGTGAACTGCATGCATGTTTACCTATTTCATTAGTACATTTAAAAAACCAGATATAGGCTTTGAAGAATAGTTAAAAAAACAGGGACAACCGTTCGGGATTTTGCGCCATAAAGGAACAAACATTGATACATTGACTGATGAGCACATTACCCTCCTCCACGTTCCGCAGTCAGGTAAATAAAACAACATTGTGGTTTTAGAAAATTATTTTAATCAGTACTACATATAAAGTTATGTAACAACGGAATCAAAAAGCTGACGCTGACATTGATTAAAATATATCATTTTGATAGATTCACAAAGTTCAAGACAAAATGCAACAGGACTTGATCTCATAATAATATGTAAATGGGCATACGACTTTGGTCTGGTAATTAATGTACAAAAAAACTAAAGGAACCCTTGTACGACCCTGTTATTTCCGGCACAGAGGCATAGCACTTTAGGCCTCAGGAGCGGTAACGCATCTGCATTTTGACTTCGGTCTTTGTAAGTGTCTATAGGCTGCAGTCATCACTTAACATCAATGTTAACTGCATGCTTGTTTGCCCCTTCCATAACATAAAAAATATATATCCACTACTTATCACATAACATATCTGCAATCACCACGATCGTGGCCCACAGTCACCACTGTCTGTACTCACAGATTTGAGACCACTGGTGTCAGCTAATTGTATTTGTAGATAAAAATATATAAATTGGACTCATCATTGAGTAGAGAAGCAACTGGAGCCTACAAGATATATGCAATAACCTTCGAATAAATATGTCATATATGTATAAGCTACCTTTCTATAGCTTACGATGATTGTATTTTGCTCTTGCTGATTTTATCTTTAATTATGGCCTTTTAGCTATGGTAAAACTTATGCTGAATTACAAATGTAATTCAACAAACAAATCGTCGCGTCGATTTTGGTTTAATTTACGCAAACAAACTAACTGCATTCAAAACAAGCATTAAATCAGTTAGACAAAAAAATCAATAAAATGCTGTGCGGAAATTTTGAGAGTACTGATATGGCAGCCATACACTAGCCAAATGTTTGTTAAAGTCTGCTCCAGTCACATCATTCGACATGGTAAGATCAATCATTTTGGTTTAATATACGCAAGATAAATCTGTAAAAATAGTTTTATTTCAATAAGGATCATTCAGTCAATAAAGGCTTGATCTTTCTCGGACAATTTGGTTTTTAGTTCATGTCATCGGCATCTTAATTTAATTTTTTATTTATCAGAAGCCCATTATTGTATAGTGCAATCAATTTAAGAAAGCTGTAATAGAAGTTATTAAAATTTTATTTAAATTGAAATGAACCATTTTGCTAGCTCTTTTTATGGTATTTTTTCTTCAGTAAGAGATTTTCGCGAAATATATTTTTCCATATTTGAATTTTTTGGTTCATATTACCTGTATGTTCATATTTTATATTTTTTATTACATATTCATCTGTGCGCTATTAATAAGTATCACGTAAGATAATGTAAGAGTAACCAAAATATAGCAGATATTTAAGAACATTTGAATATATTTAAAATAAACAATTTAAAAACTCATATACGGGATAATCCATTCTATAAATATGTACATTACATATAAAATACCTCTGCTTAAGCTGCTTGCAAAATGTTATTGCACTTCACTGTTGGTATAGTAAGTGTAGACAATCTTTGTATATTGCTTCTGTCACACAAACCAGAGTGTTTCTTAGTTGCTGGCTGAAATATAAACATATTGAAACAATTAAATTCATATGATAAAGTAATTAAAAGAATAACCAGTAGAAGAATAATACTAACTGACTTCCATTTCTCATTGTTACTCTACGTTCAATACTATTTATTTTGATATTTATTAAATTTATCAGAAAAATGGATGGAATGGTATTTTCACGTAATCTAGTCTAGACATTCAAGGGTCCTATTGAAATAGCTTTCTTCAAAATAAAGTGAACAGATAAACCATTCTTTCTGTCTTCTATTAATATATTCAATCCCTATTGCATCAATCCACATTTTCTTAAATACTTCATTAACTGGAAACCTTAAAAATAAACAAATAAAATAAGAGTTTTCATTATTACTGGTATCGATAAAGTTACAAGTGCTACAACATCAACACGTCACTAGCGAAATGTCATACTTTTTACCTAAACCAACATAATGGATACATTGAAAATACAGATGTTATTTATCAATATGATGCTATAAATATGGATTCTGTGTAAATATATTTCCTTTGAAAAGGTATTCTTCAGCCACAATCACAAAATCATCCAGCTATCGCATGAATACCGGCTACAAACCTGTATGTAGAGTCAATTAAGGTTGACTTTTGGTTTTTTTGCTCCCACACTGCATTGCACAACATATCGGCATCTTGTATATTAATTCCTGCACACTTATGAGTCAATATTTCATGTATTTTCAATAAATAACAAGATATTTTAAAATATGCACAACCAATTGACATCGAATGTACCACAAACATCATAACACAAGATGGCGACTAGGCACCCGAACAAAAATTGTCATAGAGTAGTGTTAACGACTGTGACATTGAAAATAAACAAACATAGTCTCGTCTCTTTTTCTATAGTCAATTTTTATATTAACTAGAAAGAAATCAACTTATATTATCTTTTTTTATGGAAATATTTCTGATATATGTATAAATAAAATTTTGTATAGATCATAAGAGCACCTCCATGTAATTATCAGCTCAATGGTAAAAATGGTAGGATTTTTATCATAAACCGTGCGATAGCGTGCTAGGGTGTAGGAAAGTGATATTATACAGTGATAAGTGGTTTTACATGATGTCTCTAAAATCTCGTAAAAACTCTCAGTAAAGTCCCTATCACATTACTGGAGCCATCTCATCATATTCCAAATGGAACCATCTCATCATCGTCATCTTCCACATGGATATTCATTAATAACTTTAACTAGAAGGCAGTTATAAAATTAAATCAATGAAGATTAGCTGCAAAGAACTTGAATCCATGACGTAAAACAAATTATATTAAAATCCTAATTTGACAGATGACAGGTCCATTTGTTGATTTTTAGGTTTTTTGTAGAATATGAATATAGGTTATTTTTGAGTTTTTCGTAATTTTTAAATCAATATGTTTAGCAATCCCGTAATTTTCTATAATTTATTGGATTAATAAGAAGGCAATTAACTATATTTATTGTTATAATAAGGATTAGCTTGGTTTGTGTACCGAAAATATAATATGGATGACGTCAAGAAATTAGAACGAAAACGAAGAAAATTTGCAAGTCGTATCCAGCATTCTAAAGGAATTAAGTGTATTGACGATCCCAGTTCGGTAAATAAAGTGTAAAAATTATGAAATGAACATATTAAGAATATTAATTCCCAGTGGCCTGCACTGCATACCTATAGGCAGAAGCAGAACGGGCGGAACCTACCTCAGTCTCTGGCTATAGAATTGGATTGGGGTGCTTGCTTTCTTTAAAATCACACTGACATTATTTGAAACCTTAAATTTATAATAATTAATACCTAAGGATGAAGTAGGTACTTATTTCAGTTTAATTTTGTGGTTGTTTGCTAAGGTGGGCTCTACTTGTTTGTCTATCTATATACAATGCACGGCACAGTTATTTACATTAAGAGGTATAAGGTGTGTTGTATGTTTGTTCCAAGCTTTGTTATTTGGCGCTCCACACTTTCTGCCCACACCGTAAAAGACTTAGCGTAACAATGACTGATATATTTTTATACAAAACAAAATGTATTTAATGAAATGTAAGATTACATCTTATTTCTATTTATTTATTTTATTTATTTCCAAGACTATAAGCAAAATATCTTCATGATAACATTTTTTATTTCAGAACATTGTACTGTGCAATGTAGGTCAAGCAACAGGTTTTAAAAAAAGTACTTTATTGAATCATATAAACAGCTTGCAACAAGAAATTCAACTAAGAAAATTTATAGCAGAGAAAGGGGAATCCCATTCATACTTAGTTTTTGATAGTATAGAAAGTTCTAAAATTTTCTACAATGCCTATAATGGCAAAGGAAAGTTTGATGACACTGATGCACTTGTGTATATGAGCTATGTGGAAAATGGTAAGTTCGCTTCATCTGACTTTGACTGACTTTGAGAGAGAGAGGGAGAAAGAGGGAAAAAGAGAGAGAGAGGGAGAAAGAGGGAAAAAGAGATAGAGAGAGAGAGAGAGGGGGAGAAAGAGGGAAAAAGAGAGAGAGGGAGAAAGAGAGAGAGAGGGAGAAAGAGAGAGAGAGGGAGAAAGAGAGAGAGAGGGAGAAAGAGAGAGAGAGGGAGAAAGAGAGAGAGAGGGAGAAAGAGAGAGAGAGAGGGAGAGAGAGAGAGAGAACTAAGGTCTCAGGGATGGCAACGCATTTGCATTTTGTCCTCTGGTTTTGTTTTGTGTCTATAGGCATCACTTAACATCTATCATGTGAACTGAATGCTTGTTTGCCACTCTTGTGATATAAAAATAAGTAGGAAAAAAATTCCACAGGTCATTGTTTAAAATTGTGCTTTTTCCATCACCAGATTTTGGCATAATTATCATTAAGTACTAGTTGCCACATCAGGAAAATTAAAGAAGGAACTTTTATTTACAGTTTTTTATAATTTTATTACAGTGCCAAACAATGAAATCATATGTCAAGATGAGAACCCTGCCGGACTGCATCTTTTGTATGAGTTTATATCCCAAGAAGAAGAGGAAATGCTTATAAATCTATTTGATTGGATTGAAGACTCCAATTTGAAGAACCGTCAAGTCAGGCACTACGGCTATGAGTTTAGATATGGGAGTAATGATGTAGATCTGAGCTCACCTTTGAAGGAATCAATACCAAAACAATGCAATGTGTTATGGAAAAGATTGAGACAATCTGGAATTGATTTTGAAGAACCAGATCAGTTGACTGTTAATAAATATAGTCCAGGGCAAGGTAACTGATTTTATTTATTTTATAAATAAATAGAGAGCATTTCAATATGGATGGCATGTAATCATTACTTCCCAGGGAAGAAAAGGAATGAGGGGGTAGGGCTGCTACAGGTAATCCTTTAGAGAAAGATAATATTATCAATTTAATGTATAACTATATAACCATTTACGAAAAGTTATTAAAATCAATAGTTTAAAATATTGGCAAACAAGCCTGCAGTTCACATTGATGTTAAGTGATGACTTCAGCCTATAGACACCCACACAAAGACCAGTGGTCAAAATGCAGGTGTGTTACCACTTCTGAGGCCTAAGGTGTTATGTCTCTGTGCCTGAAATTACAGGGGTGAACATTACCACCTGATCGGAACATGATAGTGCTGAACACTACAATTTAGCAGCAAGTATAGTGTGGTGGTGCCTACGCCCTTGAGCTCCGTTACTGGAGCTCTACCACCAGTAAGTTTTATAGTATTACTTCACTATTTAATCAAGACACAGTAGCAGTACTAGCTAAGATTTTATGACGCAGAATGTTGTGGTCTCCTACAGCAATAAATGCCACAAAAAGTAGAAAAAGTGTAAAGAAGTATCTTAATTAATGCCTTTTGCAGGTATACCATCGCACGTTGACAGGCATAGTCCGTTTGGGCTGACCATTATGTCGCTCTCCTTGGGTTCAACTGTAGTTATGGACTGGAGACACCCCAGTGGAAAATATGTTCCAGTCGTGGTACCTGCCAGGTCACTACTAGTGATGCAAGGTGAAGCTAGGTACTATTCTTATTTGTGAAATGATTAGGTGCCATCAAACATGCAGTTGAATATAATATATGAAAAATAGCTTCCACATAATTGTATAAACAGTATGCAGCTAGATATCTTGCACATCGACCTTAGGAGAGAGAATTCGTATAATTTCGGCTGTGAAGAGCGTTATCTCTTTTGCACACAACGTTTCTGACGTTTGTCGACCATTTGATCAAGTTTTGACCAATATCGCACTTTTAGTGGTTACGTAGGCAGTGTGCAGTAGAGATAACGCTCTACAAAGTCGATTGTCTCTTTCCTAATCTCAATATGCAATATTTATTGTTGACCACTGTACCACCCTACTCATGACCACAGGGTGGTGGTACAAGGCTAATTTTTTCCTAATGCCATGAAGGTGGCAAATAGCTTGTGCTTATCTTAACATATGCCATGTGTACCACTATTAAATATAAATATTATTATTTCACACATCACTCTTTCGATAGTGTATTCCTGACTGAATATTTGGTTGGTAGTTCACAAGTTGATAAATTGCCGACCTTTTCAAAACACTGCGCACTGGCCAGATTTCCTCATTCACTTATTATTATTTAGATATGACTGGCAACATGGCATTCAACCGCGACAATGGGATCCCGTAATCGAGACCAGGAGAACAGACAAAGAAACCGTTAGGGTGATAACTAACGAGACGGTGGTCAGGGGCACCAGGATATCTCTGACCTTCCGGAAGACCAGGTCGGGGGCGTGCACCTGCAGTTATAAGACTTTGTGTGACAGTACAGATACCTCAACAGGGGATATAGAAGATGAATTGGCTTCGAATTTAGAGGAGTTGCATGTGCATCAGGTATGATGGTTATTGGGTATCAGGTTATTGAGTATTTCATGCTTTTCTCCTTGACTGTCAAAAAATATTCTGCAATAGAATTTTGACAGTTAGACATGTATGAAAATTATATGTACGAACTGTATTCTTCGAAGAGGTAGGCCGAGGTAAATGCCGGTTACGTTTTGGCCCATGTAAGCCTGCTGAGGAAGGATATATAATAATGGCAACCCATTGTACGTCCCACTGCTGGGCACGAGTCTCTCACAAATTTTTTTTTTTTTGGACTGCGGTCTGGGCCTTTCTCCACAGCGCTGCTTTAATGCGAGTCGGTGGAGATACGGGTTAGTGGCCAACCCGTTGTCGGATGTTTTCAAACCGCCCATAAGGCCTCCGACAAGGTTTTAACGACTGCTATCTATCGACAGCAACCGGGACCGACGGCTTAACGTGCCCTCCGAAGCACGGAAACGCGCATTTTAATTTGCCACTAGCGGTCACCTATCGCACACACGATAGCGCCCGTAATGCTTAACCGAGTAGATCGCTCACGATCTACACCAGCCAGGCGCGCTGCGCACGGACGGATATATATTATGTGTAAAATGTAATTAATGTAATTTCACTGGTGGTAGAGCTCCAGTGACGGAGCTCGCGGGCGTAGGCACCACCGCATTACCTAATATACTTGCCGCTAAATGGTAGTGTTCGGCACTATCGTGTTCCGGTCAGGTGGTAATGTACGGCCCTGTAATTTCCGGCACAGAGGCATAACATCTTAGGCCTCGGGAGTGGTAACGCATCTGCATTTTGATCGTGGTCTTCGTGTGGGGGTCTATAGGCTACAGTCATCGCTTAACATCAACGTGAACTGCATGCTTGTTTGCTAATTCGATTATATAAAAAAAATATGTAAGGAGGTACACTTGAGGCCGTGTTTGCAGGTGTACGAGCAGATAGCGGGGCACTTCAGTTCGACGCGGCACAAGGCGTGGCCGCGGGTGGCGCAGTGCCTGGCGCTCGTGCCGCCCGCCGCGCTCGTGCTGGACCTGGGCGCCGGCAACGGCAAGAACATACTGCGGCGCGGTGACATATACCAGGTACCGATGCTTTTTATGCAATGGAAGTGGCAAACGAGCATGCAGTTCACGTTGATGTTTTTTTTTTTTTTTTTTTTTTTTTTAAAGTAGCAAACAAGCATACAGTTCACATTGATGTAAAATGATGACTGCAGCCTATAGACACCCACACAAAGACCAAGGTCAAAATGCAGATGCGTTACCACTCCCGAGGCCTAAGGTGTTATGCCTCTGTGCCCGAAATTACAGGGCCGTACATTACCACCTGAGCGGAACACGATAGTGCCGAACGCTACCATTTAGCGACAAGTATATTAGGTAATGCGGTGGTGCCTACGCCTGCGAGCTCCGTCACTGGAGCTCTACCACCGGTGAAAACTTTTACTTACTTTTTATAAAGATTACTAGCTGACCCGAAGAACGTCGTTCTGCGCTAAAATAAAAAATGTATATGTGTACTCTCATTACTAACACATTTATAAAGATCAAGCGGGTCCCATCACCGATCTGAGCGTGCGTCTTGTTACACTGTTGCGGCTGGGTAGCGATGAGTGAGATGCTTGGCTCCAATTAAATAATTTATTTCGATCTTCACTCGCAAGCGTGTTCCGACTTAAGAAAGATGAATCTATACAAAAAAGAAAGATAGGAAAGCGAACGTTGAATGCACGTTATATTAAAATTAGCCGTCGGTAAGCGCGGAAAAATCATTGGCTGTCGGCTGTCGGTGGTGCGATGTTTTCTTCTTAAGCTATTAACTTACAAGATACAGACATCGACATGAATCTGTATAGTTAGTGGTAGGTTAGTTTTAAAAATAAAAATACGATATAAATGTGGTCTCCAGGAGCCTAATTATATATATGAACTAGCTGTGCCCGCGACTTCGTCCGCGTGAGATTTGATGATTTTTCAGTGTCTACCCGGAAAAAGTCGTGGGCGCAGCTAGTACTAAGTTACTCCTTATTACATCAGCTATCCGCCAGTGAAAGTCCCGTCAAATCGGTCCAGCCGTTCCCAAGATTAGCTCCGCCTAACAGACAGACAGACGGACAGACAGACGGACAAACAGACGGACAGACAGACGGACAGACAGACAGATAAAAATTGAAAAAAATGTTGTTTTGGTATATGTACCTTGTATACATACATATGCATTTAGTAAAAAGCGGTTATTTTAGTATTACAAATAGACACTCCAATTTTATTTATTTGTATAGTTAAACCGAAAAAAAGCAATTTTATTTGGCAGATAGCAGGTGAGCGCAGTAGCGGGCTCCTGTCAGAATGTAAAGGCTGCGTGCGCGAGGTGGGCGCCGCCGACTGCGTGCGGCTCGACCTGCTGCGGCCGGGGCTCCGGGACGGGGTCGCCGACTACGTCATCTGCGTTGCTGTCATACACCACTTTAGTAGCCAAGTAACTATCTTTTTCACCGGGCAATAATCTTTTTACTGGTCGTAATCTTATATTTGTGCCTCTTCTATCACCAGATTCTGGCAGAATTACCCTAATAGTTGGTAATTGCCGAGGGCGTAAAGAAAAGAAAGAAAAGAACTATCTTTTAGCTGCAAGGATTTATGGGACCATAGAGCGACGCGGGCCACCGGCCGCTGCGATGGACCGGAGGGGAATAGCCGAAGCGTTTATTACCGATGCAAAACAGTCTCTCATTTTTGCAGGGGGAAAATGCGTGTGACACACACACACATTACAAAAATCGTTTATGACTACGAAACTCACACCTTGACTTAACAAAATACATAAACAATTTCACGCACACATCTAAATTTCTAGACGACAGGCATAGGCCCAATTGGGCGTGTACTTTTGACAGAGGGGAAAGCCTGCATATGGCTACAGTCCGCCGCGGCCGGTAGCCCGTGTTTCTCTTTGTATGGAAAAGTTGAATATTTATTTTGCCTTGGACAGTTACGAGCACTTTTGAAACGTTCAATGTATATATGTATCTTCACGTCAAGTCCCTAACGGGACTCGTCCAGAGAGTGTGGAGCTTCAGATATTCCGGTCCTCACACACCTCCCGTGCTTCTCCTACATTCATCATTCTCTTCATACACTCACGCCGATTCCTAAGACTTTTGCCCCGCCCTCAGACAGTACTCAACCTTTTTGGTCATGGTAGGTCAGTGTTGGTCTTCCTGGGCCTCTGCAACCATCCACATTCGTATTGTATATCTGTTTAGTCATTCGCTCATTCAACATTATTTCTATACGCCCGAACCATCGGACCATGCCTTTTTTAACCGAGTTCAAAAAAACCAGAAGGTTCTCAATTCGGCCGGTATATATATATATATTTTTTTATGTATGTACGCCAATTTCGCCGAGGTTTCTGGACCGATTTACGTAATTCTTGTTGTTTGATGCGGAATAGTTTCGAATTGGTCCCATAAAAATTTTATTCAGGTAGGCCCATTAGTTTTTATTTTATGAGCATTTTTTACTTACTTTCATCTCAAACTAAAGGAATAAGATTAGACAGCGTGTTGTCATAACAATGCGTTGAATTCACTGACGTCCTAGATAGTCCTAATGCGCATGACAACAAGTGACAATGACATATTTACTCATCGACGACACAACACAGCCTATTTACTCCTTCGTGGATAAATGCATAGAGTTAACAGTCCATGATTACTTTCCCTAAAAATCAATATTTTTTTCATTGATTTCGTATAGTCGTAATAATTTTGTATCGACACATCTAAACAGTTTAAATTATGTACCTATCTTATTGTCACGAAGTTAAAAGATTCAGATTTTACAAATTTAACAGATGTGAACATTAATCTTAGTGACAATGCAGCAATAAACTAAAAAGTATTAAATAAAAATAACTACGTTAAGAAAAACCGACTTCAAATCTAAAAAGTAAAAAATAATACAGATTTAATATTAATTATGTCTCTCGTCAGCACGGGGTCCAATTTGAACCCCGGACCTTTGTCAGGCTTGCGCGGGGACATGGGGGGTCCAACACGTGGAAGCCCTTTCGAGAATTTTGATCTACTTTGTAATGGGTTATATTCGGCAGGAACTCTCTTTTATTTTTTTATGTTATGGAATTGGTAAACACGCATGCAGTTCACATTGATGTTAAGTGATGACTGCAGCCTATAGACACCCACAGAAAGACCAAGGTCAAAATGCAGATGCGTTACCACTCCTGAGGCGTAAGGTGTTATGCCTATGTGCCGGAAATTACAGGGCCGTACATTACCACCTGACCGGAACACAATAGTGCTGAACACTAGCATTTAGCGGCAAGTATATTAGGTAATGCGGTGGTGCCTACGCCCGCGAGCTCCGTCACTGGAGCTCTACCACCAGTAAAAACTACTACTCTCTCTGACTGCATCAATAATATTAATTATATTATTATACTACCTATTATTTATATGTGTTATTTACTAATAGGATTGAAGTCGGTGCCAAGCCAAAATCATTAAAGTAGGCATTTCGTTGTATTAAAACGTAACTTCATGCCTGTAATCCCCGAAGGGGTAGGCAGAGGTAAATGCATGCATTCAAGCATACATGCAAAAACACACACGATTCGCGGTCACGTTTTGTTCATTGTATTAATTTGCTCGTATTCATATTTAAGTGATTCAAATATAATTATTTGTTTAAGGCTTGGCATCGACTTCAAACCTATTAGTATTAGTAAATAACACATATAAATAATAGGTAGTATATAATTAATATTAAATCTGTATTCTTTTTCACTTTTTAGATTTGAAGTCGGTTTTTCTTAACGTAGTTATTTTTATTCATTTTCACATTCGCACAAAGCCTCTTTCTGACATCTTCATTACGAACGCGATCGGTGTGCGATACTCCGCAGATCTTCCGCATTTTATTACAGTGAACGATATAAATCAGTAGAAATTTTGCTCGTTTCAGATTATGGATAGATTCACGTAATCACTCGTTAAAAATATCACATCTACATTAAGTTGCGTGGAATGTATTTATAACTAACTGCCCGTCCGGCTTCGCGTGGTTGCAATGTTACCTACTCTCTCCTATTCATCTTAGCGTGATGTTATTTATATAGCCTAAAGCCTTCCTCGATAAAGGGACTATTAGTAGGAGCAATGTTGGCCCTGTAAGGCTAGAAATGTTTGTAGGGATGAATCATAACATGCTAAGTACAAAAACCATCACCGGGCAAGGATCAACCCGTCACGTCATCTGGCTTTCTGATGAGAAAAGTTACTTCCATATTTTAGTATGACTCGATTGCGACCATATATGTTGCGTCTTAAAGTTTAATGAGAGTAAAGTTTAAGGGAGAGAGGGCGCTGTCGTGCTACCGTTGACATCAGCTCCGCGATTTTACTTAATTTAAAATTATAAATATCGATAATAAAGTGACAAAGTACATAAAATCATAATCTTAGAGACCGAATACGTGAAACTAATGTTGAAAAAGCTATGAATATTTAGTGAAAAGTGCTTAAAACTTGTGAGAGATTGATGCGTGAATTGATGGTTTCTTACTAGTACAAAACTGGAAAAAAATTAATAGAAAAACAGAGAACCAAGAGAAGTGACTAAGTTTAAAGTGAAAAAATAAAGAAACGGACCATTTACATTACCTAATTGCAGTGACAAAACTTCATAACCATATATAAAATTGAAAAAAAAATTACAAGTAATTGTGTATGAGAATGAGACTCAATTTACTCTGTGCAGTGAACCTCTAGGAGTTACTTTTAAATTGATTGTGTCATGCTATGGAGTTCCCTATCGACATCATAAGCTTATCTAATTACAATTTGATGTTAATTAAAAGCTTAAAGAGAATTCAATTTTTTTTCTCTTTGATAACCTCAAAAAATTGAAAAAAAATCCTGTTCATTCACTGTTCAATACGTAGAATAACGCCATCTACCGCGGAGTAGCCAAAGTTTGAGTCCGAACAAGCATAACAGCTAAGAATCAAGAAAGTTACAACACTGCAGCTACTCATCACTAGATGTCACAAATAACATTTTAAATACTACACGAAATATAGTGGCAAGTTAAACAAGCTAAAAAAGTAAAAAATGATTTGCATAGCCTGTAGAAAACCAGTAAACATCGCAGAACGCATTAGTTGTTGCTCATGCAAAGGTGCCTACCATTACAACTGTCTGGGAATTTCTACAGTACAATTCCAAAAAAATCCCCAGAAATATGACTTTAATTGGAAATGTCCAGAATGCCATAATATAACTAGACGTCCAAAACATGACTCCACGCCGATTAGGAGCAGTATTCCGTACGAGAGAACCACTCAGGACTCGGTTTTTGACTGTAGTATACTCGGAGACACACCTGGAAATAAACTGAAAGAAAGCACTGCGGCTGAGACATCATTCAACCTAAAACAACTGAGTGAACTATTAGACAGTAAATTGGAAATTATGCAAGACATGATAGTATCAAATATAACTGCCTCAATTGAAGAGAAAATTGCTCTAACAATTAAGAAGCTGGAAAAAAACTTTGAAAGTAAATACTGTACTCTGCAGACCAGCCAAATGACCCTTCAATCTCGAGTGGATGAACTAGAGAAGAAAATAGAAAGATTACACAAAGATAAAATAAACTTGGAAACCGAAATACACCAACTAACCAATAAAATTGGAACGTCAAGATCTAACACACACCAATGTGATCACAGTAAAAAAATTGTATTATATGGGTTAAATGAGATGCCATATGAGGACGAAAATATGCTACTCGACAGACTGCAAAACATGTTCGCAGAACTATATAATGTCAACCTACATGGCTATATTGAAGCGGCAACCAAAAAGAGAGAATTAAATCAAAATAACATAGAATTGATATTAAATAACTCACCAATTATCAAACCTGACGTAGTAGCCAACACCTTCAATAACCATTTTATATCCATTGGAAGCAAATCCACATCTACTGCGATGAACAAAATCTACACTAATACCTCTTACATAGAAAACACAATGTACTTGTCCCCAGTAGACTACCAAGAAATTAACAAACTAATAAAAAACTTAAAAAATAAAACCAGTCACGGTATAGATGGGATCCCCCCTAGCTTAATCCGCCAATGCTCTGAGGAACTTACCTTACCATTATGCTTGCTAATTAATAAATCATTCGAAGAAGGCGCTTTCCCAGAAATATTAATAACTACTTTAATAAAGCCCATTTATAAAAAAGGAGGAAAAACAAACCCATACAACTATAGACCCATAGCGCTCCTACCCACTATCTCAAAACTGTTTGAAGCGGCTATGTGTAAGCGTATATATAATTATTGTGAAAAATATAATATATTCGATGAAAACCAGAACGGTTTCCGCAAAAAAAGATCTACAATACTCGCAGTATATAAATACATACAGGAAGCATTAAATACAATTAACAATAAAAAATATTTTTTTTTTTTTTTTTTTTTTTTTTAATTAACGTAAGGTCTTTTTTTTTGAACCTTATTAAGATTACAATCTAGCCTAAAAGACTAATAAGCAATTTTATGCTAACTTAAACTTCTAATAAAATTATTTCTAAGTAAATGTCCACTGGCACTTTCTTAGTATGTCTTAAGGGGAAGTCACTTTGTTCGTGTGATTATGCAAAATAAGTCACTAACACTATTTTTTTTTTTAACACTACACTAACTCAAAAGGTTTAGTTCTCTTAAGTCTTCTCACTAGGTTTGTGTTGTCGAGGAGCTGGATAACCTCAATATTCACATGATGATGAATCCTTTTTTCATGAGCTTCGGCGTATTTTCTTATAACGTTATCTACGAAATCCATTTTCAGGTCCCGATGGAGATCGTTATTGCGTACATACCAAGGTGCATTTACAATGTCTCTGAGCACTTTATTCTGGAAACGTTGTATTATTTGTACATTGCTCTTTTTGGCACAACCCCACAGCTGAATACCATAAGTCCATACTGGCATGAGGACTTGCTTATACAATAATATTTTATTGTGTATCGACAGCGGAGAGTATCTTCCAAGAAGCCAATACATCTTATTATAGCGAATACATAGCTCTTCTCGTTTCTTCTTGACGTGAGCTTTCCAGCGCAACTTAGCGTCAAGCGTCATACCTAGGTATTTAGCTGTGTTCGCATATGGTATTTGTTGTCCATTTATATATAACGGGAGATAATGTGGTCTTTTGTTAGTAAAGTCGATATGGACCGACTTCGTTTCATTTAGCTTAATGCGCCATTTTGTAGTCCAGTTATTTAAAACATTAAGAGCCTCTTGAACTTTTTCTCCTGCTTCTTCATGACTTTGACCTGTAGCCATTATAGCAGTGTCATCAGCGAAGGTAGCAATTATATTATTCTCTAAATTTGGGATATCGCATGTGTATAATAGGTACAGGACCGGACCTAAGACACTACCTTGTGGTACCCCAGCTTTTATTTCTTTGAGTTCAGAATAATCACTTTCTTGTCTCACTCTAAATGCTCTATTGGTTATATAAGATTCTAATATATCAGAGAATTGTTTCGGCAACATAGTTCTGATTTTATAAATAAGACCTTCATGCCAGACTTTGTCAAAAGCTTGTGCCACATCTAAAAATACTGTTGTACAAACTTTCTTGTCTTCTAGTGTTATTTCAATGACATTTGTTATTCTATGTACTTGGTCTATAGTAGAGTGTTTTTCTCTGAATCCAAACTGGTGCTCAGGAATAAGGTTTTTAGCGTCCAAAAGTGGTTTCAAGCGTCTTAGAAGAAGTTTCTCGAACAGTTTTGAAAGAACCGGCAGTAGAGAAATTGGTCTGTACGACGTTGCTTCATGAGGTGGCTTTCCAGGTTTTGCTATCATTATTACTTCTGCCACTTTCCACAAATCAGGGACATATGTTAGTCTGAATGCAGCATTTATTAGAGTTGTTAATTTCACGATAGCTTTTCGAGGTAGATTATGCAAGATTTCTCCTGTAATTAAATCATATCCTGGAGATTTTTTTGGGCTGATATTTGTTTTGATTGCTTTGATTACCTCGTTTGGTGTCACAAGTTTTATAATCAGCTCTTCTTGGATAAAGTTTTCCTCGAGAAGATCGTTTGATAGGTTCTCATTCGGCTTAAAGATATTTTCAAGATGTTCTGAGAATCTTTTGGCTTTTTGTTGGTTGTTAATAGCCCATGTTCCATTTTCACCCCTAATTGGTGGAATATGTATTATTGGTCTATTTAAATTTTTAGAGGCTTTCCAAAGTGAGTAATCGGTACTTCGGTCACTGGTTAGCTTTGTAATAAAATAACTCATATTGTTATTGTTGTATTCATTGATTTTTCTGGTTAACTTTTTGGTAAGATTATTAAGCAACCTTTTATCTCCTGGGAACCTTGTCATTTGCCATTTGCTTCTTTGTAATCTTTTCTTGTGTAAGAGATCTAAAATGTCTCTAGGATATGTTTTTGCCCTTGGTTTGTACTCTGTTGTTGGTGTACTGTTCCACGCTGATTGTTGGATGTTAGTTATAAAAATTTCCACCTCTATATTTAATTGTTCTGGAGTTTTTAATGGGACATTCAATTTTATAGACTCATCCAAATCTGTTTTAAAACTGGCCCAGTCTGTTTTCTTATTTACGAGCCTTATGTTATAATCTTTATATGTAATGTTTTCACTTAGTGTTAGAATTATGGGTGAGTGATCGGAGTTCATATCATTCAGTTCGTTTACTTGTAGGTAGTTGACTGATATATTTTTATGAATAAAAAAGTCTATTAGGTCAGGTATTTTTTGTGGATCGGTGGGCCAGTAGGTCGGCTTACCCGTAGATGAAAAACTGCACTTCGCTTCTTTTATGGCACTAAGCAATTCTTTGCCTTTGGTATTGGTGAGTCTAGAGCCCCAATGGGTATTTTTAGCGTTAAAGTCGCCACCAATGATAAATCGCTCGCCAAGGCTTTTAAGAAGACTTATGTATTCATCTTTTTTCAAGGAATGTTTTGGTGGGAAATATATAGATGCTACAGAAAAAGAGTAACGCTTAGTTTTTATATTTATGACTACAGCCTGATATTCTGGGTATTCAAATTTTCTCTCCTCATGATGTTCTATATTTTCCTTAACTATAACAGCACTACCACCTCTTGCAGTGTTGTTTGGGTGTAGTGCATGATAAACTTTGTACCCTTTAAATCTGATGTACGACTGTTTAGTGAAATGTGTCTCAGACACTAAGCATAAGTCAATATTTTGTATATCTAGGACTACCTGTAACTCATTTTGATGTTGTAGTAGTCCATTGGCATTCCATTCCATAATATTTAATGAGTTAGTCATTTTCGAAACGTAGAAGTTTTAACTTGACTTGTTTGTTCAAGTTTTTGGAGTCGTTCATCAAAAGCGGTGATGACGCTTAAGATCCGGTAAAGTTTTTCTTCTAGGGCGTTGCCTTTTTGTGTGTTATTGTGGCCGGTCTTTGTAGTGCCTTTTACGATTCCTGCGTAAGTTAAACTCTTGCTAACTTCCTTGGTTTTCTTGGCCATGGTTGACGACATTTTGTTTTGCACTGGTTGACTACTTGGTTTCTTTAATGTTTTATTTTTAATGCTTTGCATTTCTCTTGCGACCATACACCCTCTATAATTTGCAGGGTGAGGTGCGCCACAATGCACACACTTTGGTTTCTCTTCTGCTGATTTAGTGCAGTTTCTGGTTAGGTGTTTGCCTGTACATTTCACACACCTAGGCTCTTTGGAACAGTACCTCTGAGTATGTCCAAAAGCTTGACACCTCTTGCACTGTGGAACTAATTTAGACGTTTTTATTGGATGCACCTCAACCTTGCATCCTAGGATAGACTTTATGTCATATATTTTGTTAATGTCCTCTTCATTCTTGAAAGTAAGCATGAACATGTTGAGTGGTGTTTTGTCACTCCATCTCAGTTTGTTGACTGCTTCCTCAATTTTGTAGCCTTTGTCTTGCAACTCCTCAACAATTCTTTCTGGACTGCAAGTAAAGTGCAATTTTTTTACCATCACTCTTATTGGTCGAACTTGCTTGTTTTCGTAAGAATGCCAAAGGCATTTATTATGAGTTAAGAGCTGCGTGATGGCTCTGTATGACTCATCATTAGCAGCATTTATTTTTACAGCTTCTCCATTCATCATTTTAACGGAGAACAAGACTTCTTTGTGGTTCTCCGAAAGAAGATCATAAAAGGACTGATAGTCCTTAACACCATCTACAATGATGGGTGGTGGAAGTGGTACTTTTCGAACCTTTTCTTTCTCATTTCTTGAAGCGTTGAGGCTTTTTTCTTTGTCTTCTTCAACTTGAGCGGGGGATGTGGTCAGTTTCCTTTTCTTCCGTTGTTTCGCTCTTACCCACTCTGTTTCCTTAGCGAGCTCCTCTTCATCTGTATTGTATTCAGCAGGTGAAGTGGTCTTTTCTTTGGTAATTGCATTACCTGCGTCTTTTTGCTCTGTTAAAAACTTCAGTTGTTGTTGAAGGTTTTCAATTTGATTTTGCAACTGCGTCACAATACCTTCAAGATTTTCTCGTTCTGCTTTTTCCTCAGAGTAACATTTGTATAGAAACTGCTCAGTTTCAGTTTTTATTTTAATATTAGTACTTTTTGGGGAAGCCATTATTATAATAATTAATAATAAAAAGTAGCTTTGCCTTAACGAATGTTTATGTTGTCGGACGTGAGGCCTTACGCAATGATAACTGGGTCATCGCGGCAGGCCGTAGTGGCAACGTTGTTATGGTAAGTCAGCACTTTTCACTCGCGCTAGCGCAACGACTGCTCTCAGCGAAAATTCAAAGATCACTGAGAGGAAGGAGGAAAAACAAACCCATACAACTATAGACCCATAGCGCTCCTACCCACTATCTCAAAACTGTTTGAAGCGGCTATGTGTAAGCGTATATATAATTATTGTGAAAAATATAATATATTCGATGAAAACCAGAACGGTTTCCGCAAAAAAAGATCTACAATACTCGCAGTATATAAATACATACAGGAAGCATTAAATACAATTAACAATAAAAAATATGGCGTCGGAATTCTGTTAGATATGACAAAAGCATATGAAAAAGTACAACATGATATATTATTAAATAAACTACATGACATAGGAATACGTCGAAAAAGTTATAATTGGCTCAAATCATATTTAAATAATAGGCAACAGATAGTAGAAATCGAATTTTACAATAATAAAAATCATGAAATAACTAAAGTTCAATCAGATAACCAAATAGTAAATGCTTCAATACCACAAGGCAGTGTAATAGGGTATTTGCTTTTCCTCATTTACATCAATGATTTACCTAAAGTTATTCAAGATACATGCGTTTTATTTGCAGATGACGTATCAATATTAACCTCATGTGAAAATAATATAAATATAAAACAAAAACTGGATTCAATATTAGACAACATTACTTCCTGGATGAACAACCACAGCCTTGAAATTAACTACACTAAAACCAAAATTATCACTTTTCACCCTCGCCAAAAAGCACCTTTATCAATAAAATATAACTACAATTCATTTAATTTAGAAATAGTAAATTCATTCACCTTGCTTGGCTTAGTAATAGATACACATATAAATTGGAAACAACACATACAACATATTAGAAATAAAATTTCGAAATTTATTTATGCCCTATGGGAAATAAAAAGAACAACAGATCTTAAATCATCACTAGCAACTTACTACGCATATGCCTACTCATGGTTTACTTACGGGATAATTATGTGGGGAAATAGTACGGACATGCCTACACTCTTTACATTGCAGAAAAAATTAATCCGAATATTAGCTAACATAAAACAAGAAACCAGTTGTGTACCCCATTTTAAAGAGCTAAAAATGCTAACATTACCTTCCATATATATTCTAGAAACATGTAAATTTGTTAAAACCTATCCAGCCTTTTACACAAGACGCGCAGACATCCCTACAAATCACCTACTACGACACCAAAATAGACTAATGCTCCCTACCTCCCGTCTAGCCAGCCATTCGTCAAGTCCTTTTGTTATGAGCATAAAAATATATAATAAATTACCAACACCATTAAAAAACGAAACAAACTACAACACATTCATTAAAAATATCAAACAATTACTCATCGATAAATGTTACTATAATATTCAGGATTATTTGAGCGACACCTTCAAATGATATTTTTTAATCTAAATAAATGATAATATTTAACTTTCCCCTTATTACATAAGCTTCCCCTCTTATGTTGCTATACCCTAACAGGGTGTCATTGTACAATACCACCTATGTACCCATATGACATAACGCAATAAATAATTTGAATTTGAATTAATTTTTGTGTGTTCGGATATTTAAAGAATATCACGATTTGTTTACTGCAAATGAGCGACTCAATCGTATATCAATAGCCAATAGAAATTGATGTACAATTTACATTACATGATGGCAGTTTTATCGCGAGACGCTGCGATGCTATGATTCTCCCCTAATAATGCGCAACACTGTTGTGACCATGTTTGGGGAAACTAGGGAATGTTATTGTCCAGCAGTGTACGTCTTTTGGCTGAAGTTTTTATGTTACGAAGGTGGCAAACAGACATGCAGTTCACATTGATGTTAAGTGATGACTGCAGCCTATAGACACAAAGAACAGAGGTCAAAATGCAGATGCGTTATCACCCCTAATAGTTGTTCATGTCTCTGTGATAGTTATTAGGGGGCCATACATTGCCATCTAAGGGATCGTCCATTAATCACGTGAGGCTCGAAAGGGGGAGGGGGGAATCCGGAAAAATCACGAAACATCACAAGGGGGAGAGGGCATATATGGAGATATCACGTGTGTTTATTTCTACTTCGAGTGCCCGATTTCAACCGAAAAGTGCCAATTTCGTCTCGACCTAACAGTCGCCAGTTTAAGCAATTTTCACGCCAAATACAAGCTTTTTTATTCCAAAAAGTACACGTGACCTAGGTGGGGGTGGGGGGTTTATCTAAAACCTCACCACGTATCACCAAAGGGGAGGAGGGGGGTCAAAACGACGTTAAAAACATCACGTAATTAATGGACGGCCCCTAACCGGATAACGATAGTGCTGAACACTGCTATTTGGCGGCAGATATATTAGGTAATGCGGTGGTGTCGACGCCCTCGAGCTTCTTCTACAGTGGTACTCTACCACCAGAGAAAAGTGGTGACACAATGTTTACAGGCAAGAAGAAAACAAGCGATAATGAACATCGCACGCGTACTCCGGCCGGGGGGGCGAGCGCTCATCACGGTGTGGGCCAAGGACCAGTCCAACTCCAACTATCTCTGCAAGAACAGGGACAATGAACGCAGTAATGAGGTAATGTGGCCTTTATTTTGTGCAGGAACACATTTATATTGCTCATGAAGAATATATTGCATACTAGCTGTTGCCCGCGGCTTCGCCCGCGTGGATATCGTTTTATAAAAACCTATGTTCTTTCTCGAAGTCAGCAGTCTCTGTACCAAATTCCATTAAAATCGGTTCAGTCGTTTGGACGTGAAAAGGTAACAGACAGACAGACAGAGTTACTTTCGCATTTATAATATTAAGTAGTAGTCTAGTTCTGACTTCGTAGAGCGTTACCTCTGGTGCACGCTGCCTACGTAAGCACTGATAGTCCGGTATTACTCAAAACTGGATCAAAATGATCGACAAAGGTCACATTAGTCACATACCGTGACTAAAATGTAAAAACCGTCCGTCTGTCTGTCACTAGGCTGTTTCACTTAAACTGTGACAGCTAGAGAGCTGAAATTTTCACAATTTATGTATTTCCGTTGCCCCTATAACAACTAACACTAAAAACAAACAAAATGAAAATATTAAAGGCCCCCATACAATAAACGTAGTTTTTAATAAACATAGGAGTTCCCTTAGTGCGCGAATCCGACTCGTACTTGGCTGGTTTTTATAACTGAACTTATATTGTTATCTTTTCAACAACACTTGCGAGTGAATTGGAATGATCCTTTACATTTATGAATCATCTTCACCAGCTGATCACGACAGTCGGCGGTGTGAATCTGCCGATCCACGAGAACAGAACTCAGTTCCAGCACAATGACCTTCTGGTGCCGTGGAAGTTGAGACGAGCACATAACCACAAACTAGAGTCTCAGTCTGCGGAGACTCTCCTCAGGTAATTGAGTTTCACGTTAATTTGTAAAGTATGATATTTGTTTTATATTATTTCGCGTTTCACGTTAATTTGTAAAGTATGATATTTGTTTTATATTATTTCCAATTGAGCTACTGAAGTCCTGCCCGATTTGTCAAATCTTTCCATTTCCAAGCGGCTGGACTAGATTCCCAGTAGGCCGCGAGTTCGAGTCTCGCCTGAAGTCAAATTTTTCTTTCCATTTTTCTTTAAAATAAATGTATGATATTGTTTGAATCTCATCATATCATACGAAACATGTCCACTGTTGGACCACAGCCTTGGACGGGATATGCCATAATCACCACGCTTGGCATGCGGATTGGCGATTGCAGTGGCGGTTGTTTTATCGCAGGACGCTGCTGCCCATCTTGCGTTATTGCACTTATATCGCCCTATTGGAATGGTTTGACTGCCATTGTTCGGTTGACTGATTGCACTGGTGGAAGAATTCTCTTCCATAGAAGAAAATTCTTCCGCTAGTGGGCGGTGGGTTCATCACGTCCCGAGGCCAGAATATTAGACGTTATACAGTATGTCTACGCCCGCGAGCTTCGTCACGAGAGCTCTACCACCGACAAAGTTGACGTAACAAATCTGTCAACAGGTATTACCACGTGTTCGAGTCCGGAGAACTGGATGAACTGTGCTCGCCCGAGCTCACCGTGGAGTCTAGCTTCGAAGATGAAGGCAACTGCTGCGTTATTTGTAGGAAGTTGTAATTTATATCTTAGAATAATAAATATTTTTTAGCGATTGGTTTATTTGTTAAATAATTATCCAATAATAATCCCTGGTTCGTCTAATTGGAGGGTAGTAGTAATTAAATTATAGTTAAGAGAAACTAGAACTGTGTCGATCGCGATTGATAGAATATCTTGGTTCTGATCGAGTTTTGGAGCATTCAAAGATACAATTATTTGGGTACTTTTAATCGTAAAAAGAACTGTATTTAGCAAAGGTTTAGGAGTTGGTTTGGGTCGCAGATGTAAACGCGGTCATTTTTTGATAGGCATCCTTGTGGATTATATATTCTCTAGATCAGAGGTTCCCAAACTATTTTTTCTTGTAGACCCTTTACAATTTTATCTGGTTTCTATGGACCCCCGTCCTTGCTACATTTATATCACATTCCCATATTTCCAATTTTTATTCACGCCTTCGTAGACCCCCATCGAGTCTCCCATGGACCACTTTGGGAATCACTGGTATGATGTAAGTAACTTGGTACTATCAGTGTATGTGTTGAGATCCATTATCGTGGACCCCCATTTTCATTTCATGGACCCCCAAACCCTTTTTTCGCTGGCGCCGACCCCTTTTATTTTGTCATAGACCCCCAGAGGTCGATATAGACCACTTTGGGAATCACTGCTCTAGATCATAAATATGCGTAAAAATTAGGTTTGCAGCATATCTCGATGAACGAAATAATTCTGCAGCAGTAACCTAACCTATTAACGTTAGGTTGATGAAAATATAAAGATTAATCTTAGAAAGCTTTGGTACTTTATTTTTACAATAAACAATGTTGTACAAAATAAACCGCTATAAAAACTATACAAAACAGTGTTAACAGATAACATAATTAAATTGACACGAGTAGAAAAATTAAAAAGTCTTTGGTTACACACCGCACAGATTAAATCAATGTTTTATTTGCTTACAATAACAAAATTCATAGATATGGCAAAACTGAAACGTAAAGCCAAAGATCATCTTTGGCTTGCTGATGAGAAAATCATGGGATGCAGTGGTGTAGTACCAATCAAAATAAATATTGCACATTGAGCTTGGGAAACAAACAATCTGCTAGTTTCGAGTTCGTAGAGCGTTATTTTTTGCTGCTCACTGCCTACATAAGTACTGAGTGTGGTATTGATCCAAATTTGATCAAAATGGTCGACAAACGTCGCATAGGTAGTGCGCGAAAGGGATAACGCTCTACAGAGCCGAAATATATTTCATAGGTATTCTTTAAGGGAGGTGGCAGGAGGAAAAAGGAGCTATAAGCTAAAACTAGGCTTACCATCATTACGAAGAGCCAAACCGGGACGCAGTTAGAGAAAGAGGCTCATTTTCATTTTGCTTTTCGCTTAATTTGTGTTTTTCATATTTGGGGTTGGGTGTCGGTGCTGTTCAAGTTTGACCGGGACGCCGGGACAGGGATCTCAAACCGGGACTATCCCGGTCAAACCGGCACGTATTGTAAGCCTAGCTATAACCATCAGTATGAGATAAAATATTGAAAGAAAAATTGGATATGATATAAATAAAAAAACAACATCTAATGTGCATCTTATCTATGTTTCTACACTCGCTAGGACCAGATCTTAGCCGAAGGAACAATAAAAACAAAACAGGAAGTACCTATTGTTTGAACATGCATATTTTTTTACTTAAAATCAATTTTGTGTACATACTTAAGAGATTTATCGATAAATACTTTAAAATAAAATTAAATACAAGAAAGTTCAACAAGTCAACACTAATAACAAGTTAACATCAAATTAAAATGTATGAATACTGAGGTAGTTATTTCCATTTACCTGTCCAAACTTAAAAACACAATCTTATATAACGAAAAAGTATCTATTATTAACTTGCGATTTAATCGATTAAATTATTACAAACAGAACTACATGTAAAAGCATGATTATGTTCCTATAAAACTTGATGTTCAGAGAGTCGTTGTACAAGTACGGTCAGGAAACCTGGTCTGCTTAAAATCAATCAAATAAAGTTTCTATTACCACCACATAATATGTTCCTGAGTAAAAGTCCGGTAGTGGACTTTTGCCTGATAGCACATATGATGCGGTGCCTCCCCCTGGAAAATATATTTAGACACGCCCACGGATCTAGATTTAGATCCTCGAACAATCTGAAACTGCCATAAGATATATGCCGGTGACACTGCATGGCGTATGATAATTAGGACCGAATGGGAGCAAGCTGCAGCTGCGGGTTGACGGACACGGTGGACAAACCCGCTAGCACCGCATCCCTAACCCCTCACCCATCTCCAAAGACTGGGTCTAGACACGGGCGTAGGAAGGGGGGATTCAGGTGGTCTTCACTTACCCCGGAATAATTAGTCTGGTGCCCAACCCAAAATTTTTACTAACAATAAAAATTAAGGCTGTAATTCGTGCCGTTATCGCCATGGGGTCGCCAGGGGGTGGCAGCTGCCCCTCTCTTGACACAAAAACATCACAATATACAACAGACTGATTTGTGCCATAAGTTTAGGTACAAACCTGGTCCCCAAGCCAAGCTGGCCCCATCTATATCGCTATACATATGATACGGTGCTTCTCTCTGATATCTTAAGATACGCCCATGGGTCTAGATGCAGATCTTCAAACAATCTGGAACCACCGTTGGGTATACTCCGGTGACGCTGCACGGCGATCGATAACTAGGAACTAGGACTTCATGAGAGCGAGCTGCAGCAGCGGGATGACGGACACTGTGGACAGGTCCGCCAGCACCGCGTCCACGTTCTGTAGCGTGTTCACCTGTAACATCACGCACACTTCAAGCTCACCTTTGGATTGGAATTCTGCGGATACGATATCACACCGCGGACACTCGTCTAAAATTCCATACAAACGCTTATACTGGTTCATAGAACAACACGGGCCACCGGCGGCGGTGGACCGGAGGGGAGTAGTCCTTTCCCGTCTGTCAAAATACAAGCACAAGTGTTCCTATGCCTGTCGCCGAGACGTTTAAATGTGTGCGTGAAATTGTTTACGTATTTTGTTAAAGTCAAGGGGTGAGTTTCGTAGTAGGTAATAGACTATTTTTGTCGTGTGGGTGTGTCACACGAATTTCCTCCCGCAAAACATGACAGGCTGTTTTGCATCGGTAATAAACGCTATGGCTACTCCCCTTCGATAGGCCGGTGGCCCGTGTTGCTCTATGTTCTGGTTACCTACTACACAGACATCGATCAGTGACATATTTTAACACGCACACAAACAGTTGCCCGCTCGCGGCCTGTAGGCAGAGCATGTGGTGGAGGCCCTCAAATCGTTTGTGGTTTTCTGTTGAAAGTTTCTACTAAGATCGAGTTAAAGAAGAGAGCAACTGAATATGTTGGCTAACACATCTGCTGCGCCCCAACGGGGTGTCACTATTAATTTTTAACACCTAGATTATACTTACTGATATAATAAGTAAAGAACCGTACGTACCTTTTACTGGTGGTAGAGCTCCAGTGACGGAGCTCGCGGTCGTAGGCACCACCGCATTACCTAATATACTTGCCGCTGAATGGTAGTGTTCAGCACTATCGTGTTCCGGTCAGGTGGTAATGTACGGCCCTGTAATTTCCGGCACAGAGGCATAACACCTTAGGCCTCAGGAGTGGTAACGCATCTGCATTTTTACCTCTGGTCATTGTGTGGGTGTCTATAGGCTGCAGTCATCACTTAACATCAATGTGAACTGTATGCTTGTTTGCCACTTTTAAAACAAAAAAAAAAAAAAAACTAATGGTGACATTGCAATGAATAAATAAATAAATAACATTAATCATATTAAACTAGAGGCACCTACAAGCTAAATTATTTTTCGTCCATTATAATATGGGTATCGATAATATTGTCGAAGTCTATTTTCCTCACAAATAAAAATACGTTTTTCGTCTAACAATTTGTAACAAAACTCAGTATTTTTTGTTTCTTCTGAGCCTTTGTATAATCTATTTAATTTGATTTTTTTTGTGGTGTGATGTGGTGGGAGCCCATAGGCAACTGCTTATGTTGCCTATGCTTAAATCCGTCACTGCTGCTCGCAACCTCAGTGTACGAGGCTGCCAGATCCAAGGGGTTTGCGGGCTGTAAAAGGGGAAATCACCGCCGAAGAGAGAAGTTCCACCCTCACCGACTGGTCACCTGGCTATGTTCAACGGTGCGGTTCTCACGTTCGTTTTTGCCCAGAACATGTAAGTTGTGGAATGAGCTTCCCTCTGAGGTGTTCCCTCGGTGCTACAATATGGGGTTCTTCAAAAATGGCGTCAAAAGAGTCCTTCAGGCAGGGCTGGCAGCGCGTTGGCGACTCCCCTGGTGTTGCAAATGTTCATAGGCGACGGTGACTACTTTCCATCAGGTGGTCCGTCTGCTTGTCTGTCAATCCTTTGACATAAAAAAAGGCAGGACGTCGAAGTGTCCACCCTATACGTATGATTATTACATACCTATTCTCTGACTTTCTGTAACTCATTATCATCAATTTACCGGACAGACGTTCACAAGATACGCTAGATCAAGTCCTTGGCAAATATTTCCACGACATTTTCGTGCGTCATTAGGGGAGAATATGCCGTATCGCCATGCTTTATTATCCGTGTATGTAGTAGTCAATTGTTTGCAAATACTTAACCGACCATTTTTAGCAACATGCGATTTCTATTGTCTTGTTATTTAGATTTCTGTAGAATAACCTGGAAGATGTTCTCCTTGCGGAAGCTGAGTATGGCGAGAGCCAGCAACGGGAGTATGTCGAGGCAGTCATATCCTAGTATAGCGTCCCACAACAACAACAGCTGGTCAGGGGGCAGGTGGCCGCTGAAGGCTCGCATTAGCCACTTGAATACCACACGGATACTGCAAGAGAAGTTTGTAGCATAGATGAATGCGAATGCTATTAAACTAAACTATTTATTATAGCCAGCAAAGCGAGACGCCTGCTTAATTTTACAGTTAAGACAAGTAAGTGTTATATTAATTATCTACTTGTTGTTTTCATTTTAAATAAAGTTAGTTATATTCCTTTTTTATGTCATGAAGTTACTGGTGGTAGAGCTCCAGTGAGTGAGGCTCCGGTCAGGTGGTAATTAATGTACAGCCCTGTAATTTCCGGCACAGAGGCAACACCTTAGGCCTCAGGAGTGGTAACGCGTCTGCGTTTTGAGCTTGGTCTTTGTGTGGGTGTCTATAGGCTACAGTCATCACTTAACATCAATGTGGACTGCATGCTTGTTTGCCACTTCCATTACATAAAAAAGGCTAATCTGGAACTGTGACTGGTATACAAATAAACATACTCACGGATTAATGTTAATATTCCTAAAGTGTATCCAGAGCAAAGGTTCATTGGCTTCCAGCAATCTTTCATATAGTAGACACAACGACACTATTCCCTGGAAAATAAAAATAGACGTGTTGATAACTTTTATTTAGAAAGAGAACAAAAAAGATGTGGTCGTTATTGTCTACATAGGTTTAACTGCCTCAGTAGCGTAGTGGTAGCAGGCCACTACTACTACGCTGGAGGTCCTGGGTTCGATTCCCGGGTCGGGGGCTAGCTATAAGAGATAACGGTTTAAAACCTTAATCCATTGGGATTTTTCTATTTGATGGAAGTTTCCCAGTACCTCGGCGTTTGGTAATGTGCCCGGAGATGGCAACAGGCTCGCCACATGTTACATAGGCCAAAAACGTAACCGGCGAATCTTGGGTGTTTTCATGTATGCTTGAATGCATGCCCCTCTGCCTACCCCTTCGGGGATTACAGGCGTGAAGTCACTTTTTTTTACGTTTTACCATCTCAGCCGACAAACGTCTAAAGCGTTTGAAAGGAGAATATGCCAATGTCGCAGGCGGATTGGCGATAGAAGTGGCGGTAGTACTCGTAGAGCTGCCAATCCTGCGTTGTTGTATTCACTACCGCCCTATTAGAATGGTTGACTGCCTCGTTGGCTCAGTGGTCGCAATCGCAATGGTGAAGCCTGAGCTCCTGGGTTCGATCCTCAGGTAGGGAAAATCGTTTATTGGGTTTTTTCTGTGAGAAAATTCCCAGTAGTAGACCGGAGTCTGGTCGTGCCTCGGAGAGCACGTAAAGCCGTCGGCCCTGCGTCCGATCTCTCTCCGCTCGTGTCGGGTTGCCGTCCCATCGGACTATGAGAGTGAGGGAATAGAGAGTGCACTTGTGTTTGCGCATACACTAAGACTTGTACACTATAATATCTCCCGCGCAGTTGGCTAGTCTCCGTTGAGATTGGCCGCCGTGACCGATTCGGTCTGGAGGACATTATTAGAATGGTTTGACCGCGATTGTTCGGTTGACTGACTGCGCTACAGGAATAATTCTCCTCCACTAATAGGCGGTGGGATCGCTACGTCCCGTCGCCAACTACCTGCTTACACTTACCCAATATTACCTAAACATACCTGAGGATGTGTTGAAATATAATGCAGCCGATGCCAGTACCGAATATAAAAGGCTCGGAACATGTAGTACGACTGCACCGGGTCGTCGTACAGGTAACAAAATGGCGTCGCTGTAAATACAAATTATAACTTTACGTCTATAGTACTTCACGCTGTCATTCTACTCCACTCCACTTGACTTGACGAAAAGAAAATACATACGTACACATGTCTTTCTATATTCTGTACTATTTCGAAAAAGGTAGAGCCTATATTATAGCCCTATTGAGGCCTATTGTATGCATACCCAAGTGACGCCAGCTGACGATTAACTATAGGGGAGGGCAAGTTGGTTCTAGGACTTGATTGGTCTGTGCCATAAGAACCTATAATTAGGTATTTATGGCACAGGTCAGTCTTTTCTATAAATTATGCTATTTTTTATCTCTAGGGAGGGACAGCTGCCTTCTCCTGCCACCCCCTGACGCCCATGCATACACCTACGAAGTTCAGGAGTTCAACGTTGCAAATATAAGGATTAACTCGCAGGCCCAGCTTCAAAATTAAAAATTATAAGTTAGTTATCGTAGGTAGTAAGTATGAAAAATTATGATTCAACTACCAACAGCAACCAAAGTTGCAACAGTGTTGCATACGTACGGATAAACAAACTCACCATACATAGTAAATCCGTGGAATGGTATAATACCGCTGGGTGGGAACACGGTAACGCTGTCCGCGGAGGTCTGTTTACCCTTGATGGTGACGGTCAGGGGGTTACCGATGCTGCCCTTCAGCTGCTGCATCACCTCGCAGTCGCGGGAGAAACACAGCATCACCTGCCGACATTTGTTTCTGCCATATAGCAAACTAGCGTGTCCTCAATCATCAATTTTCCGAAAAATCTTATATCTTATAAATCTAAAAAAAGTGGCATTGCATCACTGCCAGTTTAATCCCAATTTTTTATTGATTATTATGAACGAAATCTGAAGACTCCGTGTCTTGATAACTACATTTATTGAAATCGTTTTCAGTTCCTTAAAAAATCCTAGTGAAATGACACTAATCAGCATATTATGATAGGATGGCAACTGAAAGTCTGAAAGTAAGTAGATAAGGGTACTTTAAAGACCTCTGTAAAGCCAAAACACTAACCTGATATAGCAAGTCTTCGAACACGAAATACTGATCGTCGTTGGAGGCGGTCAGCTGAACGTCCTTGAATATCAGCTTGTCTATCATCAAGTCTACATCCAGTACGCTCTTCTTCAATTGGTTGAAGTAGCCGATTTGCTGGAAAGATATTTTATGTTGTAGAAGCAGCGCCAGATTTGGAATTCGGCGGCCCGTAGACAGAGCATGTGGTGGAGGACTTAAAATCGTTTGTGGTTAATCGTTGTCAGTTTCTATTAAGGTCAAGTTAAAGAAGAGAGCAACAAAATTAAACTTATTATATTCAAAATGAAACAACTTACAAGCTAAATTATAACGTATAAGCGTATCCATAATATTCTCAAATCCAATTTCCCTAAATAAAAATAAGTTTTTCGTCTAGCTTTAGTTCGTCGTGCGCTGACACTGATGAGGTCTTAGCAAGCGCCGCCGGCAGGTGCCCATGAGGGATTTATCCGCGAAAAACAATCGTCTTGTCAAAAATCTAAATTATATTGTCGCCATTGAAACTGCTGACTGAAGAAAATTTTGGTTACATAGTGTACACCGAAAGAACTTAGACCTCTAAATTCCTACGGTGTGGTGTACGTTAGTACAGTACCTGAGTTTTGACATCAGCCCCGAGTACTTGTGACCAGAGAGTAGCTCGGAGACACTGAGGACTGCCCTTCTTCAGGTATTCCTGTATGACGGGCGCGTACCCCAGGGCAGCCACACGCTCGCCCAGGCCTATCCTCTCGGCTTC
Organism: Macrosoma leucophasiata; assembly: GCA_036365455.1. Taxonomy (NCBI): domain Eukaryota; kingdom Metazoa; phylum Arthropoda; class Insecta; order Lepidoptera; family Hedylidae; genus Macrosoma; species Macrosoma leucophasiata. The sequence goes on along the minus strand of JAWQUS010000014.1, from coordinate 2,709,519 downwards.
TAAGGTTGTGAAACCTGACACTGTACTGGGCATATTTGGGTTCACTCCCAGTAGAGGCTCCCCGCTTGACCATTCGGGGTAGACCTTTCGCTGTAATTTTAAATAGTGAGGTGTCCAAAGTCAATACCGAAAATGTTTACATTGAAATTATGTAAATAGCCTCGCCAACTTTTTTCACGGTGCGCCGGGACCAAATTCCGATGGCGTGACATTAAGGTAAGACTTCAAGAAAATGGAATAGCAATAGCAGTTAATAGCACACCCAACCTACGGTGGTCCAACCCAGTAGTGGTCTGTTACCATTAGACTACTGAGAATTTATTTTATTAAGTATACATTGATTTGATCCATTTGCCTCTACCTACCTTTCCTGGGAACACAGGTCTGCAGTTACTACGTTTTACGTGAAATACTTATTAGGTATCATCAAACGTCATACGGATCGTTACGGTAGGAACATTAATTATAAGACTTAGCCTGGGTTGCACCACGATATTTGTTAAAGTAAAAGTTATTGTAACATTTCCCATCCTTCTTTAACAGATTTCTTTAGGTTAGAGAAGGATGTGAAAACTTTAACTTTAACAAATATCGTGGTGCAACCCAGGCTTAGGTATGTGAGTGTAACTTCACGGCCATCAGCGGTAGGCAAATAGTGTGTCATCAAAGATCATCTATACATACAAAATTAAATAAATAAAATTGGAGTGCCTGTTTGTAATATAAAAATAGCCGCTTTTTACTAAATGCTTAGGTTGTTTTGGTATATGTACCGTGTATATATACACGGTACATATACCAAAACAACATTTTTAAAAAAAATTGTCTGTCTGTCTGTTTGTTCCGGCTAATCTCGGGAACGGCCGAACCTGTTTTGACGTAATTTTCACTGGCAGATAGCTTATGTAATAAGGAGTAACTTAGGCTACTTTTATATTAGCTGCTTCCACGTCTTTGTCCGGGTAGATACTGAACAATCATAAATTCTCACGCGGACGGAGTCGCGGGCACAGCTAGTTGCAAATAAAAATACTTTCTATCTATTTTAAATCTTTACAAAGCATATACAAACCAATTGATCTAATGTTTTGACTTGCAAAGGCATGTGTGCGAACTCCCATTTAGGCTCGTCCCTGAAATTCATGCAGAAACGTTAATTATGACTTTGTGAATTATTATTCTCGGACATTTACACAATCGTAAAATTACTTACTCTCTCGTGAACGGTACGTAACCAGATAACGTAAGTAATACTTCCAAAAAGTCCTTTGGTGCATAAACGGGTCTGTATTTTGACAAATCTGTAACACGTCCATGTAATGATTTAGAAACTATTTTTTTTTATTTACACTTTTACTACTATTTGTGTTGTGTACTGTCGGAAAATTCGGCGCTTGACCACATGGACACCTTATATGGTGACAATTAAAACTACCTATATTTGAATGATCTTGAATAAGCGGCGAGTTTCCTGACTACAGTACTGTCCTGACTGTACCTGACTGACTGTACCTAATTAATTAAATCGTGCCGAAAGTATAAGCACAAATATCTAAAAAAAATCAGACTGTTTTGCATCGGTAATATAAACGCTATGGCTACAGTCGGCCGGTGGCCTGTGATGCTCCATGTATTTTAATTTCCATTCATTAGTGACAATACTTACCTAAAGCATAAGTACTAAGCTCATTCCATTTATCTGAAAGTTCTTCTTGTTCGCTCTGAGATCTTACTTTCGCGAGTGATGTCTCAAGATCTGAGCACATTGAATTTAACGACTTATGAATTCTCTTTTCCCATTGTGCGCTTGCCTTTAATAACGAAGTTAGAGGGTCTAGTCTCTGAAAACAATTATAGATGGCAGTGGCGGACTTAGGACATCGGGAGGCCCGGGCGGCATTTGGCATTTGGAATTTGGAGGCCCAGTAACCGCATCGGACGAGCAAAAAAAACGACATGAGGTAAAAGTAGTATGATTTACCCTCGTATGATTGAAACGGTAGATAGATTATAAAAACCACATGAAAAAGAACGTAAGCAAAAACAAAAACGACATTTCCATCTTTCAAGATTTCCGTCGCGTTCAGTTGATCTTTAGAGGCCCGTGTCGGATCGCCCAAGCCGCCGCCCCCTTAGTTCCCTACTGATAGATGGATAAACTATCTTACTACTATTTACGAAATGGTCCTCCGAGCCGGATGATTTTTATTTAGATACAATCAAAGGTCTTTGTTACTTTAAGCTTTGTATACTTACATTCTGCTTACACTGTGTGCGGACCCAATGGAATACTGTGTTTCTTAGCTTAGTGTCTAAACCTTTTTCTTTCATAGCCTGCTGCAATGTTTGTTTGAAATCTTCTTTCTTTACATTCGGCGATGATACTAGTTTCTATTCAAATACACAATTAAAACAAATGTTTTATATGTACCTAGTAATTCAATAAACATAGATTTGTATAGTATCTGGACCTTACCTGGATGTCACTATAAAATGATTTGTAAATGGAGAGATTTTTTATTTCCTCAGCTAATTTAAGTGCTGTATGATGTATTGTTTCCTCTTTTATCCCTTCCATTTTAATTTAACGAAACACTTCCCTATATCTATTTTGATTTTCAATTTATATGATTTGTTTACTTGTGATGAATGTTTCAAATTAAATATATCAATAGAAAACACAAAAATGATAGTTGCTGGGTAACGGTATAAACAATCCAGTTAGTGATAGATAAAACAAGCTCAATGCATTATGTACGTAGATTTTATTATTATTATTTTAATAAAAAAACATTGTTATGTTATAATAAATCTCGAAGGGGTAGGCAGAGAATGCGCGTGAGTATGTCCTTAATTTTGTTATTTAACGGGATAATTCGGTCTCTTTTCATACATTTTATAGTCTAAGTTACTGCCTTGGCAGTTAGGTATACCTACTACCTACTACTTTATAAGTTATCGGTTTGAGGACTGAACCCGGTCCCTGGTATATGTAAATGTTTGTTGTGTTTAAACTGACTAATAGTTGTAACTTAGGTGTTTCCCTGATTGTATTTATCCTGCCTACCCTTTCGAGATATATAGGTGTGATCATACCACAGTTTATGATACGTTTTGGTTGTGTGGTTGTTACTTTGTGGCTATGGTACAAATCAAAATAAATCAAACATAGAGCAACACGGAGGGGAGTAGCCATATGCATGCTTTCCCCTCTATCAAAGTACAAGACCAAATGATCTAACGCCTGTCGCCTAGATGTATATATTATGTGTGCGTGAAATTGTTTCTGTATTTTGTTAAAGTCAATTTGTGAGTTTCATAGTAATAGACGATTTTTGTAGTGTGCGTGTGTGTCGCACGCATTTCCCCCCGCAAAAAACGACAGACTATTTTGCATCGGTACTAGACGCTATGGCTACTCCCCTCCAGTCCGCCGCGACCGGTGGACCGCGTTGCTCTATGAAATCAAACGTCCTTCTCTTTTAGTTTAGTTCTTTCTACGGCTCAACCGAACGAAGGTCCTAACTGTGTTATAATAGGTCGGGGAAAAAGTCTTTTCGCATTAAAGTATGTATGAACTTGTAATAAAATCTCTTTAGCTGTAGTATTTGTATCTGGCTGGTTTTGGTATCATTGAAAGTTAACATTTTAAAGAACATAATTCCATATTCAAATTAGGCAAATGTGTGATTTTCATTTGTTTTTCGTACTGTCAAGATGAGTGAATCTAACGAAGAAATTCGATACATTTTAAAATTTTACTACAAAAAGGTAAAAATGCAACGCAAGCAGCGAAAAAAATTTGCGATGTTTATGGACCTAGTGCAGTGTCTGTGAGAGTAGCACAAATTTGGTTTAAGCGTTTTCAATCCGGAAATTTTGATGTCAAAGATGCACCACGCTCTGGTCGCCCTATTACGGATAAAATGGATGCCATTTTTGAAAAAGTGGAGTAAGATCGACATATCAGTAGTTACGACGTAGCTGAAGAACTGAGAATTGATCACAAAACAGTTTTGGCACATTTGAAAAATGCTGGATACAAAAAAAAGCTCGATATTTGGGTACCTCACGAGCTCACTAAAAGAAACCTAATGAACCGTGTACTCATTTGTGATTCTTTATTACGACGTAATGAAACCGAATCATTTTTGAAGAAGCTGATAACTGGTGATGAAAAGTGGATCACATACGACAAGAACGTGCGAAAAAGGTCGTGGTCAAAGGCCGGTCAGGCTTCACAGACTGTGGCGAAACCCGGGTTAACTCGCAATAAGGTGATGTTGTGTGTGTGGTGGGATTGGAAGGGCATTATTCATTATGAGCTATTACCACCAGGCACGACTATCGATTCTGAACTCTACTGCGAACAACTGATGAGATTAAAGCAAGAAGTTGAGAGAAATTGATCAACAGAAGGGGTGTGGTGTTTCATCATGATAACGCTAGACCTCACACATCTATAGCCACTCAGCAAAAATTAAGAGTTTGGCTGGGAGGTGTTAATGCATTCGCCGTATAGTCCTGACCTTGCACCCTCAGATTTCCACCTGTTTCGGTCTCTTCAGAATTCTTTATGCAATGTTAGGTTAACATCACGAGAGGACTGCCAAATCCACTTGTCGCGGTATTTTGATGAGAAGTCCCAAAATTTTTATAGCAATGGGATCATGTCCCTACCTACAAGATGGCAAAAGGTTATCGAACAAAATGGTACATAGATACTTTAGTTAAATTTAAATAAACTATATTAAAAAATGTTTTGAATTATCTTAAAAAATGCGAAGAAACTTTTTCCCCAACCATATAGTAGCTTTGTTCATTATTACATTGTATTAAAATATTTGTTTATGAAATAATTACGTATTTGCATAGTTTACTAACTCATTTTGTGTTCATTTCTTTTACAATCATTCAGGTTTTGCGAAAATAACAGTATTTTGGTTAGTTTTTTTTTGGTTTTTCGTTTCAAGTTTCAAATGTTCATATTATTATCTAGAATCAAACGTGATGCTGGCAGATATAATTATAGGCGGTTGTCATTTTAAAAAATCTAACGTCACCAAATGGACCAGTGTAACCATATGTGGAAGGATCCTGCCTTTTTATCCGGATTAGGCCCTTATATTTAGCTTTGGCAGGATCGGATATCGTTTTATTTGGTGAACTGGCAGCATAATCATACATATAAACAGAGAAAGTAGGAAAAGGAGTAGTTTACAGCGTAGGGAGAAAAATAAAAACATTTTTGAAGTTATTCTTCTTTTGTCGCGATTGGAAAAAATGATGAGAGTGAATTTTTACGTTGCGGGCGCACTCCGTCAGATAAAAGCGACAGTCTGAAGTTAGTTCCTAATTTTTTTATTAATTCATTTGTATATACGACGGTTCTCACACCACACGTGCGTACATAAGTACACAATGTTTTTTTAATCAGCTCGTTTTTAGGCAGGATCTGGAATTTGTAGTTGGTCACCCTGGATTGGACTTGTCAACTTGTCAGCTTGTCATTCTTGTCCAATTTTACAACAAAGCAAAAGATTTGAAAACAAAAGATTTAGAGGAAGTTTCAGCCAGAAATTTTGTAAAAATGGGCAAAATATTCCTGGACCATATTGGTGGAACACGTTTATTCTCTTGTGCAGCGTGCGATGTTAACCTGACGAATCGTTCTGAGTTAATCAGCACAAGATTTACGGGAGCTACAGGTTTGGCAACTTTCGCATATTTGCGTATTTACTTACTTACAATTCTCAATGACAAGGTTTATGATATTCAGGTTCCTCTTTAACACAGAATTCGACAGAATAGGACTTCCAAACAACGTTATTAATGCCAAGAAGATCCAATATTCACAGATCCGTATAATAATGTTTAAATTTTATTCGTCAAAGCCAAAAAGTCAGGAGAATATTAAAATGAGAAATAGCTTAAAATTTACTATATAGCACTGTACAAAATTTTGTATTCAAAGCAGATGTTCAAAGTGACATCCTCATTGTGCAATACAATGACAAGCTTTACTTTAAAGTGATAAGAAGTCCGCCGGGACAGCTGGTTTCTTAAATATTTAGCTTCTTGTTACTGCACACACCAATAAAGTTAGTAATCATCCAAAACATAATTACTTGCATTCACAGGGCGTGCCTTCCTGTTCCACAAGGTGGTGAACCTAGTGTACTCCGAGGTGCAGGACAGAGTGATGCTGACTGGCAGGCACATGGTGCGGGATGTCTCGTGCAAAAACTGTGCCACTAAACTCGGATGGGTGTATGAATTTGCTACTGAGGAGAATCAAAGGTATTTGATTAAACATTTATAGTAATCAAGCAAAGATATGCCTGTAATAAAATATGCATAAACAAAATAAAATCTTCACTTCACAATTCTTACCAAGATTCTATGGATATATTTTACGAGTACTTTGTATAAAAAATATTTTTAATTGTAGTTAATACTAATTGTGCAGTTTTGCAGTTGTAGTTGAGCAGACTTGGTACTGTCTGGTTAAATGTAGATTGTGGACATGTATTAGCTAAAAAAGTGTTTTTGTTGCTTCCAAAGACAATTCATTCTAAATGAAATTAATATTTTCTTGTTTTTTTTTATGTTAAGAAGGTGGCAAACAAGCATCCAGCTCACATGGATGACTGCAGCCTATAGACATTACACAAAAACCAGAGGTCAAAATGCAGATGTGTTCCCCTGAGACCTGGGTTGTCCTGTCTATGTGAAAGGACATTAGGGGCCAAACATTACCATCTAACCGGAACACTATAGTGCATTTAGTGGCAGATAAATTAGTTAATAATCTTGTATTTGAATGAAACATATTTGTTCACATTATTTCAGGTACAAGGAAGGCAGAGTTATTTTGGAACGAGCATTAGTCACTGAGAGTGATGGAATTGAAGAAATACCTGTCAACAATGATGATTAATTTTTGGTTTAAATACTATCCGTCACCATTTTTTTAAAAATATTTTTTGAAATGGAACACAAATTATATAGTCTGCTCTCTGGGACTGGAATGGAAATCATTGGATAAAAATTGTGTTCTTTGTGAGCATAGAAATTAAACTTATGTCTACTGTAGACTGCCCTAGTTTAATTGTAACTAATGAATTAATATCAGTCATTATTCTATTTAGGCAATATGATTGATGTTAGGTGAAATTAAGAAAAGCAAAATTGTTAAGAAACCTTGATTTTGTTATGTAGAGATTTCCAGGCAAGATTTAAGTACTTTAAGGTTTTATATATATAATTTCCTCTTAACATCGCTGCCGATTAAATAATACATGTTTTATTTACAAATGTTTTTATTTTTACTGTAGTACATAATAAATTTTATAAAAGAAACTTTCATTTTACTTTTGTACAATTATTTAATATAGAGCCATATTTTGCATAATCTGTATAAAAAAAAGAAAAGTCCTGAATCACTGACTGGCGTACTGGCGTAGCGTGCCTTGGCGGGGCCTCTATATAAAATTAAAAAAACACAATAATTAGCAATTTTTCGCAATCCTAGCAGCCTGTGTGTTTTTATCCCCGATGGCCATACGACTAATATCGTGTGCACAGAAGCATTACTGTTAATTAAATTTTTTAGCTGCCCAATAGTGTTTATGATCAGAAATTATCCAAAATGTATATCCAAAAGCGCTGCCCGAAGTCCCAAAGTCACTATCCCACGCGAACAAAGTCGCGGGAATAGCTAGTGATAATAATAAAAATTAAAGTACCTAATTGTCTAAAATGGTCGTACCGCCTGCGCATTTTTGTAAGTTGTCGAGCCCGTGCATCGGGCGTACGCTGCAAGATCTATTTCGTGTTATTCGAGTTGCGGGTCTTAAAGAATTTGGACCCAGCCCGTACGGGTAGTTTCCACGAACCTGTTATGGTGAGGCAGAGAAAATATAATATACCTTATACAGGTAGGACTATTGAGGTGCCCTCTTATGGTGAGATTCACAGACCGCACTACGACTTTACTTTGAGCAAAGTATGCTTAGAACTGTCAGTACGAGGGCGAGGCTTAGGGCGAGATTCACTGACCGCACTACGACTTTACTTTCGAGCAAAGTACGCTTCGAACTGTCAAAACCCATACTGTACTGACAGTTCTAAGCATGAGGCCTTGTCTTGCAATGGCGCATACAGATTTATTGAGAAAAAAAATCTGAATGATGTTCAGTGCCCTGAACGCCTCCCCCTCGATCCACTTCTGCAATCTATTATTATTATTTATCAATCTTATTTTTGTATCATAAATTACAGCAATCCATAATAATATGATAAATTACAACAGTAATTAAACAAATATGTATACAGTCGGTATCACATTTTATTCATTAATATTATAATAATTTAACACAACATATATCTTTAGCAGATAACATTTTCTTCCTTCAACTTATTTCAATGCAAATATCTAAGCTCAGCTTTATTGGAATACAGTATAAATAAAATGCCAACAATATAAAACAGCTTCGGATCATTAAAGCAGTGAAGTTTTTGCGTACTTATATGTAATTCGTATTTGTCATTTAGTAGGTACTTATGTTTACATTATTTCACACTGCTAACAACTTATGAACTCGCACAATATTATTTGAAGATAGAATGAATGTTTGGGAAATTTAGTGAACGAACAAAAATCAGACAGACACAATGTGTAAGAACATTTTATTTTAATTTTGTAACTAAATCCTGACTAAACCTAATAGTGTAGGTTCATTATTACACGCAATTTTTTTTTATGTAATGGAAGTGGCAAACAAGCATGCATTTCACATTGACGTTGTGATGACTGCAGCCTATAGACACCCACACAAAGACCAAGGTTAAAATACCACGGACAACCCGGTTAGTCCAGCGGTGTGAAACCATCGTTTGATTCGAAGGGTCGCGGGTTCGATCCCCGCACCGGGACAAATATTTGTATGGCCTACAGATATTTGTTTCGGGTCTGGGTGTTTGTGTATGTGTTGTATGTGTACAACGGCACCCACGACACAGGTTTATACCTACAGTGGGGCTGTGATTTATTAAAAAAAAACGCAGATGCGTTACCACTCCTGAGGCCTATATTATTATTACGATTGGTGTTACGCCTCTGTGTCGGAAATCATATACTCAGTAATTCATATCTACGCGTAACGTTCGCCTTCGACTGATATTATGCTGTCAGGGTTGAAACGCATGAAATTTGAATCAAAGTTCGACTCGTAATAAATGATGATTTTACATTCTCAGGAGAAAAGACCTTGGGAGATGAAGTCAACATCAGAATAGGCATGGACTTTTCAGTTTTAATTTTTGCAGATGCCAACGATCACTTACAAGTTTAAACTAAGTGACTATGTTTTAGATTAATTGATATTAAGTAAACGAGTCATTTTTAGATGCAAATAAAGATTATAAAAAGATGGACTGTTGAAATATTGTTGGACCTTTCCGTCTACCCCTAGTATAATGTACCCCTAGTATAAAAAAATAAATAATAAAAACTGGTTCATTCTTTCTAGTAACGTAGCTATGGCGCACTGTTTGGGGGTGAGACACAATTATTTTTTGTAATAAGTAGGTGTGTGTGTGGGATAAAAAGGGTTCTTAACATCTCCAGTGGTCATCTATCTTTAAGTAACTAAAATTGGTTTAATAGTTTAGACGTGGAAGTCTGGAGGTGCAATAAATTTTGATGAGTAAAAAAATAGCTGCCCGCCCCTGCTTCGCCCGGGTGCAATGTTACCTACACACTCCTATTCATCTTAGCGTGATGATTTAGCCTTTCTCCATAAATGGACTATCTAACACTGAAATAATTTTTCAAATCGAACCATTAGTGCCTGAGATTAGTGCGTTCAAGCAAATAAACAAACAAACTCTTCAACTTTATAATATTCGTATAGAGTATAGATGGGGAGCATTTCCTTTTTTTGTTCATTTAGCGAAAAGCCTTGGATAGGGCAGCACAGGCATTGATTGCGGAGGGTATCAAGAAGTCTTAATCGAGCACTGGTGACACTATCACATGCGCCTGGATGCTATCCATGTTAGCTACGCCACTGCAATTCACCATCACCTGTTCAACGATCAGATCACTCGCACCCTAAACATTATACAGAATTTCTGACATTTGTATTATTCCTACTTATTTATGAATTACAATAATGATAATTTCCCCTTCACTGCTCATACTGATCCTGACTTTACAGTAGAAATAGAAAATAAATTCCTTAAAAAAATATCGCACCGTTGCCCACGACCCGTGAGCCAAGTTCACATAAAAGCACCTCATTTTCTTGAAAAGAATAAAAAAAAACAATAATCAATAAAGACATCAAAATATCAAAAACTACACAAACAAAGAAAAAAGGATTTTGTTTAGTTCATGAACATAAAACTACATAAAACTGCCTTTAAGTAAAAAAGAATACACATCGACCTGTCTCTTATAAACGTAAAAACATGATAGGCTTTCTACTGTTTATATTATTTAAAGTTTCACCATAGTCATTTTTTTTTATTGGAGTTTTTAAGTTTATAGGAGGTCGGGTACAACACGAAAAGCGGACTACAATCGATTCAATACTTCGATCAACAAGTCTATATTATTATTATTATCATCATCAAAGATTGTTCGATATACATAGGTATATCCCATTTACGACCGATTAATCGACCAAACTGTCCTCTAATCGTCAATACCAACCACACAATAGGTAATATGTAAATGATAAATGTAGGGAATATACAGCAAAAACAATTAAAACCTTTAGATATCTATATTTATATTCATCAATTGCTGTTCGTCTGTCTCGCTAAAATTCGAGAACCAAAAAAGCCTTTCAAGGGTTAGCGGTTCTAGGCCCCGGACGTAAGTCAATGTCAAGTCAACCTGATAGTATAGTCGAAGGACCAAAAATAATGCAATCAAAATTAACCTACTTACACATTACCTATTGTCGGACACCAAATGGAGATCAGCATCCATCATACCATAAAAAGAGAACATCTTTATTGCTGTTTTATCTTACACAATTACACGTCACATTCGTTTGTTTCAAAATAAAAATATACTCTGTCTAATTAAAAAAAAAAACCGATTCGAGATCACTCAGAAGTCAGCTCTCGACTTCATATAGTACGAATTTAAAGCAAAGATTTGAAACGTCATCAGGTCTCCGTTTTACAATAAAAATTACTTCCTTTTATATTACCAACTAGCCACCGATGTTTACATTCATATATTTCTACATTTAATTTCTAGAACTGCATAATGGAATTTTGGTTGACGCCGAAACAATATTATAAATATCTGGTCACTTAAGTTCTATTTAGTGCCTCGTTATATTTAGAACTAATTTAATACACCCGAACATTGATATTTTAGAATTCATGAAGTAGGGTTAGTTGTCATAATTCTTAAAGGTGGCTACATCACACTATCGGACCTTCTCATTAAATAACGCATTTTATGTAAGCAGAGTGTTGAATGCAGCATCGACTCTGGATGTTTTGTAAATGTAATAGCATCGGCCCGAACATGCGTGTAGTCACACTAACTATGTATTCAGTAGCAAACAAATCAAAATGTCATGTTATTCCAGTGACATTGGTACTTAATGGCTAATTTAATGAGATTTAATGCTAGCGCCATCCAGGACCTAAACACAACTAGTTTACTAAAAAAAATCTCTGAAGATTTCGTTATGTTAAACAGGCATTATCACAACTGTCTACCAATGAATACATAGGTTTATCACACACGCTTGTTAATAACAATATCAATGATATATACACTAGAACATAAATTAATTCTAAATCAATATAGTCGACTAATTATTTTTCTTATTATATCATTTTAACGCCTATAATGTATGTAAAATAATTATCTGGTACAATTTATAAGGGCACGTTCATAACATGCGTCTTTTCTACAATTTATATTATTATTACCATTCCAAAATACAAACAACTATCAAGCGCTGCACCATGTCTATATCGATAAACGATTACCACCAACTATATTAAAAACTATAATAAATCTATATACTCAAAGTAACATATCATAATAGAATAGATTCAAAAGTTACCCTTGATCGGTTACGTCGTGTCGGGCGAAATATGAACTACGAACCGCCTACTATTTTTTACTCGATAAAGCTTTTGATAAAAAGTTCTTGGCTTTTCGCTTGTAAAAAAATAAAGGCCTGGATCATATGCGCGAGGTGTCCTGTGACGGCTCGGGGCCCAGGCCTTCCCGCTGCTTCTCCGTTTCGATGAACTCCAATAGGGCCATGTAGATAAATTTGTACTGCGCTTCGTTCTGCACCATTCCGGAACGCTGGTCTCGGACCATCTGGACCGTGCGGTGGATATCGATCTCGCACATGAACCCTTCTTTCCTTATTTGGTCCAAAATCATATCGATGACGATGAAGGTGCCGGTTCTGCCGATGCCGGCGGAACAGTGGACACAGATGACCGCCTGCGAGGGTGCATCAGACCCCGTCATAATCTGCTGCAGTCTGTAGTTGACGTCCAGCAGAATATTCAACACTCGGCCAGGTTCAGAAGGAACGCCGTGGTCCGGCCATGCTGTGAAGTGGAAGTGGTAAATCATCCTTTTCGTCGACTCATCCTGTTTAGTCACCACGAAACGTCTCAACGTATAATCCTGTGTCGACGATTCCGATTCGTTGAATATCGTGTACTTCTTGATGACCTCAGTCTTGTTCAGGTCGGGCCAGTAGCGCTCACACTTGACCTTTCCGCGTTCGATCTCCTTGGTTGTCATTATTATGATGCGCACGTCCTCCTGCCATATCATAGACCAAAACTGATAGATAGTGGATGACAGGCAACCTTGAGTAGCGATGTAGACTTTGTTGTAAACGTTATCGGTATTGCCGATAGTCTCGGGAGCCGGAGTTTTCGGGATCGTAGTGTTGACATAATTTGGATTTGAGCGAAGGACGTTCGGCTCAAACGCCGGCAAAATTTTATGATGGACACCATTGCCATGGTTTTTCATGATTTGTCTCGGTTTTTCTTCCGTTATTATGACGCTTGTGTGGGTTGGGGAAGATTTGTCTTTATGTTTGGACGTGTTATCGCGGATATAAGGTAAGCCGTTCTCGTTGCACCCGTTGGTTTCCTGGACATCCAAGTTGTCGGGTATGTCGCATCGGATGTAGTTAGCATTAATATAATCGGATCCCGCAGGGGCGTCGGGCGGGATGTCTCTCAATATAACACGCGTATGATCGAACGGTATGATATTTTTGTATCTGTTTTTTCTAATATTCTCCGGTTTGGACCCTTCCATTCTATCAAATAGTTGTAAGTTTTCCATCATCTGTAAGGTTTCGAATTCCTCCCAGAAGCCCTGCTTGTAGGCCATGCTCTCAATGGGTCCCTCGTTTTCTTTTTGCAATTGTTTTACTCGAGTATGGAAATGCTGCACTTGGATTCGAGTCGCATTAAACGGTTGGATGAGCCGTAGAACGTCACCGGAAGTTTCCACCATGGGATAGACCCGGTAATGCTCTATCAGACTAACGAGATCATCAAACTGCAAGCCGCCTCCCACGTCGTATTTATCGTCCTGACGTCTTATTATCACGTGTGTAACTCTATCTCTCGTTCGCACGGACAAAACGAAGTCGCCGGGTTGTCTTTGCGACTCTCTGACGAGGAAAGACCCGTTCTTTCCATTCTCTAACATAATCCGTTCGGCTTCTTTCGCGGTTAGCTGTCCGTGATACCATCGTTCCGTGGTTGGATCGGCGCAATTGAGGGGTGTTTTTAATCTGATTATATTGCCGTTTTTCTCTCGCAGCTGTCCTTGATTTTCTATATAGAATTGGACGAGTTCGGATAAGGTCGCGAATTTTTCGCCACCGTAAAGATCTAGGAATTCGCCATTATTTTGAATCTTTATGTGGGTGACATCGGTCCCTCTGCGCACAGATAGCGTAAAGTCACCCTTATTGCTCATACTGGGGCGTGCTAAAAAGTAACCATCTCGACCACGTTCTAATAGCAATCTCTCTGCGTCCACACCATTTAGTGATGGATGGAACCATCTGCGTGTGATCATCTTAAACTTATAAAAGCACCCGATACTTACTACTAGTATCTACAAAATTGGTTTCAATCTTCTATATCCTTTTACTTCCATAAATATCTCCAGTAACCATCTGAAAGCAAGAAAACACATTGTTATTTTTATATTTTATTTGGTCATTGTATATTTTATTTGGTTTCTGATAGGTATGACTTTATCATTTCAGAGTAAAAATGATGAATGTCTTTTTTTTAATATCTTATTTTATTATTGATTACTTCTACTCTCGATTTTTGAGAATAGCATTTTTTTTTTTTTAATGTAATGGAAGTGGTAAACAAGCATGCAGTTCACATTGATGTTAAGTGATGACTGCAGCCTATAGACACCCACACAAAGACCAAGGTCAAAATGCAGATGCGTTACCACTCCTGAGGCCTAAGGTCTTATGCCTCTGTGCCGGAAATTACAGGGCCGTACATTACCACCTGACCGGAACACGATAGTGTTGAACACTACCATTTAGCGGCAAGTATATTAGGTAATGCGGTGGTGCCTACGCCCGCGAGCTCCGTGACTGGAGCTCTACCACCAGTAGCATTTTAACATTTTACTGAAATGTGAAAATATGTGGGTATATAACATTTTTGCCACTAAGGTTGGGATTCCTAGAACGCACTCTGACTTTACTTTGACTTAGGGCGAGATTCACAGCCCTAAGTACTTTACTTACAATACTTTCAGCAAAGTACCTACCTACCTATGCTAAGAACTGTCAGTAAAGTATGAGTTTTGTAGATTCTAAGCATACTTTGCTGAAAGTAACGTCAGTGCGGTCTGTGAATCTCACCTTTAGAGTCGAATGCTTATTTTGTTTCACAGACTTCTAACCCCCTTATTCATAAACGTACATTACATACGTTTTGGCTATAGAATGCTTTGTCTCTGTCAGTTGCATTGTCAAATGTGCAGGATAGAAAAAGACAAAGGAGAGATTAGCAATACTTTAGCTAAAATACGTTTTTATAATCTATTTCATTTAAATTTTTCTTTACTTAGTAAATGTATTTTTTCCAAAGCAATGTAAGAGTTTTGTGTCTGTGTCACAAAATTAATATTGAATGTAAGATTTTCATGCAAAGTAAAGTCGTGCAGTCTGTGAATGTCAACCTAATAATATAATTCAAACAAAAATAGGAAAAAATGCCACTGTAATGCAACTATTTAATGATATGATCATATACATTTTATGAAGTGGACATCAACGCAGTCTTCAGTCAGTGATTTTCATGGCAGTCAAACGATTTCTTATCATTAATCTGGCTAAGCACATGTGAACATTTAATCAAATTTTCTTCAAAAAATTCGATTATTTCATGATATGGGCAATTTTACACTGTTAGGTAGGAGACTGCTTTTAGAGCTTCTAACACGTTTAGAAAAAAACTTAAAACAGCTTTGTTTTGAAGTTTCATTTAGAATGATTTTAAAAAAAATATATATTTTCAAAAATTTGGTTGGGACAGCCTTTTCTTTATCTTACAAATAAACGCCCATATAATAATAATAATAATGGCAACCCATTATACGTCCCACTGCTGGGCACGAGTCTCTCCCCTTTTTGGGGGGAGGCCTAGAGCTTACTCCAACACGCTGCTCCAATGCGCATTGGTGGAGGCCCATATAATATGTATATATTTTTATTACAAAGAAAAAATGGAAAAAAGTCTCTACCACTAAGCTACGTTAATCTCAAAGAGAAAGGACTTTGGTAGCTTACTGAGCAACTGGGCTAGTGTTCCAGAGGTCACAGTTTCAAAACTATTCAAATCAAAATAAAAGAAAAAATTGGAAGACATATTATTTGATCAAATATGTCTTCCAATTTTTTATTTTAAAATTCATATTATACTTATCTTGCGACCTGCCCCGGTATTGCATGGGTGCAATGTTACCTACAATACTGCTATCATAATAAAATATAGCTTACTCATTTACAAAATGATTTAAGCGTCTGCTACACGGTTTGAAATGAGGTATGAAACCAAGGTGACCTTGAACGGAAGTGAGGTACGGATTGCGGGCTACACGGTTTGAAACCAACTGAATTGCGCGGAAAGGATGTGTCGATATTTCGTTTGTATAATGTGTATAACGCTATAATGACGCCATGACACCTTACCAGCTGTACTTATCTGTACATATAGTTCGAGTGAGTCTTGCGATTTTGTGTGCTATTAAAGAAAAAATAGGAAAAAAAAGAATATGGATGAAGCGGTGGTAAAAGGAGAAATTAACGCTTAGTCATAAAACCTTAAGTAACTTCAGGCCTGAAATCCCCGAAGGGGTAGGCAGAGGTAAATGCATGCATTCAAGCATACATGCAAACACCCACGATTCGCCGGTTACGTTTTCGCCCATGTAACTGGTGGCGAGCCTGTTGACATCTCCGGGCACATTACCAAACTTCGAGGTACTGGGAAATTTCCAGAAAATGGAAAAATCCCAATAGAACCAGAGATAAAGGACTTTAAACCATTATCTCTGAAAACCTACCCGGGAATCGAACCCAGGATCTCAGCGTAGTAGTAGTGGCCTGCTGCCACTAGGCTACCGAGGCAGTTAGCATAAAACCTTAATTTTATTAATCTCCTGGACTTCCATGACATAAATAACTTTAGTCGAACATCAGTTGCGTCCGTACGCGCTCGCTGACGCAGAGTGACTGTCGTACGCGTGGTTTTAAACAAGCAGCTAGACGGTTTCAAACAAGTTTCAAACCAACGCTTCTGCCAATGGTTTGCAACGCAAGTCCTGCTACCAAGGACATATGAATGTCACGTGATATTTGGCATAAAACAACGGTCTACTGTTTCAAACCTTTGTTTCAAACTGCCGTTTAATACCGTGTAGCAGACGTTTTATTGAATTCATTTGTTACAAAAAATGTATTAAATGAAGAACCGCTCTACTGATTTTGTGCAAACTTACATAAACCATCTACTAAATAGTCCGAACAAAGCCTAAACAGTTGGTTTGGATAGGTGAGCTCGTTCTTGAGTTATAAAATTACAACAAAAAGTGGCATTGAGTTTTAATTATATTTGAATGTGTAAATGCCAAGAAAAAAAAATACTCATTTAGGATGACAAGCATCTGTTAATGAAACGTCTAAATCATACAAAATAAATTAAAGCAAATAACAATTGATGTACGTATCAATTCAAACTAAAAAAATTATAATCTAGAATATCATAAAGATAAACAATATTTAGAACTGATAATATTTGTGTAACCAGTGAAGTACGGCCCTGTAATTTCCGGCACAGAGGCGTAACACCTTAGGCCTCAGGAGTGGTAACGCATCTGCATTTTGACCTTAGTCTTTGTGTGGGTGTCTATAGGCTGCAGTCATCACTTAACATCAACGTGAACTGCATGCTTGTTTACCACTTCCATTACATAAAAAAAAAAAAAAAAAAAAAAAAAGAAAATAAAGAAAAATGGGTCAAATTTTTCTTTTCCATTTTTCTTTATTTTTTAATATTTACATACGTTATTGCAAAAAATAAAAAAAAATACAATTATGGCAAATATTGTATCTGCTAAGCGATTGAGCCTGGTATATATATATGATAATGTAATGACGTTATAGGTAAACTACCTATGGGTCAATGTCTATTCAAATGCATAATGAGATTGAGCTCACTACCTATGCTCGGGTGTGGCAGTGTTCATTATTAATCTGTTGAGCCACATTTGGCCAATATCGGCCTGAAACTATTTTCTCGTTAGCTGACCAGTTAAATAGAAACTTCACTAAACTGAAATAATAATGTATGACCCTGTAAAAATTATCACAGAGGCAAAACCACTTCAGCCTCAGGGATGGCAAGTGCATTTTGATCTCTGGTTTTTATGTAGATATCTATAGATTTAATTTTACATAACATCCATGTCTACTACTTGCATGCTTGTTTGCCACCATCATAATAAAAAATTAAATGTAGTTTTATTATTACCATTTACAGATCTTATGACAACTAACAGTGAAATCCAAGTTATGGATATGAAAATACTGAAATTCAGAGTTCAATCCCTGAAGCCGCAATGGACCTGATCGGGACCGAGAACAATAAGAAATCAATGGTCTTATTTTTCTGGTGGCCTGAGGGATTAAGAAAATACTTAGTAGCAATGTACAATACTTTCTGAAAAATTTGGATTATTTTTTTGATCGATTAATCAATACCTTGAAAAAAATCACTCAGATCTTATGCACTCATAATGAGTACATAACTAATATGACTGTGAGCAGGTATAATTATATGAGAGACATCAAATGCTCTCATAACTATTATGAATAATTTTTATTACATTAGGTCTCACAAAAAATTATCAATGCTATTATAAATATTTTTAATACATTTGTGTTAGTAAAACAAATTATATCAATATAACAGAACTAAAAGAGTTAGATCGCGGGCAGATACAATTATTTTACAACAAGTGTACTCACGCTATGCATCGTTATAGCTAGGTATATATTATTAGGTGGGACTGACACAATGGTATAATCAATCACTTTTTTATAACTTCTATCGTCGGGGATTCATACTTTCTCTCATATTATTTGTTAATTCTTACCTCAGAAAGGCACCCTTGAAGCGGATAACGCGTTATATCCCATAAAATAGGAAATAAACGTACAGCAAAGTTGTTGCTATGCTGACTTTAGACTTTTTGTAGTTTTCAAGGGCGTACGTATCCGTAGTAAGAGCACATAAAACTTTCATGTAAACTTAGTTCAAAACTAAAACTGTTTAATATAAATCGACGGTGATGCAGTAATTTTTGAATAAAACTAAACTTTCTTTACACAAAAGCCATAATTAATTTGGTTTCTCAGTTGATATGATAGCCTGCGGAAATGTCACACAGACAACTCGGTCGCTTTTTTTCATATGACATCTGAATTGTCATTGTTTGACAGTTTGGTAGACGGAATGCCGAAAAGCCGATTTCTGAACGATTTTTAGATGTGTTTAGAAAAAATAAGTTCTTTAAAAAATAATAATCCATTCAGCATAAAATAAAAACACTCCATCGCACACACATAATTGCTCGCAATTTGAGCAAGCCCGCGGGACTGTTTATGACACCCAGGGTTCAACTATTAGCTACGGTTCTAATCGTTATTAAATTAATTAAAACTTTGTTGCTGAACGGATAAGCAATTTTCGCACAAAATCAGGCTTAATGTTGTACTTACTGTCATTTGTCATAGGGACCATAGGTACATACACGTATGTGTTCACTTGAAATGTATCTTTCCCCTATATTTATTAGACTAAGTTTTTTTTGTAGTAGTAAAAGTGGCAAACAAGCCTGCAGTTCACATTGATGTTAAGTGATGACTGCAGCCTATAGACACCCACACAATGACCAGAGGTCAAAACATTGATTTATTATAAATGCAGATGCGCTGCCACTCCTGAGGCATTAGGTGTTATGCCTCTGTGCTCTGTGTGTTTACAGAGCCGTACATTACCACCTGACCGGAACATGATAGTGCTGAACATTACCATTTAGCGGCAAGTATATTAGGTAATGCGGTGGTGCCTACGCCCGCGAGCTCCGTCACTGGAGCTCTACCACCAGTTAAAAGTATTATAATTTATCTATGATCTTTCCGGTCTTCCTTTTTTCTCATTATCTATTCTTAATTTTGCGAACTTTATGGCACAAGAAAATAAAATCTCTATGTGCAACACTGGAAGAAAAGGCTACAGCATTTCTAAGCACGTGTTTGAAAAAATAGTAGGTAGGCGCTTTAGCCCCCTGCGATAACGTTTCATAACAACAAAATTCCCGTACGTTACATTATTTGTATGTTTGATGAGTGGCGCAACATTCATCCCATTTCTCTTACCCTAATAGATAGTTTGTATAGAAATTCGGAATGATTACTTGCCTCTAGGCAGAGAATATGTAATAATACTACGTATAGAATGGACACTTCGACGTCCCGCCCATTTGCCTTGCTTCACTCTTCCCCTCTTATGAGCGACGGTCGGTACTCTACAGCGAGGTTGCGAGCGGCCTAGTTTTGATTAATTTGTAATCGAATATTTTATTTATTAACATTAATATGGTGCTTTAATGTGCAGTGTATGGCTGTATGTCAACAAGTCGTGACCAAAAAGGTCATTTTTCAGTTTCCCGAAGGAAAAATACCTAAGGTAAAATTATTATGTTCACAGTTACAAAACTTTTTTATTTACCTAATAACTTTTTTGATATTGCAATTTATTACCTTTACGCTATGTGATTGCATTGCATTAGTAGGTAATAAAAGTGTTTCAGTATATTGAATTGAAGTGACTTGTCGACATAATGAGTATAGTGAGTGTTATTTTCTAATACTTTTGCTATTTGTTGAAGTAGTGTTTGTGTTTTTATGTTTTTAAAATGCACCGATAAACTGGGTGAAACTGGTAAATAGAAATTTGCCTTTTCTCGTGGCCTGAAGGGGTGCATAGTGTAAACCGGGTCAAAGAATAGAAAGAAAGAAAGAAATATCTACGTAAGCACATAGTATTATTTTATTTCTATATTGTCGGTCCGAGGCCTAAAGTCATAACCTCATAACCCTACGTGCTACTCTGTGTGCGTGCACGTGTGACTACACGTCACTGATTGACGTCTGTGTAATAGGTACCCAAAATAAGCGTTTGTATGGAATTTTGGCGGAGTGTCCGCGGTGTGCTCTAGGGTAGTTGATCTATGGATCTCTCATTCTACTCCTAAACTCTAATTCTACTTCTTGCTTGCTAGAAATAAATTTACTTAGAAAAAATGTAAAGGAATCCCTACCTCCCTAATCGCCGCGGGGGCAACTAGGAATAAATCACTAATCCCTACTTCTCTATTATCCCTACTATCCTTAATAATATTATAAATGCGAAAGTAACTGTCTGTCTTTTTGTTACGCTTTCACATCCAAACGACTGAACTGATTTTAATATTTGGTACAGAGTTGACCTTGAGAAAGAACACTTTCTTACTTTTTATTGCGAAAGAAAAAAGGGGTAGAAAAGGTTAAAAGAGAGGATGAAAGTTTGTATTTAAATTGTTAGAGAGATAACTGGAAAACTTTGTATTTACACACTAAATAAGAAACGAAAGGACATACCTACGCTACTTTTATCGCGGGGGTAAAAATGGTTAAAAGAATTAAAGTAGGTGTTTCATTTTATTATTGATAATTATTAATGGCCTACTTGGCCTAGGCACAAAACAAAAACAGCCTACTTCTCGTTTTGCAATGATAGTGTTTTTTGAGACTTCCCAAAGTAACTGGAAAGCACTCTTTTCACAGCAGTCCTCTTGCTTTGATTTGAACTTTCTCCTTGATGGTTTGTAGGTTTATTCCAGTGGTCAGCGAAACTTTGGCGCCGAAATACTTTGCCAAGTGATTGCCATCTTTGTTCTGGGCTTATATCTTTGTCTTCAAATTTGTCATTACTTCCGGAAGGCCGATCTCCCTGAAATTTATTTTGATACTGTATTAGGAGTATGAAGCGCGCATGGCATCACGGCTGGTGTCAATCGCAAGCGATCTACTACGTGGTAGGAGTAAGCTCCAGGCCTCCCTCCCAAGAAGAGAGACTTGTGCCCAGCAATGGGATGTATCAAGGGTTTATAAGGGGCCACTATTATTATAATATCATAATAGGTTGGGGAAAAAGTCTTTTCGCATTATAGTATGTATGAACTTGTAATAAAATCTCTTTGGCTGTAGTATTTGTATATGGCTGGTTTTGGTATCATTGAAAGTTAAAATTTTAAAGAACATGTCCAACATGACCAACTGTCGGTCTTTATGGGATTATCACAATGACATTATTTATGGGATCCCCTTTTTACAAGTTAAAAGATAGGTAGCATTATTATATTAGAGACGTGCGAGATATGAGAAAGAAGTCTAAACCACACTACCAAGTACGATAAAGTTAAATTGTAACCTACAATTTATTTGTTTCTGAAGTCTGTATCTCTTATAACTTCGTGGATGACTAAATCTGGAAAATTTAAAATCAATCTATTACCAAGTGTGTGTGTGTGTGTGGCTGCCGTGACTGGTAAACAAAGCACAGCCGAAACTGCTAGCCGTAGCTTGTTGAATCCTCGGCGAAAGGTAGCGGAGCGCTAAGAGTGATATCGAAACTCCTACAGGTATGGGGAGGGGAGGGAGATACACTGCGTTATATGGTAGATTATTTACTCACATCATTAGATTTAGTAGATCGAAGTTGATTACGAAAAAAATTTGTTATAGATTTCTTCCACTTTTTTGGATTTTTAAATGAGTTTAATTCTGCCGAACTGTCAATTCCTTCAATAGGTATTTTTGGATTCTTCTTACTACGACTGTCTTCTTCGTCCTTTGGTTTAGCTTCATTTTGAAATTGTATTCCTTCAGGACATAACATAATTAATAAATTAAATTATCAAGTTTTCTATTATAAATTATTCCAAAGTTATGACTGTGAATGTTGTCAACAACTGTCAATCTAACGTGAGCATTTGTTTTGGGTAGTAAAAATTTTAAAAATAGAATTTTTATTTCGCCATGTATACATATATAAATCAAATAAAAACAGGCTGATCCCACGTTGGTATGAAGTAGTGTAAAGTATATGCGTGTGTACACGCGAATTACAAGTTGTACACAATGCAATCATTATTTAATTAATTATCTAAGTAAAACTTTAAGTAATTTCAACATGAGCATGAAAAGGACGTAGATAAGTAAAAGATGATTGATAAACTCGCTACCTATTTTACATTGGACACATTTGTGTTAAACTAAATAAATTGACGTAAAATATGAGAAGGAAAAAGAGGTCATACTGCGCCTGACCCCCGTGATTTTGTAACTCAAGAGAACTCGGAGCGGCAGCAATCGGCAACATTCGCGTTTTTTTCCGCTGCTTATTTTATACCGTTATTAGAGTTCAAACACAACATCTACAACAAACACACTACTGAGATTTTATAACTGTTATATTTTATATTTCGCAATAACACTTGTAAATTCAGAAATTGAAGACAAAAATTAATGTAGTTAGAATTAAAAAAATATATTCATAACAAAATGGTGTTTTTATTTCGTTTTATACAATATTTACCCAATTTACCAAATACCTACAAATCGAAAAATGTGTAGATAAAACCCGTTTTCGGGTATTTGCCGATCAGTGTGTGCTAAGCCTAATGTTTTAGACAGACTCTGTATCTGACAAAACCATTGATATATTACATTGTATACATGATATACATGATATATTAAAACAGTTTTCACTTCAGTACTATATAATACTATCTGTGTAGCACTCAGGTAACAGGTAAGCAACAAGCAAGAAGCTTGAAAGCTTCTTGGCAACAAGCAACGGAAGCAAAAGAGTTTTGGCGGGAACCTTGAAAGGGGCGTGTGGTGCTCTTATTTTATTTCATTTTCTAGTGTATTTTTGAGTTATATTAAATAAAGTTGGTGGTATTTTGTTTGTTAAAGGCTTATTACAGTGCCCGTGTTTAGTGAAATAGAATAACAGTGCGAAAACACGGCTTTTCAGTTTGCCTCCAAAACTTAATTTGAAATGTTCTGGTAAAGTAGCCATCGCTTTACTCGAATTACTGCATAGAGATAATATACATGGAGAAGGCGCATTCTACTATAAAAACTGTAGTTATACAATAATGGGTAAAATCGACACAAGTCTTGACAAAAACAGTTTTGTCTCTTTCTAACTAACCAGTAGCTCCCTATGTAAAAAGAGACACAAGATGTATGCAGAGTATTAATTTTCGAAATAATTTAATGTGACATCATACTTATGCCTTCGCGTGCCCGTCGGCGCCATTGTATGCGCCCGATTTGTGGTACATCTGTTGTCAAACAAACGTGCTCGTAATATTTTTGCTGTTTTCTTGAAAACTAAATCTTTTAACTAGATAATGTGGTATTCTAGGTTTTGCTTTATGTTGACTGATTATGCTCTCGTACTGTTTAAAACAGAGTGATGCACGGAAAAACGAAAATAATCTTGGATTTAACTTTGTGAGGTTTTGTACAAATTTTCACGGATTGTGTCGTATTCGGTGGGATTTTGAAATGCAGTGATATATAGTGATATGGTTATTAAGAGTTTTGAAGACCTGTGTAACTTTCGTATGACTTATACGACTTTTAATGCTATTCATTCTTTTCTAAAAATAGCATTTTTATATAGTGATGTACGAATACTAACCTGATATATCAAAGTATCGATATAAAATTATTTTCATATCAATTTAAATTATGTAATATTATATTGTATTAGCATTATGCTCGATATAATTTCTTGTTTCTTAATAAAATATCGAAGAAGAAATTGATGTAGATTAAATCATTTTTTTCCTTTGTTGCACCCGATATAGCATGGATTTTTTTCAGAGATTGTTAGAGTGTAATATAAGTATAAGTACAACATAACACAGTTTTTTTTCATTTCATAAAGTGGCATACAGGTATCAGTTTACATTGGTAAGTAATAGCGTATCAGTCTACACGAAACCAGAGCTTTCAATTTAAATGCGTTACCACTCCTAAGGCCTAAGATATTACGCATCTGTGCTGGAAATCACAGGGCCGTACAGATCTGTGTCACTAACTTCTACATGCGTATCATCTGAAAATTGAAGCAGGTTCCATTTCTTTTCAATTACTCATATCATTAACATACCTAGAGCCGTTCCTGCTACTTTTATAATATTGTTTGTAATCATATGTGTTTATTGGCCTTTAAATTGACCGAAGCGTCATCGTGCTACTCAAATTAACTAAACATAATGATTAAAATTTAGAATACATAGCAATAATATTTACAGAGATGCATTCCAAGGAGCTGGTCAGCATAAGACTCACATTTGAAGGCTGTTATAGAAAATCCTACTGAAATTCAACATTACCACAATTTGCAATTTTTAGCTCTAGTTCTGGTTGAGATGAGAACTTTTCGCAAGCTGCTGGTAATCAATGAGATCATTTGAATGAATGAATTTATTTATTTGCTAAAAGTATAGTAGGTACATAAGATCTTCAGTATATAATATAGCTTTCTTTTATATTTCACCATTTAATTTGCATGCAAATTACAGGGTACATTTTATTATAATAATAATAATAATAATGGCAACCCATTATACGTCCCACTGCTGGGCACGAGTCTCTCCCCTTTTTGGGGGAGGCCTGGAGCTTACTCCACCACGCTGCTCCAATGCGGATTGGTGGAGGTGGGTGGGTTAGTGGCCAACCCGCTGTCGGATGTTTTCAAACCGCCCGTAAGGCCTCCGACAAGGTTAAACGACTATTATCCATCGATAGCAACCGGGACCGACGGCTTAACGTGCCCTCCGAAGCACGGAAACATTTTATTACTACATCATAATTATTACAATTATACTCAACTCTAATTTAGTGAGTGGATTTTACTAAGAATAAGCACATATACTTTAAAAGAATAAGAATTCGTGTTGATAAAATATCGATATTAAACGCTCATGTATTAGAAGATGATATCGATATTTATCAAAACAACCCTATGAAAGGCGGCCATTGTAATCGCCCAAATTTTTGTAGGCAATCACGCCAATTCTGTAGGTATGGCCAGTCCATATATAAAGGTCAATGAATTACTGACTGTGACTCTGACTGACTGACTTATAATTGATCGACTGACTCTTACTTTTACGCTACTTGCGAATATGAAATATCATTTTACCTGACACTGGCAATATGCGTATTATCGATGCCATAATACTAAAAAAAAAAAAAACGGAAGCAGAAGGAATTTATTTTATTTGAATTGAATTTTTTCGCGGGAACATAATAAAATAGCTTCACACGATTTAAATGTTAAAATAAAATGACCGCTACTGCAACACCTGTGCCTCAGGTAATATTAAAGGTTACGTAACGATGTATTTAAATTGCAATGTATAATTATTCTATTCTTTCCAGGCAGTCAAAGAATGGACGAGAATATTTCCCAAGGAAATGACGCAGAATTACACAAGTTCTGTTACTTTCATGAAACAACTCACTGTGGTGGCGGTTAGCACCATAACGTATCTGAAAAATGCCTTCCCCGAGGACAGTTATACGGTGGAGTCGTTTGGTGGTATAAAATTGAGGATACTCAAATCAAAATGTAGAGACGAACTTGCACAGTTTTTGAGTACCGCATTGACACAGGCTTTTGAGGCATTTGACAAAAAATATGTAAGTTTAGTTTAGTCTATTAGCCCAATATAAAAAAAAACCTCCGTTTATTATTATTAGCAATTTTAGATGATTTAAAGTGACATTATAATTCTTTGGACGGTAGGTGTGATTTTATATTTTGTCGCGCAGTATTTCTGTAACTTTGATTTAATTGTTTTTTAATATTTCGCATTAACACATGCTTGTGAATTTTCTTTAAAATAAAATATAACTTTGATATACACTTTAAATCATATTTAATTGCATGCACACTTCCAGAGAATATGTAATAAATTTAAGGGGAGGTGATTGGGTGATTTCCCAAGCATCACCCAATCACCTCCCCTTTTAAGGGCGACGGTTGGTATTTTCTACGTGCTACGCACACAGGTGCACGTGTAAATACACGTCACTGATTGATGCTGTGTAATTGAGACCAAATGAAGCGTTTGTATGGAATTTTGCCAGTGTCCGCGGTGTGACCCTACTTAGAATTAAGATGAACTTATTGTTTTTTATCTGGAAGGGTTGGCAGCAATTATTGAACTATGTCTCGCGTTTAAAGTTTTGAATAATAATTATTTACTTACTTTCCTACAGACAATTTTATTACTCCTATGTGACAGACTAGAAGGTAAACCTATGGGCTAAGCCGTAACATTAGTGTTTTTTTTATGTAATAAAAGTGGCAAACAAGCGTGCAGTTCACATTGATGTTAAGTGATGACTGCAACCTATAGACACGCAAACAATGACCAGAGGTCAAAATGCAGATGCGCTGCCACTCCTGAGGCATTAGGTGTTATGCCTCTGTGCCGGAAATTACAGATCCGTACATTACCACCCGACCGGAACACGATAGTGCTGAACACTACCATTTAGCGGCAAGTATATTACGTAATGCGGTGGTGCCTACGCCCGCGAGCTCCGTCACTGGAGCTCTACCACCAGTGAAAATTGTTGTCCAAACCAACATACAGCTCACATTGATAGTAAATTAACACTGTACTAAAGTGACACAACCTAGAAAATAGTCGTCAATCCGAACTATGTTTATTTTCGATTATAATATAATAAAAAAAAAATATGAAAAAACCACAAACGTACACGAATACCTACAAAACACCACGGTTTGTAAGTATGTTATGTTTTTATGCTATGCTAGTGATAGGAAGCACTACGCATGCGCGCTAATGCTTCCTATCACTTAAACCGCAACCCCTTAACCCCAATCTTATGCATTTATGTGTCTATCTCTTTTTACTGTCGCTTTTTCGTTTCATCTACTTTCAAATCACAATTACACTCAAAAAAGGTTTCATTTCAAAAACTTGACTTCCAGTTGCACCAACTAGCGTTATGTTTTTACGAGGACGAATGTAAACTAGACAATTTGATAGAATACCACGTGTTCGAATACACTTACAAGGACGATGGGGTGACCATGAGTGTCCACTCCAAGAACCGGGATAGTTCCCAGCAAACTGCGAAGTACACTTTTGAGAACGTCAAAGAACGGACCCTCCAGATGATAAGGGCTTGTGTGGTCATCATGCAGTCTTGTCAAAATGAACTACCTTCTACCTACGATGTTAGTCTACGCTTATATTATAACGAAGGTGAGGAAATGCCAAAGATTCAGGTCTGTCTAGTCTCATTGTTCAATGGGCTGCCAGAAAAGAAGAAAACAAGTAAAACCCTGTACCATAGAACAACACGGGCCACCGGCCGGCGGATCGGAGGGGAGTAGCCATAGCGTTTATTACCGATGCAAAACAGTCTATATTTTTTTACGGGGGGAAAAGCGTGTGACACACACCCTACAAAAATCGTCTATTGCTACGAAATTCACACCTTGACTTAACAAAATACATAAATAATTTCACGCACAAAGGAGATGTTGCGAGCTCGGCCCTAGTTCGTACATGTCCTCAAAAAATGGGTAAACTAAAGAAGAATCCAAAAAAAATACAATTAATTTATTCAAGAATATATTTTAGAGTTACAACCACATTTAATTCAAACGATTTTATAACTAACTAACTATGTTAAACATGGCGGCGATACAGCCGACACTTGGGATCAATCGATTTTGATAGTATTTAGAAAATATTACTTTTTTCTCTTAGTTCTATAATCAAAATACAATTTAAAAAATGAAAATGTCAAAATGACATCGCCCGCTATATTCGCCATGTTAGTTTTGAGTTGCAATTCTAACTGCAAATTATGTTTTGTAACTGCAAACAAAGCTAAATAAGTGAAAATATGCAGCAAAAAACGTTTTTATATTGATTTTGCCTGTTTAATGATATTGTGTACAATACATGGCCGGAGGTCCATACATTTTTGCAACATCTCCTTTAAAAATCTAGGTGACAGGCACAGGCACTCTTGCTTAAACTTTGACAGAGGGGAAATCCTGCATATGGCTACTCTCCTCCAGCCCGCCGCGGCCGGTGGCCCGTGTTGCTATGTCCTGTACTATGTAGTCTTCATTTCACGTAATGGATTATTTGATTTGTTATTTATCTAGTTGTGTAACTAATTTAATGTTGGATGTATAAATCTGAAATTGCTGTCGAGTAATCGAACTATTGAGGTTTTGTTACAATGAGTTTTCTAAATAACCTCTCTTTTTTATGTAATTAAAGTGGCAAACAAGCATGCAGTTCACATTGATGTTAAGTGATTACTGCAGCCTATAGACACTTACACAAAGACCAGAGGTCAAAATGCAGATGCGTTACCACTTCTGAGGCCTAAGTTAGTAGTTAGTAAGTGTTATGCCTCTGTGCCGGAAATTACAGGTCCGTACATTAGGGGCCGTTCAAGTATTACGTAAGCAGATTTATTACATTTCTTTACCCCCCCATCCCCCTTGTCAGCAAAAATAAGCAAAGCTCTTACCTCCTCCCCCCATGCTTACGTAAACATTTTTCAATTAATGTATTGTTTTTTTTATATTATAATTATAATGTTATAATTACAATTTTAGAAATAAGAAAATAGATTTAGGATAGAGATTAAATTTTACTGATGTAATAAGTAAATAACTACCGATGACGTAATCATCATCTAGACTCCCCTACCCCCCATGTCATCCAAAATAAGCAGAGCAAAGACCTCCTCGCCCCCCATAGTGCTTACGTAATACTTGAACGGCCCCTTACCACCTGACCGGAACACGATAGTGCTGAACACTACCATTTAGCGGCAAGTATGTTAGGTAATGCGATGGTGCCTACGCCCGCGAGCTCCATCATAGCTCTACCACCAGTAAAAACTCCACTATCATCATCACTCCATCCGAAAGACGTCCATTACTAGACAAAGCATTCCCCACAAACGCCCACAATAGTGTTGCGTCATTAGGGGAGAACATGCCATAATCGCCATAATTCACTGGTGGATTAGCGATCGCAGTGGCTGTAGTATTATCGTGGGACGCTGCTGTCCATCTAGCGTTGTTTTTTTTACTCAGGGGCGGCTTTACCTATCGTGCAGGGTGTGCAATGCACACGGGCGCCGCAGTCTCGGGGGACGCCGCGCCGCACCCTGAGACAGCTAAGAGTATCGTCTTAGACCATCATGGTGAGGCCTAGGGGGCGCCAGGGTTTCATTGCACACGGGCGCTACACGAGCTAGAGCCGCCCTATTGGAATGTTAATCCTAATGGATTGGAATGCTTGTTCGGTAGACTGACAGCACTAGCGCAAGAATTCTCCACCACTAGAGGGCGATGGCGGCATCGCCACGTCCCGACGCCTTCTAGAACAGTAACTCCACTAAAGAACAGAAGCCAATTGAAAGATGTTTTGCAATTAAAAGAGACTTTTATTGACGCTCTAAACCAGAGGCTCCCAAACTATTTTTTCTTGTAGATCCCTCTCAATTTTTTTTTGGTTTCGGTGGACTCCTCCTTGCTACATTTATATAACATTCCCATATTTCCAATTTTTATCCCGCTTACGTAGACCCCGATCGAGTCTCATATAGACCCCAGGGGTCCATATGGACCGCTTTGGAAATCATTGTTCTAAACAAATTGGATGACTTCGCAGATGCTCCATTGGATTACCAGGCGCCAGGATTCCTTTGCACCAATGAGAGTGAAGACCACTTGGAACCAACGTTGAGGGAGAGCATCAAGCTGGGCTGTGTAGCGACGCCCTATCATAGGCTGGTGGCGCGTACTTTCATTAGGGACGCTATGGCCGCGAGTCGGGAAGCTAATGTGAGATTCTTCTTTTATTTATCCTCAAATACATTGGCTGAAGTCACTCAGCGATCGATGGAAACGGCTATGCTTGACGTTTCCCTACTGGATCGAATCAGAAATGAAGAAAACCGTAGGCGAACAAAAGTCGCTGACATAGCCAAGCAGATCTACAAGCTGAAGTTGCAATGTACCACCGGAGAACCACGTCCTATGGCTGATATGATGATGATGACATTGGCTGTCTGTAATGACACTGATGTGTGTTAGCAAATAGTACGTTAAAGGTACAAATACTACGTAAGATGTGTTAGTTGCAATGATATTCTATGTCATTGGTTAGTTGTAAACTTATATTGAAAAGACCCTTACCTACTGAGTTTTTTTTGGCAGGTGTTTTCCCAGTAATGTATGCTTTGGAACGCTGCAAAAAACTTGTACCTAAAGCTATTTCGAAGTACTTTTACTTTTTATATTGTAGAGACATAACTTATACAGAATCAGAATCAGAAACTCATTTATTCATTTAGGGTGACAGGCAACTCTTATGACACGTCAAAACACAAACAAAATAAATTAAAGTGAACAACAATTGAAATACATGTCAAACAAGATAAAAAATATAAGTAAAGTCAAGAATATCACTAAGATAAAACTAAATGTATAAATTAATGTAAAAAGTATATCAGTAGAATGTCTCATTTCCCCTTTACAAACTGATAACAAAAAGTAAAAAGAAAAGAAAAAGAGTCATTCTTTGTCATTCACCGGCAAAGTTCCAAAGGCCAATATGATCTGAGAAAAACTTGCGAAAAAAACTCAGTCGGCTCTTTCAAAAATATCTCTTAGGCATATTTTTACAATTTTCCATAATTTAAACAAATTTAAAATTAACAATATAATATCAACATTACACTTGAATTATTACATTTAACACCCTTGTGGAGCTAGATCATCATTTAGCCAAACTTTTCTATCCTTGAGATAGTCCTCGAGTTTATAGTGAGCCTTTTTACATAGAGTGCGTTTAATTAATGCTTTGAATTTACTATCGGTGAGTTCAGCAATTCCGGATGGGATCTTGTTATAAAATTCTACACTATATTTTAGGAAAGATGTATTAGTTTTCGTCAGTCGAAAACTTGGCAGAGACAGCTTGTTCTTATTCCTCGTATTATAACTATGCTATACTATCATCACGTTTAAATTAGTGTATTTAATGCTGTTCATTATTCTCTGTTTTCAGCCTTCGCAAAACATACCAATGATAACACAAAATGAAGAGGAAGAATTGTCTTGTAAGTTGTTTTTTTTTAATACCTACGTCTGTGCTACTAAAAATAGTATATACTGATATCTAGCTATGCCCACGACTTAGTCCACACGTATATTTTTTGCCCAATTTTGTAAAATTAGCCATTGATAATTTGCACTTATTGGTCAAAATATGATCCTATATAGCATTTTGCCTTCCATTATTAAACAGTTTTTCAGTTGGAATTTGTATAATTTAGGCAATAGTCCCTGAGATAAGCGCGTTCAACCAAACAACAAAAATATAAATGTAGACCTAGGAACAATAAGCATTAGAGTACAGATACGAATGAACTCGAATATCGAATAGGGTATTTGACAGAAAATGACATAGTCCGCAAGTGACATGGCAATGAAATGCATAAACATTATTGAAATCGGTGCATTATTGTAGAAGAGGTATAAAAATAAAAAAGTGAATATATACCTCAGTATAGCGTGGCGACCCGTCGCTACGGCATGAGGTAGGCTGTAGGCTCTGCCCGGTCTGCCTATATCATAGAGTATTGCGGGCCATCGCCGGGGAGTAGCCATATGCAGGCTTTCCCCTCTGTCGAAGTACAAGCCTATGCCTGTCGCCTAGATGTTTAAATGTGTGCGTGAAATTGTTTATGTATTTTGTTAAAGTCAAGGTGTGAGTTCCGTAATAGACGATTTTTGTAGTGTGTGTACGTGTCACACGCATTTCTCCCCGAAAAAAATTGTTTTGCATCGGCAATAAACGCTATGGCTACTCCCCTTCGGTATGCCGCGGCCGGTGGCAACGTGCTCTATGGCCTATATGGAATGATCGCAACTGATATTTAGGGTAATTTGCAGTAGGTTCAGGGCAGATATCGGGCAACGAGACGGGCATAGTGTGTCCGTGTAACAAGTACGACGGCTACGAAGACTACTCCAGTTCCGAGCTCCTGACGTGCCAGTAAGTACTTCTGTGTATAACACTGTAAGGAATTAATAGTTGTTGAAAAATAATTAATTTTATCTTCATGCCCGCTTTTATATTTTTGCGCCAAATATTATAATATACTAGCTGAACCTTGCGCGCGTTTCTATAACAACTTAGCTAAAATCATCACATGATCAAATGCGTAATTTTATATTCTGTAAAGGATATACAGTCAAAAAATCATTTATATACACAACGTGTAACGTAACAAACGCACATCCTGAAAGTGATTACTTTTGTTCAGAATCGAAAATCAAATCGATTTCAGGCATCTAGGTAATCATTTCTTACAGGTAATTTTTTGTCTCAAAATTTATGACAGTTAAGTAAATTATGGACACTCATTTGGTGAACAGTCAATACAAACGAAAATTAGATTAACGTCTATTCAAAATAAAATGCTAGTCTCAACAAGTTCTACAGAACGTGCACAATTTATTAAATATTTATAAAAATCAATTGCTGTTCGTTAGTCTCGCTAAAACTCGAGAACGGCTAGACCGATTTGGTTAATTTTAGTTATGAAATATTTATGGCAGCCCAGGGAAGGTTTAAAAGGTAAGAATATATGTAGAAATTGAAGGAAAACCGTAAAACCTCAATTTTATTTTCCAATACAAATAGTCCGTATCTATCAAACCTTTGACACATTTATTTCATTCTGAGGCAATACGAAGTTTGCCGGGTCAGCTAGTTAAATATAGTTACGCTACATCACATTGCGATAGTGTGCGTATTATGAGTGAGGCTATGTTTCACGTGATGCCCTAGGGAGAGTAAGTTAAGTATGCGTGCGTAGGACATCTTACTTCTTAAATAAATTTTATTTAATACATAAACATGTTATTTCAGTTCATATATTATGATTATAACTCGATTTTCTAATAGGGAATCGGACAACTTTTGAGAATGTGTCAAAAATTATTCTTTATGCGTTTATTTAACCATAAAAAATATTTGGGGTATGTTTGTATGTCAGAGAGGATGTCTGTTGTCGCCGTTTTGACCATTTTGAAGACAAGGACCTGTCTATATTGTGGG
Source organism: Macrosoma leucophasiata (assembly GCA_036365455.1). Lineage (NCBI taxonomy): Eukaryota > Metazoa > Arthropoda > Insecta > Lepidoptera > Hedylidae > Macrosoma > Macrosoma leucophasiata. The sequence goes on along the minus strand of JAWQUS010000014.1, from coordinate 2,675,609 downwards.
CGCGCGTAGATTACGGTGGTTCCAACCGAATATACGCGTGCGTGTACAGGTCCTATAGCGGAGACGGGGAGACAGCTCGCATGTTCGAGCACATCCAACAGGTGGTCGACACGGTGCTTGAACAGCATCCTTCTGCGGAGTTGGTGATTCTTGGCGACTTTAACGCACACCATACGGAGTGGTTGAGTTCCCCAATCACTGACTTCGCTGGAAGGACAGCTTATGACTTTGCGCTGGTTAATGGTCTCACACAAGTCATAACCGGGTTCACCCGGATACCAGATGTCGAGGGCCACACCGCGTTTTTGCTGGATCTTCTGCTGACCTCACATTCTGCCAACTATCAGGTGGTGGTCGAGGCTCCTTTAGGATCCTCAGATCACTGCTTGGTACGTACAAAAACCCTCTTGTCGGTTGGGGCGCCTCTGCAGCCCTCCTCCACACGGCAAGTGTGGCATTACAGGTCAGCAGATTGGGATGGACTGAGGGCGTTCCTGTCGTCCTACCCATGGAGGCAGCTTTGTTTCTCGTCGGAAGATCCGAGCACGTGCGCCGAAGCTGTAACCGATGTGATACACCAGAGTACGGATTGTTTCATCCCGCACTCTGTTGTATCCATTGGCGGACGGTATCAGCCCTGGTTCGATAAGTCTTGTGCTGTGGCTTCTAACCATAAGCAGGAGACTTACAGAACCTGGACTGTGGCTCACGCCTGCAAGGATCCAAATGCCTCCGACCTAAAGAGAGTACTCAACGCTGCCTCCAGGTCCTCAAAGCTGCGGATAGCCAGAGCAAAGTCCAAGCATGTCGTTAGAGTTGGTAAGAAGCTAATGCAACGGCATCCTCCCGGGAGCCGTGCCTATTGGTCTCTTGCCAAAGCTATCGAAAAGAATTTTTGTCGGTCATCTTTCCCACCACTGCGAAAAACTGACGATAGCCTGGCCCACACGGCAAAAGAGAAAGCCGATCTCCTGGGCAGCCTCTTTGCCTCAAACTCGACTCTTGATGACATGGGTAACACAGCGCCTACCATCTCGCGCTGTGAAAGCTCTATGCCTGACGTCAAATTCACTCAGAAGAACGTCAGACGAGCGCTGTTATCCCTTGACGTCAAGAAGTCGAGTGGGCCGGATTCGGTCCCTGCAGTGGTGTTGAAGATGTGCGCTCCCGATCTGACCCCCGTTCTGACGCGCCTGTTCTCGCTTTCTTACGATCATGGAAAAGTACCGTCTGCGTGGAAGACAGCCCTTGTGCATCCGATACCCAAAAAAGGGGATCGCAGTGATCCGGCCAACTACAGGCCCATAGCAATAACCTCCCTACTCTGCAAAGTCATGGAGCGTGTGATCAATACACAGCTGCTGCAGTACCTGGAGGATCATCAGCTGATCAGTGACCGCCAATATGGCTTTCGTCAAGGCAGATCTGCTGGTGATCTTCTAGTATATCTCATGCACTATTGGTCTCACGCCTTGGACAAGAGTGGGGAGGCATTGGCTGTAAGCCTGGATATTGCTAAGGCCTTTGACCGGGTCTGGCACGGGGCACTTCTCGCGAAATTGCCATCGTACGGTCTTCCCGAGAGGCTATGCAACTGGACAGCCAGTTTTCTGTCTGAGCGTTTTATACAGGTCTTAGTTGACGGTCAACGCTCAGACAGACTACCTATCAACGCTGGTGTGCCGCAAGGCTCTGTGCTATCTCCCACGCTTTTTCTTCTGCATATCAATGAAATGTTGGAGCAAAACTCCAATTTTCATTGCTATGCGGATGATAGCACGGGGGATGCACACTATACAAGCCGTGCAAATGCCTCTCGGACACTTATCGAAGAAAGCAGGACTAGACTTGTGTCTGAAGTCGAGCACTCTCTGGAGCGGGTCTCAGACTGGGGTCGACTCAATTTAGTGCAGTTCAACCCCTCGAAGACGCAAGTCTGCGCGTTCACCGCTAAAAAACCCCATTCATTGTAGCACCACAGTTCCAGGGCACTCCGCTTGCCATTGGTAAGAGTATCGGTATCCTGGGCGTTGACATATCGAACGAAGTGCAATTTGGGAGTCACATTGAGTGTAAGACCAAGTTGGCATCCAAAAAGTTGGGGGTGCTTAACAAAGCGAGGCAGTGTTTCACATCGGGGCAGCTACTACAGCTTTATAAGGCCCAAGTGCGGCCCCATCTGGAATACTGCTCTCATTTGTGGGCGGGAGCCCCCAAGTACCAGCTTGGTCCACTTGACTCCCTACAAAACCGCGCCGTTCGTATTGTTAACGACCCGGGACTTACAGACAGGCTCGAACATCTGAGCCTGCGCAGAGATATTGGCAGTCTGTGCGTGTTATACCGTCTCTACAATGGTGAGTGCTCTGTCGAACTGTTCGACATGGTGCCACCGTCTCTTTTTCTACACCGTACTACCCGCCGAAGAGAGAAGTTTCACCCTCACCGACTGGACACCTGGCAGTGCTCAACGGTGCGGTTTTCTCGTTCGTTTCTGCCCAGAACGTGTAAATTGTGGAACGAACTTCCCTCTGAGGTGTTCCCTCGGTGCTACAATATGGGGTTCTTCAAAACTGGCGTCAAAAGAGTCCTTCAGGGCTGGCAGCGCGTTGGCAACTCCCCTGGTGTTGCAAATGTCCATAGGCGACGGTGACCACTTACCATCAGGTGGCCCGTCTGCTTGTCTGTCAACTTAATGAAATAAAAAAAAATATATATATATTTAAGCATGTTAAAGTACCAGAAACTACACATACATTTTATAATTACAAAAATGCCGCGTAAACGGTGCCGAATGACTCTGAACAATGTGACGTCAACCGTTTGCAATCAAAGTGAACCTTTTTATTATTCGACTAACCAAGTGCAAATTAATTTTGTTGAATTTCGTGTCACTTATTTTTCGTGTAATTAACGTAGAAAATATCCAAAAAAAAGAGCCATTAAATCAAAGTATCACTTGGGTTAAATATTTGTTGTACAAACATATGACGTCACGTCCTGTGATTGATGTTTCGTTCAACATGGAGCAGAGATAAAAAATATTATAATTATTACATATATTTTGCAATTTAAAAATTCACGAAAATATTTAATGAGTCATCGTATTATTTCACAAACATTCATTCTAATCATAGTTTACATTTATTTTCGATAGCTGTCCGATTGCCTGTTGGGGTGTTGGAGCGTGTACGTTATTCCCGTCACACATTGTAGTTAGCAAGTAATTCTGGCAGGTATTGCAACACGAAGCAGCACGCGGCGTGCTACGGCTTGTTGCGGGAGCACGGCCCCCCCGCGCCCCACGGCTGTGCGGCCTGTCACGACTCCGACAACACGAGACACGCCACCGATCCTAAGCTTATCGCGTTGAACAGCAAGAAAAGAGAGGTGAGTGACAACAGAATATACAAAAATTATGTGTGTCAGGTCCGACGTACGTGACGCGACAGGATGGTAGGTTTTACTAGTGGTAGAGCTCCAGTGACGGAGCTCGCGGGCGTAGTCACCACCGCATTACCTAATATACTTGCCGCTAAATGCTAGTGTTCAGCACTATCGTGTTCCGGTCAGGTGGTAATGTACGGCCCTGTAATTTCCGGCACAGAAGCATAACACCTAATGCCTCAGGAGTGGCAGCGCATCTGCATTTTGACCTCTGGTCATTGTATGGGTGTCTATAGGCTTCAGTCATCACTTAACATCAATGTGAACTGCATGCTTGTTTGCCTTTTTCATTAATAATAAAAAAAGGTGTGCGGTGCAGAGATCGCTAGTTTGCGGTCGAAAAATGAAATCAAGTGAGAGACACTTGATTTCGTTGCTGATAATTTGGTGATTCACATGTTGATTTCAGTGCGGTAAATTTTAACTATGTATGCTAAGGTAGCTATGCTACGTAGTGACGGTATTTCATATGAAATTTCACCAGCTTCTAGTGAAGTATTCCTACGGCTTACTTTCTGCCATCGGACTGCGGTTGTCTCGCTTCGAATTTATTTTATTTAGAATGTATGAAAAAGCCAACAACATTCGCATTGCTTCATGACGACACAAAATGTCTAATTTGAAGAGGGAGCGACGCGTAGCACGTAGTCCTCCGTAGCTCGTAGCACCGTAGCGCGTAGCCTATTAGTTCCCGTAGTTACACGTCCTCGGTGCAGGACTAACGCAAATGTGAATGAACTGTATGCTTATTTGCTACTTTTATGAGATAAAAAAATGTTGCCACCATAATATCACACAACGCATAAAACCGGGCAAATTTAGCCTTGCACAAGTAAATCGTAGCGTATGTGGCCACAATTTTTGTGCAAACTCGTACAACATCTGTCATTGTGCAAGCCTAGATTTGCGGTAATAAAAAGTAAGGTGTATGGCATTAGGTTCGTCGATGAGAGCTCTGATATAGTGAAAAACTATAGTAAATAAGCTGTTGCATAGAAAGAAAAAAAATTAAGATATGCCTTTAAAGGAGCAGTCCTGAGGCATGCCCTATAATAAATCAAAGAAGGGAAACTTTAACTTAACTTACATCAATAAACTAATGAAAAAAAACAAACATAATTTAGATAAAAGTAGGCCGGTACCCAAAAAATAGTATTATAATCTGTTGAGCCAAATGCGGCCGATATCGGCCACGAACAATATTCTCGTCAGCTGAGGGATTAAGAAAAGGACGAACGAATAAGCAAAAATGCATACATTATTCACACAAGTCATGCATTTGTATGTGGGAGTAGTGTGTGCAAATGTGCGAATAGAAACATTTTAGAAATCCGATTAACAACATAAAGTTTGCAAACTCATTATTTGCTTACGAACTTTACCATGACGAAGTAACATTTTCTTCTTCTTCATTTAGTTTTTTTTTTTAATGGAAGTAACAAACAGGCATGCAGTTCACATTGATGTTAAGTGATGATTGCAGCCTATAGACACCCACCCACACAATGACCAAAGGTCAAAATGCAGATGCGTTACCACTCCTGAGGCCTAAGGTGTTATGCCTCTGTGCGGGAAATTACAGGGCTGTACATTACCACCTGACCGGAACACGATAGTGCTGAACACTACCATTTAGCGGCAAGTATATTAGGTATTACGGTGGTGCCTACGCCCACAAGTTCCGTCACTGAAGGTCTACCACCAGTAATACTCATACGTAAAGTAGCATTGATACGTTTAAATAACTTATTGCAGTGCCTGTGCATATTCCGTCGCACCTTAGAATGGTGTTCGCAAGTGTCCCGCATACAGGGCGAGACGCTGGCCACTCGCTTCGGCCTCTCGCGCCCCAACGCTACCAAACTGATGAAGCTGTTGCACTCGCACGGAATTATCCAGGATCCTGTCACCGAGTGAGTATTTTTTCTATCTAAGGAAGGTGTCAAACAAGCTTGCAGCTCACATTGATGTTAAATGATGACTGCAGCCTATGGACATCAACATCTACACAAAAACCAGAGGTCAAAATGCAGATTCGTTGCCACGCCTGAGACCTTAGTTAATATGTCAATTCAATTCAATTCATTTATTGCATAAATCATGAGATATTTGGTACAGGTGGTAATAATATATGTAAATGCATCATGAAATCCTCTTGGGTATGGCAATATGGTTAGAACAGTACATATTTTAAATTGAAAAAATATCTAAAATTATTTGAAACTATTTGAACGTGAAGCAGACTTCACTTCACTTCATTTCCAATATAATATTGGAAAACAGCATTGGAAAACATATTAGAAAGAAAAAGAAAAAAAAAACATATGTCTCTGATAGTAATTACGGGGCCTTACATTATCATCTAACCGGAACATGGTAGTGCTGAACACTACCATTTAGCGGTGGATAGATTAGGTATGCGGTGGTGCTTACGCTCTCAAGTCAACTGAACGGGCAATCTGCCACCAGTAAGGAACTCTAACACGTATTAGTGTTCCTTACTTACTTAGCAAATAAGGTCTCAGAAGTGCCTTTTGACCTCTAGTTTTTGTGTCGATATTTATAGACTGCAGTCATCTCTATCCACGTGAACTGCATGCTTGTTGGCCACCTTCGTTACATAAAAAAAACCATCAATACTTTAACATTTATAATATTTAGTGGTAAGATAATATATCAAAGTTGACAAAAAATCAATTGTGTGGTCGATGCAAAAAATACAGTTTTTTATGTTAACACTTTAAAATTTATTGTAGTCCCCAAAAAATTGGCGCAACTCGGATCACGTGACCTGACGCGAGTTTTTTTTTTTTTTTTATGTCATTAAGTTGACAGACAAGCAGACGGGCCACCCGATGGTAAGTGGTCACCGTCGCCTATGGACATTTGCAACACCAGGGGAGTTGCCAACGCGCTGCCAGCCCTGAAGGACTCTTTTGACGCCATTTTTGAAGAACCCCATATTGTAGCACCGAGAAACACCTCAGAGGGAAGTTCGTTCCACAATTTACACGTTCTGGGCAGAAACGAACGAGAAAACCGCACCGTTGAGCACTGCCAGGTGTCCAGTCGGTGAGGGTGAAACTTCTCTCTTCGGCGGGTAGTACGGTGTAGAAAAAGAGACGGTGGCACCATGTCGAACAGTTCGACAAAGCACTCACCATTGTAGAGACGGTATAACACGCACAGACTACCAATATCTCTGCGCAGGCTCAGATGTTCGAGCCTGTCTGTAAGTCCCGGATCGTTAACAATACGAACGGCGCGTTTTTGTAGGGAGTCAAGTGGACCAAGCTGGTACTTGGGGGCTCCCGCCCACAAATGAGAGCAGTATTCCAGATGGGGCCGCACTTGGGCCTTATAAAGCTGTAGTAGCTGCCCCGATGTGAAATACTGCCTCGCTTTGTTAAGCACCCCCAACTTTTTGGATGCCAACTTGGTCTTACACTCAATGTGACTCCCAAATTGCACTTCGTTCGATATGTCAACGCCCAGGATACCGATACTCTTACCAATGGCAAGCGGAGTGCCCTGGAACTGTGGTGCTACAATGAATGGGGTTTTTTTAGCGGTGAACGCGCAGACTTCTGTCTTCGAGGGGTTGAACTGCACTAAATTGAGTCGAGTTTAATATGCTTTACCCATCACAAATAGTACAATGCGCCGCTAAAGAAATTTCATCACTCCAGTCGAATGACGTCAACTGCTGGTCAAAGCCTTCCCCAAAGACGCCCACAACAGTGTTATGCGTCATTAGGGGAGAACATGCCATAATCGCCACGCTTGGCAGGCGGATTGGCGATCGCAGTGACGGTAGTTTTATCGCGGGATGCTGCCGCTAATTCCGCAATGTTATATATTATTTACTACCGCCCTATTATTGGAATAGTTTGACCGGCATTGTTCGGTTGACTGATTGCACTAGCGGAAGAATTCTCTTCCAATAGAAGAAAATTCTTCCGCTAGTAGTGGGCGGTGGGATCGTAACGCCCCGACGCCAGCGGTAAAAGAATCATCTTAAGAAGTTTATATTACAAAACTGATTCAGCCTGAAAACATCGCAAGCGATAGTGAGCGAACAGCTCAACGTGGTGATGAGCAAGTTCTTCCAAACGAGTCGGGCCGACCTCGTAGAGAGCTTCCTGGCGGAGGCCATCTCTCAGGGGACCCCCGATCCCATCGCCGAGGTACTCAGCCCCATGGAGAAGGTCAGTATGTCCACTTTGATACCTTCAGCACCGTTTATACTTATCATTTACGCACTACCTAAACGCTTGTGTATATTTTTCGATACGTGACTACGTATTGACCGACCTTGCAGTCTTAACGGTCGTGTATCAAAATCAAAATCAAAATCTTTAAGATCTTACTCAAACAGAGAGCGGTCTGGAGTTCAGAGTTCAGAGTTTTGCGTTCTTAAGAATGTACCGAGTTTTTACAACAACGCATATAGCGGGCAGTCAGACCGCAGCGGTCAAAGTAGAACGTCACGTTCTATTCTTAGAACGTGACGTTCGCTGATCGAATCGCTGTTCATCCTTAAGTAAATCCTGAAAAATACTACGTCTTATTCTTCTTGAGTTGTGTTAATTGGGTGCACCTAATATTTTCTTTATTTTTAAAAGCTCCTAAACTCCACAAGACCAATAATTCTTCATCGGAAGATGAACTTTCTATGGACATGTTGCATGTACAAAGACACAAACGAAACTAGAACGAGAGAATTTGAACGCCACTCGTGTGCGTCGGAACTCTTGAGCGGTCAACGGTCACTAGAACGCAGAACCAAACTGAACTCTGACCGCTCTCTGTCTGCGTGGGCTCTAATCATAGAGCATCACCGGAGGGGAGTATCCACATGCAGGATTTCCCCTCTGTCAAAGTACAAGCCCAAATGTGCCTATACCTGTCGCCTAGATGTTTATATGTGTGCGTGAAATTGTTTCTGTATTTTGTTAAAGTCAAGGTGTGAGTTTCGTAGTAATAGACGATTTTTGTAGTGTGCGTGTGTGTCGCACGCATTTCCTCCCGCGAAAAACTGTTTTGCATCTGTAATACACGCTATGGCTACTCCCTCCGGTCCGCCGCGACCGGTGGGCCGCGTTGCTCTATGGCTCTAATACAATTAATTTATACGTACCGTGCCTACGCTATGTAGCATTGCTACGAAGAATTTTGAGAATGACTGTAGACCAAAACCTGTTCATTATTTTGCGTTTAACTTTGCACAATTAATAATCTAAGCTGGAGCCCTGAGTTCGATCCCCGGGTAGATAGGGGCTTTTGAGATTTTTCTGTTTTCTGACTGTTTCCCAGTACTTATGTACTTTGTTTGAGGATGTCAATAGGCTCACCATTTTACATGGGACAAAACGTAACTGAATGAATGGGGGGTATTTGTATGTATGTTTGAATGCATTTACATCTGCCAACGCCTTCAAGAAATCGCTCGAAGTTACTTTTTCTTTCCTTTCAAGGTAAGCCTACAAAACGCATCTCAATTCGCTCGTATAGCAGAACCTCTCATGGAAATCACGAATGAAGACGCGACTCTGAAACAGTACCATGAGGCGATATTGTCCAACGCCATGGAAGAGTGCCCCATGAATGAAGACCCCATGAAATCCCTCCCAAAGAGATCCAACAAGAGGAAGATCAATAGAGAGGAGGACAGACCGATACTAAGATCTGGTGTGAAAACCAAACGAGCCAGAGCTATGCCTAAATAATTTAACCTCTATGCTTAAAATAAATAAGTTTAATTTCCAATTAGTATATTTAATTTTATGCCGAGCTTTATAAGTTATATTTTATGTTTATATAAATTTCATTCTTTAGTAGTAGTACAGTAGAAGCTCTTTATTCGCGGGGTATACGTTCCGTAAATATGCCGCGAATACAGAAATCGTGAATATGGAATGGTAATTTATATAGAATTATTGGGGATACGTAGGCGGAGAAATAAAAAAAGCAAACATATAAAAAAAAAAACAGTTTAATTTATGTTTTTGACCATACATTTTGTTAAGTTACATAATATCTTCAGGTTTAGGCAAGGGTTCAATTTTGGCAGCATTCAATAATATACTTTATGTTTTGAGTAACAAGTTTGTTTTATCTAAATTTTCAGTTTGTTTACATACTTAAAAACACCGACCGCGGCGAAGGCGATTTTACCTCAAAGGAACCGTCGAACGAAACAAACAACGCCGTTAGCTTTTGAAAACACAATCTAGGGGTAGTTGTAATAAGGTCTATTTTATTCATATCTTGATGCGTTGACAACGTATACCGAATGCTTTTTATTTAGGGACATATACAACCGAATTACCGATTAAATCCGCGAATAAAGAAATTTCAAGAAGCGAATATAGCACTTGAGTCGCATTTTTTCAATCCGCGAATAGTGAAAACGCGAATGAAGGAAGCGCGAATAAAGAGCTCCTTCTGCATTAACTATCCGTAACCGACTGTGTCCCGCGAACTTTATGGCTCAAGGGATTAAAAGTTACATTCTCAAATAAATTAATACTTTTGCAAGTAGTATACATTAAAAAAAATCCTAATGCTAACTAATATTTTAAAAGCGAATCTGAATTTGTTACTTTATAATTTATGGTTAACCCTTTCACGTCTAAACCGCTAAACCTATTTTGATTATTTTTTGTTAAGAGATAGATAATCTTGTCTGAATTGACTCAAAGTGGTGCATTTTCAGATAAATATCTCCGAAATAATTGAAGGTTTGCGTCATAGCAGTCATAGCAGTATTCTAAGTTGAAATTATTTCGAAGTAAAGCCGTTTTTTTATTCTTAGCTTATATTATTAACATAATTGGGATGACTTGTTCAAACAGCTTAAAAGATGTTCGAAATCATTACATATAATAACTCAATTCGTGTCTAAGATCTGATTTAATTTAATCCTTATTTTTTGTTGGAACAAAACTTTATTTTTTATTCACTTGACTGTTTTATTTAATGTTGATGTAATATTAAGAAAGTTTTTTCATTGATGTAAGCATTTATCATTACTTACCGAAAATACTCTCTATCCTATGTTTAATGATTTAAAATATGAGATACAATGTTATTTAGAAGACGTGTTTTATTTACCTACATACATTTAACAGGAAATCTATTAAAATATTTAAAAATTATAAAAAACAGGCTGCTCTAAAATTAAATTTAAACTGAAAACAAGGCAAGTAGTCCAACTAGGACTATCCATTATTAGGCATGTGTGTCGGTTTAAATTTCGTATGGGTCTCGACAGAGGTCGCCAGAAAGGATTTCTACGCCCTCGAGTTTCCGACACTGGATCCACTAGTATTCATCACACAGATCCAACACACCACTTGTATTGTTTGGGAAACGCTAATCTACCCAAATGTATTTACTGAATAAATTCTCATCCATCTGATGTACGATATGCATCTTCGAAAGGTCTATTAAGTAAATGGGCTAAATGCTTAATGATGGATATACATAAGGTAGGTATTCAGTAAGTAACGTGTTACATTTTTTGTATTACGTAGATTGCCTTTGATCAAAATGTTGGGGCACATCAATAAAACGCGTAGTTTCGACGAATTTATTACGTATATGTCAGTGACACATTTTTTTCAAAATATCATCGGTATATCGCGCGTGTCTCTGTCACGGAACGAAGTGTTCGCTAAATCTCGTCTTAAAATGTTTTGGTCTTTCATTTGGATCTCGATATTTTCGTATTATTTCTTTATGTTTTACTACAATTGCTTCACGATGCCATTCGAAGAATGCACTTCGCTTTTGAACAACACTGTCGGTGTTTTGAGATATTACACTCTGATGATTCACACAATATTAACCAGCAAAAGTTTTGTGAAACTGTACAGGACGTGTATCGATCTATGTCTGACCAATGTGCTGAAGCTAAAATTCTACAAAAAATATTATTTGGATATTGCAAGCATCGTTTTTGTCATAGTATATGTTATTGAAAACGTAGGGTATATTAAAATGAGTAAATATACAAACGATTCTTCGTATTGGCTACATTATATATATATGGCAGCCGGTGTCATATTCAAATATGATATTTTTGCTTGGGTAAAATTGGTTTATTATTTAGGGTTAAGTTTGCAAGCTATAAACAAGGAATTGGAACTAAGCGTACTATGTTTACGGAAGCCAGTATTGGTACATTCAGAAATACACGGCAGAAGATTGAACAGGGGCAACAGCAAATCAAATATGTTGAATCTGTTGTACAGATTGGAGAGGACGACAATAACGTACGAGTTACTGTTTGAATTAAATGAATTCCTTGTAAGTTAAACTAAGTATACCATCCATTTTACTAAAATTAACAATACAACGACAGTACAAGTATATTTGGTTATATAACCAGCTCAATTGATTTTACAAACAATGACAAACAAACAGCCGGTTCCATTTTCAAATGTATTTTACAGAAACTAATGGATTTATTTATATTCCCTAGTCCAGGGAATATAAATCCACTAGGTTGCCTATCAAAATAAAAAGGAAGAGTGCAACTTTTGTGAGGATTATTTTCAGAATCATATTACCATTTTGAAATAAGTACTTTTTGCTATGCTGCAAACCTATTTTTATGCATATTTTTATGATCTAGACTCTAGTAAATATGTGTAAAAAATAGGTTAGCAGCATACCTCGATGAACAAAATAATTATGCAGCCGTATTACTGTGAATCATATATTTTTAAATGTATATATGATTCACAGTAATATGGCTGCATAATTATTTAGAGAGATATATATATATATATTTACTTATTACTGAACTTTAACTTATTCGTGTGATTACAGATATTTGCTTCTCATGGTCAAACATTTTGGAGTTTGCTTTTATTGTTTCGAAACCTGATTAAACATAAAATGAAAGGGGTAAGCGACCTATTTCATTCATTATAAATTAATTAGAAAGGACTTAAGCTTGCATCAGGATTTTTGTTTGGCTGTCAAAAACAAGTAAAGTAGTAAAATAATTTTCCACTACTACTACACAAAGTGGCAAACAAGCATGTAGCTGACATTGGTGTTAAGTGATGACTGCAGCCTAGAAATATACCTACACAAAAACCAGAGGTCAAAATGCAGATGCGTTGCCACCCCTGAGACCTAAGTTGTTATGTCTCTGTGATAGTAATTACGAGGCCTACAACCTCTGCCATTAGAAGGATTTCTTTTCACAAGACATAATATTTGACCAATCGCAATTGAATCGATGCGCTGTCTTACTTTAACCGATGCGCGCGGCCTACGTGAGTGCAAGACAGCGAATCGACTATAAAGTTACGACAATTAGTATTAGGCCTCAGGCAGAGAATATGTAATATTACAACTCAGGACTGGACTAACATTTATCGTATTATTCTTTCAGGCACTAACAAATTTAGAATTGATACTATTGGTCTTGAAATTATTAAAGACCTTTGTATTTATATTAATTATAACATTTAACACACAATTCTATCAAGAATCATTGGATCGTACTAAGAAGTTGAGTCTTGAGGTTTTAGATTATTATGATGTGGGTAAGTAAACTTAAATCTACTAAATAGCAGTTTATTTGCATCTATGCTATGGACGTTCACATTATTTGATTTTTCACGATAATTTGTACTAGATTTAAGCTCTCATTTAAAAGAGCTCTTACTGAGTTTGTTGGGTTGCGGATTTCTTCTCAGTAGTGACTGCACTTGGAAGTCTGCTAAGTGAATAACTTTGATCTTGACGAATAAGTTTTTCTTTTTCTTCATTTATCATCATTGAAGAAATTGAAAAATTTTGTGATTATTATGTTTTAACTAAGTAGTTTAAATTCTAATTTTTAATTTACAATTGATATATGATTTTGCTTCACTTTATGTAATGGTTATTCACTCTAGGTATTTTATATTTCTTGACGTTTTGAAAGTATCTGATAAAGATCTATTCGAAATAAAAATATTTTCTATTTCTATTTCTAAATAAAATAAAATAAATAAAAATTAAAATATACACTTAGTATTTATAATAAATAAAAAAAAAACAACGGTTTGCACTCCGGGAGTGCCGGCAGAAGTGAAAACTTGAATATTAAAGTACCTACATAGAGCATTATTGACAATAAGAAATGGGGAGTTGGGCTCCCTAAACAAGACAATCAAGTTATTCTGATACTCGCGCTCGGCTTAAAACGGCGCCTACACGCGACCCTAAAATCAGTGGTGGGGATGATCGTTCCTAAATCGTGAGCTCGCTGGAAACGATACAATTCTGCTTACGACTTGCCTATACACGAGGCGATATATAGTACGATCTAGAGTCCTCCCACTACCTACTGCCCCGATATCGCCACTGATTTTAGGGTCGTGTGTAGACCGGTTTACAGAAAAATAAGTTTTACCTATTTTATTACACGCTCGCGTTCAGAATTAGTGTGAGAGTCCCTAAGAGTTCCAAAGGAACGTAGCGTAGTGTACTAAGCACCCTAGAGAAACAGGGCGCCCAAGAGATTGGGTACGATAAATCATGCATGTACCTACCTACTATAATTATTGGTCATTTCAAAATATTTTTTCTTCTCAGGTCCCGTGAAAGAGTACATCCTGAAAATAATCTGGCTCATAGACGAAATGCCACCCAACAGTACTGTTTACGGCTGCCTAACCTTAAATTGTTATCTACCTTTTCGTTTCATGTCTCTTTTATTGATGTATGTTGTAGTTTTGCTTCAATTTATGAGTATTTAAGTAATAGTTTATTAAATGAAGAAATATAAAATATTGCTTACATTTTCCCACAAACTACGTTTGGCCTACTTGACCTACTTCTCAATATTTCCTTTTACCTAATTTTCAAAGACCTATATTTGCGACCTGTTTCCTGACCTACCGGATATACACAAAAAGTCAATCAGTCAAGTCGTTTCGGAGGCGTTTGGGTACAATCACTGTAATATGAGAACTTGTATGTATTTGATCGTAGGTATACATTCTAAAAAAATGAAAACAAATGTATGTGTTTGGTTAATGTAAGTGTATTGAAATTAAGACAATATTCACAAGTAACTAAACTGTAAAACGGTAATCATGAGGGTAGTCAGTAAATTGAAAATGTTTAACAGAGTGTTCGCATCCATATTCCACATGTCGTAGATGGAGAAATGCACAGGCGTCTCTTCAATTCTTAGCAACATCTTCTTGGCTTTGTTCCTTAAAGGTCCTGAAACAGTTTGAATTGCTACTACCATCATTTTGGAAATAATGTTTAGGATTTGAATGGTTTAGTGAGTCTACTTCAACTGGATTTTTCCTAATTTGATCCTTGATTTAGCCTTTAGCCCCTCCTCTAACTAAAGGAAATCTTAAGTTATTGTAACATTTCATATCCTTTTACTAGATTAAGATTTCCTTAAGTTAGAGAAGGATGTGAAATGTTACAATAACTTTAACTTTAACAAATATCGTGGTGTAACCTAAGCTTAGTGTAGGTATGCCACGCACACTTGCCTAGACAAAATATCGCCCCGTGAAGCGGAGAGCAAACTTTTGAAAAAAATTTTTTGGCCTGCAAGAGGCCTGTTAGATGCGCTAATTTAAATTAACCCTGTGTGTCTGCGAACAAAAACCGGCGTCGGGACACAGCGGAGCTTTAGTGAGTAAAAGTATCAGACTTTCCGCCTTCAGTACTCACTCATGGACGGCGGGTAATGGATTTTTTTTTTAAATAACAGAGACTACTGAAGAATTTACTAAACTACTTAATATTATTGGGATATCTGTAACTTACCGTCAGTATACATGGAAAATATAGTGATTGCCAATCGTTTGGTGGTATTGATCTGTCTAAAAAATGCCTCACATCGGGCACAGAGAAAGAGAGCCAGCAATAAATCCAAAATTGCCCCCAGCGGTATTATTACGCTTTCAAAAACTTGTAGGGTCTGGAACATTTAAAATATTTTTAAGTAAAAAAAATTAATAGTCTCCACCATTGAATCTATTGGATACATACATATACTAAGAACATTAAAAGCTATTTTACGGACTCGTCCAAAAAGATACCTATGGACGTCCATCGCAGTCCACTGCACGGATATTGTTGTTCGACAGAATGGATGTTAGTTAGTGAATGTGAGGCTCTTACTATGCGCCGTCTCTCACAGGATCACGTTAAGTTCTACCCTGTTAAAAAAATCTAAAATTCTAATACCCTTATTCTAAGTCGTAACCGTCGCGACCTTACTCAAGGGAATTGGTATTCTTAGTTGATCTAATAACGTCAACTCGATATTCTCCCCCGTTTGAGGTAAGAAAGCAATTGTTAAACTTACTAAGTACTTGAGGAGTACATTTACGCCATATTCTTGCGCTCAATAAGTTTTTCGTGTCGAAATTGTCTGGAAATATAATTAAATAACATATTTTTCTATAAAAATGGATTTTCAAGACTTTGTGAATGATCTTTATCAGTGATTCCCAAAGTGGTCTATATCGACCCCTGGGGGTCTATGACAAACTAAAAGGGGTCTGCGTCGGCGAAAAAAAAATTAGGGAGTCCATGAAAAGAAAATGGGGGTCCACGATAATGGATCTCAACACATACACTGATAGTACCAATTTACTTACATCATACCAGTGATTCCCAAAGAGGTCCATGGGAGACTCGATGGGGGTCTACGTAGGCGTAAATAAATAATGGAAATATGGGAATGTGATATAAATGTAGCAAGGACGGGGGTCCTGAGAAACCAGAAAAAATTGTAAAGGGTCTACAAGAAAAAATATTTTGGGAACCTCTGATCTATATAATAGGTTGGGGAAAAAGTCTTTTCGCATTATAGTATGTATGAACTTGTAGTAAAATCTCTTTGGCTGTAGTATTTGTATCTGGTTGGTTTTGGTATCATTGAAAGTTAACATTTTAAAGAACATAATTCCAATTTCAAATGAGGCAAATGTGTGATTTTCATTTGTTTTTCGTACTGTCAAGATGAGTGAATCTAATGAAGAAATTCGATACATTTTAAAATTTTACTACAAAAAAAAAAAAATGCAACGCAAGCCGCGAAAAAAATTTGCGATGTTTATGGACCTAGTGCAGTGTCTGTGAGAGTAGCACAAATTTGGTTTAAGCGTTTTCAATCCGGAAATTTTGATGTCAAAGATGCACCTCGCACTGGTCGCCCTGTTACGGATAAAATGGATGCCATTTTTGAAAAAGTGGAGCAAGATCGACATATCAGCAGTTACGACGTAGCTGAAGAACTGAGAATTGATCACAAAACAGTTTTGACGCATTTGAAAAAAGCTGAGTACAAAAAAAAGCTCGATATTTGGGTACCTCACGAGCTCACTGAAAGAAACCTAATGAACCGTGTACTCATTTGTGATTCTTTATTACGACGTAATGAAACCGAATCATTTTTGAAGAAGCTAATAACTGGTGATGAAAAGTGGATCACGTACGACAAGAACGTGCGAAAAAGGTCGTGGTCAAAGGCCGGTCAGGCTTCACAGACTGTGGCGAAACCCGGGTTAACTCGCAATAAGGTGATGTTGTGTGTGTGGTGGGATTGGAAGGGCATTATTCATTATGAGCTATTACCACCAGGCAGGACTATCGATTCTGAACTCTACTGCGAACAACTGATGAGATAAAAACAAGAAGTTGAGAGAAAGCGGCCGGAATTGATCAACAGAAGGGGTGTGGTGTTTCATCATATAACGCTAGACCTCACACATCTATAGCCACTCAGCAAAAATTAAGAGAGTTTGGCTGGGAGGTGTTAATGTATCCGCCGTATAGTCCTGACCTTGCACCTTCAGATTTCCACCTGTTTCGGTCTCTTCAGAATTCTTTTTGCAATGTGAGGTTAACATCACGAGAGGACTGCCAAATCCACTTGTCGCGGTATTTTGATGAGAAGTCCCAAAATTTTTATAGCAATGGGATCATGTCCCTACCTACAAGATGGCAAAAGGTTATCGAACAAAATGGTACATACGTACTTTAGTTAAATTTAAATAAACTATATTAATAAATGTTTTGAATTATCTAAAAAAAATGCGAAGAAACTTTTTCCCCAACCTATATGATAATCCGTACACATGAGTTACTGTCAAAATACAACTAAAAATATGAATTTCGAGGCGTCCTCTTAATTAAATTGTCTTCAGCTGAGTGTGAGTCAAGGAATGTTTCGAGTAACGTCTTAGAATATGGATGTAAGAATCCTCACCATGCGAACAATTAAGGTGTGACCGAGTGTTAAAGGGGAAAATAATATGGTCCTCGGTGCTCGTTTCTGATTGTTAGATAGCTGTTAAGTACTTACGTCGTGTTGAGGTCCGGAAATCATGAATTGCAATGATAACAATAATTGTCCAACTAACTTACAGCAAAACAGAAATACCTGAAATATCAAACATATTTTACTACAAGTACTATAGAAAAAGTAAGTAAGTATGACCCTTGTTTCATTTTGCCGTACTGCTACAATTTTTTAAATGTATGCTTTCTTAGTTTTTATCTTTTGTCATTCATATTTAACGAATGTAATTGTGTTCAATTTAAAATTAGTGCATTTTAATTGTAATGATATTTTTCGTTTCGGTATTTAGTTGTGTTATCCTGATTTTAATTGTATAAACTACCAATTTTATTATCTCTAAGTTAAATTTCGTATACGTATGGATTGTAAAAACTAAAATAAATGAAATACATATATTTACCTGAAACTGGTACAAATATTGAAATTTTAAGAAAATTTCAAATACACTCTTTACATATAAATCCATATCACTAGATTCGTAATCGTGCGTTTGCGCAACCAGAGCTCTCATAGCCTTTTTTGAAAAACAGTTTAAATAATGCCTTTTCACTCTAACTTCCGGTTTCACGATGTGGTTCATCAGTATAGCATTAATAAAACTTTGTCTCAGGTAGAAAAATACTATAAGGTTAGCGCAATGGCTAATTTCTAAAATGAAACTACATTCACTGATCACAAACGCCAAGTATCCCATCGCAAAATTTTCGCCGACTGATAAAAGCAGCACAACTACCGCCAAGAATATCATGGCCAGAGCGACGACCGTCCCCACATTTATGTCGTACATGGTTTTGGTGATTGTTTCATTTCCATCGATCTTCAATTTCCGATCAAGAGCTTGCATGGCGACGTAAAATTTAACATTTTCTTCGCAATTGATAAAACGCACGTGGGTTATATTTAGTAAAAATATAGACCAGCATAAAATAATTGAAGAGACACTTATATAATACACGGATTTGTTGTTGAAATATTTACCTGAGTAAAAAAAATATCCGTGCAAATACAATATTGAAGTGCAAGTGATATTGAGTAGGGTATAAAGTTTTTGGCCGATTGTAGGTGTGGTAACGAATCGGTCCTTGGCGTAAACTCGACATGAACCACATAACATTTCAAATACGCGGTATATCTCAAATGTTCTCAAATTATGCTCTTCCAACATATCCTTTGTCAAATGTTCCACTGACATCTTTTACAGTCTGATGATTATACTCTTGACTAAATTATAGTAACGATGTTTCTGATAATCCCTTTTTAAGGCGGAACTAATTTATCTTTAGAGCAAACGTAATGCCATCTAAACACAATAATATAATATGAATTCCCAAGTCATATCACACTTTTATAATTTCCTTAAATCGGTAGAGATAAAAATTGAAGTGTATGTACGATGATAACTGTAGTGTTCTTAGGTAGGTCTCCAACAATGAATTTATTACTCAAAAAGTGATAGTTGAGTTGACTGTATGATATAATTTAGGCCGCGAGTGGATTGGAAAAATTATTCTTCATTCATTATTCAAGTAATTAGCACCTTGACATAGAATAGCCTACATATCGATATGATAAAATGAATTCTGCATTTTAAACAATATCTTCATAAAACTAGAAATTGCAATACTACAGATGTATTAGCAGGATTCTGAAACTTATCTCCGACAAATCTTTCTCTGGAGAATGAACTGTCGAGAAAAGGTTTCGTTTATGAGTTGTTCAACGACGGAATGATTACGTCACAGAACAGGATTACGTTCTGTGGTGATGACCGTTCTAATCTAACCTAGCACACTGCTGGTCCAAAAACCGCGCTATCCCTCGGTACGGGAAATGACAGGCAATCGCGTATCGAAGACGCTAAAAATCATACAGCTGTGCGGCTAAACACGCACCGGCGCGTGGATGTGAAAAGCCGCGCCGCATCGCTGTCTTGGAAAATATTCGTCATACGCCGTGCGTGTAATGCCGTACCCGGATAGAATAGATGTCGATTACACGCTAGGCGTATTTCCAGCAGTGTACGAGCTAGGTGTTTCGATTTTTTAAGTGCAAACTTCTTTCTTTAGCGGCGCCTTGTACTTTTGGTGATGAGTAAAATATTTTTAACTCGCGTCAAGACTGACAGTCGAAAATGCGTAAGACGGACACGTGATCAGATTTTTTTTAGAAATTCAGAATTATGTTTTAATGGTGGTGGTGATGATGATGGTGGCGTTGGTGGTGTTGGTGGCGTTAATGGCGTTAATGGCGTTAATGGCGTTAATGGCGTTGGTGGTGTTGGTGGTGTCGGGTGGTGTAGATGATTTTAGTGATGTTGGTGGTGTTGGTGGTGTTGGTGGTGTTGTTGGTGTTGATGGTGTTGATGGTGTTGGTGGTGTTGATAGGGTTGGTGGTGTTGGTGGTGTTGATGGTGTTGGTGATGATGATGGTGGCGTTGGTGGTGTTGGTGGCGTTAATGGCGTTAATGGCGTTGGTGGTGTTGGTGGTGTCGGGTGGTGTAGATGATTTTAGTGATGTTGGTGGTGTTGGTGGTGTTGGTGGTGTTGATGGTGTTGATGGTGTTGGTGGTGTTGATGGGGTTGGTGGTGTTGGTGGTGTTGATGGTGTTGGTGATGTTGGTGGTGTTGGTGGTGTTGGTGGTGTTGGTGGTGTTGGTGGTGTTGGTGATGTTGGTGGTGTTGGTGGTGTTGGTGGTGTTGGTGTTGATGGTGTTGGTGATGTTGGTGGTGTTGGTGGTGTTGGTGGTGTTGGTGGTGTTGGTGATGTTGGTGGTGTTGGTGGTGTTGGTGGTGTTGGTGGTGTTGGTGGTGTTGGTGGTGTTGATGGTGTTGATGGTGTTGGTGGTGTTGATGGGGTTGGTGGTGTTGGTGGTGTTGATGGTGTTGGTGATGTTGGTGGTGTTGGTGGTGTTGGTGGTGTTGGTGGTGTTGGTGATGTTGGTGGTGTTGGTGGTGTTGGTGGTGTTGGTGGTGTTGGTGTTGATGGTGTTGCAACAAGATAAATGCACTACGTTATTATTTTTTTTGTCTACTAATCGTTCGAAGTTGAATAACTTTGTTGTCAAACAACTTATAAACGATAAAATCTGTCGGCGGTTCATTCTTCTGAAAAAAAAGTTGACGGAGGCTGTGGTCGGAGGCCGCGTCATCGCGTTAAATTCGCCATTTGTAGCAGTTAGGTATGTGTTTTATTGTGACAATAAATAATTAAATAAAATGTTAAACAGTCTTTATGCAGTAGACTCATTTAGTTAAATTGAGTGTTATGAAAAGGCATTTGTCATATTGGTATTAATTTCAATAATTTATTAGTTCCAAAGCTATTACTGGAATGAAATACTTAGAAGTAATTTACTAATGTAAGTTCATTATTTGACATTTATTACAGTACCCTAAAAGATAATAGCAAGAAGTAATGGGTAGATAGCAACTATTTATTTTATCTCATAAGTCTCATAACACACATCTAGTGTTTACTAGCTGGCAGGCGCATGCACCACCGCATTACCTAATCTGCTTACTGTTAAACGGTAGTGCTCAGAACTATCGTGTTCCGGTCAGGTGGTTAATATATAATTGTCGTGTAATTTTCAGCACATGGCATAATACCTTAGGCTACAGGAGTGGCAACGTGTCTATCTCAAAGAGTCAACTGTCGTTTAAGTATTGTATGAAATTGAAAGAAAAATAAACAATATAATAATTTAATAATCAACAGTGTATCACGAACAATGAGACATGGTGCGAGGGGGTTCGAAATCTCCGAAGTTGGTGTACACTCGGCTCCAGTATTTGGGGTCACCGCGAGGGTCCACGTTGAGTAATAGAGCCGGAACAGCCGTTTTGTTCACTCTGTCCAGTTCGTCTAGCATCGCTTGCAGGATTTCTGGTTTTCTGGAAATACATTTAATGTTTTCACCGACAGTACACGTGTTTTCAATATAAGGAATAGTTCGGTACTTTCGCAAGTTATTTTATTCATTTTCATTGAACTTTTAAAAGCAAACTGTCTGACTCAAGAAACAGCTCTGTCTCCATCAAAAGTACAGCCATTTCAAAGCATTAACCGACTTTAAATTTGTGTACCACAACCAGTAAAATTAAAGATTGACGAATTCGGAGCACGGTAGCGATGACTACCTATTATGAAATATTTAGCGACATAGGTATCGATGGTGAAGCAATGGAAATATGTCTAGAGCTCCTAACTAGGTACATTTAGGAAATTTAGACTTAGCGGCAATCCTGAGTTACTAATGATGTAAAGAAATACAAACTCAAACTCGTCTTCTCGTTAAATTCACCATTCTCAGCAATATTTCAAGTAAGTAAGATTTAGTATTCACAAGATTTAATAGATACATAAGGGCATTTTCATTAGGCTTCAAGTTACTTTAGATCGCCCTTTACTGTAATCCGTTTTACACAGGTTTATTTGTATCCACGCTATATGGCGATAATGACAAATGGCGCTGGGAGAAGCCGTTCGGTCTTTCATAAATAGGTGTCGTTCATATTTAAGGCGATTCCACTTACTGATCAGCCAGGTTCCTCATTTCACACGGGTCATTGACGACATCGAATAGACACGGAGCCAGCAGAGGCTCGCAGAATATGGGCTCCTCAGAGCCACACTCTATCGTGGCTGCATTTCTAGAACGTAAATATTAAATGTAAATATCTATCCGAGCATGAACAACACAACACAAGTGTATTCATTTGAACACGAGTTCATACGCAATAAAATTAATTCGTGGATAGGAACGTATCCTGTCTATCCAATCTATGTGAACTGCATGCTTGTTTGCCACTTCCATTACATTTAAAAAAATCTATGTTCCATAGGTCAATGGAATAAGGTTACCGAAACTCAACGATGTTAATCGAGATAATGAGCAGGCGCGGTCCCGTATAAAGATCGTCGGTCGTCGGTATCAAACGAAGATTTGGGGGAAGATCACGACTTGACTTTAAACATTTTTGATATAATTGATATAATTTGAGTTAAATTCGCGATCTAGGAGGCTCAGATCGATCCTTGAGTCGACAGGTCTTAATTTATTACCACTAAGTTCAACACATCACAATGTAGGTTCTGACGACTCATGGCTTGATCTGATGCTTACTTCATCAGTTGAACGTGTCAGTAAATATGGTCAATTTGCTGCGGCTTTATTGCGGCTGCCGGGCTTTCCAGGCATGACCTAGTGTATTTAATTTATAAAATTAAAAGTCCCAAAATTAAAGCTGCTATGACATTTGTTAGGAGTTTTTCTAAAATTAATGGGGACAATCTGAATTTAGACGCTCGCAACTTGGACTGGTCCGAGATGGAACAGAAATCCACCATCGACGATAAAATTGATATTTTAATAGGAATATTTTAAAGGTATTTGATCTTCATGCTCCACTGCGGGCTGTTCGCGTTAAGCGGCCACCCGCACCGTGGATCAATAGAGGGGTACGCATGGCTATGTCTCGTAGAGATAAAGCCTTCCGCAGATTTCGTAGAGAACGCAGCGAGGAAAATTGAATTTCATATAAGCAAGCTCGGAATCGTTGCAACCAGATGGTAAAGGCTGCTAAGCGCCACTATATTTATCAAAATGTCCTAGACTGTTCTCCGGCTGATTTATGGAAGTTTCTCAAGTCTCTCGGCTTCTCTAAGCCACAAACGAGTATTGTATCCTCAAATCTCTCCTTAAATCTTCTCAATCAACATTTTGCAACTGCCTCAGTTCTTGAGCCACAAGTCAAATCTAAAACTATCCTAAACATAACTTCCTTGCCGGTTAATTATTCATTCACTTTTTCTCCTGTAACTGTTGATGAGGTCAGAAAGATAATGGCATCCATCAAATCAAAGGCTATGGGTTGTGACAACATTAGTAGAACAATGATTTTTTTTATTATAGACTGTGTACTTCCTTTCTTCACTCATATCATCAATTTTTCGCTACATACGGGGTCTTTCCCTTTTATCTGGCGCAAAGCTTTTGTTACTCTCTTCCGAAAATATCTGACCCCCGTTCTGTAGATCACTATCGACCAATCTCCATCTTACCCTTTCTGTCCAAGGTCCTGGAAGCCGTTGGCCATAAGCAGTTCGCTCAACACATTTTTGATCACAACTTGGTTTCCCAATATCAGTCTGGCTTTCGACCCAGCCATAGTACGACAACTGCCCTGCTTAAAGTTACTGAAAACGTGAGAAACGGTATGGAAAACTCGCAGTTGACGGTATTAGTCCTTATCGATTTCCCAACGCATTTAATACCGTGGACCATGATGTTTTGTTTGCTATCCTTAGACAAGCTGGCGCCTCATCATCAGTTCAGGATTGGTTTTCATCCTACCTTCGTGGTCGCCAGCAAGCTGTTCGCGTTGATCGGGATTTATCCGATTGGTGTGATTTAAGCTCTGGTGTTCCACAGGGCGCTATACTATCTCCTTTACTCTTTTCGTTATTAATAAATTCTCTTACCGGTAGACTCAACTGCTCTTACCATCTGTATGCTGACGACTTGCAACTATATGCTCAAACGGATTCAGATAACTTACCTCACTGTATCTCTATCTTCAACAAAAAATTGCAAGTAATATCACAGTGGAGCCAGGAATTTGGAGTTACGGTTAATTCTTGTAAGTGTCAAGCCATCATCTTGGGCAGTAGATTTTATATTAATAGCATTGATTTGAGTAATTTACCACCATTGATTTATAATAATTCGATTATTCAATTTTCACCATTTGTAAAAGATTTAGGACTATATCTCGACTCTACCTTGACTTGGAACAAACAAATTAGTAATGTAAGTAAAATTGTCATATCCTCGCTGCGGTCACTTTATAGGTTTAAAATTTTTTTGCCTTTCATAACCAAGAAGTTTTTGGTGCAAGCTCTTATTTTACCCGCTATGGACTATGCAGATGTTTGCTATCCTGACTTGTCCCAGGAGCATTTGAACAAACTGGATCGCCTCCTTAATAGTTGTATACGTTTCATTTTCGGTCTGCGAAAGTTTGATCATATTTCCTCATATCGCGCCAAACTTAAATAGCTTCCCATTCGTCAGCGAAGACAAGATCGTTAGAATACTTTCCTCATTGTTTAATGTTATTCATGATCCACGTTCTCCTAACTATCTCAACATTAATTTTCAAACACTGGGCGATTGTCATAATTTTAATCTCCGTTCCTCGGAAAATCTTATCCTGGCCGTTCCCTCTCACAACACTTGTTTTGTATCCAACTCTTACACCGTCTCGGCAATAAAGCTCTGGAACGCACTTCCCGTAGCTATCAGAAAATCTACTTGTAAATTCACCTTCAAGCGGAAAATTAGAGAACACTATTTGAATTTACCTTCTTTTATATATATGTAAAGAAATACTATTTCTTTCTTCGCACTCTGTGTGTTTATTTACCATGAAGTTTGGTTATAGTTTTTAACTTTTTAATTGTCTGATTCTAAAGAAGAAACGAATTCAGAATGTCAGATGACAGATTTAAATACGAGTTGATTGACAATTGGATAATCAATGAAAATTTTAATATTATATTATTTTATGTTTTAAAAGTGAAAGAATAAACTTTCATTGTCGTTTCTTCTTTTCAGGTTTGAGTTCATATTGTTTTATATTACCTAAATAAAATAGTCTCTGTATAAAAAAAACTAACAATAAAACTTCTTTTCAGCAACACAAGGTTTATTTCTTTCATGTAGTAAAACAGACTTATAAAACGACAATTTTGTTTATAAAAAGATACAAATGGAGCAGTTACGTTTTGAATTCACGATTTTACCGGCGAAGGATGGAAAATCTAATATTTGTTGTGTAACCTCAATCACAACTAAAGATGAAAAAAAATATGCTATACCAGAGGAATTACAGTCTGTTGGATTTCACGAAGAATTAATTGAGACAGCCGTGTACAACAAAGTAAAAAATAGTTTAAAGAAAAGACATCAGACACGAAGAGTTTGGATAACTATGACAGATAAATTACGAGAAATTTACATAGATGCTGATGGTAACTTACAATTTGGAGAACAATATCTGGAGGAAATTGAACATAACCGAGCATCTGAAGAACAAATTAGAGATTCGAATTCATTGGAAGAAATGTTTACAAAGTTAATAGAAAATACACATGATTTAAAAAAACAGAATCTGAAATATGTCGCAGAGAAGTTTGTGATTGAGAAATTTACGAGCAAAAACTCGAATGCAAGGCAATGGATTGACATTTTTGAGAGAGAATGTTCTCGCTTCGGTATTATGAAAGATGAACAAAAAATTGAGATTCTCCGACTATTTATGGATAAAAGTTGTGTTGATTGGTACAACTCAATGATTATAAAATTAACACTCAACTCAGAGTGGATAGTTTGGAAAGAAAAGTTGTGCGAGTCATTTGCAAACCAAAACTGGAACCAAGTGACCTATGCATTGTTATTTAAATATAAGGATGGTTCATTAGTGGACTATGCCATTAAAAAGGAAAAACTTTTATTGGACATGAGAAATTCAATTGATACAGGTACACTGGTGGATCTGATAGCGGTAGGTTTGCCAGGTTTTGTATTAGAGAAGATAAATAGAGAAGCAATGAACGATATAGTATGTTTATTCAATGAGGTGAGAAAGTATGAACATTTGGTAAATAAAAATAGAAATGGAACGTACAGAAAGTATGAAAATCAAAGGATAAATATTACAAATGAAGGACGTTATCCATGCAAAATATGCGTAAAATTAAATAAAGGGGTTCGCTATCATTCCGAAGCTACATGCTGGTTTAGAGTTAGAGAAGATGATAAATTAAATAAAAGATATATTAAACATGTAAATAATTCAGTGATTGAAGCAGAGTTAAATGAAACAGAACAAAAAAACTAGTAGTGACACCATTAATTAAGATCAAACTACTGTTAAATAATGAATTAGAAATTTATGGAGTATACGATTCAGGTTCAAATGTATCTCTAATTAATTCCAAATTACTAAAACTAAGTACAAAAGGACATAACTCGAATGAAGAAAATATAGTAACAATTAATGGTGTCCAAAAAACAAGTGGTTTGACAAATTTAAAAATAAAAATTTTTGAAATAGAAGAAAATATGGATGTGTACATCATTGACGAACACAAATTCAGATATGATTTCTTAATAGGATTAGATATGATAAAGAAATACAAGCTAGTACAAAATGAGGAGTTAAAAATAACTCAGAAACAATACTTACATGAAAAGAATAGTAAAAAAATGGAGAAAAAGATAGACGAAGGTGAAAATGAAGGTAATAAATATGAAAACGAAAACAAAATTAATTTTAATGAACATATCAAAGAAGAGGAATTTGAAATAAAGGTTGGTCATTTAAATGGTGATAAAAGGGAAGAAATAAATAAGCTAATACAACAATATCAATCAGTTTTTGCCAAAAACAAGTATGACGTGGGAATGGTTAAAGGATATGAAGCAAGAATAGATTTATTAATGGATAAATACTGCAGCAAGAGGCCATACAGATGCACTATAGAAGACAAAAAAGAGATAGCAGAACAAATAGCCGAATTATTGGATAATGCGCTTATAGAAGAATCTTATAGTCCATTCGCAGCACCAGTAACTTTGACATTTAAAAAGGAAGAAAATAAAAAATCAAGGCTCTGTATAGACTTCAGGGATTTAAATAAAATTGTAGTTCCTCAGGCTCAACCCTTCCCATTAATTGACGATTTAATGACAAAAACAAGAAATTGCAAATTTTTTACAAGCTTAGACGTTAATTCAGCTTTTTGGTCTATACCTCTACGAGTAGAGGACAGGAAGAAGACAGGGTTTGTAACTCAAGAGGGACACTTTCAATGGACTTGCCTACCATTTGGTTTGAAGACTGCTCCAGCAATATTTCAAAGAATATTGTGTAACATACTTAGAAAATATAAACTAACCGATTTTGCTGTCAATTATATAGATGACATCCTGATATTTTCAAACTCATTTGATGAACACATAAGTCACTTGAAACAGTTACTAGAAGCAATTCAAACGGAAGGATTTCGACTAAAATTTATAAAATGTACTTTTGCATCAGATTCGGTAAAATACCTGGGACATATCATTCAATATAATTCTATCCAACCACTGAAGGACAATCTCATTTCGATAAAAGAATTTCCAGTACCAAAAACCCAGAAGAATATTCGACAATTTTTGGGAAAAGTAAACTTTTACCATAAATATATACCAAGGAGCGCAATAATTCTTGACCCATTACATAATTTGCTAAGAAAAAATCAAAAGTTTGTTTGGTCTGAAGAATGTCAAAATGCGTTTGAAAAAATAAAGAGTCTCTTGTGATCACAGCCAATACTAGAAATTTATGATCAAAATCTACCAATAAATATTTATACTGATGGTTCTCTGCTGGGTGTTGGAGCAATTTTAAAACAAGTACAACTAGATGGTAAAGAAAAACCAGTAGCCTATTTTTCCAAAAAACTGAATGGAGCGCAAAAGAAGAAAAAGGCAATATATTTAGAATGCTTAGCTATTAAAGAAGCACTAAGATATTGGCAGTACTGGCTGATAGGTAAATCGTTTACAGTCTACACAGACCATAAACCATTAGAAAACATGAACTTAAAAGCTAGAACAGACGAAGAACTAGGTGATTTGACTTATTACCTTTCACAATATGATTTTAAAATCAAATATTCCCCTGGAAAAGATAATTTAGAAGCGGACTGTTTAAGTCGGAATCCTGTATTAGAACCAGAGGATAATCTAGAAGAACAACTGAAAGTTGTGAACTTAATTACATTAGAAGATATTGTAATAGATCAGAATCAAAATAAAGAAATACAGAGAAACAATAATAGAATAATCAAAAAACACAATTTATACTTCAAAAGAATTAGGAACAAAGAGAAAATAATAATAACAGAAGAATTCAGTATTAAATTTATAAAGCGAATACATGAAGATCTATGTCACATTGGAGTGGGACAAATGCTAACGACTATTAGTTCACTGTACGCAACAAAAAATTTAACGAAAAATATTAAAAATGTTTGTAGGAATTGTGAAATTTGCATAAAAAACAAAACAAGAGGACTACAATAGCACATGAATGTGTAGAAAAATACAATCAGACTAACCACTCAGTAACTGGCTATGCACCATGTTATTTGCTATACGGAACAGATGTTAAAGTTTTACCAAAAGAACTACAACAAGGAGGTATAAATAGTGACTGGATCGGAGATAAGAAAACAGCGCTTAATAATACCTTGAAATCACATTACTATAACAAAATGAGGTATGATAGGAATAGAAAACAAAGAGAATTCAGTGTGGGAGATCTAGTATATATAGAAAATGGGAATAAACTAAATAGGAAAAAGCTAGATGAATTGAGAATTGGACCATATAAAATAATTAAAAAGAAATCTAATACAATTTACGAGATAGATACAGGACATAGAAAAACAGAGTCAAATCTTTTTCATATCACAAAACTAATTCCAGTACAGATAACAGAGGATGAGAATGTGCAAGTATCAAATGGAGAACTGGAGTGAAAATTCACGGGTGAATTTTCTTCCCCATGGGAGGAGATGTAAAGAAATACTATTTCTTTCTTCGCACTCTGTGTGTTTATTTACCATGAAGTTTGGTTATAGTTTTTAACTTTTTAATTGTCTGATTCTAAAGAAGAAACGAATTCAGAATGTCAGATGACAGATTTAAATACGAGTTGATTGACAATTGCATAATCAATGAAAATTTTAATATTATATTATTTTATGTTTTAAAAGTGAAAGAATAAACTTTCATTGTCGTTTCTTCTTTTCAGGTTTAAGTTCATATTGTTTTATATTACCTAAATAAAATAGTCTCTGTATAAAAAAAACTAACAATAAAACTTCTTTTCAGCAACACAAGGTTTATTTCTTTCATGTAGTAAAACAGACTTATATATATGTATATTATATAAGCTCTGGAACGCACTTCCCGTAGCTATCAGAAAATCTACTTGTAAATTCACCTTCAAGCGGAAAATTAGAGAACACTATTTGAATTTACTTTCTTTTATATACATCTTAATATATATAAATCTCGTGTCACAATGTTTGTCCTCAATGGACTCCTAAACCACTTAACCGATTATAATAAAATTCGCACACCATGTGCAGTTCGATCCAACTTGAGAGATAGGATAGCTTACATTACGCTATGACTAATAGGAGCAGAGCAGCGCGGGCGAAGCCGGGGCGGGCCGCTAGTATATACATATATATATTATATGTACCATATGTATAGTTGCTGTATATATGTAATTTTTATTATATATCTATTTATATACTATATTTATTAATATAATTATTTGATCAAATCATTTTCCACTCATAATTTCTAAATTTAGACCCGTTTTGCACCTACATCGTCGCTCTCTTCATAACCCAAAGGTTGACTGGGAGATAATGCCTAGTGGCATTAAGTCCGCCTTTATGTACACCATCTTCGTGCATAAAAAGAGTAAATAAATAAATAAATAAATACATAAAATATAATTAAGTTCAACTTGAAATTATATTCCACAAGGATACTTTTTATACGCATTGTTATTTTTCATTTCATCGCAGACATGTCGCAGATGATTTTGGGGGCAACTTAATTTCTTAGTTGATAATGACCCTAAGACCTATGTTAGTCGAGCTCAAAATCCCTACCCTGGTTACTTACCTGAGCTCAACGATTTTGTCCTCAGAGGGCATGAGGCCCAGCTCCTTGAAGGCCTTCCCCGCGCGGCGGCTGGCGACGAGGTGCGCGTCGTACTTCGCGTCGCGCCCGCTCGGACCGTACCAGAAGTCCCATTGGCCCTTGTATGTGGCACCTTAAAATATGTATATATTTCATACGACATTCGACTATTCGACATTTGAAAGACTCAGACCGTTCGGGCGTCCGTTCAACCGCTTTCTTGCCATAGAACTTTAATTGACCTTCGAATAGTCTCAGTAAATTATGAACATGTGGTGTCTTTCGATCAGAAATAGCACGTTTTGATAGTCATTCGTCGATATTAAAAAAAAAATGGCTGATAAACTATCAAGAAGTATCTATCACCGTCATATGTTAATCTATAACGATTAAATTAGAAAAATAAAACACAAATAAACCCTATAGTTGGTATATTATGGTAAATATGGTTTGTTTGTTGCTGTTATATTATTATGTTTAGAAACTGACTTCCGAATGTCACTTTCATCTGTCGGTGTGCGCGCGCATCTTAAAAAAATCACTCTCATCAGTTTTTCCAATCGTGCCAACAGAAGCATAACTTCAAAAAAGAATAACAAAATGTTTAACTTATATCATATCAATTGGATGAATTAATTAGCTGACCTTTGAGCAACTTCCAGTTGTCGACGGTGATGGCGGCGACCCCCTCCACGTCGTCGATGTTGTGCAGCACGCGGCTGCGCGGCGACGGCTCGTCCTTTGACAGCGCGTCCCACTGGTCCACCCCGTCCAGGTTTGGGATCGAACTAAAGAAAATCATAACTTAACGCCCGTATCCCATATTAAGTACATAGGAGAAAACGTTATTGGTGATTCAGGGGACCCTGATGAGATAATTGGTTTTGTACGAGTTACGTTTGAACAGAGTCATTTTGATACGTCATTTACGCGAAACGCACTGTATTATGAAATTATACATAAATGTAGTACCTACGCATCCGGTCTTTATGCGTACCGCACGTTACTCATACTACATATTCATATACATTTACCCCCTTATTCATAAACGTACATTAGATACGTTTTAGCTATAGAATGCTTTGTCTTTGTCAGTTGCATTGTCAAATGTGCAGGATAGAAAAACACAAAGGAGAGATTAGCAACACTTTAGCACAACTTTAGCTAAAATACGTTTATGAATAAGGGGGTTAGTTTATTCCTCTTAAGATTTGAATTATATATTTAACTACGGTTTAATCCGTACATGGTTTTTCGATTCGAATGACCATCTTTCTTGTAAAAAGCCTTTGTCTTTCCCACCTGACATTACCACCGGCAGCCCTGTAGAAGGTCGGCAACCAGTCGGCGATGTGCATCATCTGGGAAGCCACTCGGGACCTCTTCTCCAGCCACGGGGTCCACAGAGCGGCCGCACCCCTAACTCCTCCTTCCCAGAGTGTGTTTTTCACCTGAAATCAGGTCGTTTCATCACTATCACACAAATTCATTAGTTGTACGATGGAAAATGTGTGTGTAACTAGGTAACATGTCATCATAATTATATCTACTATAGTAGCAAAATACTAGTGTGTTTTCACTGGTGATAGTGCTCCTGTGATTAAGCTCGAATGAAATGTATAAATGTAATCTATATGTTTCTTTATCACTTCACGGTAAAAAAATGTAGTAGATCCAGAATTTTCATTTGGAAAAATAAAAGCTCCCGGTACCAAAGCTTTATAATTACGGCGAACTCAAACTTAAAACTAAAACATTAATGTCTTGAACTGCATATTCGAATTGATCTCCTGGATCCTGGATCTGCTACTAATTGGATCGGCCTCTTACCCCTCTGAGAGGATAGTTGGAGGCGGCGTTAGAGTTGAAGCCGCCGGCCGGGCCACCGTTGTCGGTGGAGAACAGGATGATGCTGTTTTCCAGCAAGCCTTCTTCTTGCAGAGCAGACACCACCTTTCCTACTGACTCGTCCACTTTTGCCATTACAGCTGCAAATTGAAAGAGGAGAAATTTTACTCGAGTCAGGCCAGGCGCTAAAAACGGTCCTAGAAAACAATTGAGGCTGAGTTAACATTTCCATGTTCCTCCAACAAAAGGGCAGAATCCTCCGACCAAGCAAGGCGGTAGTGCATGACGTTGGGAAGTTGTAAATATAGGGCGACTCGTATGAAAACTTCGTATGTGTGATTCAGCGCGGTCATACGCCATCTTTCGTTCTAGACAAGTACTTGTGTTCTCCTCAGTGTTCCACTTGGTGGCGCCTTATGTAATGGACGCTACAGTAGCAAACATAGATTTTGAGAAAGTTCTTAACTTTGCTAAAGTATGATTTTGATACTTTTAAATTCGGCTGGATGAGTCTAATTTTGACGAAAAGACTTAAGAAGAAATGACTGCGTCTCGAAGAATCTCGAGAGATCCAATGTTGCGGAACAGATGTGAAATCTTCTTGTGAAATTTTACACTTTCTTTGAGTTTTATAGCCAACCACTTGCCTATATGGATTTGGGGAAGGAGAGGGCCATCGGACGCAAATAGATGCTTTTGAAGATGGGTAACAATAACTTTTAATAATGTGATCTTGATACTTTTTGTATAGATTTCTACTTGTCAAGTCTGAAGTTATAGCTACATGCCTTGCAAGTATAAAGGATCTCACCGGCAAACTTCCTCCGCTGTATGTCGGTGATGTTGTCGAACTTGGCGACGATGTGGTCGGGCGCGCGGATGAACTCGTACGCGTTGCCGCTGTGCACCGCCGTGTGCGCCAACATCAGGAACAGAGGCTCGCTCTTGTTGTGCGCTCGAATTATCTACCACACACAATATTGGTATAAAAAAGTAGTGGATATGTAAGGTAGAGGCATACCGCGAACACTCCGCCAAAATTCCATACAAACACTTATTTTGGTCTCTATTACACGGACATCAATCAGTGACGTGTATTTACACGTGCACCAGTGTGCGTAGCACGTACAAAATACTAACCGCCTATAAGAGGGGAGGAGGTTGGGTGATGCGGGGAAATCGGGCGGGACGTCGAAGTGTCCATTCTATACGTAGTTTTATTACATAGAGAATATGTAATAAAACTACGTATAGAATGGACACTGGCAGAGGTAAGGAATGATGCCATCATTAGATCCCAACTTGGTGAAAATGGGACTAACTTCTAAGTGTACCCATTCAAACGGAACGAAAATGTTCAAATCAATCCATCTGAATGGTGAATCGGTAAACATTCACAAAACACATACATACATTCGAACATAATTAACCAACTGAAAAAAAAGGAGGCTGCCTTTAAATCTCAAATATAGCACACTGTTTTGAAATTCTAAAGTTATAGGTCTCATCTTATCTAATTAAATTAGAGTTTATTCTAATTCCATTAGCAAAAAGAGGAAATCCCAATAGGTAAAGTGATCAACCCAGGGTTTAAACCCGCGACCTCAATGACGTAGAACAGGTAAATTTACGGAGTATATTAATATTAGGAGTAAATTAGCAAAATAACACACCTTGACCGACTCCTCCGTGTACACGTCTGTCGCATATTTTCCGAAGAGGTCATGAGCTACTTTAAAACCTGGAAATTCAAATGGAGCCTATTTACATTATTACTTCATACACAGCCTACTGATCTATACAAATCGATAAAATTGGAGTGTCTGTTTGTAATATTAAAATAACCGCTTTTTACTAAATGCATATGTGTCTATACACGGTACATATACCAAAACAACATTTTTTACAATTTTTGTCTGTCTCTCTGTCTGTCTGTTTGTTCCGGTTAATCTCGGGAACGGCTGCATGCACCGATTTCAACAGGACTTTCACTGGCAGATAGCTTATGTAATAAGGAGTAACTTAGGCTTACCCACTTTTATACTAGCTTCGTCCACGACTTCGTCCGGGTAGATACTGAACAATCATAAATTCTCACGCGGACGAAGTCGCGGGGACAGCTAGTATTGAATAAGTAAGTGCATCTCCAAAGTCCGGGAGGAATAGGGATGTTGTCTAATTTTCTTTATTTTAATTTAAAATCGTATAGGATATATAAATAATAGCGTCAACTCAATAGCTAATAGTTTTTAAGATATAGTTAACAATATTCGAAGTAAAACCTGTGAATTGTATGGTACAATCAAAACATTTTAAAATATCGTCAATACTGCGATTTTGTAAAAACGTTACATACAAAAAGTCGTTGCAAAACGTATAAAGAATCTAAAAGCAATTTTTATTTTAAAGTTCTGTGTTCACAAGTTTTTGCCACTTTTAAGCTCTTCTATCTTAAACGATTCAACTACAATTACCATAATTTTTCAATTTTTATGTCAACTCGCTTTAAAGGTCTCCTGGTAAGGTCGATGGCAGAAGGCCTAGAGGTCGTAGGCCAGTCAGATGGTGTGACCAGATCCGCTGCACGCTAGACACCAAGCTCCACGACGCACTCCACGACGCCAAGGACAGACATAGATGGAAGAATATCATCCGTCACAAATTAATCTCCCATCGGGGGAATCACTACTCAGTAATGAGGAGTACGACGCGAGGAGGAGGAGGAGCAACTCGCTTTTATAGAAATGATAAAAAGTAGTGACTCCATAGCTATTCAACATCTCTATTGAAACTTACCGCGTCGGAAATCAAATCCCCAGGTGCCTCTCTCGTCAGTCGTATGGTCGTACATGTCGATTTTACCCGTCCAATAACCGAGATGAGATTCGAATCTGTAAGTGACTTCAAATACAGTACCCTTCAATCAAGTAATATTGCACATCGTAACTTCACGCCTGTAATCCCCGAAGGGGTAGGCAGAGGTAAATGCATCCATTCAAGCATACATGCAAACACCCACGATTCGCCGGTTACATTTTGGCCCATGTAACAGGTGGCGAGCCTGTTGACATCTCCGGGCACATAACCAAACTTCGAGGTACTGGGAAATTTTTAGAAAATGGGAAAATCCAATAGATCCAGAGATAAGAGACTTTACACCATTATCTCTGATAACCCCCTACCCGGGAATCCAACTCAGGACCTCAGCGTAGTAGTAGTGGCCAAAGTAGTAGTAATATTGCACATCGAGCTTAGAAAAGAGACAATCGGCTAGTTTCGACTTCGTAGAGCGTTAACTCTGTCGCACACTGCTTGCGTAATTACTGATAGTGCGGTATTGGTCAAAATGGGCAACAAACGTCCTGCAGCTCAGCTACAATTTATAGTTAAGTACGTATCGGCAGGACATACCATGGGGGATTATCGATTGACTCGAATGCGGCAGATTAGGATATGGGAAATACTTTGCAAGGGCAGGGCTGCGACCCGTAGAGCAGCCATTACTTCTTTCCAAAAGCTACCTAATTTAAAATCGTTATGATAAAACAAGTCATTAAGTTTCCCAACCGTAATCATGCAATTACAGTACTCAACAGTTAATATTGCACATCGAGCCTGCGAAAGAGACGATCGACTCATTTTGACTTCGTAGAGCGTTAACTCTATTGCATACTGCCTGTATAATTACTGATAGTGCAGTATTGGTCAAAAGGGGCGACAAACGTCACACTGTGTGCGAAAGAGATAACGCTCTACAGAGACCAAATTAGCCGAAATCTCTTTCCTAAAGTCGATGTGCAATGTTTCTTGGTGAAGCCTGTAGTTCTGTTATGATATTAGACAAGATGTAGAGTGTAGACTTTTTAATATTATGATGGTGCCCAACAAGTATGCAATTTTGCAAGTATGCACGTTTCTGGTGAGTGAATACTGCAGCCTATAGACATCTGCACAAAAAGGAGGCGAGACCCCTGAGGCCTTAGTTGTTTTGCTTCTGTGATAGTTATTACGAGGCTGACACTACTATTTAGCGACACATAGATTAAGTAACGCAGCGGTGCCTACGTCCTCGCGCTTCGACACTGGCTCTCTACCACCTGAAAAAAGAGTATCATATCTAAATACTACACATTATTTCGAATTGAATTTTGTTTTTAATAAGAAAGTATACATATACAACGTGTAACAGGGTTGAATGTACAACCCGAAACTAGTTTGTTCAGAATCGATAACCGAATCGATTTTAGGCATTTTTGATATAGGTAACTTTTTATCCCAAAAGTAATTACAATGAAGGAAATTATGGTCACCCATTTGGTGAACAGTCAATACAAACGAAAATGAGACTAACGTCTAACCAAAATAAAATGCTAGTCTCAACAAGTTTATTAGAACTAGTTGAGTTAAGTTGAGACGTGCATTATATTATTAATAATAATATAATAAATAAAATAGTGAAAATGAATCTTATTACTAGCGAGTGTTAAATAGGCTTACGCTACATCACATTGCGACAGTGTACGTGTGTGTGTTGGTTTGTGTTTTATGTGCGGTCGTAAGTAGAAGTAGGTATGTATGCATAGGGTGTACATACTGTTCGTACAAATTAGGGACAACTTGTTTCTTATATAAAAAATATTAAATACTTACATGTAATTTCGGTTCATGTATTATGATTATAACTCGATTTTCTAATCGAGGTGTTTAAGAGTGTGCATTATTCCCGTTACATGTTGTATATACAAATATCGTCGTTAAAGAGTTAACACTAGGTCAAAGTAAGCTTATCTCTTAGGTTAGGTTAATGGAAAAACATCACAAGTTGGTAACATCATTATTCTAAAAATCACTTCTAGAAACCAAGGGCTTTGAGCGCCTAACGTCGTCGCTTCATCGCTATAGGTTTCATTTCATGTTCTATCGTAGATCCGATATGGAATAGCAATACCTAAATTTGACCTAACTTATTTTTCATTTAATTTCTACTTACCCTCTATTTAGCGGCAAATATTCCTTTTTGTAACTGCCCAAGTGCCATTTGCCAACCAAATGTGTCCTGTACCCCAACTCCCTCAAATATTGTGGCAGTATCTTCTCCGACAAGGGTAAACCTCGTCGTTCCGTGCCGTACAATACTCCGTGCTGCATGCCTGAAAAGAAGACCAAGAGATATATGAGATTGACTTGAAAGCCGAACTGGTTCTTTGAAATTATTTAGAACCCGACGACTTGCTATTACATTACATTCTATTTAATTTAGGGATGGGAAAGTGGATCGTAAGACTCTTGGAACAGCAGGAAACCACAGTTACGAGCACACTGCCAAACCTGAAACACTCCTCATTTAATTTATGGCCTCGTAATAACTATCACACAGACATAACAACTAAAGTCTCACGGGTGGCAACGCGTCTGTATTTGACCTCTGGTTTTTGTGTAGATGTCTCTAGGCTGCAGTCATCACTTAACATCAATGTGAGTTGTATGCTTGTTTGCAACCTTCAATACATACACAAAGAACAGTTTTTAAAAATTGCTTTACCTACTTCAGAAGAAAATAATGTTATCGTTTAATGTTTTCTAAAAATAGGGACTGCTTAACAGCGGGATCCAATATTTGATCTCAATCAAGTTTTAGTGACCTTAGCTTACTTCGATCCGTCAAAAAAGATGTATAGCAAAATCACCAGATGCATTTGCTACCCGTTGTTATAGGGATGCTGAGAGTATATCGGTCAAAAGATGGT
The DNA here is from genome assembly GCA_036365455.1 of Macrosoma leucophasiata. Classification (NCBI taxonomy): domain Eukaryota; kingdom Metazoa; phylum Arthropoda; class Insecta; order Lepidoptera; family Hedylidae; genus Macrosoma; species Macrosoma leucophasiata. Next base: position 2,637,439 of record JAWQUS010000014.1, on the reverse strand, counting down.
TTGCAATTAGAATGTTGCGATCCGTGATAGACGGTACAATGTTGGGATTGGCCGTTAGACGGCTATGTTCTGTTCTACTGTCAATATGTACTTACCGGTATGTATAGGATATTTGCCAGTCATGAATGCGGATCTAGATGGCGTACAGAGCGGTGTCACGTAGTAGTTATGTAGGAGGAGACCAGAAGTAGCCACCGCGTCGATGTTGGGCGTCGGCACCTGCCCTGAGCCGTGGAACGCGACATCATTCCAGCCCTGGAAACCAGTGGTTTAAATAAAATGGTGTTTAATAAAACATTCAATGTCTTCAACTGCAGACATCGAAACTCTTTGAGAACTTGAGCTTAGGACATCGTCAGGGTTAAAAGGATAGTCGAGATTGGTCAGCTCCAACTAGAGTGATGTCGCAGGCGGCGAGTGTGTGTGGTGTGCTCCAAAGGATCTTTGGTGGGGTAACTGACTTCCGATAGGGTCGAGTTATTGACGATTACGTCGTTATACTCCATCGCCCGCTAGTGGAAGATAAGTCTTCTGCTAGTGCCGTCAGTTAACCGCACAATGGCGGTCAAACTATTCCCATAGGTCGATAGTCGATGAATGCAATAACTTGGACTGGGTAGCAGCGTCCCGCGTTTAAACTACCGCTTATGCAATCGCCAACACGCATGCCAAGCTCACCGATTAGTAATGGCTTAGTGGTGGTAGAGCTCCAGTGACGGAGCTCGCGGGCGTAGGCACCACCGCATTACCTAATATACTTGCCGCTAAATGGTAGTGTTCAGCACAATCGTGTTCCGGTCGGGTGGTAATGTACGGCCCTCTATTTTCCGGCACAGAGGCATAACACCTTAGGCCTCAGGAGTGGCAACGCATCTGCATTTTGACCTCTGGTCATTGTGTTATCTGTCTATAGGCTGCAGTCATCACTTAACATCAATGTGAACTGTATGCTTGTTTGCCACTTTTATTACATAAAAAAATGGCCTACCTTAATTTAATCATCTAGGTAGTTAAGTAGATAATTATACTAATTAAGCCTGGGTTGCATCACGATATTTGTTAATGTTAAAGTTATTGTAACATTTGAAATCCTTCTGTAACTAAAAGAAATCTGTTAAAGTTAGAGAAGGATGTGAAATGTTACGAACTTTAACTTCAAGAAATATCGTGGTGCAACCCAGGCTAAGTAATTTTATCTTAATATATATAAATCTCGTGTCACAATGTTTGTCCTCAATGGACTCCTAAACCACTTAACCGATTATAATAAAATTCGCACACCATGTGCAGTTCGATCCAACTTGAGAGATAGGATAGCTTACATCACGCTATGACTAATAGGAGCAGAGCAGCGCGGGCGCAGCCGGGGCGGGCCGCTAGTTTTATTATATTTAAAAGTAACGTCAAGGTCTTGATAGTATAGATCCTAAAATGTAAAAAACATAATTTAAATAATTTAATACTTAGATATTTAATATTTAAAGACTTAATTTCTGTCATTATTAAGTGAATATTTCTTTATAAATGTTTAGTTTTATTTTTTTCATACAAACTTTCCCCTGACAACAACAACTCAAAAAAAAAGACTTATCCAAAATTAGTGCAGTCGTTTGGCAATTATGTGGAAACTTATCAAATCATCCCATGTCATCCCACTAGAACATTTTTTCGGGATAAAAACTCCCTCCTCATCCTATGTGTTAATCTAAGTTACCCTCTATGTGTGTGCCAAATTTCATGAAAATCGGTTCAGCAGTTTCAATCAATCAATCAATCAAATCATTTATTTGTTCAGTAAGGTATATGGCAGATATTATGAATATTTTAGGTATGCGCTTACTGTGCCACTTAATGGTTTTTGCGTGAAGGAGTAACAAACAAACAAACATACTTACAAACTTTCGAATTTATAATATTAATTAATATGATAGGTATGATAAGTAGGAAACGTGAAAAAGAAGCTAAACAAAAGGGGGTATACGTCATACCTTTAAAACATGCTTAAATGCACATGTTTATAACTCTCATCCATCAAAACCTATATTTTTAATTTAACTTTTTAAAATCTATTCTGCTGAACCAAACCAAAACACACATACCAAAACCAACCTAACTGCTACTTACATTAACGAGTGGGTAACCTACACCTACCGCACGGTTCCATTTGTAGCTGATTTATTCACCTTTTTAATTAATCGTTATGGTTTGTGAGGATGATCATTAGAGCCTACTTAATTTACCTAAGTAGGTATAGGTACCTAGTAAACATATTTTCAAATCTATATCTATTTTGTTATTAGAAAAGTACGTACCTATTTGATTATAGTTTTTATTTCATTATTCATCATTCATTATTTCTTTACCTAACTTATTTTAAAAGAAATACTAGTTATATTTTTTTGTAGATTTCCATAATATACCTATGTTTTTGGTGCGCAATAAAGATTAGGTACCTACCTTTTTATTAGATATTCTTTCTTAAGCTCTGTCTTAATCTTCTTAGTCGAAAACATATAAATAGATAAAATGTTATTTTAATTGAGTAAGGCACTTAAAATAGCCCCAGCTAATTAATCAATAAGATTTAATTTGGTTTATTGTGATCGCGTACCGACCAAAAAAAAATTAAGTAAGTACCTATTTTCTAAATAAAAAATATAACTAACCAAGTCATCGATCAATATCACCACAATGTTCGGTCTAGCATCGCACGCTATAGACACGGTCAATAAACAAAGCACGTACACAAGCAACATATTTCGCGCGCGACCGGCCCGCGAGTCACCGAGAGTGTTGCGCCTGCGCAGCTTATGCGAATTGGGCCAGTGGTGGAGCGCTTGACCACTGACCACTATGTCCTGATCATGGAACGTTGAACCTAGAGATAGAGATCAGTATCAATTTTCAGAGTGATTAAAACTGACTGTCTTTATGGTAGCCTATAAGGAACCCTTATAGTTTCGCCATGACCGTCTGTCAGTCCGCAGCATATCACAGAGACTCTTAGTACTAGAAAACTAGAATTTAGTATGAATATACACACATATAAGTCACGCGGATATAGTGGATGAATAAAATCAAGGAAAAATATTTTTTTCAAAATCCGCTACACGTAAAGTCGGGATGTAATTTTTTTTCTCGCGTGCCCACTCATAAATAAAAACATAGTAAGTTTGTCAAGAATATTTTTTGATACTTTTTGTTAGAGTACCAGCTACATGGTTATATTGGGAGATGTGCAAAAAAAATCACGGTTGTGGTATACATAACGAAATTGATAGGAAAACTGTCACACCTAAGAAGGCTTAACAAGTTGACGAGTTATAGTCGACCAAATAAAAAAATCTAATTGGAGAAACGAAACCCCTCATTGGACGTGGTCCAACATGCGCTTGGCCGATTTTCCCTTTTGGCTTGTGTAATGTGTTATAAGATTCAACAGTTTTCACGACAAAACCAAAGGAAAGGAAATAGGCTCTTTTGTATTAACAAAAGATAACATCTAATCAATATAAAACTTCGCTCAATCTGAAGACGACAGAGTTAGCTAAGTTTGGAAAATAAAAGAGCAATATAACGACCAATGTACAATATGTGCATGTATTAAGTAGCCACAGAAACCATTTTGAACTAATTTGAACTATTTTGTAAAATAAGTCTAAGGAACATATTTAATTATTCGCTTTGGAAAGAGAAGAACATTACTTTGATTACTTATCTATGATATCACGTTGGATTAGAAACGGACGCAGTGCACAATCACCCGAGCAGTGGCGCTTGTTGCCCCCAACTTTGTACGCGAATGTGACAAAGATTAGACTGTGGTCGACGGGACAATGGCATTGTGATTATTATGCTTAAATTGTTCTACGCATTAAGTTTAGAGACAACGACTTATTTATGAGCGTCACTCACAAAAACCGGTAGGTATTTTAAAGTCGAGGTCGGTAGGTATAGTTCTTTTCTTCCAGTAAAACTACAGTGTTCAGGCCAGTAATATCTGCAGCACGTTAGGAACCATTGTGTCTCGAATTTCAAGCCAAACACGCCAGTAGCGTCTAATGTGAGATGACCTGTCTGTCCGTCAATCTAAGGTTTATATTTATATACTAGCTGTGCCCGCGACTTCGTCTACGTGAGAAAAAAATATGATTGTTCAGTATATATATACCCGGACGAAGTCGTGGGCGCAGCTAGTATAAAAGTAGCGTAAGTTACTCCTTATTACATCAGCTATCTGCCAGTGAAAGTCCCGTCAAAATCGGAGACACTCAAATTCTATGTATTTGTATGTAGTTATGTATGTATGTATGGTTGTATGGAGATAAAAGTAGCTCAAGTTAATCCATATCACATCAGCTATCTGCCAGTGAAAGTCCCGTCAATATCGGAGACACTCCAATTCTTCTTATTTGTATGTAGGTATGTATGTATGTATGGATGTATGGAGATAGAAGGTAGCCTAAGATACTCCTTGTTACATCAGCTATCTGCCAGTGAAAGTCCTGTCAAAATCGGTGAAGCCGTTCCCAAGATTAGCCCCGCCAAACAGACAGACAAAAATTGTAAAAAATGTTGTTTTGGTATATGTACCGTGTATACATACATATGCGTTTAGTAAAAAGCGGTTATTTTTATATTACAAACAGACACTCCAATTTTATTTATTTGTACGTATATAGATATATTATGGAAGCTACAATACAACATAAGACCTAAAAATTCTGTGAAAATTTTAAGCGTCTACATTATAGCGGTAACAGAAATACATAATTTGTGAAAATGTTAGAAATAAGAAATACGTTTTTACCTATTAGGTACGAAACTCCCTAAAAGATAGAACTAAGATACAGAATAGCTTAAAAATATTCGATACGATTCTTTAAATTGACTTACCTTTTTTATTTCTGAACCGATTCACTTGAAACAAACACTATATTATTATGTTAAGTGAAACTTACGACAGTATGTAAGTGAAAACCGCAATTCGAATAAGCCGTTTCTGATATTAGCGTGCACAAACACACAGACAAACAGACATTTTTCCGGTATAAAAGTACCCAGTGTTGTGCGCCAAAGGTTAAAATAGAATCATACCAAGTTTCATTGTAATCGGACCGGTAGTTTTAATGTGATGCTTGAACAAACAGACAAACAGACAGACAGACAAAAAAATTTCTAATCACATATTTGTGTTCGGTATCGATCTAATAACATCCCCTGGTATTTATTTTTTAGAATTTACACTTCTACAGATTTAAGTATAGATTAGTGCAAAAAATTCTAAAGTATCAGAATCATAGCAAATACCTATATTGCAAAAAGTCTTGCATTGAAAAACTCTTCATCAAACTTTTGCACTTATACAGGGTTAAATATTTCTAACGCATAAATCGTCAAAGGTGAGTTAGGTACGTTAAGACTAACAACTTTTGTTCCATGACTTTTGCCAAAACGCAGTACATCACATGATAAGAAATAAAATCGTTTCAAATGGGACTTCTATCAATTGTTAGCACTACGTTTCATAGGTATATTTTTACATAGGTACAGACGTCAGCTGTTTACGTAACGTGAAGTTAAGAAGTATTAGAACTGCAAATTCTATTTATTATTTTTTTATGGTAAAAAAAAATATAGAATTAGAAAAAGTTGTATTACAAAAGTGTTAGTCTTTATGAGCCGAAGATTTTCTTTAAGAATTATGCGCTGGTTATAAATAACCTTGTATATTTAGTATTATTTCTTAGGTAAATTAGAATAGTAATAAATTAGAATAACTATCCACTCGTTTGGAACCGCAAATATGTAAGGCAGATGTCGGAATATTAATGATGGCAGAATAATTAATGATGTGAAGATGAAATGGACAGGCCTACACCAACTATTCCACATATTCATTCGGCACACATAAGTGTTTAAGGTTGTAGGTTAATGAAGTTGACTTTTACAGAAAAAGTATAAGCAACAAAGCAAAGTTTGTTACTAAGTTTGGCTGTGTCGTGTGGCGGGTTGCTCAGTTTGCTCACTTCCCTATAAAATGGTCGAGGAGAACAATGGCTGTCCTACCTAGGCAAATCGTTTGAGTTTTTGATGATTCGAGAGTTTACACTAAATCTATCACACCATTTTTTTGTGAAGTTGGTACAAGGTAAGTTTAAGAAATCTTTTGCGATATTGGTCTGTGTTGAACACACGTCAAACGTTTAGAGAGTGCTCTGTACATATGATCTAAAAGGGAAGTCATTAAAACCATTGAAAATACATAAGGAACTAAAACTCGCATTGTTAGCATTGATCAAGGCCAATATTTTAGTACTCGGCTCAAATGGTGAACGAATACACAAAAAAACAACCAAAATCATCCCACCTAAATATAAGAAATTCTTTGATTCTCGTTTAAGATGGACGAAATATTCATTTGATCATATTTTGAACACCACTGAAGAATATTTCCAGTTCTTGATCAGAGTCATTTTTATGTGGCATTCATGGCAAAGAATCATGTTAACATTGATACGAGGTGGATCCAAAAGTTCGAAGCCCGACCAAGAAAATGAAAGAAAAGTGGGTCTAATTTTATTTTTATTTTTCGACATAGTCTCCATCTAGCTCAACACACTTCTTCCACCTGAACTGCAACTTGTTTATCCATTCAAAAAAAAAGATTCCGGAAGGTCGGCGAAATACTCGTTTACTGCGACTATCACCTCATCTTTGGTCGAAAATTTCGAGCCACCCAAATGTTTTTTTTTAATTTGTAAATAAATGATAATCTGAGGGGGCTAAATCCGGCGAATAAGGTGGGTGGGGCAGCAATTCGTAGCCACAATCATGGATTACAGACATTGTTTCAACCGAAGTGTGAACACGTGCATTGTCTTGATGGAACAAAACTTTCTTACGCAACATTCCCGGCCTTTTTTCTTTTATTTCTTCTCGGAGTCTTCGTAAAAGTTTACAATAATAACTAGAATTAATAGTTTGACCTTTCGGTAAATAATCTACAAAAATAATGCCCTTCGCATCCCAAAAAACAGAAGCCATGGCTTTGTTAGTCGACAAAACGACCTTAGCCTTTTTCGGTGTAGATGAGTCAGATCTTTTCCACTGTTTGGATTGTTGCTTTGATTCAGGAATATGGTGGTGAACCCAGCTTTCATCCGTGGTAACAAATCTAGACAAAAAGTCCTCGGGATCAGTCTCAAAAAGTTCCAAACAGTCTCGCGAAATTGTGAATCGAACTCGTTTTTGTTCAGCTGAAAGCAACCTCGGGACCCAGCGAGCGGAAACCTTATGGAATCCCAATTCTTTCGTAATTATGTGTTGCACCCGGCCATAACTAATGTCTGTTGTCTCAGCTATCTTACCAATGGTCAAACGTCGATCACCCAGTACGAGATCACAAATTTTATCGATGTTTTCTTTCGTGGTAGAGGTTGTAGGCCGTCCACTCCTAGGATCATCTTCAATGCTCTCACGACCGCGCTTAAACTCAGCTAACCACTTCTTGACACTGGAACACGATGGAGCAGACTCCCCCAAAGTGCTCACCACATCTTGATGGATGTCTTTTGGTGACAGGCCTTTTTTATTGAGGTACTTAATGACATACATACATAATGTACATAATGCTGTACTTACTCCAACGCTTTTATATGGAAGCGAGAGCTGGGTATGCAGGAAAGAGCATGAAAGTAAGTTGAACGCGGTCGAGATGAGATCTTTGCGCAAGATCTGCGGTGTATCACTCACCGATCGCGTTCGTAATGAAGATGTAAGAAAGAGACTTTGTGTGAATGATAGTATCGGTGTAAAAATGAAAAAAGGCATGCTCCGATGGTTCGGGCATATAGAAAGAATGTCGAATGAGCGAATGACTAAACAGATATACAATGCGAATGTGGATGGTTGCAGAGGCCCAGGAAGACCAAGGCTGACCTACCATGACCAAATAGGTCGAGTTCTGTCTGATGGTGGGGTCAAAAGTCTTAGGAATCGGCGTGCATGTATGAAGAGAATGATGAAGGTAGACGAGGCACGAGAGGTTTGTCAGAACCGGGATGTCTGGCGCTCTACACTCTCTGCCTACCCCGTTAGGGACCTGGCGTGAAGATACATACATACATACTTAATGACTGCACGATGTTCAATTTTACTAGTAAATGAGACATACTAATAAATGACGGTAAATTTAAAAAGATCTCCTTGTAGTTTGGGCCACGAACTTTTGGATCCATCCTCGTATATAATTAAATACCGATCTGCAGATACTGCAGATACTGTCATTTATCTATCATTAACGAGCAATAAATATTTTCAACTTTAGATTCTCAATTAGTTATTTAATTTATTCAAAAAACTAGAAATGTAAATTGAAGTCATTTTTTTATTGTATTTTTTGTTGTTATTTTCAATACCAACTAACAATACTACACTTGGAGCTGATTTGAAACGGTTATTTTTGAAACAAATTATTTAAATGTTGACTCATCCACGTTAAATAATATAATACAATTATACACGGTTTGATTTCAAGTTGTATTCATCAATTACCTACATTCAATAGATCGGTACATGTTACGTCTGTGTAAAATAAAACTCGATTCCTTTATAATACAAAATACAAGTATCTACCTATCTAGGAACGGTAATTCATAGGTAGGTAGGTACTTACCGTAAAATGTAAGACGTTCCGTACCAAAGTTCTGAACTCTGTATCCATCAATGAAACATTGCTTACAAACAGTTTGAATAATTCAAGGATATCACAATAATATGCTTGAGAAAGATTCTATGAGGATACCTACTTACCCATCATTTGAAAAAAAAAGCGGACATGTTTGTGTCGTACTCGCCAATGATAGTACCGTAAGTAATAGCAAGTACATAATAGGTATATAACGAGAGTTTTATTTGTCATATCTCAAAAACCACTGATAATTTTATTTCGGGATCAAACTATTATTTCGTTGAATGTTTTTAATTACGAAAAAATACATTTTTTCACTATCAAAATATTTAGGTTTATAATCGAGTTGGAGTCCTACTAAATTCGTCGTGTTTTTTACTAAGTATTCATGTGTATGTACTACACCCAGTAACGATCTAGTTGTGTTATTTTATCGTCTAAAAGTCTGAATAATACGTAATACCTACCTACATAATCAAGTCATATAGGCTTACCCCCTTATTCATAAACGTATTTTGGCTAAAGTGTTGCTAATCTCTCCTTTGTCTTTTTCTATCCTGCACATTTGACAATGCAACTGACAAAGACAAAGCTTTCTATAGCTAAAACGTATCTAATGTACGTTTATGAATAAGGGGGTTAATTTATATCGGTATATCACTGAATAATTTACCTTTATGAAATACAAAAAACCTACCTAGGTATATATGTATGAATCTTCCAGCTAGGTCCCTCACGGGGTAGGCAGGGAGTGTAGAGCGTCAGATATCCCGGTCCTGACACACCCTGCCTCATCTACAATCTAGAATCCTATTGAAAACTAATTTTTTGGTAACTATAAAATTGAACACTAGGTAGAAAATATAAATGTATTTCAATATTTTTAATCTTTGACGGTGTCGATAGGAAGGAATTGGAGGTAACCTACGTGACTTGAGAGTTCATCGGGCACAGGGTCAATGGTAATAGAGTTGGTACATACGCATAACAAATATTAAACATATCACAACTATCACAAGTGAGGTCACTGATCCACGCTTGTATTACTCGAAAGGGTAGATAGAAGTGGATGCTCCATGTATAATGTTTTGAATGAACATATCGGTGCAAAAATGAGGAAACCTCCTTACTTCAATGGTTGGGACGTTTAGAAACGATGTCTTACGACGGAATGACATAGAATAAGTAGCAGGGACCAAGGGATTACCAGACAGAGCTGACACAGAGGATACATTATACCTAAAACGTAACGTAACTTCACGCCTGTAATCCCCGAAGGGGTAGGCAGGGGTAAATGCATGCATTCAAGCATACATGCAAACACCCACGATTCGCCGGTTGCGTTTTCGCAAAAATACTTACAAAAATTAGGTTGTACCTATGTTAGTTCAAGATCTTTCGTGCCAACTTGCAATTACAAGTACAAGAAATTAAAATTTTTCATGACGGTCCTTTTTAGAACCTAAGACGGGATTTTGCCAAATTTGACCTATATGGGTGTGTTTTTGGAGTTGATAGTAAGGGAAAATAACTGAGAAACAAACATTTATTTTTACAAGTAGATTCAATAGCCACATCAAAGTATGTATTGCTCAAATTTTAGTACAGAAGTATAGATTTGTAAGTACCTACCATATTAGTAGTAGTAATGTAGATCCCGTGCGAATTATGGTAGCAGCAGCGCCATCTATTGCCAACTATGCTAGTTAGGCAACCGATATAATAGACTTTTCAATTTATTGAATATCGTAAAGAAGTCGCTTTTACCCTTAATAATTGTAGGACTTCAGTAGCTCGATTGGAAGAGCGGCTGGACTAGATTCCCAGTAGGCCGCGAGTTCGAGTCTCGCCTGAAGTCAAATTTTTTTTTATAATTTTTCTTTAAAATATAAATATATTTCACAAGCATGTGTTAATGCGAAATAATATAAAACAATTATTAAGGGTAAAAGCGACTTCTTTACGATATTCAATAAACTGCAAAGTCTATTATATCGGTTGCCTAACTAGCATAGTTGGCAATAGATGGCGCTGCTGCTACCATAAAGCAATGCAATAAATGTGAAGGAAAGATTCGACAAATCGGGCAGGACTTCAGAAGCTCAATTGGAAGAGCGGCTGGACTAGATTCCCAGTAGGCCGCCAGTTCGAGTCTCGCCTGAAGTCAAATTTTTCTTTCCATTTTTCTTTAAAATATAAATATATTTCACAAGCATGTGTTAATGCGAAATAATATAAAACAATTATATAGATACATTTAAAATGGTAATGTATAGGTAGGTAGGTACCTTAAACGATTCCTCGGTTTAGGTGCTCTCGTATTTTGATTAGATAAATGGAGAGGAAACTAATCATTGGTCATTGCACTATGCCCTCTGTTTTTATCCCGATAACAAAACATAATCATTTCTACGCATAATATGTTCATAATTAGTTTTTCTCGCGGCTTGGTGTGGATTCTGTTTTTTGACCTAAGGGACAAAAGCATGACGTAGGTACCTAACGGATTAACTTATAAAACTAATCTGTGAAAATGGTCAGCTAATAACAAATTCCTTACGAAAAACCCAGTGTCCACGAAATACTGCACTAATAACAATGAAAGAAGAAAGAAAGAAAGAAGTGGTAATGTACGGCTCTGTAATTTCCGGCACAGAGGCATAACACCTTAGGCCTCAGGAGTGGAAACGCATCTGCATTTTGACTTCGGTCTTTGTGAGAGTGTCTATAGGCTGCAGTCTCCAATTAACATCAATGTGAACTGGATGCTTGTTTGCCGCTTATAATGAAAGGAGACAAAGCTAAAAGCGATTCAGTTTAGGATTGCAATAAAGATGGTTCACGGTACACCCGCTGCTCGTGCTGAATTGAAAAGGGCCTATACAATTATGCCTGATTTTCATCAAATTTACATAACGAAAGTTAGTTGCGTGACATTATTTATGCATCACTCAGTCATTCTACACATTACGGAAAAAAGCAATAGGTTAATATCGTGACATAGCGTTCGTAAAAATATTCTAGGTTAATATGCATTGTATCGTAACTCCAAAGCCCATGCGGGATTGGTAGAGAGTGAAGTGATGAAGTGCCAAATGCTGGTTACTTTGGTAGCCACCTCATGCACTTATTATTCAATTAAGTAGGCACAGCACCGATTTTCAAAACTGTTGACGGATGTGAATTAGTGTTGTCAGATGTATAAAGTCTCCCTTCTGCCTAAGTGACTCAATCAGGATCATGCAACTAATATGTATACTTCGTTCAACTACAAACTCCTTGAATAGACACAAGGCAGTTGCCAGCCTGAGATAGGTAAGTATTAGCTATGCATTGGAGTAATTTATTAATCTCTAGAGGGCGGCGGCCCCTGTCCTTCTTAAGGTGAGGAGAAATAGAGAGGGTGTAGGGATCCCAGTATGTACGTCCATTACGAGGTAGGCAGAGAGTGTAGAGCGCCAGGTATCCCGGTCCTGACACACCTCTCTTGCTTCTCCTACATTCATCGTTATCTTCTTCATTTTATGACTCTTGACACACACCTTGACAGTATTCGAAATATCTGTTCAAGGTAGGTCAATCTTGGTCTTCCTGGGTGGGTCTCTGCAACCATTCACATCTCAGTGATATTAGATTTCTTTGAGAAGATCATCAGTGTCACCATTTTGAAATTCCGAATGCCCGATGAATTTGTTCAGCAGGCTCACTACGCCAAGTTCATTACGGCGTAGGGCAGAGAAAGTGGAGAGCCAAATATCTCGGTCTACTCAAAGTTAAACCGTCGTCGTCTTCTCTTCTTTCGTAGTCAAACGGTTGTAAGAGATGTCTAAGCCTGGGTTGCACCAAAATATTTGTTAAGTTACTGTAATTTTACACATCCTTTTTTAACTTTAACAGATTTCTTTAAGCTAGAAAAGGATGTGAAATGTTACAATAACTTTATCATTAACAAAGCTCGTGGTTCAACCCAGGCTTAGTCTATGTAGATGTAGGTATCTAAATGTCTAAATAATTCGCATAGGTATATACTCCGTAGAGCTAATAGAGTTCTTAATTATTAATTTATTTCACTAAGCGAGACACACGAGAGATTTAATAATCACCAATAAGCGTGACATTAATGAAGTATAAAATTATTCCGTCAACATTATACAAACGCATATGATAGGTAGGGGAGACCGAGGATAGTTGTGACAATTTTTACTTTAATGGCCATATCTCGCTCAAGAAACACTTTACAGTTATGATCTATGTTAATTAATGTAGCACCATTCCTTCTCGTTGCAAAATAATCAACAAAACGAATTGAAGTATCATAGTTTCTGAGATAATCAACAAAAACAAAGACAACTCCCTCTGTCACAACTCTCCTATCACCGAGGTAAGTTGTGACAGGGACCGAGATAAGTTGTGACAGCTTTTTATTTAGACTGTTTGATTAAATAGAAGGACCATTATAGATAATGGAAATAAAACAAACAATTTCTTTGCAAAAAAGTACTGATAATCATATTTTAGTACATTAAATACCAAAAAAAACATAACACTCGTAACAACAAAAGATTCCTTATAAGTATCTAATATATGGCACCATATTGAGGTAAATCACATTACTATCCGTCAAAAATCTTCATTTAATCTCATAGACAATTATGGCAAACGTATTGCAACTTGTCTCCAGTAGGTACAATCTACATGTGATCAGTCTTTGTATTCTAGGCATTGGACCCACTGCTCATTCGATCTGATGTTTTCAAATAGTCACTTATATATTCCTCTCATAAATGGTATAAACCCATTGATGAAGCCTTCCCTACTGGGTTTGCTTGATAAGCGTGTTTCTTCCAAATATATCATGACAGAAACATGGAGTTAAGATTGTAAGAGGACGCGACATGTCTTGGATATTTTTTCGTATCGTTACGTAACCTCTTCAAATACCCTCATTCATTCCTCATCAGTCGTTCTTGTATATTTATTCAGAATTCTGAAACCAAGAACGTAGCCTTTTAGCATGAAATACACCACGTTGCGAAAAATGAAGTCAGATAGGAGAGTTGTGACAGGCTGTCACAACTCGCCTAGATGCTCAAAATCATGACTTCGTCCAAATAATAATTCATATTTTCTAGACACGATACAAATACAAAATATTGATGCAACATTTTGAGTCTTGAATAACCACACAATTTAAGAAAATATAACACAATAATCAACATGTAATAAGGCATGATATAGATTCGATCAATTTTTTAAAGAAAAACTTACTTTTCGCATATTTTTAACGCAGATGTCATAATTTGATAACCCCTTCTCGTACGACACCAGCGAGTACTAAGTCAAGTAGCACATCTCTCAAGTCGCAAACTAGCATTGAAAGCCAGCTCGCTAACGATTATAGGTAGGGAGAAATCGTCTTTGTCACAACTTACCTTTGTAACAACTCTCCTAGGTCTCCCCTACATAGCGTGAGTGTATATCAATTAATTATTTACTAACATGACCTAATGGTCAACGACACTTAGAAAGTAAAATTATAGGTATGCGACAACGCAGCTCGCGTTTATTCATCATTAACTTACGCTATTATGCGTTAAATTACACCAACCTACTTGTTATATAAAGATCATCGACGACTCAACGCAGCTTCTCATAAAAATAATCATCATCATTTCAGCCAAAAGACGTCCACTGCTGAACAAATGCCAAAGATTGCCAGAACGAACGATCCTGGGCCGCCCTCATCCAGCGATTGCCCACGACCTTCACCAGGTCGTTGGTCCATCTTGTAGGGGGCTGCCTACGCTTCGTTTTCCGGTACGCGGTCGCCACTCAAGAACTGCTCTGCCCCAACCACAGAATAGATCCAACGGCCACTTGAGTCTTGCTATACGGTGAGCTATGTCGGTAACTCTGGTTCTCATGCGGATCTCCTCATTTCTGATTCGATCTCGCAGAAAAACGGCATTTTACGGCCCTGTAATCTCTGGCACAGAGACATAACACCTTAGGCCTCAGGAGTGGTAACGCATCAGCATTTTGACCTCGGTCTTTGTGTGGGTGTCTATAGGCTGCAATCATCACTTAACATCAATGTGAACTGCATGCATGTTTGCCACTTTCATAACATAAAAAAAAACTGCAAGCATAGCTCTCTCAATTGCTCTCTGAGAGATAAAGATGATACAGGTACATTTTCGCTCTTGGACCCCGAGGTCTCGTTTCACTCCAGAGGCAAACTATCACCACTACAATCACCAACCCGCATGCCATGCTTGGCGTAGCCTAGAAATATCTTCATAAAATAAGAGATTTCAATGTAGATGGCGTTATGATTGCCACTCCTGACTAATTCTGAGGCCTGTTACTCCTGTGCCTGTGCTGAAAACTACAATTTAGCTACAAGTGGATTAGGTAATGCGGTGGTGCCTACGCCTTCCGCTTCCGTTTTTTTTTTAAATCTTTATTTTCATTTAGTGGCTCTTAATCTAGCGAGACCATGTCAGCCCCATCGTATCCTAGGAAAGAGAAAAATTACCGTCTTTGCATCTTGTTAACAAAATCATAAACTAATATCGCTCTTTCACTACATGGCTCCGATAAAATACTTTGAAACACTCCTACTTCCATTACATTACTATTCAATTCAGACATTAATTTTTCTCTCTCCCTCTTATAACAAACACATTCCAATAAAATATGTTGCACATCTTCTACATCTTCTACGACATCGCACTGTTCGCAATTAGGTGTTGGTTTTTTTTCATTAAATAACCGAACTTGTTTAGTGGAATGTGTCCTGACCTTAATCCATTATCCTATGAATTATACCATATGCCCTTTTCTCGCGATATAACATCGCCTCCGTTATCTGCTTTGTTATAATAACCTTCTTTCGCATTCAGTATTTAAAACGGTAAGAGAGAAATCAATCAATCTATTATCATGTAAATAACAGTCCTTAACTCCTAACTGTCGCGCGCTTGACGTGCATACATAACGATTCCTTTGAAACACATGTCGATGACTTGACAATCATAATAATACAATAATAGTTTTAAGCTGAATTATATAACAAAAATCACGACACGAAACACTGAAACAATTACAGCGGGAGACAAAAAGTATCCACGGTTGTATTCTGAATACTAAATACCAAAACTAATAGGTATTGTTACTTTTTATAAGTTTAGCAGTCCATTGAAATACCTATTCCATAAACTATAGCAGACTATACCCCAACTACGACGCAACTTTTGAAGAGTAATTTCTGTTATACACATGTTTAACAATTGTTGTTCACTTTAATTTATTTTGTTCGATTTTTGACGTGTCATAAGAGGTGCCTGTCACACTAAATGAATAAATGAGTTTCTGGATTCTGATTCTGATACAGCCTTGGCTTAATTACCTACCTCAAAATATTACATTTACTGATTTGAAATTGATAAATGGGCTGTGATAATATCTACAAACCTTGCCTACATCTGAAAACAGCAACCCTAGCTATGTTTTTGGTTTCATAAATGTAGCCTTGTCAAATTATTAGTTAAGTTAATATTTATGTACCTCATCTTTTTGTATAGGTATTTCAATTTCATTCTCAAATTTATCGACGATTGATAATAATACAGTTTTGGTATGGCAGGACGAGTGGCGGTGAAAGTTCATTTCTATAAGTCTTTTTACATAATGTGACCATTTACAAGTCAGTGCAGTCAGTCAACCGCACAAGGTGGTCAAACCATTCCAATAGGACGGTAGTATAACAACGCGGGATGGGCAGCAGAGTCCCGCGATAAAACTACTATATCACTGCGATCGCCAATCCTCCTGCCAAGCGTGGCGATTATGGCATATTCTCCCCTAATGACTCACGACACACGACATCAATCCGTTAATACTGCGATGATAATGACCTACCTGGACTAAAGTATTTTCTTCTTACATCATATGCAGGTATATGGAAATATTTGGATACATTTAATACTTTGATTCGAACTAGAACTATCCAAAAACTTCTAGCGACCTCGAAAATAGATGCATAGCATAAAAAAACAATTTAGGTTTTTATAACTGACCACATATAAATATTCAACTGTTTTAGACTCAACCATGCGCGTTCGATATGCTTTCGGTTATAAAAATTATCATGCCTAATTAATCTGGACACTGACGATGCTCACATAAATACGCTATTTCCTCCATTAATAATTTAGATTTAATTCTAGACTAGCTGTGCCCGCAACTTTGTTTGAGTGGAATAGTGGCTTTGGGACTTTGGCAGCGCTTTTGGATATACATTTTGGTTACATCATAAACACTTAATTTTGGGTACCTAAAAAAAACTACTTTGCAGTAATGCTTATCTGTACACGATATTAGACGTATGGCCAACGGGGATAAAATCGGGGTTGCCCTATATACGACTTCCGACAGGCGCTATCACCTCGTCTGGCCGGAGGATCTTCCCTTTTTATCGTAGAAACATTTCCACATTTTCCACCTTCTCCTCCACACAATGATTTCCGTCACAAATCTAGTGCACGATACATGCAGTATCATAGGTTAGATTCTAAATAATAACTAGAAAAATCTAGAATAGGTTCAACTGTAACACGTTCAGAGTGGATCCAAGTCAATGGGCGCTCACTTCGTACACGTCCCGTGTGTCCCGTTTAGGTGAGGTTAGGTCGTTAATCATTAAAATCGATTAAAATCGAAATAACCAGATATTTTTTCATTTAAAGTTGAGATCTTATTAAAATCATTGGTTAAACAAATTAAAATAAAGGTGTTCAAGGCGTCGCAATAAAACATCGCAATAGATACATAGTTTTAATAATGTTATACAAAAATTGTATGTTCTAAATATACAAACAATATCTTATTGTGTAATAGATATTTGTTCAGAAATTGTGTCCAAATGTTCGTCACACACGACAAGCATTTGCCATTAGAATAGACCAATATATTTGAATATACAGAGTGATTTTTTGTGGTTGTTTGCCCGCGACAGAACGATTTGCCTTTAGTAGGTATTGTGTGGAGGTAGTATTCAGTAGTGTAGTTCACGAATAAATCCTTTAAATGGAATAGTTCAGTTGATCTCCGGCTATCGCTCTCTAGTTCAGTAACTCAAGTAGTTCTTTGTGTAGTACTGGCGGCGAATTGCGATAAAATGATAAAGTGAACTACTGAATTGTTAATACTATTCGATCCTACGCGACGAACTACAAAAAGAAAACCAAATCATCTTTGATAAGTTCAATAGTTCCATCCAGTTCTACTGAACTGAATCCTGAACTAAATGAAGGATATACTTCACAGACACGAATACACTCATATATCTCTTCATTTCAATGACACAATACCACAAAGCTAGCCTTCTGTAGTATTATCAAAACAAAACAGGAAAAGTTTTTTTTTTAATTTTAAAAATTATCGTCATCTGAATAGTGTCGGTAATGATAGTAATTCACTAAACGTAACGTATATATGACATGTAGTACTGCACGCACACTATTACCGTAACTGTACGCTGTTGACTAAGTGAAAAAACAGTGAATATTCATGTGCAGAGCAAAATAAGCTCACGCGCCTTGTGATACGGCATAGATAACAAAAAAATAATTTTAAAGATCGACTTTACTACCAGACAATAACATTTTGCTACGGGAAACAACCATTACAATTTCACCATATATTAAAACTATCATTGAACACACAAACGCATAACATATCTACAACCATACACACTAACTGTCATATATTAAAAAGAGAATGTGTGAGAAAGAAAAAAAAATATCTTACAACCGCTTTACATAAATTAAAATATTTATTCATCTTATAAAACAACAAGGAAACACAACAGGGCTTGAACGTGTTGTTCTAGCGTATAATTCAAACGGACGAGACATTTCTTTGGTAGAGTGAAGTTGGGCGAAACAAAAAATATTTTTGGCGTGGGATTTTACACAAGCATCGAAGAAACGTTCGGTGGATCACATCGGTGCCTTATTTGTGTGGCAAAAAAGTCTAATTTGCTATGGTTTTGGATCACCGGAAACTTCTTCGATAGTATTATATAGTGATAGTGATTATATACATCATTTATTTCTTTTACCGATGTCACGATATATTAAAAATGACATGCGAGTCTGAGCTTACAAACGGTACTCAACAATTAATATTGCACATCGAGCCTACGATAGAGACAATCGGCTAGTTTCGACTTCGCAGAGCGTAATTCTGTTACACCCTGCCTACGTAACTACTGATAGTGCGGTCAAAATTTGATCAAAATGTTTGACAAACGTCACATATAGTGGGTGTAAGAGATAGCACTCTACAGAGTCGAAATCAACCGAAATCTCTATCCTAAAGTCGATGTGCAATATTTATTGGTGGGACCTGTAAGTGTTATTCGATATGGATTCACATTTTAGTGTGGTCTTTTTGTCGGGGATCCCGCAAAACAGTGCAAATAAAAATTGCCATATTCCAACCATATTTTCTTCAATTAAGCTACCATTAAAACTAATCTTTATAGCAATTTTCACTTGCGTTATTTTGCAGCATACCCGACGTTATTTTAATATACTACCGTCACACGATAAAAGGAACAAACGACGTATCTACTTACAAGTCAACTCACAAAATAGATTTTTCTAAGCACAGACAGAAGCTATAAAAGAAATGCATTTCCAAAATACTTCGAGATACATGGACCCTATTATTATTCACATTAAAAATAATGTATTATTATTATTAATATACCTAAATCCGTTACAATATCACCTCATACATAAATACAAGATTTTTTTCTACCAAGAGTCTATAAGCGATAGGAAACCAAATAGCAAATCAAGAGATCGCTTCTAAAGTTAAACTATGTATTCATTTGTAAAATATAGTGAAATTATTTGAAATGAACGTATTACATCGTATAAAGACGAGAACTATGAAATGCAATCAATGATATAATAATATAAACAAATGAATATATAGATTTAAACTAATTTGTGTCGTGTTGTCTAACAGTAAATTCGATTTTAAAGAGTGAAAATGTTGATCAAAATTAGCTAAAATTTAAATAGATTCAGATTGCATATATTTTGAATTATCTACTATATTGGCGACAGTCCGCGGAACACGGCGATCGTCCTGCCTTATAGAACATCGTCGAATAAAGATTTTTGATTGAAAAGAGATACTCAAGGAGTGAGCGAGTTCCGAGAATTGTTCCTCACAAGGAAACTAATAAAAATTGGAGCAACAAGACTCATCGTAATTCGATGAATACATCGTAATCAATGGAATAAATCGTCATGACAAAAAATATTTGTTTTGTTTGTTTCACTTCAAATAACAAATATTTGGAATTTGATAGACAATTAATGATTCTATCGCAAGAATAGAGAGGATGTTGATACGAAGCAACAGTGGAATGAAGGGGAGGATCAAAAGTGCACGCAAAGTATGAAGACAACACGACACAGTGAACCCGGCTGACCACAGAGTAGGCAGCGGGAGAGGCTCAGTGCCAGTGGGGGGCGGGCGGGGGGCGGGGCCTCGGTGTCGCTGTCTCACTCACTCCTTGCGCGGCTTGCGCTTGCGCTGTCCGTCGCCCGCGCCCTCCGTGTCTGCCGGCCCGCTCGTCTGTGCACAACACAACATATTCATTTATTAAAACAACGTATCACGTAATAAACGCACACCCTGACAGTACTTTGTTAAGAATCGATTTCAAACATTTTTAAACTGCCTCAGTAGCGCAGTGGTAGCAGGCCACTACTATTACGTACTTAGGGGACTTTCAGAGATAACGGTTTAAAATCCTTTATCTCTGCTTCTATTGGGCTTTTTCCATTTTCTGGAAGTTTCCCAGTACCCCGGAGTTTGGTAATGTGCCCGGAGATGGCGACAGGTTCGCCACCTGTTACATGGGCCGAAACGTAACCGGCGAGTCGTGGGTGTTTGCATGTATGATTGAATGCATGCATTTACCTCTGCCTACCCCTTCGGGGATTACAGGCGTGAAGTTAAGTTTAATATAGGTAATTTTTAATTTAATTCAATATAATATTTTATCATAATGAATAATTGAAGAAACAAAATAGTGAAGATAAATCTCATTACTAGCGAGTGTTATATAGCGGTGTTACGCAGGTTACGTTACATCACTGTATCACATTGCGACAGTGTGCGTGTGTGAGTAGGATTGTGTTTTATGTGCGGCCGTAGGCAGAGAGATTAGGGTAAGTATATGCGTGCGTAGAATATGCATACTGTTCGTACAAATTGAAGAAAACTTTTTTAAAATGTAATTTAAGAGGCAAACAAGCATGCAGTTCACATTGATGTTAAGTGATGACTGCAGGCTATAGACACTTACACAAAGACCAAGGTCAAAAAGCAGATACCTTATCACTCCTGAGGCCTAAGGTGTTATGCCTCTGTGTCGGAAATTACAGGGCTATACATTACCACCTGACCGGAACACGATAATGCTGAACACTACCATTTAGCGACAAGTACATATATTGGGTAACGCAGTGGTGCGTACGCCCGCGAGCTCCGTTACTGGAGCTCTACCACCAGTAAATCTCCAGTGATCTTATATTAAAAATATTTAATACATAAACGTGTAATGTCAGTTCATGTATGATGATTATAACTCGATTTTATAATTAGGGTGTTTGATAATGTGCGTTATTTCTGTTACACATTGTATAATTATCTGTGACGCACATTACACATGATTTATTTCTATATTAAGAAAGTGACAAACAAGCATGCAGCTCACATTGATGTTGAACGATGACTGCAGCATAAACACAAAGACCAGAGATCAAAATGGAGAGACGTTTCCACCCCTGAGACCTTAGCTGTTATGTCACAGTGTTAGTTATTACGGACCCTACCATAACCATCCAACCGGAACACGATAGTGGTGAACACTACCATTTGGCGGCAGATAGATTTGGTAATGCGGTGGTGCCTACGCCCTCGAGCTCCTTCATACCACCAGTAAAACCTGGGTCAGGAGCCTAAGCACCGACGGTACACACCTCAGCGTGTGGCTCCGGTTCGGGCTCCAGGTCGGCCTTGCTGGGCCTCCCGGGCGCCTCTGTCGCGGCCTCCTCCGCCTCCTCGCCCCCCTCCCCCCCCTCGGGGCTGTCGGGGCCCTCCTCGCCCTCCGACTGGTGAGGGTCGTCCTCCGTCACCGCGTCAGTCTTCTTTAGATCGGCCTCCGGATCCTGCTGCCGTTTTAAAATAATTTTAATATCATCTAACACATTTTATACATATAACATTGAATATTTAAAAATATATTTATATATATATATATATATATATATACATTATAGATATTATGTACAAATACATCCACGATACCAAAGTTATGTTTTTAATTCTATTATGGTGATTCTACTGTGTGTTCGGGACATCGCCGATTGCCGGATGAAGTAGACTACGACCTTTTCGAGAAAAATCGTCTATGTACGTCCAATTAAAAAAAAAAAGATATTCAGGATGCTTATTAACTGAACGCAATTTGAACCCCCCGAAATAGATACTCCTCGATCTTTAAGTCTCAAGAAATGGGACAAACCGTTGAAAGTGAGAATCTATCAATTACAACCAGAAAATGAATAAAGTGCGATATGGATTTGGATTAAAAATAAAAACTCAATCAGCGAATCAAAAATGGATCGCTTTTTGACAATTCCATTTTCGGTTCTCGATTTTTGTATATAGCTTTATCGCACTTCGATTCGTATCGATATAAAAAATAGATCTTTTTTAGAAAGAATCATCATTTTTTTATGTAATGAAAGTGGCAAACACTCATGCAGTTCACATCGATGTTAAGTGATGATTGCAGCTTATAGACACTTACACAAAGACCAGAGGTCAAAATGCAGATGCGTTACGAGGCCTCTGTGCCAGAAATTACAGGGTCGTACATTAGCACCTAAGCGGAGCACAATAGTGCTGAACACTACCATTTAGCGGCAAGTATATAAGGTAATGCGGTGGTGCCTACGCCCGCGAGCTCCGTCACTGGAACTCTACCACCAGTAAAAAAAACGATTTCTTTTTGATGAAACTCAACCTGTCGCGTCAATGAATGCCCGTCCCTGCAAAGAGGTCGCTGTTCTGAGAATAAAGTGTCCGCCTCACCGATCGCGGTCCGCAGCACAAGTAGGCGCCGAGGCCGACGGCCAGGAAGGCGCCGACGATGACGACGCCGTAGAGCCAGGGGTTCTCGCCCGCGTACTTCAGCCCGCGCTCCACCACCGACTCCTGTGTTTACATCTAGCTCACTACTGTTGTTCTAGCTTACTGGCTTTCTACTTAATACGTAGCAGTCGCGATCACACGTGTTATTGTGCAAGTACAGAAGATTCATGAAATGAAATCACATTTATTGTAGAACATGAGTACCTACAAGATAAATACAAGATCTAAATGTAATATAAGCGTCCTTCATATTCTTGATAGATAGATAGATTCTCTGATGGACATACAATAAGTACAATGATATTATCAAATTGAGATAAAAAAAATAAACCGTAAAATCGTTCAACGTGCGACGTCTAAGTACATTTCGTCTGATATATTGAAAGTATGGTCCACTGAATCGCATCGGAGCAATTCGCATCGCAACTTTTTGCGATGAGGAAGGGTGGACCACAACTTCACAGGCTAGCTAATTATCTACTACACATACTTGTATGAAAATCAATAAACTGAAGCTTGTTTCAACTCCCTTTTTAGACTAGTGAAAGCTTAAAATCGATCAATATTGTTTTAGAATGCCGTAAAAACATTGCTTATATTTTTTCAAAGTATAAAAATCAATAAAACTTTCAGTTTAAAAAATCTACATAACACGAACGGACGAAAACGTTTTCATCCATGGTGGCGTTTAGATTATCTGTCATATGATATCACTAGTTTATTATACAAAACCTAAAATGACCACTAGTGACATGTGGATGACGCGTTAACATCGGTTTGTTTACAACCTGTATGTCCTTACAAGATGGCTTCTCATAAAAATTGACATTTTATATTAGAGCGTCTTTATTCTATTTGCAACGTAAAATCGACGTAGTAAAATTGAACTACTGGACTTGGAAATGTGTACTTACATGCTATATTTTATCTTTACAAAAGCAATGAAAATAATTATTGTAATAATTAAATTATATATCATAATAACTTATAACGCACGTTTGACTAGCCGCTACTATAAAATTCAATACACGATAGCACACCACGTACACTCCGCCAAAATTCCATACAAACGCTTATTTTGGTCTCTTTTACACAGACATCAATCAGTGACGTGTATTTACACGAGCACCTGTGTGCGTAGCACGTACAAAATACCAACCGTCGCCCATAGGAGGGATGGAGTTGGGTGATGCGGGGAAATCTGGCGGGACATCGAAGTGTCTATTCGTATACGTAGTATTATTACATATTCTCTGACGATAGTCAAACGTCCTTAGGTACAAACTAAAATTTTCATTTAAACTGATGTAGCCGCAGGACAATCGAACTAGCATAGAACACGAGTAGCAATACGTACGAAGGGAGTTGTAAGATTATGTGAAAACGTCTTCATTATTATTTTGACCCATTAACTGAGTGAGAGAGAGATGTGGTGGCAAAATCGGTGTTCTTAAAAATTCACTGTTTACATTTACTTATTCAAGTGCCAAAAATATACATCAATCTCTCCAATTAGTTTAGTGGATAGATTGATGTATATTTCTGCGATAACATTACGAAATTACGTAAAAGGGAGTGTAGAATGCATAATGGTGAAATTCTAGTTAGATATTCCTCTAGAAGACATAAATAAAGTGTTACTTTGAACGAAATGGAACGCAAACCAATTGACGGTGCATAGGTCAAGGTAAAAGAAAATTTACCAAACATTTTCAGCTTTAATTAAAAAAAATAATTCAAAATTCAAATTGGTCTAGAAGGACACTTTTGCATTGTCGGGTTATAAGCTATCTAGAGAGAATGATTATAATTATAATCCAATAGGTATTAATAAATACCAATTTAATAATAATATTTAACTGATACGTGAATCATCAAATTTTACAATTCCTTTTTTTAAAAAAAATTGCACACTTGGAGTTTTTGAAGTGAATAATGCTTTAAAAGTGGATGGAACGAAAAAGTGACAGTAAAAAGAGACCAACACATAAATTCATGAGATTTAATTTTTGTTAAATTTTCTTTTACCTCGACCCATGCACTGTAAATTGGCTTCCATCCCATTTCGTTCTTACTAACATGTTTTTATGTCCCGTTACGAAATTTTTTGAAGGTTTCACTTCTACCACATGTTTTTTTGGCAAGTCTAAAGACGTTTTCAACGATCTCGTCCCGTCGACGACGGTGCGGCAAGTGAGTGCGGACCTCGGCGGCGCGGCGCACGAGCAGCGCGACGTAGGCGGCGACGGGCACGGCCACGTACAGCGCGTACACCGCCCAGTAGCCCGGCCGGTAGTTGGTCGCGCGGAGCACCCGCCCCCACAGCGTTTGCTGGGGCATGCCGAGCGGTTATTGGGGGCTTCGTCGTACCTCGTTTAATAAATGCTAATTGCACGTGTACAGGTAAAAGTATGCATATGCAGGAAAGAGCATGAAAGTAAGTTGAACGCGGTCGAGATGAGATCTTTGCGCAAGATCTGCGGTGTATCACTCACCGATCGCGTTCGTAATGAAGATGTAAGAAAAGGACTTTGTGTGAATGATAGTATCGGTGTAAAAATGAAAAAAGGCATGCTCCGATGGTTCGGGCATATAGAAAGAATGTCGAATGAGCGAATGACTAAACAGATATACAATGCGAATGTGGATGGTTGCAGAGGCCCAGGAAGACCAAGGCTGACCTACCATGACCAAATAGGTCGAGTTCTGTCTGATGGTGGGGTCAAAAGTCTTAGGAATCGGCGTGCATGTATGAAGAGAATTATGAAGGTAGACGAGGCACGAGAGGTTTGTCAGAACCGAGATGTCTGGCTCTCTACACTCTCTGCCTACCCCGTTAGGGACCTGGCGTGAAGATACATACATACAGGTAAAAGGGGGTTTAAAATAGTCCACAGCTTATGGAAACTCCGAAAGATGAGCTTTGCCGCCGCTGTGTCGAATTTGTCGATGCTCCAATCCGGTGGAAACTATTGCAACAACCGTGAGGAAATTACGTGTAGGACCCAAACGTAGTCCGAAATATTTTTTATAATTTTTAATAGGTTTTTAAAGAAAAATGGCTTGGGGTGGGGAAGCGACATCAATTGCTAACAATGCTAAATGCCCAAGGTAATGCAAACAACGTGAAGGCAGAATTAGACAGTCGGGTATGGCCTTCAGTAGATCAGTTGCGACTGGACTAGAGATCCCGTTTTCGTCCAGTTTTCGGTCTAGATTCACTTTCAATCGGAATTGTACTTTATCCCTCGCCAAACTGTATATTAAACCGAAAATGTGTGTGCCCTTGGTACAATAGGGAATATTCATGATTTTTTTTGTCTTTAATTATTCATTTACTTATATATATCGTAGAAAAATCATAAATAGGCCTGAAAATATTATAGTTATTTTTCAAAGTGAAATTTAAAACATTGAGTAAATTTGAGCTCTTCAAACGTTGTCATTCTGACGACGTGTGTTGTGACGTCACAACACACGTCGAGTGTTTTTTACTCTAAACTTTTGTGTTACTTCATACGTATTTTCAATTTTAATTGCTCTACAAATCATGGAAGAAGCAAAAAAGCCATCTTACAACTATTGTATAGTACCTAAGTGCAAAAATAGTATTAGAAAAACACCATACAAAGTGTTATTTCGTCTCGACCAATGGCGGCGCGTTTTGGAAGTTTGAATTTCGTTCCCTTATTTTGCACTATTTACAAAATATTTAATGGCATTCAATAATTAGTAAATAAAAAAACACTTTGTTATTATAATATGACGTTGATGAGTATTCGAGAAAAAAATATTTGAGACAATTTTAAATTTTATGCATATTCTCTATTTACAACAAATTCAAAGGAATAAAATGCCACACTGTGGTCAGTTTTCTTGAAACGTATGATTAATAATAATTATAAGTTTATTAATGTGTCTTCAATTTTGTATTCTAAGACTTATTTGCTAGGTTCAAAATGTAGTAAGACATACCGATTCGCTGGATATCTTGGCCCTTTTGAGCGCATAGGTCATCTGAGCCCACTGGTCAGCGACGGCCTGGTCGTCCGTGATCAGTATGTTGTCGAACAGCAGCGCGGGCGACATCGACCACAGCTCGAATCCTACTGCGTGCTGCAACACGACAAACGACACTGTGTAATGTAAGTTCACGCCAAGTATATTACGGATAGGCAGAGAGCGTAGGTCGCCAAATATATCTGCCTTTACTCCCTTCCCATGCGTCTTCCTCATTCATCACTCACTTTATATATTTACATCATTATTTACTACTATTATAATTATATGCTTAAAGTATAATAGAAAGGATCAAATTTCTTAGGACTTAGGTTGAAAGTATATTTCATATTGAACTTTATATTTGAGACATTCTACTGATATACTTTTTACATTAGTATATTATAATATTTAGCTATCTTAGTGATATTCTTGACTATACATATATTTTTTATCTTGTTTGACATGTATATCAATTGTAATTCACTTTAATTTATTTTGTTTGTTTTTGACGTGTCATAAGAGGTGCCTGTCACCCTAAATGAATAAATAAGTTTCTGATTCTGATTATTATGAACCTTTTACCTACACATTTTAAATTTTCCTTAGTGAGAGGTAATCTGAAAAACTGACGATAATATTCTTAGGCCATATTCGGGCACGAAAGGAAAAGTTTCAAAGTTCTATGGGACTTGAGCCACAGCTTGTGCATTTCAGAATAGCAAGGAAATAAATCCATTAAACTATTGCGAACCTTCTTTTTAGAAAATGATTTGGATTTTTTTTTTTTATGTAATGTAAGTGGCAAACAAGCATGCAGTTCACATTGATGTTAAGTGATGACTGCAGCCTATAGACACCCACATGAAGACCAAGGCCAAAATGCAGATGCGTTACCACTCCTGAGGCCTAAGGTGTTATGCCTCTGTGCCGGAAATTACAGGGCCGTACATTACCACCTGACCGGAACACGATACTGCTGAACACTACCATTTAGCGGCAAGTAAATTAGGTAATGCGGTGGTGCCTACGCCCGCGAGCTCTATCACTGGAGCTCTACCACCAAAAAATGTTTGTCGTTTCGTAAACACTAAATTGTCATGTGATATCTGTCAGATTGATATTCGATAGTTTAAGATAGTGATGGCGAACTTAGTTGACCTCGAAATTCAGTCAGGATATCGATTAGACTATCAATAGTATCATAATATTATGCATAATGTTAAGTATTTATATTCCAAAAAGTATAGACAAAACAAATAAATTTTTGTCTTTGGAACCTCTAGTATTTTTTAAACTATCGTTTTTAAGACAAACAATTACAGTACGCAGCAAGATATATTGCATATCGATCTTAGGAGGGATTTCGGATAATTTCGGTTATCTCCATCTCTCCACAACCTTTCTGACGTTTATCGACCATTTTGATCATGTTTTGACCAATACCGGACTATTAGTGCACACGTAGGCAGTGTGCGGCAGAGATAACGCTCCACGAAACTAGCCGATTGTCTCTTTCCTAAGCTCGACGTGCAATATTTTTTGATGAGCACTGTAAAACGTTGTGACTCGTGAAAACATTGTCATTATGACGTCACAAATCACCTATGAACTGAGTGGTGAAATGAAGATATTTTAAATATCTATACATCTATACAAATAAATAAAATTGGAGTGTCTGTTTGTAATATAAAAATGACCGCTTTTTACTAAATGTAAATGTATGTATACACGGTGCATATACCAAAACATTTTTTTTTACAATTTTTGTCTGTCTGTCTGTCTGTTTGTTCCGGCTAATCTCGGGTACGGCTGGACCGATTTTGACGGGACTTTTTCTGGCAGATAGCTTATATAATAAGGGGTAACTTAGGCTCTTATACTAGCTGCGCCCACGACTTCGTCCGGGTAGGTACTGAATAATCATAAATTCTCACGGGGACGAAGTCGCGGGCACAGCTAGTCTATAATAAGATGTTTCTTTACAATGGTGTATACTCACAATGGGCGTCATCTTGAAAGGCTGGTCGTCGTTGAAGTAGTGGGGGTTGGGGATGCGGCGCGGGCTCCACTTGCCCTTGTAGTTGGGGTTGGGGATCAGCGGGGCGCGCCACACGCCCTGCAAACGTTTACATACATCAACATCCGTCATTCATCTAAATTAGTAAATATTGGGTAAATTCAAAAACTGGCCAGTCCGAGTCGAACTCGCACACGAAGGGTTCCGCACAAGAAAAATGCTTAAAAATTAAGTTTGTTGTTTTTATGTTGGGCACGAGCGGCGGGGCCCAGGGCCCGCAGCCGGGGCCGGCGCTGCATGCGGGGTTGTCGACGGGCAGTGACCTACCTTGTAGGCGGGGTTGGGCACGAGCGGCGGGGCCCAGGGCCCGCAGCCGGGGCCGGCGCTGCATGCGGGGTTGTCGACGGGCAGTGACCTACCTTGTAGGCGGGGTTGGGCACGAGCGGCGGGGCCCAGGGCCCGCAGCCGGGGCCGGCGCTGCATGCGGGGTTGTCGACGGGCAGTGACCTACCTTGTAGGCGGGGTTGGGCACGAGCGGCGGGGCCCAGGGCCCGCAGCCGGGGCCGGCGCTGCATGCGGGGTTGTCGACGGGCAGTGACCTACCTTGTAGGCGGGGTTGGGCACGAGCGGCGGGGCCCAGGGCCCGCAGCCGGGGCCGGCGCTGCATGCGGGGTTGTCGACGGGCAGTGACCTACCTTGTAGGCGGGGTTGGGCACGAGCGGCGGGGCCCAGGGCCCGCAGCCGGGGCCGGCGCTGCATGCGGGGTTGTCGACGGGCAGTGACCTACCTTGTAGGCGGGGTTGGGCACGAGCGGCGGGGCCCAGGGCCCGCAGCCGGGGCCGGCGCTGCATGCGGGGTTGTCGACGGGCAGTGACCTACCTTGTAGGCGGGGTTGGGCACGAGCGGCGGGGCCCAGGGCCCGCAGCCGGGGCCGGCGCTGCATGCGGGGTTGTCGACGGGCAGTGACCTACCTTGTAGGCGGGGTTGGGCACGAGCGGCGGGGCCCAGGGCCCGCAGCCGGGGCCGGCGCTGCATGCGGGGTTGTCGACGGGCAGTGACCTACCTTGTAGGCGGGGTTGGGCACGAGCGGCGGGGCCCAGGGCCCGCAGCCGGGGCCGGCGCTGCATGCGGGGTTGTCGACGGGCAGTGACCTACCTTGTAGGCGGGGTTGGGCACGAGCGGCGGGGCCCAGGGCCCGCAGCCGGGGCCGGCGCTGCATGCGGGGTTGTCGACGGGCAGTGACCTACCTTGTAGGCGGGGTTGGGCACGAGCGGCGGGGCCCAGGGCCCGCAGCCGGGGCCGGCGCTGCATGCGGGGTTGTCGACGGGCAGTGACCTACCTTGTAGGCGGGGTTGGGCACGAGCGGCGGGGCCCAGGGCCCGCAGCCGGGGCCGGCGCTGCATGCGGGGTTGTCGACGGGCAGTGACCTACCTTGTAGGCGGGGTTGGGCACGAGCGGCGGGGCCCAGGGCCCGCAGCCGGGGCCGGCGCTGCATGCGGGGTTGTCGACGGGCAGTGACCTACCTTGTAGGCGGGGTTGGGCACGAGCGGCGGGGCCCAGGGCCCGCAGCCGGCGCTGCATGCGGGGTTGTCGACGGGCAGTGACCTACCTTGTAGGCGGGGTTGGGCACGAGCGGCGGGGCCCAGGGCCCGCAGCCGGGGCCGGCGCTGCATGCGGGGTTGTCGACGGGCAGTGACCTACCTTGTAGGCGGGGTTGGGCACGAGCGGCGGGGCCCAGGGCCCGCAGCCGGGGCCGGCGCTGCATGCGGGGTTGTCGACGGGCAGTGACCTACCTTGTAGGCGGGGTTGGGCACGAGCGGCGGGGCCCAGGGCCCGCAGCCGGGGCCGGCGCTGCAAGCGGGGTTGTCAACGAGCGGCGCTTCCCACTCGCCGTCCATCTCCTCGTCCCAGTCCGACGGCTTCTTGGCTTCGGGGTCTGTGGGGTGCGACAGATATTAAGCACCGTAATGCATGTCAGTTCTTGTATTGATTTTTTATTGGTGGTTAGAGACACGCCGGTAATAACTATCACAGAGATAAACAAAGGTCTTAGGGGTGGCAACGCATTTACATTTTGACCATTGGTATTTGTGTAAAATTCTATAAACCACAAATCACCAGTTATCATCAATGTTAACTGCATGATCGTTTGCAACCTCTTGTACTGGTGGTAGAGCTCCAGTGACGGAGCTCGCGGGCGTAGGCACCACCGCATTACCTAATTTACTTGCCGCTAAATGGTAGTGTTCAGCACTATCGTGTTCCGGTCAGGTGGTAATGTACGGCCCTGTAATTTCCGGCACAGAGGCATAACACCTTAGGCTTCAGGGGTAGTAACGCATCTGCATTTTGGCCTTGGTCTTCATGTGGGTGTCTATAGGCTGCAGTCATCACTTAACATCAATGTAAACTGCATGATTGTTTGCCACTTCAGTTACATAAAAAAAAAAAAAATCTCCGATCAGAGTTGGGCGTAATCAACTACTTTTGTGATCGGAATAATAATCTAATTACAAGTAATCATGATTACTTGTAATTGTCGTGATTATGATAACTTGTTGAGGAAAACTATCACACTATATTTGTCTGTACAAGTTTGCGAGTAATAGTCAACCAAATGTATTTTACTTGAAAAGGAGATGTTGTAAATATGTATGGACCTCCGGCCATGTATTGTACACAATATTATTAACAGGCAAAATCAATATAAAAACGTTTTTACTGAATATTTTCACTTATTTAGCTTTCTTTGCAGTTACAAAACATTATTTTTGTAATCATTAATCTGATTACATTTTGCCCATGTCTGCCTCCGATGCATAAAAATTAGCTAAGCTCAAGGAGGTAGGCAGTCCCACATTACTTTTTTAATCGACTCGCCGCTAAGGCTAAATAGGTTCGACGCTACCGTGTTCCGTTCGAGTGGTAATGTAACACCCCATAAGTTTCAACACAACGACACAACGACGTAAGTATACGAACATCGACATCTATGAATTTTGATAATATTTTCTAGGCAAAACAGATTACCGGGCAGCATATCGGGCTCGTCGTCGAGCCAGCCGTCGGGCTTGGCGGCGGCGGGGTCCGCCACCTGCGCCGGCGCGTGTTCGTCCCAGTCCGCGGGCTTCGTCGCCGTGGGGTCCACGATCTATACAAATGAATAAAATTGGAGTGTCAGTTTGTAATATTAAAATAACCGCTTTTTAATAAATGCATATGTGTCTATACACGGTACATATACCAAAACAACATTTTTTTCAATTTTTGTCTGTCTGTCTGTTTGTTCCGGGTAATCTTGGGACCGACTGACCCGCTTTTGACGAAAATTTCACTGCCAGATAGCCGATGTAATAAGGAGTAACTTAGGCTACTTTTATACAAGCTGCGCCCTCGACTTCGTCCGGGTAGATACTGAACAATCATAAATTCTCACGCGGATGGAGTCGCGGGCACATCTAGTCTGCAATAATAATCCAATATGAGATTCCTCTTACTAATCAATGTGAACAGTTTTATAGTCGACGAAGAGAGTGAGCTCCTGCTATAAGTCTCATCAGATTGAAATTGCTTTAAGGCAACAAAAAAAAAAAAGCAACAATTTTTTTTTATGTAATGGAAGTGGCAAACAAGCATACAGTTCACATTGATGTTAAATGATGACTGCAGCCTATACAAAGACCAAGGTCAATATGCAGATGCATTACCATCCTGAGGCCTAGGGTGTTATACCTCTGTGCCGGAAATTACAGGGCCGTACATTACCACCTGACCGGAACACGATAGTGCTGAACACTACCATTTAGCGGCAAGTATATTAGGTAATGGGCAACACTTCTCATGCCAATACACCGAAAGAAACGGCCCTCAGTTCCCGGTGGCCCTGCTATTCCCGACCATCGTGGTTACGGCGGGGCAGAGGGTGCGAAGAATCTCCGGGAGGGATCCGGTCGCCACACATACCAACGACTACATTTGGCTACTTATAATGCTCGTTCGTTGAAGGAAGACGTCTATCTCGCTGAGCTCGAGTCGGAGTTAGGACACGTAAATTGGCACATCCTAGGGTTATCAGAAGTCCGAAGACAGGGAGAGGACACGATAACCCTGGAGTCGGGCCACCTACTCTACTATCGAGAAGGCGATAAGACGTCACAAGGCGGGGTTGGCATATTGGTTAACAAAGCTCTCTCTAACAACGTGATGGAAGTCAGCAGTGTGTCCACTCGGGTAGCATACCTCATATTCAGACTCACTAGGAGATATTCTCTGAAAGTGATACAGGTTTATGCTCCCACGTCGACACACTCTGACGATGAGGTCGAGGCCGTCTATGACGATATAACAAGAGCCTTACACAGCACCACCAAGACCCACTTCACTGTTGTTATGGGGGACTTCAATGCCAAAGTGGGAGTACAAGAACGCGGAGAATCGGTTATTGGATCACACGGTATTGGTAGCAGAAATCCGAGGGGCCAAATGCTAGTTAACTTCCTCGAATCTCAGAGGCTCTTTCTGATGAATTCTTTTTTCCAGAAAAAGCCTCAGAGGAAGTGGACATGGCGAAGCCCGGACGGCGTGACAAAAAATGAGATCGACTTTATCATGACGAATAGCAGGTTTATATTCAAAGATGTCTCAGTGATTAACAGGTTTAATACCGGAAGTGATCACCGACTTGTACGAGGGACTTTGAATATAAATTTCCGACTTGAGAGAAATCGCCTGATAAAGTCTACGCTCCGACCGTCACAGCGCCATATCGGTGCTAGATCAGATGAGTTCCAGCTGGAACTCCAAAACCGATTCAAACTGCTGGAAACCACGGAGGACGTTGACCAATATGCCAATCAGTTCACGAATGTTATGCGGGAGGTGGGAGAGGCTTTTTGCCAACGAAGACAGAGGAACAAATCATTCAAGTTCTCGGCTGAAACAGTGGATCTGATGAGACAGAGACGGGAGATATCTGCGGATTCGCCAAATTTCAGCCTTCTCAATAAGCGGGTAAAGAAACAAATACGATTCGACCTCCGCAAAAGCAATCTTCGAGCAATCGAAGATGCTATAGAGCGAAATAGAGGATAGCGAGTATTTGCTAAGCAATTGGGAAGGAGTCATTTGGCGAAGCTGACGACATCTGATGGTCGAGTAATTAAGTCGAAACCAGATCTACTCTTAGAAGCCGAGACTTTCTATGGAAGACTATACTCCTCTCATGCACCCAAACCCACCAATGAAGACGCGGATGACAAACGTGCCAAATTAACCCGTCACTTCACGGATGAGCTACCGGACATCGAGATTGCCGAAATTGGGATGGCTCTTGAGCAACTCAAAAACAACAAGGCACCTGGGGAAGACGGTATTACCACGGAACTCTTAAGAGCTGGGGGACGTATTGTCCTGGAGCAGCTTCGAAAGATATTTAATACCGTCTTAAACAAAGGTACAACGCCGGAGGCATGGTCTAGAAGTGTGGTCATTTTGTTCTTTAAAAAAGGTGATAGAACGCGCCTCAAGAACTACAGACCGATAGCACTTCTGAGCCATGTCTATAAACTGTTCTCAAGAGTCATCACAAATCGACTTGCCCGAAGATTTGACGATTTTCAACCTCCTGAACAGGCCGGGTTTCGAAAAGGCTACAGTACCGTAGATCACATCCACACGCTACGACAGGTCATACAGAAGACCGAAGAATATAATCGTCCTCTGTGTCTCGCGTTTGTGGACTACGAAAAAGCCTTCGACTCCATCGAAACCTGGGCTGTTCTCAATTCTCTGCAGCGATGTCAAGTCGATTGGCGGTATGTCGAGGTGCTGAAATGTTTATATAAAGCCGCTTCGATGACTGTCCAAATCCAGAACGTCCAGACAAGACCAATCCCTCTAAAGCGAGGAGTAAGACAGGGAGATGCAATCTCTCCAAAACTATTTACTAACGCTTTAGAGGATGTCTTCAAAACACTGGACTGGAGTGGACAGGGTATCAATATCAACGGCGAATACATTTCACACCTTCGATTTGCTGACGATATAGTTATAATGGCCGAATCGCTGCATGAGTTATCAGAGATGCTGCAAAGCCTAAGCGTTTCTTCCAGACGGGTGGGCCTGGGAATGAACTTGGATAAGACTAAGGTCATGCTCAATTCATTCGTAGACCCACGGCCTATAATCGTCGAAGATGTTAGCATCGAAGTTGTTCAGGAATACATCTACCTAGGCCAGACTATACAACTGGGTAGGAACAACTTCGACAAAGAGGCTGACAGAAGAATACGATTGGGCTGGGCAGCATACGGAAAACTTCGTCAAATCTTCGATTCGCCACTGCCTCAATGCCTAAAATCTCGGGTATTCGACCAGTGCGTCCTTCCGGTAATAACGTACGGGGCGGAGACATGGGCTCTTACGAAAGGCCTCGTCCACAAATTCCAAGTGGCTCAGCGAGCTATGGAACGGGCTATGCTCGGTGTATCTCTGAAAGATAGAATCCGAAACGAGGAAATCCGAAGGAGAACCAGAGTGACCGACATAGCTCAAAGAATTGCTAGGCTGAAGTGGCAGTGGGCGGGGCATATTTGTCGTAGAGCCGACGGCCGCTGGGGCAGACGTGTGTTAGAGTGGAGACCCCGTACAAAACGCCCGGTGGGACGGCCCCCTGCCAGATGGACTGACGACCTAAAGAGGTTGGCAGGACGCGGATGGGTCCGAAAAGCCGAAGATCGAGTGTGGTGGCGAAAATTGGGAAAGGCCTATGTCCAGCAGTGGACGATCGATGGCTGATGATGATGATATTAGGTAATGCGGTGGTGCCTACGCCCGCGAGCTCCGTCACTAGAGCTCTACCACCAGAAAAAAAAAAACTTATATTTTCTTTTTTTTTCTAGATTTTAGCTAGGGTTTCACATATTCACTATTTACAGTATTTATGTGCATAATGTATAAGAAAACTGGATACCGGCGAATTTGGTAGATTCTTTGTGATTTTAATGTGATAAAGATTTTTTTTAGTTTCCAAGTTTTTGGTTCGGGATTAACTGGTGTCGTGAAGGTTTCCAACTGTGAACGTGTTGTCCGGCCGCAGACCAGCGTGTATAGATGGGGCTCCTTGTCTTTATAGATGTCGAAACGAAAATACTCATCATGAATTAAGAATCTGCGTTAGGTACCTTCTACCTCGCATCTCAACATAGACTTGTCTTTAGGTTAGGTTGACTATCATCGTCAATTTCTCATAAACCCTATGAGAGATTGACGGGCGGTAACAAATCACCTAAGGAGGAGATTTATAAATTGAATTTCAATTAAAGTGGAATTAATTAGTAGTTAGTCTAAACTTCCATCCTTCACTATCTCACCCGATTGTTAAGTTCAGATTGTTGCAAGATCCGGTCAGAAGGTTAGGAAGTTTGGTTGACTGGTGCCAATAAAGTGCCAATAGAGAGTAGAGACTCATCATGGGCCTGTTTAATGTAGACCAGCATAGTGTATTTTTTAAAACTATGTATAATATACATTTAAAAGTTGTACTCATGACCAAAAAATAAAAATAAATTTTAAAAATTACCTGTTGATCCATAACGTTCTCTCAGTTTAAATTTGTGATTGTAGATGTCAGGGAAGCGATAACTATGAATCAATAGACTAACCTTCTCTCTCTCATCCCAGTCTTCAGGCTTCTTGTCATTAGGGTCGTCGATCTCCTGCGGAGGGTTGACGGGCGGAGTGAAGTCTTCCAACAGGGAACCGGCGTTGGCCTCCTTGTTATCCACGAGCACGGTGAACGTGTTGTCCGGCCTCACAATCAGGGTGTAGAGATGGGGCTCCTTGTCTTTGTATATGTCGTCCAGTCGCTGACTGGAATAGTATACTAGATTTTGGTATGCACGTAATAAAATTTGTTCAAGAGCCTCAAACAAAAACGCGCTAGAATATATTTAAAATACTTATCCAGAACAAAATGCGAGCAAAAAAAATGATATTTCCCTCCGCGGGCTCTAAAACTCTTTTAAATTTGGTGTAAAAGTTTCATGATTCAAAACACAGTTGACCTGTAGAGGCCCCCAGAACCGAAGGCCTACAGCGGACCGAGCCTGCCCGTCCCTCCCCTTAGTCCGACACTGCTCTGGTGGAACGTGACAAGGAGTCACACTTGTCATGTTCATTGATTAATAATATGTCAAAAAGTAAAAATAAATCCAAACACAACACACTCACGTTGGCTTCTTGCTGTGTTTCTCTTCGATGGTGCCGTTCTTGGGGTTCTGGTGCCTGAAGATGAAGTGCAGTTTGTTGTCGTTGCCGCACTTGTCCGGCCCGAACATGATGGTGTAGGGCGTCTGGTCGTGGAACTTGCGCAAGTCCCCTTTAGTGTTGGTGCCCCGGGACAGAAGCTTGACGTACGCGCCGCCGCATATTTGCCCTTCCTGTTGGTTAAGTACAAAAGTTGAGATACCATACGGGGTTCGCAGGCGTAGGTAGGTACCACCGCATTACCTGATCTACTTGCCGCTAAATGGTAGTGTTCAACGCTATAGTGTTCCGGTCAGGTGGTAATGTTCGGCCCTGGCATTTCCGGCACATAGGAACAACAACTTTGATCTCTAATTAGAGGTGGATACAGTTCTCTTCGGTTGGCTTGGATATATTAGATATTAGAAAGGCTGATTTAAATCATTTTCGCGGGAGTTTCGCGTAGGCAGTTGCGTAAATCTATTTAGGCTATACTCGTGTAGAGACGTCACAAGGCGAGCCGCTTACATATGTCTTTTGAAAAAAAAATATGTTCAACAGAGGCTTAATTAGATATTTTACTTGAACCATAGAGCAACACCGGAGGGGAGTAGCCATATGCAGGCTTTCCCCTCTGTCAAAGTGCAAGCCCAAATGGGCCTATACCTGTCGCCTAGATGTTTAAATATGTGCGTGAAATTGATTCTGTATTTTGTTAGGTGTGAGTTTCGTAGTAATAGACAATTTTTGTAGTGTGTGTGTGTGTCGCACGCATTTCCCCCCGGAAAAAATGACAGACTGTTTTGCATCGGTAATAAACGCTATGGCTACTCTCCTCCAGTCCGCCGCGGCCGGTGGCCCGTGTTGCTCTATGACTTGAACTAACAATGTTCGCTATTAATACTACTACAACATGCCTTATAACCTTATAAATAAGATTTTTCAACTATTTCCAGACATTTCTATTGCAGTCTACACGTTTATTACGTGAAGAATAATTTTAGTGAATCGTAAAAGCTGACGTATTCACTATTTATAGTATTTATGTGCATAATGTAAGAAAACTGGATACCGGCCAGTACGTTTATAGCCATATGGTAGTTTCTTTGTGATTTTCGCTTTATGTACAAGCCCATGCATGACACTTTGTTTACATTTATTAATAGAAACGAAATGAACTCGTTTGACACTGAATCG
Source organism: Macrosoma leucophasiata (assembly GCA_036365455.1). Classification (NCBI taxonomy): domain Eukaryota; kingdom Metazoa; phylum Arthropoda; class Insecta; order Lepidoptera; family Hedylidae; genus Macrosoma; species Macrosoma leucophasiata. Next base: position 2,599,037 of record JAWQUS010000014.1, on the reverse strand, counting down.
AAATATCAAGTCAAATCATCGTAGAACAATGGACTAACTAATAAAATTAGGAATTGTAGAATTACATACTTACCCCCTAATTCATAAACGTACTTTAGATACGTTTTAGCTATAGAATGCTTTGTCTTTGTCAGTTGCATTGACAAATGTGCAGGATAGAAAAAGACAAAGGAGAGATTAGCAACACTAGCTAATATCCGCTTATGAATAAGGGGGTAACAGTTCATTATCGTATTAGTATTGGCGGTAGAACTTCAGTAAAAGGGGATACAAAATTACTATTTATAAGGCCGATTAATAGCCACGAGTGACCCACACATTTGTCCTCATGTTTTACCTCAATTTCCATAGGATGCAGTAATACCTAAGGGCAAAACAACGCATGCAATATATGCATACATTCAACGGCGGAATCGCAACTGGATATTTATCTCCAGTTTTTTTTTATAGATATTTAAATAATAATGACAACCCTTGAGACGCCCCACTGCTGGACATGAGTCTCTCCCCTTTTTGCGGGGAGGCCTGGAGCTTACTCCTTCACGCTCCTCCAATTCGGTTTGGTGGAGATATGGGTTAGTGGCTAACCCGATGTCGGATGTTTTCAAACCGCCCATAAGTCCTCCGACAAGGTTTAACGACTGCTATCTATCGATTGCAACCGGGACCGACGGCTTAACGTGCCTTCCGAAGCACGGAAACGCGCATTTTTAACTTGCCACAAGTGGTCATCCACACACGCCCGACCGCGCCCGTATCGCTTAACCGAGTAGATCGCTACGATCTACACCAGCCGCGGGGCCATGCGTGCTTCTATCTATAGGATGCAGTATTCACTTACCAAAAATGTGAACTGCGGTTTTTATTACCACCATCATTACGACACAAACTAAACGCTATATGTCCCTATAGTTATAACATAAAACTCAAGGATAGAAATGTTTGGCTAAATGCTGATCTAGCTCCACAAAGGTGTTAAATGTAATAATCAAAGTGTAATGTTGATATTATATTGTTAATTTTAAGCTTGTTTAAATTATGGAAAATTGTAAAATATGCCTAAGAGATATTTTTAAAAGAGCCGACTGAGTTTTTTCCGGCAAGTTTTTCTCAGATCATATTGGCCTTTGGAACTTTGCCGGTGAATGACAAAGAATGACTCTTTTTCTTTTCTTTTTACTCTTTGTTATAAGTTTGTAAAGGGGAAAAGAGACATTCTACTGATATACTTTTTACAATAGTTTATGACATTTAGTTTTATCTTAGTGATATTCTTGACTTTACATATATTTTTTATCTTGTTTGACATGTATATCAACTGTTATTCGCTTTAATTTTGTTTGTTTTTGACGTGTCATAAGAGGTGCCTGTCACCCTAAATGAATAAATGAGTTTCTGATTCTGATTCTGTGATCACGACGCGCCAGCCAGAAAAAGCGCCATAATAAACGCATTACTTCCGAGCTACAAAGATAGTTACAACTGTGCGGAGGTATGAATTTGCAATTTCTGACACAGATATAGAACTGAAAAATTTCTCAGTGTTAGATAGCCCATTTATCCACGAACGCTTTAGGCTATACAACATCACTCAGATGAATAGGAGAGGGTAAGTAATATTGCAAACGCGCAAAGCTGGGGCGAGCCGCTAGTAATCTTATCTATCTAATACCTTTAAACGAGCAATTCTTGTATATATATAGATTCAAGATCTCAGAAACGGCTCCAACGATTTTCTTGAAACTTACAGATTAGGGGGTTTTCGGGTCAAGAAATCGATTTATTTAGGTTCCAGGTCCAAGAAAAGCTCGGTTCCAAGTTAATAATAAATTTTCTCCATAACCGACGACTAACGCCATGAATAGAAGAACCATTAGTCTACTAACGTTAGTCGTATTTTTAGCAAAGAAGAAGTGTTTAGACCAAAAAAAAACAATTGTTTTTATTCATATTTCTTCAGTATGCAATTCATACTAAATATAATTTTCAAATATCGCTACGGAACGAAATTTTTTTTTTTTTTTATACAATTAACGTGTGCTAACAAGCTTCGGAGCAAATCCAATTATATGATGCAATACCACGTTTCCATTTCTCGACTCGCACAGGGGAATAGTGATCCGATAAGCCAATTAGCCACGGAATGTTCGGCATATAACTAAGACTAGGGTGTATGTCATTGTATGTATGAATAATGTTAGCAATTAGATTAATAGATTAGATTAGATTAGATGAATAGCTTAATGCAGATTGAACTAAAAATCACACATTTTAATTTAAACTTTATTTTAAAAAATGAATGAAATTTTGCAGTGTTTTTAAGTATTACTACTTAAAACAACCTAATTTTAAGACCTTTATGTATCTACTTAGTTAGCAAATAAATGACTATGACTATGACTAAGTGAATGGAAACAAAACACTTCGTCGTGAATATTAATTTTAGTATTTTTTTTGTACAATGCTCTAGTAGACAGTTCGAAAGAGATTCTGCCTCATTTGCTAATCTATTTGCCGCCAGTAGTAGCACTACCCTACCCTTTGACATTTCGATGTTAGTATAGTGTGGCATTATTTTATTCTTAATCTCTCCAGACACGAGAAAAATATGACAATTGAAATTCAATTGTGTCTCGCCGCCGGTGGCCGCACGATCCTTGAAGGATTAATGTTAAATCATGATGTGAGTATTTTGATGGGATTTAGGCTTTTTCTATGCTTATCATGACACCAGGATGGAATTAGGCTACCAATAGTATACATTTTCTGCAACTCTCGCTTTAAGCATATAAATATGCTTGCGAGCATTTTATTTTGTTAAGTATACGATGCGCAAAGCGACGTCAAGCACTCAATATAGGTATCAGACGTAAAATCATCATGAATCAATCATTTCAGCCCAAAGACGTCCACTGCTGGACAAAAGTCTTCCCCCAAAGATGCTTACAGTTCTGCAACATCTGGGGACATGACATAATCACCATGTTTGGCATGCGGATTGGCGATCGCAGTGGCGGAAGTTATCACAGGATGCTACCCAGCGGTATTGGACTTACTGCTGCAGAATGGTTTGACCCCCATTGTTTGGTTATCTGACAGATCTAGCAGAAAAAATATATTCAACTAGTGGACAGTGGAGTCATCAACAAACCTGCATAGTGACTTCATACTGGACGATGAGCGGTTTGTCCTTGAACTCGAACGGCTTGTCGAGGAGGGTGGATATGGCGGCGTGCTTGGCCTCCGTCGTCAGCACCAGCCCCAAGTCGTTCTTGAGTATACGACGCGCGGGCGCTTGGATCTGTGGACGAGAGTACTTTTACTAAACGTCACTTCATGCCTGTATTTCCTGATGGGGTAGAGGTAAGAGCAGGCTTTCACCCGCTACGTTTTGTCCCATCTAATAATAATTGGCAAACGTATTGACATCTCCAGGAACATTACCAAACACCAAGAGTGGCACTGGGATACTGCTGAAAAATGGGAAAGATGTCAATAGCACTCACCCCCGATAGGGATTGAACCCAGAAGTGTACCACAGTGTAACAGTAGTTTCCTGCTGCCTGGGTAATACTGATTTTTGTAAATTTCTTAAGGTTCAAACAAACCGACGCGTCCAATCTGCGTGCACGATGGCGGTCGCGATGACGATCTCCTTGCTGGCAGAAGTAAACTTCTGTGGTATTGGTGTAAACACCAATACCTTTTTTTTCGCCTACTAATTACTTGCGTGCAGCGTTCAGATAGTGGCGGCAGCAAATTATCGCGCGTCCGGACGCTGCAATATTGAACGCGTCCAGGCACTGACAACACCTGTCAACGTGCAGTTAGAACACGTCGCTACAACTTCACCAATATGTAGTAACTGATCGCCACCTCGGACGCAAATTGGATGCGTCGGTTTGTTCTTCGCTTTACTTACCTCCCATTTACCATCATATTTGGCTATATTCTCATCGACACCCTGTTTTTTGGCTTCAGACTTGACCCAGCGTTTCTTGAAAGCTGCCTCATCATCAAAGTGTTCTGCCAAAAACACCTTTGATGGATCTATTTTTGGACTGTGATATTCATCTTCTTCAACCTGTTTTATAATGTAAAACACCAATAAATTAATTTATTCTAGTAACACTGTATATGTATGAAATAAAATTGTATTGATTAATTAGGGTACGTCCATAAATTACGTGATATGTTTAAGGGGGGGAGGGGGTCGAGACAAATCTCATCTAATCTTACGTTGGGGAGAGAAGGGGTGTCGGCAAATATCACTTAGGTACTATTTTCACGCGGACTGAATTGGAGTAGATAATATTTTTTTAATCGCAATAGTTTCGATTTAAGTACTCTATTGTTTAATCTTTATCACACTTATAGCTATCAGCAATATTAATTACAAGTCTTAACTAGTTGTAAATAAAAAAACGAAGCATATATTTTTTCTTTTTCAATAAAAATCCACCGCGATTACATACCCACCTTTTGAAAAAATCTCACGTGTGATTAGGGGACGGGGGAGGAAGGGGATTGAATAAAATCTCACGACATCTCACCAGGAGGGAGGTAGGGACAGAAAAAAAAAAAACCGCTCACGTAATTTATGGACGCCCCCTTAAATTTTAAGTAAAATAAAAAAATCTTACGGCCAAATACTCAAACGTCACTTAAATCTAAGTGGGACTTAAAAGTCTTCGGTCTTTATAAAACACGTTCAAACGACAGAGATAGCGCACATCTGAGCGTTGCTTAAAATTGAGTGACGTTTGAGTATTCGGCCATTATGGTCTTAAATGTCACTTAATTTTAAGCAAATATAAGCTGTCTGTTGGCGTCGCGACGTGACGCCCACAGACAGCCCACTAGCGGATTAATCTTCCACTACAGTCGTGCAGACAGTCAACCGAACAATGCCGGTCAAACCATGGAATGGTTTTTTTTTCATAATTAAATTTTTACGGGTGGTAGAGCTCCAGTGGCGGAGCTCGCGGGCGAAGGCACAACCCCATTACCTAATATACTTGCCGCTAAATGGTAGTGTTCAGCACTGTCGTGTTCCGGTCAGGTGGTAATGTACGGCCCTGTAATTTCCGGCACAGAGGCCTAACACCTCAGGCCTCAGGAGTGGTAACGCATCTGCATTTTGACCTCGGTCTTTGCGTGGGTGTCTATTCTGTCTATAGGCTGCAGTCATCACTTAACATCAATGTGAACTGCATGCCTGTTTTCCACTTCCATAACATAAAAAAAGCAGTAGCATAAATAACTACATGGGATGGGCAGCAGAGTCCCGCGATAAAACTACTACCACTGCAATCACTAATCCGCCTGCCAAGCGTGGTAATTCTCTCCTAATGACGCACAACACTGTTGTGGGCATCTTTGGGGAAGGCTTTGTCCAGCAGTGGACGTCTTCCAGCTAGTGTGATGATAAGCTGTCTTTGTCATTTGCACGTGTTTTATAGGTAGAAGACTTTTAAATTCCCACTTAGATTCAAGTCATTATACACTTAGGGCCATTTACAATAAGTTTGAATTTAGTTTGGTGATTCTTCCTTGTCTAGTAAAAAAAGAATGTGTAAAAGGAAATAAAATCACAGATAAATTTTCTCCTAGTGTTAAATGGAGGTAGCTGTCAGTAATCTCTTGAGCCTCATTTGGCCAATATTGGCCACAAACAATATCAAATCAATTGTCATATTTTAACTTCAGCTCAAGAGGTCGGGCAAACAATATTGGTTTTGGGCAAGACATTCGGTTTTCATAAATGAGAATTTCAACAGCACCCGATAACATAGGCACACTGTTACTTTGTATGCATAATTCTCATAACATATAACAAAAAATATGTTGATAAAGTCAAATATTACCATTTCTAATTACTGTTATTATTAAGGTAATGAAAACCTTATACAAACTTAATTTAAGAATCAGTTAATTTCGTATCATATTATTATATTCTATTAATTTTCCCAAAAATGCAAGCAGTTTCATTCAATGTTTGAAATAGTAACAGTACATATTGACATTAGACAAAATTGTTCTACTTTCAAACATCTCTAATTTCTTATCTGATATCTCAGATATGGTGAATTAAGGTCGCACAATTGCAAAGAGGCAATGAAAGAATACAAATTGTAATAGATAATAATATCAATAATTTATGACTTTATGACACATTAAAACACTAACCCCCTTATTCATAAACATACATTAGATACGTTTTAGCTATAGAATGCTTTGTCTTTGTCAGTTGCATTGTCAAATGTGCAGGATAGAAAAAGACAAAGGGATATTAGCAACACTTTAGCTAAAATATGTTTATGAATAAAGGGGTTAATGATTTGTCAGCAAGAGTTTTATATATGGCCCAAGTAATAACCATCACAGAGCTAAACAACTTATTTAATCTTGAGGCATCTGCATCTAGACTTATACTGTTATTCAAACTAGGTAATTGAGTTGGTTCGATTGAATTTTATATTAAGAATACTGCTATAGAAATAAATAAGTTTGTTTTTAAAAACTAGGTCATCATACACTAACCTCAACAGTTACTCCATCGTCGGCGTCTTCGTCGGCACAAACCAGAGCAGTGCCCACCAATAAGGCACATAACAGCAATCCCCGGTAAATCCGAGCCATCTACAAAACAACACACAGTTCAAATTAAATGCCGACAAGACAATGTCCCTCGGACTTCGACCACCACCACCAAGCCTAATTGAATTAAAAACTAAAACAACCTAAAACACTTTTTACTTCCAAACTGATCCTAAACCCGCAACTGGAACCATACAACACCGGATGACGGATATCCTCAATAAAATATTATTAAAGCTCTAAATAACTCAGTAGCTTTTTCGGCAAAATGAATTCTGTTTTCAAATTACCAATTTCTCAAATATACCTTGCCCTTTCACTAGTTCAATGCTCGATTTTCAATAAATCATATATCCACTTGTTGTGCACCGTAAAATATAGGATTATATTTCAATAATCCAAAATTCAATGTGAAAATGATAGCGGAAGACAAGGAAGAGAAAAAGCCGCAACCACAACACAAAATTACGATCTAGAATTTCATTTTTCAATGCTCGATTCGATGCTCATGTCATGCATCGAACTATTTCCAAATAGTTCCAATTCGATTTTTAGTCTATGCTATCTGCTGATTGGCTTATTCACCGACAATTTTCGTAAAATAACCAATCACAAGCAAACAGTTGTCACCTAATGTCAGGATGACTACCAGTGACATTTTTTATTTTTTAGCGGCGGTAGTATTCACAGACCAATAATCAAGGTATTTTTCATTGAGATATTACATATGGATAGAGATTATATTTACAACCTAATAACTTAGACCTAGGTACATTATATAATTGCATTTTACGAGCGCTGCGGTCTTCTGTCACGAACACAACTCGCGATTGTCATCGCGTTCGGTCAGCGCCGCACGCGTCCGAGGCGAGCGATGCGCTTCTTCCAGCGCATGCGGGCGTCCATACAAAGTCGTTCGCCGCCCGCGCCCCGCTCCCTCAATTGCCTAGTATTACTCACGGGTCTGGCGCTGAGACTGGCGCATTACCTAATGATTTTTCGCATGTTTTTCGTAATAGTGTTTGTTACGTTTTCTATGTTTCTTGATTTAATTGACTTTTTATTTAGTAATTAAACACTAAAATCGGGAAAAAATATTAGCTATTTCATATTTAAAAAAAGCGTAAAATTGTATGAAATTACTTTTTTGCGAAGTAGGTTCCTTAATGAAAGACTGAAAGTTGTTCGGACTGACCATCTAAAAAAACGGTTTTCAGGATTTGCGCACTTAACACTACACCCTATACCTATAACAAAAGCTGGAGCCACCCCAACTATAAACACCAGGAATCTCCACTGCTAAGTATTCCAAATTTTAATCATTATGTTCAATTAATTTGAGTAGCAAGTTAAAGGCCAATAAACACATTTGATTTTTGTACATTCTCGAAAGATCTTCTACGTGTTGGACGTTAGTCCAACAGGATCTTTTTTTATTTATTCTTTATTACTATACTCAGCAGGAACGGCTCTAGGTATGTTAATCATAATGAGTAATTGAATAGAAATGGAACCTGCTTCAATTTTCAGATGATACGCATGTAGAAATTAGTGACACATATCTGTACGGCCCTGTGATTTCCAGCACAGATGCGTAATATCTTAGGCCTTAGGAGTGGTAATGCATTTAGATTGAAAGCTCTGGTTTCGTGTAGACTGATAGGCTATGTATTATTTATCAATGTAAACTACCACTTCATGATATGGAAAAAAAACTTTGTTATGTTGTGCTTATACCCGCTGGCTTGCCCGTGTCAACTAGTAGTTAACAAACCGAGAATTTAGAATCGACCATGTCAAGTAGTAGTTAACATAACCTTGAAGGCGGCTTTGCCCGTGTTAACTGGTAGTTGACATTGCATTTCACTCAGTTATGACCATGTCAACCTGTGGTTAACATCGCTCCCGCCGTCGAAAAAGCTGATTCTACCCGTCTTTATCGCTCGAAGGCCTAATTTGTATTATTTGTCCCGTTTCTTCGTGAAATTTCCCCTTCACACACAACCAGTCAAGCATCCAAGCCATAGACAAAAGTCAAGAAAAAAAAAAAACGTCCCGTTTCACTCCAGTTTGGCGGCGCCAGATATTGGTATGGAAACAAAGGCCTTTTAAATAATAAATATCTATGAACAAGTGATCATTTTTTTTTCTTATTCTATTATTTATTATATTGACAACGTAATCAAAGAATAAAAACCATATGTCATCGCCTTTATTCTTGAGGTATGAGCTTTTGAATACAAGACGAGCTTCAAAACGCCCTACTTCTAAGTTCAGCACAGCATAACTCTGCACCAAAGTCGTATTTTGATAAACAAAAGATAACATTGTTTAGCTAGTTTCATAATGAACATAAATATATATAATACTTGACATTTTTTAAAACAAATTGAGTCACAAGAATCGATTTTGTGAAACCAGACCCGGGCGCTGACGGCGCAAAAAATGGCGGGGCAAAGTAGGGTCGTCACGTTTTTCTTCGTGGGACATTTGAGGTAAGCACCTCAAATGTCCCACGAAGAAAAACGTTGCGCTGAGGGCCGGGTCAAAGGCACGTTGCGCGCGGACTTATATTACACTCTCTAAAAAAATCCGGGCTCCGTGCGTATGGGTGCAAAAAAGGAGAGAACAAAAATGATTTAATTTACATCAATTTCTTCTTCGGTATTAGGGAATCGGACAACTTTTGAGAATGTGTCTAAAATTATTCTTTTTACGTTTATTTAACAATAAAAAATATTAATCTTAATATATATAAATCTCGTGTCACAATGTTTGTCCTCAATGGACTCCTAAACCACTTAACCGATTATAATAAAATTCGCACACCATGTGCAGTTCGATCCAACTTGAGAGATAGGATAGCTTACATTACGCTATGACTAATAGGAGCAGAGCAGCGCGGGCGAAGCCGGGGCGGGCCGCTAGTTTTATTATATAAACATGTTAAAGTACCAGAAACTACACATGCATTTATAATTTCAAAAATGCCGCGTAAACGGTGCCGAATTACTCTGAACAATGTGACGTCAACTGTTTGCAATCAAAGTGAATCTTTTAATTCTATACGACTAACCAAGTGCAAATTAGTTTTGTTGAATTACGTATAATTTATTTTTCCTGTAAATAACGTAGAAAATATCCAAAAAGAGAGCCAATAAATCAAAGTATCACTTGTGTTAAATATTTTATGCAGTAATGTTTATTTATCATGTAATACTGTAACTGTGGTGTTTCTTTTACAAAGTTTCGTAGGAGATATAAATAAAAATATAGCAATACCACAGATCACACTAAAAAAAGAGGTAGGCCCCCCAAGAGGAGGATAGAGCTATGTAGGTATTTGACTCAAACTTTTGCTTGGAGTATGGACTCCATTTTTACCTTCAAGCTTCTTGGTTGCAATGTAATGACAACTGCTAAATAGTGACGTTGTGAAATTAATCGATACGAAAATGAAATATTTCCGAATCGATTCAATTCGTTTATAGTATTATCTAAACAACTACTATTTTAGCGCAGTAGTTTCGTTTTTCACGTACTTATAGGCGTTGCGGATCATTACTTATTCAGTAACCGTCAAAACTTTTCATAAACTTTTTTTTTTCGTTGGGGACAAGGTGTTCATAGAACAAACAAATAATACACTTGAAGTTAAAAAAATAGTTATCTAGGCTCTTTTATTATAAGTTTTGTTTTTTTTAAACATTAACTTTTAATATAATATTGCAATGGTTACTAATCAATAAATAATTATTGTGATTAATTTTTTTTCACTAAAAACGATCAATAAATCTAAAAACTGGCACACCATTATTATCATTACCTAAACATAAAATCGCGATTTTTTATCGATTGTTGATTGGGACCATCACTAATAAGTTAAATGTGGTATCATTATTTTACGAAGTGACAGTAGCTAATGTCAAATTGGGAATCGAATTAAAAGTCCAGGTATAGGTTCGTATAGTGTAAACAATGCTATTTTTAAAAAAGAATTGATAGCATTAAAAGTCATTTAAGCCATACAAAACTTACACAGGTCTTAAAACTCTTAAATAAAACATATCACTATTTAACACTGCATTTCAAAATCCCACCGAATAAGACACAATCCGTGAAAATTTGTACATAACCTCACAAAGGTCAATTCAAGATTATTTTCGTGTTTTCTTGCACCACTCTGTTTTAAACAATACGACAGCATAATCAGTCAACATAAAGCAAAACCTAGAATACCACAATAACTAGTTAAAAGATTTAGTGCTCAAGAAAAAGCAAAAATATTATGAGCACCTGTTTGTTTGAAAACAGATCTACCACAAATTGGGCGCATACTATGGCGACGACGGACACGCGAAGGCATACGTATGACGTTACATCAAATTATTTACAAAATTGATACTCTGTATACATTTTGTATCTCTTTTTACATATGGAGCTACTGGTTAGTTACAAAGACTCAAAACTGTTTTTGTCAGACATGTGTCGATTTTGCCCATTATTGTATAACTACTGTTTTTATAGTAGAATGTGTCCTCTCCATGTTTAATATCTCACTAGGTCTGAGTACTCTGAGTGACATTGACAATTTGACAATTTTATTGACATCATAGAGTAGTGATATTGACATCAAAAAGCGGTTGTTCGATCCGTGGGCTGACGGTGTTTTGGTTATTTGTGGGGAATATTATTGTCTTTTCTTCTGATGATGTATACACACGAGTCGTGTCCTCGTATTTCTTCATAAACTATCGTTTGGCTTATTAATTATATGATCGTCAATTTTCAGGAAAAGGCAAGTAAGTCAAAAGATATTTCTGTTTTGATTCTACGTCTGTTCCTGAAGAAAAAAAACCGTCTATATACCTATTTCAGAGCCCTGTTTCGCCTGGGTTTGCCTATCAAGTACTTGTAAATTAATATCAAGAACATCTAAAAACTTATCTTAGTGAGCTATATCTGTCTGGGGTTAAATTATATGTTAAAGTAACATTATATCCAACCTTAATTAAAAAGCTATGTAAGTGATGTTAATCTTATCAAATTACATTTTGTAATCGGTTGCGACCTCGTAGAATTATTATAATCTGAACTTGTATACATTTCTTTATAGTTTGATACCTAACTTAAAAATTGAACCAGGAAAAAATAGGACCTAGTTTCCATAAATAATTATTTTTGTTTATTTTTTATATATAAAGTAATATAGGAATGTTTTTAATGGCATATATTATTCAGTTAATATAAAATAACAAAATACACTGAGTAATATAATTTAAATTTGACTACAGTATAATAAGCCATGCGACGTTACTTCCTCCGTGTGCTGAGGCTGCGCAACCTGCTGGCTTTGACGATTTTTGTGATCCTGTTGTATTTGGTGAAGACTCTTGGTGATGGAAACAATGTGACTGTAGATCTTGGATATCCTGAATCACTGCAAAGGGAGATGGCTGGAGATAAAGACTATTTTGTTCCTAGAAGCCTGAAGGTAAGAGTAGAAGTTAATTAATTTAATGAAGAACTTAACTATTAACCCGTCACCTCACGTGAAAAATATGACAATTGATTTCAATTGTTCATCAGCTGCCGGCGGTCTCAAGTGTCTTGACGGGTTAACTGTTGTTCACTTGGTAAACTAGTAAACCCTTTTAGTTATATTTTCTCAGTTTTTGATATTTCTGTGTTTATAGGACAGATTTCTGTATTAAATGTAGATGATGCAGAGTATTATAGATAGTTGATAGCCACCGGAATGTCAAAAACAATTACTATTACAAGTAAAGTTACGGAACTCTCCACATTTTCAAAGTTCTGGAACACAAGACTTTCATATTTGCGAAGTTCCGGGACACACCAGGTCTTCAAGACTTCTCTGCTTAACATTAGAATCAAATAAATTTCTATTCAAATGTATTTATAAAAAACTTTTGAGTAAAAAAACTATATTTAATCATATAAATCCTACTGGTGGTAGAGCTCCAGTGACGGAGCTCGCGGGCGTAGGCACCACCACATTACCTAATATACTTGCCACTAAATGGTAGTGTTCAGTACTATCCTGTAATTTCTGGCACAGAGGAATAACACCTTAGGCCTCAGAAGTGGACACATCTGTATTTTGACCTTGGTCTTTGTGTGGGTGTCTATAGGCTGCAGTCTTTACATAACATCAATGTGAACTGCATGCTTGTTTGCCACTTCCATTACATAAAAGAAGAACTATTTCAACATTAATTGTAAAGACAAAAATTGTAAAGTATATTATTTCAGTATATGTACTGTATATATATGCATTTAATATAATAATAATAATGGCAACCCATTATACGTCCCACTGCTGGGCACGAGTCTCTCCCCTTTTTGGGGGAGGCCTGGAGCTTACTCCAACCACTCTGCTCCAATGCGGATTGGTGGAGATGGGTGTGGGTTAGTAACCAACCCGCTGTCGGATGTTTTCAAACCGCCCATAAGGCCTCCGACAAGGTTTAACGACTGCTATCCATCGATAGCAACCGGGACCGACGGCTTAACGTGCCCTCCGAAGCACGGAAACGCGCACTTAGTGCTTAACCGAGTAGATCGCTTACGATCTACACCAGCTGCTGGGCCATGCGCGCTTCATATGCATTTAGTAAAAAGTGAATATTTTTATATTTGAATCAGACACTCCAATTTTTTTTATTTGTATAGATGTGATAGCTAGGTATAACTGGTTAACTATTTTCCTACAATTTAATTCAAAATGTATAGATAACATAGTAATTATATACTGAACTCACTTAACATTCGTGATAATAACATTTTATTTTTAAATAATTGATTATATCCTGTACGTTTCATTTTATTATTACATACCTACATTAAATGCTGGCAAGCAATATAAGCCATCTCAAATAATATCAAAATTCTATATGTTGGACTCATGCCTCTGCGCAATAGGTTTAAATACCCCACCTGAATAAGAGATATGGTCGAATTTTGCCTGTTTTATTAAATAAGTAACATAATAAATAAATATTTACTTAAAAATTATTAAATATATATTTTATATTTGAGATTACAATAAAACAATATTTTATGCCCAAGAGTTTATCTTCATGTTCTTTTATTTACGTTACACATTCATGTTTGTGTTGAAATTAGGTATATTATGAATTTATGATTAAAATACTTATGTGTATGAAATGTCAATTCAATCTCAGTACTTTCGTAGTAAATAGGTTGCGATAGACAGACAGACACACAAGTGATCTTATAAGCGTTCAGTTTTTTTTTGTTTTGAGCTTCAGAACAATAAAACATGCCTAAAAACCATAAAAAAAGAGTTACTTCTGATGAAGGATACTTCGCATATCATCCATGGTGACAGAGAGAACTCTATGATAATGACGTATAATATTATTAAGATTAATATAGTAATAATATTATACGATTATTATTAATAATATATAATAATATATTTAGAGAAGATATATATTGTAAAGAAGTGTAAGGAAGCAAGAAAAAATGGTTTCACGTAAATAGACACTCCGTGGGCGGGGCATAAATTGGACACACCGCAGGGCGTCAGGCTATTGCACGTTTTCTTGCCGCTCGGCGAAATGACCTTGTCGCGACTCGCGGAGGATGAGCCCTTAGACCTATTTAATCAAGCTCTGTCTCAAAATCCTAGACGTCTACTACCTATACTGCCAAACCCTGCCAAATCTCATTAAAAAATCAAATCATTTATTTCAAATTGGTCTACAAGGACACTTTTGCATTGTCGAGTTAAAAGCTACCTAGAGATAATGACTTATAATAATAATCCAATAGGTATTAATAATAATATTTAACCGAGACGTGAATCATCAAATTTTGCCTTCATAGAAGAAAATGAAAAATCTGTTCGTCATAATCATAGTCATTCACTTAGCAGAGTTCCATGTTCCTGAGAAGAACTCCGCTACCCAACAAACTCAGCGTGTTGCTCTTTTGTCAAAACCTTAGATTTAATACAAATATTATTAAATAGAATAAAGATAATGTGAACGTCCATGGCATATAAATATTTGCATATAAACACATACGCAAATACCCATCAACAGCTTGATACCGTGATAGAAAATAACACCCGCAAATCATAACAGACCCCACAATCAGCACCCGTTCACGAGTATGACGCATGTGGCAGCCATTGCTCTCCTCGACCATTTTGAAGGGAAGTGAGCAACCCGTCACACGACGCCTGACGCATTGTTGTACGTCAAGCAGTTTTAGATATATCACGATAGGAAACCTTTCACTTTTATATAAATACTCGTATATGTATAGATTTCGTAAATAATATGCCTGATTATTGGAAGCCTTGCTATTTTAAACAAATATTTTTTTCAGAAAATAGACTGGCACGATTATCAACTAATCGAAGAAGAGAGGAAACGCGTGGGTGAGTACTATGATAAGCGACGCATACAATATTATTTTGGTACAGTAGTAGATACTCAATTCAAGCTTCTTATCATAAGAACCATTAATTATATTTTTAACTAGCTGTGCCCGCGACTTCGTCCGCGTGAAAATTCATGATTGTTCAATATCTACCCGGACAAATTCGTGGGCGCAGCTAGTATAAAAGTAGCCTCAGTTACTCCTTATTACATAAGCTACCTGCCAGTTAAAGTCCCGTCAAAATCGGTCCAGTCGTTTTTGAGATTAGTGGGAACAAACAGACAGATAGACAGATAAACAAAAATTGTAATAAATGTTGTGATATATGTACCGCATAAAAAGCGGTTACTTTTATATTACAAACATACACTCCAATTTTATTTTTGTATAGATAGATATAGATGTAACTTGCAATCGATTCGAGTTTCGATTTCGAGGATCATAGTTTTAAAGGAAATATTTATTTAGCTATCTTATAGGTACATGTTTAGTAGTAGCAGGCCGCTCATCATACTCTGAGATTCTAGAGTCGGAAGGTACTATTGTATTTTTTAAACATTCCGATAGTTTACCAGCACCGATCATCCTCGGAGTTTGGGTAATGTGCCTGGAGATGCCAATAGACTCGCTAACTATTTACTTGACCATGGGACGAAACGTAATTGGCACTTTAAAGCTTAATAAGTCACGAACAGTTAACGAAATCGAAAAATGATATTTGCACGCCCCTAACATTTTTGAAAGACCTATCCAACGATATCCCACACTATACAGAAAATGAAAAATAAAAAAAATATCTGCGTGTTACATGTGGAGGAGGTACCTACCCAATTTTTTTTTTCTTGTTATTCTACCACTTTGTCGGTGTGATTAAATTGTATACTTGTGCCAAATTTCAAGTCTAGTACCAATAGTTTTTGGGTTAAACCATGGACGGACAGATAGACTGACTGACAGACAGACAGACAAACGGACATGGCGAAACTATAAGGCGTTCATCGTCATTTTTCATCGTTATCATCATTCCAGCCGAAAAATAAACGTTAACTGCTAGAAAAAGCCTTCCCCAAAGACAACAGTGTTATGCGTCATTAGGGGAGAATATGCCATAATCGCCACGCTTGTCAGGCGGATTGGCGACCGCAGTGAATGGTTTGTCTGCCATTTTTCGGTTGACTGACTGCTGTGCAAGATTTCTCTTCCAGTGGAAGAATTCTCATCCAGTAGAAGAAAATTCTACCGCTTGGTGGGGTCGTCACGTCTCGATGTCAACAAAAAAGTTAAATGTTTTTCATATATATTTTGAATTACTTATCTAATGTTAAATATTAGGCATCGGCGAGCACGGAGAGCCAGCGTTCCTGTCCAAAGCAGAGGCCGACCTAGAAAAGGAGTTATACTCAGTGAACGGTTTCAACGGTGCACTCAGCGACAAGATCCATTTGAACCGGTCTTTACCTGACATCAGGCACGTGGGTTGTAAGAAGAAACAGTACATTGAGTCGCTGCCCACTGTGAGCGTCGTGGTGCCATTCCACAACGAACATTGGAGCACCTTGCTGAGAACAGCGAACAGCGTGCTGTTGAGGTCGCCCAAGCATCTCATTAAGGAGATATTTCTAGTCGACGATGCTAGTACCAAAGGTTGGTGATTTGGTGATTCTGATATTTTTTTTGGCAAAGTAAGTAAATATATACTACAGCCTCTTTTCTATATTATATTAGAATATTGCAGATCATAGACGTCTTATACGCAAGAAGATCTCAATCAATACTCTCAATATGTAGATGCGTTGTCGCTTCTAAGACCTAAGAACTTTTTGCCTCTGTGCCAGAAATGACAGAGTCATACACTACCACCTAATAGATAGCGCTGAACTCTACGGATAATAATGCATAGAAATATTATTCCCATACAATCATTCGATATACGATTTTGGTTCCATATGCGCATAGAGCAAGACGGGCCACCGGCCGACCGGAGCCGCCGCGGCTGGTAGCCCGTGTTGCTCTATGCGTATACGCAAACAAACTAACTGCGATCATAACAAACGTTCACACTTTCAATATAGAGAGGTTCCCAAACTATTCTCTCCCTTCTCCCTTTCAATTCTTTTCTGGTTTCGGTGGACCCCCTTGCTAACATTTATATCACTTTCCCATATATCCCATTTTTATTTACGCATATACGTAGACCCCATCGAGTCTCCCATAGAGCCCAGGGGGTCTATATGGACCAATTTGGGAATCACTGATAGACAATGCTGGCATTTGATTGATCGTGCCAAGAAAACGTCCAGTAGCCTGACTCGCCGCGGTGGACCATATTTAAGCTCCGCCCACGGTCCACCACATTACGTGGAACCATTTTTTTTTGGCTAAGTTACACTTCCTTACATTACTATTTGGCTGTTGATAGATCATTTTGTCATCATACTGTTTTTAAGACATATGCCAACAATGAGTAATCTGGTTTCTTCCATTTGTTATTGCGTCTATTCTAATTTTGGTAATGAACAAATATGCCTTACAAAATTAAAAAAACCAACCGCTTTCAGAATTAATACGCTATCGCCACCGACTCGCTTGAGTTGACATTGGTCTTTAGGTATATTATGTAGACGGGTATTATCAGGGAATTGGCCACTTGATCACACATATAGCTAATGCAATGGTAATACAAGTTATATTTGATTGATTTTGGATAAGCGGAGAGTTCCCTGACGGCACAATGTTGCGAAACTAACAAATCTATTCAAACAATTACTCACGGTTTATTGTGTGACAAATAATAATATATACCTTGGAATTTGTTGAACTAAATACCTAAAACGAATACCTTATCAAGACTAGGCGTAAGTCAAAAGAACAGGTTTATTTTTCTTTAATTTACTTTCTAACGTGTGAATGTGTAGACAATAGAAAGAGGATGATATTTATCTGGTGGTAGAGCTTAGTGACGGAGCTCGCGGGTGTAGGCACCACCGCATTACCTAATATACTTGCCGCTAAATGGTAGTATTCAGCACTATCGCGTTCCGGTCAGGCGGTAATGTACGGCCCTGTAATTTCCGACACAGAGGCATAACACCTTGAGCCTCAGGAGTGATAACGCATCTTCATTTTGCCATCTATAGGCTGCAGTCATCACTTAACATCAATGTGAACTGCATGCTACAATAAAAAAACCATACCTGGTTTCGTACCCAGAATATGAACATAGAACCCTTTTACTTAGTCTCTGGTGTTCGTACGTTTTTTGGTTACTGCCTTAGTAATCTAGTTGTGGAAAATCACTACCGTTAACTTGAGGTCCTGACTTCGATCCTGAGGTCGAGGAGAAGTGCGATTGTGATTTTTCTATTTCCGGAAGTTTTCCGATAAGTTCATTAATTAATTCACGGGACAAAACGTGACTGGGAAATTTTCTAAGCTGAACTGCATGCATTTACTTTTGCCTATCTCTTCAGGTACAGATCCTTTATCTCTGCTTCGGGGAATTGGCTTAATATTTATTTGATTATAATGGCTGGTTTAGATCGGAAGCGATCTATTCGGTTAAGCGACACGGGCGCGGTTGGGAGTGTGAAGGGTGACCGCTAGTGACAAATTAAAATGCGCGTTTCCGTGCTTCGGAGGACACGTTAAGCCGTCGCCGGTTGCTATCGATAGATAGCAGTCGTTAAACTTTGTCGGAGGCCTAATAGACGGTTAGAAAACATCCGACAGCGGGTTGGCCACTAACCCTTATCTCTACCAACCCGCATTGGAGTAGCGTGGTGGAGTAAGCTCCAGGCCTCCTCCCAAGAAGGGGAGTGACTCGTGCCCAGCAGTGGGACGTATCAAGGGTAGCCATTATTATTATTCCCCGTCATTTTTAATACAAGCGATTATAGGCCTTAGGGTAACGCATCATCGCATTGAATTCAAAACTGACTGTTAATACTTGTTAGCCACTTTCAAACAAATAAAAACTTGTACTTCATATCTGCACACAGCTCGTTGTTTTAAGCATTACGATAGTAATGGAAAAGACAACGTAACGTTTTTATGGTCGCCGGTTCCCTTATCTTGTTTGTCGGGTAACAACGGTTTTGGATAAATATTAATGTATTCGTTTGTAGGTATACCGCTCTGTTTAACGAAAATGTAGTATGGATGCATAGCACTATATTTGAATCACAAAATGCTTGTATGATAAATGGAACGAAATTATTATTGGGTTTATGGTATCTTAAGATATAAAATAATGTCATCTAGACCGAGTTACGGTCACAGCGGCCTATCTCAACGGGGACTAGCCAACTGCGCATGTGATTTTATAGTTTACAAGTGTATGCGTAAGCACGAATGTACTCCCTATTCCTTCATTCTCATAACTCGGAGTGACGGCACTCCGACACGAGCGGAGAGAGATCGGGCTCAGGACTGACGGCATCACGTGCTCTCTACGTCCGGGTTACTTCTTTAAGTCATGAAGTGGCAGACAAGCACACAGTTTACCTACATTGATGATAAGTAATACTGTAGCTGATAAACATCTGTTGTCACCCCTGATGCATAAGATATTCTGCTTCTGTGTCAGTAATTACAGGGCCGTACATTACAGCCAGACCGGAATACGATGGTGCTGAATACTACCATTTAGCGCCAAGAAGATTAAGTAATGCAATCGTGACTACGTCAGCGAGCTCCGTCCTTGGCGCTTTACCACCAGTATAACTGCTGCGAATTTCCTCACAGAAAAACCCAATAACAGCTTTTCCTGACCTAAGGATTGAACCCGAGACCTCATCGCGATTGCGACCAATGGACCAACGAAGCAGTAGTGTTCAAAGTAATCAAAAAAAATAATATAAAATGCGGATATACGGACGGATGGACATCGCAAAACTATAAAGGCTCCTCGTAGGCTACGGAACTCTAAAAATAGGTGGAACCTTAATCCTTTCTGAGGAATTCCGCTCAGTCGCCGGTGGTTCTCCCCACACCGACGAAGCCAAGAGAAACCCAGCGAGGGAGTGGCGTTTGGCATGGCTCTACCTCTTACTCGCTACTGTGGTGAAGAGACTGCTGGAGAAGAGGTGTTCGGATATGTCGTTGGCCCTGCATCCTATCCTCCAACCGCTTAACAGTAATCCCGCCGTCCGTTAGGGACGTTGTAGTGGGGCAGGGTGGAGGGCAGTTGAGGGTCGAATTCCCTTAACACTCCCGCTCCCCCGGGGTCGAACTGTGTGGCCATGATGGTCGGAATACCAGCGCTGTCTGCAGCAATAAGCCGAGGTGGGTGCCGTTTTTTTGGCTTCCCACAACCACTTATTGATGTAGTTTCTGGCTCCTTGTCTTTTATTCATTTATCATACTATTGTGTGTTGGGTAAGTCGAAGAATAAAAGTTTTTTCTTTCTTTTTTCTTACATATCGGCTGCAGCAATTAACATAGTCGGAACTACATTTTGGCCCATTCTGTTCCATTGCATTAGAAGTCCTAATTTTGTTTTAATGCATTAGAGGTCTTAGAATGTCCATATTAGGGACATTCCAAGACCTCCAATGCAACAAAACAAAATTGGCCAAAATGCAGTTCCGGCTATGTTAAACGCTGCAGTCGATATACACACTTTTCGTCATGGCCCACTATTCCGACAATAACCTGTGCGTTTTGTGGTATATTTAAGATACGTTGGACAATTGACGTGTGTTTCTTTTCCCAGAATTCCTAAAGGAGAAGCTAGAGGACTACCTGGCCGTCAACATGCCCAAGGTGAAGGTGGTCCGCCTGGCCGAGCGCCGCGGCCTGATCGCGGCGCGGCTGGCGGGCGCGCGCCGGGCCTCGGCCGACGTCCTCTTGTTCCTCGACTCGCACACGGAGGCCAGCGTCAACTGGTTACCGCCCCTGCTAGGTCTGTGTATGTATTTTGTTGTTGAGGTATCTTCGAATCGATTGGTCTGTTGATGAAACGAATCTTTGATGACATGCAGATTTTTTTTATTCATATGTATTTTTTTTTTTTATGTAATTGAATTGGCAAACAAGCATGCAGTTCACATTGATGTTAAGTGATGACTGCAGCCTATAGACACCCACACAAAGACCAAGGTCAAAATGCAAATGCGTTACCACTCCTGAGGCCTAAGGTGTTATGCCTCTGTGCCGGAAATTACAGGGCCGTACATTAACACCTGACCGGAACACGATAGTGCTGAACACTACCATTTAGCGGCAAGTAAATCAGTGAAGTTCACGTGAAGTCCCTCACGGGGTAGGCACTGAGCGTAGAATGTACATAAAAATAAATATTGAAAGCAAGAATTACCTACTCCTATTCACCTGTTTTGTGTGTGGCATTACAATTGAAATAGAATGTAATTTTTACTGGTGCTCGAGTTCCAGTGACGGAGCTCGCGGGCGTAGTCACCACCGCATTACCTAATATACTTGCCGCTAAATGGTACTGTTCAGCACTATCGTGTTCCGGTCAGGTGGTAATGTACGGCGCTGTAATTTCCGGCACAGAGGCATAACACCTTAGGCCTCGGAAGTGGTAACGCATCTGTATTTTGACCACTGGTCTTTGTGTGGGTGTCAATAGGCTGCAGTCATCACTTAACATCAATGTGGATGGTATGCTTGTTTGCCACTGCCATTACATAAAAAAAGTAATAATTTTATTTTTAGCAGTAACACCTGCCAGTGAATTTAGAAATTAAAGATTGGTTGGTATGAATAGACTACTACCAAGACAGAATGAAAATGCAAAACTTAAATGGCCCTGAGATAATGTGCCTGCGTAAATTTTTCGCCAGTCTCTTAGATCTCTTTATTTTATTTAAAGAAAAATGGAAAGAAAAATTTGACTTCAGGCGAGACTCGAACTCGCGGCCTACTGGGAATCTAGTCCAGCCGCTCTTCCAACTGAGCTACTGAAGTCCTGCCCGATTTGTCAAATCTTTCCTTCACATTTATTGCATTGCTTTATGGTAACAGCAGCGCCATCTATTGCCAACTATGCTAGTTAGGCAACCGATATAATAGACTTTTCAGTTTATTGAATATATCTCTTAGATCTCGCCGGAACGGTCGCCGATGCAGACTCCCTTCAGATGTCACTAATACCGAAGTCGTGAGCAGACCGTTGGCATTTCTTTCTGTCATTATGGACTGTGATACAGGTCCCAAATAGACGAAACGGTGAAGCAGTTAAATAGCTTTCAATTTGGGAGTTTTGGCGAGAACTTTGAAAGAGGCGTATGGTGCTCTTATTTTATTTCATTTTCTTGGTATATTTTTAATTATATTAAATAAAGTTGGTGGCATTTTGTTTGATTTAGGTTCATTACAGTGCCCGTGCATAGTGCAATAGAATAACAGTGCGAAAACACGACCTTTCAGGTTGCCTCCAAAACTTCATTATTGTAAATGTTCTGGTAAAGTAGCCATCGCTTTACTCGAATTGCTGACTGTCACTCTGACTGACTGTTTCTGATCATTCTGACTTTTACTGCTTTTATGCTGCTTATTAAGAATACGAAATATCGTTTTACTGGACACTGGAAATATGTGTAATAGCCATGCAATTATATACAAAAAAAAAATCTTTCAATTTAATTCTTCCAGAACCAATAGCGCTGAATCACCGCACTGTGGTGTGTCCCTTCATCGATGTGATTGCGTACGACACGTTTGAATACCGCGCGCAAGACGAAGGGGCGCGTGGCGCTTTTGATTGGGAATTCTTCTACAAGAGGCTGCCTATACTGCCCAAGGATGAAGAGAACACGCCGGAGCCTTTTGAGTGAGTTCTATCATTCATTACGTGCCATATAAAATACTAAATTACTTTGGGAATCACTCAGACGAGTTAAAACCGGACATTATACAAGTAAAGACACCAGTGATCTGCACTTCGACCTCTGGTTATTGTGTAGATGTCTATAGGCTGCAGTCGTCACTTAACATCCACGTGAACTGCATGCTAGTTTGCCACCACTACCACATAAAAAGAAACTTGCCGCGGCGCGCGCGAACTATGACTATGGACATGGCTGGTCACAGTTCTGAGGGTCTAGGGAGTGCACCTGTGTTTGCGTACACACTTGTGTTCTATAATATCTCCTGCGCAGGTGGCTAGAGTGAAATGGCGCCTGGAGGACATTATCATGACATGAAAAGAAAATACCTTGTGAGATTTCGGAGCGAGTCATACTGAATGTTTGTGCACCGTCGGCAGGAGTCCGGTGATGGCGGGCGGGCTGTTCGCCATGTCGCGCGCGTTCTTCTGGGAGCTGGGCGGGTACGACCCCGGCCTCGACATATGGGGCGGCGAGCAGTACGAACTCAGCTTTAAGGTTATTCACGTTCTTTTTCTAAATAACCAATAAGGGAATATTCATGATTTTTTTTTCGTCTTAAATTATTCATTTTTCCCCAACCTATTATATATATATATATATAATAGGTTGGGGAAAAAGTCTTTACGCATTATAGTATGTATGAACTTGTAATTAAATCTCTTTGGCTGTAGTATTTGTATCTGGCTGGTTTTGGTATCATTGAAAGTTAAAATTTTAAAGAACATAATTCCAAATTCTAATTAGGCAAATGTGTGATTTTCATTTGTTTTTCATACTGTCAAAATGAGTGAATCTAATGAAGAAATTCGATACATTTTAAAATTTTACTACAAAAAAGGTAAAAATGCAACGCAAGCCGCGAAAAAAATTTGCGATGTTTATGGACCTAGTGCAGTGTCTGTGAGAGTAGCACAAATTTGGTTTAAGCGTTTTCAATCCGGAAATTTAGATGTCAAAGATGCACCTCGCTCTGGTCGCCCTATTACGGATAAAATGGATGCCATTTTTGAAAAAGTGGAGCAAGATCGACATATCAATAGTTACGTCGTAGCTGAAGAACTGAGAATTGATCACAAAACAGTTTTGACGCATTTGAAAAAAGCTGGGTACAAAAAAAAGCTCGATATTTGGGTACCTCACGAGCTCACGGAAAGAAACCTAATGAACCGTGAACTCATTTGTGATTCTTTATTACGACGTTATGAAACCGAATCATTTTTGAAGAAGCTGATAACGTGATGAAAAGTGGATCACGTACGACTAGAACGTGCGAAAAAGGTCGTGGTCAAAGGTCGGTCTGGCTTTACAGACTGTGGCGAAACCCGGGTTAACTCGCAATAAGGTGATGTTGTGTGTGTGGTGGGATTGGAAGGGCATTATTCATTATAAGCTATTACCACCAGGCAGGACTATCGATTCTGAACTCTACTGCGAACAACTGATGAGATTAATGCAAGAAGTTGAGAGAAAGCGGCCGGAATTGATCAACAGAAGGGGTGTGGTGTTTCATCATGATAACGCTAGACCTCACACATCTATAGCCACTAAGCAAAAATTAAGAGAGTTTGGCTGGGAGGTGTTAATGCATCCGCCGTATAGTCCTGACCTTGCACCTTCAGATTTCCACCTGTTTCGGTCTCTTCAGAATTCTTTATGCAATGTTAGGTTAACATCACGAGAGGACTGCCAAATCCACTTGTCGCGGTATTTTGATGAGAAGTCCCAAAATTTTTATCGTAATGGGATCATGTCCCTACCTACAAGATGGCAAAAGGTTATCGAACAAAATGGTACATACATACTTTAGTTAAATTTAAATAAACTATGTTATTAAATGTTTTGAATTATCTTAAAAAATGCGAAGAAACTTTTTCCTATATATAGTAGAAAAATTATAAATAGGCCTGAAAATATTATAGTTATTTTTCAAAGTGAAATTTAAAACATTGAGTAAAGGAGATGTTGCAAAAATGTATGGACCTCCGGCCATGTATTGTACACAATATCATTAAACAGGCAAAATCAATTTAGAAACGTTTTTTACTGCAGGTTTTACTTGTTTAGCTTTGTTTGCAGTTAAAAAACATAATTTGCAGTTAGAATTGCAACTCAAAACTAACATGGTGAATATGGCGGGCGATGTCATTTTGACATTTTCATTTTTTAAATTGTATTTTGATTATAGAACTAGGAGAAAAAAGTAATATTTTCTAAATACTATCAAAATCGATTGATCCCAAGTGTCGACTGTATCGCCGCCATGTTTAACACAGTTGAAAATGATAAAATCGTTTGAATTAAATGTGGTTGTAACTCTAAAATATATTCTTGAATAAATTAATTGTATTTTTTTTGGATTCTTCTTTAATTTACCCATTTTTTGAGGACATGTACGAACCAGGGCCGAGCTCGCAACATCTCATTTGAGCTCTTCAAACACCGTCATTTTGACGACGTGTGTTGTGACGTCACAACACATGTCGAGTGTTTTTTACTCTAAACTTTTGTGTTACTTCATACGTATTTTCAATTTTAATTGCTCTACAAATCATGGAAGAACAAAAAAAGCCATCTTACAACTATTGTATAGTACCTAAGTGCAAAAATAGTATTAGAAAAACACCAGACAAAGTGTTATTTCGTCTCGACCAATGGCGGCGCGTTTTGGAAGTTTGAATTTCGTTCCCTTATTTTGCACTATTTACATAATATTTAATGGCATTCAATAATTAGTAAATAAAAAAAACTTTGTTATTATAATATGACGTTGATGAGTATTCGAGAAATATATATTTGAAACAATTTCAAATTTTATGCATATTCTCTATTGCGCCGGAAGGAAGGTTTACGTATTATACGGTTAAATACTCAAACGTCACTTAAATCTAAGTGGGACTTAAAAGTCTTTATAAAACACGTTCGATCGATAGAGATATCGCACATTTGAGGGTTGCTTAAAACTGAGTGACGTTTGAGTATTCGGCCAAAAGTGTATGTATGTATATTTTATTGGCATAATAATATTGTGATTTGTATGGTTTGAATTTTTTTTTCTTGATAGATCCATAACGTTTGGACTATTGGTGACCTTCACTACCTGAAGGGTTAAATTCGTTTTTATTGTCAGAGTGATATAAGTTTTATTAAAATTATAAAATCTGTATAAAATACGCTTTTGATTTACGTTATGAAATGCCAAAAAAGCATACATCTCACATTACATTGATGGTATATGAATAAGTTGTGTAAGTGTAAATGTCTACCAAAATATTAAATACTACTGCTTTGAGGAAATTTATATTGAAATATTTTGCTACTCCTGAAGCCTAACTTGTTATCGCTCTATGTGCTAAAATGATAGTGTCGCATATTATCTAATTCTACGATCAGTAAAAACTTACTTCAATTGCCGTTAAAGGTGACTGCTTATTCGATTGCTATGTTGAAGAAAATATTTATTTTTTTATGCCAAAATGTTGACAGACAAGACGGACTACCTGATTGAAAGTGGTAGACGCCTATGGGTATTTGCAACACCAGGAAAGTTGGCAACGCATTGTCAGCCCTGAAGGATTATCTCACGCAATTTCTGAAGTATATATATTGTTGTACAGTGACTGTCTCATATTTTTTTCGTGTATTCTTATCTTATCTAGGTACGATACCTATTTTAACTCTACTATTTTTGGACTATTATTTATTTTATTTTTAAATTTTACTTTGACAATTTTTAATCAATGCATCAATGGTTATTCACTTTAACCGTACTTTAACTTTATATTTTTTTGTAATTAGAGCGATCACAGGAAAATTTTATGATTGCCTAGTGATACTTCAAAGTGGATTTTGTTGTTTTTGTTGGATTTTGTTTCGGTAATGTTGAATGTTGAAAATGTTGTTGATGTCAGGTGTGGCAGTGCGGCGGCCGCATGCTGGACGCGCCGTGCTCCCGCGTGGGCCACGTGTACCGCAAGTTCGCGCCCTTCCCCAACCCCGGACACGGGGACTTCGTCGGCCGGGTGCGTACAGCAACCGCCACCACTCCCACTGGTGCTAGAGCTCGCGGGCGTGGGCACCACCGCATTACCTGATATACTTGCCGCTAAGTGGTAGTGTTCAGCACTATCGTGTTCCGGTCAGGTGGTAATGTATGGCCTTGTAATTTCCGGCACAGAGGCATAATACCTTAGGCCTCAGGAGTGGTAACGCATCTGCATTTTGACCTTGGTCTTTGTGTGGGCATATATAGGCTGCAGTCATCACTTAACATCAATGTGAACTGCATGCTTGTTTGCCACTTCCATTACATTAAAAAAAAATACCATACCCCGGTCACTCGGCTAAAATTCCACACAAACGCTTATTCTGGTTACCTATTACACAGACATCGATCAATACATGCGTACACAGAAATGTATAACGTAGGGTTATGACTTTAAACAATCGTGGAATAAGTCGTCGCACTGACTACGTGACGAAATTAACTAATAACAGATTGTTCGCCCGCTCGCAACCTCACTGTTGAAGTTTATTCAACTGCCTCTCGAGGTGGGGGTGATGGGTGAGGCAGGGAAATCAGACGGAACGTCGGAGTGTCCATTATAATAGGTTGGGGAAAAAGTCTTTTCGCATTATAGTATGTATGAAATTGTAATAAAATCTCTTTGGCTGCAGTATTTGTACCTGGCTGGTTTTGGTATCATTGAAAGTTAAAATTTTAAAGAACATAATTCCAAATTCAAATTAGGAAAATGTGGGATTTTCATTTGTTTTTCGTACTGTCAAGATGAGTGAATCTAATGAAGAAATTCGATACATTTTAAAATTTTAATACAAAAAAGGTAAAAATGCAAAGTAAGCCGCGAAAAAAAAATGCGATGTTTATGGACCTAGTGCAGTGTCTGTGAGAGTAGCACAAATTTGGTTTAAGCGTTTTCAATCCGGAAATTTTGATGTCAAATATGCACCTCGCTCTGGTCGCCCTATTACGGATAAAATGGATGCCATTTTTGAAAAAGTGGAGCAAGATCGACATATCATTAGTTACGACGTAGCTGAAGAACTGAGAATTGATCACAAAACAGTTTTGGCGCATTTGAAAAAAGCTGGGTACAAAAAAAAGCTCGATATTTGGGTACCTCACGAGCTCACTGAAAGAAACCTAATGAACCGTGTACTCATTTGTGATTATTTATTACGACGTAATGAAACCGAATCATTTTGGAAGAAGCTGATAACTGGTGATGAAAAGTGGATCACGTACGACAAGAACGTGCGAAAAAGGTCGTGGTCAAAGGCTGGTCAGGCTTCACAGACTGTGGCGAAACCCGGGTTAACTCGCAATAAGGTGATGTTGTGTGTGTGGTGGGATTGGAAGGGCATTATTCATTATGAGCTATTACCACCAGGCAGGACTATCGATTCTGAACTCTACTGCGAACAACTGATGAGATTAAAGCAAGAAGTTGAGAGAAAGCGGCTGGAATTGATCAACAGAAGGGGTGTGGTGTTTCATCATGATAACGCTAGACCTCACATATCTATAGCCACTCAGCAAAAATTAAGAGAGTTTGGCTGGGAGGTGTTAATGCATCCTCCGTATAGTCCTGACCTTGCACCTTCAGATTTCCACCTGTTTCGGTCTCTTCAGAATTCTTTATAGCAATGGGATCATGTCCCTACCTACAAGATGGCAAAAGGTTATCGAACAAAATGGTACATACATACTTTAGTTAAATTTAAATAAACTATATTAAAAAATGTTTTGAATTATCTTAAAAAATGCGAAGACACTTTTTCCCAACCTTAGACATAGTATTATTATTAGACATTCTCTGCCTCTAGTATGTTACGAAAAAGTTTCAAAAAAGTGTAATCAATAAAGGTTGTCCATAAAATACGTCACGCTAAAATAAGCCTTTTCTGACCCCTCCGCCCTTTTGTCACGCTATGTCACGCTATCTGTGTCCCCAAAATAGTGCGACATAAAAAGTAAGGCCTGAATATGACATTTTTTTTAAACATGTAATAATCTACCGAGATGTTAATTTAAAATATTTTATTGAAGTGCGAACGTCTCGTTGCCGTGGATACCCCGTCCCCTCTGTCACATTTTGTCACGCTCAGCAAAACCCCACCCTTGTTTGCGAACGTATTTTATGAACGGCCCCTAGTAAAGAGTCCCCTAAAAATTTGACGTTTAACGATATAGGTATTGTTAAATGTCAAAATTGTTCATAATTTTTACGCAGTTGCGTGACAACTGCGTACAAGATGTCGGGGCGTGACGACCCCGCCGTCCACTAGCAGATGTTTTTTATGTTATAGTAATGGCAAACAAGCATGCAGTTCACATTGATGGTAAGGGAATAATGCAGTTAACATCTACACCAAAACCGATGGTAAAATGTAGATGCGTTGTCACTGTTGGGGCCTAAACTGTTATGTCTATGTGATAGTTATTATGGAATTTAACCGAATCACGATAGTGCTGAATTCGGCGGCAGACAGATTCGATGATGTGGTGACCTTTGAGCCTTGTCATAAACCTCATAATGAGCGACCACGTTTCAATTCCGTATGTCATCACTGGTAACACCAATCAAAGACCTTATTATTGAGACTTTAAGTAGTATAATGTGTTAAACTATTATAAAAAAAAAAACGTTACTTCACGCCTGTAATCCCCGAAGGGGTAGGCAGAGGTAAATGCATGCATTCAAGCATACATGCAAACACCCACGATTCGCTAGTTACGTTTTGGCCCATGTAACAGGTGGCGAGCCTGTTGACATCTCCGGGCACATTACCAAACTTCGTAAACTCAGCGTAGTAGTAGTGGCCTGCTACCACAAGGCCACCGAGGCAGGCGCTGAGGTCCTAGGTTCGATTCCCGGGTAGGGGGTTATCAGAGATAATGGTGTAAAGTCCTTTATCTCTCCCTGTACCTGGAAGTTTGGTAATGTGTCCGAAGATGTCAACAGGCGCGCCACCTGTTACATGGGCCAAAAACGTAACCGGCGAATCGTGGGTGTTTGCATGTATGCTTGAATGCATGCAATTACTTCTGCTTACCACTTCGAGGATTACTGGCGTGACGTTACGTTTTATATAAAGAACTACAGAAGAGTAGCAGAAGTGTGGATGGACGAGTACGCCCAATACCTGTACAAGCGGCGGCCGCACTACCTCAAGATCGACCCGGGCGACATCTCCGAACAGAAGGCGCTGCGGAACAAACTGCACTGCAAGTCCTTCAAGTGGTTCATGACACAAGTGAGTGTACTTTTTTTGTACACTGACAATGCAGGTGTAGGATGACCCAATGAAAATATCATCATCACCATCACATTAATATCATTATCATCATTATTTCAGCCAAAAGAAAAAAGCAGTGCTGAACATTTTTTTCTCTAGTGATGCACACACCTTTGTCATAGTCTAAAGAAAACGAACATGTTAATTACCTACAGTCATCCAACGAACGTGTAATGTCAGAGCAATCGTGCGGGGCGCGCGACGCGCGGGCGGGAGGGGGCGGTACCAAGTAGCCCATACAACAACTGTCATCTACTTGGTACTGAGCGATAAGGGGTGCGAGATTTAAAATTTCTTTTACTAAGCTTTTGGAAAGAAGATATTGAAAAATTTGATGTTAACTATCCTGTTAATATTTATTCTAATTTTCATTTATTAATAATGTCTGTTATATTTTACACTTTATGTACTCGTACATACATATATTACTTCACTTAAAAAGAAAAAGACTGTGAATATTTTTTTTTGTTTGTTTGTATGTGCTTGATATTCGGGTTATATTGGATGGAGTTAAAAACGTATGGATACATATAAGGATCGGTACATTATAATTGTTCGAATTCTGGCGTATTTCAGGGAAATCTGTTGATAGGTTGAGATATTTATAGTTTGATAGATTTTTCAATTTTCTGGAGGCTCTGTACCTTGAAGTTTTGTAATGTGCCCGGAGATGTCAACGGGCTCGCCGCCTGTTACATGGGCCAAAACGTGACCGGCGAATCGAGGATGTTTGCATGTATTAATTTACCTCTGCCTACCCCTTCGGGGATTACAGGCGTGATGTTTTTAGGATTTTATATATGTTCAACGTAAACTGACGCGTTACAAGCAACGTAAATAAAAACAAAAACGTGACAACCTTAATGAATTTGCGTTTTTATGCGTGAAGGCGGCATATTGCAAAACTTCAAAGGCGATAAACTACTGTATGTACTTATACTGTGCCTTTGTTGTGTGTCATTTTGGTGAGAATATGCCATAATCGGTTGGCATGCGCTAGTTTTACCCTGCTCACCTAGAGAATTATTGAGAGAGGTATTGCATTTGATGCAATATTTTATTGCGTCTCAATAAAGAGGTACAGTAGAAGCTCTTTATTCGCGGGGTATATGTTCGGTAAATATGCTGCGAATACAGAAATCGTTAATATGGAATGGTAATTTATATAGAATCATAGGGGATACGGCTTTACCTCAAAGGAACCGTCGAACGAAACAAACAACTTTGTTAGTTTTTGAAGACACAATCTAGGCGTAATTGTAATAAGGTCTATTTTATTTATCACTTGACGCGTTGACAAAGGATACCGAATACGTATTATTTAGGGACATGATATGTATGTACAGATGTACCAATTCAATCCGCGAATAAAGGAATCTTAAGCCGCGAATATAGAACTTGAATCGCATTTATTTAATCCGCGAATAGTGAAAACGCCAATGAAGGAAACGCGAATAAAAAGCTTCTACTGTAATGCATTTACTGCCGTCCGCCATTGTTCGGTTGACTGCACTCGCGGAAAAATTCTCCTCCACTAGTGGGCGGTGGGGTAGTCATGTCGTGACCCTTACGATTGATAACATATGATTTGATAACTTAAGCTTAGATATTATTAAATTTTAACATAAAAATTTGAAATGTAATGCAGAACGAAAACTACTTATTTTATAGTTTTTCAGTGATAATGTTTGAATAGGAACTTATTTATTGAAATATTATTTCAGGTGGCATTTGACTTAACCGCTAGATACCCGGTAATAGAACCGAAGCCTTTTGCTGAAGGCCAGGTAAGTCATAAAATATTCGTTTCACACTGTAATAAACACAATTTCTTACATTTTTGCCTTTTCTATATTCATGTATGTACACCTCCTGTGCTTCTTCTACATTCATCATTCTCTTCATACAAGCACGCCGATTTCTAAGACTTTTGACCCCACCCTCAGACAACACTAGCTTTGCTTTGCACACCTTTGCTTTTTGTAATTTTTTTTTATTTAATGGCAGTGGCAAACAAGCATGCAGTTCACATTGATGTTAAGTGATGACTGCAGCCTATAGACACCCACACAAAAATCAAGATCAAGATGCGTTACCACTCCTGAGGCCTAAGGTGTTATGCCTCTGTGCCGGAAATTACAGGGCCGTACATTACCACCTGACCGGAACACGATAGTGCTTAACACTACCATTTAGCGGCAAGTATATTGGGTAATGCGGTGGTGCCTACGCCCGCGAGCTCCGTCAGTGGAGCTCTACCACCAGTTAATGTCATGGTAGGTCAGTCTTGGTCTTCCTGGGCCTCTGCAACCATTTACATTCGCATTGTATATCTGTTTATTCTGTATACGAGTATGTTCGAACCATCGGAGCATGCAAGCACTTATATGTTCATGGAATGTATTAATGGCAATCAACAATTAAAAACATAGTGACTTGTCGAACATTTACTACTGAGAGCACCTCATCTCGAAACCCGTGCTCACAGTACAAAAATGATAATAGTCCAAGAGCTAGTGAACCCTTCGAGTACCGGAACGCCTGTAAAAACATGGAAGTATTTTTTCTCATCAGAAATCCAGATGATGTGATGGGTTGATTCTGGCGAGGGGATGGTTTTTGTACTTAGCATGTTATGATTACATTTCACATCCTTCTCTTTTCTAAATTAAAATCTCTAATCAACTAAATAATAATAAACTAAAAATAAATAATAATAAACTAAAAAATCTCTAATAAACTAAAATCTAAATTCTCTTTTCGAAATTCTAAATTAAAATCATTATGTTATGTATAAAACAAGACATTTAAAAATGACAATGTGTAAAAATGTAATGTGTATGTATTATTTTAAAAAATTATGAAATTTTGCAGTGCCAGAAAATGGCAACTAAGTATTACTACAACCTATTTTAAGACCTTTAATAATAATAATATAATAATGGCAACCCATTATACGTCCCACTGCTGGGCACGAGTCTCTCCCCTTTTTGGGGGGAGGCCTGGAGCTTACTCCACCACGCTGCTCCAATGCGGATTGGTGGAGGTGGGTGGGTTAGTGGCCAACCCGCTGTCGGATGTTTTCAAACCGCCCATAAGGCCTCCGACAAGGTTTAACGACTGCTATCTATCGATAGCAACCGGGACCGACGGCTTAACGTGCCCTCCGAAGCGCGGAAACGCGCATTTAATTTGCCACTAGCGGTCACCCATCACACTACCCGACCGCGCCCGTAGTGCTTAACCGAGCAGATCGCTTACGATCTACACCAGCCGCTGGGCCATGCGCGCTTCATTTTTTAAGACCTTTATGTAGCAAATAAATGACTAATGATTATGACTTCTCAAATATGATGTTGCAACCCAGCATGAATGTCTGCAGATAAGGCCGGTGGACCACGAGAAGTGGTGCGTGGACGCGCGCCGCGGGCAGCAGCTGGCCGCGCTGCAGCTGACCGCCTGCGAACACTCGCCCGCCGCCGAACAGAGCTTCGTCTTCTCCTGGCACCGGGATGTACGGTCAGTACACTATTTATGTTTTTCACATGCGTCATTCTCGTGAACGGGGTGCCGATTGAGGGAACTGTTTTGGCAGAGAATATGTAATTATACTATGTATGTATGTATGTATCTTCACGCCAGGTCCCTAACGGGGTAGGCAGAGAGTGTAGAGCG
This sequence comes from Macrosoma leucophasiata, assembly GCA_036365455.1. Taxonomy (NCBI): domain Eukaryota; kingdom Metazoa; phylum Arthropoda; class Insecta; order Lepidoptera; family Hedylidae; genus Macrosoma; species Macrosoma leucophasiata. Next base: position 2,565,156 of record JAWQUS010000014.1, on the reverse strand, counting down.
CCAGATATCCCGGTTCAGACAAGCCTCTCGTGCCTCGTCTACCTTCATCATTCTCTTCATACATGCACGCCGATTCCTAAGACTTTTGACCCCACCATCAGACAGAACTCGATCTATTAGGCATGGAAATGTTAGCTTTATGTTATGTTACTTTTTGGTTAAATGACCAAATAGGTCGAGTGCTGTCTGATGGTGGGGTCAAAAGTCTTAGGAATCAGCGTGCATGTATGAAAAGGATTATGAATGAAGATGAGGCACGGGCGGTGCATCAGGACCGGGATATTTGGCGCTCCACACTCTGCCTACCCCGTTAGGAACCTGGCGTGAAGATATACATACATAAATACCTATTGAATTATTATTATAAGTCATTTACTATATGTAACCTGACAATAAAAATATGTACTTGTGAACAAATTTGAAATAAATATGTGAAGTTTATTGTGTTTATATCTATACTTATGTTTAAAGCTGAAGAGTTTGTTTGTTTGTTTGCTTTTGCTTGAACGTGCTAATCTCAGGAACTGCGGGTCTAATTTGAAAAATTCTTTCAGAGATAGATATTCTATTTATCGAGGAAGGCTTTAGGCTATATATCATCACGCTAAGATGAATAGGAGAGGGTAGGTAACTGTGCAAACGTGCAAAGCTGGGGCGAGCCGCTAGTAGTTCAATAAGTACAAATATTGAAATTATATGATATATATCAAAGAAACGTAACTTCACGCCTGTAATCCCCGAAGGGGTAGGCAGAGGTAAATGCATGCATTCAAGCATACATGCAAACACCCACGATTCGCCGGTTACGTTTTGGCACATGTAACAGGTGGCGAGTCTGTTGACATCTCCGGGCACATTACCAAACTTTGAGGTACTGGGAAATTTCCAGAAAATGGAAAAATCCCAATAGAACCAGAGATAAAGGCTTTTTCACCATTATCTCTGATAACCCCCTACCCGGGAATCGAACCCAGGACCTCAGCGTAGTAGTAGTGGCCTGCTACCACTAGGCTACCGAGGCATCAAAGAAACATTTCAAAAATCGCGATCAATTCAAATGTGATTATTTTATTGCAGGTCTAAAGACAGGAACATGTGTTGGGACTTGCCCGACTCGGCCCCCAAGAGCCCCATCGTGCTGTACTCCTGCCACCTCGGCGGAGGCAACCAGTTGTGGCGGTATCATGCGGTGAGTAAATCTATACAAATAAATAAAATTAGAGTGTCTGTTTGTAATATAAAAATAACCACTTTTTACTAAATGCATATGTATTTATACACTGTACATATACCAAAACATTTTTTACAATTTTTGTCTGTCTGTCTGTCTGTTTGTTCCCGCTAACGGCTCGGGAACGGCTGAACCGATTTCGACGGGATTTTCACGGTTTTGGTTTTGTTTTGTGGATATTACTAATAAGTTGCATAACTTGCATATTCCTATCGCTTTCATTTTGCGTATCCATTGTTTATACAAAATAATATTATTTTATATGAAACTCCTTTTTTACATAATAATAATAAATGAAACAATAAATGTTCGTCAGGAGAATGTTTGTATGAAAAGAAATATAATAGACATATATTTAAAAATCTCTAATGGTGGTACGAAGTACGCCGGGTCAGTTAGTTTTATATAGACATCACAGAAATTAAAAAAAAACTCGATTTAACAAATACATTTTTGTCAAATCAAATAAGCATTATTCCCTTAGTCCTTTAAGTATTACCTTTTTGGCAAACTGTACATTGAGTCGGTACAGAATGAAACAACCCCTGTAACTCTGTTCACTCTGTAACTCGTTACACATATGTTCAAAGACTTTGTCACTTTGATCACTGAGCGAGGTTGCGTATTACAGGACACGATGCAAATAAAACACGGCAGCAACGACAACTGCCTCGACTGGGACATGGCGACCCGCGCCCTCCACATCGACCGCTGCTCCTCGGCCCCGTCCCAGCGCTGGGCCGTGGACGTGGTGCACGCCGACATGGCCGCCCTGTGGGACACCGCCCAGGCGCGCGTCACCGGCCCCGTAGAAGACTATTCATAGTCTGGGACTCGACAAAACGTGGAAGTACGTATAAAGATATGAATAAAGAAAATACGTTTTTTTCGACAATTGGCGTAAAATTTTAACACAAAAATACAGTATTCAGCCAGAAATATTGAACATCGAGCTTACGAAAGTGACAATCGGCTAGTTTAGTCTTCGTAGAGCGTTATCTAATCTTAATATTTGTACCCCATTTAAGTGGCACAGTAAGCGCATAAAATATTCTATCATAATATCTGCCATATACCTTACTGAACAAATAAATTATTTAATTGATTGATTGATTGATATCTTTGCTGCACACTGGCCAGGTAAGCACTGCTAAAAAAATACGCTTACCCTCACACACTCACTGATAGTCCGGTATTGGTCAAAACTTGATCAAAATGGTTGACAAACGTCACATAAGTAAGGTGCGAAAGAGATAACGCTCTACAGACCCGAAATGAGCCAGTCTCCTTCCTAAGGTCGATGTGCAATATGTCTTGTTGGATATTGTACTGGTGTGTGATAAATATACAAAAGTATTGGCAAGTTTTTTTTTTTTTGTTATGGTATCGCTATTACGCATATTGCCAGTGTCAAGTAAAACGATATTTCGTATTCGTCATAAGCAGAGTAAAAGTCAGAGTCGGTCAGTCAGTTTATCAGTCAGTCAGTCAGAGTCACAGTCAGTAATTCAAGTAAAGCGATGGCTACTTTACAAGAACATTTACAATGAAGTTTTGGAGGCAACCTGATAGGCCGTGTTTTCGCACTGTTATTCTATTTCAATTTACACGGGCACTGTAATAAACCTATATCAAACAAAATGCCACCAACTTTATTTAATATAACTCAATAATACACCAAAAAAACGAAATAAAATAAGAGCACCACACGCCTCTTTCAAGGTTCCCGCCAAAACATCCTCATGGCAAGTTTCAAACAATGTATTTTTTACCATTTTTTTTTTATGTAATTAAAGTGGCAAACAACCATACAGTTCACATTGATCTTAAGTGATGACTGCAGCCTATAGACACCCACACAATGACCAGAAGTCAAAATGCAGATGCGTTACCACTCCTGAGGCCTAAGGTGTTATGCCTCTGTGCCGGAAAATACAGGGCCGTACATTACCACCTGACCGGAACACGATAGTGCTGAACACTACCATTTAGCGGCAAGTATATTAGGTAATGTGGTGGTGCCTACGCCCGCGAGCTCCGTCACTGGAGCTCTACCACCAGTGATAGAGAGTGACCATTATAATATTTTGCAAAAGGAGATGTTGCGAGCTCGGCTCTGGTTCGTACACGACCTCAAAAAATTTGTAAATTAAAGAAGAATCCGAAAAAAATACAATTAATTTATTCAAGAATATATTTTAGAGTTACGACCACATTTAATTCAAACGATTTTATCATTTTCAACTATGTTCAACATGGCGGCGATACAGCCGACGCTTGGGATCAATCGATTTCGACAGTATTTAGAAAATGTTACTTTTTTCTCCAAGTACTATTTAATCAAAATACAATTAAAAAAATTAAAAAGTCAAAATGACATCGCCCGCCATATTCACCATGTTGGTTTTGAGTTACAATTCTAACTGCAAAGAATGTTTTGTAACTGCAAACAAAGCTAAATAAGTGATTATATGCAGTAAAAAACGTTATTATATTGATTTTGCCTGTTTCATGATATTGTGTATAATACATGGCCGGAGGTCCATACATTTTTGCAACATCTCCTTTTGTCGCTTCTCAAAATTAACTAGCGAAAAATTGAAAAAAACTAAAGCTCCTGTTACAGAGGTTCAGTCTTATGTAAAAATGTCTCGTGTGTTTGTAACCAAACTCTTCCGAAACGACTCGACCGATTTTTATTATATTTTATTGCTTATTCGGTGGGTCTGAATAGGTTCGAGTTAGTCAAGATAGCAGCTAGTAAACTATATGTTATTGAAATCATACTATTTGGCGAATAAAAAATATATATAAATACGACTTTTCTACTAGTACTAATAAATTTAGAGAAAAAGAGAATAAATAAATAAATAAAAACAAAATAAAAATTAAGAGAACTGTTTCGTAAATGAATTTCACCATTCTTAAATGTAAATATTTAGTTTATTATAATTTGTTTGACGAAATTTCGTCTCATCTGAACGAAATAAAATATTTAGACAATGAAATTTTAGTCCCTATATAGATAATGCAATACCTATAGATTTTTATATCAATAAACTAGTCTATATAATGTGTCTGTCCATTAACATATTATAAGGGTAATAAAGACATTTTACACATTTTAATACATTCAAATCTCTCCTGAAACTGTAATTTTTGTTTTTAATAACAAAGATTTTGGCGACATCGTAGTGTGAGAATGTTACTTTCCCTAATTTACGGGTAAAATAAATACATAAACTTATTTTTTCGCAAAACTACGAAATAGAATCGGTGTAACAAAAAAAGGTATGTTTTTTAAAACGTTACACAACTTACTTTCTCTAAATTTTTACCTTTTTACATATTCAATTGTTTTTTGATATTAAATAGTTTTTTTAGGTTCTATTTGTCTAAGTGTGAGAGAGAGATTTAAAAAAAATACTATGAAAAGCAATAAAGACAAAAGTAATTGTTTAAATATTATTTATGTATTAAAAACAATGTAATTTTCCATTTTTATAATAAATTATTAAAATTGCTATTATTAATGATTGTCGGTGTAGAAACTATTTATACTATTTCTAACACCATGCTGTTTATGAATAAACTATATTTTACAAACATTGTATTTTACGGTACATATAATATTTATATTCCATATTTAAAGACTGTCTTATTTTTACTTTCTACTTCTTTTTAAAACAATTAAAAGACATATATTAAGCTGGGTTTAGTGCTCGATGGCTTAGGTCACACGAGAAAATCATCTTAAAATCAATGCTTCTAAATGCAGGCAAATCCTTATAAACTCATAGAATTTTTATGGCTTCCATTTAGCTCACTCGTCTACTTACTTCTTTATACTAGTGAAATTTAAAGAAATCTTGAAAAAGATAATTTCAATTGTATCTATATCTATAATTTTTTATACTTTTGTACCCTACGTGTACAATTTTCAAAGCCCTATTTGACACTGTTAAGGAATGATTTTCAAAAAACCTGTGATACACATGTGTCATTACTCAGTTAAAATGTATGTGCCCGCATCGGCTTCGCACGGATGCAATTTAAGATCCTTTATACCTCCAAAAAAATATAAGAATAGATTTCTTATTGTCTTGGACTCTATAGGGTCCAGTGCTGCTTGAAGGAATTGCGACTATAAATTGAGAATAACAGAAGTAAGCTATCCTATCTGTTAAGTTGGATCAAACTGCACACGGTGTGCAAAGTTTGATAAAAATCCGTTTAGTAGTTTAGGAGTCCATCGCAGACAAACACCGTGACACATACAATGATTCATTACGTTGACCCTCAGTTGAGCATTAAACCCATCCTTATTATTACGATACTTTTTTGTGTACTTAGAGAGGCTGAAATGAGACTTTGTAATTTTAACGTAAGTTTTTAATTATTTATACACATAGCTAGTTTGTTTATAAAGTAATATTTTATGTAACGTATGATTTTTAATTGAATTTTTACACAAGTCCATATTATATAAAGATTTTTTATAATTATTTTTAGTAAAATTGAGAGAATTGATGTAGCTTTGTGTATATTTTTAGTGAGAGAACATTTTTGCTCTTGAAACTATTTTGATATGATAATATTTGACTTATTTATTTAAACTTTTGCACATATATTATGTACAGAGGCGGACTTAATACTTAGTGGTATTCTCTACCAGTCAACATACAAGCCATAAAAGTAGGAGGGAAATTACATTTGAGAACTTATCATAAGTATGTAAATTATTTGAAATTTAGTTTTTGACAATCAAGGCGCAATCAAGCCGCAAGACGCTATGTCAGGCTTATTTTGGCTATGTGTGACGTTTTTTTTATTAATTAACAGGGTTTTACTTGAGTGTTTTATAACAAAAGTAAGTATTTGCTACAATGGTGTTTTCATTTACAACTTGTATAGCAGAACATATTTGTTTGATTTTAATAAATCTATTATTATATAATGACTGTATGTGTGTTATCGTATTATTAAGTTTTATATGTGGTATATTTATATTTGGTAAGAGTGTATATGTGTATCATTCCAATGTATATTTTCTTGTAAAAAAATTTAATGGTGGGCTTGATAAGACGATTCTATAGTTAAATGCTTATTTAGTTTTGAAAATAGTCAAACTAATCACAAATTAGTAAAATGTATTTTGTGTTTTTTTTAATATATTGATCACGCGATTTTTTTGTGAAGACTATCAAAATCGCTGTCGATGGATGTTTGCATATAGCGACACGTGCCACCGGCCGCGACGGCGGACCGGAGGGGAGTAGCCATATGCAGGCTTACTCTGTCAAAATACAAGTACAAATGTGCCTACACCTGTCGCCCAGATGTTTAAATGTGTGCGTGAAAGTGTTTATGTATTTTGCGAAAGTCAAGGTTTTTGTAGTAATACACGATTTTTGTCGCAAAAAATGACAGACTGTTTTGCATCTGTAATATATGCTACTCCCCTCCGGTCCGCCGGCGGCCGGAGGCCCGTGTTGCTCTATGGATGTTTGTCGTAAAAGCCCTAAGTAACATTACAAAGATACTGTCATGATAAACTACGCGTTGCTTATAGCAAACTGTTTTCTTGTAAAGTGATTGAGTTGAAGACTGTTTTGGTAGGTTAGTGGTAAAGGCACCTTCTGCCACGCCATATGTACCGGATTGGATTTCTGGGTTGAAGAATAAAGTATTTTTCATTATTTTATGTAGTATAACATGTTAATTTCGGTAACAGTGGGATCGTCACCGTGTTAGTGTAAATTGTAATTTTGCCAAAACTAGGCATGTGATCAATTCTTTTTCTTGTTTTTTTTTATGTTATGTAGGTGGCAATTAAGCATGCAGTTCACCTGAATGTTAAGTGATGACTGCAGCCTATAGACATCTACACAAAAACCAGAGGCCAAAATGCAGATGCATTGCCACCCCTTAGTCACTGTGATAGCTATTACGGGGCCATACATTACCATGTTACCGGAACACGTTAGTGCTGAACACTACCATTTGGCGGTAAGATTAGGTAATACGGTGGTGACTCTATCAGTAAAAACGTCAGATCATGACGCTATTTTCGTAATGTGATTCCCGCTTTACGTAACCTTTAATCGATTAATATGTGTTGTTTGTTATTAGAATAATATTTTTATGGGGCTATTGTCTGGTCAAAATACGTCGTTAGTGTAGTGCAGAGTTTCTCAAAGATTCAACGGCAGGGGGTTCGCGACAAGATTTACTATAAACCGACTTGATGCCGAGTCAGATTTAAGGTTAAAATTGTAAAAATAAGGTTGTGGGGGGTTAATTAGTTCAGGGCTTCGCTGTCACCTGGATACTTTTTAACAGGGGTACGTCGAGCCGAAAGTTTGAGAAACCCTGGTGTAGTGTTTCAAACAAATCAAATAGTGTTATAAGAAGTAAAAAGATAAGAGGGTTTTTGACGATATTTGGAATCTATAATAATGGATATTATTATCGTTTGTCCCCTTTAACAGTGTTTTCTCTGTTTTTAACCATGTGTGCTTATAGGGTCAGTGTCTTTGTCGTACCGCTATTCTTAGCGATTTTCGCATATCATAAAATAACAGTTGTTTTCCTGATATCATAATATATTTTTCACAAACAATTTGATTTTGGGTCCCGTGTTATCCTTCTTAACTCATTCTAATAACGATGTTATCATCATTTTGTCTAAACAAATTTTAATTATGGGTAATTAGTGTAGTTAGAAGGTCGATATTTTTTAAGTTTTGTTACAAGTTAATAATAACATTTTTGAAAGTGCTGGGTCACAAAGTCAAGCAAATGATGGAAGCAATTAAAAGATGGTTAACATCTAACTTTATTGATATAAGGCAGAGGTTCCCAAACTATTTTTTCTTGTAGACTCTTTTCTACATTTATATCACATTTCCATGTTTCCAATTTTTATTCACTCCTACTTAGACTTCGATGGAGTCTCCCATGGATCCCAGGGGGTCTACCTGGACCACTTTGAGAATCAGTGATATAAGGTAACATCGAAGAAATTTACGGTCATCCAAAAATAGTGCAAATTTGACTATATCATCACAAAAGTAAGGCACCGACATTATTGACTGGACATTTCTTCTATGAAACGTGTTTTTTAAAGTGTGTATCTTTGTTTGATATATTCGTCAAATATTTAGTTTGCCCGGTTCGTTTATTTATCTTATTGTTTGATAAAAACATGAGTTTGGAACAACATATTTGACAAAAAATATATTTTCAGATTTCTTAATGACGTAGACGTATGTATAACAAAAAATACCTTTATTTTGATACGTACAAATTCCATTACAAGAGACCAGTATGTCATCAAAGACTCTCTATTAGACTTGTTTGTGTATTATATTGGTAGAAGTCCTCGTAGAATAGTTGTAGCGATGCCCAAATTGATGTCGGATGTGAAACACGGAGTAAAATGTTATAGAATAATTAGGAACAGACATGTGAGCATATCACTAGTTGTATGTAAGCACTAATGTTAATAAATTATTTTTATAACGGTACAATTGCTTTTTATTTCATTGTTGTATACGATGCGGTAGAATGCTTTTAATTTTAATGGTGTGATTACCGAATTCAAGTCTTATTATGAAAATAATTACACCATGATATTAAAAAAAAATTGGTAGTCTTCTGCAATTTTTTGCCATTTTTTTTCCAATAAAAAAAATTAATAACCTTAAATAGATATGCATTAAATTGAAAAGCTGCCCGAATCCAGAGTTAAATCCAAAACCGTGAATATTTAATCGTGTATTAGTGGACTTTTTTATGAACTGGATGTGTATTTTGAAAACTATCTATTTTTTTTTTCTTTTATGAAGAGATATAGAAATGAAAACAAAATATGATATTTTTAATTTTTTATTACATATTCCATTAGAATACTTTCTATGTTTATTATTGTACATGCTTACATCGCCTCGCACGCACACACCCAACTACGCACACACGGCCGTACGCAGTCTATCTATACATACAGACGGAGCGGCACCGCGAGATTATATCTTCACATTACATTTTAAACTCTAAATCGGGGAAGAAAAGTCACATTTAAATTAACAGTAAGTATTACAGAAAAGTAAAAGATAAGATACATGACATGGAATTGGAATAGAATTAATAAATAATATTATTTTTCTCAATTCAATTAATTTTCAGTAACATCCCGAAGTTTGGAAATATGTCCGATCAATGTCAATAGCCAACTCCTCTTAATCGATTTAAAACCAAAATTGGCTTATCGTTTATTTTACACATTTTACGTTTATGCGTACATCACTTACTTTACCATCTTACACTTGGGAGAAATTGAGAAGTTTTAGTATTTATTCCCATTATTTCATTAATTTTGAAAAAAACAAATGAACGTGTTCGTAATGATATAATCCCAACAGACCACCAACTAACAATGTCCTGGGTCTACATGGCACCATGGCACCGTATCCACTATAATACAAATTAAATGCCGCACGAGGAATTCAGTTCTACATAAAAATGCTGTTTATTTCATGTTCGCATCTGTGAAGCTCTCTAAAATGTCTAGAAGCTTATGTCTATGGTAAGTTTGATGGTATGCGTGGTCAGTCGCTGAATGATTGCCTATGGTTTCATATAAACAAAAAACAAAAATTACAGATTAAAAATAAATAAATAATTACAAAAACACATTTGAAATTTTAATCTATGTGATGTTTTTACTATGCTAAAATTGTTTTTTCTCTTAGATTCGGTGGCACCAAAATATTTGTTCAAGTTAGACTTTTTATAAAATTTTATATATTTCTCGAATTTTAACAAATTCGTTACAAACTTAAACAAATCTGTTAAAGTTGGAGAATGATATGAAATTTTACATTAACAATAACAAATATTTATGCGCAATCAAAACTTAGTGATAGGATGAATAAAATAGTGAAACATTGTGATGTTCTCAATGATCAGTCAGTCATTCAGCGAGCCACGCCAGCCGGCAGCCTCCACAACATCGCCCAAATATATTACATTACATCTGTATTCTATAAATCTTAACGATCAATACGTTATAAATAATTCAAGCGTAAAGATATGTACAATATTTTTTTACACGATACAACTTTTAAGTACCTATTTACAAATTAGAATTCTTTATACATCATAAAAAAGATAAGTATATCGCTCTAGTAAATATCACCGCGAAATCAATAACTACATTCACAATAGGTAATATATATTGTATTATATTAATTGTAAATTAAAAAATACATCTTATAGTTACTAAATAAAAGATAAGACGTATTACATTACAATGTATTGCTTTTTTTAGTCACATTTTGCAAAAATATCACCATTGGCGGACGCGACGCTCGCGCCCCGGGACTATCGATCTGAATATCCCACCCATTATTATATTATCCTTTTTTTTTGTAAAAAATATCATCGACGCCCTATCACCAATCATTCAGTCAACTAGCATTTAAATCATTAATTCTAACACAGAATAGACACCACAATGTAAATGAGACACATTTATGGACATACACTATAAATCTACTCTTTATTTTTAATTACAACACTTTTTCGTTCCCCTCTCACTGACTTTACATTGAGATTACACGCGTACATAAACATGTTTATTAAATATGGTCATACGCGTTAATAATTCACCAAATTCATTAAAAAAAATTAAAAACTTTAGGTCTATAATTTATATATTTAGGCCCACATATTTGATAAAAAATCAATTTGAGTTTAAGAACTTATATTTGCCAATTCATCATAAATGTTACGTGCAAAATTAAAATAGTTTCACAAAGATTCCATGGAGAAAAGTGAGATATCATTCATGACACAAAATTAACAATTGATTATGCTCAAATTCCAATTTCAACTCGTATAACCACAGATAAAAAAATCTAAAAAAAAATGAGTATTACAACCATCAGTCTCTATAAAATGATACAGGCTACAAGCCAGCGAGAGGCCACCTAATCCGTTATTTTAAACTACTGATCGATTATTGCACAACACATGCAGAGTGTACGTATTAACGTTTTCAATTATTATTTAATTACGATTTATTTGTCTATTAGCTTTGAGGCCTTATTTATTACGGTATTAGTTTATTTCTAGTGTAGAAGTTTCTCTTTCTGTTACGCTAGGGATTACATACCGCCTAACACAAGCCACACAACTAATATTATTAGATTCAATACGTGTGATTATTTACAAATAAAACATTTAACAGCATAGAAACTATTGATAGTGTTCAATAAAAACAACTCTATGTAATAATATTAGTAAATCTGAATTGTGTTAAAGGCTCTTAAGGATACTTAATTATGCAAGTTTCAAAAGTGTATGAAAGGTAGGTACAGCTGGAAAGGTAGGTACTAGTGTGAACGTCAATCCAACAGTGTTGCTATCAAATAAATATTTTACGTATGGACAGTTACATGAAGGTATTCTACAGAATAAAAATATAAAATTATTGCTTAAATAGTTACAGTATTGCGAAGTAATAAAGACCTTAGGTCTACAAAAGGAACGACTACAAGAATAAAATATTATTTACAAATACCTAAAAGTACGGATAGAACGAAATATTTGGCTAAAATATGATAGGAATACATGATTTTCTTAACGAAAGTAATCGGTATTAGTCTAAGCGAATTACGTGTAAAGGGTTAAAAATAACATTTTAATAAGTTTCATTAAAAAATAATATCAAAAATGTATTTGAAAAATTGTGATCGCGTTTGAGTATTTCGGTTTCGTACATTATTATGCTCAGTTCGTATCATTAATTTATTATTTTAAGTTTCAAATTTTAACGACTCGTTACCCTGTTGCGAGTTCGAGAGATTCCGATTCGCGGGAGGGCCAACGTTTAGAGAGTGAGGTTACAGCCTAAGTACGTAGAGCAAATAAAATCTAAATCCTAGTGAAGTATGCGCGTACGCAACAGTCTCGCATTCCGAGTCGTCCTCGCCCGATTCCACCCGAAGAGCACTTTCATCAGTCCCAATTCGAAACGCATGATCGCGAGCCGACAACCGTCCGAGGAGCGCTTCGGTCCGAGCGAGAGCCGACCGCGTCCGATCGCGTTCACGACCCGGCAGCGACGCGGGGCGGGGCGCGCGGCGGGGCGCGGGGCGGGGTGCGGCGGAGAAGTCACGAACGATGGCGCGCGCGGCCGCTCTTCCTCCGTTTCCTGCGGCCGTCGCGCACGAACACGACGTTGGCGGGGTCGTCGGCCAGCTGCGGGTAGCGGGACACGGAGTGCACGTCGCGCGCCGCCCAGCCGTCCACGATGCCGTGCGAGATGAGCTCCTCTTTCTCCTCCTCGCTCCAGGCGCCGCGGCCCTCCCAGCCGGCCGCCACCAGCGCCTTCTCCCGCTCCCAGGCGCGCGCCGCCGCCCGCTTGTGCGCGTGCTTCAGCAGCTTGACGCGCTCCTGCGCGGGGTCCACGCCGTAGCGCAGCACTATCACCGCCTGCGCCGACCCCGCGCCGACCGCGTGCACTCGCACCTGGGAACATTGTGTTGTTTCTTTTTACATGTCATTTTTATAATACGCTGAAAGTTCACGTTGATTTGTGATTTCTATGATGCCAATGATTCGTTAGTGAGACTAGTTTTTTTCATGTAATGAAGTAACAAACAAGCATACAGTTTACATTTTTTTTTAATTTAATGGAAGTGGTAAACAAGCGTGCAGTTCACATTGATGTTAAGTGATGACTGCAGCCTATGCCCATGCCCATGCCTGCACCCACACAAAGACCAAGGTCAAAATGAAAATGCGTTACCACTCCTGAGGCCTAAGGTGTTACTACTCTGTGCCGGAAATTACAGGGCCGTACATTACCACCTGACCGGAACACGATAGTGCTGAACACTACCATTTAGCGACAAGTTAATTAGGTGATGCGGTAGTGCCTACCCGCGAACTCCGTTCTGGAGCTCAAGCACTAGTGAAATTGCATATCTATGTAGATACCATTAATATACAGATGTATACAATAACATCCAACAGAATACTGCTGTACAGAAGCCTATTAATATTTTAGCGAATCATTCCTTCATTCATTCATACACCGCACACACATAGATAAACCTATAATGGTTTTATGTGTATCTTTGCATGTAACACCCAATTGTAAGATTGTTTATAAAAAATAAATTAAAAAAAAATACATTGATTTTTCATTAACGCAAATAGATTTCCGAGGCTTACCTGGAATAGTTTTTTAATTTTACTAATTTTTTGACAATAACACCTACGAGTGAAATATTTCAAAGAAAAATGGAAGGGACAATTGACTTCAGGCGAGATTTGTACTCGCCAACCACCAAGTTCACTAGTTCAGTCGCTCTACCAACTGAGGTTCTGAAGTCCATGACTGTCGAATATTTCTTTCAAATTTTATCTAAAATTTTTTCGTTTAAAAATGTAATATACCAATAGCAAATTTACCTCCAATCCTTGATCGTTAGTTTCGTCTTGCGACACATTAAACTTTCCAGATAGCCGTCTCAGTTCTTCCATATCGTCTCTTATCTTTAAGGAGTTGTCCTTCACAAAGTAGAACACATCTTGGTCATGGATACTGAAATGGACGTCCAAGAAGTACGAGTTGTTGAAGACTGTTGTGATGACGTCTTCGACGACACTGTTGGCGCCGTCGGCGACGCTGATGTAGGCTTTCCCGTCGACTCTGGAGATCAGGACACCTTCGCCAAACACACCGCGTTTGTAGGAAACGCGAGGCAACAAATTCCTTGTTATAGGCTCCATTTTCAGGAGTGGTGTTGGCACGAAGTCTATGTCTGATAGCTTATCGTTGACCTGAAATAATAATTATTGAATTTTATTTATGTGCTTTACAAAATTACCGGCCATTAACTTGTCCAGTGGACTCTTATCATTAAATTGTAGGTTATAAATGTAACACTTTGTTCACATTTTAAGAAGGTATAGGTACAGATATTTAGATAGACAAATAAGACGTATGGACAGAATAATTATTTCACAAGATTGAGCTTAGTAAATTATTATGTAACTATAATCTAAAAATATTTTTTAATTGATCGAACTAACCTTTTCAATGATGCATTGAAGTCCAGACATGACGCCAAAGTCGGGAGCCAGTTGTGGTGCCGTCACAGATGTCATCGGTTGGAACACCATATCCGTGATGTACTTCGAACCCATCATTTTATTCAGATCATATCCATACAGTTGCAGCCAGCTTCCCAAGTTCGTCATATATGGAACATTCTGATTCTTATTTATAGGATCATTGTTCTTAAACCGATAGATGAAGATGTCTGTCGGAAGACTCAATTTCGTTGCCAGATGTTCCCAACTCGGCGTCATCCATTGACCAACGACAGGATCATACAATCGGTTGTCCAAGTATACTAAATTAGTGTTGTAATCAAATATACCTCCATGGAAATCTACAGGCACGTAGAATCCAGGGTTAGTGTCTTTCACTGTCTTTCCAAATGGACTACGCTTGATTTCTTTTATGATCTCACCGTTAACGTCGAAAACGACAAGCGGTGAGCCATTATGGTCAGTCGCGACGTAAAACCGATGATCTTCCGTTTCGATGCACGTCAAGAAGTCTCGCTGGTCGTAAAGGAACCTAACAGTTTTCTCGGCCTTGGGATAGTGCATATGGGTGATCAAATTAGGCGTTTGCGGGTTAGTGTAGAAGAACTGAGTTATGTTGTTCTTATCGTCCTTCCAGCCCACCAGCCGGTTCCTATCGTCATAGTAATACCACATTTGGAACTTATCCCTCTCAAATGCATGTACGAATTGGCCGCGAGAATTGTATCTGTATTTTTGTTCGCCCCGCCTTATGACGAACCCTCGACCATCGTAGCTACTGAATTCAATGTCTCCGTATTGAATCACTCTATCACCGATGTCATAACCAAGATACCGTTTCTCTCCGTGCTCAATAACTCCAACCACGTTACCATTCTCATCGTAAACGTACTTCCAGTCATCCTCGGATCCAACCACTTCCATTAGATGTCCGTCGTAATTATAACTAATTCTTTCGTTCGATGATGTATCGCCGATCATCATTTTCTTCCCTTTTATTCGATTCCTTACATCATATTCCAGTTCGAGGCGGAACACGTCAAAGGATTTTATGTTCATCAGGACAGTTTTGATTCGGCCGTGATCATCGTAATCTGTTATCGTGAAATATTGTTTGCTTGTATCCTGCATCACAGATCGGTTGAATGTGTTTCTATAGATCCTTAAATCGCTAACACTTTCCAGAATGCCCAAGTTTTGGTTGTATTTCAGTCTTAATTGAGGCATTTCCTTGCTGTTAACGTTCACGTCGATAGTCGATAGCCGCGCGTTTCCGTCGTATTGATATTTGAAGTGTGCGTTGTTGAGACCACTCTTGGAGTTGAATTTCATCTTCTCATCCTTTAGAATGCCAGCGTGGTACTTGTAGTCCTGTTTGAGTTCGTAATCGGGGTCAGTTATCTCGACGTTCTTCACTAGGTGCGTGTTTTCGTGGTAAACATATCGTATGGCCGAAGCTCCGGCCAAAATGGTCTCTAGTTTGCCAGTACTGTCGTACACGTAAAGAATTTTTCCTGATTGGTGTGGGAATATCTTAGCTAGAATGTGACCGTCATCATTGTACAAAATCTCGTATGGATGTCTATTCATTGGTGAGAAGTACTGGTATTTGAAATAGCCTAACGATGTCATAAGAGCAAAGGTGTGAATGTGACCTCGTGGCGTAGTCAGATTTTGGAGGGCGCCAGAATCGTCATAATCGAGGAGATAATCACTTCCTCTTGGTGTCGTTACTTTTAATGGAAGACTCGTGAACATATCTCTGAACGAATAGGCCAAGGAAGAACCATCTCCATACTTAATCTCATGCAGCCTGCCCGCTCTATCGAATCCATACGTCTCATTCAGATCTCCCCATCTCCAACTAGTCAGTCTATTAAATCTATCGTACTCAAGTTCAACTTCAGCGAAAATTCCATTTCTAGGTCCCCATTTTACCGGTCTGGCTGTTCTGTCGTACGTCACGTTTAACAGTTCGACTTTATCATCCATAAAAACGGCTACAGTCGATGTATCTCTGTCGTATTCGAGTGTAAGGAGGTTTTCGCCGTTCACTCGCAATTTACGACCGATTTGCGCGACGGCTTTGTTACTCTTGCCTTTATTCGATTGCAACCTTCTGAGGAAGTAACGCCATTCGAATCGATTTGCTAGATCGCCGCCAACTTCAGTCCTTTGTTTTGCAGGCACTGGGTAGCTTTCGCCCAGAATTGGATCGATTTCTGACAATATCGTGTATGGAACTGTATCAGTCGATATCACATGACCCCATGGCATGCTCGAGGAAATGCTTCCGTCAGTAGAAATTATTGTCTTCTTTTCTGCCTCACCGACTTTGGTGTTAACAGAGGATCCTTTGATCAATATGGAAATCGGTTTACGATTGTTTTCGCTGACCAGAACTGTAGCACCTTTAATGCTGAGGTCGAAAGTTAAATTGATGATCCGTCCAGTCGGCGTGACGGCTGAAGTCAATCTTCCAAACTCATCGTACTTATAAATGTAGCTTCGGCCAGTACTATCGTATTTGGCTTTCAATAACCCGGTGGTGCCGTGATAGTCGAAAGTCACATTGAAATTGTCAGGTGTTCGCAATTCTTGGAGCATTTTCATTCGAGACATTTTCAGTCTGCATTTCTGTCCCTTAGTGTTTTCGATTGAGTTGACGAGGCTCGAATAGTCCCGGAGGAGGAAGACCTTGTTGCCCGCCGCGTCGGTAACTGTGCTCAGTTTACCGTTGCTAGTGTTGACAGTGTACGTAAACACGTAGTTATTCTCGCCGGTCAATATGTTCTTGGTCATAACGTGTTGACCGAATCTATTGAATATGTAAATTTCCTGAGTATCGGGTGAATAAATTTCATATTCCCTAGCGCCACTGGCGTCGGGAATGCTAGCCATGACCGACCGGATCCTGTAGTTCGCTTGATCGGCTATGTGAACAATCCCATCGGGACTAACTATGACCGCCGATATCGTGTTGAATTTCGAATTCGATGCGAGGAAGTGGTCCGCTTCGAAACAATCACAGCCGCGTTCTAAGCAATTGCACTTCGATTCGGCGCCCGCGTAGAGAGATATTTTGCCGTCGGTCGTGATGAGTCTGACTCTATTTATTCTTTGGGAGTCGCTTTCGGCCACGTATAGATCGCCAGCTGCTCCGAACGCTATGCTTTGGGGCATCACGAGAGTCGCATACGTCGCAAGTTCCATATCGTATCCGGTGAGAGGCGAGGGGCAATGAAGGGGTCGGCCGGCGATGACCTTGACCCTTCCATCGGGAGCCATCTGGAGGATCATGTGATCGTCGATTATGTGTAGACTGTTGTCCAGCGGGTTTATGGCTAGCTCGGTGGGCCAGCGGAGGTGGACCTCTTCTACGCTCAAAGTGCCTTCACAGGGGATGGGTTTCCAGTGAGCGCGATGCATGTGGTTCCCAATTACGGTTGTGATTATGCCGTCTCTATCTACCATGCGAATGTTAGTGCCGTCGGCGAAGTAGAGAACGTTGTCGATGGATACGGCGACTCCCTTGGGGTAAGCTAGTTTGGCGTCTCTAGCTAACGCGCCATCGCCGCAGTGAGCTTCGTCTCCCGGAAGACATCTCTCCCCAGACCCAACAACCGTTTCCCAGTTGCGTTCGGGGTCGCTGTAGTCGTCCGTGTTGCGGACTTTGATGATCTGGTGGGATTCGGGGTCGGAGATGTAGAGGGTGCCGTCGAGCGGAGAAAGGGCCATGTGGTAGCGGTAGGATACACGGGTTGCACTGGAAATACAAAAAGATTCTATTAAAATATATATTTTATTTAAAAAAAAAAAAATTATGCACAGTTCCGTCTTTAGAGCGAATCTCTACTTGATTATAGATAAAACGAGATGACACTTATATTTCTAAGCTGCCTTTGGATTTATCTAAATTCGGTAAAATATTGATCTACAAACACATTCTGTCTTTTATGTCATTAGGATGACAGACGGGCCACCTGATGGAAAGTGGTCATCGTCCACTATGGATATTTGCAACACCAGGGGAGTTGCCAGCCCTATATGCAATTTGTGTTTTTAAGCAATTCGTCATTGCGATAACAAAGTTAGTGATATCGCTGCGTCTATTTCTTCCCATGTTGTCCTGCAAAACGACTGTTGAGCCAAATATTATCTATCAAGTTTGGCAATAATAGCATAATCCTGAGCGGTTCCAATGAACTGATAAATTATTAGAATATCATAAACCGACAGATTATTAGGATCGATCGATTATATTCAAGTAAATTACATCGATCTCTTCTACGGCCGGATTACCGGTCAGACGGCTCCCGATGGAAGGGACAAGGTCATAGCCGGCAGGCCCTTTCATCGTTCCTCACTCCCAAGACGAACGCTCAAAACTGGGGGTCGACGTGTAGACGCGTCGCCACCCCCCAGGCCTAAGTCGTGTGGTACACTTCGGGGCTGTACGTCAAACGAGAAGCATCAGAACCACCAGAAGACGCATACAGGACAAAGAGAACAGAACCGACACTCACTTCAGTTTGACTACGGTGCGCACTGTGCCATCGGTGCTGATCTTCCTGACCAGGTTGAAGTCCCCGACGAAGATGGCGCCCGTGGGCGCCGCCGCCAGCGCCACCGGGGCCAGCAGGCGCTGGCGGCCGGCCGGCCCCCAGCACTCCGCGCCGCACTCCAGCGCGCGCTGCCGCCCGTCGCCCATGGCCGAGATGATCAGCCGCGGCTTGTGCTTCAGGTAGATGTTCGTGCCGTCGCCCTTCTGGAGGATACCTGCGGAGTCATGTTTTCGTTATTGACCGCCTCGGTAGCCTAGCGGTCGAGAGGTGTTACTGGGATTTTGCATTTTTTCAGAAGATTGCGCGTGGTGTCGATAGTCGGCTCCCCATCTAAATGAGACAAATTTATCTCTGCCTCTTCTTTCAGGAAATAGAGGCGTACGACTACGTTTATATCCTCTCACACACATACGTTTGCTAACATCTCATACACAAAGAAATATACTTTACACACATTTATTTTTATTTTTTAAATAAAGCCAATTCAATATTTTGATTGAATCCATTGTATTTTTTTGAATGAAACCACACTGCTATCTGAGATACAGGCTTGTCGCGTAGTTCGGACGCAGACGAACATAATAATATTATGATTTTTTTGCACGAAATGTCTGATTTCATTATTATTGTGAAAAACAAGGTATTCAGTAGCGTAGCTACGAGCGTCGGAGCCCCGGTGCGCTTTGCCCTTGGAGGAACGTGGTAGCTCGTTTCTAACTAACCTAGGTTTTTGATTAGATACATGTAATGCATAAAAGGAAAATTGTGAATTCAGAAATATAAAAAAAAGGGAAATACACAATCCACATCCACGAAGGATGGTTAACATATAATTAACGGATTAATTGATGAATGGTCAATTTCAGCGGTATGCTGCGAGCAAATTGCTCGCAAATCACTCTTATTTGTTTGTATTCAAAAGAATAACATGTCCTTATAAGCCGCATTTTACAACAAATTAATGGACAGATAGAGAACAAATCTCAAAAACGTACCTTCATGGAAATTGTATCGATGATGAATATCCAAGTTCCAGCCACCGACGTCCGATATGCTCATGTCATGGCCACTCAGCTTTGTTGTTTGTACGTTCCAAATGATGTCCTTGCAGTCAGTGTATTGGTAACCGACTTTCACCAACGCTGTGGTCACTCCATACACCCTCTGTCTATACACATTGAGTCTGTTCCATGGATACGTGAATTTGATAACAGGATCTGCTTCGAAGGTTTTCTCAAAGAGTATGCCTTCGATCGTAATTCTTAGATGGATGAGAGCCAATGTTGGGGGCACTTTCTCTGGTGTAAGTTGGAGTTGTATGGTGGAGAGGTAGCCAGCTGCTCGGGAACTGTGGTAAACTAGGTTGAGGCCGGTGCCAGGTATCTGCAAGCTTTCTTGGACCACCTGAAATGAAATTCAGAAGAGATGGTTGAGTGTCCTGGCAGATTTTAGGCAGTATAATTCTGGCACATATTAACTATGGGTACATATGTTAGCAAAGGAAGATATCTGATACCTAGATTTTAAATTATAAAAACTATAGAGGTGGAAACTGTTAATCAGATACAAATTAAATGGCTTTTTGTAAAGTAGCGACTTTACAAAAATCGACTTAACAAACAAGAAGTTTAAAGACATATTAAAGTATATTCATATTACACATGTTTGTAAAATTAATTGAAAAATATCAATCATGATTACCTGAGACTCAGCCAAAATAGCACTTTTATCAGGACATGCGCCCTGGAAGCCATGCTTCCACGTGGCCAGTACCACCGGTTTCATCGCATCATAGTCATGCGCCAGGCAAGCCTGCGGCGGTCCCATCCCGCCTTTCTCGTCCGACGTCGTCAGGACCACTTCGTCTATTATCACGACCTGAAATATAACGTGCAACTATAGATGCAGTTACGAAACTAATCTTGTTAGGAGTCGTTTTATAAAAAACGCTATCGTTACTGACTTAGTGACTGACAGACAACACACAATGCGATCCTAGAAATAACTAGTTGTAGAAAGTTGAAGTTTGGTATGTATGTGCTTGGGGAAAGTAGGCAGCGTCGGACTGGCAATATATCAGAGGGAAACCCCCTAATTTAGCTAGGCCTCGGGCCTGGCTTGCGAGGTATTCTGCACACCATTCCCATCAGGCCCACTATACAGCCTTATACCCCGGGCTCATTATCTGCCAGCCAGCCAGGCGAGAGAGTAGGCAACGTCCGACTATGAGGAGAACTCAATAAGAGAAGATAAAACACAAGCTTGCATAGGTCATTTTGACGGTAAATTAATACTACAATCTATAGACACCAGTTTAGAGATCAGTTTTAATCAAAAATTCTTGAATTAATCAAATGTTTACTGTTCCTGTAATCAAGTGTTTACTCTTCGTGTATCAGAAATACACCAAATATAATTTCGTTTAAGGAACGGCATTTTTATTTACATTTAACAAAAATCTGTATAAAGACGTTTCAGAGTTCACACGTAGTTAAGACTTAAAATACGTAATGCTCCTTTGATCGCTCATTCGCATGTTTAGGTTGAAAGCAAAAAATTTAATTGCCTCATACCAAGTTGAGTCGTCAAGTTCCTTTGAATTATTAACATCTTCATTGAGTGTGAAAAGTGGTTACATTTATTTCAACAATTGTTAATACAACTTCTTGATTTATTGTGTGATGAAATGTGGGTTTGAAAGTGTAAAATTGTACCTAGTAATGCACATTTTATTAATTTGTAGTAAGAGCTTTTTCAAAATAAGAAATATATGTATAAGTAATACATAATGCTAATGTAGATGGTTGCAGGAGCCTTGATCAAATAGGTCCGACATTCTCTGAGGATAAGAGGCAAGTCTTTAAAACCGTACTATGTATGAAGAAAGAAGCTTCATTCTCATAACGTAATTAATAGTGGTCGTACTTGGATCGCGATTTAATCGCTTCGCAGTCTTGCTGTAAGGTGAATGGCGCGCATTGGCTGAAGCAAGACCGCGGAGCGATTCCATCACGATATTTACGATCCAATGAATGATGACTATTACGTAACGGGAATGACATTAGGGGGAGGCTAACATGTTTTGGCGTTCAATGGTCTACTGCCCATCATGAGTGAACAGCAACATAAGAGTACATAGATTAGTGACTCCGGAGAGCTTGATGCAGCAGTTATTACAAATCTTGTTTCTAAACTAGAATTCAACCGTGAGTTTAATCGGCATATCTTATCTCAAATTTAAATTTGAGACTATTTATATCTATTGGATTAGTTGCAGCAATTCATCCAAATCCAGTACAAATTATTTATTACTACCGCTACCGTACCGCTAGGACAATTTTACTATAACTTATCACAGTACAAATCAACTAATAGACGAAAATATACAAACCTCATTCCACGGTACAAAGACGACTTGCGTGGACCGCTTGAAAGGTGATCTTCCAAAGTGCAACGTCACCGCGCCTCCTCCATTCACCAGAAGATCAAACCAACCATCTTCCCTGGTCAGCGTGAACCCTTCCAAAGGTGTTGATGTCGATACCCTCACGCCAACTAACCCAGAGCCAAGAGATGTCACTACCCTCCCTCTAATCACTGCCGATCGACTGAAATTTGAGTTTGAAATTGATAAAGTATTTATGGGACAGAAGACTAGGGTTGTATTCAAACAAACTGCTTTATCTTAATGCAATAATGCATGGAATGGCTTATTGATTATTTCCAACAAAACATTAGCCAGGCGATTTCATAGTTTTAGATGCATGACAACGGGACGGATTAAATTGGACTGTAACAAATTGTCAAGCAACATTTTACTTTACAGTGTTCCAAATTGGATCGGTTTCTATTTCAGTTGAGAGCAAATCTAATTTATAACAAACTTCTAAACTAATTTACTTTTACTACTTTTAGTTGCAAGTGAAATGCAAAATTGGAATGATTGGATTTAATTCCTTTCAAATGCTGAAATCATTAATGTGAGACCTAAGATCTACGTACATAATTAAATACTAAATATTGTGAATATTATAAATAAAAAGCGTAACACAAAAATCACAGGACACATTTCAGGTAACTAAACATAAATAACATGCACACACAATATTTACCAATACATGTAATGTAGAGTTGTACATATGGATGTATTACATAAATATACAGGAATGTATCTAAGTATCACACACAACTCCTACCTAAATTGGTTACTATGTCTTACCTCGTATTGAAGTGGTTCCAAAACATACTGCGCAGCGGAAAGACGGGAAATGACAAAGAATGAGTATCATTAGATACAATATTGTTAATTTAGAAGAAGAAAATCGTTAGTTAGTTCTAGTAGTGTTAAAACATGCAAGTGCCAATTGATAAGTTCGTCTGATTCTCCGTTAATCTCTTAACACATACAAATATATTTCGCTGTTATAAAGTGAAAGAAAAGAATAAAACATAAAGTGATACACTCTGATAATGTAAATAAAACATTGGGATTGACTGGGGCACAACATTGCGTATCTTATATAATAGATATTATTATTTCGATTATTAGAACAAAATTACAACATAAAATTATAGATCCAGAATCAGTTGACATGATATTTGCATATCAAGTGATCCTAGTTGTTAATAAAGTAAATCTAATAGACATCAAACATTTATTCTCACCTTTCGTTAAAGGTCTCCTGTTTGGCGTAGTTTTGAAGACTACCTTCGTCGATGAGGAATTTCATTCGTTCGAAGAATGAAGCTGTGATGGCAGGCGGTTGCTTGCGAAGCAGGATGTCAGTTGGTTTCGGTGAAGAGACGCAGAGCTGACTTCCTTTACAGGCTGGGCTTTGACAGCATTCAGGATCTTCGCAGTCGATTAAACCATCTGAACAAAGTATTGGATGTCATACTATTTGTAAGGTCAAGAGACAATCTTCCCTGAAAGCTCATTATGATTTATACTTTGTTAAATTTGCTTCAAATATTGTTGATTTTTTTTACACTTACTGTCACAGTCCACACTAGGTGCAAACCTGTGTCGTGGGTGCCTTTGTACACACATAAACAAACACATAGACCCGAAACAAATATCTGTAGGCCATACAAATATTTGTCCCGGTGCGGGGATCGAACTCGCTGGACTAACCGTCGAATTGATAAATATTCCTATGTTGTTAATAAGTCGACTTGAAACAGCGTGTGATTGGATCTTGTGTGTAATGGGAATGTGATTGTATACAAATCTGCTAAACAATTTTTATCGATGACACCATAATACTATTTCTGGCAAACAGATCTTTTTACTTAAACTATACTTAGGACACACGCATTGTACCTTTATCGTTATCTTTCGAGTCATCGCAAATCTGTTCTTTCAGAGTGGTGCAGTCCGGTCCATCCCAGCCGTCGAAGCACTTGCATTCCCAATGCCCGTCATTGGCGACTCTACACTGACCGTGGCCCGCACATCCTCGGGGACAACCCTCCAACGTGCAATGTCTGCCGTTCCAACCAGACACGCATAGGCAGGTGCCGTTCTTGCATTGGCCGTGGTCACTGCACCTTGAGTCACAGAGTTTTGATGTGCAGAATTCACCGGTCCAGCCCTGATCACATACGCACGATTCGCCAACACATCGTCCGTGTGGTCCACAGTCTAGATCGCAAACCTCTGTAAAATGTAAGTATTATTATCATTACAACACAAAAATAGTTTTTGAATAAATTGGATGTGATTTGGATTAATTTTTTCCATATTTTACCCAAAAACGTAGTTATAAGACGTTAAGTATGAACCGTTCTGAATAATAGATTACCTTTAGAACAGTCATCGCCTGACCACCGAGCGTGGCAAGTGCACGTTTGGGTATCCACGTCGAAGGTACCATGTCCTGAGCAGTCTGGAAGACATTGTAACGCATCTTTATCCATAGTAGCGCAATCTGTTCCCTTCCAGCCTTTCTTGCATACACAAGAGCCTTCAATGCAGAAACCGTGACCAGAACAAGTTGGATGAGGGCAGTCCACTTCAGCGCAGAATTTTCCTTTGTATCCTCTGACGCATGAACATTTGCCGTTAACACAATGTCCATGTCCGTTGCAGTCTGGTACCTCACATTCGTCATGTCTAAGGGAACACTCCTTTCCTTTCCATCCAGGGTTGCACTGGCACTCTCCGTTTATATATTCGCCTCGTTGACTACAAAGGACTGGGCATACACCTAGAATAATCAAAAAGTTAGTA